>BSBM01000426.1:6427500-8827500 GCA_027924585.1 Larix kaempferi | reverse complement strand
TTGAAGATGGAAAGCCAAAGTGCACCCAAACATTATAAAAGAACAATTGTTCATATTGTTGCACTAAAATGAAATGAAATTTATATTAATGTGCTTAAAAGACTAAATATAACAAGGGGACATAAAAATAAAACAATTCTTTAGAGCAAAAATAGGGGTATATTAGAAGCACCCCTAAAAGGTGACAAAAAAGAGTACAAATTAACATGAAATGATATATCACATACAAGTGGGTTATACCAAAAAGGTGAACCCCCAAAAGTGAAAAAGTGCTAGTAAAGGGACATAATCCTATGAATGAAGTGCAACATCTTCTAGGTAAGGAGGGAAGAAACCTCACTCATCATTTGAATTAGTAGTGTAAAACTGCAAATGCCAATACTGAGTGACTGTCGAATAATTTACTCATGTGAGTGTCCTACACTAATAGGGATCTAGGGGGTAATCCTAGGAAAAATAAAAATTCCCTTGTTGATGGCCACAATAAATACTAATGAATAAATGGGACTAATCCTAATATCTAAGCCTAAAGAAATCCTAGTGGTAGGGAAGAACTCAGTACATAATCAAACCTTTTCATACCCATATCCCTTATTAATCACAAGTTGATTCACTAGAACAACAACCCAAGCTCTTCATGAAACATTATCATCCCTTAATCCAAGGGAAACATAACATGGTTCATCAAAATCCTATTTTCAAATATCGAAACACATGTACATGGCATTGAGTCTCATCAAGGAACCAAGTTGTATGCATCATTATTACTTCTACATTTTTAGGAAAGAAGATTCAAAATTGGATGCAACCACTAGATGGATTAAAAGTTGTAGACATTTTTGGTGTTTATAAAAAAATTTGTGTTGAAACATGAAAACCATGCTTGAACAATAACACATGATACACACATAAATACAATTTTAGGTGTTTTGATTTCTCCAAGTACTCTATAATATACCTAGTTTTTATTAATTATATTAATACTATATATGACCGTGTACTTTAGAAAAGTCATATCTCTTGCATACTATTGAAATACCCATTTTTTTCCAAGATAACTTTCAAAGGTAGACCATTCTATTTCAGAAAGTTCCCATAGAGAATCAAATTCAAGTATGAATATCCAAAGCTTTCTCACCTTCCTCTTCTGAATAAGGTAACAAGTATAATTGGCATTTTGGTGACCAAGCTATTGGCACAAGACATGACAAGTCTCCCTTTTAACATGCCTTAAACATCTTTTGTGGTTGTCTTGCACAACTATAACGGTTGAGTTGGTGCACTCTGTAGATACATGACCTATGATAGATGAGAATTTGACGCATATTATGGTCAAGAGAGGACATGCTCCTCATTTTAACAAATATACTTTTCTACTAGGCAAGGAATTTTATTTCCAATTGCTCAAAAATTTCAAATCATAATTGTAGCTAGTGTTTTCACACCAACTCGTGCTAAAGAGCACTTGCTAAGGATTATGGAACCCTTAGTAGCAGTTCAAAAATAGATAATATGTGTGAGTGCAAAATAAAAAATAAAAACTAATCTAACTACTGTAATAAAATAACAGATCAACAGGAACCCATGAATAAAATTTGCATTTTGTATTATGTTCCAAATAATGGTTTACAGTCATAGTTTACCTCATAAGTTGAGGAGATGGGGGCCCTCGCATCTGTACGAAGAGTAACACTCTGGGTCTCCAAGGTTCCTTGCTCTTCTCCAAATGCTCAAATGGTGGCCAAGACTCGACTAGATGGGCACAAAAGCTCAATTTAGAGGTAGGCTACAGTGCTCCAGTGGGAATTTTGGCAGCATAAGGGTAGGAAGAGTAATACATGGATGTTGAATGGGGAGCCTCCATCACCTTTTTATAATAATTTTGGGTGGTGGAGTATGGAACCGTGGTATTGGGAAACCAATAGTATTGGCCAATGGTATTTGAATTTTTCCCTCCTTTTTAAATTTATTTTGACTTTTTCCCCTTCTTCTTTTTCTTTTTGGGGGATTTTGACCCTTTTTATGGGATTTTAACCTTTTTGAAGGATTTTCATTAATTGATGAGGGAAATACTGATTTTTTTCCCATTTGGTTACCAATTTATGGATTTTTGGGTTTTTTGAGGCCAAAAATGTAGGAAAAAGGAATAAATAGGGTTATGTGACTAGGGGTTGAGCTAGGTGAACAATTTTTGGGTGTTAGCAGATTGCCCCCTGATGTGTAAGGGAAGGATCTCATCGTATGGCAGATAGACATCATAGATTCTAAATTTTTCCAGGTTGTGAGCATTGTGATGGCGGAGAGCAGAAACTGGTTGGAGACCAAAACACATGCTTCATACGAATTGCAAGGGTGAAAACTGGAAATACATCACCTCAATAATGGATGAGGAATATAATCTCAAATAGATGGACGAGGCGGGCATACCCATGCTCGTATCAAGATATCCAAATAATAATCAAGCCCAAAGGGGACCTAAAAAATACATAGAGAACTGATGTGTACATCATAATGGTCCAGAGGGGACACAAAACAGGGACATACTCATGGTCCAAACATGACTGATCTGAAGAACTGATACATGGAAACAATGGCATTCATCCCGAACTGATGCTCTATTGGATCTGAAGGTGTCCAACAACTATATGGACTCCACAACTAAGAGTCAAAATCTCAAAGGTACACTGAATTGCATCTGAACTGGATACTCTAGGAAGCATATCACTGGAGGGCTTCCCAACACTGTCACCAATGCATCCCGGATATCCGTGGGAACATACAACCAGGGTGTTCCAAACAAACTCACCAATGTGCTAGAGTCAGGGGACATCCAGGGTCTTTGACCAATAACTAAAGGGACCAATACCCTGTACAAATATTAACGGTGCGATGATGGATTGAAGTCGAACACGTGAGAAAAAACCATTCTAAGGGTCACTAAGGACTCCTCTCAGATGGTCTGTAGGCACTCACCACTGATGGAGATGAGTCCAAGGTACAGGGACCTCTGGGTCTATCCTCTGGAATAGATGTGCTAGTGTTGAAAGAGGGAGACCTGCAACTACCAAGTCAATGGTGTTTCCTTGATAGGAGCGTGAGGTGTACAACCAAGATGCAATAATACTAGAGGTGAGACTAACATACTGTGGGGGGATACAGGGGTCGCGGAGTGGGAGGAATCAAACTTCCTTTGTTCAGAGTATGACAACAAGGCAGACCTGGTAGCATATGAAACTGACTTTGGGGAAGGGGATCATAGGTTGAGGGACCAGGACTATGATTGCAATGGGGGAGACTCAGGGGGGGAACTAATGAGTGAGATCAGGAGACTCCAAGGGTGACACATCGTATAATACTCTAAACAAAGGCGACCATGCTGGGGAAGTTTTCATAATGGTGGGACTAGATGTGATCTGTCGTGGCGCCGAGAGGCACCGTTTTGGCCTTCTTCATGGTTTAAGGAGCTTGAAGAAGGGATAGAAGTGTGCTCAATATGATACTGTCATGTGGATTTGTACGAGCCCAGGACGGTGCATGCTCATGAGTGCTTTCAATTTTAAGAAGTTTGAAATCGATAAGAAGACTCTTAAATGTGGAGAGGATATCGTTGTGTGGATTTATACGAGCCTATGATGGTGAATGTTCATGGTCGCTTTCAATTTTAGAGAATCCGAAAGCAATAAGAAGACTCCAAAGGGGTTATTTTTTCGTGTGTTAGTCCCCAAAGCCCGAAAAAACATAAAAGGATGCAATGGAGAACTCTTCTAGCCGATGTGACTAGAGTATTCCTTTTCATAATTAGTCTATCAGGTCCAGAAAAGGGTTAAACTTATACCATATAGACACCCTTTCAGATACTTTAATGAGCATGAAAGGAAGCAAGATTGCTTGGAGATATTTTCATTCTTTAAGGAATCAGAAAAGAGCTTAATAGAAACTCCCTAAGTGTCTTTTTCATAAAGGAGTTGCTCGTCCTGAAAAAGGGATAAAATTATACCGAATAGATGTAAAAGCCAAGCAAGGAGGAAGTGTTCAATCACACGACTAACATGGGAACCAAGAAAGAAGGTGTGGAGGGAACACTGATGGGGCCTCCTTACGGGTAGATGAATGGTGGAAAAATAACGCAATAACTGCAGTATGGAGGGAGAAAAGAGTTGATGAATAGGCCACGGTAGACAAAATGGTCAAAGTTGGGAAAAAAATGACTATGTCTTGAGTGGCACACAAATAAAGGCAGCAAGGGGCATGGAAAAAATGCCAGAAAAAGGATTCAGTGAGGGCAATAAATGATCTCAAGCATCATCAAAGGCACAAAATTAGGAATCTGGCAGTGCAAACGGCATAGAAAACGAAGTTCGGATAACTCTGGAATGGTCAAAACAAAAAGGGCAAAAATGGCTATAAATAGAAAGGGATCCCACCTCCACATGTCATTTTCACTGTGCAAATTGGGAGGAGTGTGGAGGGGCCCAGAAGAGGAAATTATGATTTCTCTCAATATGTCGGGGGGAATCGAGTTATGTTAGTTGCAAGTAAGTATTGAAGTAATTTTTGACGTTTTTCATGCTTTTTGAGTTGGATTTGGTTCTCTGGGGAGCCCTGGCAAGCACGGCTAGGGTACAACTGTGCCGGAGAACGCTTTTTGAGGGAGAAAGCACGCCTAGGGAATGGCTATGGGTCATACAGTCGCATGTATGGGGCATTATTGTGGGTCATACATCCGTGCTCTGGAGTGTGGCTTTCACTGAGGAAAGCGTGTTCCAAGCATGGCTGTGAGCCTGACAGGCGTGCACTAGGAGCGCGTGTTTCAAGGGGAAAAAAGCATGATTTGGAGTGTTTGTTTTTTCCCAGGATGGTTGCCATGGCCCTTGGGGGACAATTTTGTTGTTTTACACATTGTTGATGAGGGATTGTTTCATGTGTGTGCAGGATGCCGAGAGTGAGTTGGCGAGAGCGAGAGCTGGATAGGCTATTGAACGGTATCATGGATGATGAGGATGTCCAGGATACTTTGTCCGGTGTGGGTTACTGAATTTTTCCAGGTTGCCCCCGATGCATTCAGCGAAGTTGTTGTTGAACAAGTTGGTGTAGTTTTTGGATGTCGATGTGGGGGTATTCGTTATAAAAGGGGAGCGGATAGAAGTATCACTCACAGACGTGTTGATCCAGGTGGATATTGGTGGCCACCCACCTTTCCAACTGGCTCAAAACAGTTTTATGGCAATTTTGGTATTGTACTATTTTTAGCAGTTTTTCGGGTCCTGAACTTCCGGGGCCATTTTGAGGCCCTAAACGACCTTTTTTGGCAATTTGGGGGGCCAAATGGTTGCCTCCGGCTATCATTTGGCCCCAGTCGAAAGTTGTAAATCTCGGATAGACCTTTCCAACGGGCTACCGAGCGCCCCAAACGGAGATCGTATGCAAAAGTTACGACCCCGGGAAGTTGATGTACTAACTTACCCAAACGGGGCCCACATGACTTTTGGCGCTTCATCTCCTAGGGTTAGGTTTTTGGATGTCTAGGGTTTTTGACATTCCTGTTTATTGTAAAAGGCCTTGAGAGCCTCATTGTAACCATCTTCTTGCGAAATGAGCGCAGCCGTCACATCTCTTCTCAGAGATAAGCCGCCACCATTCCAGCAAGCTTGTTTTCCGCTGCATTTTACAGTTCTAGCTTATTTCCTTATTGAATAGAAAACCAGTTTTACTGTATCTCTGTTATTTTGTGTCAAGCATCTGATAATAATCTGTATTCATTTCGTTCTGCTCATAAAATCCGGATCAGTGGTATCAGAGCGGTCTGCTCCTTGTCGTCTTAATGCATGTCCCCAACGAGGTCAGGGTACAAAGAATTGGGTCTCGAGCTTGTTTCTCTTGAGGACAAAGGCTCTCGCACGCCCAAGCGACCTCTCATGGCAGGAGAAAAGAAAGATGACGGGACAGGAGATCCCATCAAAATGTTGCTTGAGGAAGCCCTCACGCAGCAGAGGAACGAGATGATGGATAATTTCGCGCAAATCCTTCGGCGACTACCAACAAGCGACGCATCTTCCTCGAGCGGAGGCGCCGCCCCCTTCAAGGTACAAATCAACTTTGATATCCCTATATTTGAAGGACAGATAGACGCAGATGCTGTAGATAAGTGGTTGAATCTACTAGAAGGGTATTTTTCTGTCCATAACTTTTCGAATAAAGAAAAGATTACTTTTGCGCTCCTCAAAACCGTTCCCCATGTCAAAGATTGGTGGGAAACATTCTGCGAGCAAAAGGACACAGAAGAAGCCTCATTATTTGCAGTCACAGCCACCTGGGAATCCTTCAGGGATGCTATTAAGGAACAATACTACCCTGTTGGAAGTTATGACGATTTGTATACCAAATGGACCACACTGCGACAAGAAAGAGACCAAGCAGTGCCAGAGTTCACAAATATCTTCCATACCTTGCGCACCAAGCTGGGTATCAAAGATTCAGAGCAACATCTAGTGCTCAAGTATCGCGGTGGTTTGCATAGATACATCCAGACCGAAATGGAATTTCTGGACATCTCTTCCTTGGGTGCGGCCTACCGATATGCCGTCAAAATCGAGCAGAAGCTCAAACAAAAGACACGGCAATTTGGGCCTGGGAACCCTTCACAGCAAAAGATAGGAAAGGGCGGCCCCAACCCACAGAATAAAGGACAGAGCAAAGATGGACAGCATCAGGACAACCAGTCCAAGCCGCAAGCAAAGAAGGACACCGGCAAAACAAAGAAAGATACCGGGAAGTGGTGCGACTTCCATAAGAGCCCTTGGCATAACACTGTTGATTGCCGCTCAAAGCAGTCGCTAGTGGCCGAAGTGAAAGCAACTGAATCAGATGCGGGTTCTGACTCTGATTCCGAACCAGAAAGGGGAAGACGGATCATTGATGCGGAACCCAGTGCCACCGTTGCCACCACCAAGCTCCAGCCTGATGAACCAGACGAGCCAGAAGAAGGAGAACGCCTCTTCCATTCACAGATGTGGGTAAAAGGCACCCCGCTGCATTTCATCGTTGATAGTGGTAGCCAGAAGAATCTCATCTCAGCAGAGGTCGTCAAGCGCCTGGCCCTGCCAACAACGCCGCACCCACAACCCTACACCATTGGATGGCTCCGCAAAGGAAGCGATCTCCGCGTCAGCCAACAGTGCCGACTGCCATACGGCATCAAGCCCTTCAAGGACGAGGTATTGTGTGATGTTGCTCCTCTCGAAGTTTCAGATGTTCTTTTGGGCCAACCTTATTTATGGAAACGTCATGCTGTATATGAGTCTAGGCCTCGTAGTGTTATTATTTCTTTGAACAGGAAATTGTACAGGATACCCGAGGCAGTCCCTCCTAGTGCTATTTCCTTGATCTCTGCCAAGCAATGCAGGAAGGTCATCTCTCAGACCGGGAAGTTTGTATTCTTGGTGATTCGCTCTCAGAGTGAAAGAAAGATCGCAGCCACATCCCGGGCCTCCACGACCGATCTATCCACACAACAGAAGCAAGTGGATAAGGTGGTGGAAGGATACTCAGATATCTTCTCCTCTCCGACCAGGGTACCTCTGCACTGCCAGGTCAAGCATCCCATCGATCTGACCCCAGGCGCACCGCTACCCAATGGGCCAGTCTATCGCCGCTCTCTGTTGGAAAACGAGGAGATCAAGAGGCAGATCCAAGAATTGCTCCACAAGGGGCACATCCGTCCCAGTTCATCACCTTGTGGGAGCCCAATCGTGCTGGTGCAGAAGAAAGATGGGACTTGGCGACTCTGCATTGATTACCGGGCCCTGAATAAAATCACAGTCCGTAACCGGTACCCGATTCCCCGAATCGACGACCTCCTTGATCAGCTCACGGGGGCCAAATACTTCAGTAAGATTGATCTGAAGTCTGGCTACCACCAGGTCCCAATAGAACAGACAGATGTATGGAAGACTGCCTTCAAGTCAAAAGAAGGTCTTTTTGAATGGCTGGTCATGCCTTTTGGTTTGACAAATGCTCCAGCAACTTTTATGAGGATGATGGACGATATCCTACGACCTTTCACCAACAATTTTGTAGTGGTGTATCTGGATGACATCCTCATCTACAGCAAGACTTGGGAGGAACACTTGCAGCATATTCAGCAGGTTCTGCACACCCTGCGGAAGCACAAACTATATGCAAACTTGGAAAAATGCTCCTTCGGCATGGACAGGGTCCATTACTTAGGCTACATTGTTGATCGACATGGTGTGCATGTGGATCCAGCCAAGATCTAGGTCATCCGTGACTGGCCAGCCCCAACCACACTCACTGAACTTCGGAGCTTCTTGGGCCTCGCCAATTTCTATCGCCGGTTCGTGTTGGGATTCTCTCATATCGCATGGGCCCTCAGCCAAGTGACCAGGGGTGGTGGTAAGGAAAAATTTGTGTGGGGCCTGTCCCAACAACAAGCCTTCGATGACTTGAAGAAGCGTTTGTGCTCATCGCCGGTACTCTCATTACCGAACCTGCAACATCCCTTTGAGATCGAGACAGATGCTTCAGATTATGCTGTGGGTGCCGTTCTCACTCAACACGGCCACCCCGTGGCATATCATAGTGAGACACTATCAGATGCTGTCCGCAAGTACCCTACCTATGACAAAGAAATGTACTCCATTGTACAAGCCTGCCGCCAGTGGAGACATTACATTCTTGGGAAGGAGACAGTCATCCACACTGATCACAAGCCACTACAGTTCATGCAGACCCAAGGAAAGTTGCAGAATGACCGCCATCAGAAGTGGTCGACATATTTACAGCAGTTCCACCTCAACATCAAATATAAAACAGGGAGTACCAACCGAGTTGCTGACTGCCTTAGTCGACCTCCAGTCATGGCACTTACCACGGTGCTAGACTCTTGTGGCCAAGAGACCTCCGGATGGCCTCACCTCTACGAGACAGACCCTGACTTCTCCGCCACCTATCAAATGTTGGGAACCAACTCAGTGGTTGCTAATTTCCATCTTCAGGACGGGTTGTTGTGTCATCTGGGCCATCTCTGCGTTCCATCAAGCGAGCGTGCGAAGCTGATTTGGGAAGCTCACTATAGTCGGGTGGCAGGGCACTTTGGCGTCGAAAAGACAGTGGCAGTGTTGCAGAAACATTTCTACTGGCCGAAACTTCGACAGGATGTCGGCAAGTATATCAGGTCCTGCACCGCTTGCGCTATTGCCAAACCGACCACTAAGAAACGGGGCCTATACACCCCTCTGCCTACTCCTGACAGGCCATGGGAATCCATCTCAATGGACTACATGTCGGGCCTCCCGTCCACCAAGAGGGGAAATGACTGTGTTTTCGTGGTTGTTGATCGCTTTTCCAAGATGGCGATTCTAGCCGCTTGCAAGAAGAACATCACAGCAGAAGCCACTGCCAAGCTCTTCTTTGAACGAGTATGGGTACATTTTGGGATCCCACAGACCATTATCTCGGACCGTGACAGTCGGTTCCTCAGCTCATTCTGGTCAAGCCTCTGGTCACTGCTGGATACCAAGCTCACCAAATCCACTGCCTTCCACCCCCAGACCGATGGACAAACGGAGGTCGTCAACCGGATGGTCGTACATATCCTGCGCATGTACAATTCAACACACCCCCGCACATGGGATGAGAGTCTCCCCTATGTCCAACATAGCTACAACCGAGCCCTGCATAGCTCAACTGGCCACAGCCCCTTTCAGGTGGGGTTGGGATTCCAACCATTGGGCCCCATGGATGTTGCACTTCCCCTTGCGACCACCTCGGCCGACTCGTCCCCAGAAGCTGACAAAGCCGCCCGGTTCATTGAACGGATCCAGCATATCCGCCAACAGGTTCAGGATATTCTACAGAAGTCTAATGCCAAGTACAAGCAGCGCCATGATCAACATCGGGTGCCACATAAGTTTCAGGTGGGCGACAAAGTTTGGTTGCATTTGCAGAAAGAACGCCTTACAGGGCCCCATCGAAAGCTTCGCCCACTCCGTTATGGGCCATACACCATCACCAAGGTGGTGGGTGACAATGCTTTTGAGCTCAACATTCCCCCCTTCCTGGGTCTGCATCCAGTCTTCAATGTGGCTCTCCTTCGGCCATATTTCCCACCACTATTAGACACCTCAGAGATAGCAGAGAAGTTGACACCAACAGAGCTCAACCCTGACTGCCTACAACAAGCATCCAGTGATCATATTGCAGACACACAGATCAAAGGCACTCGACATCAAAGGATCCAGCTTTATCGAGTTGTCAAAGCAGGGCAGCTCCTGCACCAAGGCAAGTGGCTCACCCAAGGCCAAATTCAGCAGAAATTTCCTCATCTGATGGGGGAACTCAACGCAATGGAGACCATTGCTTCCTAAGGAGGGAGGATTGATCCAGGTGGATATTGGTGGCCACCCACCTTTCCAACTGGCTCAAAACAGTTTTATGGCAATTTTGGTATTGTACTATTTTTAGCAGTTTTTCGGGTCCTGAACTTCCGGGGCCATTTTGAGGCCCTAAACGACCTTTTTTGGCAATTTGGGGGGCCAAATGGCTGCCTCCGGCATCATTTAGGGGGCAAAATGGCTGCCTCCGGCATCATTTGGCCCCAGTCGAAAGTTGTAAATCTCGGATAGACCTTTCCAACGGGCTACCGAGCGCCCCAAACGGAGATCGTATGCAAAAGTTACGACCCCGGGAAGTTGATGTACTAACTTACCCAAACGGGGCCCACATGACTTTTGGCGCTTCATCTCCTAGGGTTAGGTTTTTGGATGTCTAGGGTTTTTGACATTCCTGTTTATTGTAAAAGGCCTTGAGAGCCTCATTGTAACCATCTTCTTGCGAAATGAGCGCAGCCGTCACATCTCTTCTCAGAGATAAGCCGCCACCATTCCAGCAAGCTTGTTTTCCGCTGCATTTTACAGTTCTAGCTTATTTCCTTATTGAATAGAAAACCAGTTTTACTGTATCTCTGTTATTTTGTGTCAAGCATCTGATAATAATCTGTATTCATTTCGTTCTGCTCATAAAATCCGGATCAGTGGTATCAGAGCGGTCTGCTCCTTGTCGTCTTAATGCATGTCCCCAACGAGGTCAGGGTACAAAGAATTGGGTCTCGAGCTTGTTTCTCTTGAGGACAAAGGCTCTCGCACGCCCAAGCGACCTCTCATGGCAGGAGAAAAGAAAGATGACGGGACAGGAGATCCCATCAAAATGTTGCTTGAGGAAGCCCTCACGCAGCAGAGGAACGAGATGATGGATAATTTCGCGCAAATCCTTCGGCGACTACCAACAAGCGACGCATCTTCCTCGAGCGGAGGCGCCGCCCCCTTCAAGGTACAAATCAACTTTGATATCCCTATATTTGAAGGACAGATAGACGCAGATGCTGTAGATAAGTGGTTGAATCTACTAGAAGGGTATTTTTCTGTCCATAACTTTTCGAATAAAGAAAAGATTACTTTTGCGCTCCTCAAAACCGTTCCCCATGTCAAAGATTGGTGGGAAACATTCTGCGAGCAAAAGGACACAGAAGAAGCCTCATTATTTGCAGTCACAGCCACCTGGGAATCCTTCAGGGATGCTATTAAGGAACAATACTACCCTGTTGGAAGTTATGACGATTTGTATACCAAATGGACCACACTGCGACAAGAAAGAGACCAAGCAGTGCCAGAGTTCACAAATATCTTCCATACCTTGCGCACCAAGCTGGGTATCAAAGATTCAGAGCAACATCTAGTGCTCAAGTATCGCGGTGGTTTGCATAGATACATCCAGACCGAAATGGAATTTCTGGACATCTCTTCCTTGGGTGCGGCCTACCGATATGCCGTCAAAATCGAGCAGAAGCTCAAACAAAAGACACGGCAATTTGGGCCTGGGAACCCTTCACAGCAAAAGATAGGAAAGGGCGGCCCCAACCCACAGAATAAAGGACAGAGCAAAGATGGACAGCATCAGGACAACCAGTCCAAGCCGCAAGCAAAGAAGGACACCGGCAAAACAAAGAAAGATACCGGGAAGTGGTGCGACTTCCATAAGAGCCCTTGGCATAACACTGTTGATTGCCGCTCAAAGCAGTCGCTAGTGGCCGAAGTGAAAGCAACTGAATCAGATGCGGGTTCTGACTCTGATTCCGAACCAGAAAGGGGAAGACGGATCATTGATGCGGAACCCAGTGCCACCGTTGCCACCACCAAGCTCCAGCCTGATGAACCAGACGAGCCAGAAGAAGGAGAACGCCTCTTCCATTCACAGATGTGGGTAAAAGGCACCCCGCTGCATTTCATCGTTGATAGTGGTAGCCAGAAGAATCTCATCTCAGCAGAGGTCGTCAAGCGCCTGGCCCTGCCAACAACGCCGCACCCACAACCCTACACCATTGGATGGCTCCGCAAAGGAAGCGATCTCCGTGTCAGCCAACAGTGCCGACTGCCATACGGCATCAAGCCCTTCAAGGACGAGGTATTGTGTGATGTTGCTCCTCTCGAAGTTTCAGATGTTCTTTTGGGCCAACCTTATTTATGGAAACGTCATGCTGTATATGAGTCTAGGCCTCGTAGTGTTATTATTTCTTTGAACAGGAAATTGTACAGGATACCCGAGGCAGTCCCTCCTAGTGCTATTTCCTTGATCTCTGCCAAGCAATGCAGGAAGGTCATCTCTCAGACCGGGAAGTTTGTATTCTTGGTGATTCGCTCTCAGAGTGAAAGAAAGATCGCAGCCACATCCCGGGCCTCCACGACCGATCTATCCACACAACAGAAGCAAGTGGATAAGGTGGTGGAAGGATACTCAGATATCTTCTCCTCTCCGACCGGGGTACCTCTGCACTGCCAGGTCAAGCATCCCATCGATCTGACCCCAGGCGCACCGCTACCCAATGGGCCAGTCTATCGCCGCTCTCTGTTGGAAAACGAGGAGATCAAGAGGCAGATCCAAGAATTGCTCCACAAGGGGCACATCCGTCCCAGTTCATCACCTTGTGGGAGCCCAATCGTGCTGGTGCAGAAGAAAGATGGGACTTGGCGACTCTGCATTGATTACCGGGCCCTGAATAAAATCACAGTCCGTAACCGGTACCCGATTCCCCGAATCGACGACCTCCTTGATCAGCTCACGGGGGCCAAATACTTCAGTAAGATTGATCTGAAGTCTGGCTACCACCAGGTCCCAATAGAACAGACAGATGTATGGAAGACTGCCTTCAAGTCAAAAGAAGGTCTTTTTGAATGGCTGGTCATGCCTTTTGGTTTGACAAATGCTCCAGCAACTTTTATGAGGATGATGGACGATATCCTACGACCTTTCACCAACAATTTTGTAGTGGTGTATCTGGATGACATCCTCATCTACAGCAAGACTTGGGAGGAACACTTGCAGCATATTCAGCAGGTTCTGCACACCCTGCGGAAGCACAAACTATATGCAAACTTGGAAAAATGCTCCTTCGGCATGGACAGGGTCCATTACTTAGGCTACATTGTTGATCGACATGGTGTGCATGTGGATCCAGCCAAGATCCAGGTCATCCGTGACTGGCCAGCCCCAACCACACTCACTGAACTTCGGAGCTTCTTGGGCCTCGCCAATTTCTATCGCCGGTTCGTGTTGGGATTCTCTCATATCGCATGGGCCCTCAGCCAAGTGACCAGGGGTGGTGGTAAGGCAAAATTTGTGTGGGGCCTGTCCCAACAACAAGCCTTCGATGACTTGAAGAAGCGTTTGTGCTCATCGCCGGTACTCTCATTACCGAACCTGCAACATCCCTTTGAGATCGAGACAGATGCTTCAGATTATGCTGTGGGTGCCGTTCTCACTCAACACGGCCACCCCGTGGCATATCATAGTGAGACACTATCAGATGCTGTCCGCAAGTACCCTACCTATGACAAAGAAATGTACTCCATTGTACAAGCCTGCCGCCAGTGGAGACATTACATTCTTGGGAAGGAGACAGTCATCCACACTGATCACAAGCCACTACAGTTCATGCAGACCCAAGGAAAGTTGCAGAATGACCGCCATCAGAAGTGGTCGACATATTTACAGCAGTTCCACCTCAACATCAAATATAAAACAGGGAGTACCAACCGAGTTGCTGACTGCCTCAGTCGACCTCCAGTCATGGCACTTACCACGGTGCTAGACTCTTGTGGCCACGAGACCTCCGGATGGCCTCACCTCTACGAGACAGACCCTGACTTCTCCGCCACCTATCAAATGTTGGGAACCAACTCAGTGGTTGCTAATTTCCATCTTCAGGACGGGTTGTTGTGTCATCTGGGCCATCTCTGCGTTCCATCAAGCGAGCGTGCGAAGCTGATTTGGGAAGCTCACTATAGTCGGGTGGCAGGGCACTTTGGCGTCGAAAAGACAGTGGCAGTGTTGCAGAAACATTTCTACTGGCCGAAACTTCGACAGGATGTCGGCAAGTATATCAGGTCCTGCACCGCTTGCGCTATTGCCAAACCGACCACTAAGAAACAGGGCCTATACACCCCTCTGCCTACTCCTGACAGGCCATGGGAATCCATCTCAATGGACTACATGTCGGGCCTCCCGTCCACCAAGAGGGGAAATGACTGTGTTTTCGTGGTTGTTGATCGCTTTTCCAAGATGGCGATTCTAGCCGCTTGCAAGAAGAACATCACAACAGAAGCCACTGCCAAGCTCTTCTTTGAACGAGTATGGGTACATTTTGGGATCCCACAGACCATTATCTCGGACCGTGACAGTCGGTTCCTCAGCTCATTCTGGTCAAGCCTCTGGTCACTGCTGGATACCAAGCTCACCAAATCCACTGCCTTCCACCCCCAGACCGATGGACAAACGGAGGTCGTCAACCGGATGGTCGTACATATCCTGCGCATGTACAATTCAACACACCCCCGCACATGGGATGAGAGTCTCCCCTATGTCCAACATAGCTACAACCGAGCCCTGCATAGCTCAACTGGCCACAGCCCCTTTCAGGTGGGGTTGGGATTCCAACCATTGGGCCCCATGGATGTTGCACTTCCCCTTGCGACCACCTCGGCCGACTCGTCCCCAGAAGCTGACAAAGCCGCCCGGTTCATTGAACGGATCCAGCATATCCGCCAACAGGTTCAGGATATTCTACAGAAGTCTAATGCCAAGTACAAGCAGCGCCATGATCAACATCGGGTGCCACATAAGTTTCAGGTGGGCGACAAAGTTTGGTTGCATTTGCAGAAAGAACGCCTTACAGGGCCCCATCGAAAGCTTCGCCCACTCCGTTATGGGCCATACACCATCACCAAGGCGGTGGGTGACAATGCTTTTGAGCTCAACATTCCCCCCTTCCTGGGTCTGCATCCAGTCTTCAATGTGGCTCTCCTTCGGCCATATTTCCCACCACTATTAGACACCTCAGAGATAGCAGAGAAGTTGACACCAACAGAGCTCAACCCTGACTGCCTACAACAAGCATCCAGTGATCATATTGCAGACACACAGATCAAAGGCACTCGACATCAAAGGATCCAGCTTTATCGAGTTGTCAAAGCAGGGCAGCTCCTGCACCAAGGCAAGTGGCTCACCCAAGGCCAAATTCAGCAGAAATTTCCTCATCTGATGGGGGAACTCAACGCAATGGAGACCATTGCTTCCTAAGGAGGGAGGATTGATCCAGGTGGATATTGGTGGCCACCCACCTTTCCAACTGGCTCAAAACAGTTTTATGGCAATTTTGGTATTGTACTATTTTTAGCAGTTTTTCGGGTCCTGAACTTCCGGGGCCATTTTGAGGCCCTAAACGACCTTTTTTGGCAATTTGGGGGGCCAAATGGCTGCCTCCGGCATCATTTGGCCCCAGTCGAAAGTTGTAAATCTCGGATAGACCTTTCCAACGGGCTACCGAGCGCCCCAAACGGAGATCGTATGCAAAAGTTACGACCCCGGGAAGTTGATGTACTAACTTACCCAAACGGGGCCCACATGACTTTTGGCGCTTCATCTCCTAGGGTTAGGTTTTTGGATGTCTAGGGTTTTTGACATTCCTGTTTATTGTAAAAGGCCTTGAGAGCCTCATTGTAACCATCTTCTTGCGAAATGAGCGCAGCCGTCACATCTCTTCTCAGAGATAAGCCGCCACCATTCCAGCAAGCTTGTTTTCCGCTGCATTTTACAGTTCTAGCTTATTTCCTTATTGAATAGAAAACCAGTTTTACTGTATCTCTGTTATTTTGTGTCAAGCATCTGATAATAATCTGTATTCATTTCGTTCTGCTCATAAAATCCGGATCAGTGGTATCAGAGCGGTCTGCTCCTTGTCGTCTTAATGCATGTCCCCAACGAGGTCAGGGTACAAAGAATTGGGTCTCGAGCTTGTTTCTCTTGAGGACAAAGGCTCTCGCACGCCCAAGCGACCTCTCATGGCAGGAGAAAAGAAAGATGACGGGACAGGAGATCCCATCAAAATGTTGCTTGAGGAAGCCCTCACGCAGCAGAGGAACGAGATGATGGATAATTTCGCGCAAATCCTTCGGCGACTACCAACAAGCGACGCATCTTCCTCGAGCGGAGGCGCCGCCCCCTTCAAGGTACAAATCAACTTTGATATCCCTATATTTGAAGGACAGATAGACGCAGATGCTGTAGATAAGTGGTTGAATCTACTAGAAGGGTATTTTTCTGTCCATAACTTTTCGAATAAAGAAAAGATTACTTTTGCGCTCCTCAAAACCGTTCCCCATGTCAAAGATTGGTGGGAAACATTCTGCGAGCAAAAGGACACAGAAGAAGCCTCATTATTTGCAGTCACAGCCACCTGGGAATCCTTCAGGGATGCTATTAAGGAACAATACTACCCTGTTGGAAGTTATGACGATTTGTATACCAAATGGACCACACTGCGACAAGAAAGAGACCAAGCAGTGCCAGAGTTCACAAATATCTTCCATACCTTGCGCACCAAGCTGGGTATCAAAGATTCAGAGCAACATCTAGTGCTCAAGTATCGCGGTGGTTTGCATAGATACATCCAGACCGAAATGGAATTTCTGGACATCTCTTCCTTGGGTGCGGCCTACCGATATGCCGTCAAAATCGAGCAGAAGCTCAAACAAAAGACACGGCAATTTGGGCCTGGGAACCCTTCACAGCAAAAGATAGGAAAGGGCGGCCCCAACCCACAGAATAAAGGACAAAGCAAAGATGGACAGCATCAGGACAACCAGTCCAAGCCGCAAGCAAAGAAGGACACCGGCAAAACAAAGAAAGATACCGGGAAGTGGTGCGACTTCCATAAGAGCCCTTGGCATAACACTGTTGATTGCCGCTCAAAGCAGTCGCTAGTGGCCGAAGTGAAAGCAACTGAATCAGATGCGGGTTCTGACTCTGATTCCGAACCAGAAAGGGGAAGACGGATCATTGATGCGGAACCCAGTGCCACCGTTGCCACCACCAAGCTCCAGCCTGATGAACCAGACGAGCCAGAAGAAGGAGAACGCCTCTTCCATTCACAGATGTGGGTAAAAGGCACCCCGCTGCATTTCATCGTTGATAGTGGTAGCCAGAAGAATCTCATCTCAGCAGAGGTCGTCAAGCGCCTGGCCCTGCCAACAACGCCGCACCCACAACCCTACACCATTGGATGGCTCCGCAAAGGAAGCGATCTCCGCGTCAGCCAACAGTGCCGACTGCCATACGGCATCAAGCCCTTCAAGGACGAGGTATTGTGTGATGTTGCTCCTCTCGAAGTTTCAGATGTTCTTTTGGGCCAACCTTATTTATGGAAACGTCATGCTGTATATGAGTCTAGGCCTCGTAGTGTTATTATTTCTTTGAACAGGAAATTGTACAGGATACCCGAGGCAGTCCCTCCTAGTGCTATTTCCTTGATCTCTGCCAAGCAATGCAGGAAGGTCATCTCTCAGACCGGGAAGTTTGTATTCTTGGTGATTCGCTCTCAGAGTGAAAGAAAGATCGCAGCCACATCCCGGGCCTCCACGACCGATCTATCCACACAACAGAAGCAAGTGGATAAGGTGGTGGAAGGATACTCAGATATCTTCTCCTCTCCGACCGGGGTACCTCTGCACTGCCAGGTCAAGCATCCCATCGATCTGACCCCAGGCGCACCGCTACCCAATGGGCCAGTCTATCGCCGCTCTCTGTTGGAAAACGAGGAGATCAAGAGGCAGATCCAAGAATTGCTCCACAAGGGGCACATCCGTCCCAGTTCATCACCTTGTGGGAGCCCAATCGTGCTGGTGCAGAAGAAAGATGGGACTTGGCGACTCTGCATTGATTACCGGGCCCTGAATAAAATCACAGTCCGTAACCGGTACCCGATTCCCCGAATCGACGACCTCCTTGATCAGCTCACGGGGGCCAAATACTTCAGTAAGATTGATCTGAAGTCTGGCTACCACCAGGTCCCAATAGAACAGACAGATGTATGGAAGACTGCCTTCAAGTCAAAAGAAGGTCTTTTTGAATGGCTGGTCATGCCTTTTGGTTTGACAAATGCTCCAGCAACTTTTATGAGGATGATGGACGATATCCTACGACCTTTCACCAACAATTTTGTAGTGGTGTATCTGGATGACATCCTCATCTACAGCAAGACTTGGGAGGAACACTTGCAGCATATTCAGCAGGTTCTGCACACCCTGCGGAAGCACAAACTATATGCAAACTTGGAAAAATGCTCCTTCGGCATGGACAGGGTCCATTACTTAGGCTACATTGTTGATCGACATGGTGTGCATGTGGATCCAGCCAAGATCCAGGTCATCCGTGACTGGCCAGCCCCAACCACACTCACTGAACTTCGGAGCTTCTTGGGCCTCGCCAATTTCTATCGCCGGTTCGTGTTGGGATTCTCTCATATCGCATGGGCCCTCAGCCAAGTGACCAGGGGTGGTGGTAAGGCAAAATTTGTGTGGGGCCTGTCCCAACAACAAGCCTTCGATGACTTGAAGAAGCGTTTGTGCTCATCGCCGGTACTCTCATTACCGAACCTGCAACATCCCTTTGAGATCGAGACAGATGCTTCAGATTATGCTGTGGGTGCCGTTCTCACTCAACACGGCCACCCCGTGGCATATCATAGTGAGACACTATCAGATGCTGTCCGCAAGTACCCTACCTATGACAAAGAAATGTACTCCATTGTACAAGCCTGCCGCCAGTGGAGACATTACATTCTTGGGAAGGAGACAGTCATCCACACTGATCACAAGCCACTACAGTTCATGCAGACCCAAGGAAAGTTGCAGAATGACCGCCATCAGAAGTGGTCGACATATTTACAGCAGTTCCACCTCAACATCAAATATAAAACAGGGAGTACCAACCGAGTTGCTGACTGCCTCAGTCGACCTCCAGTCATGGCACTTACCACGGTGCTAGACTCTTGTGGCCACGAGACCTCCGGATGGCCTCACCTCTACGAGACAGACCCTGACTTCTCCGCCACCTATCAAATGTTGGGAACCAACTCAGTGGTTGCTAATTTCCATCTTCAGGACGGGTTGTTGTGTCATCTGGGCCATCTCTGCGTTCCATCAAGCGAGCGTGCGAAGCTGATTTGGGAAGCTCACTATAGTCGGGTGGCAGGGCACTTTGGCGTCGAAAAGACAGTGGCAGTGTTGCAGAAACATTTCTACTGGCCGAAACTTCGACAGGATGTCGGCAAGTATATCAGGTCCTGCACCGCTTGCGCTATTGCCAAACCGACCACTAAGAAACAGGGCCTATACACCCCTCTGCCTACTCCTGACAGGCCATGGGAATCCATCTCAATGGACTACATGTCGGGCCTCCCGTCCACCAAGAGGGGAAATGACTGTGTTTTCGTGGTTGTTGATCGCTTTTCCAAGATGGCGATTCTAGCCGCTTGCAAGAAGAACATCACAACAGAAGCCACTGCCAAGCTCTTCTTTGAACGAGTATGGGTACATTTTGGGATCCCACAGACCATTATCTCGGACCGTGACAGTCGGTTCCTCAGCTCATTCTGGTCAAGCCTCTGGTCACTGCTGGATACCAAGCTCACCAAATCCACTGCCTTCCACCCCCAGACCGATGGACAAACGGAGGTCGTCAACCGGATGGTCGTACATATCCTGCGCATGTACAATTCAACACACCCCCGCACATGGGATGAGAGTCTCCCCTATGTCCAACATAGCTACAACCGAGCCCTGCATAGCTCAACTGGCCACAGCCCCTTTCAGGTGGGGTTGGGATTCCAACCATTGGGCCCCATGGATGTTGCACTTCCCCTTGCGACCACCTCGGCCGACTCGTCCCCAGAAGCTGACAAAGCCGCCCGGTTCATTGAACGGATCCAGCATATCCGCCAACAGGTTCAGGATATTCTACAGAAGTCTAATGCCAAGTACAAGCAGCGCCATGATCAACATCGGGTGCCACATAAGTTTCAGGTGGGCGACAAAGTTTGGTTGCATTTGCAGAAAGAACGCCTTACAGGGCCCCATCGAAAGCTTCGCCCACTCCGTTATGGGCCATACACCATCACCAAGGCGGTGGGTGACAATGCTTTTGAGCTCAACATTCCCCCCTTCCTGGGTCTGCATCCAGTCTTCAATGTGGCTCTCCTTCGGCCATATTTCCCACCACTATTAGACACCTCAGAGATAGCAGAGAAGTTGACACCAACAGAGCTCAACCCTGACTGCCTACAACAAGCATCCAGTGATCATATTGCAGACACACAGATCAAAGGCACTCGACATCAAAGGATCCAGCTTTATCGAGTTGTCAAAGCAGGGCAGCTCCTGCACCAAGGCAAGTGGCTCACCCAAGGCCAAATTCAGCAGAAATTTCCTCATCTGATGGGGGAACTCAACGCAATGGAGACCATTGCTTCCTAAGGAGGGAGGATTGATCCAGGTGGATATTGGTGGCCACCCACCTTTCCAACTGGCTCAAAACAGTTTTATGGCAATTTTGGTATTGTACTATTTTTAGCAGTTTTTCGGGTCCTGAACTTCCGGGGCCATTTTGAGGCCCTAAACGACCTTTTTTGGCAATTTGGGGGGCCAAATGGCTGCCTCCGGCATCATTTGGCCCCAGTCGAAAGTTGTAAATCTCGGATAGACCTTTCCAACGGGCTACCGAGCGCCCCAAACGGAGATCGTATGCAAAAGTTACGACCCCGGGAAGTTGATGTACTAACTTACCCAAACGGGGCCCACATGACTTTTGGCGCTTCATCTCCTAGGGTTAGGTTTTTGGATGTCTAGGGTTTTTGACATTCCTGTTTATTGTAAAAGGCCTTGAGAGCCTCATTGTAACCATCTTCTTGCGAAATGAGCGCAGCCGTCACATCTCTTCTCAGAGATAAGCCGCCACCATTCCAGCAAGCTTGTTTTCCGCTGCATTTTACAGTTCTAGCTTATTTCCTTATTGAATAGAAAACCAGTTTTACTGTATCTCTGTTATTTTGTGTCAAGCATCTGATAATAATCTGTATTCATTTCGTTCTGCTCATAAAATCCGGATCAGTGGTATCAGAGAGGTCTGCTCCTTGTCGTCTTAATGCATGTCCCCAACGAGGTCAGGGTACAAAGAATTGGGTCTCGAGCTTGTTTCTCTTGAGGACAAAGGCTCTCGCACGCCCAAGCGACCTCTCATGGCAGGAGAAAAGAAAGATGACGGGACAGGAGATCCCATCAAAATGTTGCTTGAGGAAGCCCTCACGCAGCAGAGGAACGAGATGATGGATAATTTCGCGCAAATCCTTCGGCGACTACCAACAAGCGACGCATCTTCCTCGAGCGGAGGCGCCGCCCCCTTCAAGGTACAAATCAACTTTGATATCCCTATATTTGAAGGACAGATAGACGCAGATGCTGTAGATAAGTGGTTGAATCTACTAGAAGGGTATTTTTCTGTCCATAACTTTTCGAATAAAGAAAAGATTACTTTTGCGCTCCTCAAAACCGTTCCCCATGTCAAAGATTGGTGGGAAACATTCTGCGAGCAAAAGGACACAGAAGAAGCCTCATTATTTGCAGTCACAGCCACCTGGGAATCCTTCAGGGATGCTATTAAGGAACAATACTACCCTGTTGGAAGTTATGACGATTTGTATACCAAATGGACCACACTGCGACAAGAAAGAGACCAAGCAGTGCCAGAGTTCACAAATATCTTCCATACCTTGCGCACCAAGCTGGGTATCAAAGATTCAGAGCAACATCTAGTGCTCAAGTATCGCGGTGGTTTGCATAGATACATCCAGACCGAAATGGAATTTCTGGACATCTCTTCCTTGGGTGCGGCCTACCGATATGCCGTCAAAATCGAGCAGAAGCTCAAACAAAAGACACGGCAATTTGGGCCTGGGAACCCTTCACAGCAAAAGATAGGAAAGGGCGGCCCCAACCCACAGAATAAAGGACAAAGCAAAGATGGACAGCATCAGGACAACCAGTCCAAGCCGCAAGCAAAGAAGGACACCGGCAAAACAAAGAAAGATACCGGGAAGTGGTGCGACTTCCATAAGAGCCCTTGGCATAACACTGTTGATTGCCGCTCAAAGCAGTCGCTAGTGGCCGAAGTGAAAGCAACTGAATCAGATGCGGGTTCTGACTCTGATTCCGAACCAGAAAGGGGAAGACGGATCATTGATGCGGAACCCAGTGCCACCGTTGCCACCACCAAGCTCCAGCCTGATGAACCAGACGAGCCAGAAGAAGGAGAACGCCTCTTCCATTCACAGATGTGGGTAAAAGGCACCCCGCTGCATTTCATCGTTGATAGTGGTAGCCAGAAGAATCTCATCTCAGCAGAGGTCGTCAAGCGCCTGGCCCTGCCAACAACGCCGCACCCACAACCCTACACCATTGGATGGCTCCGCAAAGGAAGCGATCTCCGCGTCAGCCAACAGTGCCGACTGCCATACGGCATCAAGCCCTTCAAGGACGAGGTATTGTGTGATGTTGCTCCTCTCGAAGTTTCAGATGTTCTTTTGGGCCAACCTTATTTATGGAAACGTCATGCTGTATATGAGTCTAGGCCTCGTAGTGTTATTATTTCTTTGAACAGGAAATTGTACAGGATACCCGAGGCAGTCCCTCCTAGTGCTATTTCCTTGATCTCTGCCAAGCAATGCAGGAAGGTCATCTCTCAGACCGGGAAGTTTGTATTCTTGGTGATTCGCTCTCAGAGTGAAAGAAAGATCGCAGCCACATCCCGGGCCTCCACGACCGATCTATCCACACAACAGAAGCAAGTGGATAAGGTGGTGGAAGGATACTCAGATATCTTCTCCTCTCCGACCGGGGTACCTCTGCACTGCCAGGTCAAGCATCCCATCGATCTGACCCCAGGCGCACCGCTACCCAATGGGCCAGTCTATCGCCGCTCTCTGTTGGAAAACGAGGAGATCAAGAGGCAGATCCAAGAATTGCTCCACAAGGGGCACATCCGTCCCAGTTCATCACCTTGTGGGAGCCCAATCGTGCTGGTGCAGAAGAAAGATGGGACTTGGCGACTCTGCATTGATTACCGGGCCCTGAATAAAATCACAGTCCGTAACCGGTACCCGATTCCCCGAATCGACGACCTCCTTGATCAGCTCACGGGGGCCAAATACTTCAGTAAGATTGATCTGAAGTCTGGCTACCACCAGGTCCCAATAGAACAGACAGATGTATGGAAGACTGCCTTCAAGTCAAAAGAAGGTCTTTTTGAATGGCTGGTCATGCCTTTTGGTTTGACAAATGCTCCAGCAACTTTTATGAGGATGATGGACGATATCCTACGACCTTTCACCAACAATTTTGTAGTGGTGTATCTGGATGACATCCTCATCTACAGCAAGACTTGGGAGGAACACTTGCAGCATATTCAGCAGGTTCTGCACACCCTGCGGAAGCACAAACTATATGCAAACTTGGAAAAATGCTCCTTCGGCATGGACAGGGTCCATTACTTAGGCTACATTGTTGATCGACATGGTGTGCATGTGGATCCAGCCAAGATCCAGGTCATCCGTGACTGGCCAGCCCCAACCACACTCACTGAACTTCGGAGCTTCTTGGGCCTCGCCAATTTCTATCGCCGGTTCGTGTTGGGATTCTCTCATATCGCATGGGCCCTCAGCCAAGTGACCAGGGGTGGTGGTAAGGCAAAATTTGTGTGGGGCCTGTCCCAACAACAAGCCTTCGATGACTTGAAGAAGCGTTTGTGCTCATCGCCGGTACTCTCATTACCGAACCTGCAACATCCCTTTGAGATCGAGACAGATGCTTCAGATTATGCTGTGGGTGCCGTTCTCACTCAACACGGCCACCCCGTGGCATATCATAGTGAGACACTATCAGATGCTGTCCGCAAGTACCCTACCTATGACAAAGAAATGTACTCCATTGTACAAGCCTGCCGCCAGTGGAGACATTACATTCTTGGGAAGGAGACAGTCATCCACACTGATCACAAGCCACTACAGTTCATGCAGACCCAAGGAAAGTTGCAGAATGACCGCCATCAGAAGTGGTCGACATATTTACAGCAGTTCCACCTCAACATCAAATATAAAACAGGGAGTACCAACCGAGTTGCTGACTGCCTCAGTCGACCTCCAGTCATGGCACTTACCACGGTGCTAGACTCTTGTGGCCACGAGACCTCCGGATGGCCTCACCTCTACGAGACAGACCCTGACTTCTCCGCCACCTATCAAATGTTGGGAACCAACTCAGTGGTTGCTAATTTCCATCTTCAGGACGGGTTGTTGTGTCATCTGGGCCATCTCTGCGTTCCATCAAGCGAGCGTGCGAAGCTGATTTGGGAAGCTCACTATAGTCGGGTGGCAGGGCACTTTGGCGTCGAAAAGACAGTGGCAGTGTTGCAGAAACATTTCTACTGGCCGAAACTTCGACAGGATGTCGGCAAGTATATCAGGTCCTGCACCGCTTGCGCTATTGCCAAACCGACCACTAAGAAACAGGGCCTATACACCCCTCTGCCTACTCCTGACAGGCCATGGGAATCCATCTCAATGGACTACATGTCGGGCCTCCCGTCCACCAAGAGGGGAAATGACTGTGTTTTCGTGGTTGTTGATCGCTTTTCCAAGATGGCGATTCTAGCCGCTTGCAAGAAGAACATCACAGCAGAAGCCACTGCCAAGCTCTTCTTTGAACGAGTATGGGTACATTTTGGGATCCCACAGACCATTATCTCGGACCGTGACAGTCGGTTCCTCAGCTCATTCTGGTCAAGCCTCTGGTCACTGCTGGATACCAAGCTCACCAAATCCACTGCCTTCCACCCCCAGACCGATGGACAAACGGAGGTCGTCAACCGGATGGTCGTACATATCCTGCGCATGTACAATTCAACACACCCCCGCACATGGGATGAGAGTCTCCCCTATGTCCAACATAGCTACAACCGAGCCCTGCATAGCTCAACTGGCCACAGCCCCTTTCAGGTGGGGTTGGGATTCCAACCATTGGGCCCCATGGATGTTGCACTTCCCCTTGCGACCACCTCGGCCGACTCGTCCCCAGAAGCTGACAAAGCCGCCCGGTTCATTGAACGGATCCAGCATATCCGCCAACAGGTTCAGGATATTCTACAGAAGTCTAATGCCAAGTACAAGCAGCGCCATGATCAACATCGGGTGCCACATAAGTTTCAGGTGGGCGACAAAGTTTGGTTGCATTTGCAGAAAGAACGCCTTACAGGGCCCCATCGAAAGCTTCGCCCACTCCGTTATGGGCCATACACCATCACCAAGGCGGTGGGTGACAATGCTTTTGAGCTCAACATTCCCCCCTTCCTGGGTCTGCATCCAGTCTTCAATGTGGCTCTCCTTCGGCCATATTTCCCACCACTATTAGACACCTCAGAGATAGCAGAGAAGTTGACACCAACAGAGCTCAACCCTGACTGCCTACAACAAGCATCCAGTGATCATATTGCAGACACACAGATCAAAGGCACTCGACATCAAAGGATCCAGCTTTATCGAGTTGTCAAAGCAGGGCAGCTCCTGCACCAAGGCAAGTGGCTCACCCAAGGCCAAATTCAGCAGAAATTTCCTCATCTGATGGGGGAACTCAACGCAATGGAGACCATTGCTTCCTAAGGAGGGAGGATTGATCCAGGTGGATATTGGTGGCCACCCACCTTTCCAACTGGCTCAAAACAGTTTTATGGCAATTTTGGTATTGTACTATTTTTAGCAGTTTTTCGGGTCCTGAACTTCCGGGGCCATTTTGAGGCCCTAAACGACCTTTTTTGGCAATTTGGGGGGCCAAATGGCTGCCTCCGGCATCATTTGGCCCCAGTCGAAAGTTGTAAATCTCGGATAGACCTTTCCAACGGGCTACCGAGCGCCCCAAACGGAGATCGTATGCAAAAGTTACGACCCCGGGAAGTTGATGTACTAACTTACCCAAACGGGGCCCACATGACTTTTGGCGCTTCATCTCCTAGGGTTAGGTTTTTGGATGTCTAGGGTTTTTGACATTCATGTTTATTGTAAAAGGCCTTGAGAGCCTCATTGTAACCATCTTCTTGCGAAATGAGCGCAGCCGTCACATCTCTTCTCAGAGATAAGCCGCCACCATTCCAGCAAGCTTGTTTTCCGCTGCATTTTACAGTTCTAGCTTATTTCCTTATTGAATAGAAAACCAGTTTTACTGTATCTCTGTTATTTTGTGTCAAGCATCTGATAATAATCTGTATTCATTTCGTTCTGCTCATAAAATCCGGATCAGTGGTATCAGAGCGGTCTGCTCCTTGTCGTCTTAATGCATGTCCCCAACGAGGTCAGGGTACAAAGAATTGGGTCTCGAGCTTGTTTCTCTTGAGGACAAAGGCTCTCGCACGCCCAAGCGACCTCTCATGGCAGGAGAAAAGAAAGATGACGGGACTGGAGATCCCATCAAAATGTTGCTTGAGGAAGCCCTCACGCAGCAGAGGAACGAGATGATGGATAATTTCGCGCAAATCCTTCGGCGACTACCAACAAGCGACGCATCTTCCTCGAGCGGAGGCGCCGCCCCCTTCAAGGTACAAATCAACTTTGATATCCCTATATTTGAAGGACAGATAGACGCAGATGCGGTAGATAAGTGGTTGAATCTACTAGAAGGGTATTTTTCTGTCCATAACTTTTCGAATAAAGAAAAGATTACTTTTGCGCTCCTCAAAACCGTTCCCCATGTCAAAGATTGGTGGGAAACATTCTGCGAGCAAAAGGACACAGAAGAAGCCTCATTATTTGCAGTCACAGCCACCTGGGAATCCTTCAGGGATGCTATTAAGGAACAATACTACCCTGTTGGAAGTTATGACGATTTGTATACCAAATGGACCACACTGCGACAAGAAAGAGACCAAGCAGTGCCAGAGTTCACAAATATCTTCCATACCTTGCGCACCAAGCTGGGTATCAAAGATTCAGAGCAACATCTAGTGCTCAAGTATCGCGGTGGTTTGCATAGATACATCCAGACCGAAATGGAATTTCTGGACATCTCTTCCTTGGGTGCGGCCTACCGATATGCCGTCAAAATCGAGCAGAAGCTCAAACAAAAGACACGGCAATTTGGGCCTGGGAACCCTTCACAGCAAAAGATAGGAAAGGGCGGCCCCAACCCACAGAATAAAGGACAAAGCAAAGATGGACAGCATCAGGACAACCAGTCCAAGCCGCAAGCAAAGAAGGACACCGGCAAAACAAAGAAAGATACCGGGAAGTGGTGCGACTTCCATAAGAGCCCTTGGCATAACACTGTTGATTGCCGCTCAAAGCAGTCGCTAGTGGCCGAAGTGAAAGCAACTGAATCAGATGCGGGTTCTGACTCTGATTCCGAACCAGAAAGGGGAAGACGGATCATTGATGCGGAACCCAGTGCCACCGTTGCCACCACCAAGCTCCAGCCTGATGAACCAGACGAGCCAGAAGAAGGAGAACGCCTCTTCCATTCACAGATGTGGGTAAAAGGCACCCCGCTGCATTTCATCGTTGATAGTGGTAGCCAGAAGAATCTCATCTCAGCAGAGGTCGTCAAGCGCCTGGCCCTGCCAACAACGCCGCACCCACAACCCTACACCATTGGATGGCTCCGCAAAGGAAGCGATCTCCGCGTCAGCCAACAGTGCCGACTGCCATACGGCATCAAGCCCTTCAAGGACGAGGTATTATGTGATGTTGCTCCTCTCGAAGTTTCAGATGTTCTTTTGGGCCAACCTTATTTATGGAAACGTCATGCTGTATATGAGTCTAGGCCTCGTAGTGTTATTATTTCTTTGAACAGGAAATTGTACAGGATACCCGAGGCAGTCCCTCCTAGTGCTATTTCCTTGATCTCTGCCAAGCAATGCAGGAAGGTCATCTCTCAGACCGGGAAGTTTGTATTCTTGGTGATTCGCTCTCAGAGTGAAAGAAAGATCGCAGCCACATCCCGGGCCTCCACGACCGATCTATCCACACAACAGAAGCAAGTGGATAAGGTGGTGGAAGGATACTCAGATATCTTCTCCTCTCCGACCGGGGTACCTCTGCACTGCCAGGTCAAGCATCCCATCGATCTGACCCCAGGCGCACCGCTACCCAATGGGCCAGTCTATCGCCGCTCTCTGTTGGAAAACGAGGAGATCAAGAGGCAGATCCAAGAATTGCTCCACAAGGGGCACATCCGTCCCAGTTCATCACCTTGTGGGAGCCCAATCGTGCTGGTGCAGAAGAAAGATGGGACTTGGCGACTCTGCATTGATTACCGGGCCCTGAATAAAATCACAGTCCGTAACCGGTACCCGATTCCCCGAATCGACGACCTCCTTGATCAGCTCACGGGGGCCAAATACTTCAGTAAGATTGATCTGAAGTCTGGCTACCACCAGGTCCCAATAGAACAGACAGATGTATGGAAGACTGCCTTCAAGTCAAAAGAAGGTCTTTTTGAATGGCTGGTCATGCCTTTTGGTTTGACAAATGCTCCAGCAACTTTTATGAGGATGATGGACGATATCCTACGACCTTTCACCAACAATTTTGTAGTGGTGTATCTGGATGACATCCTCATCTACAGCAAGACTTGGGAGGAACACTTGCAGCATATTCAGCAGGTTCTGCACACCCTGCGGAAGCACAAACTATATGCAAACTTGGAAAAATGCTCCTTCGGCATGGACAGGGTCCATTACTTAGGCTACATTGTTGATCGACATGGTGTGCATGTGGATCCAGCCAAGATCCAGGTCATCCGTGACTGGCCAGCCCCAACCACACTCACTGAACTTCGGAGCTTCTTGGGCCTCGCCAATTTCTATCGCCGGTTCGTGTTGGGATTCTCTCATATCGCATGGGCCCTCAGCCAAGTGACCAGGGGTGGTGGTAAGGCAAAATTTGTGTGGGGCCTGTCCCAACAACAAGCCTTCGATGACTTGAAGAAGCGTTTGTGCTCATCGCCGGGTACTCTCATTACCGAACCTGCAACATCCCTTTGAGATCGAGACAGATGCTTCAGATTATGCTGTGGGTGCCGTTCTCACTCAACACGGCCACCCCGTGGCATATCATAGTGAGACACTATCAGATGCTGTCCGCAAGTACCCTACCTATGACAAAGAAATGTACTCCATTGTACAAGCCTGCCGCCAGTGGAGACATTACATTCTTGGGAAGGAGACAGTCATCCACACTGATCACAAGCCACTACAGTTCATGCAGACCCAAGGAAAGTTGCAGAATGACCGCCATCAGAAGTGGTCGACATATTTACAGCAGTTCCACCTCAACATCAAATATAAAACAGGGAGTACCAACCGAGTTGCTGACTGCCTCAGTCGACCTCCAGTCATGGCACTTACCACGGTGCTAGACTCTTGTGGCCACGAGACCTCCGGATGGCCTCACCTCTACGAGACAGACCCTGACTTCTCCGCCACCTATCAAATGTTGGGAACCAACTCAGTGGTTGCTAATTTCCATCTTCAGGACGGGTTGTTGTGTCATCTGGGCCATCTCTGCGTTCCATCAAGCGAGCGTGCGAAGCTGATTTGGGAAGCTCACTATAGTCGGGTGGCAGGGCACTTTGGCGTCGAAAAGACAGTGGCAGTGTTGCAGAAACATTTCTACTGGCCGAAACTTCGACAGGATGTCGGCAAGTATATCAGGTCCTGCACCGCTTGCGCTATTGCCAAACCGACCACTAAGAAACAGGGCCTATACACCCCTCTGCCTATTCCTGACAGGCCATGGGAATCCATCTCAATGGACTACATGTCGGGCCTCCCGTCCACCAAGAGGGGAAATGACTGTGTTTTCGTGGTTGTTGATCGCTTTTCCAAGATGGCGATTCTAGCCGCTTGCAAGAAGAACATCACAGCAGAAGCCACTGCCAAGCTCTTCTTTGAACGAGTATGGGTACATTTTGGGATCCCACAGACCATTATCTCGGACCGTGACAGTCGGTTCCTCAGCTCATTCTGGTCAAGCCTCTGGTCACTGCTGGATACCAAGCTCACCAAATCCACTGCCTTCCACCCCCAGACCGATGGACAAACGGAGGTCGTCAACCGGATGGTCGTACATATCCTGCGCATGTACAATTCAACACACCCCCGCACATGGGATGAGAGTCTCCCCTATGTCCAACATAGCTACAACCGAGCCCTGCATAGCTCAACTGGCCACAGCCCCTTTCAGGTGGGGTTGGGATTCCAACCATTGGGCCCCATGGATGTTGCACTTCCCCTTGCGACCACCTCGGCCGACTCGTCCCCAGAAGCTGACAAAGCCGCCCGGTTCATTGAACGGATCCAGCATATCCGCCAACAGGTTCAGGATATTCTACAGAAGTCTAATGCCAAGTACAAGCAGCGCCATGATCAACATCGGGTGCCACATAAGTTTCAGGTGGGCGACAAAGTTTGGTTGCATTTGCAGAAAGAACGCCTTATAGGGCCCCATCGAAAGCTTCGCCCACTCCGTTATGGGCCATACACCATCACCAAGGCGGTGGGTGACAATGCTTTTGAGCTCAACATTCCCCCCTTCCTGGGTCTGCATCCAGTCTTCAATGTGGCTCTCCTTCGGCCATATTTCCCACCACTATTAGACACCTCAGAGATAGCAGAGAAGTTGACACCAACAGAGCTCAACCCTGACTGCCTACAACAAGCATCCAGTGATCATATTGCAGACACACAGATCAAAGGCACTCGACATCAAAGGATCCAGCTTTATCGAGTTGTCAAAGCAGGGCAGCTCCTGCACCAAGGCAAGTGGCTCACCCAAGGCCAAATTCAGCAGAAATTTCCTCATCTGATGGGGGAACTCAACGCAATGGAGACCATTGCTTCCTAAGGAGGGAGGATTGATCCAGATGGATATTGGTGGCCACCCACCTTTCCAACTGGCTCAAAACAGTTTTATGGCAATTTTGGTATTGTACTATTTTTAGCAGTTTTTCGGGGTCCTGAACTTCCGGGGCCATTTTGAGGCCCTAAACGACCTTTTTTGGCAATTTGGGGGGCCAAATGGCTGCCTCCGGCATCATTTGGCCCCAGTCGAAAGTTGTAAATCTCGGATAGACCTTTCCAACGGGCTACCGAGCGCCCCAAACGGAGATCGTATGCAAAAGTTACGACCCCGGGAAGTTGATGTACTAACTTACCCAAACGGGGCCCACATGACTTTTGGCGCTTCATCTCCTAGGGTTAGGTTTTTGGATGTCTAGGGTTTTTGACATTCCTGTTTATTGTAAAAGGCCTTGAGAGCCTCATTGTAACCATCTTCTTGCGAAATGAGCGCAGCCGTCACATCTCTTCTCAGAGATAAGCCGCCACCATTCCAGCAAGCTTGTTTTCCGCTGCATTTTACAGTTCTAGCTTATTTCCTTATTGAATAGAAAACCAGTTTTACTGTATCTCTGTTATTTTGTGTCAAGCATCTGATAATAATCTGTATTCATTTCGTTCTGCTCATAAAATCCGGATCAGTGGTATCAGAGCGGTCTGCTCCTTGTCGTCTTAATGCATGTCCCCAACGAGGTCAGGGTACAAAGAATTGGGTCTCGAGCTTGTTTCTCTTGAGGACAAAGGCTCTCGCACGCCCAAGCGACCTCTCATGGCAGGAGAAAAGAAAGATGACGGGACAGGAGATCCCATCAAAATGTTGCTTGAGGAAGCCCTCACGCAGCAGAGGAACGAGATGATGGATAATTTCGCGCAAATCCTTCGGCGACTACCAACAAGCGACGCATCTTCCTCGAGCGGAGGCGCCGCCCCCTTCAAGGTACAAATCAACTTTGATATCCCTATATTTGAAGGACAGATAGACGCAGATGCTGTAGATAAGTGGTTGAATCTACTAGAAGGGTATTTTTCTGTCCATAACTTTTCGAATAAAGAAAAGATTACTTTTGCGCTCCTCAAAACCGTTCCCCATGTCAAAGATTGGTGGGAAACATTCTGCGAGCAAAAGGACACAGAAGAAGCCTCATTATTTGCAGTCACAGCCACCTGGGAATCCTTCAGGGATGCTATTAAGGAACAATACTACCCTGTTGGAAGTTATGACGATTTGTATACCAAATGGACCACACTGCGACAAGAAAGAGACCAAGCAGTGCCAGAGTTCACAAATATCTTCCATACCTTGCGCACCAAGCTGGGTATCAAAGATTCAGAGCAACATCTAGTGCTCAAGTATCGCGGTGGTTTGCATAGATACATCCAGACCGAAATGGAATTTCTGGACATCTCTTCCTTGGGTGCGGCCTACCGATATGCCGTCAAAATCGAGCAGAAGCTCAAACAAAAGACACGGCAATTTGGGCCTGGGAACCCTTCACAGCAAAAGATAGGAAAGGGCGGCCCCAACCCACAGAATAAAGGACAAAGCAAAGATGGACAACATCAGGACAACCAGTCCAAGCCGCAAGCAAAGAAGGACACCGGCAAAACAAAGAAAGATACCGGGAAGTGGTGCGACTTCCATAAGAGCCCTTGGCATAACACTGTTGATTGCCGCTCAAAGCAGTCGCTAGTGGCCGAAGTGAAAGCAACTGAATCAGATGCGGGTTCTGACTCTGATTCCGAACCAGAAAGGGGAAGACGGATCATTGATGCGGAACCCAGTGCCACCGTTGCCACCACCAAGCTCCAGCCTGATGAACCAGACGAGCCAGAAGAAGGAGAACGCCTCTTCCATTCACAGATGTGGGTAAAAGGCACCCCGCTGCATTTCATCGTTGATAGTGGTAGCCAGAAGAATCTCATCTCAGCAGAGGTCGTCAAGCGCCTGGCCCTGCCAACAACGCCGCACCCACAACCCTACACCATTGGATGGCTCCGCAAAGGAAGCGATCTCCGCGTCAGCCAACAGTGCCGACTGCCATACGGCATCAAGCCCTTCAAGGACGAGGTATTGTGTGATGTTGCTCCTCTCGAAGTTTCAGATGTTCTTTTGGGCCAACCTTATTTATGGAAACGTCATGCTGTATATGAGTCTAGGCCTCGTAGTGTTATTATTTCTTTGAACAGGAAATTGTACAGGATACCCGAGGCAGTCCCTCCTAGTGCTATTTCCTTGATCTCTGCCAAGCAATGCAGGAAGGTCATCTCTCAGACCGGGAAGTTTGTATTCTTGGTGATTCGCTCTCAGAGTGAAAGAAAGATCGCAGCCACATCCCGGGCCTCCACGACCGATCTATCCACACAACAGAAGCAAGTGGATAAGGTGGTGGAAGGATACTCAGATATCTTCTCCTCTCCGACCGGGGTACCTCTGCACTGCCAGGTCAAGCATCCCATCGATCTGACCCCAGGCGCACCGCTACCCAATGGGCCAGTCTATCGCCGCTCTCTGTTGGAAAACGAGGAGATCAAGAGGCAGATCCAAGAATTGCTCCACAAGGGGCACATCCGTCCCAGTTCATCACCTTGTGGGAGCCCAATCGTGCTGGTGCAGAAGAAAGATGGGACTTGGCGACTCTGCATTGATTACCGGGCCCTGAATAAAATCACAGTCCGTAACCGGTACCCGATTCCCCGAATCGACGACCTCCTTGATCAGCTCACGGGGGCCAAATACTTCAGTAAGATTGATCTGAAGTCTGGCTACCACCAGGTCCCAATAGAACAGACAGATGTATGGAAGACTGCCTTCAAGTCAAAAGAAGGTCTTTTTGAATGGCTGGTCATGCCTTTTGGTTTGACAAATGCTCCAGCAACTTTTATGAGGATGATGGACGATATCCTACGACCTTTCACCAACAATTTTGTAGTGGTGTATCTGGATGACATCCTCATCTACAGCAAGACTTGGGAGGAACACTTGCAGCATATTCAGCAGGTTCTGCACACCCTGCGGAAGCACAAACTATATGCAAACTTGGAAAAATGCTCCTTCGGCATGGACAGGGTCCATTACTTAGGCTACATTGTTGATCGACATGGTGTGCATGTGGATCCAGCCAAGATCCAGGTCATCCGTGACTGGCCAGCCCCAACCACACTCACTGAACTTCGGAGCTTCTTGGGCCTCGCCAATTTCTATCGCCGGTTCGTGTTGGGATTCTCTCATATCGCATGGGCCCTCAGCCAAGTGACCAGGGGTGGTGGTAAGGCAAAATTTGTGTGGGGCCTGTCCCAACAACAAGCCTTCGATGACTTGAAGAAGCGTTTGTGCTCATCGCCGGTACTCTCATTACCGAACCTGCAACATCCCTTTGAGATCGAGACAGATGCTTCAGATTATGCTGTGGGTGCCGTTCTCACTCAACACGGCCACCCCGTGGCATATCATAGTGAGACACTATCAGATACTGTCCGCAAGTACCCTACCTATGACAAAGAAATGTACTCCATTGTACAAGCCTGCCGCCAGTGGAGACATTACATTCTTGGGAAGGAGACAGTCATCCACACTGATCACAAGCCACTACAGTTCATGCAGACCCAAGGAAAGTTGCAGAATGACCGCCATCAGAAGTGGTCGACATATTTACAGCAGTTCCACCTCAACATCAAATATAAAACAGGGAGTACCAACCGAGTTGCTGACTGCCTCAGTCGACCTCCAGTCATGGCACTTACCACGGTGCTAGACTCTTGTGGCCACGAGACCTCCGGATGGCCTCACCTCTACGAGACAGACCCTGACTTCTCCGCCACCTATCAAATGTTGGGAACCAACTCAGTGGTTGCTAATTTCCATCTTCAGGACGGGTTGTTGTGTCATCTGGGCCATCTCTGCGTTCCATCAAGCGAGCGTGCGAAGCTGATTTGGGAAGCTCACTATAGTCGGGTGGCAGGGCACTTTGGCGTCGAAAAGACAGTGGCAGTGTTGCAGAAACATTTCTACTGGCCGAAACTTCGACAGGATGTCGGCAAGTATATCAGGTCCTGCACCGCTTGCGCTATTGCCAAACCGACCACTAAGAAACAGGGCCTATACACCCCTCTGCCTACTCCTGACAGGCCATGGGAATCCATCTCAATGGACTACATGTCGGGCCTCCCGTCCACCAAGAGGGGAAATGACTGTGTTTTCGTGGTTGTTGATCGCTTTTCCAAGATGGCGATTCTAGCCGCTTGCAAGAAGAACATCACAGCAGAAGCCACTGCCAAGCTCTTCTTTGAACGAGTATGGGTACATTTTCGGATCCCACAGACCATTATCTCGGACCGTGACAGTCGGTTCCTCAGCTCATTCTGGTCAAGCCTCTGGTCACTGCTGGATACCAAGCTCACCAAATCCACTGCCTTCCACCCCCAGACCGATGGACAAACGGAGGTCGTCAACCGGATGGTCGTACATATCCTGCGCATGTACAATTCAACACACCCCCGCACATGGGATGAGAGTCTCCCCTATGTCCAACATAGCTACAACCGAGCCCTGCATAGCTCAACTGGCCACAGCCCCTTTCAGGTGGGGTTGGGATTCCAACCATTGGGCCCCATGGATGTTGCACTTCCCCTTGCGACCACCTCGGCCGACTCGTCCCCAGAAGCTGACAAAGCCGCCCGGTTCATTGAACGGATCCAGCATATCCGCCAACAGGTTCAGGATATTCTACAGAAGTCTAATGCCAAGTACAAGCAGCGCCATGATCAACATCGGGTGCCACATAAGTTTCAGGTGGGCGACAAAGTTTGGTTGCATTTGCAGAAAGAACGCCTTACAGGGCCCCATCGAAAGCTTCGCCCACTCCGTTATGGGCCATACACCATCACCAAGGCGGTGGGTGACAATGCTTTTGAGCTCAACATTCCCCCCTTCCTGGGTCTGCATCCAGTCTTCAATGTGGCTCTCCTTCGGCCATATTTCCCACCACTATTAGACACCTCAGAGATAGCAGAGAAGTTGACACCAACAGAGCTCAACCCTGACTGCCTACAACAAGCATCCAGTGATCATATTGCAGACACACAGATCAAAGGCACTCGACATCAAAGGATCCAGCTTTATCGAGTTGTCAAAGCAGGGCAGCTCCTGCACCAAGGCAAGTGGCTCACCCAAGGCCAAATTCAGCAGAAATTTCCTCATCTGATGGGGGAACTCAACGCAATGGAGACCATTGCTTCCTAAGGAGGGAGGATTGATCCAGGTGGATATTGGTGGCCACCCACCTTTCCAACTGGCTCAAAACAGTTTTATGGCAATTTTGGTATTGTACTATTTTTAGCAGTTTTTCGGGTCCTGAACTTCCGGGGCCATTTTGAGGCCCTAAACGACCTTTTTTGGCAATTTGGGGGGCCAAATGGCTGCCTCCGGCATCATTTGGCCCCAGTCGAAAGTTGTAAATCTCGGATAGACCTTTCCAACGGGCTACCGAGCGCCCCAAACGGAGATCGTATGCAAAAGTTACGACCCCGGGAAGTTGATGTACTAACTTACCCAAACGGGGCCCACATGACTTTTGGCGCTTCATCTCCTAGGGTTAGGTTTTTGGATGTCTAGGGTTTTTGACATTCCTGTTTATTGTAAAAGGCCTTGAGAGCCTCATTGTAACCATCTTCTTGCGAAATGAGCGCAGCCGTCACATCTCTTCTCAGAGATAAGCCGCCACCATTCCAGCAAGCTTGTTTTCCGCTGCATTTTACAGTTCTAGCTTATTTCCTTATTGAATAGAAAACCAGTTTTACTGTATCTCTGTTATTTTGTGTCAAGCATCTGATAATAATCTGTATTCATTTCGTTCTGCTCATAAAATCCGGATCACGTGTACTTTTTGATAAGGTTCCCGCAGTTGGGTATGATTGTAGACACCCAGCTGAGGAAGCCTAGTGATGTTTCCATGGAGGACCTGCTAGAGCGACATTGTTATGCCATGGCTTATGTTCATGACAATGCGATATTGATCTGTGATTTAGAGAGTATGGAGACTCGAGCTATAGAGGCACTGGTAGTGCGGATACTGGGGTCGAAGGAACCCCATAGGATCTCTGGAGGGAAAATGATGTTGGTTGAGAAGGCTTTAGCGGGTACATACTTCAGCTAGGGACATATGTACTTGACAGTTGTTCGGCGGGATCTAAACAAGGTGAGCCGCAAAGGAGGGGATTTTTGTTTCCCTTTATTTCTATGCTCGTTCTTCTTTGAGCGAGTTTCGACACTGCGACCGCACAGAGTAGTGCATGATAGTGGTCCCACCAAGATTACGATGCGGCGATGGGGAGAGATGATGACTCATGGTGGCGGGGGACTCGTGGATCGGTTCTTCACTTGAGAGTTGTTTACACAATGGCAGCAGCTGCCAGTGGTGATCAAGGACTTCCCTGATGTGGGGATGGATTTCAAGGGGGATGCAGAGCTACCACGACCTCCTGGCCAGGCATGGGGACCAGATGGTATGTTTGTACTTGATTTACAGTATCATGTTGTTTCTACTTCATAGCATATGTGATATCTAGAGGATTTTTATGATACCAAGATTGATGATGTGCTTATGTGTGCAGATGTGGGATCGCGGCCTTCAGCTGGGTACCCGGAGCGGAGGGGTCGAGTGGAGGGAGTGTAATCTCTTCGTCATGGGAAACGACGTCATCGAAGTTCTTCAACGAATTTGGAGTCACTGTGTGTGGGGATTGACTACCTACTAGATGGAGTGGTTGATGATGGTTGGCAACATTTGGATCAGGAGTTGATCGACATTTTCTACAACGCTCCACACGAGTGGATACCAGTGATGCAGAGGATTTTTATGGCAGTCGAGGCAGTGAGGGCCATGGAGCAGGGTGATTCCCCATATGATGAGGAGGAGGAGGAGACTAAGTCAAATGATGAGGAGGAGGAGGAAGAGGAGGAGGAGGAGGAGGAGGAGGAGGAGGAGGATGAGGACGAGGACGAGGGTGATGGAGATGACTCAGATGACTAGGCAATTGATGCAACTACCCCCCAATGCGATGAGCATGGGGAATTTTTTGTACTCGACGATTATTGTTATGATGAGGAAGATGTTGGGGATCTTCAATGCAGTGATGCTTATGTTATGATGTAAACTATGACATTTTGATTATGATATATATATATGCAAGTGGATGCAGTTTATTATGATGATGGTCCTCTTTTTTGTTTGTATGATGTTGTATGCCTATATGATGTATATGTGCACGTGGATGATATGATGCATTTTTATGGTTTACTTCCTATATGTTGTGATTCATATGCCATTCTATAATATTGTTATCCATTTGTTCTGCAACATTGTTCTGACTTCGTGGGACGTGAGTGAATGTGATAAACTCAAACTGTCGAATCAGTTGTTTAGTGCATGGGAATTTTCTAAAAAGGAAAGGATCCTGTACCTGGTAAAAGTTATTGAACTGGGAGAGAAGGAGTTGGGAGTCAAGAAACACATGAAGGTGACTAATTCCCAACTAGAGGGAAACAGTCAAGAGACTGATCACAACATCATACTCAGCCTAGTTATTGGTGGCAGCACCAATACACACTCCGTCGAGGTGGATCAACTCGTGTGAAGGGGAATATAGTACCCAAGCTGCGGAGGCGAGGTTTGGATACCATCTACTTGCACCGTCGGATAAACTGACATAGAGCGGGGAAACAGTATCCATATATGGTCATGCATGGCAGAAAACTATGAGGTTCAAAATGAAAAAAAGTGAAAAACAAAAAAGGGAATAAAACTATACAACACAGACTAGTGGGTCTGAAAAAAAGTTAAGGAAAAAATCACTTGAAGTACAACCTATTGCGAGGGTTGGGAAAAGGGTGTCCTTCAGAATCAGTAAGGATGTATGCCCCCTTGCCGAGACAGGTTTGGAAAATGTAAGGGCCTTGCCACATGGATTCAAACTTTCCTTTGTCGTGCTTGTCATGAGCTTGGTCATAAATGAGCACGAGGTCTCCTTCTTGGAAGTTGCAGGGATAGACTGGGATCGATGCGCTTATCATAATGGGATTTGGAGTGATGTTTGGCAACCTTAGTGATTTGTAAGGTTGCTCGTCGGTCTTTGTCGGCTTATTCCAATAGGAGTAAGCATTTATCAAGAGGTGAGGTGTCCGTGAGAATTTCAACAACAATGTGTAAAGTGGGGATTTGACACTCAATGGGGAGAACCAACTCTACACCGTGAACCAAATGGAAAGGAGTAAAACCCGTGGCGGTCTTAGTGGAAGTGCGGTAATCCCAAAGTGCAGAAAAAACATGTGGTGCCAATTTGAATTGTGCTTGTTCACTATTCGTTGAAGGATTGTCTTCAGGATCTTATTGATAGCCTCAACTTGGTCGTTCCCCTGAAGGTAGTAGGATTAGGCATACTGGTGGTAAGACTTTAAGAAGGTCGAAAACTCCTTCCAAACGGTGTCCTCGAAATGTTTTCCATGGTCGTATATGAGTTGTTTAAGGACCCCGAATTGAGTAATGACATGGTTAAAAATGAAACATGTCACAGTCTCAGCCTAGTAGTTAAATGCGGGCATAGCCTCGAACCATTTAGTGAAATAGTCAAAAGCCACAATGATGGCGATAAATGAACCCAGCTTGATGTAATTTTTCAATTTCGGCCTTCACTGCTTGTAATTTGGAGGCATGAATGGGTCATTGATTTTTGCGGACAGTAAGGATGTCAGGCCAAGTATCAATACGGTGCTCAATAATGGAAGGTTCAAGACCAGGAATATCGATATATGACCAAGCAAAAACATCACGGAACTCTTGGAAGAGCTTCTTATAGGAAGCGACTTCATATGGAGTACATGAGGCACCTAACATAATGTTATCAACTATACCAGGTGTGACAGAAATATTGACTTGTATGATGGGCGAGATGTTAGCCATATTTCCTTCCTCGAAGGAATTAGGAGCTGGGATGGGGCTCTTAAACCAGTCCACTTGGCTATGGATGAAGTCTTTCAACTCGACCAAATTTGGTTGGTCGCAACAGGAGTAGAATCCTCGAAAATGAAGTAGGCTCTATGATGCATGTCATCCTAAGGGAATTCAGGTGTGGTTATGGCTTCGAGGATTTCTTCGTCACTACGAAAACACTGTGTGGAAATATTCGAAGAGGTAGAACTGATGGTCATGGGGATGGTTGGTTTTCCACTTGTGGAAATCATATAAATAGTGTTAACTTCTCCTGAAGGGGAGGATTCAGGTGGGTAAATCTCCTTGATGGTAGTAATGCATGATTCTAAAGAGGACTGACACATTTCGTGTAGCACCAACGAATACTCTAGTAAGTCCGGACAATGGTGAGAGTAATGGCTGTAAACTCCGCATATGGCACAGGATTGGTTGGTGCGCAAAGATTTGTTACGTGGTGGGGAGGTGCTTGGGAGTTTGACAACCGGTATATTTGGGTCATCGTACAACGTCTTCATGTGTTCTTGAAGGTCAGACAATTGTGGAAAATTATGGGTTGCATGGCCCAAATCATTGCACAAGGCACACTTGGGGGATGCACGAGGTGGAGGGGGAGGGTGCACGAGGTGGAGGGGGAGGGTGCACGATTTTAGTTGCATTTGGTGCAGTATGAGTGTGCGTGGATTTTCCCCCAACGTTCTTGGATGACTGAGGGGAGGTGTTGGAGGAAGATGTTGTCACCATAATGGGAGGTGGATGATTGGCGGTGGTGATCAGTTGGACCAGTTGAAAAATGACTTGTGGCGTTGGAGTAGGATTAGGGGTAGGAAAATACCACATGGGAAGTCCTAATGTCAACCCAGGGAGATTTAGCATGGCCACAATGAGCATACTTACAACCCCTAATGGTGGAAATAAGAATGGGATGGCGTGGATCGGTGTGGCTCCAACGTTGTTGGGTATCGATGGCGGTTGAGACTGTGGTGGGGGTTGGGGTTTAGGGGCCGATCGACTTAACGAAATGGTACATAAGTCAAATATCTTAATGGCCGAAGCAGGAGGTGGTACGAAATGAAATTTGGAGACCATTGGAGGCTCTAAATAAATTCTAGGCCCAACGGTGGAAATCAAATAGGTGGGCGCACCAAAAACAAGTTGTCCAACCATGAGGAGAACATTTTCGGGTGTAGCAGGAGTGTTCAGGTCGTAGTAAGTGACTTGATCAATTTTAACAACCCATCCCTCGTGGGGGAACATCATAAGATGAAACACAGATGAGGCAACATCCTTCATGGCATACATGTAGCTTCGTCCTAGGAGCATGTTGTAGTCGAGTTGGGAATTGACGACTTCGATGTCAATCAAGATAGTTTTTCCAGCTAATTGGATTGGAACATTAGCAAGAAGGCCTTGCGGCTGAGATGAAAGGCCATCGTAAGCTCATACGACGGTCATGGATGGATGTAGGGGAGGGGATCCTAGCTTCTACCACACAAATGTAGACATGATGCATGTAGAGGCACTCTCATCAATGATGCACAGATGGATAACAAGATTCTGGATTGACACGGAGACTTGAAATGCTAAGGTGGAAGTAATGCATGGTTCAGATTGGTCTAAGTCGAATGCCATCATTCATGAGTCAGAAGGTTCGATTGCACCTATGGCAGACAACAGTGTTTTGTGTTGCGCTAGGAAGTGCTTTAAAAATTCTAAGGCTGACATAGCAGCAGGGGACTAGGCTAAGTCATCCACAATATTATAGTTGGGGAAGCACGAGCATTGGGGTTGTTATTGATGTGGCGCAGAGGGAATCTAGGAGCTTTAGGGGGGGATTCGAACAGTGTTGGAGGTAAACATAATGACTGATCTATGGGAAGAGTGGTAGCAGCCTTATCCAAAAGAATAGTTTCAGTGGTGGAACCATACTGGTAACGGTGTGTTTGAAGATTGATATTAACCAGAGACATCATTAAATGGTGGTGGGTACCTGAGTCAATGGGTTGACTAATAAGTGCAGCATAAGAAACTGGTTCTTGTGGTGTGGCAGCTCCTTGAGGGGGATCCAAAGGTTGGGTGGCTACTACCCCTTGCGTGGGTAGGGGGTTCTGCAACACCATAGGGTGTGCATTGGGTTGCGGTGGGTTTGGTGGTGCTGAAGGTGCAGCATGTCCTTGGCATTGGGCATCATCACTTCAGATTTGATGAGCTTGGTCTAGGTGGGTACAATTGTGCATGTAATGGCCATAAACTCTGCAAAGAGAACATGGGTGGTTCATACGTAAGTTGGGATTTTTACCTTTCCGAGTTGGTCAATCAGGATTTTGGTTAAGCGGCACGGAGCCATTATTATCAAGGGGTTTCGGTGGTGGACCGCCTCGGCTAGGAGGATAGTTATTTCCTCGATTACATCCGCATCCCCTATTTTTTTATCCTTGTTGGTTCCGTTGGGAAGGTTGGTTTTGTGGTTGCTTTTGTTGGGAATAAAATTTCCCTTGGGGAACGGGGAGGTTTGAGGTTGGGCGGGTGTTGGGGAAGCCGGTGTATAATAAGTGGGAGGAGCTTGATGTTGTATAGGCGTGGGTGCAACAGGTGGATGGCAGTAAGAGGGTGGTTTGGTAGGGGGGACGTAAGCTGGCAGAGTATGATCGTAGCAGTGCGTCGGATAAGAAGGTCCATGTACATGAGGAGCCTGAGCCAGGGGAACATATGAAGGTGTTTCTCTAGAGTGGGTTGTGGTGCACGAAAGGTCAGGACCACTACTCATGGAGGGTGGTGTAGCGTTGGGTGTAGGATTATAAGTTGGGGTGGTGGCGGGAGGCATATGGACATATGGCTGACTACGAGATGCAATGTGTCCAATAATTCCGTTAGCAGCATCGGATGCGCTCGACGTGTCCTTCTGGGAGGAATCACCATGAGGAGCATCAGGTAAAATGGAGTAAAGGTAGACCGACTGTGCATAGATAAGGTCAAACTGTTGTGCTTTAAGTATGGCTTCTTCTTCGGTTTGGGGCCATTAATATGCCACATCCTTGGAGATAACTAGTATGAGGGACTTCAAGAACCAATCTAAAAAGATATGGTCATATAAATTGATCTTACACAAACTACGACGTTTATTCCATTCATGGATATGGCCAGTGATATGGGTAGCCTTTTTCTGTCTGCAAGATAGTAAAATCTAAACACCAGCATCATAACGGACTGGTAACTAAAAGAACTGTAGGAAATTCGAAGCGAGGGATGTAAAAATGGAGTACATCCCACGTGGTTGTTCAATATACCACTTAGATGCAAGGCCAGTGAGTGTCTATTGTAAAAGTCGTAGGCAGATCGAGTCATCCACTATTGAGTTGGAGGAACACCATAAGTGGAAAGACATGATATGGTTTTGGGGGTCCTCACCACCCTTTCCTTTGAATTTGGGGATGTCCAAAGGGAGTTTGGCAGGCATGGGAGGCCATGTAGGATCATGTCAGATCAAATCGTTAGTCAATCGGGCCAGATCAGGTAGGTTGAGACTGGCCATGAATGGAAAACTAACAGGAGGATGTGACATGGTCGAAGTGTCCTACGTGCTATCCATGGCAGCGATTGTGGGGGCACTTCCACCGAGTGGTGTGGTAGTGGAATGTGTCATAACGAGGATCAAGGGACTGTTGGTAAAGGGTGGAGGGATAGAGGTGGAAGGGCTAGTGCCTCAAGGGGCACTATTAGTGACCAAAGGAGCAGTGGTCGGAACAGATTTGCTACCGACGGGTATGGAAGTAGTGACTGAAATTCCAAGTGTAGGTCCTCTAGAGGGAATAGAAAGAATGGATTATGAATTGTTAGCGGGGGTAGTGGTGGAACCACCACCAAAAATCCCTCTGTAAAGGGATTGGGTTTCATGTCAGCCATGGGGCTGGACAAACCTGTGTATATAGGTGAATCTGGCTCAGAATCAGATGTGAAATAAGGGGCATTGGGATTAAGATCCGATGACAAAGATGTGCGTCTCAAGGTTGTGTGGCAAGTGGGATCAAGTGGATCGTACTGCAAGGACTGTACCCATAGGCGATGAGAGTGTCTCGGTGAATCAATGGTGACAGGTGTAAAAGTGATAAACCGTTGTGGGAGATAAAACACTCAAAAAATCCTAGTGCAATCGTGTGTGCAAAAGGAGAGCTCGTAAAAAGGAGGCACCCAGGCCAACAACAAGCTCAAAAACACTTGTTGCAACAATGTGATACAATAAGTGGAGCGGAAATAAAATGGTCAGAATACCAACAAGCAGCACTCCTAGAAAGAAAAAAAGTAGACTCACTAACCAATGGGGGTATAGGAGCATGCAAACACCTATCTAAGAGATATGGAAGCTCACACAAATTGTATCCCCTGCAGGGTGATGAAATCCATAGTAATGCAATATGAAATGTAGAACCAAATGGATAAGGATATCCCTCTACCAAGAGGGACTCCGGGTAAAAGAGTCATAGAAGAATGGAAACTAAGCTACCCCATTCATGGCATGTCCGGAAAGGTGTCCCGCGGCTTCCGTTCTTTGGTCGTCACACACTCGGTATGGGAACCAACATGCATGATGAGAACAATGAGTTGGTGTCCTTCAGTATAGAATGGAGAGCGGTATTCCACTCATACTTCCAGAACTAGTCTTGCCACTTTACCTCCTAAGGTAGAGGCCCTCCAACAAATCAGTGTCAACCGTACCAATAAATAATAGGGAATTTTGGATCCCTAAAGGAAAACAACTATTGTCTCAAATGTGTATGCCAAAAGGGGTGTTATTTGGATGCCTAACCCCAATGTCCTACCTAACTACAAATTTGTTTTTGTGTCCCCAAGTGGGGTTAATGTGTGTGGATGATCAAGCCAATTTTAGTCTCACTTGAATTATGGGGTGTGTGTGGATGCACAAGTGGTGTAAACCCAATATCTCCAGTAATAAATGTTGAAAATAAACAAGTGAGACTGAAGTAAAAATTACTAACTGCTATGTGTAAATGAAATAATCTCGCTGAAATATAATGCAAGAGATAGAAATACAATAAGGATGTATGCAAAGTGAAATGTTCCAAATGCTACAACAAGCAAGCAATAGAAAAGTATCAATGGAAAATGGGTGTGGGAAAAAAAAGGGGTTCTGGTGCATCCAAGGTCAAGAAAAAAAGGAAAAACAGGTGCAGGCTATGGCTGGGAAGCGAAAGGTTGCACTCTGGTCACTGTAGGATGCAGAAAAAGTCGTGCCGAAACAGAAAAAATAGGAACAGGAAAAAGGGCGCGGGTTCCAAGCTCAGAGGCGCTTCGGGGGCGAGAGTAGCAGGGCCGAAAGTGCGCAAAGGGAGCGGGTTGCAACACAGGAGGCACGCTGAGCGCGCGACTTACAGGCCCGAAGGCACGTGGATAACCGAACGGAAGGCACGCGGAGTGCATGGCTTATAGGAGGAAAGGCGCACTCTGGGTGCGAGTGGCAGGCTAAAAGTCGTGCTTGAGAGCACGGGTTTCAGGTCGGAAGTCATGTTCGGTCCGCTGGTTAATGGAAAAAAGTCACGAGTCTAGCCGTAAAAACGGAAATAATGAGGGGTATTGCGAAGGAAAGGGCCAAATCTGCAAGTACGGAGCCTGCGGCTAGGGCTGAAAAGTAAAATGCAAGCAAAACAACAAGTACAAAAATTTTAAAAGAAAAAAATAAATAAAATAATTACTGATCATACCAAATCATAGATTGATGGGAATCGACCTAGTGGAGTCACCAAAATTGTAGCTAGTGTTTTCACACCAGCTCGTGCTAAAGAGCACCTACTAAGGATTATGGAACCCTTAGTAGAAGTTCAAAAATAAATAATATGTGTGAGTGCAAAACAAAAAATAAAAAATAAACTAACTACTACAATAAAATAACAGATCAACAGGAACCCATGAATAAAATTTGTATTTTGTATTATGTTGCAAATAATGGTTTACAATCAAAGTTTACCTCAGAATTTGAGGAGAGGGGGGCCCTTGCAGTTGTACGAAGAGTAGAGCTCGTCTCTCCAAGGTTCCTTGTTGTCCTCTGAATGCTCAATGGTGGCCAAGACTCAACTTGATCGGCACAAAAGCTCAAAGTGGTAGGCTAGAGTGCAGTAGGAATTTTGGCAACATAAGGGTAGGAAGAGTGATACATGGATGTTGAATGGGGGGCCTCCATCACTTTTTTTATAGCAATTTTTGGTGGTGGACTATGGACCCATGGTATTGGGAAACCAATAGTATTAGCCAATGGTATTTGAATTTTTCCCTCCTTTTAATTGTATTTTGACTTTTTCCCCTTCTTCTTTTTCTTTTTTGGGGATTTTGACCCTTTTTATGGGATTTTAACCTTTTTGAAGGATTTTCATTAATTGATGAGGGAAATAATGATTTTTTCCCATTTGGTTACCAATTTATGGATATTTTGGTTTTTGGAGGCCAAAAATGTAGGGAAAATGAATAAATGGATTATGTGACTAGGGGATGAGCTAGGTGAACAATTTTTTGTTGTTAACAACAATCATAGTATCTGCGACTAGAAAGTGACATTTTTATAATTGCTATAATTTGATCTTAGAACATTGTTGGTCTCGACTATTGGCATATTGTTTCAAAAGGTTAGACAAATTTCATATATATAATTATAGACAATAAAAAATTCTCCATATAATACCATCAAACTATTGAAATAGTTGAGAATGTTACTAGACATACAAGAGTTGCTTCTTTTATTTGGTTATGACATACTATTTTTGCTTTGGTTGTCAAAAATATTTACTTGACTAGTGTTGGATCTTGTGCAACTTCGGAAGATATTACTCATTATATTTTATTGTACCTTCATTGTACTTGTTTGTACCTCCTAAGGGAGATGAACTTTATGTAATCATTTATGTAAACACATGAAAGAATCAATGTAAGCCTTGGGGTGCAAAGAAACAAAATAAAAATATTAAAATTAAATTATTTATTGCCCCAGGTGAAGTCATCCCAGTTAAGGTAATTTTCATGTTTGCACTTGTATAAATAAGAGGCTATTGCACCTCATTATCTCATTCACTCACTTAGCAATTGCGCATCACTTGGGAGAGAGCAGATTTCGCACAAGCTGGAGAAGGGAGCAGATTTGGGGTTTCTACTTATGGAAGACATTTTCACATATTCTCTTTTCTTATTTGTACTATGATCTCGGGATTATCATCTCTATGCGAAGGTTGCTGGGTTTTTCCCAATTGGGTTTCCTAGGGTAAACTCTGTGTTGTTGTTTTGTGCTTTGTCTTTCTTCTAGTGATATTGGTTATGCATTTATGTTATTATGCTATGAATGTATGAAATTTAACATAGTATCAGAGCAGTTCTAGAAGAAGCCATTGCCGAAACAGTGTTGGAACCCTGTCGGAACTAGGGTTTCATCTTGTGAAGTCTCCAACCATCATTTTGGAGAAAAGGGGTTATAGGAATTTCACTTTTATCAAGGCGCATATTTTGGTGAAAGCGGAATTCAATTCCGAGAAGTTTCAATTTTTGACCTAACTCTGTGGCTGCAGCAGAATTAGGGTTTCAGTTTTATCTCACTTATCTCCACAGATTTGGACCAGCTCGCCCTCAATTCAACTCTCCTTGGCAAGGCACATTTATATGTGGTTTCAGTTTTTCAAATTATCAACTTTCATTTTTGACCTATCTCCTGCTAGGGTTTCTGAACCAGATCTCAAATCAAGATGATTGGTATGAAGGTTGAAGATCATTTGGAAGGAGCTTCCAACTTTATCTCTTGGAATTCTAGGGTTCTTATGCTTCTAGAATAAAATGATCTATTGCTATATGTAAATAAGAAGCTTCCTGAACCAGAAGCCAGAGAGGATAAATCCCAATGGAGGAAGAATGACGCTAAAGCAAGAAGGATACTTGTGGATTCAGTGAGATCACTTGGTCCCACAAATATCAAGAAAGAAGAATGCTAGGAAAATGTTCAAGACCATTATGAATTTTTTTGAACACACTAGCCTCAATGTATCCATGACTTTGAGCAACCAACTCTCAAATATGAAGATAGCAAAGTCAAAATCCATTGCCTCATACTTTATGACAATCACAGAACTCAGAGACAAGCTCGGCACCAATGGAGATCCTATTAATGATAAGGAGCTTGTCCTCCACACTCTAAATGGTATTCCACCATCATGGGAGTCCTTTATCCAAAACATAAGTGGTAGATACAAACTACCAAAGTTTGACAAGCTTTGGGCAGATTGCTCTCAGGAGGAGACAAGGATTGCAGCACGTCAAAGACTCCATGGCACTCAACCTGAAGAGACTCAAGCTTTTGTTTCCCATGCCAAGAAAGGTAAGGGAAAAGGGAAGAAGTTCCATAAACACAAGCACCAAGAAGAAAGGAGATCAACTCCCTGTCAAGAACAAAAGAATAAGAAGGATGTATCTCAAGTTCAATGCTATAGGTGCAGGAAGTATGGACATTACGCCAGTAGCTATCGAAGCCAAATCAAAAGGAAACATGAAGCATCCACTGCTGATGTATAAGAAGATCATCATCACAAGAAGCAAAAGAATGAAGATAACACAGAATTTCTATTCATATCAACACTATCAGGTACTATTCCTACCACTAGTGATACTTGGCTCATAGATAGTGGTGCATCTAGACACATGACAAGTTATCGAAAGAATCTTTCAAAATTAATTGAGAAAGATTCACATCTCCGTGTTGTACTTGGAGATGATGCAAGTTACACTATGAAGGGGTCTGGAGCCACCACCCTTCAATTAGAATCAAATGATACATTATGCCTAAGTGATGTACTCTATGTACCTGGTATGAAAAGAAATCTTGTCTACATCTCATCATTGGAGGACAAGGGATATAAAGTAGCTTTCTCAGAAGGAAAATTCCTTGCTTGGCACAAGAACTCAAGCATGAGCATAGCCAAAGTTATTGGCATAAGAGAAGAGAGCCTGTATAGACTAAACACCTCACCAATCCAAGCCCTAATACATGATGCTACAAGTATGGGCGAGTTATGGCATAGAAGGCTAGCTCATCTGAACTATCGAGCTCTCCCAGTTCTAAAGAATATTGTGACAGGTTTGCCAAGGCTCCAGGTAGACCATGATGGAACTTGTAGAGGATGTGCACTTGGAAATAATGCCAAGAAATATTTTCCAGATAGCGAGAGTAGATCTAAAGGGATTTTGGAACTGGTACACTCTGACTTGTGCGGGCCCATGACAGTTGTGTCATTAGGTGGTATGATTACTATATCACCTTTATTGATGATTACTCATGAAAGACTTGGATATACTTTCTCAAGTCAACTGAATCCGAGGAAGTACTCAGCGGGTTCAAAGAGTTTAAACCACAAGTTGAAAATCTATCAGGAAAGAGGATCAAGATTTTGAGATCCGATAATGGTGTAGAATATACCTCTACAGAATTCAATAATTTCTGCAAAGAAGGATGAATTAAGAGGGAGCTCACAGTTCCCTACAACCCTCAACAAAATGGGGTTGCAGAAAGAAAGAATCGTACAATCATGGAGGAATCCAAAGCTATGATACATGACCAGAGTCTTCAAATGTTCTTGTGGGAAGAAGCATCCAGAACCGATGTATATGTACAGAATAGATGTCCACACAAGATATTGAAGAACATGACTCCGGAAGAAGCGTTCATAGGTGTGAAACAAGAAGTGGGCACTCTCCGGATCTTTGGTTGTCTTGTCTACATACATGTTCCCAAAGAGAAAAGATCAAAGTTAGAACCTTCAAGCAAGAAGGGAACCTTTGTGGGATACAGTGACTCTTCAAAGGCTTACAGAATTTACATTCCAGGATCCAGAGAAATTGAAGTCAGTAGGGATGTGACCTTTGAAGAAGAGATGGTTGTTAGGAAAGGAAGAGAATCAGATATGGAGATTGACGATGAAGAAATGCTAGAACCAAAGGAGATGAGATCATCTCCCCCTCCAGTTCATAGGGAGTCAACAGAAAAGGATGAACCTATCGACCCCATAGATCCAATTGATATCCCCATAGATGTTGCAAGTCAGAAAATACCTAGATGGGAACGACAGACACTACAGGATGCAGAGGGGCACGATGCTCCACATGGCGCTTTTAGAGAAAGCAAAATACCTCAGAGGTTCTCTAGCTATGTGGCACTGATGAGCAACATTATTGATTTAGAACCCACCACTTACGAAGAAGCATCCAAACATCAACTTTGGAAGGATGCCATGATGGAAGAATACCAATCCATCATGAAGAATGATGTGTGGGAGGTTATGCCGAGACCTGAGGAGAAGTTAGTAGTGACTTCTAAATGGCTATACAAGATCAAGCATGGAGCAAATGGTAGTGTTGAGAAATACAAGGCCAAATTTGTAGCCAGAGGATTCTCTTAGAAAGAGGGAATCGATTATGATGAGACATTTGCTCCTGTGGCCCAATATACTTCCATCAGATCCATTATTGCTATTGCTTCAGCTATGTGATGGAAGTTGCATCAGATGGATGTGAAGACAACCTTTCTCAATGGTGTTATTGAGGAAGAAGTTTACATTGAACATCCAGATGGGTTTATTGTCCAAGGAAAGGAGTCTCGTGTATGCAGATTGAAAAAGGAATTGTATGGACTCAAGCAAGCACCCCGTGCTTGGTATGGACGGATAGACAGATTCCTGGTGATCTTGGGATTTTCCAAGAGTGATACAGACCCCAACCTTTGCTACAAGGTTGTAGATGATGAGCCACTGATTTTGGTATTATATGTTGATGACTTGTTTCTCACAGGAAATGAGAAACTCACTGTATGGTGTAAGAAGAATCTCGCCTCTAAGTTTGAAATGAAAGATCTTGGATTGATGCATTACTTCTTGGGATTAGAAGTATGGCAGAGGCATATAGATATTTTCCTAGGACAAAGAAAATACACCATTGATATATTGAAGAGATTTGGGATGTTGGACTGCAAGTCCATGGCTACTCCAATGGATGCAAATTGGTAGAAGTTGAGAGATTCTACTTCAGATTATGATTTGATTGGTCCCACCATTTATCGCCATTTGATTGGGTCATTGATGTATCTAACCAACACCATACAAGATATATGTTTTGTTGTGGATGCCCTTAGTCATTTCATGTGTGAACCGAGGCAAATTCACTGGATTGCTGCAAAACATGTACTCAGATACTTACGTGGCACTGTGGGATATGGATTGAAGTATGCTTCAGATAGTGACCTAATATTACAAGGGTTTATAGACTCAGATTGGGTTGGATGTGTTGCAGATCGGAAGAGTACTTTTGGATATTGCTTCAGTTTGGGTTCTGCATTTATTTCCTGGTGCAGTAGGAAGCAGAACTCGGGAGCACTCAATACTATAGCGGCCGAGTACATGGCTGCTAGCACAACAGCTTAAGAAGCAATTTCGCTTCATAAACTCCTGGCAGGATTGTTTGGCCATATTCCAGAGCCGACCGTGATTCACTGTGATAAGTAGAGTTGTGTGCAGATGTCAGTGAATCATGTATTTCACAACATGTTGAAGCATATCGAGATTCGATATCACTTCATTCGTGATATGGTGCAGAAATGTGCGGTCGAGTTACAGTACGTGCCGACAAATGACCAGACCGTAAGTGTTCTCACTAAGGCTCTTCCCAGGGTGAAATTTGAATACTTTCGCAGAAAACTTGGAGTCGAAGAGAACGCATCTCTCCTTGACAGGGAAAGATGACATTGAGATGCTTTCCCTGCTTTTCCCAGGTGCCTCTGCAATCTAGTTACTCAACCAAATATGGGAGAAATCCCATAGGCAGATGATTAGGACAGTCAGCAGTTGGCCAAGCTCACCCAGGTACCTTCTACAGTCCAGTTACTAAGGCAGATATGGGAGAAATCGCATAAGCAGATGAGTAGGACATCCAACAGTTGGTCCGGTTCACACAAGTGCCTCTGCAGTCCAGATACTTAGCCAAATATGGGAGAAATCCCATAGGAAGATGAGTAGGACAGTCAACATTTGGCCGTGTGGTTGCTCAAGTGCCTCTACAGTCCAGGTACTCAACCAGATATGGGAGAAATCCCATAGGTAGATGATTTAGACAGACAGTAGATGGTCGTGCCCTTTTGCTCATCTGAAATCTCAGCTAGGTATGGGAGGACCCCATCGACATATGAGACAGACATGTAGAAAATTGTATAGCGGAGATGTTATGGCTTATAATCTCAGATATTCAGGTTTGAGTGAGTCGCCTAGATCCAGGATCGAGTGATTCTCCTGGACTCACCGAAGGACTGGTGAAGATGATGCACAAAGACTGTGTGGAAAACCTTCGTATGCATAGAGATGATGGAGACAGAATGGATGTACAAGATGAAACCCAGATGATCGTGATGCAGATGAAGACCGAAGAATACCTTCCTCATTGAGAGGGAGAGTTGGATTTTGTGCAACTTCAAAAGATATTATTCATTATATTTTATTGTACCTTCATTGTACTTGTTTGTACCTCCTAAGGGAGATGAACTTTATGTAATCATTTATGTAAACACATGAAAGAATCAATGTAAGCCTTAGGGTGCAAAGAAACAAAATAAAAATATTAAAATTAAACTATTTATTGCCCCCAGGTGAAGTCGGCCCATTTAGGGTAATTTTCATGTCTGCACTTGTATAAATAAGAGGCCAGTGCACCTCGTTATCTCATTCACTCACTTAGGAATTGTGCATCACTTGAGAGAGAGCAGATTTCGCACAAGCTGGAGAAGGAAGCAGATTTGGGGTTTCTACTTGTGGAAGACATTTTCACATTTTCTCTTTTCTTATTTGTACTTTGATCTCAGGATTATCATCTCTCTGCAAAGGTTGTTGGGTTTTTCCCAATTGGGTTTCCCAGGGTAAAATCCGTGTTGTTTTTTTTTGCTTTGTCTTTCTTCTAGTGATCTTGGTTATGCATTTATGTTATTATGCTATGACTGTATGAAATTTAACAACTAGTGGGGTTCTTTTAGAAGTATGTACAAGACATTTGCTATACAAATTTAGTATGTAAAAAAATTTGTGCATAGTCAGATGGGTTGAATTAATATACAAAACATACCATTTTCATAATCAAATAGATGGCATTTTAATGAATCTTTGACGTAAACAAATTCCTAAAAGGTTGGTTATGGAATTGGACAGTGGCAAGGTTGTGCTAGTTCTAGTGCCTCTTCTTCCTCACCATTTTGTGCATACCCTGCAATCATCATTGTCCAAGAGATCAAATCTGGTTTGGGAATTATGTCAAACACATCGCATGTAAACTCTAACCAACAACATGAAGCATTGATTAAGTAGTGTGAGGAGGCACTTAGTCAACAAAGCTCTTAGATGCAAGATAATGGATCTATTGAAGAGAATATTGGTGAACCCAAGAACATGTTAATGTATTTCAACATCATACAAATTAAGCATACCGATTTTCCTTGATTGATGCCTTCTTCTCCACTTTCCAACTTCAAATTCTTGAGTGTATTGGGTGTCTCTCTCTTGCCAAAACCCCAAGGTTTTCTCTTCTTTTCTATTGAATGATATACCCTCTTCCTCAAGAAAAATTCTTCAACCATCTTCCTGGAGGAAAAGTCTTCAACCAACTTCCTCAAAGAAAAAATACAAATCCTCTTCTTCAATAAAAAATCTTCAAGCAGCTACAAGTAATTCTTCAAATAGAAAGGGAAAATTTGGGTGTCATTTTTCCTTGCAAATCTCTAAATCTTAAGTAAGCATCACTAATTTTAGAGCTTGGATGCTCCTCTCATTCCAATGTTTCAAATTAGTGTGCATCTCTTCTATTTTTGTGTTTTATGAGTGAAATGAACTCTCTCTGCCCTCATATCTACATGCATTTCTTTTTTTTTTTAACTTTCAAATATCAGTTGGTGCTAAACTAGATGCAATTTTCCCATGAAATTGCATCCTAAATTTTATTCCAATTAACGTCTAGATTAGCGTCCTCAATTGCGCCTAATATATCATCCTTAATAGTGCCAACTTTAGTGTCTACTTTTGGTTAAAGTTGCCCCTGAACGTGCTTGCAAAATGGAACCCATTTGAGACCCATTTTGAGGCATCAAGTATGCCTGTTTTAGTGCCCATCCATGAAAATTTTATATAGGATAATTGCCAAAAGCCAAACATGCAAGGACCTAGGAGGTGCATCCTAAATCTCTGGATTGTTTGTTTGTTGATTGTCCCTTCTATATAGTAGTGCAAAATGAAATTCTTCAAATTTCTTATGGTAGAAACCAACAAGATCAAAGATATTAAATAGTGGAATGTTTTTAATCTTGGTAGAAACATGGTTGTAAAATCTTTTAAGGCCCTTCCTTGTTTTGTGGTTTAGTGAATTTAATTATCCCATAATAAAATCACTCTTTTAAGGTGTCGAGTGAGTCTAGCTCAAGTTGTTCATAAAATTATATGTACTTGTGATGGTAATTGGAAATTAATAGAGGATAAGCCTCGAAGAGTACTTAAGGAACCTATTATTGATTATGGTAAAGCATGAAGCATATTTGATTGGCCATGCACTTACATCATTTTCATAGGAGCCTCTTAACACCTACAAACGCAAGACAAAAGGGTTAGATACTCATACCACTTGACACTTTTTACAAGGTCATCACATGTTAAAAGGAGGTCTGAAATCATTTACGCAGATCTGAAAAGGAGGAATTTACAGTCTGATGATATTATTGATGATATTATTTGTGTGGGTGCATTAAAGAAAGTTGAAGTAGGAATCCTTATCTCGATGTCTGTATTGATTATGGTAAAGCATGGCCCATCTTTGATGGGCCATGCCAAGGAGTCTAAAAGATCACTTATATCATTTTCTATGAAAGCTTTCTATTGGTTATGGCTCTAATAAGAGGGTATAGATTAATATAACGTGGCTTCTCCTAAAATTAATTGCTAAGAAAGGTGTGAAGTATATACAAGTATTTCGAGAGTCTAAACTAATGATGAACCAGACAAATAACAAATTAGAAAGTTTGGTGCTTGAGCGTCTCATAGATAAGGGTGCAGGAGTTAAAAGGGAAGATTTTGAAAGAACTATACTTCTCACATATTTATAAAGAGTTTAATAATGCTCTTGATGAACTATCCAAGGAATTGTTGTTGCACAAACGGAACCTATATGAATCTAAATTAAGTTGAGGGGCTTGTGTCATTATTGTTCACATATCTTTGTTATAATGCTAGATTTTAGTTATATGCTTTTATTTTTATTATAATATTAGCATATTTTTGTTTTAAAGTTAAATTTTAGTTGCATATTTATTTTATTATTATTATATTTGTGTTTTCTCATAAAGTTTTATGGTTGTAGTAGGGTTAAGTATTCTATTAGAGGCGGGTGAGGACATCAAGTGAAATCCTTATACAGTAATGTATAGTCATCCAATTGGGAGATTTGACTCCGAAACTTTCTACTCATAACTTACAACACTCAACCTACCCATAACTGATGTTATCTGTATCGATCTTTAATAAATTGATAAGAAGTAGACGGAAACCAGATTTTGAATAATTGCAATCATGAATTTTACAGTTAATCATCAAAGAAAGGCGCGATTATTTTCGCTAGTACTGAATTTTACGAGCAGATTCCTTTTAAATGCCTTCGGTGCCATACTTATGGTCACTTCGCAAAATGCTGCCCCAAAGCCTCAGAAGTGGCAGAACCAGCTAAAGAAGATGATTTTCAGCCAGTAACTAACCGGCGAAGGCAGCCAAGGCGAAAGGAATCACTAGCCCAGGTTCCGAAGGTCACCCCTTCAGCGGAGGCAACTCTTGAAACTAAAAACAGCTTCGAAGCACTGCAAGAAGAAGAAGCCCTAGACCCTGAAGCAACAACAGTTTTGGAAGACCCTCCGGTAGACGAAAGACTTCCGGATCCTGCCCTACCTGGCTCAGTAGATGCAAAGGAAGCCAGGGCTTCAGATCCTGAACCCCCGGCCCCTGCAGGTCTGGCTGTTTCAGTCCCCCCAACGGCTCTGTGGGAACTATTGAACCTGAAGACAATTCAGTCCCGTCTCCACCCCTTACCAGAGGGTGAAGGACCAACAAGGCTCATAGAGAAAAGGAGACGGCTTCCAACATCTCTTCTAGATCTCAGAAAAAGCTGGATCCCTACTTTAAGGGGCAAATTTCATCCCCCTGATTCTAAATGCTTTGCTTTTGCCTTCTACTTTGCTCACAGTTTGTGAGAATTTACCCCTGTAAGCTCTTTTTGTCATTATCTCGAATTAGCTCAAGAAATAGATGGGATTTGTCTCCCAAGACTTTAACAAGAAGGTTGGCAGCACTGTTAGAGGTCACCAACCTTCTTCAGATTTGTAACTTTTTGGTTCTGGCTTGCCAGAACGCAGATTAATGCAACCTAACCGTTCTTGTCAAAAAAAAAAAAACAAGGGAAAATACAAATATAGGAATCGAAACCATACAACCTCTATGATATATATGAAATAAATTTAAACAGCGAAGCGGTCTGTACCGTGAAGCATTAAGAGCTATTCCATTGATATTATTTCACAATCTTTGAGATAATGTTTGAAAAATTGACACCAAGCATTGGATAACAATATTCATTCACACTTATACATATGAGCTGCTGCTTGATTGAAGTTTCTTCTTCAGTGTGCTAAAATTGAAATAGGGCTAAAATTGCTTTTCAGGGGCCTCCCAACATCAAAACAAGGAAAAACCAATTTACATTATAGAATTCTTTAAATCCTTGAAAGCTTTAATGGACTGAATCATACGATGGCAGCAGCTTTTAGTAATACAGTAAATCCTTTTTTATTGAAAAAAGAGTGGAGAAGAGCACATACTATAATGGATTTAATTCTGTGAAGAACGAGCCTATTTCACCCTCAAAGCTCCTGTTCCTCCTCTCGCAATATAGGCACTTCTTTTTGGATTGATGGTTTCTCCCTTGAAGTAGTCATTTCTATGCAACACAAATTACATTGAAAATCTACCCAATTGGAAGCCAAAGAAGAACAAGAAGCAGCCATTATAAAGAGCCATGGGAGTGTGATGAGAAAAAGGTCTTGATGGAGTGGGCAATGGAAGAGGCAATGGCTGCCTTTACCTGCCCTCTCTTGGGGACACACCTCTTCTGAGAAGGCATGTTTATACTGTGCCTGGAATTGGCCTGAGATGGCATGCTGTTGATAATATGAATTCACTGAAAAGAAAAGAAAAGAAAGGTAAGGGAGATATATATTTTTTTTTACAAGCTAGGCTGACCTAAGCCTGAGCCAACTCTAATGTTGAATGGCAAAACAATCTGTCCACAAATAAGATGCTTCTACCAAGTTTATATTACACTCAATAGAATCTAAGCAAGGGAAAAGATTGATGAGCAAGTCTAGAGGATGATGTGAATATATATCAAGTCTACATGAGATTTAAGATCCTAAGATCCTGTGAATGCAATAGTCAATGGTCTTGCCTCTTCAAAATTTAAATCATGTTATTTGTTACATTGTCTTGTCTGTAGTCAGTGGTCTTGCCTCTTCAAAATTTACATCATTTTATTTGTTAGATTGTCTGCGTCGAAAGCAATTTATTCACATGAAATACGGGTCACAGGGCCCAACACCAGCAGCTGTTTATCGTGAAAACTTATGACAACCCCGTGCTTTAAATGAAAAGTATAACTGAATTGCCAGTTGGGATGTAGGCGTCAATATATTTACATTGACTTTAGTGTGCTATTTTGTCTTACATTTCTTCCATTTGACAAAGCTTTTTTTAAATATGATTAACTTAATTAATTTGAAATTTTGTACATTTATGGATGATTGATTTGATGATACGTTGGCCAATGGATTTCTATATTTAAGAAATTTGTGTATTTTTTTAGTGAAAATAAACATATTACTGATATTCAAATTTTAAATCAAACAGTACAACGATAGAAACAGTTTAAAACAAACTATTAAGAGTTCAGAGTTTATAGCTGACAAGGTCCAAAAAAGACTAAAGTTTTCTACTCCATCAAGAGTCTAAACCATCATCAGCATAATTACATCATACATCAAAAAACTGGAAGTTGTTTCATATATCTAATCCAGAAAATATAAAGAGCCATGATCATGTATCCTGTTTGCATGATATTCTTCCCATATCAGGAATCCTTCTTCACCTTTCATGGCCAGCTTTGACATCTTATCTGCCAGTGAGTTATTTTCCCGATATATATGCTCCAAAGTACAGCTGCTAAATAGTTTCAGCTCCGATCTTACCCTGCTGCACCAGTGAGATAATAAAGTCACATTTAAATTGTATTCCCCTCTTGTCCATTTAATTGTGACTCTTTAATCTCCAAAGGTTTTGACCTTTGATAGTCTAAACAGATTTGCTACCTGGGTGACAAACCACAGAGCTAATAACTCAGCCTTCATGTTTAAACCCATGCCACATTTAAGCCTCAGAGTATAATAATGATCCCGGTTTAGTATAACAACACCTCCAACCACACAGTGTCCATATATAGCAGCCCCATCGAAAAATAAAACTGGATCATCAATAATCAAGTTAAACATACCAACTTTCCTTATATTAGAATTCTTAATAGTTTCTTGATAAGTTAAAAAAAGGTTCAGTGCACAGTTATATGCAATCTCCAATCATGGTTGAAGATTCTCAAATAAGATACGATTTCTCAACCGCCATGGATGATACATTGGGCAATGGAATTATATATTTAAGAAATTTGTGCATTTATGGATGATACATTGGCCATGGAATTTTATATATTTAAGAAATTGAATGAAATTTGTGCATTGGATGACACATTGGCTAATGGAATTATATATTTAAGAAATGTGTACATTCAATGGATGATTGGCTCATGGATTTTAAGAATTTAAGAGAACGTGTGAAAAGATTTTGCAAAAGAGTTTATATTACATATGTGTAATAAAATGAAATTTTAACTATACAAAATGATAGAATTGATTAAAGATTTTACAGTTAAATTAAAAAATAGTTAGAAAATGTGGTTAGAAAATCAAAATCTTAAAATATAAGTTTAGGGGTTAGTTTAATGGATATTGTTATATGGAAATTGATTATTATTTTTAAAATAATATATATTGGGGTTATTTTTGTCATTTTTGGAGATGGAGGTTCATCTTCAAAATCACAATTTATGGTAATAGTCATTGATTAAGCAGCATAATGAATAATTAAGGTAAAATAAGTGTTGTGATTATTTTTTGGCCCTCCTTTGTTGGGACATCGTTGCTGGTTTCTATCTGTTGGTGTAGATGTATTTGCTTTCTTTTGGGTCTCTTTTGGCTAGGGAAGCCTTCTTGTTTCTTCCTCTCTGTTTTGGGATTTCTCTCTGCCCCCGTGATGGGCATGTTTTCTTTTTGTTGCCGATGGTTGGTTGGTTGTTTGTTTTGTATCATGACTCTGGTGCTAGTCTTTGTAATTTCATGTCATGTACTTAATATTAAACTAAAGCTATTTTTATCGTGTGAAAAAAAAAGGTAAAACAAACAAATTAAAACCTTAATGGTTTTGCAACCACTAACTAATCCAAGAACCACACCGAAATTTTGGGGCAGACACTATACAAGTTGGGAGCGGGGAGGATAATGGCCACGGGTTTGGGGTCTCTAGGATGTGCTCCTGCAGTGTGGGCCTAAAGGAATTGCAATGGCGAGTTTGATCCAACTCTATAGTATGCCTCATCCATAAAAGATACACATTTAGTATTGGCTTCGGTTGCAGAGAAAGATTGTGGACAGTAATGACAAGAATACCCACGAGAAAGCAACTATTCAGTTTAAGCATTTATCAGAATACATTTGATGGATTGATTGATGAAGTTGTGCGAGGCTGCAAACGTTTTGTTTAAATGCATGAAACTTAAACACAAGACCGGCGTCGAAGAAGAATTCTTTGAGGATTTGTTGAAGCTGCCACCCAGAAATCAGCGCATTCACGGAAGAAGAGTCAAACTAGGCATTAGCGAGCAATTTTTTTCAAATTGCCCTTCATGGAAGATATTTCATGAAGCAAGGAGATAAGTTAAATTCATTTTACTAGTGTCAATAAACCAAAGATTTTATTTGATGTCCTACTTGCAAATAATGATTTGGTCTACTAAGATATGCTTGAACTTGTTTAAAACATGTTCTCAACCAAGAAAAACAGTAAATAATTCTCTTGGTAGCAAGGTAAAGGAAAGATAGTGATCTTTGATGGTGAGAAACAACAAAAACCACACTTGGACAACCTCACAGGTTGTTTAGTGAAACAATTCCATAGCGCCCATATTCATATGATATTAAAGAATACCCTTAATTTCACTATATATTGATAATTACTTACCAAAATCCTTTTGTTGAGCTCCCCCTCCCAATAGGTATTTCCAATTTAAAAAACCCTATTTTTACGAGGTATTCCCTATTTTTATGTATACCCATGTTTATACCCACTCCTTTTTATACCCCATTACCTATAAACCCCCCATACCCTACTCCCTGCCCCCCAATACCTACAATATATTGACATTAGTTATCACAATTTAAACCTCCCCCCATAAATAAACATGATAAGATATTGGTCAACAAGGTGAATCCCCTATGGAGGTCAACAAGGTGAATTCCCTATGGACAACCTAGAGAGAAAAGCCTTGTTGTTTGTTGTTTGTGGACCATGGATTATGTGTCGTTGGATCAGACAAAACCACTTAAATTTTGGTCGGGTCATTGCCTATCGGCATTCACCGGCCACGGGTAAGTGGTTGTGATAGTTTTATTTTAATTACACCAATATGTGTTGATATTTTATAATTTAGGGTGGAATAGTAAGTATGTTTTTCCTAGATTGCAGGAGGATGAGAGAAGTGTATATGAATGATGATGTCCAAATTGATTTTATGGGCATCACTTCAAATTCAAAATAAACAATTATAATAAAAAGAATACAAAAAATAAGTGGTAGTTCATGCATGGAGAATTGGTAGTTGATGCATGGTTAACAGGCAGTGGCAGACAACTCGTTAAACTAGAAGAAGGTGGGTGATAACAGGTAGCTAGTTGAGGCATAGCAATAGGTGATTACAACTACACATGGAGAACAAGTAATAGATATATTGTTCATGGAACTTAACTTGTGGTCTAGTTCACCAATCACAAGTTAAGTGGTTGTGCTAATGTTATTGGGTAGCTAAATTTGTACTTATAGATATTTAGTTCGAATTTTCATAAATAAAATTTATTAACTTAGATTTTCCATAAAAACACATCATTTAAATTTATCAATATATATATATATATATAATTAAAAATCATTTAAAATCCCACTCTTCCTTTTAATTGCCCTCCCACTAATCCTTTTTTTAAAGATTGAATAATAGTAGCAGCTAAACAATGTTGAAATTTGATGGGTAAATAGTCGGCATTTGTCATTTTACACGTCAAAATATTGCCACTTCATAAAATTGAACGTCATTGAATTTTAATTTTGAACCGGTCATTTTGAAATGCATTTTTCTTTTTACATGACATTAATATCTATATCCCAATTCCATATATATATATATATACATATATATATGATGATGATGATGATGATGAGGGGGGGCACCATGGAGATCTGTGGTGCGTGGGTACAAATTGAAGGTCCAAAGATTAGCAATTGGTGAGAGAAATAGAGCAGGAGCGCGAATATTCTTTCCCATCTTTCCTTTTTTTCCATTCACCCCCCTATCCCCCTTCGCAACGTCAGTCTTAAGCTTCACTTTTGAGGTAATTTCCCCCTGTCCTTGTTCCGTACTATCTCCCATGTCACAATATGGTCATCAATGAGGTGGATTACGACAACCCCTCCTTGGGGCCCCCCATCTTTTGTTCTGATCATGAGATCAAGTGCAACAGTAAGTTAAAGGTTTCATCATGTTACGAAGATACTTCTCCCTCACTCGATCCTCCTTTGATGCATGAGTAACATTCAAATCCCTCGAAAACAATAATGGAGCTGGTACCTTGAAGAGCAATACAAAGAATGTATCAAGTCGAAAGAAGGGAGCGCGGGAGAAAAGAGAACCTGCATCGTTGGTGGTTTGCAAATAAATTGGAATTGAGGAGGTTCTGGTGTATCTCAACTCGGATTTGGTGGGGCGGTTTTGTGGAAAGGTGGTGGGTGAAGCAGCTCTTTGAAATTGGATGGAGACAAATTGGAAACCAGTCCTGGATCAAGTCTCCTATTTTCATATATTGTCGAGAGGACGGATTCTATTTAGAGTTAAAATTGAGGAGGATAAACAAAAATTGTTGAGCATAATTGAAAATGGGGACCGTCGGGCCTAATTCTTAAAAGGTGGCAAGTGGTAGGTGAAAAAGTGTGGGAAATATTGCCAGATATTCCAATGATGTTGTTGCAAATATCCATGCTGGAGGAAATTGGATGGAAGCGAGGAAGGTTCATGGCATTGGAAGGCAATTGGGAGCAGAAAGTGGATAGGTGTTGTGCCAAAATTCTGGTGGAATTGGATTGGCGTGATGGTCTATATGAAGAGATTAAGTTGGAAATGTATGGCAGTGTATGGTGTCATAGGTTGGATTACTGGAAGATCCCCTTCCAATGATTTGGATGTAGGTAGGTTGGAAATATGGTAATTTGTGAGGGACTGTCCTAACCCTTCTCCAAGTTCTAAAAAACACATGAAAGTATAGGTCAAAAAGACTCCCTCGGCTCCAATTAACAGAGAGGAGTCGATTGTCAACGATGGAAAAGGTAACGAGTAGCCTACCCTGGTCATGGACATGTCTAAGGAGGAAGCATGCGAGATTGTGGAAGACATTTCTACTTTCCCCCTGTTGTCTCTACTTTTGAAAATTTCTTTCTTGGTACAGTTTTTCCCATTGGAATAACATATGCTCCTCGGAATTTAACCTCTTCCCCTATCCCATCCCCCTATATGGAAATGACAAGTCCAGAGAGACCGGTTAACTCATACCCTTCTCCTGAAGTTAAGGATATCCCTCCCTCTTTGGTCAAGACTAAGGTATATAATACAAGATCTAGGGTGGCACTTATGGGTAGGGAGGAAGGCATGTCAGCGGGCGGTCTAGGACTTGACCCCATGCCGAAGGTTACGTTGGGAAGAAAGTCACAAATTGTGAAAGCCAAAAACCAAGCCATGTTGGACATCAAAGCCGGAAAATGGTCCCATGATAAATAGGACCCTTGGTGTAGGGAAATCCCATCCTAGGGTTCCCTAATGCTCTGTCTCTCCTTCAATGCAAGGGGGCTCCCCCAAATTGAATTCCCTAAAAAGGATAGTTCAGAAGTTAAAACCAACAATAATCCTTTTATAGGAAACAATGGAAGAATGGTTAAACTCTTAGGAAACCTTAAGTCTGTGGTTAACAGATTGGTCCTTTGCACATATAAGCTCAGAGGGTCATTCAATAGGACTTCTAACAGCTTGGAGTCCTTATTTAAGGGAAGTTTTAGTTAGCAATTTTGAGTCTATTTTAAAAACTGTTCTAGATGAAAAATCATCTAAAGAAATTTTTTCAGTTCTGAATTTATATGGACCCTTTCAGAATCGGTGAGTCTTTTGGAAATATTTACCTTCTTCTGGCTTGTGGGAGACGTGTAATATGATTTTGGGAGGAGACTTAAATATCACTCTCTCTAAAAGGGATACATTCAGGTCCTTAGTGTAATGTACCTATCTATATGTAAGGCACACTAGGAAGAATATTGAAGAAAACCAATGACTAGTTTTAAAGAAAACTTGTGCAAACACTGAAATTGGACCCAAAAACCATTTTAAGACTTGGTAAAGGTTAAATTTTAGTTTTATTACATTAGAATAAGCATATACAAGCTCCCTAGTTCGACATCAACACTTTCTCTGAGCTCAACACACCCAAGTAGACCCCTTGGGTTAAACTCAAGAGTACAAGGCAATTGTCCACGGGACTTTTGTGGAACTCAACTGATTCTGGTTCTTGATGGAATTTTCTAACTTGTGTCTAAGTCGCAATCCCTCTATCAGACTTCAAAAATACAGTCCCTACTTGGTTTGGTCAAATTTGGGATCATGGAGAAAATTTGGTAACATCGGGACTACACAACTAGTTAATACTCCGGATCTCCCAAACAACATAAGGGACCATCAGATTTGAAAAATAAGACATGTATTGTGTTCATTAAGATATTAGTTGACATTAGGAACTAAAATAATCAAAATCCATTGAGCAGAAGATGGTAAATTGAAGCAATCCTGAAAACTAGTCAAAATCTATGCAAATCTAGAAGGGTTGTAGAAAAATTAAAATAATTTAGAATTATTCATTATGAAAGTTTATAACTGATATCATAGGTTAAATATAACATTAAATACATCACATGGGATCCAATAGGATTCTCATAATAGTCCAAAGACTTGACCTCTTTCAATACAATCAACTAGCACTAGAAAACACTTGAATGCTTGAGAATTCATATAGAAGACTTCATGACACCTTCTCTGAGTTTTGAAATAGAATTAAATAATCTTTATTAAATTCAATTAAATCAATGAAAATGGTTGAATACCATCATCCAAACATATAACTAAAGAGTCATCTAGTTGAAGCAGTAGGGGAACATGTCCCAACTGTGACTAGGGGCACATCTCCCAGGTCGAATTGAGAGCTCAAGAGATATCAACATCAAAACATAATTAGCCAAAATATGTGAGTTGTTCACTCTTCCTTGAATTTATAGGCTGAATAAATTCTTGTGCAAGCTACCTGGCCTGAGGTGCCTTCATGAGTAAGTTTAGAACTTATTGCTTTCTGCAGCTTTTTTTTTTTTTTTTGCTTTTTGCTTTACTTGCTTTATCCTAATTTACTACTTTTAGTCTTCATTCTTGCATTTAATTCTTTATTCTTCTTTTCCACTAGTTTTTTACTTTAAGCCTGCTTTTCTTGCTTTTCTTGCTTTAAACTTCTTTTCCACTACTTTTATGCTTTGCACTGCTTTTCTTTTTTTGTCAGCTTTTCCTTTCTTTCTCTAGTTTCCTTCTTTTTCAAATGCTTTCTAGCCTTGACTGCTTTCTTCTGACTTCCTTCTTTAGTAAAATTCTTATAGAAAAAATCTTATCTCCCATGCGCCCTCTTGGCCACATAATCATTAACATTACTTTATTCATGAAAATAAAAATACTATGGATCATCACAAACATTAGAAATATTAAATTTACTAGCTACTAATGCCTTGTCCAAATTAATCCCAACAATTAATGTTGCTTCTCCTAAACCCATAGGGACTGGATGGGATAGGGACTTGATCAAATGGTCACTTAGGAAGGGACATGACAGTCCTCCCCTCCCAATATTGCTTGTCCCCAGGAAATTTCAATATTGGATGTTGTAAAATATGTTGTCATTCCCAGGTTGCATCCTCACTAAGAAGCCCTTCCCATTGCACCAAATATTATGTGATAGTTCTATTTCTCAACCTCCTCTCTCAGATCTGCAAAATCCTCTCTGGATCTAGCACCAAATGTCCCTCATCATCAAGGGGAGGCAACTCCTTTGAAATTGTTACTTGCTTCCCTATTGCTTTCTTAAGACAAGAAACATGAAATACATTGTGTATCTTGCTTTCTGGAGGAAATTCCAACTCATATGCCACTTCACCTATCCTCTTCTAAACTTTGTAAGGTCCATAAAAGCTTGGCTGAAATGTTTTAGCGCCCTTTGACTTCAATGAATATTTCCTATATGGATGCAACCTCAAATAAACTAGATCACCTTCTTGGAAGTTTTGTTATGTTCTATACTTTATACACAAATGTCCCTCATCATCAAGGGGAGGCAACTCCTTTGAAATTGTTACTTGCTTCCCTATTGCTTTCTTAAGAGAAAACACATGAAATACATTGTGTATCTTGCTTTCTGGAGGAAATTCCAACTCATATGCCACTTCACCTATCCTCTTCTAAACTTTGTAAGGTCCATAAAAGCTTGGCTGAAATGTTTTAGCCCCCTTTGACTTCAATGAATATTTCCTATATGGATGCAACCTCAAATAAACTAGATCACCTTCTTGGAAGTTTTGTTATGTTCTGTACTTGATACACAAATGTCCCTCATCATCAAGGGGAGGCAACTCCTTGAAATTGTTACTTGCTTCCCTATTGCTTTCTTAAGACAAGACACATGAAATACATTGTGTATCTTGCTTTTTGGAGGAAATTCCAACTCATATGCCACTTCACCTATCCTCTTCTAAACTTTGTATGGTCCATAAAAGCTTGGATGAAATATTTTATCCCCCTTTGACTTCAATGAATATTTCCTATATGGATGCAACCTCAAATAAACTAGATCACCTTCTTGGAAGTTTTGTTATGTTATGTACTTGTCTGCATACACCTTGTGTCGGTTATGTGCAACCTACAAATTCTCTTTCAGTGATTTGAGTATGTATTGACTCTCTTGGAGACAATCCTTTGCATTTTGGTTCCTGTAATATCCAAATATAAAATATGCAAATGTTGGGGCATCATATCCATATAATGCTTTAAACGGTGTCATACCTATGGATAGATGGAAAGTTTTGTTATAGCAGAATTCACCTAACTGTAACCAAGTTGAAAAAAAATTTATAGCAAAATTCACCTAAGTGTAACCACGTAGTCCATGCCTTTTGCTTCCCTGAAACATAATTTCTAAGGTATCCTTCAAGACATTGATTCACCTTCTTATTTTTTCCATCAGTCTAAGGGTGGTAGGTTGTGCTGAGGTCCAATCTTGTTCCCACCAACTTAACAACTATTTCCAAAAACTACTAGTGAATTTGTTATCTCTATCACTAATGATGGATTTGGGCATACCATGAAGTTTGAACACTTATCTGAAGAACATTTTAGCCACTTGGCTTGCTGCAATAGTGGTTGTGATAGAAAAAAGATGTGCAAATTTGGTTAGCCTATCTACCACAACAAAAATGCAATATTTACCTTGAATTTTAGGCAAACCCGGGATGACGTCCATTGATATTCTTTCCCATTTTTGCTCCAGAATGAGTAGTGGTTGTAAGAGACCAACAGGATGTATGTGTTCCACTTTATTTTATTAACATGCCACAAATTCTCTCACATAATCCATCACATTATTCTTTACGCCCTTCCAAGAGAACATTTCTCTTACCTTTCTGTAAGTTTTAAAGAAACGAGGATGTCTAGCTAAGGGCGCATCATGAGCATATTCTAGAATCTTATTTTTCAAGGTGCTTATGGGACCAAGAATATTCTATCTTTGTGGTAGATTACATCATTAAGGATATTATAACCATCATCATATATCATCCCATCAAATAGATCACATGCAAACTAATTTTTAGAATATTCTACTGCTAGTTGTACCTTCCAATCATCATGAAAATTCATCACTACAAGGGATGGTTTTCTAGAAAGTGCATCTGCAACCACAATCATTTTTCCCTTCTTGTATTCAATATCAAAATCAAAGGCTTGGACTTTTATTACCCATTTTTGGTGCTTATCATTCAGCTCCTTTTGTGACAAGAAATGCTTCAGAATGTTATGATAAGTCTTGATAAAAAATTTACTCCCTACCAAATATTGTCGGAACTTGACCAATGCATGCATAATGGCCAACATTTCTTTGCCATACATTGAATAAATTATTTCATGTGGCTGCAACTTCCTAATCTCAAAATCTATGGGATGCTTGCTTTGCATCAAAAAATATCCAATCCCATTTCTTGAACAATCACATTCAAGTACAAATGGTTGAGAAAAATTTGGAAGTGCAAGAACAGGACAACTACTCATTACATATTTCATTCTCTTGAATTCTTGCTCATCTTCTTATGACCAACTAAAGGCTCCTTTATTAGTGATATATGTCAATGGGGATGACAACTTTGAAAATCCTTTGGAAAACTTTCGGTAATAAGTACACAAACCAATGAACCCTCTTAATTCAATAATATTCCTTGGGCTTGGCCAATCCAGAATAGCTTGGATCTTCTCCATATGAACCTTAACTCCTTCTTTCCCAATCACATAACTAAGATATAAAATCTTTGTCATTCCAAATTTTCATTTGGACATTTTAGCATAAAAATATTGATCTACCAAGATGGTTAGCACAATTTCCAAATGATGCAAATGCTCTTCCCAAGTCCTACAATAAATTAGAATATCATCAAAGAAAAAAAGAACAAAATTATGGATCTATTTGTTAAACATTTTGTTCATACAAGATTGAAAAGTTTTTGGTGCATTAGTTACGCCAAAAGGCATAACTAAAATCTCAAAGTGCACATAGTGACACCGGAAAGTTATCTTTTGAATGTCCCCCTCCCTCATTCTGATTTGATGGTAACCAAAGCGAAGGTCAATATTTGAAAATTATTTGGATCCATTAAGTTCATCCATCAATTCATCAATCCTTGGAATAGGATATATGTTCTTGAAGGTCTTTTTTTTAGGGCTCTGTAGTCTATATGCATGTGCACGGTCCCATCTTTCTTCTTGACAAGGACTGCAGAGGATGCAAAAGGACTTGAACTTGGTCTAATGAATCCAAAGTAAAGCAGTTCTTTGATGATTCACTCTATCTCACCCTTGAATATTTTTTGTATGCTTATAAGTATGGACTTGTTGGAACATTTAAAAACCCATTCCATACTTAGGATATATTTTATTAGTCATCTAGATTAATTTTCCTAGGTGTAGACTATGTAGTTGGCCTAGTTTTGTCTTTTATGCCTCCATATGCCAGCCTAAGACACAAAAACGAATTTGGATAGATTCTAGATAATATTTCCTTGGATTATGTTTGATTTTATTCCATTTTTTAATTAGAAAGACACTTTCCTGATTTAGACATCTTTATCCTATTTTTTCTACTTTCTAGTGGATAAGGTAAAGCTAGTTGACTTGGAAACTCTCTCCACTTGACCAATTATACCTCCACCACTTTCGTCTCTCCTAAAGTCATCATTACATTCCATTTACATCACTCATGAGATTCCATACCATACTCAGCGAATTCGTGAGCCTTTAGAGTGTTTTGGAAAGTGTCACGTATCCAATTAACCAAATCATTATTTTAGTGAATTTTTGAAAACTTTCCAAAGACTTCATATAGATAAGATATGAGATACACTATTTTCTCTTAGACATAATGTCGATTAATTATCCATCATAAATATTGAGCATGCATAATCATTCCTACCATCATTACTCTGATAAACCTTGCTTACTTATGCAAAGGTCTTAGCCAACACCTGTCAATTCATCCACAATGTTAAATAACAACTTCTTCTCTTACACTTTTAATACATAGTAAATTTCTTCAAGCAAATGATAACGGTGTGAGTCCTATACCTTATATAACATATTTGCATTAGTTCATATTCGAATAGCACTAAATTTACCTTGAACGTCTTCATGAAATCACTCACCATTTAAATCACAATTAACATAGAATAAAACACATAGGGTATAACTATGAGAGAGAACAATATACGTGGTTCACTCAAATCTATAGGCTGCGTACACACATATTATTATTTATCGATCGAGAGGGGGTACATTCTGCATCGCAATTGTTACAATATTTGCATTTCCACTTTCTCAAGTCTCTCTTATAGAGAGAGCATATTCAACATTCAAAATTTTATCGCTGAAGCGTTGCCGAGATCTCTACCATGTTGATCACAAAATAGTTCATGATAATACATACCTCAATCCAGAGTCGTACAGGGATCAATCCAGTTCTCTTTGCGGTAGATAATTAATACGTGCACAAATCTAACAATAATCTTAGATAAGTAATATACATACACATACACCACATTTCTCTAAGGATCGGGTCTAATCAGAATCACACATTTTTGCAGAGATTACAGCTCTGTTCCAAAATATAATGATCACGTTTTCATATCTAAAACATATTCCACTCAGATTATGTGCATTACGTTTTCGGTAGAGATCAACTACCATGTTTCAGATCTAACACAGAATTATGTGCATTACGTTTTCGACAGAGATTAACATAACACTATGTTTCTTAAATAACTACCACGTTTCATAACTAACACAGAATATGTGCATTACGTTTTCGACAGAGATTAACATTCTGTTTCTTCACTAAACTATCGTGTTTCAGCATATAAACTAGAACTCGACAGGGATAAAATCATGCAACATATACAATAGAACTTGCCAGGGTTCAATCCAGAACCAGCGCAGCATATAATCGAGAAACAAAATGTATATATACAAAATCACTACTCTACAAAATGCATAGATCTACTCCCCAAAACGAAGAGATGTTCTTCTAAGACACATAGATTCTACTCTACGGAACGCAAGGATCTACTCTCCAAAATGCATGAGATGTTCTTATTCAAAGACATAGAGATTCTACTCTACGGAACGCAAATATCTACTCTCCAAAATGCATGAGATGTTCTTCTTCTAAGACACATAGATTCTACTCTACATAAGATGGAATAACTAACTTAAAAACACAAGTTCGAAGAGATCATGATTTCAAAGACAGAAGTATTCAAACCGGGATTTACAATCCAGAAGGATCACGATTTCACCACAGTATATATACACAGTAGCATACATTACAACTGACAGGGATTTGGATTTAATGATTAGCCGACCTTCCCGAGCTTCTGTGCTTTCATAAGGTTGCACCACAGTATATTTATTCATACTTTATATAACCTACAAGAATTGTATTATAAAAACCTAAATATATTCAAACAGAAAAATAATCCAAGAACCAACGCGCAAGGGATCGTCTACTAAATCTATTTAGCTACAGCTATCTTCCAACACATGGTTGTATAACATTTCCTCCCCTGCGCTACAATCCATCATACCCAAGGTATCTCTATTGGGGTATAATACCGAAGACATAACTACAACTTTCAATAAAAACCTGAAACAACAACAGGTAGAAATGAATATAACTGGAATCAAGATATTCGGAGCTATCCTTTTCCCTTTCCATTCAACGTTAAGTTCACACATGAACAAACCGAGAACTCGCGTTCCTCCTCCATTGCAACCCCTAGTCTTTAACTCTTATGCTTGCTTTGGAGAGTCAGTCCCCATGCAAAGACGATTCCTCTCCCTCCGCCATTTGGAAGTCTCTGTTTTTAACTACCAATGCCAAATGGTAGTGGCTCGGCCTCCTCAAGGAGACAGGCCAACCAAACCCCCCTAAAAAATGGTCTATGCTCTCTCCTCATATGGACAAAATGAGGTGGAAATTATCACCAACTCGAACTAGGTTCAAAATGTTGGTTTCCATTTTATTTGACGAACACTATATAAATATACAGATATATTTATAAAAGATGATGTATTTGGAAATGGCTTAACTTACCATTGTTTCAAATATATAAATATATGTATTTAAAAGGAATACCCTTCTTTTCGTATGTGTTTATTGTCCCTTGAATACGTGAATACGTAAATGGCTTAACTTGCCATTGTTACATATATACATGTATATATATATATGTATTTAATATAAAAAGGAATTCCCTCCTTTTCGTCCCTTAAATACGTAAATGGCCCATCTTGCCAATGTATACTCATAGGATTTAGTATATATATATACACACACTTTCTTCTTTTCACATATGTTTATAGTCCCTTGTAATATGTAAATGGCCCAACTTGCCATTGTATCCTATAGGATTTAGGATTTCCTTAATAATACATTTAGTTTCTATTATGTGTAACATTTAGTTTCTATTATGTGTTGATAGTAGATTAAAAACATTTTACTTTGCTGGCCAAAAGTCTTACCTAGGACTAGTCTTTTAACTTAGGATTCATATAGCTTAAGATTTACGTCTAAAAATATCTTAGGTCAACTAGTGGACACCCATTGTTCACCTTCCCTCTGGTAATTATGGCGCTGACATGACCTGACTATAAAACTCATGGGTTTTCTAGACCTTCTTACCTCTTCCTTTATTGGATTCGTTGCATGTCGTTAGTTGCATCACAACTTTAGTATCCTAAGTCCTAGACTTTAAATTTTCAACTTAGAAATAAATAAAAATGGTACTCACAAGGTTTACTGGTGGGGCCTTGGCCTTGAGCTCCTCACCAGAAACAAGTATAAATTTACATTTACATTTCCAGGAACAATAGGGGTATAAAAAAAAAAGATGTTACATCCTTTCCCCCTTAAGAATAACATTGTCCTCAGTGTTCATGCTTTCCAATAGTTGTATTCAACTCTTGAGTGTCTTTGTTCATCATTTTTTTAGTTATCTTTTGTTCGCTTCGATATCTCTCTTTTGATTCTTTAATCCTTTTCGAACTTTTTATGATTCCTGCAAGTTGCTACTGCTCATCCTTCTTTCATAACCTGTACTTTTTGTAACCAGACCAGGTCTTCGAAAAGATGTTTAGTAAAACATATCATTATTTTCAATTCAAAACATAATGTAAGCAATAAGTTCTTTGGAAACACCTTATTGTTTCTATCCCTGGAATATCTTCCAGTTCTTTCTCATTAAACTTCGTTCTTTTATTCACCATAAGGAAACATAATACATAATTACCTTTCAATGTAACTCCAAGGAATTTCATAGGTAAACACTAATTTACTTATCTTTTGGAGAACGTCCTTTATTTGGACACTTTAGTTAGTCCTTAGCTTGCAATGAAAATTACCTTCACTCACAATTTAGTAGCATTTATCTCACATATTTCCAGCAATAAAATTTAAATTTTTCATCCTCGTCTTTGAGTGAACTTAAGTATCATTTGCATTCATAATATTCACACATTAGGGCAGTTAACCGACTAGTTACTCGACAGTGATTAACACATGATTCCTAGTTACATCATGGAGATTTAAATGACTTCAACAACACTCTATTGAACGCAGATCTCTCGATATGTCACCAATTTTATGCGTGGTCTTAGAGTCTTTTAAACTTTTGAGAGTACTCCTCTTTTGATTGCTAGTCAAAAGTTTTCCTTCTCAAAAACATCAAACATCATCCTATCTTCCAGATGTAAATTGTGTGCCTAGATCTTTGCCATTGATATCACAGACTCTTTCTCTTTTCCACTCAAGCCCCCTAGGCTTGAGTTTAGGAAATTTTTCCACCCAGGAAAATTATGTAGCAAGTAGAGATGGATCATCAATTCTGCCACTTGGTGTTTCCATTCCACTCAGAGGAAAGCTTATTTTCCCCTCAAGCCCTCTCGCTTGGGTCTAGGAAAATTTCTTTTCCCCTCAATCCCTCTTGCTTGAGTCCAGAAAAATTTATTTTCCCCTCAAGCCCTCTCGCTTGAGTCCAGGAAAAATTCTTAATAACGATCATTTATTATTGCTTTCATTTTTTTTAATCACAACATGCAATATAGTATCATCAAATAGGTTCGCCTATTTACTTATCACATTCCATGAGTTTTAATGATTTGTACATCAATAACATAATCTACCATCATTCATGGTTCATACAATCCTGTAATCCACACTATAATAAGATGTAAAATAAATCATTACTCACTCTCAAGCGATTTAGATCAATTTATTTATACAAGTGGATTTATAATCAATGTTCCACTTTGATCATGACATCAGTCATAATCATGGTAAAATCCTGCAATGTCAGTACATAAATAACAAAATCCATCATTAATCCATGGTTTATACAATCTTGTAATCCGACAAATATAACAAGATGTAGAACGTAAACTATCACTCACTCTTGAGTGGTTTAACTTGTCTACTTAAACCAGTGAATTGATAGTTAACATTTCTTTTGGATTGGTCATATTCATGCTATAATCCTGCAATGTTAGTACATAACCTTTATTTAATTATACCACTATACGAAATCCATTCACTTATTAGATTCAATTATTAACAACATCTAATCATCTTTCATTGATCTATCCTTGGATAGCTATCAGTGAAATATAACATACCCATATCAGCATTTTACAGGAAGAAAAGGTATAACATTTTCTTTAAACAAATAAATCGTTTCCTTCAATTCAAAATCGTCACCATCAATTCATAATTATTTAGTCAACTAAATCATTAACTATATTTATCAAGCATTAAGACGAAGAACATGTTAAATTCATTCTCAAAGGTATAAAATGCTTAGACTACATTCTTACTTCCTTTGTCATCCAATCAATCGAACATGTTAAACTTCTAGTATTTGTAAACAAGCAAATTCCCATAATTATATCCTTCGTATAAGAAAGGGTATAGCCTTTACATCCTTTGTTATCATCGTGATAAGGTTAAAATATTTCCATCAGACAAACCATACATCTCCATATAATAATTATGAAAATACTTATCTAACATACTCACCCTTTGGTTTTCTTTAAGAGGAGCATCACCTCTTTGTAATTATCGAAACAACTTGGTGGTACTTCAAGATAATACCTTATATTGTCATAAATTCTATATATTACTTAGCCTTTTCCTATTCAATCATAGAGGAGAAATTTTACAACTCTTTTAGTATTATATCCTATAATATTCACCTTTCAATATCCGTGTGAGCAATATTCTAACAAATTCTTGTTTGTATAATATTCTTCTTGGATGTTAGATCATCGAATGGCATTTCTCTATTATTTATCTACCTTTTTAGTAAAGAAGACAAACTCCTAGTCATAGAAACATTACACCATTAGAATGTCCAAGTAAACCAATTAAAGTTAATTCCTTTAACTTATAAACTATACATTTAATCTTTCACAATGAGGATGACCCTTGCTACTTCATCTATTTCACCATACCTAATTAAGACAATGGATCTTTAACATCAAATAATCCAATAAATTTCAATCTAGAATTAGTCATTTTAAATATATATATACAATTTTATTTCAACCGAATGTATATGTATATAGTTTAACAGATAAGCCACATCTCGTAGATTCCTGCATTGAGAGTTTGGTGAAGTGCTCGGGAGTAACGCAGTAGCCATAATGAAATTCGACGTTTCAAACCTTAATCACGGTTCATCATCAGGACAATGAGTCAAGGTAAGGGGATAGCATATCCAGAGCATTAATGTACGTTTGTTTGAGAGAACTAGGCACCCAAGAATGTCGACCACAACCCTAACCCTAAGTGTAGATTATTTATTTAATTGTTCAAGGGTTTTTAATTTTTATGTTAATTTTTAATCCAAATTTAATGTTAATTTTTAATTAATTAATTAATCATTTAACTAGGACGTTTTAATTTATTTATATTTAGATTTTAACATTAAAAAGTTTTAATTTATTCAAATGAAACTATATAATAAATATTTATATTTGAATAGTTCATATTAGATTGAGGTTAAGTTTTTTAATTAATTTTTTTATTTTTATTTTTATTTTTAACAATACAATGATTCATTTTATTAGTTGAAAAATAATTAATTAAATTTAATTAATAAACTAATAAATTTTTAATTTTAATTATTTAATTTAGTTGAAAAATAATTAAAGATAATTAATTAGTTTATTAATTATTTATCATGATTTATTTATTCTAATTAGTTGAATAAAACTTTTAGCAACATCTTTTCCTCGGATTTCCTTGGAAAAAGTCCGTAATTTTATTTCAAAAAGATGATTAAAATTACATATTGCACATGTAGTAGGATCAGCAAGGATCCCTACATTTTCACATATTTCTGTCCCATATATGCAGATACAACAGCTTATAATGAGCTGAACCATAAAAAAAGAAACCCAGAGAATGTTGCCACAAGAAGTAGAACAGATATATCATGAACAGTGTTGAAATTGGGGCCACCGATTTCAGATCTCCTGAAACCGCCGCCGCCGCCACTGGATCGTGCTCAGACCCAATGGGTCGCCGCGCAAAGGCACCGCCCTCTCTCCATACTCAGAAATATCCATCACTCTCCATCAGTGCCTGAAAGCAAAAACGCAGAAAAGAAGAGGCCTCCATGGAAGAATCCATGGCCGCCAAGATCGCTCAAACCCTTGATAGCAAGAAAGCACCTCGTCCTGGTAGCAGTGCCGTCATTGGATGCGTTCATCTTTCCAGGGTCTGGACGACCAGCTCGTGGTGTATAAGCGACCCTTGCACTGTTAATCTGAGCGGGGTCCGGTCCAACAGCTCGCACCGGCCTCCAAGAACAAGAACCCACCGCCTTGACTTGGCCCCGTCGCACAGCGTTTCTGCAAGAAAAGAAACAGGAACCCTGCTCCTACCCTCGCAGCCGCCACCATCTCCGCCGATCGCCCCGGACACGGCTCCGCAGAAGCAGAACAGGTCCCGACGGCCTTCATATGAGGAATCCATCGGATTAAACGCCGATCGCTCCGTCAGGACGCCGAATGTCTACGTTCAGGAGAGCCATCGTTGGAGTTGGACCGCTACGCACAGCAAAGGAAAGTACCGCCTCACCACAAAGCAGATGCGTCACCCGTCAGCTCTCGCTGCCACCACCACAGGTATGCAGGATGCTCCCTCGCCGTCGACTATTACACAGGGAGGAGTCTATCGATGAGGGAAAGAGCCCTGGCCGCCGAGATCAACTCGGATCGGCTCAAAACCCTAGGATGCAGAGCTCCATCCCCCGTCCTACTTTCACCCAAAACTTTTAGCAACATCTATTATGTAATACCATATTATTATATTGAATTATATGTAGTCTGTTTTAATTAAGTAGTGGTTGTATTCTAATTTATTTATTTTTATTCTATTATCTTATTAAATACAAGGAATTTATAAGATATTATTGAAAACTGTATTAATATGAGACCTAATCCTTTTTTATGAGTGGAAGCCAGCTATTGTTAAGCTCAAGGCCGTTATCTCTATTAAGGTTATTAGGATTCTTAGCTATCTCTATGGCTTCTCTAATTTTACGTTTGAAGCAGTGGTTTTCCTTTGCAACAATTTCTATGTTTTCTAGGCATATGTGGTGTTTTGTGTTGATGGAGTGCTCAGCTAATTCCGAGGAGCGGGCTCTCTCATGACGGATGTCTGCCTCATGTTCTTTAATTCTAACTTGGAAGGAGTGCCCTGTCTCACCAATGTAGCAATCTCCACAGGAACAAGAAGCCTTATAAACTCCTTGGCATTGAAGTTGGTCTATGGGATCTTTGACAGATTTAATTCTACTTCTTATGGTCATGGTTTGTTTAAATGAGATTGAAATATTCTTTTTCTTTAGGACTCTTTTAATCTTGTCTGTGACTCCTTCAATGTAAGGGAGATAGGCTTTTAGGGTTTCTGGTCGATTATGAGGTATAGGTGTGTGTTCTACCTTGACTATAGCCATTCTAATGTCTCTGTTCTTATAACCAATGTTTTGAAAGACCTTGGAAAGGTGGTCTTTTTCTTGTTCAACATGTTCTTTGTCAGATATTCTTATAGCCCTAGTTGTTAAAGTGTTGATTACACCTAGTTTTTGGGAGGGGGGATGATGTGAACTTGCATGGAGATAACTTTCTGTATGGGTTTCCTTCCTATAGACCTGATGTCCAAGAGTCCCATCATCTTTTCTGGAAATGAGGACATCGAGAAAGGGAATACTACCATTGTCTTCCAACTCCATTGTGAATTTGATATCGCTAGACTGGTTGTTAAGGTGTTCAAGGAATTTGTTAACTTCCTCCATGCCATGTGGCCATCTAACGTCTGTGTCATCAACAAATCTTTTCCATCTAGTTGGCTTTAAATGCTATGAATTGAGGGCCTTCCTCTCGAAATTTTCCATAAAGAGGTTTGCAACTATGGGAGAAAGAGGGGAACCCATGGCTACACCACATTTTTATAATTATGCATCTCCTGAATCTACTGATTACAAATACGCCACTACAACACAATTTTCAACCAATGAAACATGCCATCAATGCAGGCGAGTACAATCCTACAATCAATATAACACTTCTACATAAACAGAAGCTAGTTAACCAAATAAGCTAGGATAACACACATATATATATATTCAAAAGAATTTAAGGCAATCCTGCAGGAAGAAACTTATCCTAGACTTAGGCGACTGAAAGTCTTACTGCAACTTTTTGCACCAAAACACCACTTTGAATTTTTATTATAACTTTAACTTTATAAGAGGATTTCATAAATCTTCGATTTAATCCAATTAAATTCAAGGCCCGTAGTTACCAATATCCAAATCTAACGACACATATCATGTTATGAGTGTTGGGTACAATGTACATGCATATTAACCTTTTATGGCTCCATTTAAATCCTTCCCAAAATTTCAAATGGTTATTCTATTTACCAACTGGAGGGTTTCAACTTGTGTTATAGTACGATTTTTTGCTAATCATTTTCATATATATATGTTTATATATAGACAAGATTCTAGCAACATCTATATTTCTTCAAGAGTAGTTACAGTTCAACTTTCCATTTTTCAGCATGTAACCAAGTACAAGATACTAAACAAAAATGAAAGTATAACTTGTATACTTACAGATTAATCCGACGAGTTTTTTTTTTTGTTCAGTAATGCAATAACATACTTCGCCATGAAATTTCATATTTTTATCTCCTTAGTTACCTCTTGGAGAACTTGAAGGTTAAATCGGATAATATACTTTCGTCCATACATTATGTTGAGCCCCTATAGGCCCGAGTGTTGCAACTCCTGCTCTGATACCATCTGTCACGTATCCAATTAACCAAATCAGTATTTTAGTGAAGTTTTGAAAACTTTCCAAAGAATTCATATAGATAAGATATGAGATACACTATTTTCTCTTAGACATAATGTCGATTAATTATCCATCATAAATATTGAGCACGCATAATCATTCCTACCATCATTACTCTGATAAACCTTGCTTACTTATGCAAACGCCTTAGCAAACACTTGTCAATTCATCCACAATGTTAAATAACAACTTCTTCTATTACACTTTTCATACATAGTAAATTTATTCAAGCAACTGATAACGGTATGAGGCCAATACCTTATCTAACATATTTGCATTAGTTCATATTTGAATAGCACTAAATTTACCTTGAACATATTCATGAAATCACTCACCATTTAAATCACAATTAACATAGAATAAAACACATAGGGTGTAACTATGAGAGAGAGAAATATACGTGGTTCACCCAAATATATGGGCTATGTCCACAAAGAAATGTCATATTATTTTTTATCAATCCAGAGGGGGTACATTTTGCATCACAGTTGTTACAATATTTGCACTTCCACTTTCTCAAGTCTCTCTTATAGAGAGAGCATATTCAACATTCAAAAGTCTATCTCAGAAGCATTGTTGAGATCTCTACCACGCTGATCACAAAACAGTTCATGATAATACATACCTCAATCCAGAGTCGTACATGGATGAATCCAGTTCTCTGCGCAGTAGATAATTAATACATGCACAAATCTAACAATAATCATAGATAAGTAATACACATACACATACACCACATTTCTCCAAGGATTGGGTCTACTCAGCATCACACATTTTTGTAGAGATTACAACTATGTTCCTAAATATAATGATCACGTTTTCAGATCTAAAACATATTCCACTCAAATTATGTGCATTATGTTTTCGGTAGAGATAAACTACCATGTTTCATATCTAACACAGAATTATGTGCATTAAATTTTTGACAGAGATTAACATAACACTCTGTTTCTTAAATAACTACCACGTTTCAAATCTAACACAGAATATGTGCATTACGTTTTTGACAGAGATTAACATTTTGTTTCTTCACTAAACTACCCCGTTTCAGAATAAAAATGTAACCTACCTAGAACTTGAAACATTTTATGTTTTAGGAAAAACATTACTCTAAATTTTATTGTAAAGTTTTATTTTAATGACCAAGGATGGTCAAGGATGACTGTAATTTAATATTATTATTATTTAATAAATTAAAATAGGATACACTCATCCAAAGAGGACTATTGAAGAGTGTTCACTGACCCACTAGGAGGAATGAAACTAGTGTAGAAGGAAATTGACAAGTGACAGCATCTGCACTCACTTACTAGTTGTTGCAGGGGGGAACCTCCCTTAAAATCTGGTCATGTTCCCCAAGGATGGTGGAACTGATCAGGTGGCTCATTAAATGATAAACTGACCCAAAATACCTACGCAATCTTTATATCCATCGAATTGAGCAGGAAACTCACAACGTTTTCCTTATGCTGGTTGGAAACTGTTATGTTGAGCACACAAGAGATTCAATGAGGGGATGCTAGCTAATGAGTTGCAGAGTAAGACTGTCTTATGTTGTTGAGTTGTAGAAAGAGTGTTTTGTATGCAAGTCTTCATGATTGCTAAAGTACAAAAGAGTGTTTTGTATGCAAGTCTTCATGATTGCTGAAGTACAAAAGAGTGTTTTGTACCCAAGTCTTCATGATTGTTGAAGTACAAAGAGATTGTATTTCTTCTACATAGTATATTCATCCTGGTGGTTCAGTGAACAGGCTCGGGAGTCCTAAAGCAAGTAAACTTGGATGCTTTCAAGAGACGGTTGGGAGGAACGGTCTTCTTTGGGTGTTTTTCCACCTACACAATCTAAACAGGTTCTGCATTGTTTTGTTTTCATAGACTCTTATTGTATACTCTGAATAATTCTATCTGCAAATATTTATCCCTCTTATTTATAAATTTCTAGTTGTTAGAATTTATAGATTACTGAACTGATAGATTATTTATGTACATTAAATGGACGATTAAAGATTGGATAGTATAGAATAATGATTATCGATTTCTTCCTATATTTTTCCTTTCACTTAAAAGTGATGTACTCTAGTAGAGGAAGATGTTTAAATAACATAGATTAAAAATGATCTAAAGATTCTAAGAAAAATATTTTTCTTTAAAATATGTCAGATATAGAATTCATTATAGAATGCATGCTGTAATAATTTTACAGAACCTATTATTTCCTAGAGTTTATCTTTGTTTTTCTTATAGCATTTCCAAGTTTTTAGAACAGTGGATTTTATTTTCTCAGGATAGGATAAGATTACATAGGGAAGAATGTTGCTCTCATTAATATATATATATTCAATGTATATTATTGATCATCTATAAACAGTTAATATTGAAAACCTAGCAGCAAAATTCACATTTAAATCATCATAAGTTTTATACAGTAAATATAATTATAAACCCTATATGTATAAACATTTTGATTTTATGCTATGATTTATACATAGGTAGACTACCTTATACATAAATTGAACAGAATACAGTCGAGAGACTTATAGCACTAACACGATCATTTTTCACAAAGATTGAACAAATATACCAATAAATGTATTATAAATATGTTGACAAGACATATCACGATGTATAGGATCAACATCGAGTTCATATTAACAAACATGTAAAAAATATTAGGCACAGAACTCTTATCAAACACGATATTGAATTATAAAGTAAAAACATCACTACTCTGTTTAAACCAACAAAATCCAGTTGGATTTATAATTAACCATAACTCTTATATGAACAACTATGGATTCCCATACTTTATACAACAAATAAAATATTGAAAAACGAAAATACAAGTATGGGCATAACTGTTAGTTTTTTATCATTTAATTCAATATGATCTAGTATCTTAACTGAGAGAACAAGATGTACAGCATATCAAACACAAGAGACAAGAGACACAAAGCATTTCACTGGGGAAAACCAAGAAGGTGAAAAACCCTGTAACTTCCTCAGAGATAGAATGAGCACCAATAAAAAGATCACAAAGATGAATCCCCAAAAGATATATGTCTGCAGCAGCTACTCCTCCTCCACTTGTGCGCACTCCTCCTCTCTCTCACTAATGCAAAGTGAGTGAGTGAGTGAATGAATAGAATGAGAGAGACACACTCTCTATTTATACAATGACTTGACTTGCCTTTTACTCTAATTGGGCCAACCTCCCTTAGGAGAGTCTATTAACCCATTACCACTTGTCACTGGGCCAAACCCACTAGGGTGGTCTAATAACCCTTTGACCCACACTGGGCCGACCCCTCTAAGGTGGTCTAATAACCCATCAAATATAAGTTACGACACTTACAATATAACTTGTAACACTTCCAACCGAAGGAATAATACATCTTTGTTGGGGATACAATAAAGTACAAATGTAATATACAAGTGAATATCTTCTGAAGTTACAAATACATCAACACTCCCTCTTAACTAGGAAGGTATTCTCTTGACAGGTGTCATCTATACATATAGCCACAAGTCTTCAATTCTGGAGCCGGATCATCATCATTGGATCACGGAGCATCATCGTCACTGCTGCTATGCTCATCATCTCGATCACTGGTGGTGTCTCTCAATTATTCTCATTATAGAAAGTTCTACAGAGCCAGCCCTTTTTCATGTTGGTTGTAGGCCTAGCCTCCTGTAGGTCTTCATCATATCTGGTCATCCTGTGGAATCCTCAGGACTGATTACGAGTGTCAACAAAAACTCAAAAGAGCATCCCAAAACTTTTACGAGCTTACTGCTCAACCTATCGGATCTCCCAGGATCTTTTACATGTGACCACCACAAAACCTCGAAAGAGCATCCCATGACTTTTATGAGCACACAACTCAACCTATCGGATCTCCCAGGATCTTTTACATGTGGTCAGGAAAAACCTTAAAAGAGTGTCTTCCAACCTGCAAGATCTCTAAAGATCATCCCAGGACTTTTACGAGCACACAGCTCAACCTATCGGATCTCCAGGACTGATTACATGCCTTCTGTAGCAAAACCTCGAAAGAGCATCCCAGGACTTTTACGAGCACATAGCTCAACCTATCAGATCTCCCAGGATCTTTTCTATGCTATTTGCGCAACCTGTACATGGCCACGGAGTATCGACCTGATACTCATGATCCACCTTATCATCCTCGCACAGAGCATCCTCCTGATGCTCATGATCGTACTGATCATCATCATACAAAGCATCACCCTGATGCAAATGTTCCAACTGATCATCATCACATCATCATCCTGATGCATATCATATGGAGCATCATCCTGATGCTCATCACACATGATCGAACTAATCATGCAAAGCATCCACCTGATTCATATCATCACACATGATCGAACTGATCATGCAAAGCATCCACCTGATGCATATCATCACATATGATCATCCTCTTCAGATCATCTCATCGTCCACGGAGCATAGCCCAGATGCACATCATATAGCACTTACACCACCGACATGGGAGAACACATCTACCACCATTAGGGGAAGGATCCAACCCTTACTTTTTCACCATGGGAGAACACATGTACCACCATGTGAAAAATGGCTCCAGCCCTTACATCTACACCATGGGAGAACACATATACCACCATGTGAGAATGGCTCCAACCCTTACATCTGCACCATGGGAGAACACATCTACCACCATGTGAGAATGGATCAGCAATTACATCACGACCATGGGAGAACACAACTACAACCATGTCGAAAAAGCTTGGTAATTACATCACGACCATGGGAGAACACATCTACAACCATGTCGAAAAAATCCATGTGCATCTGCGTCTTCTAGACTCATCACTTCCCCTTGGAAGGAACCTCAATCTGAAGTACACCAAGCCTCTCTCTGAAGTACTCAAACTTCACTCTGGCTAGTGGTTTGGTCAACACGTCTGTAATCTGCTCATCCATCGCAACATACAGGAGCTTCACTGCACCATATCCATGATATAGTGATACTTGATCTCGATATGCTTCGACCTATCATGGAACACCGGGTTCTTAGACAACTTCACACAACTCTGGTTATCACAAAATATACAAAGCATCCAACTGGAGATCAAATAAATCTGACAGTAGCTTCCTTATCCATACTGCCACACAATGAGCCAAACAAGCTGCGACATACTCTGCTTCGGCTGTACTCAGTGCTATGCAGGATTGATTCCTGCTAAACCAAGACATCACACCTGATCCCATAGTGAAGCAACACCCTGAAGTGCTCTTCCTATCTGCAGCACTTCCTGCCCAATCTGAATAAGCATAACCCTCCAGGTTAAACTTTTGATTCGCATCATACTTGAGCCCATAATCAACCTTACCCTTCGGGTACCTCGGAATATAGTTTACAACAATTAGGTGAACATGTATAGGATCCATCAGGAACTGGCTCAATGTGTTTTCCTCAAAGCAAATATCTGGTCTCATGTTTGTCAGGTACATCAAGGACCCAATCATCTCACAATACATCGTGGCATCAACTGACTCTGATGAAGCATCACTCAATAGCTTCAATTTCGATGCCATAGGTGTGGCCATGGCCTTGCAGTCCATCATCCCGAACCACTTCAAGATCTCTACTGCATACTTCCCTTGTCCAAGGAAGATTCCATCTCCACTCTTCCATACCTCCATACCTAGAAAGCAATGCATCATACCCAAGTCCTTCATGTCGAACTCAGTAGCAAGCTTCCTCTTCGTATCAGCAATCAACCCAATCTCACCTGTCACAAACAGGTCATCTACATACAATAGGAGTATCACTGGATTTCCTTTTTCAACCTTGTAGTAAAGGTTGGAATCCACTTTACTCTTGGTAAAGAACAAACTGGAAAGGAAGTTGTCAATCCTGCCGTACCATGTCCTGGGTGCTTGCTTCAAGCCATACAAGGATTTCTTCAATCTGCACACATATGACTCCCTGTCATGTGTCTCAAATTCGAGTGGTTTCTTTACATACACTTCCTCTTCGACTACACCATTCAAGAAAGTTGTCCTGACATCCATCTGGTGTATCTTCCATTAGGTGCAAAGGTCTCTTCATAATCTATCCCTTCTTTCTAGGAGAAGCCACAAGCCACAAACCTTGCCTTGTATTTCTCTATGCTTCCATTTTCAGTATGCTTGATCTTGTAGATCCACTTGGAAGTCACAACAGACTTCCCTTCTGGTCTCAGGACCACATCCCAGACATCATTCTTCATGATCGACCGGTACTCCTCGATCATGGCATCCTTCTATTACTGCATCTCGGATCCTCGGATCTTTAGATTCTTCAATATATTCAATAGATAGTTTTCTTGAACTTCGTTGTTGGAAAAAATGTTGTTTTCCTTCTTTTGTAGGTGATTGTACACGGTCTTTCCTACAAGTCAAATTCAATTGCATGATTAGAAACACCTCATAGTTTTCAGAACAAAATCTTGCACATAAGGACATATGTCATACAGTCATGCAATTATCTTAGCCAATGCTTCAATACAATATTTATCCATATCCCGTAACTTTCTAGATGCCTTCCATCTCTATCAGAACATTGTTAAGAGTGTGCAAAACTCCCAACATGTCAGCAAAGAGGTTCATTCTAGATAAGTAGCAATGGAATGTTATACAATACCATAGGCCGCTTACCCATTACTTCCATATTAGTAGTATCTTGTTCATTAATGCAACTTTTCTATTATGTATAATATACATCCTAAATCTAGGAACATAAGCATGTACATGACTGGACAACATCATTTAAGTAATCAAATATATAATAAATGACAATTCAAATAGTTATCTTTGTTTGGTTGTTGGGTGGAATCCCTCCTAATCTTTGCTTCCTTGCAGGAACTACTGGAGTGTGCTCCCTCTTGATCTTTGCTTCCTTGAAAGAACTACTGGAGTGTACTCCCTCTTGATCTTTGCTTCATGGATTATCTATCTTTGAACTTATATCCATCCTGGACCACTATGCATGCTTAAGTGTACACAAGTGTCATCATTGTGTCATCCTCAATATCTCATACATAATCATACATGCATTAGTATAATATCAATACTATCAAAACATTATGATTCTAAATAATCTTAAACATGTAAGGTCATGATTATTTCACATACAGGTAATTTATCACAAGCATTAGTATTCAAGGTTTCAATGAGTACTTCTTTTACTCATGCATATTCTTATTTGACCATAGGAATCTTCTAGTTTGTCATATCATTAATCAAACTAAGAAGCATAATATGCATAGACCCATGATTACTCAAACTTATAACTTCATAAATAATCATTATCAATCATACAAAAGTATACTTATCTAAGATCCTAACACAAGGTAGGATTCTAACTTGATACAGGAAAGACATACCTGGATTATCCTGTTTGTTAGTTATGTCTAACATACCCAAACAATGTATCCTTGTTCTCTTCAACCTTGTGCTAGTAACTTGTATATTTCATAAGTTAAGCATTGTAGAACCAAATTATACATTCCTCGTAAGTAGATCTTCTATGTGATCAATGGCTATGGATGAGTCTTTGTCTTCATGTCACCATGGTCATATGTTCTCGATCTAGAACTTGATTTGATGTACCTTTCATGTTAGCGGACATCATCCTCATACAATACCACAATGCATTAGTACAATCATAAGTGTCATAACCCTAATCAATGAATGTCTTATATCATTCACATGCATTCATACTTTTACTAAGGTGATGAGTCCATCTAAAATTATTCAAGATTGTACTAACCTCAATAATATGAAGACAAACATATCATGAACTTAATCGTGAACAGATTTCAAAACATACACATATCTTCTCAAGTCATACCTGCTTATAGTCTTCTTATGTAAGGCCTTAGCCTCATCTCCCTATAGAACTGGAACTTCTTCACTTATGTAGGTGTCAATTCATTCTCTTCTAGGATTAACCCAATCCACTTTGATTTGATGAAGCTGGATCTAGAGTTGGATTAGGGTTTGTCAGAGAAACCCTAAAAAATCAAACTTTGAATTTCAAACTTCTGATTGGATGAAAAGATGCACCTTGTTGAGCTGATCAAGCTGGTATACTTCAATTTTTAAATCTCCAAAATTTGACCCCTCAAAGTTGACTTTGAAAGTTTCAGATATGCAGCTTCTATCAAATTCTAGTTTTCTGGTCAAAATCCCAAACTAGGTTTTGATAGAGATCAGGGTTCTACCCAACCAAAAACTTCGATATTGGTCTCTAAATTTCAATTTTTATGAGGAGCATCCAGCCGTGGTCTCAGATTCCAAAAATTCCAACTTTTGCAGAAACCCTAATTTCCCGCAACAGTGACGATCCAAAAATGAAAGTGCTTAGAACTCAATTTTGTTTGGACATAAATATATTCCATATTGTTTCTGATTTAATATCTCTAAAATTTCGGATCCTCTGGGTCTGAAAATTTGGCCTGTGATAGAATGACCTGTCATCTTTCCAACCCCATAGATCTGAGATTTAATGGATTCTCTGAGAGAGAGATATGCCAAGTGTCGCAACGTGACCTGTTTATGGGATTAAACAGTATAGAGAACTTGTACGGAGTGCCACGTGTCACTGTTTGAACTTCGGCCTGTGAAACCCAGACCTATGAAACTACAATCCGTTCCCTAACTTTCACTTTTTACATAATTCCATTTGGAGCTTCCTATCCTGAGATATGACCTTTTTTCCTAGGTCACCTGTTTAGGACTACATTCTGGAATAGTTAGAAACCCTAACTTGTACGGATCATATCTCACAAAGTACAACGAATATGAGACTGTACTTTGGACACAAGGTACATGGACATTCTATATTCGACCTGTAAAAGTTTCAGATCCTGAACCTTGGCCAAAACCTGTTTATAGCGAAAGTGCCATGATGACTGGTTTTTACTATACCAAGCCCTAGCTTCCAATTTGTCGCAAGTGCAACAAGTGTCATAAATGCCATACAATGCATTCCTTCAGGCTAGCTCTGATACCATGTTAGTTTTTCATCATTTAATTCAATATGATCTAGGATCTTAACTAAGAGAACAACATGTACAGCATATCAAACACAAGAGACAAGAGACACAAAGCATTTCACCGGGGAAAACCAAGAAGGTGAAAAACCCCACAACTTCCTCAGAGATAGAATGAGCACCAATACAAAGATCACAAATATGAATCCCCAAAATATAGATGTCTGCAGCAGCTACTCCTCCTCCACTTGTGTGGACTCCTCCTCTCTCTCACTAATGCGAAGTGAGTGAGTGAGTGAATGAATAGAATGAGAGAGACACACTCTCTATTTATACAATGACTTGACTTTCCTTTTAATCTAACTAGGCCAACCTCCCTTAGGAGAGTCTAATAACCCATTACCACATGTCACTGGGTTGACCCCACTAGGGTGGTCTAATAACCCTTTGACCCACACTGGTTCAACCCCTCTAAGGTGGTCTAATAACCCATCAAATATAAATTACAACACTTACAATATAACTTGCGACACTTGCAAATACAAATGACGACACTTCCAACCGGAGGAATAATACATCTCCATTGGGGATACAATAAAGTACAAATGTAATATACAAGTGAATATCTTCTGAAGTTACAAATACAGCAACAGTAACACCTACTAGGGTTTAAGAACCCTGTAGAATATCAATACAATCAAAGTAAGATTACAGTCGAGGGACGGTAAGGTTAAACTGAGCATAATGCCCTCGGTTAGGATGCATCTTTAATAAATAATTTTGTAGTATTTTTACAGTCATAAGTCACATGGTCGAGACTCACAAGGGTTCTACCCAATTTTATAAATATAACATTTATATAACATACGCATACACTCAAAATCAAACCCAGTATTAGGGTACGATACAGGGTTGAATATACTTAATAACCTTCTAATACAGAGATAAAGAATCAAACATTTATAAATTAAAATATAATCACAAATCAAGGGTTCGAGACCCGTGAGGTTTCACCCACTAAGTATACTTAAGTATTATGAACAGGCTCAGGTTTACACAACCTGTGTAATCCTCCCGAGAGATTACCAACAAAAGAATTATAACAGGGCTAGTCCCAAGACTCACAGGTACCAACTCTTCAAAACAATAACACTTATAAATTACAAACAGAGCTCGTTCGAAATCGAATCCTTTCAACACCATTCTTAAATATCTACTCACATACCTAGTAATAACGCAACTTAAATTAAGATACAAGTTCGCCATAGTAGTGTTTAAGCCCAAGCTTTTACATTTACCATTTTACAAACAGAATGTAGATTTCAATAACAAAGAACCATTATAATATCAGTCTCGACAGAGATATGAACAAAATATTAAATAAAGAAAATAACACTGTAGTGATTTCATTAAATGAATCGATGGTCGGAACCCCAAGTCTGGGTATGGACCCATAAACCCTTTACAAGCTACCAATCCTCATGAAATGACAAAAGTCTTACAACCAAAAACAAACGAAAACTAACATGGGCATTTAACCAGTTAAGTGATGACAGAAGTTTCATGGTGAAGTCCCGAGGCTTACTGTGGTTTTCCAACCACTATATTGTCACCCCTTAACATGCAACCACCAATACCACAAGTCGAGACCAAGGAGAGACTTGAACAATGGAAAGATAATCCCTATCAATACATGTAACCAAATACCAAAATTTAAACGATGTTTTCATAAATATAAAACCTGAGCAAGAACTAAATAACATAAGTTTTTAAACCGAGCCATACCTCTGTAAATAACTGTGATTTTCGATAGCAGAGAGCTTAGTTCTCCATTTGACCAAGCCAAAGCAAATAAATTAACACAACAACAACAATGGAACTCTGGAAGACCCTCTGCATTTGAGCTTCATGGCGAGACTGTGCGTGGTGTGCCCTAGTGGCCATGGCGGCCGAGAGAGCTCGGCTCTCCTACCTTCATAGCAAGCAAACAAGTGTTAATGCGAAACCCCCAGCGTATTGTTAGGGTTTATCCCTTACATGGAGTCCTTCACCAATCTTCACGTGATTGCATTTAATTTCCTGCCTGTCCTCCACTTACATCTATATTTTACCCACAACCATATAGTTAAGGTCCTCCCTTGTTTACCATCGATCTCCTTTAAAGGATGCGCTATGATCATGCTTATTGCAATGTTTTCCAACATAAAAACTAATGCCACAACCTTGTTTAATAACCACTTAGGCTAGGATTAACCCATCCCTTAATAAAGTGAAGGTCACAATTACTTCTTGGTGGCACTTAAGCCATCTAGCTAGGTTATAACATAACCTTACCTCTTTTTAAACATAAAAACTTTAATCAATTATTACGTGAAGAATCCTCACTTGTAACCCTGGGAAAAGTCCAGCAACATGCATTAGCTTGACAATAGCTAAGTAATCCAAGGGGCATCACTAGAACCCCTTTCACGTAAAAGAATTCAGTCAGCATCATAACATCACAAATTTACAGATTATACTATGATGATAAATACAACAAGAGATAGACTATGTTTTAGGACAAAAAACGTTGTTTTCTGAATAACGACATAAATGTTTTAAGAATTTATTAGTCACTTAATCCATGATTAAAAGATCGTACGAATAAACAAAATGATCAATTCATTATAGTCAACGATACAATTGAAAATATAAGTATTTTTAAGAACAATAAAAGAAGCCCATAGTCCCACTTCAATGTTTAAAGACTTTGATAATAAATGTTGAATTTATTAAAATCAAATTAGCATTAATGAATGCAAGATATATTTATACAAATTATAAGAGAAAAGAAATTCCGCAAGTATAATACTAGCATTTATAGGCAGTTACGCTATGTATAAAAAAAATTGTGAAATTTTGGAGATGTTACATGTGATATCAAAGCGCAAGTTCAAACATTAGGCCTGAAAGTGGCTCAATTCACACATTCCATAAAACAAGAAACACACAATTACTGATTTTTGTTTTAAATTGTTTCTATACAAAACATTTGGTATCTAATTTGCAGGTAATGGAAAGACCAGAAGAATCTACTGAGGATAGATCCCATCATAATGAACAAAATAATAATGAACAGGAACATGTTAATGAAGAAAATATTTACATGGAATTAAATGATAATTCATTTGAACTTCTTCGCACATTTAAAGATTTAAACGCTGAAATGAAAACTGTTAGAGAAGAAAATGAAAGAATTCTGAAGGCACGGGAAGAACTAAATCTAATATTGTTAGATAAATTTCATAATGAGGGAAAATATAAAAGAACATAATATAAATCTGAATCTGGAACCATGTCTTATCAACACAAAGGTAAAAAGTTAAAATTCTCTAATGATGAAAGTAATTCCTCTTCTGAATATAAAGTTAAAATACATAAAAAGAAACATAAGTATTCTAGTGATAGCAGTGATAGTGACTGCAGTCCTAAAAGAAGAAATTACAAACCACGTGAATATATTTTAGGGGAATTCAAGAAGATAATACCCCCAATGTTTAATGGTGAAAATGAAAAGGGAGAAGCAGCCAAAGCATGGCTGTCAGGTATGAAGAAATACTTTCAAAGTTATGATTATTCAGATAAGCTGACACCTAAGATGGCCATTTATAATCTGACTGGGAAAGCAGATATTTGGTGGCAAGATATAAAATGGATAAAAAGCATTAAAGAAAAGAGTGTAACTTGGAGTACATTTAAAAGATACTTTAAGAAGAAGTTTCTGTTTGAGCAGTATTACGAAGAAAAAGATAAGGAATTCTATGATTTAAAACTAGGCTCTATGAAGATGAAAGAATTAAGTAGTAAATTCTTAAGTCTGTTAAGATATGTACCATACATTGTTGATGAGAAGCCTAAAATACAAATATTTCTGAGTTGCTTACCTTTTAATATCAAAGACAGAATTGAGTACGACAACCTCGAGACTCTTGAGGAAGCTATGAGAAAAGAAAACTTTTGTTATGAACAGAACAAAACAAAAAAAAGTGTACCTAACTGGAAGGGTAATAAACCAAGTAATTTCGAACAAAGAAGGAAAATTTTTTAATTTAACAGGAATGTTGGGAATAACAAGCGAAATTTCCCTAGCATAAATTTTCAAGGAAATAATTTTAAAAGCAATACACCACAAAAATTTACAGCTGCAAGAAACATGCCTAATAATTATACTAAAAATAGTGAACAAAGGCACCTATAAAATGTTATGAATGTCAAGGACCGCATTATGCAAAAACTATCCTAACAGGAAAAGAACTATCAACAACATCCATACAGTGTAGAAAGAGACAACAGTTGGTGACTTAGTGAGGGAAATTCCCAGGATCAATGTAACCTTGGAAAATCGACAGGTTGATCATCAAACCTCAATGGTCGAAATAGAAGGTATGCTACAAAACAAACCCATTTCTATTTTAATTGACCGAGGTGCTAGTTTGAGTTATGTATCACCTGGTATAGTAGAAAGCTGTAAATTGAAAGTAGAAAAGTTTTAAAAAACTTGGCTACTTCAGTTAGCTACAGGAACCAAGAGGAAGGTAGTTGATTTTGTTAAAAATTGTGAATTGCTTATGAATCAGTTTAAGACGCAAGTGAAACTGAATGTATTACCGTTAGGATCTTATGATGTTTTAATCGTTATGGATTGGCTGGAAAAGCATAGGATAGTGTTGAATTGTTTTGAAAATACATTTATATGCTTGAATGATAATGAGAAACTATTGTAGTAAAAGGTGTGCCTAGAAAAACTTCTGTGAGACAGATTTCTACATTGCAAATGAAAAAGTTTGTACGTAAAGGATGTAAAGTATTTGCTGTAAATGTAATTAATGACAAACACACTATTAAAGAAGATAAATTAAAACTTGAAGATATACCAATCCTAAGAGACTTTTCAGATGTATTCCCGGAAGAACATCCAGGATTACCTCTGAAAAGAGAATTAGATTTCACCATTGAATTAGTACCTGGTGCGGTACCCAACTCAAAAGCTCCTTATCGAATGAATATCCTAGAGCTTAACGAATTAAAATCACAGTTAAAATAATTAATAGATAAAAACTACATAATACCAAGTGTGTCTCCTTGGGGAGCACCTATCATTTCGTTAAAAAGAAAGACGGTACTTTGCGTTTATGCATAGATTACCATCAGTTAAACAAAATGACAATTAAAAATAGATATCCGTTGCCCTGCATAGATTATATGTTTGATCAAGTACGTGGAGAGACCATATTTTCAAAAATAGACTTGAGATATGGATATCATCAAGTCAGAATTAAAGACGAAGATATCTTTAAAACTGCTTTTAGAACCCGTTATGGGAATTACAAATTTGTAGTTATGCCTTTTCGACAAACTAACGCTCCAGCAGTTTTGATGTGTTTAATGAATAATGTCTTACATAATTATTTGGATAAATTTGTAATTGTTTTCATTGACGACATTTTAATCTATTCAAAGACTAAGGAAGAACATGATGAACACTTACGAATAATATTACAAGTCTTAAGAGAACATCAACTGTACACTAAATTCAGTAAGTGTGAATTTTTCAAAGATAAAATATAGTATTTAGGTCACGTGATATCCAATGATGGAATCTCAGTTGACCCAGATAAAATAAGAGCAATTAATGAATTGCATGTCCCTAAATATGCAATAGGTGTATGATCCTTCATGGGAATCACAGGTTACTACCGGAAATTTATAGAGGGATTCTCAAGAATCTCAAATCCCATAACATATTTACAGAAGAAGGGAAAGAAATTTGTTTGGGATCAAAAGTGTGAAGAAATTTTTAAGAAGTTAAAAGAATTGATAACTACTGCACCTATTCTAAAAATTTCATATCCAAACAAGGACTTTGTTGTATGCACTGATGCATGCAATGATGGCCTTGGCGGAGTCTTAACACAAGAAGGTCACGTAATAGCGTATGAGTCAAGAAAGATGAAAATGCATGAAAAACTATGCTACCTACGATTTAGAGTTGGCTGTCGTGATACACACTTTGAAAATGTTGCGCCATGATATAATCGGTAGAAATTTTTCATTAATGACAGATAATAAAGGTCTAAAATATCTGTTGGATCGACCAAATTTGAACGCAAGGCAAGCTAGGTGGTTAGCTTTCCTTAGCAAATATGACTTCGAGATCCAACACATAAAAGGTAAAGAAAATAAGGTGGTCGTTGTCTTAAGGAGAAATGCAAAATTAAATTTCATGGCAGCAATCAGTACTTATAAAATAGATTTAGAAAATCAGCTTGAAGAAGGGATAAAACTGGATTAAAATTATCAAAAATTACAGGAAAAAGTTGCAGAAAATAATTCTGAAAATTTAATAACAGATTACAGTTTAAATGAAAAGGATTTAATGTTGTATAAAAACAAATTGTATGCACCAAATGTACATGAAATTAAGTTGTTGATTTTAAATGAAGTACATAAAAGTCCTTATTCAGGACATCCTGGTTACCAAAAGATGATAACAATGTTAAGAAAAGATTACTTTTGGCCAAATATGAAGAATGAGGTGGTTGAATACATAGCTAGGTGCATTGAATGTTAGCAAGTTAAAGCTGAACATCAACACCCAGCTGGTTTATTACAACCATTACCAATTCCATATTGGAAGTGGGAAATTATCAGCATTGATTTTTTAACCAAATTGCCTAAAAATCAAAAGTAAAATGATTCAATAATGGTAGTAGTAGATAATATTAGCAAAGCATATCACTTTATACTTGTCAAAACTACTCTTAAGGCTGCTAATATTGTTGATGTGTTTATGAAGCAATTTTTTCATTTGCGTGGAATTCCTAAGGTAATAATTTCTGATCGAGATTCTAAATTTACTGGAAATTTCTGGAAGTCATTGTTTAAAGGTTTGGATACTAAATTAAATTTCAACACGTCTTTTCATCCGCAAACAGATGGACAAACTGAAAGATTAAATCAGATTTTAGAGGATATGTTAAGAATGTATGTTAAAGATCATCCAACTAAATGGGAAGAATATCTGCACTTAGTTGAATTTGCTTATAATAATCACTATCAAGCTTCAGCTAAACTTAGTCCTTTTGAAATTTGATATGGTAGAAAGTGTAATACTCCCATCTCATGGAGTAATCCAGTTGATAGATTGATGTTAGGACCTGAATTGTTGAAAGAGATGGAACTAACAGCGAAGCAGGTACAAAGCAATCTAAAAATTGCACAAGACAGACAAAAGAGTCATGTAGATCTAAAAAGAACTCAGAAATAATTCCAAGTAGGTGAGCATGTTTTTGTCAAGGTAAAACCCAAAAAAAAACTCTTTTAAGCTAGGGAGTTATGCTAAATTAGCACCCTGGTATTGTGGACCATTTGAAATATTATCAGGAGTTGGACCAGTGGCTTATCAGTTGGCTTTGCCACCTAATCTGAAAATACATAATGTATTTCATATTTCTATTTTGAAAAAGTATGTACATGATGCTACTCATGTAATCGATTGGAATGACATACAGGTGGAACCAGAAGGAGATTTTCAGGTGGAACCAGATTGTGTCCTCAACAGGAGAGAAATTTTACTCCGAAATCGCACCATTGGACAGGTAAAGGTGCAATGGAAACACCTTAGTCCAGATGAAGCAACCTGGGAATTGGAGAAACATATGCGAGCACAATATCCAATTATGTTCCAGGAAGACTCTAAGGATGATTAAGCAACATCAAGGACGATGTTGAATTTAAGAGGGGGTGTTTGTAACCTACCTAGAACTTGAAACATTTTTATGTTTGTGGAAAACATGACTCTAAATTTTATTGTAAAGTTTTATGTTAATGACCAAGGATGGTCAAGGATGACTGTAATTGAATATTATTATTATTTAATAAATTAAAATAGGAGACACTCATCCAAAGAGGATTGTTGAAGAGTGTTCATTGACCCACTAGGAAGAATTAAACTGGTGTAGAAGGCAATTGGCAAGTGGCAGCATCTGCACTCACTTACTAGTTGTTGCAAGGGGAAACTTCCCTAAAAATGTGATCATATTCCCCAAGGATGGTGGAACTGAGTAGGTGGCTCATTAAATGATAAACTCACCCAAAATACCTAGGCAATCTTTATATCCATCGAATTGAGCAGGCGGCTCACAACTTTTTCCTTGTGCTGGCTGGAAACTGCTATGTTGAGCACACAAGAGATTCGATGAGGGGATGCTAGCTAATGAGTTGCAGAGTAAGATTGTCTTATGCTACTAAGTTGCAGAGAGAGTGTTTTGTAAGCAAGTATTCATGATTGCTGAAGTACAAAAGAGTGTTTTGTATGCAAGTCTTCATGATTGCTGAAGTACAAAGAGATTGTCTTGCTTCTACACAGTATCTTCATCCTGACGGTTCAATGAACAAGCTTGGGGGTCCTAAAGCAAGCAAACTTGGTTGCTTTCAGGAGACAGTTGGGTGGAACGGTATTCTTTGGGTGTTTGTCCACCTACACAATCTAAATAGGTTCTGCATTGTTTTGTTTTCCTAGACTCTTATTGTATACTCTCAATAATTCTATCTGCAAATATTTAGCCCTCTTCTTTATAAATTTCTAGCTGTTAGAAGTGATAGATTACTGAACTGATAGATTATTTATGTACATTGAATGGACGATTAAAGATTGGATAGTATAGAATAATGATTATAGGTTTCTTCCTGTATTTTTCCTTTCACTTCAAAGTGATGTACTCTAGTACAAGAAGATGTTTAATTAACATAGATTAAAAATTATCTAAAGATTCTAAGAAAAAAATTGTTCTTTATAATATGTCAGATATAGAATTCATTATAGAATGCATATTGTAATAATTTTACAGAACCTAATAATTTTACAGAACCTATTATTTCCTAGATTTTATCTTTGTTTTTCTTATAGCATTTCCAAGTTTTTAGAATAGTGGAGTTTATTTGCTCAGGATAGGATAAGATTACTTAGGACAGAATGTTGCTCTCATTAATATATATATTCAATGTATATTATTGATCATCTATAAATAGTTAATATTGAAAACCTAGCAGCAAAATCCACATTTAAATCATCATAAGTTTTATACAGTAAATACAATTATAAACACTAGATGTATAAACATTTTGATTTTATGTTATCATTTATACATAGGTAGACTACCTTATACATAAATTGAACAGAATACAGTTGAGAGACTTATAGCACTAACACGATCATTTTTCACAAAGATTGAACAAATATACCAACAAATTTATTATAAATACGTTGACAAGACTTATCATGATGTACAAGATCAACATCGAGTTCATATTAACAAACATGTATAAAATATTAGGCACGGAACTCTTATCAAACATGATATTGAAGTATAAAGTAAAAACTTCACTATTCTATTTAAATCAACAAAATCCAGTTGGAGCCGACCTTTATAATTAACCATAACTCTTATATGAACAGCTGTGGATGCCCATACTTTATACAACAAATAGAATATTTAAAAATGAAAATACAAGTATGGGAGTAACCCCTGTTAGGGTTTAAGAACCCTGCTCGTAGGTATCCAATTTTTTAATCCAAGAAGTAGTAGTGCACTTGGAAAGTATGGAAAAGAGATCTTACCAATAGCCTTTTTCAAATCAGAATTTTTTGCAAGCATTCGGAGGTTCCCTCTCGGATTTTTCTTGTATTGGGATTCACATAAATCTTAGAATGGTAGTGCTCTTCTACATTCTTCACTCAATGTCTAGTACTTATCATACCAATCTTCCCATGTAGAAAGAGATTCATTCTGCACTTCAAGCTCTTCTTCTATACGTTCATCAATGAAATTGGGCATGGTAGGCTGAGTTTGACTCTTGATTTCACTCTTGTAATCATGAGGGCAATTGTGAGGCCCTGTTTTGGAAAATATAGATCCACTAGGGATATTCTTTTCACCATGTTGAGAGCCACTACTGCTCCCTTCTCCATATTTGTTTCTCGGTTGCTTAGATAAGAATTCTCTGGTATCTTTCCCAAATTGGATGATGTTATGAGATATGTCATGCAAACCTTTCAACATGCTTTGCGAAAAGAGTTTGAATTCATATTTTTTCATCCATACTCCCTCTTTGAAACTTGCCTTTAGTGGAATTAACTTCTTCTTCTCCTTCTTCTTCTGTCAGGGGATCTTTCTTCTTCGGATCTAAATTTATTTTGGGACTCATGGAATAATACCAACATCATGTTCAGAGGACCATGATTCGATACCACTATAATGTACATATCTGGATGTAAGGCACACTAGGAATAATATTGAAGAAAAACAATGACTAGTTTTAAAGAAAACTTGTACAAACACTGAAACTGGACCCCAAAACCCTTTTAAGACTTGATAAACGTTAAATTGAAGGTTTATGATAGTATAATAAACCTATACAAGATACCTACTTCAACGTCAGCACTTTACCTGAGATCAACACACCCAGGTAGACCCCTTGGGCTAAACCCAAGAATACAAGGCAATTGTCCACAGGACTTCTGTGGAGCTCAATGGATTATGGTGCTTTATGGAAGTGGTTGACTTGTGTCTAAGTCCCAAACCCTCTATAAGACTTAAAAAATACATTTTATACTTGGTTTGGTGAAATTTGGGATCAAGGATAAAATTTGGTAACACAGGGACTACACAACTAGTTAATATTCAAGATCTCGAAAAAAACATAAGGGGCCATCAAATTTGAAAAATAAGACATGGATTGTGTTCATTAAGATATTAGTTGACATGAGGAACTGACATAATCGAAATCCATTGAACAGAAGATGGTAAATTGAAGCAATCCTAAAAACTAGTCAAAATCTATGCAAATCTAGAAGGGTTGTAGAAAACTCAAAATAATTCAGACTTTTAATAATAAAAGTTTATAACCGATATCATAGGTTCAATATAACATTAAATCCATCACATGGGAGCCAACAGGTTTCTCATAATAGTCTGAATACTTGACCTCTTTCGATACAATCAACTAGCATTGGGAAACACTGGAATGCTTGAGAATTCAGATAATAAAGTTCATGACATATTCTCTTAATTTTGAAACAGAATTGAATCAGCTTCAGGACCTGCAATTAAATCAATGAAAATGGCTTAATAACATCATCCAAACATCTAACTGAAGATTCAGCTAGTTGAAGCAGCAGTGGCACATCTCCTAGCTGTGACTAGGGACAAATATCCCAGGTCGAATTGAGACCTCAAGAGCTATCAACATCAAAACATAATTAGCCAAAATATGGGAGTTGTGCGCTCTTCCTTGACTTTATATGCTGAATAAATTATTGTGCAAGCTACCTAACCTAAGGTGCCTTCATGAGTAAGTTTAGAACTTGCTACTTTCTTAAGCTTTTCTTTTTTTTTGCTTTCTTATTTACCTACTTTATCCTGATTTACTACTTTTAGTATGCTTTATTTATTTTACTACTTTATTCTACTTTTCCACTAATTTTATGCTTTAGGCCTTATTTTCTTGCTTTTACTACTTTAGTCTGCTTTTCTACTTTCTGCCAGCTTTTCCTTTCTTTCTCTAGTTTCCTTCTTTTTCAAATGATTTCTAGCCTTGACTGCTTTCTTCTAACTTCCTTCTTTAGTAAACTTATTATAGACAAATTATTATCTCCTATGCACCCTCTTGGCCACATAATCATTAAAAATTATCATTAACATTACTTTATTCATGAAAATAAAAATACTATGGATCATCACAAACATTAGAAATATTAAATTTCCTAGCTACTAATGCCTTGTTCAAAGTTAATCCCAATAATTAATGTTTGCTTCTCCTAAACCCATAGGGACTGGATGGGATAGGGACTTGGTCAAATGGTCACTTAGGAAGGGACATGACACTTAGCTAGGCCTTACTCACTAAGCAACTTCTTCAATTCTCTCTTTGAGTCAAAAGGACTAATCGATGTTCAACTGTTGAAGTTAGAGCCTACATGGAGGAATAGGAGTGAATATTATGCTATATCCAAGCGTCTTAACATATTTTTAATCTTGGAGAACTTACTGACTCGACACTTATCAGTGTGCTCATGGATAGAGGTTGGAGTTATATCAAATCATCGACCAATTATGTTGTCAATTGAAAAACAAGATCATAAACCTACTTCACCTTTTAAGTTCAATCAAGTTTGGCTCAAAGAAGAGGGGTACAAAAAATTGGTGGAGGATTTATGGCTTCCCTTGCAAGATGATTCCTCGGTCTCCTTCATGAAACAATTAGTAGACAGTCTATATAATATTAAGAAAACTTCCAACGATTGGGATAAAATACTCCAAGCTATTTAGTAGGCTCAGTTAAAGGAAGTGGAGGAAATGATGGTGGAATTTTACAATCAGAACAACTCAGGGGTGTTTTCCGAAGAATATCTGAAGGTTTTGAAAACTTTTGAACTAAAGATGAATGATTTACTTGGTCAAGAAGAGAAATTATGGAGGCTCAAAAGCAGGTCCATATGGATCGTTGAAGGTGACAATAACAACAATTTTTTTCATCGGTTTTCTTCTCATAGGAGAAATGTAAACATTGTAGTTGAGATCCAAAATGAGCATGGAAGTTTGGTCAGTTCTTTTCAGGAAAAATCGGATGCAGGTGTCTCATATTTTCAAACATTTTTCAAGGAGCCACGTGGATGTCAAATCCAAGAAATCCTTCAATTTCTTAGGATTTTTCCAAGGTTGGTAACTGAAGAGATGAATGAATCCCTTTCAATGGAATTCTCATAGGAGAAACTGAACTGCATAGTGCACTCTTTCAAAAAAGGAAAAAGTTTGGGTCCTGATGGTTTCTCAATTGAATTCTTCCAGGGTTTTCATGACCTAATCAAGGAAGATATTTTAAAGGTTGTCCATGAATATCAAAGGTATGGAAAATTTCTTGGAGCAATAAACACTACGTTCTTGGCATTGCTACCAAAGAAGTAGAAACCTTTAGCATTTGATGACTTTAGGCCTATTTCCTGCTACAATGTCATCTATAAAATAATTGCTAAGACGATCGCACAAACTTATTGAATCCAGTCCTAAGTAATATAATTTTGGAGGATCAATTTGGATTTCTTTTCAACAGATAGATTCATGATGCTATGTCTTTGGCATAAGAGGTAATTCATTCAATTAATAAGAATAAAGTCAATTCCTTTTCTCTAAAGTTGGATTTGTCTAAATCCTATGATAGGGTCAGCTGGAATTTTTTGTGATTGTTACTCATCCAAGTAGGTTTTTCAATGGACCTGGTAAAATAGATAATGGGTTGCATTAACTCTCCATCCTTTGATGTCCTAATAAATGGCTCCCCTTCCTCTTTTTTTAGGCCCTCAAGGGGACTAAGGTAAGGATGTCCACTCTCACTTTTCATGTTCCTATTGGTGGAAGAAGTGTTGAGTAAGTTGGTGCACCATGAAAGAAATTCCGAGACTTTGAAAGGTGTATGAGTTTCAGAGACAGAGGAATTAACGCATATTTTGTTTATGGATGATGTGTTAATGTTGGGAGAAGGATCTATAGAAAATATGTGTTAAGCCCTAAATATGGGCACATTTCCCCCTATATTGCGATGCATTACATTAGTTTTGATGTCAGATTTGGTCCATTAGTGGTAATTGTCATTAGTATGGTTATATTATCTATGTCGTCTTGGGTCAGTTAGTTGGGATTGTACCCCTTAGTATCCTATATATAGGAAGGATACCTTTCATTTGGAGTATCTTGTCTTGTCTTGTCTTGTGTACTTAGTACATTGTGCAAGGAGGTTCCCCCCTCGAAGAGGATTGTTATTAAGTTATTTTCTTCGTGGATTACTCTTTCTGATCTATTTATGCTCTTTCCATACTATTTTTGGAAATTTGCTGCATAACATTTGGTATCAGAGCCCTTTCCTCGAGACTGGTTTCTTCAAAGCAAGTCATATTGTAATTTTCTCTATAATTTTGTTTCTACAATGGTTCAAAGACCAAGACTTAAAACCCATCTAGGAAAAAGGCCAAACTAACGGTTTTCCAAGTTTCAGATCTTGAAACATTACATTTTCAGAGATATTAGCTCTAGAATATAGGGCTTCTGACTAGTTCAAAAACTAGTTTAAAACAAGTGTTGTGAGAAAAAAGGTCAGATCTGGGGAATTAAATATCCAAATTGAGTGATACATGTTGCATCTGAAAGAAGAGGGGCCAAATTATCTGTGGTAGGGTTTTCAACCTCAGATACAAAATATTGGACACATGGAATACAGTACAAGTTCACTATTCTGGAAAGACCAAAAATAAGAGGTGTTGGGAGATTCGCAATAAATTCTTATTGGTAAATACAAATTAGCTCAGGCCTGTGGAATTGGAAAGAGGACACATCAGGATACAACAGTGAGACTTTTTAGACCCAGAGGATTAGAAATTTAAAATTTACATTAGTTTCAAGTCGACCTTAAAACTATCTTCCAATCAAGGTTAGAAAAGGTACGCCCTTTTTAATTTTGATTAACTTTGAGTAGAAGGATATCATTGTGGTGACACCTAATGTGTGATATATATTTATATTGTTCAAAATTCCACCAAAAGTAATTTTAAATACCTAAACTCCATCCAAACCCCCGGAGGATCCATCCTCGATGTATGATGAAAGGGAGGACCTCTCTTTTCGAGTGTCTCGGTTGGAAGATATGATTAAAGGGTCTGTGAAAAAAGTTGATTTGGATAATTTAGAGGAGAAGTTGAATAAAATGGAGGAAAATATGAAAGGTTTAGCGAGAACAGTTGATTTACTCAATCTAGAGGAGAATTTGATGGGGAATATGACAAATATTGTTAATCTCATACAAAATTCAAGGGATACTCTTCTTACAGGTGATGATGTGTTCCAGGATACTCATGAGGATAAAGATAATTCTCATGTTGAGAAATCGTCCATGAATAAGAATATTACAAGAGGAAATTATTTTGGTAATGGAATTCATCAAGGATGGTCACCAAGGGGTACCCAACTTCCCAAGATTGACATGAGAAAGTTTGATGGAAATGATCCAATAACATGGATATTCCAAATGGAGCAATTCTTTGATCTACACCAGGTTCCAACTTTGCAAAAGGTAACTATTGCATTATTATATTTAGATCCTGATCAATTTTTATGGAAACAATGGATTTGTGATTATAAAAAGGAATCTATTATATCTTAGTCTATATTCACCGAAGAATTGATTCCACATTATGGGGATATTAATATAAATACCTTCTTTAGCCAGTTAATAAATCTCAAGCAAAAAGGTCCAGTTGCAGAGCACATCAAACATTTTCAGAATCTAAGTCTTAGAGTGAAGAACATACCAAAAGATAATCTATTGGATATCTTCATTGGAACCTTGAAGAATAACATTCAACATGAGGTGCGTCCCTTTGAACCACCATACTTGGAGAAGGCCTTCATGATTGCAAGGAAGGTTGAAAGTAAAAATATGACGATGGCTACGAGAAAGAGCACCTACAACACATACTGAGAGAATATTGTTACTTCTTCTAACCCACCTCAAATATTGACACCCCAACAAATAGAGGAAAGAAGAGCAAAAGGCCTATGTTTTAATTGTGACAACAAGTATAATAAGGGACACAAGTGTGGTGAGAAGAAATTATTTTACATAGAATGTGAAGAGGAAGAACCAAAAGAACCAGAACCATCTCTAGATGAAGAAATAGAAGATACTACTTCAGAATATATTACTCCCACCATATCATGTCATGCATTGGATGTAATTAGCACTCCTCAAACTCTCAAGATCGAAGGATTTATCAAAAAAAAAAGGTAACCGTGTTGATTGATTCTGGTAGTACTCATAATTGCATTCACTATAAATTAGAAAAATCTCTCAATTACTTTGTATATCCAACACCAGAGTTTCAAGTAATTATTGTAGATGGAGGAACTATCAACTTCTCAGGGAAATTCCATAATATAAATCTTACTATGGGAGAATATGTATTGAATAGTCCAATGATTTCTATTCCAATGGGTGGTGTTGATATTGTCTTAGGAGTTCAATGGTTACAATCTTTGGGAACTGTGGATTTTAATTTTCAAAAGCTTTTCATGAAATTTTTATGGGAAGGAAAGTAGTATGAATTACAAGGTATCACAGGGAAACCAAGCAAGGTGATAATCTCCAATGATATGACAAAATTGATTAAAAAGGGACATCAAGGTGTAATTGCACAATTATTCTCATTAGATGTTAAAACATCTAAGACTCCTATTTCCCCAGATCTCCAAAGGGTCATTAGTAAGCATTCCAAGTTATTTGAAGATATTCCAAAAGGTCTTCCACCTGTCGGAGATTTTGATCATGCTATTCACTTAATCCTGGGAAGTGTTCCTCCTAACATCAGACCTTACAGATACCCATAATTATTTTCTACTATTATCCTTTTTGCAAAAAAAAATATACTTTGTATTAAATTATAATTACAAGTTTGTAATTATGACCAAGTAGGTCAAAAGTGAATGTAATGACTCATTATTATTATTTAATAAATGAAAATGGGAGACAAACACTCAAGAAAGCTGTTACAAGAGTATCCATTGGCCCACTAGGAGGAATGGAAGCTGCTGGAAGGATTGGGACAGATGGCAGCATTTGCACTCTACCATTAGCTCTTGGTATGGGACAACTCCCCCTAATTTTGTGGCATTTCCCCCTCCAGGTGGAGGGAGGTGAGCAGGCAGCTCACTAATGACCAGTTAATTACAAAAGACCTAGGAAGCCTATAAAGGGAAATTCGAATTGAGCAGGAAGCTCTTACAATGTTTTTGTAGAAACATTCCTCATGCTCATCAGGTGATGGCTGAGAGACTCGAATAGGGGAGGCTGTGGAGAGTACAAGTATAAGTCTACAAATGTTATGAGAAGGACAGACCAAAGGTGTTGGTGCTGGTCCCATTGATTACTAAGCCTGTAAGGCTGGATATATAAATTTTCTTGCTACTACAAGTAGAATTTCTAAGCCGCAGAACCTTCTTCCTCCCGGTGGATCAGTGGATAGGCTCGAGGGTCCTAAGGCAGACATATTGGTTGTTTGGGAGCAGGTTGGGCGGAATAGGTTTCTTGAGTGATTTGTTCCTCCCATTACACTCAGGTTCTATTCTTGTGTGTTTTCTTTTTCAAATCATATGAATGCTCTCAGAAAATGGCTTAGTATTGTTATTTAATAATCAATAGTAGAAAATGTAAGATCCTAATTAAGTTAGATTTGTTGAACTGATAAAATGACTCCTCTGCATTTTTCCCCATGCGTGGAGCTGCATCATACTGCAATACAGAGAGGTAGCATTAAATCTTCCCAATTAAAAGTGAAACCTTGCATGCATCTAAATATCTAAACCAAAGACCACCCATGCACATACCTATGTTTATCATGCATCTTATAGTTTAGCAGCTGTAGATTAGATCCTTGCATGCAATATTTTTACTGTTCAAATCTGTATTCTGAATAACCTACCATAAACTAGTCACAAAAATAGGTTCTTTTCTTATTTCTGAAGGTGAATATTCTGTTAACAACTAGGGTTACTGATCTTTACTAATTATTTCAAAGGAAAACAATACCATGCATTCTGTTTAACCACATTCCCATTTTTCTATCTTCTTATTGTTTTTAGAATCTGATTGGTCTTATATAAAATATTGTATTCACGGTACTATCTTGTATAGAAAGAAAGAAAGCTACTGTGTTATCTTATCCTTTCATCAGAGGTCCAAATTCGACGAATATAGGAATATATAGTTAGAATTAAAATAGAAAACTGTTATATTCATAAGCAACTAAATTCACTGACGAATGCACTATCAGTTCCTTGTTTTCTGTATTTATGAAATTGCATGTGATAGAATTTGCATCACAAGATACCAAGTCATTAAAAGCAGAGACATAGCAGTATTGAATTGACAGATTAAATTACAGTAGCTCTACACCCAAACTGGGGTCAACATGCTCTCATTACATCATTATTTATAACATTTAACAGCTACCGAATCAAGGTTTCATTACCATAGACAATCTCACCATAGAATCAAGAGTTATTATTCTGGTTCTTTAAAAATAAAAAAACATCATTATAGATTTCATTCACCTCAACAGGCTAGGGTTTAACGTTATCACAGTAGTATTCAAACAAATCCAACACCCTTTTATTATTGGCTTATAGCCACTATTAACTTAAACAACTTAAACATGCCCTTCGTTCCTTGGATCAAAGTTCAAGAATGAAGAGATCGAAACACCATACGTAGACATGAAAACCTAAATATCTTAACAGGCTTTTAGATACAGGTACAAAAATGAGAAGTTCAAATTACCAAACATAGCCATTAAAACCTTAGTTAATTATCGTTCCCATTTAATTTAATAGTGGTTACACCCTACATTTGGCGCATTCCTTTGCTGAATGTTCCAGGCGAAACCCCAGGCTATTTATACACACAGCAAATACTGAAAACAAGTTATAGTCAATGTATCTCTTCATTCATCAATCCAGAAGTACCAAAATGACAGACATAAAAATTTAAGCTATAAGACTCGTTGCTAACACGAGGGTTCGACCCTACCAAGTTCACCGAGCCAGGAATGGTCGGCCATACATTTTAAACCCTTACATCATCTATATTATCATTAAAGCTTAAAACAGTAGCGCTTCCCCTAATGCTGCAAGCGAGACAAAGCCATTGCCGTGAAGGGCATGCTACCAAAACTCTGCTCATCAAAGTCCGATTCCAGGAGAACCACTAAGGAGGGATACCACTGAAGCTTACCAGTGGGTTCGCTTAGTTCTTTACCCCTTCAACTATTCTGGCACCCTGTCATTCGTCGAGGGTTACCTGCCATCAACCATACAATAAGTTAAGCATCGGATCATGGGAAATAAATGCATGCAACAAGAATAATATGAAAACCCTTGCAATGTTACAATACCTAAGTCATGACAGAGAGTCGACGAAGCCTGCGACCATCCACTACGAAGGAGAAGCACTCAGTTTGAAGACCACGACGAGGGATACCTCCTAAAAAACTTACAACTTCATTAAAAAGCCCAGACTTGCAAGCTATTGCAACGCCACAACTGAAGCACTCATCCCACCTGTAGATTACCACACAATCGTTTCCAGAGTTGGCTTCCACAGATAACATTTACTCACAGACCAAGGTTGCTACCGATCTCAGGATCGAGCCCGAGGGAGGCTAGAAAAACCCACAAACCCTAAGTGCCTCTTGGCCAGTTGGCCTCACCTCCCAAACCCTACCACTGAACAATGACAAGAGACATTACAAGAATTTATAAGTTATGCTAGGGTTCAACTCATCCCAATACACAACGATCAACGGCGGAGATCCATCCTCATCAAGGCACGTTGGAAGGTGGCAGGAGTAGCATTAAATTGCTCATCTACCTCCCAAGCCACGGAGTTTCCATTTCTATTGACACCATGGCAGGAGGCCCGTCACAACTCAGCAATTTCCAAACCTTATCACACACCGTAACATCCACATAGACATGCACGTAACACTATCCTTAACACGATGGCTGGGTAATTTAATTACAAACCTAATCATTTAATACACCCTCGATTTGTATGCAGGCTTTTGCAGGGCCATCATTCCACCTACCAATCCATACGAATCAACGTTAAAATCATTAACATGTAAATATTAACAAGGTATAACGTCCATCGGGGGCATATAACTAAGGTCTCATACGATTCCATATAATCAATTTCGAAACACACTCTTTGCATATGAATATCCACCAAGGTCGCGAGCCATCATAGGGCATGGATTGACTCCTCCCAGCACATAAAGTCTATTATAAAGTTCAACATAGGGATCATTGTAGTGGTCATAAAGCTTGTTCACACCATAAGTTATATCAACACATCGTTAGGGTATGGTTTCCACCCATGGACCCATCGCATTCATTACATGGTAGGGTATTAAGGATTATGGCATCACCATTTTAACTACCCAGGCAATAGAGATTTAAAACCAACTTATCACTCTCTCCATAGTATGACTTAAGACCATGCGCCCTTGTCATCAACCTGTCACCGTCAATTTTATAAAAGAATCACTTTAACAGCCGCAAGGCATTTATGGAATGACCATACACTTAATGGAGACATTCATAAGAAACACACCCTGAAATAGACGTTATCTGCAGTCTTGAGATAGACAGGTTCATCTTACAGAATTGAAAGGAGACCATACCTGTAGCATTGAAATTCATAAGCAGTTTCGATTTTTATCATGGTTATTAAACACTCTGAATTTTATCACTATCTCTTACCTGCAAATTTGCACATAAAGGACGAGTGCAATGCTTTAGCGGAGTAGCTAAGTAAGCCTCGGGGCACCTCGTGGGACCCCTTTCATCACCATCCAGAAAAGTTAAACTATCAGCACTTGTCAAAAGAATTTTGTTTTCCAATGCATCATAATTTTCAATCATTCCAGCAGACGAATAAAGTACATAATCATTAATTGATTTTCATGACGTCATTAAAAGACAAAAGACACAACCATTATATTGTTCCTACCAAGCGACACTTTTGTTAATTACTGAATATTGATTATTATTATTTTTGCATTTTACAATATTAGCTTTTTATGGCGATTTTAAAAATTTTAAATTTTATGAAAATATCGAGATGTCACATGTGGTATCAGAGCTCATGTTTGAACTCTAGGCCTAAAAACGGCCCGAGAAACATGCAAACAAAAAAATTTATGAATGTGAAAATTTTCACTAACTCAAGTTTAAATTATTTGTCCTATACAGAAAAATTTTCTTTGATTTACAGATATGGAAGGATCAGCTGGACACATAAGGGGCAGATTTCCGCCAAACAGCCCCAAGTATGGAACAACAATTCCAGGGCAATCGGGGTAATGATTCATCATAATTATTGCGTGCTTTTCATGAATTAAAAGCAGAGATCCAGTCAGTAAAATAGGACAATGAAAGAATCCTGCAGACACAGGAAGAATTGAAGCAAGCACTGTTTGACCAATATCCAAAATATGAACAGAACTTGGAACATACTTCTGAAACTAAAGAGCTATCCCAGGAAGGCATGAACAAACAAACAGAAATAGTTGAAGAAAACAACAAATCAACATCATCAAGAGCTGCCAAACATCCACGTAAAAAGAAGCATAACTACTCTAGTGACAGCAGTGAAGGAGACTGTAAGCCAAAAAGAAAAAGGAATAGACAGTACGAACAGATATCTGGAGAATTCAAGAAAATCAAACCCCCAATTTTCAATGGCGAGACAGAAAAAGGAGAGACAGTAGAAGCATGGCTGTCCGACATGAAAAAGTATTTTCAGATCTATGACTACTCAGAGTCCTTGAAGGTGAAGATGGCAATTTATAATCTAACTGGGAAGGCAGATATTTGGTGGCAAGACCTTAAAAGGGTAAAAGGTGTAAAAGACCGAGATGTGAGTTGGAGTACTTTTAAAAGACACTTCAAGAATAAATTCTTATCTGAGCAGTATTATGAAGAAAAATCCAAAGAATTTTATGATCTGAAATTGGGAACGATGAATATGAAAGAACTGAACAACAAGTTTTTAAGTCTACTAAGATATGTGTCGTATATGGTGGAATAAAAACTGAAGGTCCAGAGGTACCTAAGTTGTCTACCTTTCCACATCAAGGACAGGATAGAGTACGATAACCCTAAGACCCTAGAGGAAGCCATGAGGAAAGCCACTTTTTGCTTTGACCAATAAGAGAAGAGAAGGGGTACCTAGCTGGAAAAACCCAAAACCCAGTAACTTTGAACAGAAGAAGAAGAATTTTAGATATGGCAGCAATTCCAGTTTCCAGAAGAGAAATTTTCAGAATCAAAAATTTCAACAAAACAAAAATAATCAGCAGCAAAAATTTACAACACCCAGAAATGTCCCCAATGTTGCCAGGACCAGTGAACAGAAGCCACCTATAAAATGCTTTGAGTGCCAAGGGCCCCATTATGCCTCAGACTGTCCCCTCAGGAAACGGGCAGCCAACCATATTCACTCCATATAGTCTAAATCTACTATAGGAGATGTGGCAAGAGAAGTACCCAGAATTAGTGCAGCATTAGACAACCGGCAAGCAGAACACCAAGTCTCAATGGTGGAGGTCAAAGGTATGCTGCAAAACCACCCAGTTTCTATTTTAATTTACCCCGGTGCTAGTCTAAGTTATATATCACCAGTTGTGGTAGAAAGACTTTGATACAAACCATTACACCAAAACCCCGAGGTGTTAGTGAAGGCCGTCCATTAGGATCTTAACATCCCACCACGCTCCGCAGTCCAGACTCTAGGCTGGATGTGCCCCCGTACGGTGCTGTCCCCTTTGCGCCGTACGAGCCTCGGGCGAACACTGCAATGCCGACGTTGCCACCCACTCTATGACTTGAACCTGGGTGGAGGCTTTGATACCAAATGATACAAACCGTTACACCAAAACCCCGAGGTGTTAGTGAAGTCCGTCCATTAGGATCTTAATAGACTTGATTTGAAAACAGAGAAATTCGATAAATTCTGGTTAGTTAGATTAGCGACAGGAACAAAAAGGAAGGTTTCTGATTTTGTGGAAAATTGTGCTTTATCTATGAATCAACTAACAACGCAGGTTAAGCTAAATATTCTTCCATTAGGGTCATATGACATCCTAATCGGTATGGATTGATTAGAAACCCATCGAGTCATTTTGAATTGCTATGAAAAAAGCTTCAATTGCCTGGATGATGAAGGAAAGACAGCAGAGGTAAAAGGCATCCCCAGAAAAACATTCGTTCGGCAGATTTCAGCCATGCAAGTAAAAAGGGCAATTAGAAAAGGGTGTCAGATGTTTGCTATGAATGCGGTGCATGATGAGATAAGTACTAAGGAGGACAAACTAAAAATAGAAGACATACCTGTCTTGCAAGATTTCCAAGACATTTTTCCTGAAGAGATCCCAGATTTACCTCCCAAAAGGGATCTGGATTTTACTATTGAATTAATACCTGGCGTTGTACCAAGTTCTAAAGCCCCATACCGGATGAACATACTAGAGTTGAATGAGTTAAAATCTCAGTTGAAGGAGCTGATCGATAAAAAATATATAAGACCCAGCGTGTCCCCTTGGGGAGAACCGATCATTTTTGTCAAGAAGAAGGATGGTACCCTAAGGCTTTGCATAGACTATCGTCAACTGAATAAAATGACGATCAAGAATAGGTATCCGCTGCCCCGCATTGACGATCTCTTTGACCAGCTACTCGGAGCAACAATGTTCTCGAAGATCGATTTACGATCAGGATATCATCGGGTCTGTGTGAAGGATGAAGACATTTTCAAAACAGCCTTTAGAACTCATTATGCACACTATGAATTTGTTGTCATGCCGTTTGGACTAACTAATGCACCTGCTGTATTTATGTGCTTAATGAACAAAATTCTGCACAAATACTTAGATAAGTTTGCAGTTGTGTTTATCGATGACATTTTGGTATATTCTAAGAACAAGGAAGAGCATGATGAACATCTACGTATCATTCTGCAAGTTCTGAGGAAGCACCAATTTTATGCAAAATTCAGCAATTGTGATTTTTACAAAGACAAGATTCAGTACTTGGGACACATAATCTCTGAGGAAGGGATTGCGGTTGACCCCGCCAAGATAAAGGCCATTAATGAATGGCCGATTCCTAAATAGGTGACAGATGTACGATCGTTTATGGGCATCACTGGTTATTATAGAAAATTTATTGAAGGGTTTTCCAGGATCACAAACCCCATAACGTCGCTGCAGAAAAAGGGAAAGAAGTTTGTCTGGGACCAAAAGTGTGCGGACAGTTTTGCAAAGTTAAAAGAATTATTGACTTCAGTGCCTATTTTGAGGATTGCATATCCTAATAAATATTTTGTAGTATGCACAGACGCGTGCAATGATGGACTGGGAGGAGTCCTAACATAGGAGGGACATGCTGTAGCATATGAATCAAGGAAACTGAAGATTCATGAGAAGAATTATTCCACCTACGACCTAGAATTGTTAGCAGTAATTCATGCTCTAAAAATGTGGCATCACCACCTTATCGGCAGAAAATTTACCTTAATGATGGATAATATGGGGCTGAAATATTTGTTAGATCAAACAAATTTGAATGCCAAGCAAGCGAGATGGCTAACTTTTCTAAGTGAGTACGATTTTGAAATTCAGCACATTAAAGGGAAGGAGAATAAAGTGGCCGATGTAGAAATTTCGATACAAATTAATGTATTCCTGCGATTCTCCTGATCTAACGAATTTGCCTCTTGTTAAATACAGAATCGCTTCTACTCTTATTGTTGCGGAAACAATTAAACCATGATTCAATTCACAATGCGCAGAATGGAATCTCAATAACACACAACACAATGGTTTTCCAGGGAAAGCGTTGAAGCTCAAAACCCCACTTTCATATATTATTTATATCATGAATTATGAAATAATCTGATACAAAACTCTAATCCAAGAGCTCTCAGTACAATACGAAAGTCTCACACTGTCATACACGAATTAGCTGATCATGCGCCAATTCCCTGTGTTCAGTAGTCTCGTTTGCTCATGCTCATAAGCATATTCACTGCATGTGTGAACCAATCACAACTGATAGTCCACTGTCCCTTTCACCTATGATCTCAACTGGCATCCATTGGAATGCATATAGTTAACCGTGGCAAGTCTTCAGTTGTATGTGAGTTAACTGATTGTAAGTTCAGTGAATTAACTAATTCGCTGAGCTCCCATTAATACAACTAAGCTTAACTCACTTAACTATACTGTTAAAATTCCAAATCACTCAGTGATGAATGAGATAATAGATTAATATTTATTGTCTAATTTAATTAAGGGAAAAGGAAATTAGACACATGTTTCTTGTTGACTTTTCAACACTCCCTCTCAACAAGAAAGGGATTATCCTTCACTCCAATCCTATCCCTATGATATTCAAATTTGCTCCTGGTAAGCGCCTTCGTCAGAATGTCTGCATCCTGATCTTCCGTAGGAATGTATTGAAGCAACATGATCTTCCGCTGCACACAATCTCTGAGATGATGATACCGGATATCTATATGCTTAGATCTGTCATGAAACACAGGATTAATCGAGAGTTTAATGCAACTCTGATTATCACAATAAATCACGGTCGGATCTAAGTGAGAACCAAACAAACCAACCAAGATCTTCCTCATCCAGATAGCCTCATATGCAGCTTGGCTTGCTGCCATGTATTCCGCTTCCGCTGAACTCAGTGCCACGGATCTCTGTTTCCTGCTGTACCAAGATACAGCTGTAGATCCGATACTAAAGATCCCTCCTGATGTGCTCTTTCTGTCCGTTGGGCTGCCTGCCCAATCTGCATCCGTGAAGCCAAGCAACTTCACTTCATCCGTCTGTCTGTACCATAATCCATACTCAACAGTGCCCTTCAGATATCGTAGGACATGCTTCCCCGCCTTCCAAAAGAGTTTGGTAGGCTTAACCATCGCTTGACTTAGTTGGTTAACCGCATAGCAAATGTCTGGCCTCGTATTCACTAAATACATTAGTGAACCTACTAACTGTCGATAGACAGTAGCATCCACTACCTCTTCAGAAGTAGCATCCTCTTTCCTCCAGTTTCCTGGAAGAGGAGTATCCATGGGTTTGCAGCCCTCCATGTGAAACTTACCCAGTATCTCTCTTGCATACTTTCCTTGAGACACAAACAATTCACCATCTCGTTGCCATATTTCCAAACCAAGGAAATAATGAAGAAGGCCCAAATCCTTCATCTCAAACTCCTTGGCAAGGTCCTCCTTGCATGAGTGTATCAGCTGCTCATCACCTGTCAATATTAAATCATCAACATAAAGCACAATGATTAAAAGCTTACCCTCCACCACCAACTGGTATAGGTTTGCATCCGCTTCACTTTTGGTGAAGCCCAATCCGGTGAAATAGCTGTCTATCTGAGTGTACCAAGCACGGGGTGCTTGTTTCAGCCCATACAGTGCTCTCTTGAGTATGCACACATGCGACTCTCTGTCAAAGGTCTCAAAACCTTCAGGCTGCTCAATGTACACTTCTTCATCAATGATCCCGTTGAGGAGCGCAGTTTTTACATCCATCTGATGAATGCGCCAGCCCATCTGCGCTGAGAGTGCAAGGATGGATCTTATGGAAGAGTACCTAGCAACAGGTGCAAAGGTCTCACCATAATCTATCCCCTCAATCTGTGAGAAGCCCCGGGCCACAAACCTGGCCTTGTATTTCTCCACGCTCCCATCAGCAGCTTGCTTTACCTTGTAGATCCATCTCGAACCTACCACTGATTTATCAATCGGTCTTGGGACAACTTCCCATACACTGTTTTTTACAATGGAGTCATACTCCTCTACCATAGCATCAACCCAAGCGGGCTCCTGCACTGCTTCCTGAAAGGAAGATGGTTCAGTCACAATACATTTGCCCATAAGAGCCATGTATCCAGCAAATCGATCAGGAGACTGTCTCTGCCTGCACTGTGAAATAGGGGCTCCTATATTCTGTGCAGCATCTAGTCTCAGTCTATCAGCTTCTGTGGTGTACTTTCTGCCATTTCTGATGGATGGCTCTACTCGAGTGGTTTCCTCCACTCTATGAACCTCTTCATGTGGCTGATCCACATCTCGAGACTCATCCTTGGGAACCAACAGTTCCTCTTCTACATGCAAGTCTAGCTCCCTCTCAAGCGACAATCGCATGGCTTTCTCCTCATCGAATTTTATATCCCGTCGCACAGCAGTCATCTTACTGTTCGGCAAATACACACGATAATTATGGGGCGTTTCTGTGTACCCCACAAATATCCCAACTTCAGCAGTCGGTTCCATCTTTTTCCTGGCATCCTTGTTCACATGCACATAAACAGATGAACCAAAAATTTTAAAATGCGAAACATCAGGTTTCTTACCAGTAAACGCTTCTTCAGGTGTACTCATGCCAAGTACTCTATGAGGACAACGGTTCTGCACATAAACCGCAGTATTGCATGCCTCTGCCCATAAATGCAATGGTAGGCCTTGATCATGCAACATCGCTCGTGCTGCACCCACGATCGTTCTGTTCTTTCTCTCCGCGACTCCATTTTGCTGTGGGTTATGAGGCGCTATGAGTTCTCTTCGAATTCCTTCTCTGCTGCAGAAGTCTTTGAATTCGTTAGAGATGTATTCTCCACCATTATCGCTCCTTAGAGCCTTCACTTGCTTCCCCGACTCTTTCTCCACCAATGCTTTAAACTCACAGAACTTTGAGAAAACTCTTCTTCTGCATGAAGAATATCCAGCATTTACGAGAACAATCATCAACAAAAATCACATAATACCTGTGTTTTGCTGTTGAAGCAACTGAGAATGGTCCACATAAGTCCGTGTGAATTCTCTCCAGGATTACCGAAGCACGGTTCTCCTTTTCCTGAAAGGTGGATTTTACATACTTCCCTAGAGTGCACCCCTTGCACTGATCTGACTGAGCAAGTGTTCCCCTTGGAAGTCCAGTAGATATTTGCTGCATGATCTTCAAGGCTCCATGATGAAGATGGCCTAATCTCCTATGCCATAATTCGCCCTCATCCCGGCTCACCACTGTTTCTGCCTTGCCTATCATGGCACCGCAGCCATCTACCTGCAGCATGTAGAGATTCTTAACTCGAATCCCTATCTTCTTGACTTGTCCTGTTGCTTTATGTCGCAGGTAGGCTATCCCACTGCTAAAAACAACATCATAGCCTCTGTCCTCCAACATTGCGACTGAGACCAAGTTTTTCTTTAGACCTGGAACATGCATAACATTTTTCAATTGAAATGGTTTACCTGACTCCCTCTGAAAGGTAATGGTACCAATACCAATTGCACTGTATTTTCCATTATCGCCCATCTCTATATGCATTCCGAGATCTTTCTCCTCCAAGTCAATAAAAGACTCTTTATCTCCAGTCATGTGAAAGGAAGCGCCACTATCCAAATACCATACTGATCCTGATGCACTTGATGCCATGCATGCTATCAATGAGAAGTCAAGCTCAAATTGTGAGACAAGAGCCTCACCAGTTGCAGCTCCAGCAACCGTCTTGTTCTTCTTCTTCTGCGGACAGTTAGTGGCGAGATGCCCTCGTTCGTGACAGTGAAAACACTTCACTTTGGACGAATCCAGCTTCTTGACTTTAGACTAGGAATTTGATTGGAATTTCTTCCCTTTCCCTTTCCTTGCCTTGGCAGTCAAAGCACAATTCTCTTCATCATCATGCTTTGATGAAGATCCATCTCTGGTGTTCCGCCTGAACTCCTCTTGCACCAGATCCGACCATAGTCGTTCCCAATCCGGCAACTTTTCTCTTCCATTGACAGAGTCTTGATAACTGTGCCAACTCTTAGGAAGCCCTAGGAGTGCCAAGCTCACCAAATCATCATCTGCGACTGTTATTCCCACACTTCCAAGCTCATCCCGACATTCGACAAACTTTGTGAGATATTTTGGAATGGTGTCGCCTTTCTCCATCTTAATCTTCCTGAGTTTATCCTTGAGCGCCAATTTCCTATGGTCGCTACTGTTTTGGAACAGATCTGTCAAAACCTTCCACATTGCATATGGTGTGGTTTTCCCATGGAGACTTGAGACAATGTGGTCTCGTACTCCCTCCAACAGAATCCTCCTCGCCTTTGCCACTTTCTTTTGCCATGCATCAAGATTTGCAGTATCTGTCGCAGCTGGCTTAGGAACATCTGCATCAATGTAATCCTTCAAGCCATTGTCTTCGAGCACTGCCTCCATCCTGTCCTTCCATGCAATGTAGTTAGAGCTGCCCTCGAGTGCATATTCCAACCTCAAGCCATTGAAGGACATTTCGATCTTGAATCAAATGTAGCACCAAGAAAATATTGCAAATTTGAATATTATCCAACCCAAAACTCAACTCCGTGGCTCTGATACCATGTAGAAATTTCGATACAAATTAATGTATTCCTGCGATTCTCCTGATCTAACGAATTTGCCTCTTGTTAAATACAGAATCGCTTCTACTCTTATTGTTGCGGAAACAATTAAACCATGATTCAATTCACAATGCGCAGAATGGAATCTCAATAACACACAACACAATGGTTTTCCAGGGAAAGCGTTGAAGCTCAAAACCCCACTTTCATATATTATTTATATCATGAATTATGAAATAATATGATACAAAACTCTAATCCAAGAGCTCTCAGTACAATACGAAAGTCTCACACTGTCATACACGAATTAGCTGATCATGCGCCAATTCCCTGTGTTCAGACAGCCTGCCTCCTCTGCGCAAACTCCTCTGCGCTACCTCTGCTATCTCAATTCGCCCCAATTGAATCTCGCCCAACTGAGTCGAATTCAATGTGTTCAGTAGTCTCGTTTGCTCATGCTCATAAGCATATTCACTGCATGTGTGAACCAATCACAACTGATAGTCCACTGTCCCTTTCACCTATGATCTCAACTGGCATCCATTGGAATGCATATAGTTAACCGTGGCAAGTCTTCAGTTGTATGCGAGTTAACTGATTGTAAGTTCAGTGAATTAACTAATTCGTTGAGCTCCCATTAATACAACTAAGCTTAACTCACTTAACTATACTGTTAAAATTCCAAATCACTCAGTGATGAATGAGATAATAGATTAATATTTATTGTCTAATTTAATTAAGGGAAAAGGAAATTAGACACATGTTTCTTGTTGACTTTTCAACAGCCGACGCATTAAGTCGTAATGCAAGGATACACTTTGTTTCAGCCATCAGCACATACGCAACAGATTTGGAGGAACATATTTTCGAAGGAATCAAGAAGGATGAGGAATATAGAAAATTACAGGAAAGGATAGTAGAAAACAACTCTGAAAATTTTGTAACAGATTTCAGTTTGAAGGAAAATGGCGTACTTCTGTACAAAAACAGATTGTACATATCAAACGTACCAGCAGTAAAAAATTTTATTTTGGATGAGATGCACAAAAGCCACTATTCTTGCCACCCAGGTTACCAGAAAACCATCACAATGCTAAGGAAGGAGTACTACTGACCTAGGATGAAGGATGAAGTAGCGGAGTATATAGCTAAGTGTTTTGACTGTCAAAAAGTGAAGGTGGAACATCAGCATCCTGCTAGACTGCTGCAACCCTTACCTATACCCAGCTGGACATGGGAAGTCATATGTATAGATTTCATCACTGGGTTACCAAAGAATCAAAAACAGCATGACTCCATCATGGTGGTAGTAGACAAACTTAGCAAGGCAGCCCATTTTATCCCTGTCAAAACTACCCATAAAGCCCTTGATATCGCAGAAATTTTTATGAAGCAGGTTTTCCGACTACATGGCATACCCAAGGTAATAGTCTCAGACCGAGATTCAAAGTTCACAGGTAATTTTTGGAGGTCTTTGTTCAAGGGGTTAAACACCACCTTAAATTTCAGCACTGCGTTCCATCCGCAAACAGACGGACAGACTGAAAGAGTGAACCAGATATTGGAAGATATGCTCAGAATGTATGTTAAGGATCAACTTGGCAAGTGGGAAGACTACTTGCATTTAGTAGAGTTTGCGTATAATAATCACTACCATGCTTCAACCAAACTTAGCCCATTTGAGATCCTTTACGGAAGAAAGTGTAACACACCGGTGTCATGGAGTGATCCGGTTAGCAGGATCACCTTAGGGCCCGAATTGTTTCAGGAATTAGAGTTAATCATGAAGTAAGTACAAGGGAATTTTAAAGCTGCCCAGGATAGAAAGAAAAGTCAAGTAGACCTTAAAAGAACTCATAGAGAGTTCCAGGTTGGTGAACATGTTTTTCTTAAAGTAAGGCCAAAAAAGAGTTCCTTAAAATTGGGAAGTTGTGCCAAACTGGCACCTAGGTATTGTGGTCCTTTCGAAATCTTGTCCAGGGTTGGACCTGTGGCATATCAATTAGCCCTACCTTCAAACCTCAAAGTCCATAATGTTTTTCACATTTCATTTTTAAAGAAATATGTGCATGATCCTACTCATGTTGTAAATTGGAATAATGTTCAGGTGGAACAAGGCGGCGATTTTCCAGTGGAACCGGACTGTATTCTTGCAAGGAAAGAAACTCTACTCTGGAACCGCATGGTTGGCCATGTAAAAGTGCAATGGAAGCACTATAGCCCAGCAAAGGCTACCTAGGAGTTGGAGAGTAGTATGCGGGCTACACACCCAACTATGTTCCAGGAACACTCAAGTAGTGAATAAAGCAACATCAAGGACGATGTTGAGGCTTAAGGGGGGGTGTATGTCACCTACCCAACTTTTGAGAATAATCATTTTCTATTATTATCCTTTTTGCAAAAAAAAATATACTTTGTGTTAAATTATAATTACAAGTTTGTAATTATGAACAAGTAGGTCAAAATTGAATGTAATGACTCCTTATTATTATTTAATAAATGAAAATGAGAGACAAACACTCAAGAAAGTTGTTACAAGAGTATCCACTGGCCCACTAGGAGGAATGGAAGTTGCTGGAAGGATTGGGACAGATGGCAGCATTTGCACTCTACCATTAGCTGTTGGTATGGGACAACTCCCCCTAATTTTGTGGCATTTCCCCCTCCAAGTGGAGGGAGGTGAGCAGGCAGCTCACTAATGACCAGTTAATTACAAAAGACCTAGGCAGCCTATAAAGGGCAATTCGAATTGAGTAGGCAGCTCTTACAATATTTTCTACAGAAACATTCTTCATGCTCATCAGGTGATGGCTGAGAGATTTGAATAGGGGAGGCTGTGGAGAGTGCAAGTATAAGTTTGCAAATGTTATGAGAAGGACAGACCAGAGGTGCTGGTGCTGGTCCCATTGATTACTAAGCCTGTAAGACTGGATATATAAATTTTCTTGCTGCTGCAAGTAGAAGTCCTAAGCCGCAGAACCTTCTTCCTCCTGGTGGATCAGTGGATAGGCTTGGGGGTCCTAAGGCAGACATCTTGGCTGTTTGGGAGCAAGTTGGGTGGAACAGGTTTCTTGAGTGATTTGTTCCTCCCATTACACTCAGGTTCTATTCTTGTGTGTTTTCTTTTTCAAATCATATGAATGCTCTCAGAAAATGGATTAGTATTGTTATTTAATAATCAATAGTAGAAAATGTCAGATCCTAATTAAGCTAGATTTGTTGAACTGATAAATGACTCCTCTGCATTTTTCCCCATGCATGGAATTGCATCGTACTGCAGTACAGAGAGGTAGCATTAAATCTTCCCAGTTAAAAGTGAAACCTTGCATGCATCTAAATATCTAAACCAAAGACCACCCATGCACAGACCTATGTTTATCATGCATCTTATAGTTTAGCAGCTGTAGATTAGATCCTTGAATGCAATATTTTTACTTTTCAAATCTGTATGTTGAATAACCTACCATAAACTAGTCACAGAAATAGGTTCTTTTCTTATTTCTGAAGGTGAATATTCTGTTAACAACTAGGGTTACTGATCTTTACTAATTATTTCAAAGGAAAACAATACCATGCATTCTGTTTAACTACATTCCCATTTTTCTATCTTCTTACTGTTTTTAGAATCTGATTGGTCTTATATAAAATATTGTCTTCGCGGTACTATCTTGTACAGAAAGAAAGAAAGCTACTGTGTTATTTTATCCTTTCATCAAAGGTCCAAATTGGACGAATATACGAATATATAGTTAGAATTAAAATAGAAAAACTGTTATATTCATAAGCAATTAAATTCACTGACGAATGCACTATCAGTTCCTTGTTTTTTGTATTTATCAAATTGCATGTGATAGAATTTGCATCGCAAGATACCAAGTCATTAAAAGCAGAGACATAGCAGTATTGAATTGACAAATTAAATTACAATAGCTCTACACCCAAACTGGGGTCAACATGCTCTCATTACATCATTATTTATAACATTTAACAGCTATCGAATCAAGGTTTCATTACCATAGACAATCTCACTGTAGAATCAAGAGTTATTATTCTGGTTCTTTAAAAATAAAAAACATCATTATAGACAAGCAGATTTCATTCACCTTGACAGGCTAGGGTTTAGCATTATCACAGTAGTATTCAAACAAATCCAACACCCTTTTATTATCAGCTTATATCCACTATTAACTTAAACAACTTAAGCATGCCCTTCGTTCCTTGGATCAGAGTTCAAGAATGAAGAGATCGAAACACCATACGTAGACATGAAAACCTAAATATCTTAATAGGCTTTTAGATACAGGTACAAAAACGAGAAGTTCAAATCACCAAACATAGCCATTAAAACCTTAGTTAATTATCGTTCCCATTTAATTTAACAGTGGTTACACCCTACAGTTGTCACATTCCTTTGCTGAATGTTCCAGGAGAAACCCCGTGCTATTTATACACACAACAAATACCGAAAACAAGTTACAGTCAACGTATGTCTTCATTCATCAATCCAGAAGTACCAAAACGACAGACATAAACATTTAAGCTATAAGACTCATTGCTAACACAAGGGTTAGACCCTACCAAGTTCTCCAAGCCAGGAATGGTCAGCAATACATTTTAAACCCTTACATCATCTATACTATCATTAAAGCTTAAAACAGTAGCATTTCCCCAAACACTGCAGGCGAGACAAAGCCACTGCCGTGAAGGGCATGCTACCAAAACTCTGCTCATCAAAGTTCGATTCCAGGAAAACCACTAAGAAGGGATACCACTGAAGCTTACCGGTGGGTTCACTTAGTTCTTTTCCCCTTCAACTATTCCGGCACCATGTCATTCTCCGAGGGTTACCTGCCATCAACCATACAATAAGTTAAGCATCGGATCATGGGAAAGAAATGCATGCAACAAGAATAATATGAAAACCCTTGCAACGTTACAATACTTGAGTCGTGATAGAGAGCCGACGAAGCCTACAACCATCCACTGTGAAGGAGAAGCACTTAGTTCGAAGACCACGACAAGGGATACCTCCCAAAAAACTTACAAGTTCATTAAAAACCCCAGACTTGCAAGCTACTGCAACGCCACAACTGAAGCACTCATCCCACCTATAGATTACCACACAATCGTTTCCAGACTTGGCTTCCACGGATAACATTTACTCATAGACCAAGGTTGCTACCGGTCTCAGGATCGAGCCCGAGGGAGGCTAGAAAAACCCACAAACCCTAAGTGCCTCTCGACTGGTTGGCCTCACCTCCCAAACCCTACCACCGAACAATGATAAGAGACGTTACAAGAATCCATAAGTTACGCTAGGGTTCAACTCATCCCAATACACAATGATCAACGGCGAAGATCCATCCTCATCAAGCCACGTTGGAAGGTGGCGGGAGTAGCATTAAATTGCTCATCTACCTCCCAAGCCATGGAGTTTCCATTTCTGTTGAAACCAGGGAAGGAAGCCCGTCGCAACTCAGCAGTTGCCAAACCTTATCACACGTCATTACATCCACATAGACGTGCATGTAACACTATCCTTAAAACGATGGCCAGGTAATTTAATTAGAAACCTAATCATTTAATACACCCTCGATTCGTACGCGGGCTTCTGCAGGGCCATCATTCCACCTGCCAATCCATATGAATCAACGTTAAAAGCATTAACATGTAAATATTAACAAGGTATAACATCCATCGGGGGCATATAACTAAGGTCTCATACGATTCCATATAATCAATTTCGAAACACACTCTTTGCATATGAATATCCACCAAGGTCACGAGCCACCATAGGGCATGGATTGACTCCGCCCAGCACATAAAGTCTATTATAAAGTTCAACATAGGGATCATTGTAGTGCTCATAAAGCTTGTTCACACCATAAGTTATATCAACACATCATTAGGGTATGGTTTCCACCCAAGGACCCATCGCATTCATTGCATGGTAGGGTATTAAGGCTTATGGCATCACCATTTTAACTACCCAGGCAATAGAGATTTAAAACCAGCTTATCACTCTCTCCATAGTATGACTTAAGACCATGCGCCCTTGTCATCAACCTGTCACCGTCAATTTTATAAAAGAATTAATTTAACAGCCGCAAGGCATTTATGGAATGACCATACACTTAATGGAGACATTCATAAGAAACACACCCTGAAATAGACGTTATCTGCAGTCTTGAGATAGACAGGTTCATCTTACAGAATTGAAAGGAGACCATACCTGTAGCATCGAAATTCATAAGCAGTTTCGATTTTCATCACGGTTATTAAACACTCTGAATTTTATCGCTATCTCTTACCTGCGAATCTGTGCATGAAGGACGAGTGCAATGCTTTAGCGGAGTAGCTAAGTAAGCCCCGGGGCACCTCGTGGGACCCCTTTCATCATCATCCAGAAAAGTTAAACTGTCAGCACTTGTCAAAAGAATTTTATTTTCCAATGCATCATAATTTTCAATCATTCCAGCATACGAATAAAGTACATAATCATTAATTGATTTTCATGACGTCATTAAAAGACAAAAGACACAACCATTAAATTGTTCCTACCAAGCAACACTTTTATTAATTGCTGAATATTGATTATTATTATTTCCGCATTTTACAATATTAGCTTTTTATGGCGATTTAAAAAATTTTAAATCTTATGAAAATATCGGGATGTTACAGGCCTATCTAAAATTCTTACTCTGCCCCAGTGGTAATGGTACACAAGACGGATGGATCATGGTGTATGTGTCCATATTATAGAGAGCTCAACAAGATCACCATTAAAGATAAGTTTCCCATTCCTATAATGGATGAATTGCTAGATGAATTAAATGGAGCAATTTTATTCACAAAGTTGGATCTTCATCCTATGTATCATCGAATTATAATGAAAGGTGAAGACATCCCAAAAACAGCATTCATAACTCATGAAGGTCATTATCAATTTTTAGTCATGCCATTTGGTCTCATGAATGCACCTTCCACATTTCAAGGTTTGATAAATTCCATTTTCAAGACTTTTCTTAGAAAATTTGTGCTCGTATTCCTTGATGGTATACTAATATATAGCAAATATTGGGAAGAACATGTTCAACATGTTGACATGGTACTACAACTACTACAGGAGAAACAACTATATGCAAAACCTTCCAAATGTTTCTTTGGGGTGAAGGAGGTAGAGAATTTGGGTCATATTGTATCTCATGAAGGTGTCAAGATAGACCCTAACAAAATTAAATCCATGATAGACTGGTTGATTCCGAAAAACCTGAATAATCTTCGAGGATTCTTAGGTCTGATAGGGTACTACCGCAAGTTTGTTCGAAATTATGGAAGAATAGAAGCACCTCTAACAACATTATTGAAGAAAGATGCATTTTCTTGGACTCCAAAGGAAACTCAAGCTTTTGAAAAACTTAAACAGGCAATGTGCACATCTCCTGTATTGGCCACACCAGACTTCACAAAAACCTTTATTGTGGAATGTGATGCTTCAGGAAATGGCATTGGTGATGTTCTAATGCAAGAAGGACACCCACTTTCTTTCACAAGTCATCCAATCAAGGGAAAGAACTTACAAAATCCCATATATAATAGGAAATGTTGGAAATACTACATGCTCTTAATAAATGGTGTCCTTATCTAATAGGTAGGCACTTCAAGGTCAAAACAGATCATGATAGTCTTAAATAATTCTTGGAACAAACACTATCTTTAGAAGAGAAACAAAAGTGGGTAACCAAGGTGTTGGGATATGACTTTGAAATCATCTATAGAAAAGGGAAACATAATGTGGTGGCAGATGCACTCTCCAAAAAAGATGAAGATGTTTGGGCATTACTTTGTTCCATTTCCATTCTACAACCAGATTGGATAGTAGAGCAAGGGAAGAATGGAAAAAAGACCTATCTGTGTGGATGCTCATTCAAAAGTTACAAAATGATCCCAATGTATCAGATACTTTTGTGTGGAAAAATGATTCACTATGGTATAAGGATCGCTTATATTTATGCAAAAACTCCCAACTCAAGCAGAAGGTCCTTTCTGAATTACACGCCTCTCATATAGGTGGGCATTCAGGATTCCTGAAAACTTACCACACGGTCAAGAAGGAATTTTTTTGGGAAGGTCTTAAATCTCATGTTCAAAGGTTCGTGGCTGAATGCTTGGTTTTCCAACAGAATAAGGGTGAAACAATTAATACCCCATGACTTCTACAACCATTAGACATACCTTGCCAGCGCTGGGAGGAAGTCTCCATGGATTTTATCACAAGTCTACTCGAATCCGAAGGAAAGAATGTTATTATGGTGGTTGTTGATAGACTCACGAAGTATGCACACTTTTGTCACCCTTAATGCAAGCACAGTAGCTACAGCCTTTATGGAAATACGAAGATTATTTTAAGTGATAGAGATCCAATTTTCACTGAAAAATTTTGGACTGGATTATTTTCCTATTTGGGTACTCAATTGGCTCACAGTTCATATTATCACCCTCAATCTGATGGGAAAACTCAGATCGTGAACAAGTGTTTGGAAGGTTATCTTGTTTGCTTTGCATCTGATAAACAAACATAGTGGGTGAGATGGTTGTCCTTGGCAAAATGGTGGTACAATGCTTCCTTTCATACATCATCAAAAATGTCTTCATTTATGGCACTTTATGGGTACCAGCCTCCATCTATCACACCTCCCTTAAAAGGAAAATCTAAATTCAAGTCATGGAAGATCACATAGAGCACCAGCAAGAAGTTCTCCAGATACTTAAGGACAACCTAACTATGTCAAAAAACAAGATGAAACAACAAGTTGATCAACATCACAGTGAAAGGAGTTTTGAAGAATGGGATTGGGTATTTCTCAGGATACAACCTTACAAGCAGATGTCTCTCAAGTTATTAAATAAGGACAATAAATTAGCACCCAATTATTATGGTCCTTAAAAAATGTTGCAGAATATTGGTAGTATGGCTTATAAATTGGAGCTCACTTCATCTTCAAGAGTACATCCAGTTTTCCATGTTTCTTTCTTAAAGAAGGTAATAGGAGACAAGATCCCAATTCAAACAATCTTGTCGGAGCTTGATGAAGAAGGAAAAGTCATATTGGAACCTGAACAAATCACTGAAACAAGGACTAAACAGATACAAAATCAGGCTATTACTGAGTACCTCATAAAGTGGAAGAACTTACCAGTTGAAGATTCGATATGGGAAGATGAGTCCTTCATACAAAGGAATCCGCAACTAATCAAGCATTGAGGACAACACTTGTATGAAGGGGAGGGGCATGTTAAGCCCTAAATATGGGCACATTTCCCCATATATTGTGGTTCATTACATTAGTTTTGATGTCGGCTTTAGTCCATTAGTGGTAATTGTCATTGGTATGGTTATATTAGTTAGTTGGGATTGTACCCCTTAGTCTCCTATATATAGGAAGGATACCCTTCATTTGGAGTATCTTGTATTTTCTTGTCTTGTGTACTTAGTACATTGTGTAAGGAGGTTTCCCCCTATAAGAGGCTTGTTATTCATTTATTTTCTTCAATCAAGTTGTGGAGTACTCTTTCTGATCTATTTCTGGTCTTTTCATACTATTTTGGGAAATTTGTTGCATAACAATATGCAATCTATATCTCATATTTTATAACTATACAAAAAGGCAACTAGTATGTTGATTAATGTGCAAAAATCTAACCTATCATTGAACGTGATCCCGGAGGATGTGCAACACAGGTTAGGGGATGTGGTCTCCTTCCCCTTAAAACTTATGAGTGACGGGTTCAAATACATAGGTTTGTAACTTAAACCAAACTCCTATTCCTTCAAGGATTGGATCTAGCTTTACGAGAAAGTGGAAGCATGAATTTCTTGTTGGGATAATAAGTTCTTGTCTAGAGGAGGACGTCTGGCACTCCTAAAGTTGCTCTCCAAACTATACCAGTATATTGGGCCTCCATTGCTAATATTAACCAAGATCTGGAAGAAGTGTTTATCCTTTCTTTGGATAGAAAGCAAGCAGAAAGAAGGAATTCCACTGGCAAAATGGACCACAGTGGCAATTCTAAAGGAGCTTGGAGGTTGGGGTTAAAGAGTCCAGTATTATTTTTTCAATATTTAGCATCAAAGTCACTCTGGAGGTTCAATCAAAATTCCAGTTCCTTATGGGGAAAAGTGATGTCTTCTAAATATTGTCATAACTCTTCAATTATTGATTGGTTTAGGAGGCCCGATAAGCCACATAAGGGAGGATCGATAGGGTGGAAGGAACTCGTACTTTCTTATCCATTGTTAAGAAATTGGTTGGCATGGAAAATAGGAAATGGTAGAAGTGTTCGTGTTGGGGAAGATACTTGGGTTGGAGTGGGGAATGATTATAAGGTTTCTTCAAATACCATCACGATTCTCAAGAATCAGCGAATATTTATGCTAGAATATGAAAAGGCCTCAGATCTCCCAAGATGGTGGTAGGGATGGTTGGAAATCTTCCCTTTTGCTTGGTCTAGAAGGTGAAACGGTGAGGGAATGGACTGGTTATGTAAATCAATTAGTATCAAGCTTCATTATCCTTGAAGAAAATGAATCTGACAGGATAGTATGGACCAAGAATAGTTCGACAGGGGATTTTTTGGGCCAATCTTGGATACGAGGCTTATGCTATAGAATCCTTTAATGGAAATAAGGAGTGGTGATCTGTAGTCTGGAAGGCCACAGGATCTAAAAGCGAAAATTTTCCTTTGGTTATCTCTCAGTAACAAACTGTTAACATGGGAAAGCCTTTTTAAGAGTGGATGGAATGGGCCAAGCAGGTGTGCATTATGTCATTCGTACAACGAATCCTCTACTCATCTTTTTTTTTCTTGTCCTTATGCAGTGGTTGTATGGAGCGCTTTCACCAAGGATATGAATGCAACGCCTATGCAGATGGGTGCCACCTAAGAGCAATGTTGTTAGAAGTGGTGGAAGACCCCGATGATAAGTTGTTATGATGCATTCCCCTCCTTTTTCATTTATGAATTATGGTGGGAAATAAATTTTGCAATCTTCCAAAATTGGTTAATTCCACAGGAAGCAACCACGGTGTTGGATGTGCAGTGGATGAAGGAGTTTAAAACTGGGGAAAATCCAGGAAGACATCGCAATTTGGTTCCTCCAAACATTGACAAATAGATCCCTTGGGATTTTTTTGACGAAGCCAATCAAGGTGATCCACCATTGGGAGGATCGGGAGGAGTAATATATTTAGCAAAATTTTTCAAGATAAAAATTAGATATGGCCTAGGAAACTGCTCCAACAACAAGGTAGAACTTACGACATTATGGTCAGTTCTCAAAACATCAATCTCTTGGAATATATCCAATCTACAACTCTTTGGGTACTCTAAAATGGTTATCTATTGGGAAAATAACAAAATTCAGATCAAATCTCTTCACCTCCAACATCTTCTATTGGAAATCAGATGGCAGATGGAATTTTTCACCTCTATCACTTTCGCTCATGTGTATAAAGAATTAAATATGGAAGCATACCAGCTCTCCAAAGGTGCTCTGTTATTAGAACTTGGTTCAACTTATATCGAAGAACAAAGGCTAGGCATCATTGTTTAACAAGAATGCAGCAAATTTTTTTCTAGAATGCAGGATTCACCATTGGTGGCAGTAATGGGTTTTTCTAGTATGTTTATAATTCGATGTGAATATTAGTAGTAAAGGAAGCAAATAGAGAAGAACTGAATTCAGTTGCGAATGATTCTAGTTATACAAGAATTTTGAGGTGGCATAGTCAGAGATACAATGGATTTTGTATGAATACAGTTGTGTATTGTTTTGTAATGAAAACGTAATAAAGGTTGTAATGTAAGGCTTTGAGCCATTTTTTAAATGAAATTGTATCATGTGGATGTGAAATTACAACAATTTGTCCCTTTTGTTGTTTGTTCTTCCACATTCTAATATGAACTTTGTTTTGAAAGAAATATAATTAAATTACTCAATTGAAGCTTTTCCCTTTAACGTGCAACCTTCTAAGTCAAATCCTTTAGGATAAAATGAACAAATGATTCCTTTATATTTATGGTAATTTATTAATGATCCATCCATATCATAAGTTATGAATTTATAACTTAGAAGCAAAATGAGCAAAGAGATGAGAAGGAAAGCAAACAAATTCCTGCACCTGAGAATCAACCACAACTCTTTCAATTCCTAAGAATGTGTTGAGGCATTGATAGCCCCCCAAGTTGATCAACTTGGGGATCCTCTTTTAAATTTTTATTTAAGCTTCTTCAAATATGCTTTCCTTTCATAGATCTTATTATATTAAGCTTAATTAATGGTCACTTAGTGTTTAACATATTTACTCTTATAAGATGCATTGTTGATTATTCTACTTGGTAATGCATTTCATCTATGCACAATAGTTGCACCATCAAGTTAATTTTCCTCACAAATCCGTTGTTTTTGCTTTTGTCACATTGCCAACATCATAGATTTTGCTTTTGCACCACTTAGATTTATCTGTCTCTATTTTGCTTCGAAGCATCATGGATATTTCTTAGGGGTCACAGAAGTTAATAGGCTTCATGTGCTGACTCAAAGTTGAGTTTCATGTAGAATTGGCAATTTCACCGCTATGTTAGTTGCACTAGAATCCAACAAGCCCTTTTACTCGATTAAATTCTTTTAGTTGTTTATGAATCTTGAAGTGTCGTCAGCTAACACATTGAAGGCATATAAGCAAAGAAATAGAACTTGTATTTGGTAAAGCAACAATTCGAGCAGCACTTGGATTTTCATTAAAAGATCACTTCGCATGTAAATTTTGGTCTTCACCGAAAGAGAAGAGAGCGTAGCTACTACAACAGTCAAGCCGATTTTCTCATTTGCTCACAATAGTTTAAACCACTAAAGGCAACCGTTACAATCCCCAAGGCAATGAATAAAATTTTAATGTTGATACCAGATGTAACCGAATGTAATACCAAATATTAACTTCAAATGGATGTTTGTTATTGCAGAAACATCTTGATCATAACAAAATGAATTGCATATGATCTCATTCTTGGAATTTTGTTAGGTAACCAATATTCTTTAAACACCTTGTTCAATGAAGGCATCCCTTCTCACAAGACTAAATTGAGCAATCTGTATCATTAAATCTCCATGTAAGGCCAACACACTTTTTACACAATGGCCAAATATCTCATTACCTCTATAGTTCTACTTTCGTTTCAAGTTCATTTCACCATAATAGTTTAATCTTTTAGATACCATTCAACTTTACCAAGTTGAAATTCCAATGGGTCAAAAGCGATCCAAGTGGGTAGTGTGAAGCTAAATTATGAAATCAGTTTGATTTTCAAAGCAAAGAAAATGCTCTCAAAGTTAAAAGTATGATTATAGGAATTCAACAAACCCATAAGCACAAACCAAAAGTCATTGAGATTCATACATTCCTTTTCAAAACTCAACTTTTACCTTCTTCGCAGGAAATCATAGTTTATTAAAACTAGAGCAGAAAGAGGTGCTTCCCCAAGCACTTGCATCGACAAGCATGAATCGATCATGAAAAATATGTGAGAATTATGTTTTTTAGCATCCTCGTGAAACCCTTCTTGTTCGTCTTCATGCTTCAAGTTCCAGTCCTTTACTACCTGTCGAAATTTCTCCATAGATGAAGCACGTTCAACTTCTACCAAATCATGGATAGGGACACATATGGGAGGCCAGATATAGCTGCACAAAGAGCATCAAGAACATCTTGAGAACTACAACACAAAACAGTGGGCAATCCAGATCTCCTACCCAAAAAGTCCCCAATTTAAATCGTTGTCGATCTACGGCCAGATAATATTGGTGGGATGCTTCACCATCTCGTTGTCCCTCCATACTAATTTACTCTAAGTCACTCACTCTAACTGCACATAAAGTTGTTAATTGATCCCCGGAGGGAGGGCACTCCCACTACCTTATTTTATCAGGCAGAGAATGGCAAAACTGTTACAAACTTGAAATCGTGGCATTTTTGCCCGAGTGTCCTCCCTCGGCCTCTATGGAAAACAATGTAATTGTGGGTTGGCTTGGGGTACCAAATGTAACCGAATGTAACCCTATATACCGAACACCTATGTAACGCTATATACCAAACCAAGTCTGCAACCAAAAATTTTAACGCCTGGAAAATTTCAAATCTATTTTAATGGTAATAAAGAAGTGGTATCACAATAACGCCTGGTTATCACAATAACGCTGGGAAAGTGGTAAATGATGAAGAAACGCACGACTAGGTGGAGGGCGCTCAACATGACAACTGGTCCATTCGACAGACCCAAGCAGATGGCGGGTGAATGTTTGGCTAGAAGGAGAGGGTCGTTTGATATAAATGACGGGGAAAATAAAATGTAGCTACAAGAGAAGCAAACACTGGTTCGGTGCGCATATCCAAGAGTTTGAATACTGTTAGGGCTTCCCAAGCATGGAGAGGGAATCGTTGGGGCTCGTTTTAGAAGTATCTAACAAAAATTCCAGCTCCATTAGGGCAGCTCCCAAGAGGGCATAACAGAGAGCATTGAAAGGGAAAGCATGTTTCTGGTAGGAGTGAATAATCTATTGCATTGATTAAAAGTGAAGATATATTCCTAGGAAGAACGACAACGAGGAATTCCAACTTTGGATGGTGAACCAAAGTTGGACACTTTAGACTGCTCATCTTTCACCATGGCGACTCCACTGTTCAGAGATCCATAGGCGACTCCACTGGTTGAAGATCCAGAATGACGTCAAATAATCGAATGAAGGCTATTGTCGCTGCAAGGTTTGCTCCTTTGAATTGTGTTGATATTAACGGTTTTCCTAATGATGTTCCTGTTATGTATATTTGGGGATATTGCCTTCCACACGGTTCAGAGAAAGCAAAGAGGAGAATCCTTCGGATCACCTCATGAGATTTCATCAATGTGTGGCTCAGTTAAATATACATCATGAAGATGTGTTCATGAAGATTTGTATGTATTCATTAGAAGGGGATGCTCGCGAATGGTACCAATCCTTGCTTCCTTTTAGCATATTTTCTTTAAAAGAATTTCATATAGCATTCCATCATTGATGTGAAAGTTCGTGTTCCACAGAAGGACAGAATGGAAAGGCACAGGGTCTACTTGTTTTTGGCAGCTGGTAGGGAACATGCCATCCCTCGACGGAGCCAGATGTTGGTACCAGAATATGTTCCCATAAAAATGTTTAGATTCTGGCAGCGCGGATGCAAATAAGGACCCTGGTTTTCATTGCAGGGAAACCCACTAACATTTTTACCAAAGCCTTGAGTTTTTGTGTCAACCTAGTCAGTTTTTTATTGTCCCAACCTTCATCGAGGTTAGTTTATAATGAATGTCTTTGGCCTTGTTTTCCTTGTTGTTGCAAAAAATCACCTTTTCCTATTCTCTTATGTGTTTATTATTCCTTGGTGACTTTGGTATTTGAATTTTATAATTATTTTTATTTTTGTAAAAGGATTCTTTTTTATCTTTTATTTAAATAATAGTTTTTATAAAAATTATTTTTTAAAAAAATATATAAAATGAAAATGCCTTTTTCATTTTTATCCCATATCCATAAGTGTTACGTGGGGTATAAGTAAGAATTCTGGATCTTTACTCTCTTTTATGTTTGATGTCAATGTCAAGCCACCTAAAAGTTATTGGCCTTACTATGGGTCAAAGTTCACGAGCCTTCAACAAACAAGGTAACGCCCACTACGCGTCGATATATGAATATAAAGGCATTTAAAATCTCTTACCAGCTTCATGTGGGATATGTCTACAATGCAAAATAATAAAAAAACTCAGCACAAATGTTAAGTCAGAACATTTAGGAATCGTGAGTCTGTGGCCTATAATCAAATATTGATAGCCCAGTAACATGGCCAGTATCTGACACATAGGTGACAGGTGAGCCAATACCGATTCCATTATGTCAATGCTATGGCTCTTGGTGGTGGTGTACTACAGAGAATATATTTTATGTTGTAATGCAATGATGTAATTGTTCTACTCCTTAGTAGAGAAACCAATGTTAATTCCATAATCGAAGGAGTAATACTTCGCTTGTTGAAGTTTTTAAAAGAGATGATGTAGTCATATCTGAACTCCAATGCATAACACAAATGAAGTGATTTTCCAGAGTATAAAGTTTAATAATGGATATCTTATGTTCATTTTCAAAACTATCATGAATAAGATTGGAGAAAGAATAATGCTTTGTGCAAAAGTGAAATGACATTGGAGAATGACACCAAACTTCAGCAATTACAGGATTTCAGATAAATCAATGGAAAATGTTAATTAGTAGAAGAGTATCTAGAGGTAGAGGATTGGATCCATTGCTTCAGGGAACATATTTATCATATTCAACACCTGTTCCAACCATTTGGTAGATCGATATTGAAGGGAGAATGAAGATATGCCATGGTCAAAACAGTCTCCACAAACCAAGGAATTACAACAGTTCTCCTCTATTATAATTACACATCATTTCAGTTATGTTACATTTTGGGTAAAAGTAGATCTTCGATTCCTTTTTAATATAATTGTACCCTATGTTTGAGGGATTTCGATCCATTAGTTTGGATATGAGATTTGCTATTGTACATTTATATATTACAAGAAATAATATGCAAAAGAGGAGGAGGTTACAGCCCGGGGAGGCTGAGAGTTGTATGGGATCAAGAGTTGCATATTGAAAGCTTGAGACATAAAATTTGTAATTTAATTTGGAATTTTATTATCTAAGGATGTACATCTATTTTAAACTAGGTTTTAGCTACCTTAAGCTTGAGTATTATGTGATTTTGTTTAAATCATCACAATTATGAATTCCTTCATGTTGATGTTTTCATTGTGAATGCCTATACCTGTGATTGAATATTCATGCAATCTCTATTTAGAATGTTTTTCTTGAATATGGTGATCTGAAATGTTATATGTGAATGAACAGTGTGTTCCACATATCGCCAGTAAGCTCTCAACCTGGATTATAAATTGATATCATTCTTGCTTTAGCCTAGCTTTCCATGTTATTTGCAGAAGCTTGATGTTTTCAGTTGTTTCACACTTTCTCTATATGTAAACAATCCCTTGATCTCCTTGCACAACCTACCAATATCTAAACCTCAAACAAAAAACCTTTCTAATTCAAGATGTCTTAAACATGCTCCTTTGCAGTCGAGTGCATATTTAAGTACTAACACCTTCCATCAATGGAAGAAGATCCATGCGGCCAAGAAACAGTGTGTGAAATGCAGACCCACCATTCATGACAAAGAGCAGAGAGTCACAAAATAAAACCAAAGACTTGGAAGCTCACAAAAGGGACGTTGTAGTAGAGAAAAAACGAAGTAATCGACAGGCTATTCACGAAAATAATGAATCCATGCTCATGTCAAGTATAGAAGAGAAACACATATGAAGGCATCACACAAAACTGGTTATGACATTTTGTGGAAGACCCGAACTCTCCAAAGATACCAATGTTTCCATACTTAGGCAAGTCTATCAAGTTGTATCTTGGACTGGATTGTAGGCCCTCGAAAACCCTAGCGAACTGGTGACCAAGCAATAGACATGGTATGCTCAGTGGTTGGCAGAATAATGCATGAGACAAGCGAAGGCGAAGACAGTATTATCAGATGAAATCCTTGTTGAGAATGTTGCACATGCAAAAAGCTATCTAAGGTTAGATTTGAAGAAAAGTAGGTCTGAGGACCACATGGCTCATAAATGCGCAGGAAAACTATAAGCACAGGCCACAAAATAACACAAACGCAATCTCTGGTGGCAAAATAACACAGGCCAAGGGTTCAAATGGCCCTAAAAGATAGTAGTATACCAGATCTAATATACTTTACTCTATTCACCTTAAATTTTAATATAAATCTGTAAGTATGGGAAAGGCCCATAGGTCTAAGGGTTGAAAATATGGGCTCTGATACCAAATGTAATGCTCTCAAACTCATAAAAAACAGTAAACAAAAAAAAAACATGCAACGGAGATCTGAATACAAATAGTGGATCTATCAATAGTTTAAAAAATATTCTATGAAAATTTAAAGAGCCTTACATGATTAGATGGCCTAGTAGTTACCTTCACAACTCCAATGCCTGCAACTAAAGATGGGGGGACGACTCTCCACCCAACCAACCCCCGGCCAATGGATGAGGCCCCCGATCCCCCAACAATTAACCCTATGCAAGAGCTTGCTTGCTTTCCTCTTTCTTAGCTCCTCCAAAGCTCTCCTTCCAAAATGCCAAAAAGACCTAAAAAGAACCCCCCTCTCTTCTTCTTCCCTCCTTTTATCTCCCCCTTCTCCCCTTTGTCTTAATTTATTTTAAGGCAATTTGTTTTCCTTCATTTTTCTTTCATATTCCTTTTTATTATTTACCCCTTTTTATTATTATTTTTCATTTCATTATAAATAATCCACAAATATGCATGCATGAGGGCTATTACACATGTAGATCAATATAACTTCCGCAGAGAGTGGGAGGATAGGGAGAGGGAGAGATATTTATACCCTCGTCCCATTACACCTCAGACCAAACACCTCTTAAGATTTGTCGAACTCCTCAAGTTCTATGAGGAGGTGACATCACTCAAAGGGTACAGTACGTTCCCGACCCAGTTGATCGCACGTTGGGATCATTATAGGGGGGCCTTTTGATTTGGTCTTGATGAGTGGTTACATCCCACTGAAGAGGAAATTTACTTTATCAACGAGCTCTCTAGTGTAGGTGAGCACCTTCCTCAATTCCCTAACGTTCCAAATGGAGATGGAGTAGCGACTCAGCTGGTATATTCAAAGATATGTTGATCACAACATCCTCGAGCCTTCTCAGTTTCAGGTCAATGGTGGACATCTTTCCATTGCTGCTTTTGGTAGAGAGGATGTGAGGTGCCTCTCTTTGTTGGTGATGACTATTGCACATTACACCACTGATGGGTAGCACATTAGCTTCCCTTTATTATATTATGTTGATTCTTTAGTGTAGGAACCTAGATGCATTAGGTGGTATGCTTTCTTTTTACAACGGTTTTTTATACTCTCAGTCGATGTCGTGTGTGTATTGACGGGAGTGGGAACTTCCCCTTCGGTTCAGAGTTTTTTTGTCTATTTTTTGAGATATTTCTGGTGACTGGGCCATCTTTTGACTGGCGCCCTCCTAGGTTGATGACAAATTTGCATATGCATCTATTTTAATCGAATCATATAATAATAAAAAACATTACATTCTAACATAAATGTCATAAATTAATGCAATTATAATTATTAGCATTATTTATAACAAAAGAAATCAAGAAATATAAGCATTCAAATATTGACGGAGAAATCAAAGAGCACCTTAAAATTTGTTGTACATTTCATTGTTATCAAGGCCATAAATGAAGTCATTGTAGAGCTCAGCACCAGTAAAAGAATTGTTGGATTTTCATTCTCCATCGAGGTTGCAAACGTTTCATTTTTTATGTTGGTGTTAACATTATCAATACAATCAAAAAATCGAAAAACATTACATTTTAACAAAAAATCAATTTAACTGAATTATATATTAAAAAACCATTACATTCTAACAGAAATGTCATAAATTAATGCAATTATTATTCTTAGCATTATTTATAACAAAAACATCATGAAATACAAACATTCAAATATTGATGGAGAAATTAGAGAGCACCTTAATTTTGTTGTAAATTTCACTATTATCAAGGCCATAAATTAAGTCATTTTAGAGCTCAACACTACTAAAAAAATTGTTGAATTTTCAATCTCCATCAAGGTTACAAATGTGTCATTTTCTATGTTGGAGTTAACATTATAAATACAATAAAAACATTAAAAACATTACATTATAACAAAAATTCAATTTAATTGAATCATACAATGAAAAAAAACATTACATTCTAACAAACAAGACATAAATTAATGCAATTATAACTCTTAACATTATTTACAAAAGAAACATCATAAAATACAAGCACTGGAATATCAATATAGAAATTTCAAACCACCTCCAAGTCAAGAATTAATAAATATGTTAGCATTTATGTTCACAAAAATAAAATTGAATCATGTAGGTTGTTTTTCATGGTGTATATATATGTATACAGAAAACATAATATGAGTAATTTGGACAAAGGCATATAATCATTCTATAAAATCATAAATTACTTCATAGACATAAACAATATTTCACATCATATAATTGGCTCTTAACTAAATGAAATTGTTTAAACACTGCAACCAGTAATCAACTTTCCATTTCCACCGTTATAAAGTGAAAAATGAACAATATAATTAGACAATCAAAGATAATAGTAACAAAGTGATATCTCAATCTGTAAATGAAAAAATAAAACATGTACATGTCACTCTCTGTTTCCATCACCCTCATTATCTTCCTCGATTGGAATGATAGCATTGTTGTTCTTAGAAACATGTTTAGATCTAGGGTCATGTCTTAATATGAACCACCAATCTCTATCCAATACATTCGGGTGAAAGAACACTTAGTTGCAGTGCTTTGGGAAAACTTAAGGCTCCTTAATTTAATCCCACATCTTTCTATTATTGATACATATCAACCCACTATCACAATCTTCTTTTACATTATTCTTGTTGAATGTGTCCCACCACCTGCACCTAAAAATAACACATTGGAAAGATGAGAAGTCCACTTGAATGATCTCTTGTATCTTTCCGACATCAACCAACATCCCTCCAACTAAGTTTCGATCTCAGTGGCTAACACGACTAGATTGATCGAACTCGACTTCCACTCCATAGTCTTGTGTAACACGCCCATTATCAACATCCTTGGTGCGAAAATGATGTCCATAAGCCCACATAGATGGGAACGAATGCATCTGTAATAAAAGTTAACAAATGATGATGTCATAGATGTATTAACCCAACCATTAATATATTAAACATAAATTTTATAATTCAAAGTTGCATTATAATGTTAGAAATTATATACATAAATATTTTATTACCGATTTGTTGCACCCAATCCCAATGTTTAGTGCATCCTCCTCTTCAGGAGGGTAACGAACAGATGCACCATATTTCTCTCTAACTTGGTTTGCAACCAAATTGTTGGGATAGATCATTGGCATATTTTCTTTTAAATGATCTGGAAAATCCATGCTTCTACCATGCAACCACATGAATTCGTTTATGTCAATGTCTCATTTCCTCCTCTTCTCTTCATACAGTGTGACCCACGACTATGTTTCCTCCGTGTTGTAAATAATGAATTTATTGATTGCATCAAGTTATGGATTTGCTATTGTATTCATGGAAACAAGACATTCAATACTTATGGGATCAAATATAGATTTTGATGTTTGTTATGAATATAAATTACTATGCGGAAAATAGAATATTGAAAGATAAGTGACTTACTCTTTATCATGCGCCTTTTTCCATTCATTTCCAGTACCTCCCATTCCCTTCTGTCCTCATTACGTTCATCGTCCCCAATCATTGCGCTTAGTGTGCCATCGATTTGCTTGATGTACTCACTGGCATAATAGAACGACTCATATACTATGTACCCCTCTACCATAGACCCCTTAGGTTTTTCCCTTTGTTGAACAAATCCCTTCAGTTTTTTCATGAACCTCTCTAAGAAGATAATCTAGCGATAGGAGACCACCCCCGACTAATTCAACGTCATCGACTAGGTGAATTAGAAGATGAACCTGCAAGTCCATGAAAATCAAAGGCAGTTCCTTCTCAAACATACAAACAACCTCAGTTATCTCGTCATGCCACCGTGGAATGCTTGCGATGTAAATCTCCTTTGATGTGATCCACTGTACAAATGCAAACAGTCTAGAGATGGCACGTCACAGATCATCGAGAAAGTCATGGTTCACACACCCACGCACGAACAATGGATAATGACACTACAAAGTAAACACAAAAATTTAAGTGCATTTTAACTTTTGTGGAAAAAGATATAAATAAATAGTAATAACAATTTTTTGTCATTATACGTACCCTCAGAAGGTTGAGATGGTCATGTGATTTCAAACCCGACAACTTTTTGTCTCACGTACTGAAGCAACGTCGTAGAGTAGACCCATAAAAAGAAGGTGCCTTCACACCCAATATAAATTCTCTTTCCAAATTAAGATCATCTTTCTTCAAAATCCATGGGACATCGCCTTTTTTAAATGAAAAAGAGGGGCCAAACTCTCCTCTATTTTCTTGTCTTGGCCAATGCTTCTTTTTAGTATTTGAAGAAATAAGGTCTTTCTTGACTTTCATCTTGTCACTTTTTTGGATGATATATGACTCCACAAAGAAGATGAAACATTTTTAAATATATGCATGGCATCTAGAAAGTGGGCAATCTTAAGATGCTCCCAATATGGGAGCTCATAAAATATCAATTTCCTTTTCATCCCTATGGGCATTTTCTCAACATAGGTGTTGAAGAAATTAGGATCATCGATCATAGGTTACACATTTGAATCGAAAATCTATGTGTATTCCTTCTCCTTCTCTTTGTCATATGCCCTAAGCCAATCATCCGGTGTCATTATTTCAAGCCTTTGGGTTCTCTCTCGTTTACCATTGAAAGCAGATTTTGCTCTTCTATAAGAGTGGTTTTCTGGGAGGAATACCCTAGATAAGTCATACACTGACTTTCGTAGGTATTTGGACCACCTAATCTTCATAGAAGGTCCACAACATTTACATCCATAATAACCTTTTGTTACAAGACCTCATATGTTATAGTAAAGAGAGCACATTAATATTGAGGATGAAGATAGTTACATTGAATTAAATATGTCAAAAATTATTGCTCTGAATATAAAAACAAATAAAACGACATATTTACCTGAACAAACTCCTAACCCTAGATAATCATGTGTGGTGTATGCACATATGCCATATAGTGTAAAACTCCTCTATGATGGGATGGGTCTCGACACATCATATACATGTATCCCTTCCCATAATTCCTTGAATTCATCGATCAATGGTTGTAGGTAAACATCCATATTCTTCACTTGTCTTTTACCAAGGAATATAAGAGCCAACATAAGATGTTCATTCTTCACAGAAAATCATGGGGGATATTGTTATTGATCACTAATACAGGCCAAACAATATAGATGATGTTTGGTTGGGAATATGGGTTTACGCCATCAATGTCTATGCTCAATCGGAGGCTACGTACTTCATCATTGAATTTATCAAGCCATGTATCCTCTATATGCTTCATGGCTATTGAATCTGTTGGTATTCACACAACTCCTTCCTCACTTTGGTTTGATGCATGCCATCGCTGCAACATAGCTAATTCTTTGCAACGAAAGAGCCTTTGAATCCTTGGGATTATAGGCATGTGACTCAATATATTATGAAGAGGACCATGTGCTTTAGCCTTGTTATTTGATTGTTTGTATTTGTCATGCCCACATTTTGGACATATCGCTTTGTTTGCGTATTTGCCTCTATATAGAATATAATCATTGGGACATGCATGATAAGATATGTACTCTACACCCAACATTTTCAACATTTGTTTTGCCTCTGCGCAAATGTTGGGCAAGACATTATCATTCAGAAGTACCTTATCTTTGAATAACCTACAGTTAGTGGGGAATACAAATGTACAATGTCATTTAACGTTCATAAAATTAACCATTTTCAGTGATGATTATGTCACAATACTACTCAAAATATAATGTAGTTGACATGCAGTTACCTCAACATTGCCGAGAAACATGCGTCTAATATGCTATACTTTGCTTTCAAGTTGTATATTAACAATTTTGTCCCCAACTGTGTATACTTTGACCGACCAGATCCAAATAGAGGTGTGGTGGAAGTCGATTTAACTCTTTCGAAGAAGGCTTCAGTAATATGAGCATCATCCCCTAGCTCATTCTCTTGGAATGTATGGAACAACATTGCATCCATGGCATTCCTTGGTCATAATAACTCGTCCATATGAACCTCTACTTCATTGCCTCTATTGCCAACATGTGAAGAACTACTATTACTATAGACATTCATGATTGGTGAGGATGGACGCAGTGGAAATTGAATAAGTGATTGATCTAACCATGCTTGGTATGCTTCCTCTCCAAGTTGCACTCTTCTTTCAGCCTTCTCTCGATTTGACATTGTACTAGGGTACAACAAAATATGGTAGGCAGTTCGCTCATTATTAGAATCCCGATTTCAAAAATATTGAACATTACATCAATGATGTTGGTAAGCACAATGCAATTTGTTTGATCTCGCATTATATAAAAGAATTATTACAGAAGCACGAGAATCACTTCTAGTAGAAAATGTTAAGTTGCAAACAATTTATAAAGTAGACTTTTAGATTGAGCGATAAATTAACATCAATTCCACATTAAATATGAAAATTTAAAATTGAGCAACGCATTTTCAAATTGAATTTATATAACAATTTATAAAACATAATTTCAAACTCAGCAATACATTAATATGAATCCATTGAAAATTAACAAATACAATTATTCAATGTTATTTTGTCTTACACCCCAAGGGAACGTCTAAAGGTAATTCCAATGTAAGGCATCTCTGACGAGCATTTGGTGGTCTACAGAAGTTGTAGTTTATTAACAACTCATCACCAAGAGAGAAACTATGTATTGCATGTACAGCAACAAATTTGGATGTTTTCCTTTTCATAAAGAACTCCTGGTCACTGAAGTGTTCCTCAAATGAACAAATTAGAGAAAATAAAGAGCACATAGAACTATTTATGAACCCTGCAATGTTCCCATGAGTGCGTAGATGACCATCTATATACAATATGTTCTTCCTGTTAAAGTTTCCAGAAACATAACCATTAATGCACATACTATACATGGAAATGTTGTGCTTGTATTTAACAATATTCAAGTAATCATACCAATAATAGACAGGACCGCAATGGTTTAAGTTATACTGACTGTTTGGGAGGAACAAGTACATGTGAAAGGATAAACAACCCAAGATTTGAAGCATCTATATTAGACTTGGTAATCATAAAACGATTACCACAAAAGGAGAATTTGGTTCCAACATCAGGCATAGGTAGAGAGGACGGCCAAGCACCATATAAAGTGTGGTTGTAAGAATTTTGATATTTACTTTGCAAATTCACATGAAGGGAGAAATCATCGCTACTCTCCAACAATTGGACGGACCTTGGTGTGTACTTGGATAGTTTTGCTCTCAACTCATGCAACTTTTTGGATCTTCTAGTAGAGATGGGTTGGGAAACATTCATATCATACTTTGGATCACTAGAGCTTTCATATGATTGAACATAAGTTGAGGGGTTCGTCAATTTAGGATGAGACATAGTTGTTTTGGCTTCCAAATTTTTCAAAAATGAGCATAGGGAAGTGTTCATGCATGTCTTTTGTATATCACCTATTGGATTTTTTACTGCAGTAGGGGGTATTAGACCATCGACATTAGGTAATCTATCATTGGTGTAATGGGTGAGTGTGACACGCCAAGAGTTCTCCTTCAACCCTTGACATTTTGAACAACCACAAACTATTGGGGTGTCATAAAAGAGTTCCATCTCACGATGAATTGCCGTTGATGAACCAGTATGGCGGCTTGAAGATGGCATATTACAATTGGTGGGGTAAAGTAGATGCCCATTTTCATCCATGAACTGCTTGCGGTATCTTTCTCCTGATAAGAGCTTACGACCTTTTGAAACTAGTGGAATGTCTTGTGCATCCGAACTTGAACCCGAATCGTGATCCTTTAATATAGAATAAATCGATATTCAGATTCACATGGATAAGTAACATAAATTCAAATAAGTAGTCAAAAAATAAATCAAACTTGAGCTTACTGGGGATGAAATGGGAGAACTCGTCGAACTTTGAACAAGATGGTATGAGTTTGTGAGGCACCTGCAACAATTAATTAACAAGAATACGCGAAATAGCAGAAATGATAGAACTCAGAATCACTTTTGTATTGATCACAGGCCACTTCGAGGGGGCAACCTCCTTTGAGCAAGCTCAATACAATAACTTCACGGTGCCTTCATAGGTCTCAACACACACTTATATACTAATTCTAGGCGCCAATACTATGGGTCGAAACCATGGGCTGTTACAAACTATGGGTCAACAATACTACGGGCGACTTACAAAGCATATGCGCCAACAACAATAACACAAACTATTGATCAACAATTACTATGGGACGACTTACAAAGCATATGCGTCCAACAACATCCTACTAACAAAGTAAAGACATGGGTTCCTAATATCCCCTCCCCCTTAAAAAAAGCTTTGTCCTCAAAGCTTTAGATGTGGAAATTGTTGTTGAATCTGAAGGAGTGGTTCCCATGTAGCATCCTCGGGTTGCATGTCGTGCCACTGAATTAAGACCTCTGTGATAGAGCGAGAGCGAAGCTGACGCGTGCGCCGATTGAGGATGGCCTCTGGCTCCAAAAGGATGGATCCTTCATTATCCAGTTCAGGTAAAATCGTTTGGCCGCTGATGTTGGTGCCAAGAACTTTCTTCAGACAAGAGACATGAAAGACTGGATGAATGCGGGAAGAAGGAGGAAGTTCCAATTTATAAGCAACAGACCCAATCTGCTGAAGAATCCGATATGGCCCATAGAACTTTGGAGCAAGCTTATGACACCCTTTGAGTTTCAAGGAGGATTGTTTGTACGGCTGGAGACGAAGAAAAACCATATCGCCGACTTGAAAAGTGCGCTCCGAACGGTGCTGATCAGCTTGTTGCTTCATGCGATTTCTTGCCATGTGAAGATTGTCCCGCAAAATGCGAAGAATATGATCACGGTTGCGAAGGACCGTGTCAACTTCCTGAACTGGTGAACTGGTGGGGGTGTATGGGAGAAGAGCTGGAGGTGCTTGACCATAGACTGCTTCATATGGGGTCATTTTAGAGGTAGTGTGGTAAGAGGTATTGTACCACCATTCAGCGAGAGGGAGCCATTTTGCCCACTGATGTTGTTGTTCCGAGGTGAAGCAACGAAGATAAGTTTCCAAGCATTTATTGACAATTTCAGTCTGACCATCTGTTTGTGGGTGATATCCGGAACTCATCTTCAGTTTGGTGCCAGTGTGGCGAAATAGTTCTGTCCAAAAATGACTGGTGAAAGTCGCATCACGATCCGAGACAATGGAAGAAGGGATGCCATGAAGACGAAAGATCTGGTCCATAAAAATTTGAGCGACGGAGGAGGCTGTATAGGGATGGCTGAGAGCACAAAAATGACTATATTTGGAGAGACGATCAACCACAACGAGAATCACTGTCTTCCCGCCAGATTTAGGGAGCCCTTCAATGAAATCCATAGAAATATCTGTCCAAATCCGTGTAGGTATGGGCAAGGGTTCAAGCAATCCTGGAAGGAGTGTTGTTTCACCCTTATTGCGTTGGCAGGTATCACATTCGGCCACCATCTGTTGAATTGTCCTTTTCATGCCCTGCCAAAAGAAGTTACGTCGTGCTCGTTCATATGTTTTGAGGAACCCAGAGTGCCCGGCCGATGGAGAAGCATGGAGTTCATAGAAGACAGCCTGTTGAAGATCTGTGCTCTGGGGAAGCACCAGACGACCCTTGTATCGCAGAGAAGCACCATCCCAAGAGTAATGTGGGACAGCAGAAGGATTGTTGGTCAAGTGTTGGATGATCTGAGATAAATAAAAGTCATTGACATAACCCTGTTGAACAGATTGCAACCAATTTGGAACCGGCATAGAAATAGCTGACAGAGAACCTTGGGCATCAAATGTGCGAGAAAGAGCATCTGCCACAATATTGTCTTTACCCTTCTTGTAAGTGATCTCATAGTCATAACCCATGAGTTTGCTAACCCATTTCTGTTGTGCCGGGGAGGAGACACGCTGGTCCAAGAAATATTTCAGACTCTGGTGATCAGTCTTGATGCAGAAATGATTCCCTAATAGGTATGGACGCCACTTCTGTACTGCATGCAAAATAGCCATCATTTCCTTCTCATAGGTAGAGGCAGCTAAATTCTTACCTGAAAGGGCTTTGCTGGTGAACGCAATGGGGTGTTCATCTTGAAGGAGAACAGCACCAAGTCCATTGCCGCAAGCATCACTCTCAATAGTAAAGGGCTTGGAAAAATCAGGCATAGCTAGCACCGGTGTAGTACACATAGCTTGTTTTAGTTTGTCAAATGCACACTGAGCAGCAGGGTGGCAGCAGGTGTCCATGTAAAAGCATCTTTTTTCAATAGAGCAGTTAATGGAGCTGCAATCTTTCCATAATCCTTGACAAACTTGCGGTAGTAGCCAGTCAACCTCAAAAAACCACGAAGGCTCTTGAGTGTCTGAGGATGTGGCCAATTGTTCATGGCCTCGATTTTGGCAGGATCCACGCGAACCCCTTGTGCTGAGATAATGTGCCCGAGATACTCAACTTCCTTTTGTCCAAAAACACATTTAGACTGCTTGGCATGGAGATGATGGTCAGAGAAAAGTTGCATGACAAGATCCAGATGCTGGAGATGTTCATCCCATGTTTTACTGTAGATGAGGATATCATCAAAGAATACCAGAATGAATTTCCGCAAGTAGGGTCGAAATATTTTATTCATTAAGGCCTGGAATGTGGAAGGAGCATTAGTGAGGCCAAAGGGCATGACCAAAAACTCATAATGGCCATCATGTGTGCGGAAAGTTGTTTTAGGAATATCATCCTCATGAACCCGAATTTGATGATACCCAGAACGAAGATCCAACCTGGAGAAAAAGTGAGCCCCATGAAGCTCATCAAGAAGCTCATCAACAACAGGAATTGGAAACTTATCCTTGATGGTGAGGTGATTAAGTGCTCGGAAGTCAATGCAGAGGCGCCATGACCCATCTTTTTTGCGGACAAGAATAACTGGAGAAGAAAAGGAACTAGTGCTTGGGCGAATAATACCTTGCTTCAATAAGTCCCGAACGAGCATTTCAATCTCCGTTTTTTGATGAAATGGGTAGCGATAGGGCCTGATGTTGGGAGGAACGCTGCCAGGAAGGAGCTGAATACGATGGTCTTCTAGCATAGAAGGTGGTAATCCCACTGGTTCAGCAAAGACACCTGTATACCGATCCAGAATTTGTTGTAGATCCAAAGGAGTAGTGGAGACTGCTGCTGGTTGCATCTGGATGGAATGGATCTGAGCGATGACACCATGTGAATTCTTCTTGAGGAGTTTTTCCATGCGATGTGAACTGATGATGCTGAGAGAACCTGGTTGTAATCCTGTCAATGTGTGTTTGTGTCCATTCTCGAAAAACTGCATCCAAAGTTCGGCAAAATCCCATAAGATAGGGCCGAGTGTGCGTAGCCATTGAGCGCCCAAAACCACATCACATCCGCCTAAGGGCAAGGAAAACATGTCAGAGCGCAAGGTATAATCTCCCATAGAGATACGCACATTTCGACACTTCCCTTTGCAAGGTAAGGTGCCCCCATTGGCAATCATGACTTCAAAGTTGGAGCAAGGATGGATAAAACAATCAGCTTGTTTGGCGATCCGAGGGTCAATGAAATTATGCGTGCTACCAGAATCAATGAGGATTGTAAGAGGAAGCTTCTTGAAGTAACCCCTGACCCGCATTGTTTGGGGGGTGGTGATTCCCGCTAAAGCATGGAGAGATATCTCTGGCTGGTCATCCTGAGACGGAGGGTCACTAGGTGGTTCCTGAATGTCGACCGGTGCATCCACTGTTTCTGGATCTTTGTCACCCATTTCAGAGGCAGGCGAAGACTCCACATCCAGGAGATAGAGCTTTTGCTGAACACATCTATGTCCCCGAGTGAATTTCTCATCACAATTATAGCAAAGCCCCTTTTCTCTGCGTGCTTGCATCTCTGTTTCAGACAAACGCTTGATAGGAGTCAGTCGAGGAGCCTGCGGTATAGGTGGTCGCTGAGAACCCATATTTCGGAAGGGAACAAAAGTGGGCTTGGAGCGTTGTTGGGCTGCAATCTTGTCTTCTGCCAACTTAGCCAGCCCGAGTGCTTCCATCATTGTGTTGGGACAGAACATTTTGACCTCAGAGCGGATGGCATCCTTTAGACCACTGATAAAACAACTCCGGTAAAATTCATCAGACAATCCTTCGGTGTGGTTGGATAGATTCTCAAATTCGGTTTGATACTCTCTCACAGTCCCAGTTTGGCGAAGTTTAGTGAGGGCTTCGGTGAAGTCATCAAAAGCACTAGGACCAAATCGTTGCAAAAGGAGCTGGCAAAAGTCTGGCCAGTTGGGCTCTGGATGAGCCTTGATGTACCAACGGTACCATTGAAGAGCTTCTTGTTCCAAATGAAAGGATGCGAACGGAACTTTGTTGACATCAAAAGTATTATGCAGACTGAAATACTGTTCTGCACGATAGATCCATCTAGTTGGATCGGTACCATTGAAGCGAGGAAAATCAAGTTTCGGACCACGGAAATTGCTTGAAGAAGAGAACCCATTGTCTACTGAAGACTCGGACTGCCGTTTGTTGTTCATAGCTGAATGTTCAAGATGGAGACCAAGAAATTTTTCATCCAAATCCTGGAGTTTGGCTTGGATGGCTGCAAGGGCTTCCTCCATGGTTTTTGCTCCTGCACGGGTGACAACCATAACCAGGGATTTTATTTTTTATTTTTTATTTTTTTACTGGGTAGGAAAACAAAAACAGGAACTACTTCAGTAAAGGAAAATTTGGATTTGGGAAAAAATCAGAAGGGTAATTGGGGTTTGACTCGTTTTTTGGACACTGTTGGATAGACAGGGAAGCAAAAATGAGGATTTCAGAAGCGGGGTGAAAGGATGGGAAAATTTGGCAGAGGGGAACAAAGAAGCAGAATTCAGAAAGGAACTCTGTGGTAAAAATTGAAGGTGATTGGGTGAAATCTGAGGAAGTTATGGCAAACCCTAAAAATAGACAAATGTGGGATTTCAGGCTGTAGGAAGGGGAATTGAGGATAGGGTCCTCAGGGATGAAATATGCAGAATGGAATGACAGGGGTTCCCTGAAATTTTCAAGGAAAACAGAGGTAAAACAAGGGAGATATGGAGAAAAAAACTGAATTTTATACTTTTTTTTTTCTTTTTTTTTCAGATTGGAGCGGCTACGGTTCGGGTTTTTTTTTTTTTTTTTTTTTTTTTTTTTTTTTTTCCAGACTGGAGCGGCTACGGCTCTGCTTGCAGAATGGGATCTCCGGTTCGAAGGATTCTGGAACAACGCCGAACGGCTGGAACTGGAATGGCTTGCAAAATGGATCTGAAACGGCGCAGCAGTGATCGACAATAGTTCAGTTGAAGGTAGATATGGACCCCAGGTATGTGCGGCTTCCTAACAGTTCAGGGTTTTCACTCGGCCACCAATGCTGTCTGACGGCTTGCGTATTGGGGCAGTACCCCTCACTCCATGGCTCAGGTAAAACTAATAACCGCTTTGCCACAAACGACAGCTCTTGGTTTACCTCACGGGTGGGAACTAGTCAATCAGGTAGGGGTCGTTGCCCTTTTCGCCGGCAGGTCCTCTCAATGGGCCAGCTACTTCGGGGTTCCTGTGGTACTCCTCACAATGAGTTTTAGGGCTTATGCCCAAGTACTTCCCACAGTTAAGCGGATAGGGATTATTCCCAAATCCGAACCTGCAATAGATGCGAAAAAAAAATTTGGCAGAAATTTCACCCAACGAGCCCAAGAAAGTGCTCTGATACCAGATGTAAGGCACCTACAACAATTAATTAACAAGAATACGCGAAATAGCAGAAATGATAGAACTCAGAATCACTTTTGTATTGATCACAGGCCACTTCGAGGGGGCAACCTCCTTTGAGCAAGCTCAATACAATAACTTCACGGTGCCTTCATAGGTCTCAACACACACTTATATACTAATTCTAGGCGCCAATACTATGGGTCGAAACCATGGGCTGTTACAAACTATGGATCAACAATACTACAGGCGACTTACAAAGCATATGCGCCAACAACAATAACACAAACTATTGATCAACAATTACTACGGGACGACTTACAAAGCATATGCGTCCAACAACATCCTACTAACAAAGTAAAGACATGGGTTCCTAACAGAGTTGGATTCTGAAGAATTGGCCATTTGATACTACAAACTTTTCTTCCTGCACTTGAGCCAAATCAACAATCAACATATATATACTACGAAATATTGTAATTGGTGTGGTTAAATAGTAAGAGGACATTTAGTATGAATATATAATTTTAAGTGGATACATAAAAACAAAGAATTTACAAAATGAACAGATGCATTTATTTATACATAAACCCATCAGTGCGTTAACATAAACCAAACGCACCAGTTTGTAACGAATATAAACGCACCGTTAAAGAATATCCGCAAAAGCCCGCGTGGTGGAAAATATCTACTACATTTGGTAGTGGATATTTTCATGCATTTTTACAAAAGAATTCATTTCGGCGCGTTTCCTACACATAAATACATCAGTGCATCCTAACATTACACGCATCGTCGTACGGGTTTTTAAATTATTTAAAAGACGGTGCATTTTACGTAAGTACGCACCGATGCGACCTGATGACAGGCGCACCGAAAATGCCAAAAATCAAAATTTTAAAAAATCACACAAACCCTTTTTATCCTAAATTAAAATAAGGGCGACAATTTTAAGTTAGAAAAGTAAATCTAAATAGTGTTTAAGAGCCAAAAACCTAAACATTAACTCACCGTTTTGTCAAAATTTCCAAGGGAGAGTTCTGGAAGAGAGACATACATGAAAGGATTTTGGAGCAACTAGAAGGAGTTCTGAGGGGCGAATTTGTTAGGTATGGTGAATCAAACAAAACCCTGCATAATAGAAATTTCAAGCATGTAAATATTACTATAGATATTATAACCTTGTTTAGAGTTTAACCAGATTTAGAAAAAAAACTTCATAATTACCTTCAATGTTGCAACCATTATTTTCTCGCTGCTTCTTTTCGTTTTATGTGGCTGCAAAATTCTTCATTAGGGTTTAAATCCATCTATTGTTATACATAGTTATGATTTCACCTTTTAGGGATTTTGTATTTATTGAGCTTGTGATTATATAAAGAAATCACAGGCTGATATGGGGTCACTTTCTTGGTCAATTCCCTAACCATGTCAGACCTATCAAGTTTTTTTTGTGTGTGTGTGTGTTTTTTTTTATTAAAAAATGCATGAGTCAAAATCGATGTGTTTGTATTACTGGAACATACCGGTGCGTCCATCGACATAACCCATCGGGTATGACCCACATCGCATAATTTTTAATTATTTTATAAAAATGCAAAAGTCATTTTTCGTGTCTCATTTCTTTGTTCCCGATCCGTCGCATTTACTATAACGCAGTGGATATGATATGCGTCGCGTCGTTTTTATTATTATTTTACAAAAACGAAAAAAGTCGATTTTCGTATCTCGATTCTATGTTCCCAGTGTGATCTATTTAATTTAACACACTGATGCGGTGTTCTTACTGATGCACTGGGGCGTGTCATGTATACAAGTGCACCGAATTCATATTTATTCTTTTTAATATTTTTTTGTCATATTTTGAAGGTTTGTAATTTCCTTGTATAATATATTGATAGCTTATGTATTTAATGGTACAGGTTGTTTATTGATATAAAATGCATGCTATGAGTTCAATGAACAACAACTTTAATCAACATGATGGGAGCACATCGAGAATTACGAAGAAGGCAAGTGATTTAAATTAATTTGTTTGAATTATTTGTAAAGTTAACTAATATGTTTTGGTTAATGTGTGACATGCAGAGCCAAAAAATGAGGAAGCTTGATAAGATTCTTACCAAACTAAGTCCAGAAGAGCGTAAAATGTTGATGGAAAGTTGCAGAGGGATGAATGAGGTGAATAAAAAATAAGTCAATATAAATTATTTATTGAAATTTGAGTAATAATCTACTTAATTAAGAATATTCACTAATATGTTTCAATTAACGTAATTCACATATAATGAATGTTATGCAAGGATTGACAGCAACAAAGGGCAATGTCATGATAAGAAGAAAAAAAAGTTATGGAATTTGCAAATGATGATCAGTTGGTCCTTATCTCATCTAGAGTGGTGCTGGAAGTTAATAGAAGGGGCAAATAATTTTATAATATTATGGGGGATTTAGTGGAAAGAACGTACATATGCACTTTTCACTTACAATATAGAAACCAATCAAATGATTCAAAGAATCAGGTCATATGTAAACTACAAGAGACGTTCCAAAGCAATGGTCAATGAGACCTGTTAGGCTTGCAATAGAAAAAAATACAACAACAAAAAAGAAACATTAAAAATATAATATTCCTAAACATGTAAATGTAGAATATGCATCTAAAACTATTACAAAGCGTCATTCATTCAATAATTTTAATGTTGCCATATTTATTTTTCATATCAACAAAAAAAAAATTAATGTCATTTTACATTTTTAGGAAGATTATGAGAATCCCAACGGATGAACAAGGAGATATGTGAAATGTGTTAGTAGGGATTCCCAAGAAATTGTACAACGAGATGGTAAAATAAATGGACATAATTGCATCGAAGGAAGAGCCATCTCAACAACAATGTGTTTCAAATGTATGAAATAATTGGTTTTTAGGTTTATGTTATACATTTCATTAATTAATTTGACATTAAATAATAATTTTCAATTGTTTTGTTGCAGAAAATAAAATAAAATGGAACCGAGTCAACACACAAGATAGGACGACAAGGAAAAAAGTGGTTGATAGCAAAGTTTGTGAGTATTTTTTATTTCATTGTAAGAAATACAGATTTCGTAGTGGTTGTGATTGGTATATTTTTTTATTTTTTTCATTGGCAATCCTTGCATGCCTTCACACAGGTGTTAGCATACAAAGAGAAGCCATCAGAAGAATTGATTGACATTGGGTTAAGCAAGGGTTGCGAGTATATGTTGGCGTATCACAAATTAATTGTGGATTTTGTAAGTCTCTATGTTGTTTCACTTCTCTCATTTTATAATTAATAAAACAACTAAAAACTTTTATATTAAATCAATGATTTGTGACGGGGCATAACACTTGCAGGAAACAAAGTATGGAGTGGAGCCAACAGAAGACTTGTTGATAGAAGGCATGAGATTTTCTTTTGAGAGAATGTGTATCATTCATGAGTCGATTAGTTCTATGGCATGTTGCTTTTCAATTTAAATTAATGTATACTATCTAACTATTTTTCATTATTCCCATTGGTAATGTAGATACACTCAATATACTTTATTTTTATGTTTGTAGATGGAAGTTGAAGAAGAGGAAAACAATCGAGCCAATCAACAAAACATTTGGCCAAATAACTCAATTGATGCAAGTGGCTCAAGCACCGATAACAATTTCAACGAAGAATTATGCTTCGCATTTAATTTTGATGCTAATGCAAGCTGTTGTAGCTTGTTGTATATTTTGAAATAATTGTCTATGAAAATCATACATTTTGTATAATAATGTACTGGACATAGTGTCTAAATTCAAAGACGAGTTACCAATAAGTGTAACAATAATTACATGCATGTTGACATTTTGATTATTTTTGTCTCTATGTTGTCATATTTTGTATGACAAAGGCACTCTTATTGATATATAATAAAATAAAATTTACATGTGAAATGGTACATTGGTAAATATTACATGTGAAATGGTAAATACTATTGTCAAATGTTACATGTGAAATGGTACATTGGTAAAAAAAATTCCAAGAAAACAATTCGTATTTTCATTCAAGATGGAGCAAAAATCAATTCTCCGATGCCATTCAACAGTCGTCGATGGTACATTGGTAATTAAATGTATGGATGATTAAATATTATGATAGATTCTTGCATCTATGATATAAAAAATTAATCCAAACAAACAATTTCAATAATTAAAATTGAAATAAATTTCACTATAAACAAGTATTTCAATTTAAGATGAATAATGGAATAAAAAATAAAAAATATAATATATATATATATATATTTGAATGAAATATTAGTAGATATTCTTCAAAGAATCATATTCAATGCGTTTACTAATATATGTCGCACCGAGGCTCCTATACTACCATTGTGCATCAGTGCATCTAAACTAAAATTGTGCACTGATGCGTTTATAACATTGAGCATCGATGCACTTTATTTTATGAGTCGCATTGGTGCATGTATATTGCTTATGCGCACCGAAAACGATAAAATATTATGCCCACCGGTTTTTAGTTTTTAAGCCTGGGAGCGTTTTATGTGTTGAACTGCACTAGGCCATATTGATAATTTGTAAGCATCGGTGTGTTCTGGTATTAAATGCATCGGTGCGACCCGATAAATGTACTACATCGTTAAATTTAAAAATAATGGAAAAATGCACAGTGTGTATGATATAAAATATCACACTGGTGTGTTTATGTTGTACAAACGCACTGGTGCATATATTCTATACTAAATCACTGGTGCAGCGTTGAAATTTGATTCTTTCCGCTGCTTGTTCTGGTTGAGTGCACTGGTGCGTTTTTTCTAATCATACAGCACCAATCCTTCCAACTAAGAAATGCACCAGGGCACGTAAATTCTATTGTGCGCACCGATAAACTAACCTCCGCTAAAACCTTCGGTCGCCGAGTATTTTTTAGTTATAAACTGTATCCGTTATGACCTCCGTAAAAACATCTGCTACCATTGGCGGAGGTCGTAGCGGAGGTTTTTTTGACAATTTTTTTCAATCTTGTAACACTAAAGACATCTGCTATGACCTTTGCTACAAGGACTTTTCCTTGTAATGTATAAATCCATCTTAATTGTGAAACTACCAAGATCCAAGAGTGATCAAATCCCTTGAGGTGCAAACTTGTCAAGTTAAATTTTGCACTATAAAAAAGGTTTGCACCTCAATGGATTTGATTCTTTTTTCAACTTGGTAGATCTCAAGTGAATGTTCAAATCCCTCGCATTTAAATCCTTGGTTTAATCATGGCTTAACTCCGAGATCTTGAATTAGGGATAACATTGTAAATTTTTTATTATTTTATTACACAGTAAGCACGAAATTATACTTCTCCCTCATGCTTAGCTATAGAAATCCCCTCTCGATACAAGTATCACTTGATAAAGATTAAAACCTCACTTTCTTAGGGGAGTCACAAAAAATGAACAAACCTTACACAAGACTTGATTAGACTTGGAAAACAGGGATGACTCTACATAAGGAGAGGATTAGGTCATAGGCAATTTAACAGTATAGATTATTTCTCAAACATAAGGATCTTATGTCCGAATGTGTTTTTATCCCACCTTATCATTTTATTTATATGGAGAACATTTGGTTACACAATTTAGGAGTTGAGATATGAGCTATATATATGTGTACAATCGTTGCATCTTTTACTTAAAACCCATATATACATATAAAGTCGTTTCGAGTCTCCATATATACATATAAGGTCATTTCAAGGGTGCATGTTAGATGCTAATTAACAACATGCACATGCAACATTTAAGTTCATGAGTTGCACCACTATGGGGTACATGCATTATAGAACAAGTCTTTTTTGTTCAAAAGAAAGAAAAGTTTCTTACTATTCATAAGGTGAATCAAAGAAACTACAATTTATCTTATCCCAGAGATAGTGATCCTTGCATTTATATTCCTACTACATATGATCAGTAAAATATGCTATGAGTTCGAATACATCCATAAAGCGAAGTGCCCATATATCAATAGAGTTACAAAATTCACAAACTTAAGTGTGCTTCCACTAAATCTACAGTCAACCAAAAGTAGTTATGAAAAAGGAAAGTTCTAAAGAACTGCTAGATACCTAATGATCTATTCAAAAAAGAAACCTGCTATAGCCATCACAAATATTCCGTTGGAGAGAATTAGTAAATAGTGATGCTTCCTTCATTAATCAACTGCTTGTTTTGATATTCTTTGTACTGCAACAATCGCTCCGGAACCTCAATGCCCTGTTTTGAAAGTTGTGTTGTGTGTTGATTAAAATTCAAATAGATTTGTTCATAACGAGGATTTCCAATGATCAAGTAATGAAAAGCAAAATAACGGCAAGTAATGAAGAGCAAAATAAAGAAGGCCCCACTCCACATCCAAGTCGGAGAGTATAAAAATGGCATTTTCCAATGATGAGGTAAATACCAGCACCACATGTACCTCCACATGAAGCCCCCTATAGGTTTCAAGTTGTCAAATAAGGCATGAGCTAAACTCCAAATGATTTGTCCTCAAAAATTGATGAGTGTTTACATCAAAATCTGGCTAAAATTGTTGAAATGACAGTTTTTGGTTGTTGGAATTGCATAATTGGGGTGCCCGAGAAGTAATCAAGGATGTTGAATTCATACCTGCAATCAAAATTGCAATCCCAACAACCAAAATTACAATTTCAGTAATTTCACCATCGTCGAATTCTGACAAAAACCGCCCCAACTAAAGAAGAGAGGCATCGAAGAAGGATTAATCGCAAGAACGAACCAATGATACAGACATGAGACATCAGATCCAAAATCCCATCCTCCATTTAGATTGAATCTAACCGAGAGTTCATCCCAAATTCGAATAGTAAATGGACAATTAACCATCAAGTGCTCCACTGTTTCAACTGCCTGGCGACACATAAGGCAATAGGAAGGGCACATTCCCCACGCTTGATGAAGTTATCTCCCGTCAAAATATTGTTTTGTAATGCCATCCCAATGAAATAAAGTGTCTTGAGTGGTGCCGCCCACTTCCAAATACGAAGCATCCATTAGCTCCACTGATCGCAAGCAAACTCGAAAGCATTATAGAACAAGCTTAAGAACTTAACAACATGCATGCATAACATTTATGCGCATGAGTTGCACTACTACAAGTATGTTCTTAGTACGAGGTTGAGCAAGTGTTTAAATTAATGGGTTTTTTGTTTATATAGTTCACCTAAAAAGCTAGAGGATGTGATCTATTGACCCATCAATGTGACTTTATTCATGTAAAGGCCACTTCCACACATTCAATGAAATTTGTGGGAACTTTACGTTTCCATATATTTTTAAAAAATTATAATATTTCTTAAATAATGTAACAAAAATATCAATTTAAATGTAATGTATATATGTAAGGTATATTTTAGTATTATGGATTTGTTCAAATGATCATGTGTTTCGAGTTTCGAGCATCATACATGAGTCTTGGAGTCACTAAACATCTTTTAAGTTGTAACCAAAAAAGGTTACCAGTTTCGTTCATTTTTTTTATGTCTGTCATGGTGTTTCTTTCTCACTCGTGATTATGTCATTTGGTTATTATATGAAGGTTGAAATGTGAATATTTCATTTGGTTATTCTATGAAGGTTGAAATCTAATTCGATAACAATAGAGTTTTTGAAAGGTTGTCTTATTGTGAACTCTAGTTCAATAACAATACAGTTTATAGAAGACCATCTCATCGCTTTTACTTCTCAAATTTGCATATACAAACCACACCATGGAAACTTGAACTTCAAGATAACCTTTCTCTTTTTGAGAGTATGAATGGTTCACAATTACTTTGGGGCCATTTGTGGAGCCCTATTATGTCCTTCAATCGACAAAAAACTATGTGTACATATGAGTTACTTCTTCTTACTATGTTGAATACACGACTTAATTTACGTGTCTAATAATGGGACATTTTACATTGTTTTGCATGTTTGATGATGTGTAGGGTTATGGATTTTATAAAAAAATCAGAGTAGGCTAAACATTATATGCTGTGGATCATATTTTCGGTGATTTTTTGGGATAAAATCTGGTTGAAATTGTTGGAATTGCATAAAAGGGGTATTTGAGGGTGTCGAATCCATTTTTGCAATAAAACATGCAATTTGAACAATGTAAAATCACAATTTCATTGAATATTTTTGTTGGATTCTGACAAAAATGATCAGAAAAGTCCAAAACGTAGAACACTTAACCGACACCTTCTTTTTCTCACTCCTTTGATGATTGTCATGTACGGTGTTAGCTTGCATATCATTTTTTATTTCTTTGCTTAGCTCCATGCATACCTATGTATGGATGCACTAGTTTCACATGTGATTAATTGTAGGGACCTCTGATGTGCTACCTCGCAGGGCCCTAATACTAAGCTTCAAAGTAAATATTTATCTAGATTCTAAGCATGAGTACTCTTAAATATTCACTCTTTGTTCAAGCAAATAACTTAATTTTCTAACTTAATTTACAATAATTCAAAAATTGAACAACAAAACATGAATTAGGAAAATACATGTAGGTTGTAGAATTTGTGTCCATAAATTTGAGATTTCTTAGCTTCTTTGCAACTGCTCAACTGGATTTACCTCCCATCCAACTAGGAACAGCCTCGTCGGCTCCCTAACTCCAAGAAACTATGTTTCTTGGCCCTCCGTGCCCAAAGCCTAAGAACATCAGTCAACCAGTATTTTCCCAAGTTCTCCAAAAATCCAATTATTTTCCTCCTACCTTCCCCCAAAAGAAAAACATTCATCCCCTCTATCTTCCTTCGCATCTACCTATGTACACTCCCCCAATCTTTCCACCGCCTTTTCCCCAACCCCCTATCATTTACTCCCCCTTATCTCCTTATTAATGTGCAACCATCCCCAATTGCCCATCTCAACCCCCTTTTAATTTCATTAAATTTTCAAACTAGTAGGTGGGTCACATTCACTCGAATAATTAATAATCATAAAATAAAAACAATCAATTTCACATATATTCATTCAATTCGATAAGGATAAATCTTAAGTAATATAAATAAAATTATTTACCATTTATGAACTCCTGTTAACATTTGTTAATCAATCAATAGTTATTATTTTAAAACTCACTTTAGCATTTATCAACCAATCAACAATAGCAAATTTAAAGTTAAAATTCAATTCACATATATTTAATTAATTACAATCAAGTCTCGTATGCCATTTAATTAGCCATTCTTTGCATAAATATAACTAAATACCTAAATACTTATAACATAATTAGTCACCAACCATAATGCATAAATTTGAAATTGAAATCATTAATAGTTAATGCGTGATTAACATAATATTAATATACATGCACAAGTCATGTAGGCATAGCTAGCGCTTACATAGATCATGCAAGTACTAATAGTAACCAAACTCACATAATTCATAATTCACACAAGGCTTGTCGACTGATGCAAGACATAAGGAAAGTTTGTAGTATTTAACCATTTACTAACTAGATTGTAATAATCTATCATAACAACACAATGTACTTAGTTATCATAAAAGAGTAAAGCATGACTATTTAACACACATAATTAATTCATTTATTCTCTGGAACTTCAATGACATTCCTATTTATTGTTTTCTCCTATCAAATTCACAACTACCTTCTTCATCTTATCCTTCCTCTATTAGAATATCATGTAGCGTCAACTATATTGACCTAACTCCGGAAAGAACCCGTAAGCAGAAGTGTCGACTACATCGACCAAGATTCCCCAGTGGGAAACTAGCAGTCATCATCACACACCTTGGGGAGTGTGCTGCAGTAGAACCCTCCCATGACTCTAGGTTTTAAGGGATAAACAATGGGTAATGCCTACACCCATCCTAATGGAACGAGGGTCAATGCCTACATCAACATAGTAACTGCGTTGCTACGGTTGTTCTTAATCTTTGTCATCGAATAACCAGTTTGGGCAGTTGTGTTTCTTGGAACCATGCACCTGCCCACACATCATAGAAACAAACCAATAATCATTCTAAAACAACAATGCTTCACTCGCATACCATTTCTCTTTCGAAGTCCATGTCACTGATGTTATTGCTGTCCCATAGTATCGAATCATCACTTAGCTCATTTAACCTGTGGGTTAGTCTCCTAGCACAAAATCATGCAATAGTGTGCAATCATTGACATATATACATACTTAATTACTAATCAACAAACAATATAACAAGCTTTTATATGTACCATGCACCTAGTATATTGTCCATTTATTTAACACTTAAATTAAATTAGTACCCACTGTTATACCTCAAAGTACCACTTTGAACCTTTATGTCGTATCCTCATCATGCGAAACTTTACGACACTACCTCCTAACGAGTGATAAACCTTGTCGGTACCCTCCTTTATCTCATCTACACCTTATGGAGACAAATCCACCTTAATTTGGTCGAATGCCACCTCATTTGGTCACTTGCCACCTCCCCTGAACATCCTTTGTCAATATTTTCGCAGTCTGCTAGTAATGTAAGACGCGAAAATTCCATATTTTCGCGTTCTGCAGACCCGCTGGGGCACGAAAATCCCCATATTTTCGCACTAGGCTTGATTCAATGGGCGCAGAAATTCCTTCAAACCACCTTTTGGCTTGGATTGTGGATCTCACCCTTCGGGATATTTTCTTGGGATTGGACCTCCTGTTTGATCCTAACTTACTTTCCTCGATTAGCTTGGCTCAACCTCTTGATCCACTAATTACTCATGTAGATCCACCTTCCTATCTAAGTGGTTGGCCTCCCACATCCTATAAGAAGGAGATCATCCATGAGCCAAGAGGGAACATTTGGAGGCATCAAACCTATGGTCATAGGAGTTTTGCACAGGTAGCAAGGAAGGAGGCTTTGGAGCTGAAAGGTTTGCTTGGACATTAAGGGATCTCTTTGTAAGTTTCTCCTAGTTTCCATTAATGATAACTTGTCTTATTTTCCCATTTCATGTGTTGTGTTTCAGTCATTTGCATGAAGTGTTTCAGTTTTGATTTAGATCTAAACTAGTGTACAAGATATTTGGAGTGTTGCTTTGTTTGTTGTTTGTTTGATTCCAACAGTATCTGCTTGGGAGATCTGAGACAGGAGCTGGAAGCGGGACAAACATCTGGTTCAAGGTGAGTTAAGTCAGTTCTCCATCTATAAACACATTTAAAGTTTGTATGCATTGTTAGATCTAGGATATTAAGGTAGCATTTGTTTGTTAGCTGTCTTAGGTTAGGCTTAGTTAGTCACAGCATAATCTAAGGTTAAATCTAACTATCAGTAGGACGGATTTACTACTACAGAAATTGGCGACTGCACTGGATTTAGATCCAGTTTTCTTTTGGTTTTGAAATTTTTATTTTCTTTCCATTTGAGTCCTTTTCTCTGCACATTTTTAATCCTTTTGACCTCTGACATCAATTTGATAGTCTAATTTTTGCTCTCTGGGTCTGCAAACCCCAGAAAAGATAAATTTTTCTTTCAATAGTTGCACCCTTACTCACTCACAGTAAATTTCGCGCCCCCTGCCTTCTTACCAGTGCGAAAATTCCAAAATTTTCGCGCCCCTATAGTGTGCCAGAACGCGAAAATCCTCATATTCCACGCTTGGGTTACCTTGTACCCCACGAAAATATCCTGTGTGTGCATCCATTTGGTTTTTTTCTTGATCTCTTTTTGGTTTCTGATCTCTTGGACTGATTTCACCTCTCTGGCATTGATCAAATTTGTGTGTCCCCAAGCTAACCCCTGCATCATCTTGCATTTGCTTGTTGAACCTTTTTTTGAACTTTGCTTGCATTTTTTAGTGCATTTGTAGAAGCTTAAGTGCATTGTAAGTTAGGGCATTGTTTTAATTATCCACTACACTTCTACAACCTCTTTACACTTCTGCATTAGATTTCCACTTTCACTCTGATCTGCATAAGCAATTTTGCAGCATACTTTGGATTGTTTGATTGATTTTTTATTGGTTTGGTTTTCATGAGTTAAGGTGACAAGAAACCTTAAGTTATTTGCCTTCTTGACATTCTATTGCACAAGTGATTTTTACTGAATATTCAAGGCAAATATGTTGCATTCATTTTGTTCCTTGAAAGAAGTTTTGAGAACTCTTATCATTTGAAAAAGTTTCTTTGCATTTCAATTGACCTAATTGGCTTAGAAATATTTTCAAGCTCTCTTTTCTCCCCTTTGCTTAAAGATCACAATATTCATTGCAATTAGAAGAAACATTTCATTTTACTTGCCATACATTTGCACTCATTTAGAAGTAGAAGAAAGAACAATTGTTGGATTCATTTTGTTTCCGAAAGAGTAGTTGTAGTTTGGCATGAAGGAAAAAATACAAATGTGAGTGGTTTTTTCTATTTTGAAAAGTTTGTGCTTGTTTAGTATTTGGATCGAAGAACTCTCCCTTCCTTGTAGCTAGAGATTTTCATTGAAGGAAAAGTGCATTGATTCATTCACATTGCATGGTTTGAGTCAAGTCACAACACCATCAGTTTCACTTCCGCTACCCACTTGAGTAAGACAACCAACCACTAAAATTTACCCCTAACTCAACACACTTTAACCTCACTTGAGGGTACAAAATAATTGGTTAGTTAGGTAGTACAATGGGGATAGGAGTCCAAATAACTCCCCTTTTCACTTCACATCTAAAACATAGTTGTTGTGTGTTAGGGTACTCAAATCCTCTATTATTTGTTGACACGGTCATTGACTAGTTTGTTGAGAGGGCCTCCCGTTCCACGGGGGTAAGCAGCGAGGACTGGTTCCGGATGGACTTTATGGAATGTCTCACTCCACTTAGTACCTAATGACATCAATCCATTGTCTTCCTTGTATTTTTCAGCCTCCATACCGGTTGTACTAGGTCTCAAAGGAAGAAGCTCCAGTTAACCTTCTCAAACGTGTCATGAACGAGGTAGCTTAGTGGCTTTTCTTCTAGGGATCTTTTACCCAGGATCCCTTTCGGTGGAGGGATATCCTTCCACTTTGATCTCTCACTTCGTATTGTTCGACTTGGATTTCATCACCTTGTGAAGGATACGATCTGTTGAGGTCTCTAGATCCTAGTTAGGAATTTTGTTTGCTATTTCATCTTTAGAGAGTCTTTTTATTTCTAGTGCTGCTTGTTGGCATTCTGGCCACTTTGTTATAGCTCGCTTACTGCGACATCGGTCCTAGTTAATTTTTTTGAGCTTGTTCTTTTGGCCTGAACGCATTTTCTTTTCCTAGATCCCCTTTTGCACACTCGGTTTCTCTAGGGTTTTTGAGTTCTTTTTCATGAGACTTTCCCCATAACACTTAATCTAGGTCCATGGAAGATCAACGGAAATCACGTAGACAACAAGGGAAGAGTCCCGAGATAGTACCTCCAGTCAGCCGACCCTCATCTTCACGCATACCTTATTACCTACACCACCTACTAGCAGACCTGTTAAGCGAGGGGGCGTTCCACCATCGACTAGTAAGACACCACCAGCTGCTACGGTACACCTAACACATAGCACAGCTCCAGAGACTAGTACTATTCCAAAACTTAGTATGGTAATTGAGCTAGTGCAGTACGGTGACTGAGCTAGTGCAGTACGGTAACTGAGCTAGTGCAGTACCACAATCCATTGTTGCATCATAAGTCAACGCCGTAGTGGAAACTACTTTAGCTCCTGAAGTTAGTGTCTCACCTCAAACCACTGTTCTTCTGGAGGTCGTCATCCTTCTAGAGACTAGCACCATTCCATTCATTCCATCATCATTTGATCTTCCTGAAGGATATGTTGATATTATTGAAGAATTCGAACCTCCACCTCCTAGAACATTCCACTTAGCTACTAGCTTTAGCCAACCTTCTGTACAATGGGGAACCCCACCTGTTTTAACTTCTTCCCCGATTATACGTAGCTATGACGTTGTATCTTCTAGCAATCAATCTTTCGGAATGCCTTCCCCCGACCTTCCTTCATCCCAAGACATCATGGCATCTATACGATCTGAAATGGCCATTCTAGCCAAAGAACAAGTGGCAACGGAACAATTTAGACGTGAAGCTGCTCAGATACTGGCTTCAACCTCATAATACCCACCTATGACCGCTTATCAAGTAGTAATCTCTTGTGATTCCCCAACGCCCCGGTCTTCATCCCGTGATACTACTTACGATGAATCATATGTAGGTCGATCAGGACCCACAGACTGGACCCAACCAGAATGCTTCCATGATAACTCAGGAACAATAAACATCTTCGATCCAGCTTCCTCGTTATGGAACACAACTCTGGGCCAATCCCTTAATGATTTTTGCACTCTTTCCATACCCATGCAATTGACGCCTGAAATTACTCTTCAACCTTCCCCACACCTATTGCTAGAAGACATTTTTGGTACTTCTTCAGGTAATACTCCTACTATGAGAACAAACCCTACTTTCTCACTATCATCTTTACCTTATGGAACTAGTGCACCACTATCTTCACAAGTCGGCCCTACTCGTGCAGTCAATTAATCTACACAACCAAACTCTTATGATGTTTATGTTGGGAGAGCATCTATTCCTACTGTTCGAACACCTAATGTGACTGGAGGCCATTCTTCAGCCACAATTTACACTATTTCCAGAGAACAACCATTTATTGGGGCCCCAAGCGGAACCAGTAACCAACCTCCTATGTCTGGATCATCTACTATGTGGGGACCACACACCTCACTCATTGGAGGACAACCATTTTTTGGTGCCCCAATTGGGACCAATCAACAACCTCCTCCATCAGCATCATCTGCTCTATGGGGACCATATACCTCACTTTTTGGAGGACAGCCATTTGTTGGTGCCCCTAGTGGGACCAATCAACAACCTCCTCCATCAGCATCATCTGCTCTGTGGGTACAACACCATCAACCTGGCGACGGACACCTTCTTGTTAACACCGAAAGTGGAACCAACATACCAATTCCTTCGTCAGGCCCAATTCCTTCTTGGGGACCACAAAACCCACCTACTAGGGGTAATTCCATTATTGGAAACTAGAATCAAGCCAGGGGCCAACTTAATCAACATCATGCCTTATTTCCCCCTAACTTGAATCCTGGAATACCCTATTCCGGTGCCTCGAACACTCAATGGAACCCACCCCCTCAAACCTCGTCTCTTTATCAAAGCGAAACAAATAATCAATGTGCTCCATTCTTCCAGTCACACCCCCCCTCTCAAGGTATGGGAAATCCACCCAATCAAGGATTTGGAAATATTCCTTGGACACAACAACACCAGGTCTCTACACCATTCATTCCCACCCAGTAGTATGCTCAATAACCGGCATCCAACTCGATTTTGAATCAGTTGATCAATCCTTTGATTTCCAATCAACAACCGGTTAACCAGATGATCCCTAATGCACAAAGCTTCCAACAGTACCCTGCGGATAATATGTATGGGTATAACAAGCAACAGTACGCAGTGCAAGGCCCAACATGAATCCCTACACCCCTTCAATACTATTCATTCCCGCAACCCAACAGACAACTCCCATTTTTGGCAACATTAGATTTACCCGACTTGTCAAGACTCATTAATGATCCCATTTGGAACGAACCATATTGGCCACCCATACCTGCCAAACTTCCATCGAACATACCCAAGTTCGATGCTAAACCCGAGGAAGACCCCAAGAACCATGTCATGACATTCCATCTGTGGTGTTCTTCCAACTCACTGATGGATGACTCCATGCGATTAAGGCTCTTCCAACGCACACTTACCAATACGGCAACAAAATGGTATATCGAGCTTCCCCAACACTCTTTTTGCGACTTCAACACCCTCGCTATGTAGTTCTTGACACACTTCCATCTTCCCATTTGATATGAGACTGGAGAAGACCTTTTAACTTCATTGCGCCAATCTACTGCCACCCATATCTCCGATCACATCCATGAGTGGCGGAGACGCTGAATATTAATCAAGGCACCTATTCCAAACCAATTACTGGCTGATTGGTTCACCAAGTCATTACTTCCACCCATTGTCAGGGATGTTGCAATCAGTGGACCTGTCATAGAGGAACAAGCAATCACTCATGCACAATATATGGATTTGGTTTATTCCCAATCTGGAACACTATACGAACTTATTCCTCATGCCCCCCGCCCCACTAATGATCCATCAAGGCCCGCTACCGAACCTCCTATCGATGGTGTAGTTGGTTATGTGAAGGCCCAGCCTACAACCAAATCAAGTGGACAACAAATTACTGCTACTCCACCCTCAACTCAGGCTGCATCCAAAACTTATACTTCTCCTGCTCAGACCTCCAAGGTGAACGTCGTTCAATCCTCGCCACAACAATCCGGAGGGAAAAAGAAGAATAATAAAGGAAAATCCAAAAAATCTTCTACTTAGCAGGAAAACCCCAAACCTCATCAAACCAAAGTTGACCAACCTAAATGGAAAGCTAAGTTCCCCTGCCTTATATGTTAGGAAGATCACTACACAAAGGAATGTCCTTATTGCGAGGAAGTCAATAAATTTGTTAAAGGATCTTCCCGCCAGGCAGTCTTGACAGACCCTTTCCCACATCAACAACAGCAAATGGTTTCACACAACCCCCCGCAAGGGGGCAACCAAAATGACAATAACCAAGCAGAGGCATCATCACACCACAATATTCCTATGATGAGTAACGAGACTGTTCACATAGCCACTCGTTCAAAGACAGATGACTCTGTTTCCATTCCCAATAAGAATGGGAGTTCCAAAGAAAAAACTACCTTGGAAGACATTCCAACACCTCCTTCATCAAGTTCTCTTCATATTGAGAGACCTCCTGTTGACACTGTTCTGCGGCCACCCAAGGCCACTATTCGAAAGGAGACATTTAATCCCAACGCGCGAGCTGCCCAAAATTACAACATTGTTGAGGACTTAGCTCAAGCACCTTGTGTGATGTCAACTCTCAAAGTTTTACAACATTTTCCTACTCAACGTAAAACCCTATTGTCAGCACTTAGAGCTGTTGATCCCAATTCTTCCAACACAATCATGTTCAATTTGGAATACTTTCAGCCCCAACTGTCTCATCAGTTGGCCTTTCAGATTCACTCTAAAATCTGTGGAAACAACATCCATCGTACCGTTTTGGACGAAGTTGCTTCCGCATCGATCATGTCTTTGTCCTGTTGGAAAGCTATTGGCTCTCCCGAAGTGACTCAGTCCCCCACCACTCTAAAATCCTTTGACGACCGCGGTTTCCAACCGTACGGACTCATACCATCGCTCGCTGTAGAACTAGGGGGAAAACCATCTCCATCCATGTTGAAATCGTCGATACTCCATTAGATTATAACATCCTACTCGGTCAGAATTGGTTTTATGCCATGACTACAGTAGCATCCTCGGTCTTCCGTTTGGTCCAATTTCCTCACAAGGGGAAAATTGTTACCATCGATCAGTTAGACTTTTGCACTCCGGACGTCCACTCCAACACCGCTAATAATGTCCCATTATTGACTCAAGCTCAACATCATTATGAGGACATCATTGTTGGTTTGTTGAAAGACTCCTCCATCATTGGAGTGTTTCCGGAGCTCCCACCCCCCGTTTTTTCAATCCACATGATCTCTTCAAGCATCATCCAACCTCACGAATCTCACGATTCCTGGGTTTTGTTAACGGACAATCCACTCGAATGGACGGAGCCAGATCTCCCTAGTTCAAGTGAATCTATAAAAAATAGGATAGAATACAAGACTCATTTCCTAGATCTAGTTACAGATCGAGTACTTAGATATCATACCTTTCGGATCGTGGATCCCTCTCCTTGTTGTTGCTCCAAGTGCCGCGGTCATCAAATCTCCAGCTACAAGACCTATCAAGACAATATGGAAACAATACAAGCAGTACAATATATCTAAACAATAACTGATCTAAGTAAACGGTTAAGGAAGTAAACTGTGGATTCTACCAACATAAGGATACTATAGACCTTCCCCCCCTTGGAGTGGAGAGGAGCTTCACTTATATAGGGCTAAAGAGATAGGGTAGGTTGAGGATTAGGGGGAGAAGGTTAAGGGATCCTTCCATTAGGTTAGGAACCGAAATGCCACCTCACCTAGGGTCTAGGGATAGGTCTCCACCTCAACAAACTTCTAGAAAGACCTCAAGACTCCCCAAAATAGCCTTTAACCAACCTTGTCGCACCCTGGTAGAGGACACAGAGCGACAGAGGGGATCTATCGCACCCTGTAGGAAGACAAAGTGAGACAGTGTCTCACCCTAGCTGACCAAGAACTGCAATAGAGGGGGTCTATCTCACCCTGTAGGAAGACAAAGTGCGACAGCCTACTCAAAGAGGTCAACTAGGCAGGGAAATCTCTCAATTGGATGTGTTTTAGCCCAAAATGAGTTTAGGGGTTAGAACAAAGAGTTTACACAATGGTCAAGATGATGACATTATCACAACGGTCATGATGACGACACTTGGTCATAATGACGACACTTGCAACGGTCATGGTGATGACACTAGGTCATGGTGATGACACTAGGTCATGATGACAACACTTGCAACACTTGCGACACTTGCACAAGGGTGACGACATTTTGGTGTAACAGAATTTGTTAACGAACAATCCACTTGAGCGAATGCGAGCCGGATCTCCCTAGTTCAAGTGAATCTAGAACAAATAGGACATAATACAAGACTCGTTTCCTAGATCTAGTTACATATCGAGTACTTAGATATCATACCTTTCAGATCGTGGATCCCTCTCCTTGTTGTTGTTCCAAGTCCTGCGGTCATTAGATCTCCAGCTGCAAGACCTTTTAAAAAGATATGGAAACAATACAAGCAGTACAATATATATAAACAATAACTTATCTAAGTAAATGGTTAAGGAAGTAAACTACAAATAATAATCAACACGATAAAATTTGTGAAAAGAGTTTGTATTACTGTATAAAAGTGGGAATACATAGAAAGGAGAAGAACACAACCAAAGCCTTAATGTCGCATCCTCCATCCAACATGTCCAAGCCAAACCTCCAAGATGGTACAAGCTTCCCAAGATGACAAGGGATCAGCAATGTGGATTCTACCAGCATAAGGATACTATAGACCTTCCCCCCCTTGGAGTGGAGAGGAGCTTCACTTATATAGGGCTAAAGAGATAGGGTAGGTTGAGGATTAGGGGGAGATGGTTAAGGGATCCTCCCATTATGTTAGGAACCGAAATTCCACCTCACCTAGGGTCTAGGGATAGGTCTCCACCTCAACAAACTTCTATAAAGACCTCGAGACTCCCAAAAATATCCTTTAACCAACCTCATCGCACCCTGGTATAGGACACAAAGCGACACAAGGGGTCTGTCGCAACCTGTAGGAAGACAAAGTGCGACAGTGTCTCACCTTAGCTGACCAAGAACTACGACAGAGGGGGCCTGTCTCACCCTGTAGGAAGACAAAGTGCGACAGCTTACTCAAGGAGGTCAACTAGGCAGGGAAATCTCTCAGTTGGATGTGTTTTAGCCCAGAATGAGTTTAGGGGTCAGAGCAAAGAGTTTACTCAATGGTCAATATGACGACATTATCACAACGGTCATGATGACGACACTTGCAACGGTCATGGTGACGACACTAGGTCATGATGACGACACTTGCAACACTTGTGACACTTGCAACACTTGCACAAGGGTGACGACATTTTGGTGTAACAGAATGCCCCCCAAAGCATGAAGTTGACGTAATGAGACAGGTGAAATGCTTTGTAGTAAGAAAAAATGGCAAGGACTTGCTGGTTGGAAGGAGTTGCTGCAGAAATGACCTGAGATCCACAAGTCTCACAAAACATGGTTGTCGACCAATAAACTGCAGATCCATGATAGTAAAGACCGACCGAACACAATCATGGCTACTAGACACAGTCATAAATCCATGATGAGATGATAACATAGTCACAACCAATACAAAGTGGATCCGTCTAATATAACTCAAACAATATCCATCGCAACCTGGGTACAATATGACATCCCCAGGGTCTTCAAGTCGAACCCACAATGATACGAATCTATCCATGTGATTACAATGCTTTGGAGTTGAACATGGTAGAAACCACTTGATTACCGGTCATTAATGTATACCGTTAACAAGTGCGAGGGAAATCACCATTGATGTCAATGATTCCCAAGGTATCATAGTACATATCACCAAGCGTAAATAAATGAGTTGAAATCGAACACTTGACGAAATATTTCAATCAGGAGCCAATGACGTAAACTCATGTTGAAAGCGAGGTAACCTACCATTGAGGCATGCAGGCCCAAGGTACTTGACTAGTTTCTAGATTCAAACCTCGGATGATGAGTTGAAGTCGACAAGGATTAATCCGTCGACATAGGGCCATGATGATTCCCCCATCAACGACACGAAACTCGATGACAGATATTTGGAGTAGATTGGATGGTATAGTAATGTGCAAGACTAACTCAAGGTAGAACGACATGATCGAAGGTGTATTGACTGCAGATGATGAGTAACAAATATCTCTTGAACATGGGCATCATATGACTTGGCAGTATTGACATGACGAGAATGACACCAACCCCCAATGCAACTTGATGATGGAAGCATTCTTTGGGCGATCCAAAGGAGTGACAAGACTCACGAAATTGATAGGACTCGGAGACAAACGGATTACCCAAGTACTGAATGCAAATGCAAACTAGTGCCATGTTCAAGAGTGACTATGTACTGCCGTAATTAAGATGTAACACAAAATATTCCCTTTTTCCCCAGCATGATTAATGAGTACCTCATGTGTTTTTTACGAGCTTGATGAGGGTAACCAAATGCTCGGTATAGCTCATCTCATAGATGAGTCCAATTCCACATGTTTTATGAACCTGGAAAAGGAGGGGTTCGTCCCATAACGGGCCCTTCAGTTTTGAGTTTTAACAAGTCCAGAGAAGGAAAACTCGGTCGTCATTTCATGTTTAGAGAGTCTGAAAAGAACTAAAGAAGACTCCAGGAGGTTCTTTTTTGTAAAGTTAGTCCCTCTGCTCGAAAAAGGATAAAACAACACAAGAGAGAACTCTTCCAATCATGATCAATTGAAGTGCTCCTTTTTCCGTAAAACGTGCCCCTGGTCCGAAAAAGGAATAAAATACCACTAGAGAGACGATCATTCAAATACTTTTACAAGCGTGGACACATCAAGTTCGCTTGGCAATCTTTTCCTATTTAGGGAGTCTGAAAAGAGCTTAAAGAGGAATCCATGGACAACTTTTTCATGGTTGATGACCGAGTACGACAAAGGAAAAAGTAAACTCAGCGCAGTACCTTTTCCATAAATAGTCTTGCGAGGCCGGATAAAGTGATAAGCCTATACTCGGTAGACACACCTTCTTACTCAAATTTTTAACAAGCACGACAATGTTATCAAAAGCACTCGGAATCTTTTTCATGTTTGAATCAAAGCACGAAAAAGTAAAAACTAAGCTCAAACCACTTTTCATGTTTCAACCAGAGCACGAAAAAAAAGTGAAAAGTAAGCTCAACACCATCTTACTGTTTTTAACGAGCTCGAATATAGGTTGGAAGAATGCTCATTGTGTCTGCTTCATTTTTTAACGAGCTTGTGACAGAAAATGAACTATGATCGGGATTATTTTCATTGTTTATCGAGCTCGAAACTCAAAAGAAAGTATGCTCGAGAATATTCCCATTTGTCGATTTTTTCCATCATGATATCTAGAGGTTGGTATATGCCCCCAGCATGATTGCTAGAAGTAAGTGACTTAACTCCATAGAAAGGGAGCTAGGCCCCCAGCATGATGGCTAGAAGTAAGTGACTTCAACATAACGTACCGATGTTGAAGAGATGTCCCCAAGCTTCATTTCATTCGCCTAAGCTACCCCTAGGCGAATGAAAAGAAGGTTCAGGTACTAAGTCAATGGAAAGACTTGACTCAATGGAAAAGGATCTGTTTCATTTTTTAACGAGCTTGACACAGGAATAGAACTCTGCTCGTATGACTTGTTTCATTTTTTGGCGAGCTTGACACAGAAAGGGAACCATGCTCATTGGGTATTGTTTCATTTTGTAACGAGCTTGACACAGGAAAAGAACTATGCTCATGAATGTTTCATTTTTACACAAGCTCGAAACTAAAGGGAAACTATGCTTGGAGGGACCTGTTTCATTTTTTAATGAGCTTAAAACAGAAAGGAAACTATGCTCATAAACGGTTTCATTTTTACACAAGCTTGAAACCAAAGGTAAAATGTTCTTGGGGATGGTTTCATTTTTACACAAGCTCGAAACCAAAGGTAAACCATGCTTGGGACTGGTTTCATTTTTACAAAAGCTTGAAACCAAAAGGGAAACTTTGCTTGGGGGGACCTGTTTCATTTTTTAATGAGCTTAAAACAGAAAGGAAACTATGCTCATAAATGGTTTCATTTTTACACAAGCTTGAAACCAAAGGTAAACTGTGCTTGGGAATGGTTTCATTTTTACACAAGCTCGAAACCAAAGGTAAACTATGCTTGGAAATGGTTTCATTTTTTCACAAGATTGAAACCAAAAAGGAAACTTTTCTTAGAGGGACGTGTTTCATTTTTTAATGAGCTTAAAACAGATAGGAAACTATGCTCATAAACGGTTTCATTTTTACACAAGCTTGAAACCAAAGGTAAACTGTGCTTGGGAATGGTTTCATTTTTACACAAGCTCGAAACCAAAGGTAAACTATGCTTGGAAATGGTTTCATTTTTTCACAAGCTTGAAACCAAAAAGGAAACTTTGCTTGGAAATGGTTTCATTTTTTCACAAGCTTGAAACCAAAAAGGAAACTTTGCTTGGAAATGGTTTCATTTTTTCACAAGCTTGAAACCAAAAAGGAAACTTTGCTTGGAAATTACCCAACATGATGACCAGAGGTTGGTAGAGTGCCCCCCAGCATAATAAGCTAGGGGAACTACTCCAGCATGGTGCCCAGAGGCTGGAGACCTGCCCCCCATCACGAGGGGGAAGAAACCACTAAAACATGTGGAACATTTAGGGAAGTTTGATGACTAGGAGTCATGTGATGAGTGGGTGTCACGTAGGAAAGTTGATCAATGGTCACAATCCTCCCATCATAGGGAAAATACATCACTCGAAAGAGTGTGAACACTACGACTCTCATAGCATAGACATAATCACATCCAAGGAGCAGATTGAAATCTAAAGGACCTTGTACAACCATGACATCAATATAAACAGTTTTACCTCCCAAAGTGATAGGTAACTGAGGAAGGATCCCTAAAGGTCCAGTAGGCCTTCTATTGAAATCCAGTATCTGGTCAGTGACTAGCACAAGCCAAGGAGAACCTATAGCTTGCCAAGTAATTGAGGATAAAATACTAATAGAATCTCCCTCATCCACTATAGTGTGAAAGATTTCCTTATCGAAAATTCCTACAGATATCTGGAAAGGAACACTCGAAGGAAGACGCAATTCTGCTAGACCATTCCAATCAAAGGAAATGACCTCAGTACTTGGAGGGGGTCCTGTGGAAATGGACATGGTTTCCCCTCTCTCAGAACAATCTGAACTGACCAGAAAAACATCAGCAGTTTCTATTTTACTCTCAACTAGAAGACTAGAATGAGACGAATATCGTGTCATGGTGACTACTTCAGTATGGACATTCTCCAATAAAAGAGTGGGATCAAGTGGAGTTGATATCGACTCGACCACTTCAACTTCACTCTTTGAAGAAGGAGTGGTATCGACCAAGGATGGAGTTGGATCGACCGCTTCATCAACCAATGGGGGGTCAAGGGAAAAATTACGATATCCAGTTGGAAGGTGGTTCTGAGGTACAGTAATCTCTTCCAACAATTGTGAAGCTTCATCCATGCGTGGAAAAAGGTAAGTACGATGCATGCCCTTGCATAACCAGCAAGGGTCTGCATCTCTACCCTTCCGACCCTCAATTACAACATCACTAGTTGATGGGGTATCATTAGTATGATGTCCAGATATTTATGACATGGGTTGTTCGGAATGTGACCATATTTCTAAGACCTTGGAGATACTAGGGCATCTCTTAAGAAAATGGGACCCTTTGCAAACTTTGCAAGGGAATTTCGGTTTACGCAAATTCGAAACAGATGTATCGATGTTCCCAGCATGATGATCAGTGGCTGGTGAGACCCCAGCATGATGGTCAGAGGCTGGGATTGTGACCTTCTGCCTGGTGTTCTTCTTCTTATTTTTCCCTTTCTTCTTCTTCTCACTCACCTTCTTACTAACATCATTGTTTTCAGTAGGAGAAGAGGAAGAGAGGGAAGCCGATTCAATTTTCGAGGAATAAGGAGAAGGGTCATCATGAGATTGAGGCTCATGTGATGAAAGACCTAGTTCCAACACAATTGGTGCACTTGGTGTAACTGGATTGGAGAATAACCATACCGGTAATCCTATCGTCAATCCAGGAAGACTCAACGTAACCATAAAGGGATAACCAACAGTTCCACAAGGGGGAATAAGAAATGGCACACCCTAGAAAGGGGTGCCTTGGTTGGTTGTCCCGGAAGAATATTCCATATTTGAACTCCCTAAGAGTCTCTAAAGTAACACACAAGTCAAACACTACTCAAGTCTAAAAGCAACAAGCAAACTATGTGAATAGGAGTGGATGAAAAGTCAAGATCATCACAGGATTATCAAGGCTTCGCAACTCGCTATATACCGCAGGGTCCAACAGTAAAACGTGACAAGGAGGATTGGGACCGTACCCTTGCCTGAATACCCGACTACCTGGACAGTACATGCGTAGTAATCTCCCCGAGTGTTGTTCTCAGTGTATTGTGATGCCAAGACGGCTAAATGGTTAACTCAGTTGGTCGTAAGAATCCTAGGAGTGTCTCCCGATATACTCAAGGTACATGGGAGCTCAAATCTGTAGTGGTGCTGTCTAATGCACAACCATACAGCACGGGACCTTCCTATATACTACCGAGTACGTGAAACACCTTTCGATATACGCCAAGTACATGAAACACCTTTCGATATACTCCAAGTACACGAAGTACTTGGTGGGTACGTGAAAGAGCTTCGATATACCTGGTTGGTACGTGAAAGAGCTTCGATATACCGGTTGGTACGTGGAAGACTACAATACCCCCAAAATACAGTGTTGGCAAGTAACGACAGCTGCCACGTTTTACGACGCTAGAACACGTCTCTAACTTAACACACAAGTTACTAAAAGTTTTACCCTAGTTCTACCATTAATTTTATCTGGACGGTTAGGTGAATGCATGAGGTGAGCACATAAATGTAAACATAATGCAAGCCCTAACTACATGCAAAACTATACTTTTCTTTTGATGAAATCTATATATGGGAGGGAGAAATTTATTTCCAAGTGATTTTACCAAAGCACCAAAATGCAAGACAATCCCAAATCTATCAAATTTGATAAAAAAATACTATTTTCGCTTTTTCCGTTTTTCCAAGCAAAACACAAAAAATCAACAAGCATCACAACCAAATCCAAGCATTTTCTTTTGTCTTTTTGAATCAAAACTTAAGAGATGAGAAGAGAGAAATTTCCTATCTAGAGCACTCTAACTTTTCAATTTCACTATAATGGCTTAAAAGCATAAAAAATCAAGAATGCAAACAATTCTTTCAAGCATGGAATCACTTTTGTAAAACTTGATCTCACTCAAATTTTTCAAGAAAATGAATGATTCATAATTCCTTAAAAGTACAAATGATTAATTTTTCTCTCAAACTTTTCCGAAAGACTAATGAATGACCAATTCCAATGCATGAGCCAATTTCTACAACAATTTTCAAATGCACGTGAAAATAGTAAAAATGATGCACCTTTAATTTTCCAATGATATGCCAAGATTACAACTTGATAACAATGATATTTTTAAGCATGAAAAACTGAAAAGAAAGTTGATTTGCAGCACTCTAAATACTCAAGAAATTCTCAAGAGAATGACAAGCACTCATGTGAACTGAAAACACTCAAGACACTCAACAAACAACTTAATGCAAACAAAGGTAAATGACAAGTGCAAAAAGAAGTTTGGGGTCAGATCCAATGCAAAGATCAGATTAGGTGGGGAGAGGAGGGAAAACAAGGTTAAGTGGAGGAAGGTGGGGGAACCCAAAGTGTCCACCACTACCACACTTAAGCTCGTTAGAAAATGGGGCCCAATACAAATCCACACAGAATCCAAACACTTTCAACACACAAATCAAAAAGAGGTCTCTGACTGGATCTTACAGTATAGAGGGGTCTACACACCAAATCAAAACTCAAATCAAAAAATGGAGGGGGGATGCCCTTGTATCAAATTTCACAGATCGCTGCAGTCTGTGTTCAAGCACAGAGCGACCATCGCAGGTCACCAGTGCGGGGTTTGTGACGATGTCGCATGACACTAGTGGGAAAACTACGACGACAACTCAAAAGACAGAGAAGCAAAGTGCAAAAAATGACAGATCGACGCTCTGGTTCTACTTCCCAGGTGCGACGGGCGAGATCCAAACTCAAGGATCAACAAATCTCCAAGAAATGAGCAATGAAAGGGTCTAAAGATTATGAGTACAGACTCATAGGAAGACAACAGACTCTTCAAAGCAAAGATCTAATGGTGAAAAAGGATTATGAGGAAACTGAGATGGCTTGCAAAAGAAATCAAATGAAAATGGAATTTGAATTGAAAACTAAAAACAATGTCCCTCCCAGTATGGTCACCAAATTTGTTAACGGACAATCCACTCGAGAGGACGTGAGCTGGATCTCCCTAGTTCAACTGAATCTAGAACAAATAGGATAGAATGAAAGACTCATTTCCTAGATCTAGTTACAGATCAAGTACTTAGATATCATACCTTTTAGATCGTGGATCCCTCTCCTTGTTGTTGCTCCAAGTACCGCGGTCGTCAGATCTCTAGCTGCAAGACCTATCAAGACAATATGGAAACAATACAAGCAGTACAATATATCTAACGAATAACTGATCTAAGTAAACGGTTAAGGAAGTAAACTACAAATAATAATCAATACGATAACATTTGTGGAAAGAGTTTGTATTACTGTATTAAAAGTGGGAATACATAGAAAGGAAAAGAACACAACCAAAGCCTTAATGTCACATCCTCCATCCAACATGTCCAAGCTAAACCTCCAAGATGGTACAAGCTTCCCAAGATGATAAGGTACCATCAATGTGGATTCTACCAGCATAAGGATACTATAGGCGTTCCCCCCCTTAGAGTGGAGAGGAGCTTCACTTATATAGGGCTAAAGAGATAGGGTAGGTTGAGGATTAGGGGGATATGGCTAAGGTATCCTCCCATTAGGTTAGGAACCGAAATGCCACCTCACCTAGGGTCTAGGGATAGGTCTCCACCTCAAGAAACTTCTAGAAAGACCTCAAGACTCCCCAAAATAGCCTTTAACCAACCTCGACGCACCCTGGTAGAGGACACAGAGCCACAGAGGGGGTATGTCGCACCTTGTAGGAAGACAAAGTGAGACAGTGTCTCACCCTAACTGACCAAGAACTGCGACAGAGGGGGTCTGTCTCACCCTGTAGGAAGACAAAGTGCGACAACCTACACAAAGAGGTCAACTAGGTAGGGAAATCTCTCAGTTGGATGTGTTTTAGCCCAGAATGAGTTTAGGGGTCAGAGCAAAGAGTTGACACAATGGTCAAGATGACGACATTATCACAACGGTCATAATGACGACGCTTGAAACGATCATGGTGATGACACTAGGTCATGATGATGACACTTGCAACACTTGCGACACTTGCACAAGGGTGACGACATTTTGGTGTAACAAGTTTTCCCAAGTCTCGTCGATTACGAAATCATTGGTGATTGTATGCCTCTCAACCATAATCAAGAAACCTACCATGCGATCCAATCAGCATCCGATTGGATCGATACAATTGACCACCATAGTGTGGCACCCCTCCCGCCTCGAATCAACTCATCCTTTCCCATGATCGACCCTCTTTCACAAACTTTTATGTCTAACAAATCAATCATGGAGATCCTGAGCATCAATGAGCCACCATGGGAAGATCACCACCATCAGTCTTCTTTCCCAACGATTCGGGCATTTGATTCTGATACAAAATCCAACACTTCAATGGACATTGTCATCACTACGTTTCCCTCTTCTTCACATGATGTGTTTTCCAAAGGAAACTTAGCCAATATTATGGAGACCATTCCTATTGACATTTCCGTGAAGCCTAGTATCATGGAACATATCCATCTAAGCAAAACCTGTACACCTACTGAGGTGCAATTCTATACTGCCTTATTCAAAGAGTTTCGCAATGTTTTCGCTTGGATTTATGAATAAATGCCATGGATAGACCCCTCTATAGTGGTTCACGAATTCCAAGTATATCTTGGTGCCCGACCCGTCCGGCAGAAACGCCGACCTGTTCATCCCCGCAAAACTGTAGCTATTAAAGAGTAAGTTGAAAAACTTTTTCGTGCTGGTTTTATATACCCTGTCCCATTGACAGATTGGGTTTCTAATATTGTCCCTGTAGCTAAGAAACGTGGGCATGATTAGAGTTTGCGTTGATTATAGAGACTTGAACAAATCTTGTCCCAAGGACAACTACCCAACTCCTTTCATCGACCAGATTATCGACAACTGTGCCGGGAGTGTCATCTTTTAATTTATGGATGCCTTCTTTGGCTACAATCAGATCGAGATACTCCCGTCTGACCAGCATAAAACTGCTTTCATGTGCCCATGGGGGACCTTTTCATATCTCAAATTACCTTTTGGTCTTAAGAATGTCGGGGCCACGTTGTTAGATTTTGAGCATTAATTCAACATACTCTAGGATCTTTACTAAGAGAATAACATGTATAGCATATAAATCATATCAAGCATGTAACAAGCATATTAAGCAATCACATAAGACAATGGACACACAGAGTTTCACTGGGGAAAACCATAAAGGTAAACAACCCCATAACTTCCTCAGAGATAGAAAGATCAGTGATACAACCAAAGTACAAGAGATAGTCTTCTCCTAGGAGCTGAACCTCCTCCTCACTTGTGCGACACTTTTCGAGTGATGTAGAAGTGAATAATGAGATGATTAAATAGAGATCTCCCGGTCTCTATTTATACATGACCTGACCTGCCTAATAAACCAACAGGGCCGACTTGTCTAACTCAGCCTAATAACCCATGGTTATACTAATCAAGGTCGACCCCACACTTGGTGGTCTAATAACCCATCACAGCAAGTTACGACACTTGCGACACTTGTCAATACAAATGACGACACTTCCATATAGAGGAATAATACCATCTCAATAGGAGTACAATATACATAGATGAAATACATTCCGAAGTTACATATACATCAACACTCCCTCTTAACTAGGAAGGTATTTCTCGACACAGATCTGCTATCACAAGTCTTCTTCTCTGGATTATCATCACTGGATCATCGTCATCGAATCGTCATCATTGCTGCTATCTCAATCAATCTCAAATCTACTCGTCATAGGAAGTTCTACAGAGCCAGTCCTTTTTCATACTGGATGTAGGCCCACCACCTACAGGTCTTCATCATCTACAGAGCCAGCCCTTTTTCATGCTGGATGTACATCATCAACATCTCTGTGAGCAAGCCATCAAGTAGGTACACCTCGGTACTGATTACACTGCCTCTACAAAACCTGCAAGATCTCCCAAGACTGATTACACTGCCTTCGCAAAACCTAAAAGAGCATCTCAGGACTGATCATATGCCTTTGCAAAACCTGTGTACCATACTGTCACATCATCGTCTTCAGATCATCTCCATCGTCCACGGAGCACAACCCAAATGCAAACACACAGCACTTACACTCACTGGCATGGAAGGACTTTCCTCTAACCATCCGGGAAAGGCTCAGCACTTACACTCACTAGCATGGAAGGACTTTCCTTTGACCATCTGGGAAAGGCTCACAGCACTTACATCAACAACCATGGAAGGACTTTCCTCTGACCATGTCGGAACGGCTACAGCAATTACATCACGACCATGGAAGGACTTTCCTGTGACCATGTCGGAAAAAAGCTCGGCAATTACATCACAACCATGGAAGTACTTTCCTCTGACCATGTCGGAAAATCCACGCCCAACATTTACATCTTGCCATGGAAGGACTTTCCTCTGACCATGCGAGAATGGCCCAGCCCTTACATCTCACCATAGAAGGACTTTCCTCTAACTATGTGAGAATGGCTCCGCCCAACCCTTACATTTCACCATGGAAGGACTTTCCTCTAACCATGTGAAAATGGCCTAGCCCTTACATCTCACCATGGAAGGACTTTCCTCTAACCATGTGAGAATGGCCCCGTGTGCATCTATGTCTCCGGACTTATCACTTCCCCTTGGAAGGTATCTCGATCTGAAGTACACCAAGTCTCCCTCTGAAGTATTCAAACTTCACTCTGGCTAGCAGCTTGGTCAACACATCGGCTATCTGCTCGTCCGTCGCAACGTACAGGAGCTTCACTGCTCCTCTCTGCACCATATCCCTAATATAGTGATACTTGATCTCAATGTGCTTCGACTTGTCATGGAACACTGGGTTCTCCGACAACTTCACACAACTCTGGTTGTCACAATATATACAAGTAGCTCTCAGCTGGAGATCAAACAAATCAGACAGTGGCTTCCTAAGCCATACTTCCTCACAACTAGCCGAACAAGCTGCGACATACTCTGCTTCGGCTGTACTCAGTGCCACACAGGACTGCTTCCTGCTAAACCAAAAGATCATACCGGATCCCATACTGAAGCAGCACCCCGAAGTGCTTTTTCGATCAATGGCATTGTCTGCCCAATCCGAATCAACATAACCCTCCAGGTTAAACTTTTGATTCGCCTCATACTTGAGCCCGTAGTCAACTGTACCCTTCAGGTACCTCAGAATATGCTTTGCAGCTATCAGGTGAACATGTCTCAGATCTGTCAAGTACTAGCTCAAGGTGTTCACCGCAAAGTAGATATCTGCTCTCGTATTCGTGAGGTACATCAAGGACCCAATCATCTGATGATACATCGTAGCATCAACTGGATCAGAAGAAGCATCACACAGAAGCTTTAGGTTCAATTCCATAGGTGTGTCCATGGCCTTACAATCCATCATCCCGAACCTCTTCAAGATCTCTACTGCATACTTCCCTTGTCCAAGGAAGATTCCATCTACACTCTACCACACGTCCATACCAAGAAAGTAGTGCATCATACCCAAGTCATGCATCTCGAACTTGGCAGCAAGCTTCCTCTTCGTGTCGGCAATCAATCTATCCTCACCTGTTACAAACAAGTCATCCACATACATTATTAGTATCACTGGATTTCCTTCCTCAACATTGTAGTAAAGGTTGGAATCCGCTTTACTCTTGGTAAAGCCCAAACTAGGTGGGAATCCATCTATCCTATCATACCAGGTCCTGGGTGCCTGTTTCAAACCATACAGGGATTTCTTCAGTTTGCACACATGTGACCCTCATTCATGTGTCTCAAACCCGAGTGGCTGCTCCACATACACTTCCTCTTCAACTACACCATTCAAGAAAGCTGTCTTGACATCCATCTGGTGTACTTTCCATTTCATTACTGCATCCAGAGCAAGTACTAATCTAATGGAAGTGTATCTAGCCACAGGAGCAAAGGTCTCTTCATAATCAATCCCTTCTTTCTGGGAGAAGCCACGAGCTACAAACCTTGCTCTATATTTCTCTATGCTGCCATCTGCAAGATGCTTGATCTTATAGATCCACTTGGAAGTCACTGCAGACTTCCCATTTGGTCTTGGGACCACATCCCAAACATCATTCTTCATGATCAATGGGTATTCCTCGACCATGGCATCCTTCCATTCTTTCTTTTCTGCTGCTTCTTCATAATTGGAAGTTTCTTTGTTCATTATGTCACAGAGTAAAGCAACATAGCTGGTATGTGATCTTGTCCTTTTCCTTTCTCTGTGTTCCTCTTCTGGAATGCCAAACCTTTCTGCATCTTGAATGAGCTCTCTAGCCCATGCTGGTTTCCTCTTGTGAGATTCCTTCTCACGGGGTGGATCTACAGGTTGTTGTGGATCTTCTATTTCACAATCTTCTTCAGGAACTGCTTCATTCATAGTGGTGTCTGGTGTTCTGTATATTCTGGGTTCTTCATTGTCTTCAACTGGTGTTTTCCTTGATTTGATGTATGTTGAGATTTCATCAAATGTTACATCCCTACTGATATCAATCTTCTTGAATCCTGGGAAGTAGATTCTGTAAGCCTTCGAGCTTTCACTGTAACCCATGAATATGCCCTTCTTTCTTGAAGGATCTAGCTTTGTCCTCTTTTCTTTTGGGATGTGAGTGTATACTGGACAACCAAATATTCTGAGATGGCTAACTTCTGGTTTCTTATCAATGAACACTTCTTCTGGTGTTTTGTTGTCAAGTATCTTATGAGGTGTTCTGTTTTGCACATATACAATTGTCCTTGCTGCTCCAGCCCATAAGTGCATAGGTAGATCTTGGTAATGGAGCATTTCCCTAGCTGCTTCCATGATTGTTCTATTCTTCCTTTTGGAAACCTCGTTCTGTTGTGGATTGTAAGGAGTGGTCAAATCCCTCATAATCCCTGAATCACTACACAGCTTCTTGAAGTCTCCTGAAGTGAATTCTCCGCCATTGTCGGATCTAAAGATCTTGATCTTCATGTCAGTTTGGTTTTCTATCAAGGCTTTGAATTCCTTGAACTTGTCAAACACTTCATCTTTGTTCTTCAGGAAGTAAACCCAAGTCTTCCTAGATAAATCATCAATGAAGGAAACATAGTATACATACCCACTCAGAGAACTGGATGACATTGGACCGCATACATCAGAGTGGATGATTTACAAGATTCTTTTGCCTTGCTTTCACTGCGTGGAAATGTCTTCGTTGTGTTCTTTCCCTTTGCACAACCTTTGCAAATGCCTTCATGTTTTGTCTGGATTTCAGGAAGACCTTTTACAACTTTGCTTGCAATTGGTAATTCCCTCTAGTGTATGTGTGCAAGCCTTCTATTCCAAAGTTCACTTGGCTCTACTGAATCATGGACCATGGCTTGTTCTGGTTGGCCCTTCAATTTGTATAATCCTCCCTCTTGCTCTCCAATCACAACTGCATCATCTATAGTCTTACCTTTTGGCCACATTAAGACCTGGCCATCTACAAATGCAACCCTCATGCCTTTTGCAGCCAATGCAGATATGGAAAGTAGATTCTTCTTGAGACCTGGAACATATAGTACATCTTTCATCTTCATAGACTTTCCAGAGTCTAGTTTATAGGAGGCTTCACCACTCCCTTTTATTGGATACTAGTAGTCATCCCCAAGTTTCACCTTGTGGGGTGATTCATGTTCAGATAGGTTCATAAAGGATTCCTTGAATCCTGTCATGTGTTTAGAATCCCCACTATCTATAATCCAATCATTACTTCCATGAGTAATGGTTCCAGTGAGAGCAGAAATCAAAACATATTCTTCATCACTTGAAGAATATTCACTATCTTCTCTAGCCCTCTTCCTGGGAGGTTCATCATCCTCTGCAGCATGAGCATGATGTCTTCTTTTGAAGTTCTTCTTTTAGTGAGAACTATATTTCTTATTTCTGGGACAATATCTGGAATATTGTCCCTTCTCATCACATGTATAGCAACGGACATAGGACATGTTCCTTCAAGGTTTGGGACTACCTCTCTGATTCTGATGGTGATGTCTTTCTTTCTTGCCATGATGGTGAGCCTTCTTGTCACCATGTATTTTGGAGTGTACTGTGAGAGCTTGGTCCTCATTCCCCATCTTCTCTTTTCGAGCTACAATTTGAGCTTCTTCCTGTGAGAATTCTTCCCACAGCCTACTGAATGTGATAAGTTTCTTCCTAGCACCAATTCCTTGGATGAAGGAATCCCATGACCTAGGAAGGCCATTAAGAGTGGTCATTGCCACTTCTCCTTCTATATCTTCTCCCATAGCTTCAAGTTGTTCTTTTATCTCGGAGACCCTTGAGAAATAAGACTACATAGTCTCTGCATTCTGGATCTTGACATTCTTCAATTGATTCCTCAAGGTCATCTTCCAATTTATGTTCTTCCCTTCGAATAGCTTCGTTAGGGAATCAAACATCTCCTTTGGTGTCTTTAGAGATGACACATGTGGTATGAGATGGTCTTTAATAGAATCAGCAATGATTCTCTTAGCCTTGACCAAATTCCTTTTATGTAAGGCCTTAGCCTCTTCTTCCTCTGGGATAGGGACCTCTTCACTTATGTAAGTGTCCAACTCATTTTCTTCCAAGATTAACCCAATCCTATACTTCCATGCTTGGAAGTTATCATCCCCTTCAAGCTTATCCTCAAGCTTGGTGTGGTGAGACATCTTAAAGAGTACTTCAAATGGAAATAGAAGAGATTTAGGTCTTACCACTTAATTTGCTGAAAACTGGATCTGGTTCCGGATTAGGGTTTGTCAGAGAAACCCTAAAAATTCAAACTTTGAATTTCAAACTTCTGAAAGGATAGAAAGATGCGCCTGATGAGCTAATCAGCCTGGTATACTCAGAATTTGAAAACTGCAAAGTTTCAACCTTCAAAAATGCTTTTCAAGCTTCTGGATTCACTAGGGAGGACCCTGAATTAGGGTTTGAGTTTCCCGAAACTTCACTCAACCAAAAAGTTTGATCCAAATCTCTAAACTTCTATTTTTCCAAGGAGCTTCCAGCTATGTCTTCAGATTTCAGAAATTCCTATTTTTGTAGAAACCCTAATTTTTAGGGCCAAAACTGAAAGTGCTCATAATTCAATTCTGATTGGACAAAAAGATTCACCTTGCTGAGGAGAGTCAATCTATCATATTGCTTTTCCAAAATCTGTGGAGAGAAACCCAATAAATAAGAAACCCTAGTTTATGCCATTGCACAATGTCTTCTTCTCAGGTTAGCTCTGATACCATGTTAGATTTTGAGCATTAATTCAACATACTCTAGGATCTTTACTGAGAGAATAACATGTACAGCATATCAATCATATCAAGCATGTAACAAGCATATCAAGCAATCACATAAGACAATGGACACATAGAGTTTCACTAGGGAAAACCATAAAGGTGAAAAACCCCATAACTTCCTCAGAGATAGAAAGAGCAATGATACAACCAAAGTATAAGAGATAGTCTTCTCCTAGCAGCTGAACCTCCTCCTCACTTGTGCGCCACTTTTCGAGTGATGTAGAAGTGAATAATGAGATGATCAAATAGAGATCTCCCGGTCTCTATTTATACATGACCTGACCTACCTAATAAACCAATAGGGCTGACTTGTCTAACTCATTCTAATAACCCATGGTTATACTAATCAGGGCCGACCCCACACTTGGTGGTCTAATAACCCATCACGGCAAGTTACGACACTTGTGACACTTTTCAATACAAATGATGACACTCCCGTATAGAGGAATAATACCATCTCTATAGGAGTACAATATACATAGATGAAATACATTCCGAAGTTATATATACATCAACACACGTTCCAACGGGCCATGCCTTATGTATTTCACAATATCAAGCATGTTGTGGAACCCTGTCTGGATGACCTACCCGTGTATTCCAATTCACGAGAGCACCTTCTTGATTATCTGAGTGCAATATTCTCATGATGTCGCCACTACAACATTCGCCTAAATCCACATAAATGCGTATTCTGTGTCGAAGCGGGTAGATTTTTAAGTTTCATTATCTCCAAGGACGGAATACGCCTTGACCCCGCGAAGGTGGAGGCTATTTTAGCCTTACCTTCCCCTTCCAATATTCCAAAACTCTAGAGTTTGCAAGGGCGTACAAACTTCTTACGCTGCTTTATCTGTAACTTCGTTGAGATCATTAAGGGCTACATGAGGCTTCTCAAAAAAGACATTCCTTTCATATGGGATGATGAATCCCAGCGGTCTTTTGACAACCTGAAAAAGGCCCTTACTAATGCACCCGTTATACAACCCCCTGACTATACACGAGACTATATTTTATATCTCACCGCCTCTACTACCACCGTTGGTATGGTACTGGTTCAAAAAGACAATAACGGTCCAGAACATGTTGTGTACTATCTCAGCAAGAGTCTCATTGACTCCTAGACACATTACTCACATGTGGAGAAGATGGATCTGACCACAATCTTTGCGGTCCAAAGGTTCAAACACTATATTTTGCTTCGCAAAACCACTGTTATCGCGAACTTCAACCCAATGTATTATATCCTAACATATAAAGTGCTAGGGGGCAAATATTCCCGTTGGATTGTCGTTCTTCAAAAGTTCAATTTGGAATTCGCCAAAGCGAAATCCAAAAAATATTTGGTCTTTTCTGAGCTTATTTGTGCATTGCCCCGTGCCGATGATCAATCGGAGCCCATTGATTCATTTCCGGATGAATGCTTGTTTCTCATTGGCACGACTGACACTTGGTATGGAGATATCATTTTGTATCTCCAGATGTAATGTCCCCATCTTGACCCTATTGCATTAAGATTGTAAATGATGTAAATATCGTTATTAAATCATGGTGAGGAGCTCAAGGCCAAGGCCCCACCATCGATTTATCATTTTATGTATCAGCAATTAAAAATAGATGCCTCTGGTTCTTATGCTAGATAGGCACAATGTAAATTAAGACATCATGTAAATACAAATTTTAATGAAATACCCACAACTGGCTACGCAATGCAACAAGAGATGGGGCCATGATTCTACAAGGAATAGGGAGGGAAATTATTCAAACCCTTGAGCCAATGGTGATAAGCCAAATGTCAATGAATGAACCCCAACTACCCATTTTGACTTATGCACCCAATCATTTAATTCTTCCAGGAGTTGGTTGAGGCAATTAATGCCTTGGGAATGAAGAGGTATGGCAGCCAATTTCGTGTATGGGCAAGCCATCAACCTGGGAAAACATACTTTTGCTTCTGGGGCAAGAAAACACCACGAAATTGTGCCCAAATCTATTCTTCACCCATTGTCTTTGCTCTCTCACGCAGTCTGAGCTAGCTGGGTCTTTCTCCTTCACGTTTTCTACCATTTTCTTGCATTTTCCATAGCTGGGAGCTCGTTTTTGTATTGCACAAGGGCTGGGGGAAAGGGAGTCACGTTTTGGGAGTTTATGGAGGTCGTTTCTACCCCTGGAATTCCCATGAATGTTTTCAAGAAACTATTTTTCTCTCCCATGGTTGATTCCCAATCTACCACTTCGTTTTTGGTTGCCTGCGTTTTCCTTCATACCTAGCACTTGTGATTTTATTGTTGTGTGCATCCCTGTTTTGGTTGGAACTTGTGAGCAAGAATTAGGAGTGGAAGTGGACCAAAATTGGCTTGATAAACCTAGTGAGGAGGTAACCTCTCAAAAATATAAAAAGGGTCGGTTGCTCTTCTATGCACACCTTGAAGAACACTAGAATGGAAGGTATGGCATGAGGGACTGTGTAGTAGTGAAGAGAATACTTCCTTGTGCCAGGTGTGTAGGTATTGTGGGGACCAAGCTAGATAAGATCTTGTAGAGGGTGTCCATATATCTGGGGTTGAGCTCACTAGCTTAGCAATTCTCCCTTTCCATTGCCTTAGCAGCCTGATAAACCCAACTGTAGATTGGCTTGGCTGATTTTGGTGTATCTTTGGGCTAAGTGTGAGTCTGTTGTTCCCTTTTTCCTTGTAGAGGTCATGCCCAACTCGAGGGTGGCAGTTGTGTTGAAATATTGATGATCACAAGTGGCCTATGGTTGGGTGGAACGTTGCAGTTGCATAGCCAGTTGCTCGGGACTACTTTGTTATAAGATAAGTACTCTCTTGTATTAACTCTACAATGTATTTATTTGATGGTTACCATGAATATCTTGAATGTATGATAAATGTGTATTTGAATTTACTTCCGCTATGTTTCTTACAATTATACATCTGCACATATCTTTTTATATCATGTGAATCTTTATTTAGTAATCATGGGGCCAGATGCCCAGTTTTAGCATCACGTTCTCTCCATCACACTAATATGATGGGGGGGGGACATTACACCAGACCCAATGCTTTCATCCCAATCTTAATCGTGATGACCGTCCCCGTATTTGACACCACGCTAAGTATTATCTTATCATTAACGATACATTGTATCATCGTGGTATTGACTCTGTGCTACGTCGTTGCTTAACCCTAGACGAGGCCGAACATGTGTTGAATAACTGCCACTCTGGAGCATGTGTTGGTCACCTTTCTGGGATGGCTACCACCCAAAAGATCTGGGTTACTTCTAGCCTTCAATCTTCAAAGATTGCGTTGAAGTGGTTAAGAAGTGCCCCCTGTGTCAATTTTTTCACTCTAAGAAACGCTTGCACCCTGCTTCTCTCCACCCTATCATTGTCATCAGCCCCTTTGCAAAATGGGGTATTGATTTCACGCATTGTAAGCCCACTTCAGTCGGGGATGCCATCGTTGTCATTGACTACTTTACAAAATGAGCTGAAGCCATGCCTACATACACTGAGGACAGAAAAACGACAACACTATTCATATTCAATCACATTATAGCTAGGTTCGGCGTCCCGCAGGCCATTGTAACTGATCATGGTTCCCACTTCAGGAATCACATGATGGAAGAACTGAGTGCCAAACTAGGTTTTCGCCATGAAAACTCAACCCCGTATTACCCACAAGCTAACGGTCAAGTATAAACAATTAATAAAGTCTTGAAACGCATGATCCAATGCACTGTGGGAACACAAAAATCGAACTGGCACTTAGCTCTCTTTTCAGCTCTTTGGGCCTACAGGACTTCGGTTAAAAACACAACTAGGTTCACACCATTTCAATTGGTGTATGGCTTGGAAGCGATCCTCCCGATTGAGTGTGAAATACCATCTCTTAAGCTAGCAATAGAACTTTTACCTAACACCACCGCCAAAGAGGAACGGTTTCTATATATGGCCAAGCTAGATGAAACTCGCCGAGACGCCGCACTCGCTAATGGAGATCACAAAAAGAGCGTCAAAGCTCAGTATGATAAATCCGTTCAACCTTGGGTATTCAACGACGGCAACCTAGTCCTTACTTACGATCAGATGCACGACAAGCTAGGTAAGGGAAAATTGTAATCCATGTGGTACGGTCCCTACGTCGTAAAATGTGTTTTAGAGAATGGAGACTATGAGCTTGTTGATTGTGGTGGTATACCTTTGGGTCAGCCTCGTAACGGGCTCTACCTAAAGGGATTCTATGCGTAGGTCTATCATGCGTATAACATCTTGTACATAATGTATTAAGAATGACTTTAGTTCACTTTTGCATGTGAAGATTCTATCTCATACATTGTTATTTATCTCGACTTGTGCTTGTATGCATAGATGTCGGTGTAATATGGATTCACGGATGGTGCGATTCGACATACCCGGAACCTTGCTTCCGCAGCATGGGTACTCTATTCCCATGTCGGCGAGTTGATATCCTCGGGTGGCATATGTTTAGGCCCCACAACAAACAACATCGCAGAGTACCATGCAGTTATCAGACTCCTAACTAAAGTTGCTTCTCTCGGGATCCGCACCTTTTTAGTCTACCTAGACTCTCAACTTGTGGTATCTAAGTTGAATCGCGTCTACACCATCTGTGACCCTACACTACTTCGATTATTCAGAAGGGTAAGCCTCTTGGAAAGATCATTTGACTATATCCAATATCAACATGTACCAAGAGAATTCAATATGGTGGCTTATTCGTTAGCTAACTACATATTGGATTGGCATCTGGCCCACATATGAACAAAATATCATAACAAACGCATGCAAAAAATGTAAATACACAACTCGTAGTAAATAAACAAGCTATATATATAGGTCCATGTATATAAATATCATGTAAAAAGTGTTTTTCCAAGTACAATAGCATGATGCGTCCAAAAGACAAAATTGGGATCATGTTCCATACAAAAATTGGCTCTCTGGCCTACATATCATGTACATGCCGCTCGTAACACTACTGCCTAAATACTAATCATGAGGCTCATGGTGCTCGTGGTATCATACTACTGTCCTCGCCACATGATGAAGCAATATACCAATACGCTTTCGCACACCTATAGTATGCCTCTGGAGATGGTAAGGTACCTCAGGCATCCTCATAGGAGGGATACCCATCATCAGCCCCTGGAGGTTCCGCTCAACATCATGGAGTCCTCCTATCTCCTCCTCCTCATCCTCATCCTCAACATGCTGTTGAATCCCTTGTCGATGCAGTGGTGAGTACCCCGCTGGCCTCCTCGATCCATGATCTACGACAATACACGTACATATGTTAGATATTTTTCACGCATTAAAAAACAACAAAAATATATATATATATAATCAAAAAATACCAAAAACACATATCTGAAGATCACATACCTGATTCATCCCAATCATCATCCTCAGGCAATACCATATCAATATCTTCTTGGAAATCCACCTCGTCATAGGGATAGTCCTCAATCATAATAATTTGCTCCTCAAGCCACGAGAAAAAGTCCTCACCAAAAGCTAGGACCTGCGGCCCACCCAGTCGTCTTACATAGTCCCTCCATCTCCCCATCCGAGGCTCAGATGCAGGATGGACTGGCCTATCTATCTGAGGACGCAACAATGGAACCCTCTCTAGGAAGAACGTAACTAGGATATTTCCATATCTGAACTGATGGATATCCTCGTTCCTGCATTTGGTAACCTGATCCTTGAGATTTCCCTGGACCCCCTCGCACCAGTTGAATAGATTTGGATGCATACATTCTACCGCATCAGTCATTTGTGCCTTGGTAGCATGGTGGGCCCCCACACTCCCCACCACATGCACTATAGTATACAAAATAGTCCTCAAGGGGAGATCTATCACATCCGTGATGAGCACTTTCCCGCTCTTCTTTCGGGATCCCTGTCTACAATAACGGGAGATGTATGTGTCTGCGGTCTCCTCCGTGGTTCGATGCCTGACCAAGTTGACCTGTGCCCCTCTCTTGGAGAGGCTAGTTAAAAATTAAATATCCTCAATATCTATCTTAAGGGTATGCTCTCCAATACGGAAGGCCTGGATATTTGCATCCCACATCTGGATGATATAGTTCAACAACTTCCCTTGTTTACGAATACCTCTTATCTTGAAAAACTTTAGCATACCGCATTCCCGTAATGCAGCTAATGTGGCATCATCATTTAGAGCTTCCCTTTCATCCCCTTCATTCTCTCTTTCCTTCCAATCCACCATTTTCACTCTAGTCGCTTGCAAACCCCTACAAATCAACAAGGGAGACTTCGGTTGAAATGATGGAAACTAGCTTCATGCACACAGGGAGAGACAAACTCCTATTTTTTTCATGCCTGCAGATTTTCGCGGCTTGACTAGTTCTGGGGACGCGAAAACTGATAATTTACGTGCCCCATGCACTCGCCAAACCGCGATGATCTAGGAATTTTCGCGCTTCCCAACATTGGAAGGCCGCAAAAATTCCAGGGCGCAAAAAATGTGCCCTAAGGCCCTTGCCAAACCAAAAAACTTGCATGAAATGGAAAAATAAAGGAATGAAATGAAAGAGGAGGCTGAGAGGATTTACCTGCTCCGAACGATGGTCGAAATGATTCCCTAGATCTTCCGATCTCCTCAGCTGAAGATTTGTTCCACACAAGGTAAAAACTCTCCTTTGGGTGAAAATAAACAAGTCACAATGGGTAATTTTCTATTTTTACTACTTTTATACATATCACATGGCTATTTTCTCCCTATTTCACATTTAAAAAAATCTGTTTGGGTCGATTCTTCACATTATTAATGGTCTAACATCCATTTCTAGGGTTTTTGATCACATTCGGCAGGTTTACATGTGTTGTTCACATTGGTGTTGTGGTATATTTGACCTTCGCTTGAGCTTACTTTATCTTTTTCTTGCTCTAGACCCAAACCTGAAAGAGATTCTAGGCGCTTTTCACACCTGAGTCGTGCTTGTCAAACTTAAGTAAAACGATGTCGAACTTAGTCAGCTTTACTAGTGCTCGTAAAACGATGAGGAAAGTATCGTCTTGGTATTATTTTATTCCTTTTTCGGACTAAGACGATTAACTCACAAAAAAGGACCTTAGGAGTTCTCTTTAAGCTCTTTTCGGACTCCCTTGCTTAGAAAAGATTGCCAAGTGAGCTTGTCTCTTTCACACTTGTAAAAGTATTTGAAAGGACATCTATCCGATGGTAGGTTATCCCTTTTTCGGACCGTTTAGACTATTTACAAGAAAGGTATACCTTAGTCAATCATGACTATGAGAGTTCATCCAGATATTATTTTATACGTTTTTGGGTCCGGGGACTAATTATTACGAAAAATTCAAACCTTGGAGTCTTCTTTAAGTTATTTCGGACTCTCTAAACATGAAACACTGTCGAGTTACCTTTCTTTGGACTCGTAAAATTAAAACATCAAAGGATCCTTATGGAGTCCAACCTCTCCTTCCTTGGGTTCGTAAAACATACAAGGATGAACTCATGTAAATGTGAGCTATACCGAGCATCTGTTATCCTCATCAAGCTCGTTAAACAACAAAGAGGTACTCGTCAGTTATGGTGGGGGGGAAATGGGGAAATAGGTCGAGTTCACCTTTTTGGCAGCTTGTGAGACATCACCTTTGAACATGGCCTGCATTTATATCTTATCTTCCTTGGGTAGTCAGTCTCTCTGTTGAGTTGCAACTACAGTCCTAAGTCGTCTTCTTCACTTTGAGTCTACCAGCCTTGTAGTTATTTAAGCTAATTAATCCCAGCTGCCAAGTCTTGTCTCATGCCATTACATGTTCAAAGGGTCATTATTACTTTGAGTCCACTCTTTTGCCAGTCTTTCAACCCTCCAGTCTTGTGTCAGTATGTTACCTTTTGATCCATTGTTCCACACCTCTTTCTTATATCGGTTTCATGTCGATGATGTGGAATTCATTATGGTCCACCTTCGACGAGTCTATTTATGTCGACCTCAACTCATTATCCAGGAATTAGGCTTAGAAACCAACTTTAGTACCTTGGTTCTTGCATGCCTCAATGGCAGGTCTCCTCGTATTCGTCAGTAGGTTCTCATCATTTACCTTTGGTCGAATGATTCCATGAATGTTTGACGTCAAGACATCTATTCACATTGAATGGACTCTACTAGAGATACCTTGGGGATCATTGTCATCATTGGTGATTTCCCTCGCACTTGTTAACGGTTTGCATCATTGAACGGTAATCAAGTGGTGTCTTCCATGTTCGACTTCAACACCTTGTAATCACATGGTTATATTCGTATCAATTTGGGATTGGGTAGAAGACCTCGAACACTCTTGATATTCCCCTTACGTCTAGCTGCGATGGTGATTATTGAGTAGGTCTCCACATTGACATCTTGTTGGTGGCCTCATTTATGTATTGTCACACATATCCACTATTGTATTAGTCGTGGTTGTGTTGTTATTTGATCACAAATCTACGTCTATTCATAGTAGTTGTGATTCATCTACAGTCTCTATCATGTCAGTTATGTCATGAATCTGCATTGTATTGGTTGGAAGCCATGATTTGAGTCAGTTATCCCTAGCATGGGTATGCTCGCCTCGGTATTATTTGACAATCTTGTTCCCTTGCAGCTCCTCTCCAACTTCCTCACTACTATCTCTGCGAACTCATTTATTGTTAAAGTGTTTCGGCCATCAGTTTCTTCTGACCTCACACTTTAGGGGGCATCTGTTATACCTCAAAGTACCACTTTGAAACTTTATGTCGTATTCTCATCATGCGACACTTTACAACACTACCTCCTAACGAGTGATGAACCTTGTTGGCACCCTCCTTGGTCTCATCTACACCTTCTGGAGACAAATACACCTTGATTTGGTCGAATGCCACCTCACTTGAACATCCTTTGTCAATATTTTTGCGGTCTGATGGTAATGCAAGACGCGAAAATTCCATATTTTCGCGTTCAGCAGACCTACTGGGAAGCGAAAATCCCCATATTTTTGCGCTATTCTCGGTTCAAGGGGCGCGAAAATTCCTTCAAACCACCTTTTGGCTTGGATTGTGGATCTCACCCTCCGGGATATTTTCTTGGGATTGGACCTCCTGTTCGATCCTAATTTACTTTCCTTGATTAGCTTGGCTCAACCTCTTGATCTACTAATTACTCATGTATATCCACCTTCCTCTCTAAGTGGTTGGCCTCCCACATCCTATAAGAAGGAGGTCATCCATGAGCCAAGAGGGAGCATTTGGAGGAATCAAACCTATGGCCTTAGGAGTTTTGCAAAGGTAGCAAGGAAGGAGACTTTGGAGCTGAAAGGTTTGCTTGGACATCAAGGGATCTCTTTATAAGTTTCTCCTAGTTTCCATTAATGATAACTTGTCTTATTTTTCCATTTCATGTGTTGTGTTTCAGTCATTTGCATGAAGTGTTTCAATTTTGATTTAGATCTAAACTAGTGTACAAGATATTTGGAGTGTTGCTTTGTTTGTTGTTTGTTTGATTCCAACAGGTTTTGCTTGGGAGATCTGAGACAGGAGCTGGAAGCAGGACAAACATATGCTTCAAGGTGAGTTACGTCAGTTCTCCATCTCAAACACATTTAACGTTTGTATGCATTGTTAGATCTAGGATCTTAAGGTAGCATTTGTTTGTTAGTTGTCTTAGGTTAGGCTTAGTTAGTCTCAGCATAATCTAAGGGTAAATCTAACTATCCGTAGGACATATTTACTACTACACCCACATACCCAAATATCTCATATAAATTTGCATGCTAGAGATAAAATAAATAAACAACTATAATCACTCAATATTAACACACACACACACACATATTAATTCCGAAAAATAGTAGGTCCAAATGTCCAAGCGATATGGTGTTATCATTTTAATTGAGTTCTACAGATAATAAGTAAGTGAAAATGCTAAGATAATTCACATTAGGGTTTTAATTGTCGAATGTCAAATATGGGTTGTTACATTAATGTGTTGAGATTGGATGGTTATTTGCATTTGTAAAGAAGTACAAGGTCAACGGGATGCAAAGTGCATGGACATATGGGTGAAGGAGCAAATTTAAAAATTGGGTGTAAACAACTAAAATGAATTAGATGCATTGAACATAGCAATTGATACATAAGAATGGTATGCAATATATGAGATTAACTTCATATATTAAAAATTAAACATATTTATGTATGGTTATAAGTTTAAGCTTCTTTATTGGTTTTAATATGCAAATAATTTGATTGTGCATGAAGGTACACACATATCATACATTTGATCAAACAAATCTTCCGACTAAGGTTCCTTCAATTGAGAACTTAAGGAAAGTTAATGGAAGGTTTGTTGATTGTATCTCTACTTGGGAGGTTGTCTTGGATTTGGCGGTTCCTTTTCGAATTGAGGACATATTTCTGGCCGAGGGTAATCTTGATCCTTCATTGATCCTTGATCCTTCATTGATCCTTGATCCTTCATTGTTAGCTAACACATCTACGTCTTCTACTTTGCTTTCTGTTGAGGCTGGTAATTGTTTATCTCCAAATTTGTGTGGGGTTGTTATGTGTTGTTTTGGGTCTAAATGGGGGAGATCGATGGGAGGGACCAAGGTGGTAGGGTATGTGGGGGGTGGGGGTTATTTTGAATACCAACTTCCCTATTCCTCATCCTTTGCATGGTAGAGGCTAGTATCAACTTAGGCCCATTAAAGGAACTATATCACAAGGCTCTTGAATCTCCAGGGGTCTAGTTCTTGACTATTAGACGAAAGTTGTGAGTAATAAAGTCGATCGAAAGTCCACATCGAATTATGCTTGAGAGAGAGGTGTGATGGAGGGAAAAAAAACTAATCTTGAGGGTCCCCAAAGCGGGATTAAACCCATTTCTAGGTACGCCATCAAGTGACTCTCTGTCAATATTAGAGGCCTAGGAGGGTAGGTAAAAAAACTAGCTCTCGAGCATCTGGTGGCCTTAACTAATGCCAAGGTGGTTTTTTTTGTTGAGAAAAAAACTACATGTTTGACATTTTACTTTAGAATTCAAAATATACATATAGCATCATAATGCTGAGGTGGTTATGATACAAGAGATGATGGGATTTGGGGACTCCTTGATTAAAGAACTGGAGAAGGCTTTACCGAGATGGGAGTTTTGGGCTTTAGATTATGTTGGTTTTTTCTAGTGGTGTGATAATTGATTGGATTCTATCGTTCATTCTTCTAAATTGTTTTTATGTGCACTTAGTTTTGTGCATTGAGGTCTTTAGCGAGAGATTGGTATATGCACTAACCATGCTTAATGTTTATGATCCCTACAAATGAAAGCAAGTTTTTTGGGACTGCCTTCTTTATTTGAAGTGTCTAAAGTGGAATTCCCTTTTTTTAGGGGGGATTTGAATCTTACATTAAACATAAGGAATATTTGGGGCACATTTGGGGCACTAATGTCAGAACTGGAAGATTGGTGGAATATCTCAATACTCAATTTGAATTAAAAAGGTTAGTAGATATTGAACCCTAGAATCTTAGTCCTAACTAGAGTAATAATTGGGTGGGTGTTGAAGGAATCTCAAAAAAATTATATAGGTTTTTGGTCCATGGAATTTATTTCATAGGTAGATAGGATCTTATCCTAGATAGAACCTCAAATATATTTGGATCATTTTCTTATTGTTCAGGAATTTGATAATAATGATAATAAGTCAAGGGCTTTATTCAAGTACAACCCAAGTTGGGTAGTAGAGGAGGAGTTTCAAGTCTTAGTCAGAGAAAAATAAACATTTTGATGATAGAGCTCGGTATTCAACTTGTGGATGGTTTGCTCAATACTTAAGACTAGTGAAGTATAAAGTGGATCCTTGGGATAACAACTATTTTAAAAAGAGGGATGGACAAATTTTGGAAGTGGAAATGGAACTAGAGATTGTATTTTTGAATAATGGATTTGTTATTCTTGTCGAGGAATCTTCTGCAAAGGTTAAGTACTTGGATAATAAGGTTAGCGTCCAACCCCAAAGAGTGTCGGGTCATTAATATTATTGTAGTATGTATCCCTGGATATTATGGGTAGTTACTCAGTGGGGATTGGTAAAAAATTGCAGGGATACTTTGCTACTGACTGATCTAACTTATGGATTCCATGGGGCGAAAAAAAAAAAAACTAGATTTGCATTGACAAGGAAAATCATATGAAACACACAATCATGAAGATGGAAGGGTAGAATGAACCCATACAATTCACTCAATCCATTTTGGGAAATTATTTTATGGAAAATGGCATGGTAAACTACATAGTAGAATAGTCAACCTTGAAATCATATGAATAGTCTGTGTCAACGAATAACTCCTGAATGATTTATTAATGATTAGAAACCCTTTATGTATACAATTGATGTGACTGTTTTACTTCATCTTCCAACATGTCCTTTGGATTCCTTTGGAGAATTTTCATCTTCTTGAAAACTATTTACAAGATAATTTAGTGGAACCATAATCCCGTAGGATTAGGTTTACAACATTCCCCTCCTTAGTCCGAAGGGATGTTTGTAAGTCCGAGCATGTTTCTAAAATTTTCAAAAAAATTGTAGTCCAGGTGCTTTGTTGAAAATGTCTACAATTTTCTCTTTCGTGGAACAATGCTGTAAATGGACTATCTTGGCCTCTACATGATGTCGAATCAAATGGTACTTCTTATTGATGTGCTTGGTTTGATCATGGAATATGGGATTCTTGGTCAACTTGATTGCATAAGTTTTGTTGATCAATAAGGGAGTGGATTTCTCTTTATTCTCCGACAAATATTCAAGTATCTTCCAGAGCCACACAATCTCGTTCATTGCTTCCGAAGCAGCCACATATTATGCTTTTGTTGTCAAATCGACTAGAACTGACAGTTTGCGTGATCTCCAGGAGATAGTTGTTGATTCAAGACTCATTTTGTTTCTAGAAGTAGACACTCTTGTTTGAAGTCATCCACCTTAGAGTACTTTAGTCCAAAGTCTTGAGTCCCCTTCAAGTATCTTAGAACTCTTTGAGTCCAAAGGATTCCCACAAGCTCTCAGTACTTGGTCACATCCTCGAATTATTTTCCTTCATTTGATGTGAGCTTCAAATTTTGTTCCATTGGAGTCTAGAAAGGGTTGCATTATGTCATGAAATATATTTTCAACAGTCGTCCAACATACTTCTTCTAGGAGATGCATATGTACTTAGGATGTTCAATCACTTCAATTCCCAAGTAGTAGTGAAGGTGTCCTATACATGTCATTTCAAAGCCCTTTTTCAAAACTCTCTTTATGTATGCAATATAACTTTCTTTGTTCCCTGTCATCAAAAGGTCAACTACATACGCCACAATATACACAACAAATATTCCAACTTTCTTTACAAACAATGTTGCATCATCAAGATTGAAATGTTTGAAATTTAACTTCAGAAGATGCCTGATTAGATTTTGATACCATGTGTGAGGTGCTTGTTTCAGGTCGTACAATGACTTGATGAGCTTACATGCCTCATGTTCTTACCCTTTCATGACAAATCCTTCTGGGTAAGACATGAAGACATTCTCTTTCAAGTCTCCATTTAAGAAAGTTGTTTTCACATCCATCTGATGAACGTTCCACCCATTTTGTGCAACAAAAGACAACAAGGTGCAGATGCTATCCCATTTTGTTGTGTGGAAGAATGTCTCTTCGTAGTCAATGCCTTCCTTTTGTGAATAGAGTTTCATCACAAGCCTCACTTTGTGCTTGTCAAGTGATCCATCTGATCCTTATTTGTTTTTGGATACCCACTTGAAGCCAATTGATTTGGTCCCAACAGAAGGGTCAACTAGATTCCAAGTTCCATTCTTCATGACTACATCATATTCATTATGCATGAGCTTCTTTCCACTCATCCCAAGCAACAACCTCTTAAAGGAAGTTGTCTCAAGGTTAGCAAATAAATTTAATTCACAATCATATGAGACATCCATGTCTTCTACATCACCTGAGTTTCAATTATTTGCAACTCCTCCATCTTCTTGTCCAACTGAATTTATTGTTCCCATCTTTCCAAGTTCATTCAGATGGACACTTCAAGTGTCTCGTGGCCCATTTCAGATTTTCATGATTGACCAGGTTGATTACTGGTGGTGCTTCATTTTCTTCAAGATTTAGTCTTCCAATTATTTCAATCATCTCATCAAGTTGAACTTCCTATTAAGGTGAAGTGGCAGGAACTTCTTCTTCATGAGTTTCTTTGTGAGGGGTGCTAGTGCTTCAAAAGGAAATTCAAGAGATTGATTCCTGAGATTTCCCATGTTAGCCCCCTTTTAATTTCATTAAATTTTCAAACTAGTAGGTGGGTCACATTCATTCGAATAATTAACAATCATAAAAAAAAATCAATTTCACATATATTCATTCAATTCGATAAAGATAAATTTTAAGTAATATAAAGAAAATCATTTACCATTTATGAACTCCAATTAATATTTGTTAATCAATCAATTGTTATTATTTTAAAACTCACTTTAACATTTATCGACCAATCAATAATAATAAAGTTAAAGTTAATAAAATTCAATTCACATATATTTAATTAATTACAATCAAGTCTCGTATGCCATTTAATTAGTCGTTCTTTACATAAATATAACTAAATATGTAAATAATTAGTCATCAACCATAATCCATAAATTTGAAATTGAAATAATTAATAGTTAATCCACGATTAAAATAATATTAGTATACAAGCACAAGTTATGTAAGCGTAGCTAGCGCTTACATAGCTCATGTAGGTACTAATAGTAACCAATCTTATGGAATTCATAATTCGTACAAGTCTTATCTATTGATACAAGACATAAGAAGAGTTTGTAGTATCTAACCATTTAGTAACTAGATTGTAATAATCTATCATAACAACACAATGTACTTAGTTATCATAAAAGAGTAAAGCACGACTATTTAACACACATAATTAATTAAGTTACCCTCCATAACTTCAATGGAATTCCTATCTATTATTTCCTCATATCTAATTCATAACTACCTTCCTCATCCTATCCTTCCTTTGTTGGAATATCTTGGAGCGTCAAATATATTGACCTAAATCCAAATAGAACCCGTAAGCAGAAGTGTCGACTACATCGACCAAGATTCCCCAACAAGCAACTAGCAATCATCATCACACACCTTGGGGAGTGTGTTATGGCACAACCCTCCCATGACTCCAAGTTTCATAGGATAAATGGTGGGTAATGCCTCCACCCATCCTAATGGAACGAGGGTCAATACCTACAACAACATATTAACTATGTTGCTATTATTGTTCTTAATATTTGTCATCAAATAACCAGTTTGGGCAATTGTGTTTCTTAAAGCCATGCACCTGCCCACACATCATAGAAATGAACCAATAATCATTCTAAAACAATAATGTTTCACTCGCATACCGTTTATCTTTCAATGTACATGTCATCATTGTTATTGTTGTCCCATAGTATTCAATGATCACTTAGCTCATTTAACCTATGGGTTAGTCTCCCAACAAAATATCATGCAATAGCTTGCAATCATTGGCATATACATACTTCATTACTCATCGACAAACAATATAACAAGCTTTTCTATGTACCATGCACATGGTATATCATCCATTTATTCAACACTTAAATTAAATTGGTACCCACATACCAAAGTATCTCATTTAAATTTGCATGCTAGAGATAAAATCAATGAACAACCATAATTAGTCAATATTAACACACACACACACACACACATATTAATTATGAAAAATAGTAGGTCCAAATGTCCAATGTGATATGGTGTTATCATTTTGACCGAGTTCTACAAATAATAAGCAAATGAAAATGTTAAGCTAATTCACATTTGAGTTTTAATTATCGAATGTCAAATCTTGGGTGTTACATTAATGTGTTGAGATTAGATGGTTATCTGCATTTGTAAATAAGTACATGGTCAATGGGATGCAAAGTGCATGGACATATGGGTGAAGGAGAAGATTTATAAATTGGGTGTAAACAACTAAAGTGAACTATATGCATTGAACATAGGAATTGATACATAATAATGGTATGTAATATATGAGATTAACTTGTCTTTTGTTTTTGTGTTCTAGCTAGGATCGATCCGTTGCGAGCCTCCCGGTGGATACGACTCAGAGCCTCCATTCAAACTCCAGCGATCCATCCGAGCTACCCCACCTTCCGCTAGGGATTGAATCTCCATCCCACACCCTCAATGGCCTCAGGAGGAGATCCAGGCCCTCCCCCCCTTCTGACCTGTCTGATTTCATGAAATTAATTGCAGCACAATGTAAAAAAACCTTATCAGTTTCCCAGGAGAATTTTGTGAAAAATATCACTGAGATTCCCACCGTCACGTTGTTAGTAGAGAAACCTTGCAAGACAAATCTTAACCTGTCGGAACAAGGATTTATTGGCTAGTTCACAGGTCTGTACCCCTCTCCAAAAACCACTGAGATATGGGTTCAGAAAAACTGGAAACCTTTGATCTCGGAAGAAGTAAAATCTTACTTCATAGGAAAGGGCTTATTTGCATTCATCTTTGAAAGCAAACAAGACCATGAATTAATCTTCAGGAATGGCCCATACTTCATGGGGCCGCAATGGCTTTACATGAATAAATGGAATCCATATTTTGACCCATCCCAAGACATCCCATCCGCAGTCCCGGTTTGGGTGAGACTACTGCATCTACTCCTCCACTGTTGGAATCCAAAATCACTAGAAGATATCGGAAATACCCTTGGAAAATACATAGATAAAGCAGATAGAAAAGATCAGTACTCATGTGCAAAAATCTGCATTGAAGTAGATCGGGAACGTGGACTCCCAGAAGCCATAAAACTCACTGTGGCAAATTGGTCTCACATTCAGGAATTAGATTACGAACAAATCCCTTTTAAATGCAAGTATTGTCACTAATATGGACATTTTGCTTGATCCTGCAAGAAGAAGCCCACAGATACGGAGGCAGGAGGTAAAAAAGAACAATGGACAGCTATTCAAAAAAATTCTACCTCCAAATCGGGATCAAAAACCCTACCAAAAGGTCAAAGTTCAAGGAAAGTAGACTATCAGCATCAAAAATCCCTGGCTACCAACAATGAGAATAGATTCAAAGATTTAGAAATTCCATAAATCTAAGAAACCCCCGAAACCCCAGAAGAAGGAGAAATCCCTAAACAACAAGATTCTCAGGAAGCCCATCAAATCCAAGAAGATTCAAAAGAAATCCAACCCCAGAGCACCCCAAGCCCCAAAAGACCTAACTCGAATAAAGGTACGCTATCTCTCTCCTATGCAGAAATTACAAAAACCAAACCAATGGTATCCCCTGCATCTTTGAAATATCTAATAGATAGATCATCCAAAAAACTAGGATGAAAATCGAGCAAAGACCTAAGGGAAGAAGAAGCTGAATGCGAGAAAATCCAAGGATCTCAAGCAACATTAGATATGGCATTCAACAGGAACAGCAGATCCAGAATAACATGGAATAAAATGGGAGACTTAGTAGGGGGGGACCCTCCTCTACTCACAATAGTAGATAATGAATTTGGTCTCTTGGAACTGCAGAGGATTAGGCAGTCCCAGCAAAATAGAAGCAGTTAAAGACCTCCAAAAAATAGATATGCCAAACATCCTCATGCTTCAAGAGACCAAGCTCGATGAAAATGCCACCTTGACCATTGGAAAGGAAAAATGGAAGAACGCAGGTATGGCTATCAGCGCTAGAGGGGCATCTAGTGGCCTAGCAACCCTCTGGTCTTCAGACAAATTCCAGCTACGCAAATCCTTTGCCACTCAACACTGGATCTTCACGGAACTCACTCATACCCAAAGCAACATTCACATCGCTCTCTTCAATCTGTATGTTCCTAACCCATACTCTAGAAAAAAAAGATTGTTGGAAGCTTTTGGAAGATTTTTTGGACGCATATACTCCACAAAACCTCGTTCTAGCTGGCGATATGAATATAACTCTCTCCACTGCTGAAAAAAAGGGATGCCTCATCGGAAAGGACATATTTAGATCTCAAATAGAATCCCTCATCCATACATGGGATCTGCTTGACATCAAACTTGAGAAAGGAGAATTTACCTGGTCCAACAAGCGACTAGGTAAAGGAAATATTATGGCTCGAATTGATAGATTCCTTGTTCAGAGCAGACTTTTGACTGAAGGACAGAATGTTATCTCAAAAATCATGGCAAATTTAGCCTCGGACCACAAACCAATCCTACTCCAAATTCAAGAAGATGAATATCTCGGTCTGTTTTCTTTCAGATTCATCCCTCAATGGCTAGATCACATAAGTTTTTGGGACATATTGGACAATATCTGGAGAAATCCTATATCCAGCTCCCCAAGATTTGTTTGGGAGTAGAAATGCATCATCACCAAAAAATCCTTAAAGGAATGGGCCAAAACTAATTTCCCCCCACCCTCAAACTTCAGAAAGAAGGCTGTAGATGATTTAAAATCCATTCAAAACTCATTGGACGAAAACCCAACTGATAACACAACGCTACAGGAAGAGGTCAAACATCAAGTCAAATTTTACCAAGCCTTCCGCAAAGAAGAGGAATTCTGGAGATTAAAATATCGCAGCACTTGGCTCAATGCCGACGACAGGAATACTTCATTCTTTCACAAGTAGACCAAAGTTAGGCACTCCATTAACCACATCTCAGAAATCAAAATTGACAACAGATCAACCGTCAAAGGACATGGAGACATCAATATCGAAGCATATAACCACTTTTCAAAACTCTTCACGGACGAAGACAACGATGGAGAGGAAGGAGAGAAAATCCTCCTTAAACATATTCCGAAGAACATCACGACTGAAGACAATGCCGATCTCCTCAAGCCATTCTCAGAGAAGGAAGTCACCAATGCAATATGGTCTTCCAATCCTGACAAAGCTCCAGGACCTAAAGGATATTCAATCCACTTCTACAAATCATGTTGGCAGTACATTAGAAAGGATTACATGAGAATGGTTAGAGACTTCCACTCAAAAGCAAAGATCGGAGGCTGCACCAATTCCACATTCCTCGCTCTTATTCCAAAAGAGACCAATCCCAATTCCTTTGGCATATTTCGACCAATTGCATTATGTAATTCATCCTACAAGATAATCTCCAAAATGATGGCAAACATGATGAAGCCTCTCCTTGCTAAAATCATCTCGGACAAACAAGGAGGCTTCTTACAAGGAAGACAAATCCTCGACAATGTCATTCTCGTTCAGGAAGCCATTCACTCCAGCAAGATTCACAAATGAAAAGGTATGTTGATCAAACTCGATATGGCCAATGCATTCAATCATGTCAAGCATTCCTTCCTCCTCAAAGTCATGAAAAACTTTGGTTTTGGAGATTCCTTCATAAACTGGATCTCATCCCGCATAAGAGGTCCCTGGATTGCCCCCTTAGTAAATGGTCGCCCCACCAATTTTTTCCAAGCTACGCATGGAATTAGACAAGGATGCCCCTTGTCATCCTTCTTATACATAATTTTGGATGACTCCCTCAGTCGAAAGCTGAACTCTGGCCTCAGAACATGACTCCTACCAGGACTCAACTTAGTTCCTAATTCCATGCCCCTCAACCACACCCTCTTTGCCGATGACTCCCTCTTATTGGGAGGGGGCTCCTCCATAATAGCTCGAAATTTTAAGCAAAACATGGCTTGGTATTGCAAAGCCTCAGGAGATAATATTAACCTCCATAAGAGTGTAGTCTACAGATGGAATCTGAACAACACCTCTGCAGCCAACATTGCCCAAATCCTCGGGATCAAAGTCCACAAGCATTAGGACAAATTCAAATATTTGGGCCTCCCAATAACACAAGGACATTCAAAATCTGGAAATTAGGAAGACATAATAAGCAAAATCAAATCCAAAATAAGGAATTGGGGAGGATATTGGCTCAACAAAGCTGGAAAATGAATCTTACTAAAAGCAGTCCTTTCAGCTCTTCCAATATACCAATCTTCTCTTCTGCTAACACCCAAAGGAGTGTCAAATCACATCAACAAACTCCTGAGAGAGTTCCTATGGATGGGAGGGAAAAAAAATGAGAACAAAATACATCTGGTTAATTGGAATATCATCAAACAGCTGAAACATTCAGGTGGTCTCCAAGTTCGAGATCCTCTCCAAGCAAACATGGCAATGGGAGGCAAAATCCTTTGGCAAATTCTACGCAACGGACATCATCGGGTCATCCAATTATTAAAAAATAAATACTTAACAGGAACTAATCTTAGATGCCTTGATAACAAGTTGGTTTCCAAAGGCTCCTCAATTTGGTCCTTATGCAGAACCGCTTGGGATTTTTTCTCTCAAGAACTCTATTGGGTTCCCGGAAATGGGAAAGACCTAAACATTTTTTCTGACAATATAATGGGAAACAAACCACTCCAGAATAATCAAGACCTCTAAGATATAGATCATTGGCTTGTTCATCAAGGAATTAGAACTTTGAATGATCTCAGTGCCTGGGACTCCTCCGACACATGGCAAAGTTGGAAAAAATTATCAATTCCAACCAATCTAGAACCCTCCAAAATTCTCCTTATTGAAAACTTGATTGGTTGTGCTCCTACTTATTTCTAGGATAAAGATGAACGTGGTTGGGGCCCAAAAGGAAAGTACACCGCTTCCATGGGTTTAAACGCTCTCCAAAACCATGAAGTCTCAAGAAAAATCCTATGGGAATTGGTTTGGAATCCATTTGGACTTCCCAAGGTAAACTTATTCATGTGGACCCTCGCTCACCGAAAGGTACACACTGGAGACAATCTCATCAAAAGAGGAATTATCAGGACACATTGGTGCCCTTTATGCCATAAGAATTTTGAATCTTTAGATCACCTATTCCTGGATTGTCCATTTTTAAAAAAAGTTTGGGACCACATGCTCCATGAACTCAACATAACTATGTCAACGTTCAGCACTACTACTTGCCTTCTCAAATATTGGAAATCCACCTATCCCTCCTCTCTATCGAAAAAGAAACTCTGACTCCAAATCTGGATAACCATCCCTAAATTTACTTGTTGGAAAATTTGGATTGCCAGGAACAAAGCAATTTTCCACACCTCCCATTGTCCCACCTCACTCCCTTACAATTCGTTGGACAAGCCAAAGGCCTGCTTATTGAATGATTGAACTATTCCAATCCCGGAACTGACACAAATCTCATTACAAATTAATTAAATTGGACCGGCACTCTTCCCTTAAGCCCCAGAAAAGAAATAGGCTCTCGACGCCAGAATCTCCCACTTTGGCAAATCAGACTCTCCAACTCTGACTTTCAAGTTTGGAGAAACAAACAACCCATGGATAGTCTGCACTTTGATGGTGCGTCCAAAAGAAATCCTGGAGTGGCAGGAGCAGGGGGAGTCTTTTTATTCATCGAAGGAGCACCGAGAATCAGAAATAGATGGGGATTGGGAACATGCTCAAACAACTTAGCAGAGGCATTAGCTCTCCTAAAAGGATACCAAATTTCCAAAAAACAAAGAATTGGAAATCTACAAGTGTTTGGAGACTCTCTCGTAATCATCAAAGCATTCAATTTGCACACATATTACAATAATCTGGCAATTGAATGGATTATGTGCCGGATCCAGCAAATCGCGAGTTCATTTAACCATTTCAGAGCATTCCATATCGTGAGAAGCTTGAACCACGAAGCAGACATGGAAGCAAAAGCAGGAACCAGTTTTGCACCCGAGAAAATCAAATTTTCAAGTGGGTAAACGAGCTATCACCACATTCCCTGAGTTCAAATCACAATTCACAGGTATCCAGCAGTACAATTGGTATCCAGCATGACAGGTATCCAGCAAGAGAACCGGCATCCAACAAGAGAATCAGTATCTAGCAACACTAGCCATCAAACACATTTAATGGATGAAGAGAATTATGCAAATGATTTCAATGCATAATGAGAAGTGGTCACAACGCAGCCAAGTGGGGAATCAAGTTATCACTATACTCCCTGATATCAATTTTCAATTCACAGGTTACATGCGAAACAGGATGTGAAGAATGTTGAACAACCGACACCGAGCAAAATAATTGGTATCCAGCAAGACAAACCTCCAAATGAATTCAATGGATAAAGAGATTATGAAAGGAGAATTGCAAACAATTTCAATGCATAATGTGAATTGGTCACAACGTAGCCAAGTGCGAAAACGAGTATCATCACACTCCCTGATCTCAATATTCAATTCACAGGTTAAAAGCGGGACAGGATGTGAATATTGTTGAACACCGAGCAAGAGAATTGGTATCCAGCAAGACAAGCCATCAAACGAATTCAATGTATAAAAAGAATTTTGCAAAGAACATTATGCAATTGAATTCAACATACAAAGATAATTGGTCACAAAGCAGTGATCTCATGGATTTTCGCTAATCTCCATTACAATCCAAGTCACAAGAAAGAGTATATCATGTTCATTACAGATGTCAATTATCAAACATGGAAAGTCTCCAAATCACAAAGCAAAGAATACCCAAATTTTTTGAATAATGTACTCAATCGGATTTGGCCTTAGCCACGACTCAACCATTTTTTCCATTTTTTACCAATATATTTTAATCGTTTCAGTTACAAATATATATATATATATATGAGATTAACTTCATATATTAAAAATCAAACATATTTATGCATAGTTATAAGTTTAAGCTTCTTTATCGATTTTAATATGCAAATTTGATTATGCATGAAGGTACAAACATATCGTACATTTGATCAAACAAGTCTTCCAACTAAGGTTCCTTCAACTGAGAATTTGAGGGAAGTTAATTGAATTTTATTCGATTATATCTTTACTTGGGAGGTCGAGTCTTGGATTGTGTGGTTCCTTGTCGAATTAAGGACATATTTCTGGTTGAGGGTAATCTTGATCCTTCATTGTTAGCTAATTCATCTACTTCTTCTACTTTGCTTTCAGTTGAGGTCGATAATTGTTTATCTCCAAATTTGTGTGCGGTTGTTATGTGTTGTTTTGGGTCTCATTGAGGGGATATGAGTGGGAGGGACTTGGGTGGTAGCGTCTGTGGGCGGTCTTTCGCATTAGATTCAAAGGCTCACACAATAGCATTGTCTTGTGACTTCGACCATCTGTATGTCCATGGGGGGGGGGTTATTTTGAAAATTGAGGTCCCTATTCCTCATCCTTTGCGTGGTAGAGGTTGACTATCAACTTAGGCCTATTAAAGTAATTGATTCACAAGGCTCTCGAATCTCTGGAGGTCAAGGTTGTTGACTATTAGAAGGTGTTTGTGTGTAACCAGCATAGATCCATCTTAAACCCGTATCTATCAAGCACCGAGAGGGATCCAATTTTAAATTTAAACTCAAGAAATTTGATATCTCTTGATTGATAGATCCGGGTTTAAGTTTTAGGTTTTTTATTTTATAAACGAACATCGATATTTTAATTACTTTTCATAATCCTTGGAAAAAATTACTTTTCATAATATTTTATTTTATGAGCCAACATTGTTTTTTTTAAATACTTTCCATAATTTTTTATTTTATTAGCCGACATGAATTTATTAATGGCCGACATAATATGGTACTTCACTTTTTACTATCACTTTTTACGTTTTATTAGATGACATGAATTTATTAATGGCCGACATAATATGGTACTTCACTTTTTACTATCACTTTTTACGTTTTATTAGATGTAATGCTACATGTAACGCTACATACACGTTACAACATCTCCCCCATACTGGGTTGTACAGCACCTCGTTTCACTCGATGCAATAATATTGATCGAAATTCTGCATTGAATTATGCCAGAGAGAGAGGTGTGATGGAGGGAAACAAAAACTAATCTTGAGGGTCCCCAAAGCGAACTTAAACCCATTTCTAGTTACACCATCAAGTGACTATCTATCAATATTAGAGACCTAGGAGGGTAGGACAAAAAGATAGCCCTCAAGCAACTAGTGGCCTTAACTAATGCCAAGGTGTTTTTTTTTGGGAGAAAAAAACTGTATATTTGACATTTCACTTTAGAATTCAAAATATACATATAGCATCATAATGCTAAGGTGGTTATGATACAAGAGATGATGGGATTTGGGGACTCCTTTATTAAAGAATTAGAGAATTCTTTACGAAAATGGGAGTTTTGGGATTTAGATTATGTTGATTTTTTTTCTAGTGGTGCGATAACTCATTGGAATCAGTCGTTCATTCTTCTAAATTGTTTTTGTGTGCACTTAGTTTTGTGCATTGAGGTCTTCAATGGGAGACTGGGATATGCAGTAACCATTCTTAATAGTTATGATCCCTACAAACATAGGAAAGCTTTTTGGGGTTGCCTTCGTTGTTTGAAGTGTCTAAAGTGGAATTCCCTTATTTTGGGGGGGATTTGAATCTTACATTAAACATAAGGAATATTTGGGGCATTGATGTTATACATAGAAGATTGGTGGAATATCTCAATACTCAATTTGAATTAGCAAGGTTAGTAGATGTTGAAACCTGGAAGCTTAGTCCTACCTAAAGTAATAATTGGGTGGGTGTCGAAGGAATCTCAAAAAAGTTGGATAGGTTTTGGTCCATGGAAATTTATTTCATAATTAGATAGGATCTTATCCTAGATAGGACCTGAAAGATGTTCAAATAATTTTCTTATTGTTCAATAAATTGATGATAATGATAATAAGCCAAGGGCTTCATTCAAGTACAACCCAAGTCGGGTAGTAGAAGAAGAGTTTCAAGTCTTAGTCAAAGAAAATTAGAAACAGTTTGATGATAGAGCTCAGTATTCAACTTGTGGATGGTTTGCTCAATCCTTAAGACTAGTAAAGTAGAAAGTGTAAAGTAGAAAGTGGCTCCTCGGGATAGAAACTATTTTAGGAAGAGGGATGGACAAAATATGGAAGTGGAAATGGAACTAGAGACTATATTTTTGAATAATGGATTTGTTATTCTTGCCGAGGAATATTCTGCAAAGGTTAAATACTTGGAGAATAAGGTTAGCGTCCAACCCTAAAGTTTGTTGGGTCGTTAATATTTTTTTTAGTATGTATCCCTAAATATTATGGGTAGTTACTCAGTAGGGATTGGTAAAAAAAGTTGTAGGGATACTTTGATACTGACTGGTCTCACTTATGTATTCCATGGGACACAAAAAAACTAAATTTGGATTGATAAGGAAAATCATATGAAACACACAGTCACAGAGTTGGAAGGACAGAATGAACCCATAAATTTCACTCAATCCATTTCGGGAAATTATTTTTCTGGAGACTGATAGGGGAAACTACATAGTAGAATAGTCAACATTGAAATCATATGAATAGTCTATGTTAGGGAATAACTCTCGAATGCTTTATTCATGATCAAAAATCCTTTATTTATGTAATAGATGTGATTGTTGGACTTTATATTCCAGCAGTTCCTTTGGAGACTATTCCTCTTCTTGAAAACTATTTACAAAATAATTTAATGGAACCATAATCGCTTAGGATTAGGTTTCCAATATTCCCCCCCTTAATTTGAAGGGATGTTTGTAAGTCCGAGCATGTTTCTAAACTTTTCAAACTTTTATTTTCCAAGTTCTTTGGTGAAGATGTTTGCAATTTGCTTGTTCATGGCACAATGTCATAAATGGACGATATTGGCCTCTACGTGATGTCGAATTAGATTGTACTTCATGTAGATGTGCTTGGTTCAATCATGGAATCTAGGATTGTTGGCCAACTTGATTGCAGAAGTGTTGTCGATCAATAATGTCATGGAGTTCTCTTGTTTCTCCTGCATATTCAAGTATCTTCCTAAGCCACATAAGTTGCTTCCGAAGCAGCCACATATTTTGCTTCTTTTGTTGAATGTACTGAAACTAATTGTTTGTGTGATCTCCATGAGAGACTTGTTGATCCAAAACTCATTGTGTATTTAGAAGTAGACACTCTTGTATCTTTGTTTCCATCAAAGTATAAATTAGAGTACCCAATAAGTTTGAAGTCATCCACCTTAGAGTACTTGATTCCAAAGTCTTGATCAGTATCCCCTTCAAGTATCTCATAACTCTTTTAACAGCAGACCAATGTCCTTCATAATGTTTGTGTATGAACCTTGAAAGGATGCCAACAACATATGAAATACTTGGTTTGGTGGTGGTAAGGTAGATAAGGCTTGCCACAAGTTGTCGGTACTTGTTCACATCCTCAAAAAAATTTCCTTCATTCATTGTGAGCTTCAACTTTTGTTCCATTGGAGTTGAAAGAGGGCTGCATTTTGCCATGCAAAATCTGTTCAACAGTTCTCCAACATACTTCTTTTGGGAGGTGAATATATACTTAGGATGCTGAGTCACTTCAATTCTCAAGCAGTAGTGATGGTGTCATGGATCTGCCATTCCAAATCCCTTCTTCAAATATTTATTTATGGATGCAATATAACTTTCATTGTTCCCTGTCATCAAAAGGTCATCTACATAGACCACAAGATGCAAAAAGATCTTCCAAATTTCTTTACAAACAATGTTGCGTCATCAATATTGAAATGTTTGAAATTTAACTTCAAAAGATGCTCGGTTAGCTTTTCATAGTATGCGTGAGGTGCTTGTTTCAGGTCGTACAATGGCTTGATGAGCTTACATACCTTATGTTCTTTCCCTTTCACAAAAAAGCCTTCTGGTTGAGACATGAAGACATTCTCTTTCAAGTCCCAATTTTAAAAAGTTGTTTTCACATCCATCTGATGAAATTACCACCCATTTTGTGCAACCAAATAAAATAAGGTGCGGATGGTATCCCATTTTTTCGTGGAGGAGAATCTCTCTTCATAGCCAATGCCTTCCTTTTGTGCATAGATTTTTTCCACAAGCCTCACTTTTTGCTTGTCAAGTGAGCCATCTAATCTGTGTTTATTTTTGTATACCCAATTGTAGCCACTTTGTTTGGTTCCAACTGGAGGGCCAACCAACTTCCAAGTTCCATTGTTCATGAGCACATCATACACATTCTACATGGATTCTTTCCACTCATCAAGAGCAACATCCTATTCAAAGGAATTTGGTTCAAGGTTAGCAGATAAATTTAATTCACAATCATATGAGACATCACCTAAGTTTGATTTACCTACAACTCCTCCATCTTCTTGTTTGGTTGGACTTCTTGTTTATCTCTTTCCAAATTCATCCAGATGGACACTTTCGAGTGTCTTTGTGGCCCATTTCGGAACTTTCTGTGGTGGCACAGGTTGATCAACTAGTGGTGCTTCATTTTCTTCAAGATTTAGTATTCCAATTCTTCCAATCACCTCATCCAATTGAACCTCCTATTCATGTGAAGTAGCAGGAAATTCTTCTTCGTGAGTTTCTTCTTAAGGGCGTGCTAGTGCTTCAAAAGGAGATTATAGAGATTGATCCAAGATAGGGATCCCCATCCAAGATGTGGAATTTCATTATCAACTTCATAATATGTCTTTACATGGGAAAATTATTCTAAACGATCAAGTTCTCCTTCAATAGACTCATTGTTTTTATCCATTTCAAGAAAAATGACATTTATGGAAAGAATAAACTTCTTTTTACCTCATCATAAAGACGATATGCCTTGGAGGTGTTTGAATACCCCAAGAAAATGCATTTTCGACTTTGAGCACCAAGCTTGTCTCTTTTTTCCTTTGGTAACAAGGCATAACAGATGGAACCAAAGACACTGAGATGCCTCATAGAAGGGATGTGGCCATACCAAATTTCATGTGGCATCTTGTTTTCAAGATAACGATTGAACTTCTATTTCCAAAATAGACTGCACATAACATTGCATCACCCCAAAACATTAGTTTGACATTCTTGAAAAATAACATGTGGCATATTATATTCAGGACGGTTTTATTCATTAGTTCTGCCACACCATTTTGTTGAGGGTTGAAGTAATTGTAGTTTGGTGTTCAGTCCCATGTTGACCAAGGTAGTCTTCAAAATTACTAGAAGTGTATTCTTTTCCATTATTAGTACGAATTGTGACAAATATGAGATTGTGCTTCATTTTCTATCCATGCATGAAATTTTTTGAATGTTTAGATGCTTCAAATTTCTTCTTTAACAAATATACGCAACACATTATGGTGTAGTCATAAACAAAGGTCATGATATATTTATTACCATTGGCATAAGGAACAGGCATGGGGCCACATAGGTCAAAGTGAATCATCCCTAACTTTCTACATGCTCTAATTTTTGACTCATGAAATGGTTGTTTACTATGTTTTCCTAGTATGCATGCATCACATTTGTTCATCTTCCTAGGAATGGTGGGAAAACCGGAAACACCATTCTTTTTCAAAAAGCAAAGACTGATATAGTTTAAATGTCCATATCTAGCATGCCATAAAATACTAGATGACAGAGTGTCTTCTTAATTCTTATAGAGGTGAGCAAAGTTCTGAACTCCTGTAGATGATACTTTCAGCTTCAACAACTTTACATCTTCATATCCAGTCATGATGACATGGTTGCCCGAGGAATTCCTTATCTTTACTATTCCATCAAATCTACACTAGGGATAGCAATCTTCTCTACAACTTTGGAATATAAAGAGAATTATGCAACAAAAATTCAAGGATCCCAAGCAGTTTGAGCCTGATGGAACCAATTCACTTTGGTTTGAGGTTGAATTTTTTGGCAAAATACACTATGTCGTCTACATTGTCATTCAATTCTTCAAAAGAGTATTTTCTAAATGTCATGTGGGATGTTGCACCAATATCAAGAATCCAAGTACCTTTGTAAGATGAAAATGATGTGATTTCATTTATTACAATATCCAATGTTAAATTTTGAGCATTAATTCACAATACTCTAGGATCTTCACTGAGAGAATAACATATACAGTATATCAATGCATAACAATCACAATAAGCATGACAAGCATCACAAGAATCAAAAGCATGAGAGACAAGAGACACAGAGTTTCCGTGGGGAAAACCCTAAGGTGAAAAATCCCACAACTTCCTCAGAGATAGAGAGAGCAATGGCTCAACCAAAGTACAACCAAAATACACTGAGATAGTCTCCTAGTAGCAGATGATCCTCCTCCTCACTAGTGTGCCACTTTCTGAGTGAGAGAGATATGACTTTCCGAATGATCTAAATAGAGATCACCTGATCTCTATTTATGCTAACCTATTTGCCCAATGACCTTATGGGGCCGACTTGTCTATCTAGGTACATCCCCATTATAATATATATATTTCAGGGCCGACCCCACACATGGTGGTCTAATAACCCATCGACAAGTACACACACTTGCGACACTTGTCAATCCACATGAAGACACTTCCTTACAGAGGAATAACACATCTCTAATAAGGGTACAATAAATATATATGAAATACATAGATGAAAGACATTCTGAAGTTACATATACATCAACACTCCCTCTTAACTAGGAAGGTATTTCTCGACACAGATCTACTAGACAAGTCTTCTTCTCGGGATCATCATCATCGATGCATCGTCATCGTCATCATCACTACTGCTGCTATCTCAACCAATCTCTGACTCTACTTGTCATAGGAAGTTCTACAGAGCCAGTCCTTTTTCATACTGGATGTAGGCTCACCACCTACAGGTCTTCGTCATCACTGGCCATACTATGGAATCCTCGGGACTTATTACTTGTGTCACAAAACCTCGAAAGAGCATCCCAGGCTGTTACGAGCACACGGCTCTACCTATAGGATCTCCCAAGGCCATATTATATGTGACCTCACCACAAAACCTCGCAAGAGCATCCCAGGCTGTTATGAGCACACGGCTCTACCTATAGGATCTCCTAGGGATAGATTATATGTGGTCACCACAAAACCTCGCAAGAGCATCCCAGGATGTTACTAGCACACAGCCCAACCTATCGGATCTCCCAGGGACAGATTATATGCCATAGGACAAAACCTCGAAAGAGCATCTGCCAGATATCCTAGGGCCAGATTATATGCCATAGGAAAAACCTCGAAAGACTATCTGCAGATCTCCCATGGCCAAATTATATGTCCTCCCAGAGCAACCTCGAAAGAGCATTTTCCAGATATCCCAGGGCCAAATTATATGCCATACGCAAAACCTAGAAAGACTATCTGCAAATCTCCCAGGGCCAAATTATATGCTCATCTGCACAACCTGATCCACGGCCATAGAGTATCAACCTGATACTCACCATACATCATCCTGATGTACACATGATCATCCTGATCATCATCACTGCAACATCCTGCTGCAAGTCATCTGGAGCAACATCTTGAAGCTCGTCATCCACGATCATCCTGATCATACAATGCATCTACTTGATGCATACCAAGTATCTACCTGATACATATAATCATACATGATCCACCTGATCATACAATGTATCCACCTGATACAAATACATAATACATATCACCATACATGATCCACTTGATACATATACAGATACATAGTCCAAGTATCCAACATGATGCATATACATACATATAAATGATCCAACTGATCATATCCAGCATCCAACATGATGCGTGCATACATATACATATAAATGATCCAACTGATCATACAAAGCAGAATCCAAAACATCATCCTGATACTCATCATCCAGCGCTTACATCCACAGCCATGTGAAGGATCCTCCTTCCAACATGCTTGGAATGGCTTCAACAAATGTGTCCATCACTTCTTCCTCGAAGTGTCATCAATCTGAAGAACGCCAAGCCTCTCCCTGAAGTACTTGAACTTCACCCTGGCTAGTGGCTTCGTCAGCACATCTACAATCTGCTCGTCCGTCGCAACGTACAGGAGCTTCACAGATCCTCTCTATACCATATCCCTGATATAGTGATATTTGATCTCTATGTGTTTCGACCTGTCATGAAACACTGGGTTCTCAGACAACTTTACACAACTCTGGTTATCACAGAAGATACCAGTGGCATCCAATGGGAGATCAAATAACTCAGACAGTAGCTTCTGTAGCCATACTGCCTCACAACTAGCTGAACAGGCTGCAACATACTCTGCCTCAGTTGTACTCAGTGCTACGCAGGACTGATTCCTGCTAAACCAAGAGATCACACCTGATCCCATACTGAAGCAGCACCCAGATGTGCTCTTCCTATCTGTAGCACTGCCAGCCCAATCTGAATCAACATAACCTTGCAGGTTAAACTTTTGATTCGCTTCATACTTGAGCCCATAATCCACTGTACCCTTCAGGTACCTCAAAACATGATTTAGAGCAACCAGGTGAACACTCCTTGGATCTGTCAGGAACTGACTCAATGTGTTCACCGCAAAGCAAATATCTGGTCTCGTGTTCAACAGGTACATCAAGGACCCAATCATCTGACGATACATAGAGACATCAACCGGCTCAGATGAAGCATCACATAGAAGCTTCAGATTCGATGCCATAGGTGTGGCCATGGCCTTGCAATCCATCATCCCGAATCTCTTCAGGATATCTACTGTGTACTTCCCTTGACCAAGGAAGATCCCACCTGCACTCTGCCACACCTCCTGTTAGCACTCGGATTTTCCTTGGGATGTATCAAAGAAACCCGATGTAACCTATTTCAAACCAATCTTTAGACTGAAAGTTGGCCTCTTTCAGCCAGAGAGGGCTCTCTCGGCAAATCTGCCATCCAATGTCACCACGACAGCAGTTTGACAATGAAACTCAAGGGCCAATCTATAAAATAAATAAAAACTTAAGGATTTTTAATGAGGTGGCTAGATCAACATGAACAGGATACCATTGGGCAATGGTATCCTGTTCATGTTGATCTAGCCACCTCATTAAAAATCCTTAAGTTTTTATTTATTTTATAGATTGGCCCTTGAGTTTCATTGTCAAACTGCTGTCGTGGTGACATTGGATGGCAGATTTGCCGAGAGAGCCCTCTATGGCTGAAAGAGGCCAACTTTCAGTCTAAAGATTGGTTTGAAATAGGTTACCTCGGGTTTCTTTGATACAGCCCAAGGAAAATCCGAGTGCTAACATTTTGGCGCCGTTGCCGGGGAACGAGGGTTTCATTTTCCCTGGGTATGAACGACAAAGTTTTCAGTTTTGACTGTTGATGGTGAACAATGGTCAAACATCAGTAAGGTTGTACATCTTTCACCTGGCGACTCCATCTTCAAGAATCCAAATTTCAGTGACTCCATTGGCGGCATGATCCAGAATCAAGCTTTTAAAGAGAACCGACAGACTCCGCTGGGAAATGAGCTCATTGTGAAGACATGGAAAGGCATGATGAAAAGACAAGGTACTCAAGTTTCAGTTTTCTCCAAGACATATTATCCTTTCTTGTAAATCTTTTCCTGTCTTTTCCTAAGCTTGGCAAAAGAATTTCTCATTGTTTTCTATATTCGAAAAAAGACCATAGATTTACTCCTGTATACCCTTCTTTAGAAACTGAAAATGTGTCTTCATTCTGTACATATGATTTTGATCAAGATCTTTTACTTGAAGCGCATGACAGTAAGGATCAGCCTTATAAACCTCATGATACTAAAGCTGATAATACATCCTCTTTACATAGTTCAGTTTCTTCCAATATCCAAAACCGATATATGCCACTTCACCTACCTCATGTTCTCCATGATTATCCTCCTAAATACCATAAATACCTTCCTAAATTCGATGGAGAAATCAAAGGCCTTACTGCTGAGAAACATCTTCAAGGTTTTGAAAATTTTCTGGATCTGTTCGAAGTGGATCAGGATGATGTTTGTATGAGGATTTTTGCCCAAACTTTCCAGGGAGATGTGAAGAAATGGTTTCGCCATTTACAGCCAGAGTCTATAGACACATGGCAGGGGTTTTCTGATGTCTTCTTGAAGTTTTGGGGTAAGAGGAGGTCATGGGACCTAGTCCTTTCAGAATTTTACTCTATGAGGGTGCAGGAAGGGGAATCCTTATCCAGTTTCAACAGGAGGTTTGCCAGCGCCTATTATGATATGCCGAAAGAAATTCAGCCCCTAGAGAATGCTGCCAAGTTACATTATGTATCTATTTTTCATTCTGATTTCTCTTTTCTTCTCTTGGAAAGAAATCCCTCCAGTTTACAACATATGTTCGTTGATGCTTTAGAAGTTGAAGATAATCTTAGAATGTCCAGGAAATTATCAAGCAAAGAAAATGATGAGAGGATTGAAGAAGAATGTGGGTTCAAAGAGAAGTATGGACAAGGAGAAATGGCTTGGCATTCCAGTTTTTCCCATGACAAACAAAGAGATCATCAGCTGGGTGATGTGACAGAAAAAGGTAACTCTGACTTGTTTTATGTCAATTACAATCAGCCTGCTAAAAATTCTGTTAGTGAGGGTTTTAAAGAAAATTTCAGTCCACCTAAATTTGATGAGTATGAAGAAGATTGCTTAGGTATGGCACCGGCTGAAAACTTTATAAGTCCTAGAGCAGTTAGTGAAGAAAATTTGATCACTATCCATGATCAAACATCTGAAAATCAACATGCTGAAAGTGACTGTCTACCCCTCTGTTATGCTTCGTTCGAATTGATAAAACAAAAAATTAAGGCTTCTAATCAAAAACAGAAATCTATGATGGAGAACTCCATAAACTTTTTTGAAAATGGAATTAAAGAAGAAGAAGAACAAGTCTATCATCATTCTCAAGAAGCAGAGGTTTTCCATAGGGAAGATAAGTACCAAACAGAAAATCAGGTCTCTATTTCGCATTCAGAAATTTTGTATCAAGAAGAGTCTGTTGCACTTGATGTCATTGAAGAATTTAATGATGGTTTTGCTGTTTTTGATGAAGAAGGGCGAGTTTTAAATTCTGAATTTTCGAATGAAATTGGTGATGGCCTTTGTATCTTTTCTCCCGAGCCAGATAAGAATTTTCTTCAGTCTTGTCAGTGGTCTTCTAATTCAGAAGAAGGTCAGATAAGCTTCTCTCCATGTCACATTATTTCAGAAGCTGTGGGTCTAGAGGACTCTGTCTTATTTGATTCACTTAAAGAACAATACATCAGTACTTCTCTTGGAATACAAGAAACAGAACAGGCCTCAAATGATGCTGCTGATTTTTCCTTAAACAAGAAAGGTGGGCGCCTCCATAATATTTCCAAAATTTCTCCTCTATCTGAAGATGAAATAGATCAACTCCTGAAAAGTCTTATTACAACTCCAGTAATGTCGGATCTGCATTGTTCACACAGTGAGTATGTAAGTGAGACCTCTTCCATTTTCAAGCATGTAAATCTAAATTTAAACATTGACAGTCATGCCGATCCTTTGAAGGAACCTATTTATGATGATGATTCTCCGCCAAGGGATCAACTGTTAGACACTATTTATTTCCATCAAAAAGATAGGGTTAACATGATTAATGATCTTGAAGGATGTTTGTTGTTTGAAGATGTTTTGGATAATGATGTGGATAAGTATAAAGATGGGATAGATGGCATACCAAAAAGGGAAACAGAGCCGCTCATGCTTGAGGAGGATGCAGTCGAAACGCGAGTATTAGAATATCATGCCCCCCTATGCACTCTCATCAATCCACAACTGAGTAGTCTTGCAGGTCAACTGGAAAGAGATATTTCCGTTCTTGTTGAATCTCAAGACGAGATAATATTTCAAACTTTTGAAGATCCTTATGCTAATTTACTACGGTCTGAAGGGAAAATGAATTTTTTAACATTTGTGGGACATGAACTCATTAGCAGAGAATGTTTGGAATGGTTTGTTTTCTGTCTTTCTTACTCACTCAAAAGGAATGCAAGCCGTAGTCGAGCAGATGGTCAGTTATTAGATTGGCTTCATTGGCACTTTTGTGTCATTTGATTCAGCAGTCGCTTTTCAGCAGAGTAGGGTAGGTAGGAGGAATAAGTTTGCCCGGCAAACATTTTTCAGTATGTACAGCGTTGTTTTCATTTTAGTTCCAGCATGAATGTTTCAGTTTTCTATAGTTAAATGGTTTTCAGCTACAGTTTTTGGATGGAGGACTGGTTACAGGATACAGGATACAGGTTATAGGTTGCAGTTTTCAGGATTGGGAGCCGCCCAATGGTTAGGCACATGGTCTACGGTGTTCTTTGCCGCCTCGCTGGGAGGACGGCATCCCCAGTAGGAGCCAGTTGTTGACACTCAATAAAATTTTTGGTTAATTATCTTCTGACGACATTGATGGTGCAAAAATAGATCAATTTGCATAAGGGAGGTTTCAAACTTGGTCAAGAAAAACATCTTTGTCCTCGGGCGTACAAAAGAAGGAAAAGCTTTATGTTTTCATGAAAAACCCAAGGCCAAAAATCACTAAGAAAAAGGTTTGATATTCTAAAAACAAAAGATAAGTATGGAGAGGAGTTTTCACAATTTGGGCATAGTTGGAGGTTTCATGAAAAAGAAAAGCTTCAATATTATATTTTCTAAAAGTTAAAGCTTTTTGAAGGTTTTTTATATTTTAATTTTTAACCCAAAAAATAAATTTTATGAAGTAAGGAGACTTTATAAAAAAAAGAGGATTTGTTGTATTCTCTATATTGGGTCAAAGTTTCGAATGAAAGATGGAACAAAATGTATGTGCGCCCAAACACCGAGAGCTCATTACGGGACCGAGTGCCAATCCTCGAGGGTGCTACATATCTCATATCCTCATCATCCACGAGCCTCCCATTTATTTGCTACTTGAAATATATTAGAGGCAATAGGGTATTTAAAAAATGAAGAGAATTCGTCTCTATTTGCATGTGGGACAAAGGCTGAGAATATAAATATGGCTTGAAGATGGCGACGAGCAGGAGAGTAAAACTTGTGGCGTTTGGAGATGAATTCGTTGTATGTTGCAAAGGCTAGAGGATAAAAGTCGCTCCAAGCCCCAATGTCAGAAGCCGTGGGCTCACTTCATCAAAACTTTATGTAATTATTGTGGTGTGTAAACAGTGCAATATATTTTCTCGTCAACATGATGCACACAATTGTCTTCTCAATCTTAAGTATCAGGGAGGGATGAGGCCGTGGCAAAATTATATATATACAGAGTAAAAAGAAATGATTCGCTGTGCGTGTGGGAGAGACTTCATCATGTGGAAAGCAGTCGACAAAGGAGTCCTTTCATGTTTTATGGCTTGCATCTTTAAATGGTCGCATGTGAACTTTAAACTGTTGAAGAAAAGAAATAAATCTAGTTTCAGAAACCGCATTGAGGAAAAAAGAGGAGAGGTTGTTGTGACTACTGCGTTTTCAGAAACTTGATCCCCATGCTGACACGTAGCGAGATCAGATGGAAAAGTTTCAATATAGATCAACGATCCACGTGACTCCGCATTTGCAACATGCTCGGTGGATAGGAAATGAAGCTGGCGCGATGAGAAAACCACTATCCAACGTGTTAATATTTTATACGTCCGCGTATGTGAAACGTGGTATTGAAAACCACTCAACCCTCGCGCGATACCAACCATTGGCGGGAGTATAAAAGGGAAGGTAGTCTCCTCTTTTGGCGTCTTATCACTTGAAACGGAGCACCAAACCCTAACGCCATTCATTTGCAGCCGAGGAGAAAGATGCCCATGTCCGAAAGCTAGGAGGATTCGCCATTGAGTCGAGAGAGCTGGAGACAAACGAAAGGAATAAAACCGTTACCATGTTTTGTATTTGAAGGAGAAAATACCATTCGTCCAGAAGGTGCAGAAGCTCGTGGAGGTCGCATGCATACACTCAGGTGATGACGTTGATATTCTCTGTAGCAGAAGATTGACAGAGATGGTTTCTCTTCCCCACGATATGATGCCCATATATCATGTATTCAAACGTTGCATTCAGTAATTGTTCTTGACATTGGGGTATCTTTCCATGGCACCCATTTTCAGTATCTCTCTGCCGAAGCAGGATTTCGAGAACCTGACACCCTTTGAGAAGAATTTCTATGTGGAGACACTGGGCATCGCTTCCATGACTGAAGATGAGGTCAGGGAATATCGCCACAGACGTGAAATTACCATTGATGGTCGAGATATTCCCAAGCCCGTTAAAAGTTTTGACAACGTAGGATTTCCGGATTATGTTCTTCAAGAGGTTATAAAAGCAGGCTTTACTGAGAGTTTTCCGTCAGTACACAGCACGTAGAATATTGTCATTTGGGTGAAATCCCTCTCGAATGCAGACTGAAGGGACTCGCTCCATCCAGATTTAGGTATTACTTGCTATTTGGAGGATGCATACATCAGAGAACAGTTCAGGGATTACGATTCATCAACGTTTGCTTTGGAGCTCAAATTGGGCAGGGATATGGTCTCGCTGAAACTTGTGCTGGTGAAACCTTTTCTGACTGTGATAACACGGCTGATAGCCATGTTGATCACTCATTTCCTTATTTCAGATGATGGAATTGCTTGATAGAGGGATGCGCTGGTTCTATACTAGAAAACATTTTGCCAGGTGGAAGCAGCTTTGGCAGCGAGCCATTATCTATGGAAATGTCAGGATGCACGCAGGTTCATTCCACAGCCATTGAGTGGTTTTTTGTTGTTTCATCCCATCAAGCTCTTGAAAGTTGGGCTCAGAAAGAAGGAATCATTTTCTTTTGCTAAAGAAATGAACTATTGAGCATGGATAGCTAGGAAATAGGGTCACTACAATCGTTACCCTTTCCAAAATCATGAGAGATATTTTTATGGTTTTGACGCAGACATTAAAAAGGGTCAATTTCATGAAGAAAGTTACTGTAGCTGCCACTATTTTCAAAATTATCCAGAATTTGTGGAGATGTTTTGAAGCAAGTATCAAGAAAGTCATTTATCACAATGAAAGGGCCTAATCAATGTTTGCAGCTACTATTAGGCGAAAACCCAACAAATCTTTGGAGAATATTTTTAAAGGCTCAAGGGATGTAATACTTGGCATTCAGAAGTGGTGCAGCACCTATCATTGGAATGATAAACAGAAAAGAGGTTTTCAATGCTAGTGAAGGATTCGAAAGCAAGTGGGAACAGCCACCTGAAGACCATCCCATGAATATATTTTTGTCATACTTTGTAATAAATTTATCATTTAGTGAAAAATACTACCGAATGTAAAAAGGCAATTAAGTTTTATTTCAATTTTTCTGTTTTGAAAAGGAACATAGGTGGCAAGAAGTCCAAGAAGCTATTTTTAGAAGAATACAGTTAGGGTTTGCTTAGAGGGCAAATTTTTGTATAAATTATGCATTTTACAACATGCAAAGGGTTGGATTTTCGGTAAGGAGAAACCCATTCTGGGTGTTTTGAAGGGCTTCAGAAGTTAATAAAGATCTCAGAATTGAACAGATTTTTCTTCAAAGATTCATGTGTTGTTTAAAATTGCAGTCTGTACCATTTCCTTTCTCTACCTGTGCAAGTTTATTTTCTGCGTCATTCTTTTCATTATGTCGTTTTCTTCTATGCTTAGATGAACGTTCATAATAGATTGAGATTCATGTTTTTATGCCTCGATTTATTCGCTTCTGAGCATCCATTTATTTCTCTAAAATTAGCAGTGGATTCATCTGAAAATTGATGCCCGTTGTTAATGGATTGTCTTTATTTCTTTCCCTATCACCTGGAAAAATCTTATTGACTGTAATAAGACAGCTATCTTGCCTTTGTATGAAAATATTTGTTTAACTGTGGGTCCATATATTTCTGTTTTCTCGACTCCATTGCCCAGTGGTATCCTGTTCATGTTGATCTAGCCACCTCATTAAAAATCCTTAAGTTTTTATTTATTTTATAGATTGGCCCTTGAGTTTCATTGTCAAACTGCTGTCGTGGTGACATTGGATGGCAGATTTGCCGAGAGAGCCCTCTCTGGCTGAAAGAGGCCAACTTTCAGTCTAAAGATTGGTTTGAAATAGGTTACCTCGGGTTTCTTTGATACAGCCCAAGGAAAATCCGAGTGCTAACACCTCCATACCTAGTAAATAATGCATCATTCCCAAATATTTCATATCGAACTCGGCAGCAAGCTTCCTCTTAGTATCTGCAATCAATCTGTCATCTCCTGTTACAAATAAGTCATCCACATACAGGAGTAGAATCATAGGATTCCCTTCCTCAACTTTGTAGTAAAGGTTGGAATCCACTTTACTCTTGGTAAAGCCCAAACTAGATAGGAAACTGTCCATCCTACCATACCAAGTTCTGGGAGCTTGCTTCAAGCCATACAAGGCTTTATTCAATCTGCACACATATGACTCCCTGTCATGTGTTTCGAAACCAAGTGGCTGCTCCACATATACTTCCTCTTCAACTACACCATTCAAGAAAGCTGTCTTCAAATCCATCTGGTGTATCTTCTATTTCATCATTTTTATATTTCTCTATGCTGCCATCTGCAGCATGCTTGATCTGATAGATCCATATGGAAGTCATTACAGACTCCGCTTCAGGTCTTGGTACTGCATCCCAAACATCATTCTTCATGATCGACGGATCATGGCATTCTTCCATTTCTTCATCCCACATCCTGGGAACTTCAATACATTCAATATCTTCAATAGATATCTTTGTTGTTGGAACAAATGTTGTAGTCCTTCTTTTGTAGGTAAAGGTATACGATCTTTCCTACAAAACAAGTTAAATTGCATGATTAGAAACATCTCATAATTTTCAGAACAAATTCTTTCACATAAAGAAATATGTCATACAGTCATGCAATTATCTTAGCCAAAGCTTCAATACAACTTTTATCCATGTTCCACAACTTTCTAGATGCCTTCCAATCTTTACCAGAACATTGTTAAGAGTTTGCACTACTCCCAACATGTCAGCAAAGAGGTTTCATTCTAGATAAGTAGCACTGGAATGTTGTACAGTGCCATAGGCCACTTACCCATCACATGCATATTAGTAGTATATTGTTCATTAATGCAATCATTCTAATATGCACAATACATCTCCTAAGTCTAGGAACATAAGCATAATATTATTTAAGAAATGATAATTGAAATACTTATCTTTGTTTGTTTGTTGGGTGGACTCCCTCTGAGTCTTTGCTTCCTGGCAGGAGCTGCTGAAGTAGCTTCTTCTACACCTTTCTATTGTGGAATGTAGGAAGATGGTCAACTCCCTCTGAATATCTGCATCCTTGCAGGAACTACTGGAGTGTGCTTCTTCTTGATCTTTTCTCCCTTGCAGGGGAAACTAGAGTGTGCTCCCTCTTGATCTTTGCTTTCTGGATTACCTGTCCTTTGAACTTATATTCATCCTTGGTCCCTGAGCATGCTTATTAGTATCATGATTGTGTTATCCTTGTGATCTCATACAAAATCATACATTCATTAGTATATTCTCAATACTATCAAAACTCAATAATCTCAAGCATGTATGATCATTTCAAACAGAAATAATAAGCATTAGTATTCAAGGTTTATATATGATTCTTAAGGTTAGTCATAACATGTCTAAACCTGTGATTACTCAAACCTATGACTCTTATGGTTAGTCATAACATTAAATAAGGTAAGACACATAATATGCATATACCTATGATTATTCAAACCTATGACTTCATGAGTAAACATAATCAATCATGTCATGCATATTTATATAATAGATCCTATGATATAAGAAACACATACCTGGTCACCATACTTGCTAGTTATGTCTAGCAATGTGTTCTTGTTCTCTTCAATGACCTACATAACTCATTAGTTAACTTTTGCAAAAACAAATTATACATACCTCTATGTGATCCATGAATATGGATGAATCTTTGTCTTTATGTCACCATGGCATGTTCAGGTTGTCCCTTTAAATTGTACAATCCTCCCTCTTGCTCTCCAATCACTACTGCATCATCTATGGTCTTTCCCTTTGGCCACATTAGGACTTGGCCATCCACAAATGCAACCCTCATACCTTTTGCATCCAATGCAGAGATGGAGAGTAAGCTCTTCTTGAGCCCAGGTACATAAAGGACTTCTTTCATCTTCAAAGATTTTCCAGAATCTAGGTTGTAGGAGGCTTCACCACTTCCTTTGATTGGGTATTGATAATCATCCCCAAGTTTCACCTTATGAGGTGATTCATGTTCAGATAGATTCACAAAATGTTCCTTAAACCCAGTCATGTGTTTGGAAGCCCCACTATCAATCAACCAATCATTACAACCATGGGAGATAGTACCTGTGAGAGCAGAGATTAGAACATACTCTTCTTCACTTGATGAGTCATCGTCACTTTCTGCCCTAGCCTTCTTCTTTGGAGGTTCATCATCCTCGGCAGCATGGGCATGGAAATTTCTTTTGCTGCCCTTCTTCTTCTTGCTGAAGTTGTTGTTATTATCCCTTTTGTTCTTGGGACAATCTGAAGCAAAGTGACCCTTCTCATTGCATGTGAAGCATCTTAGATCCTTCTTATTCTTTTGATAGGATCTTTTGTAGCGAGAGTGCTCCTTCTTGGGCTTGCTTCTTTTGGTGTGAGTTGCGAGAGCTTGATCTTCACCTCCCATCTTTTCCTCACGAGCTACAAGTCTAGCTTCTTCTTGAGAGCATTCCTCCCATAGTTTACTGAAAGAGATCAATTTCTTTCTTGCACAGATTCCTTGAATAAAGGAGTCCCATGACCTAGGTAGGCCATTCAGAGTGGTCATAACAACTTCACCATTGTCCACTACTTCATCCACAGCTTCAAGTTGCTCCTTGATCTGAGAGACCTTGGAGAATTAAGATTGAATGGTTTCTCCATTCAACATCTTGACCCCTTTCAATTGATTCCGCAGAGTCATCTTCCGATTGATGTTCTTCCCTTCAAATAGCTTGGTCAAAGATTCAAACATCTCCTTGGGTGTCTTTAGAGAAGACACGTGGGGTATGAGATGGTCTTTGATAGAATCAGTAATGATTCTCTTTTCCTTGACCAAGTTCTTCTTATGCAATACCTTGGCCTCGTCATCCTCTAGGATAGGGATGTCTTCTTTTATATATGAGTCCAACTCATTCTCTTCCAGGATTAACCCAATCCTATACTTCCAAGCTCGGAAGTTATCATCCCCTTCAAGTTTATCCTCAAGCTTGGTGTGGTGAGACATCTTAAAGAGTACTTCAAATGGAAATAGAAAAGATTTAGGTCTTACCACTTGAAATGCTGAAAACTGGATCTGGTCCCAGATTAGGGTTTGTCGAAAAAACCCTAAAAATTCAAAATGTGAATTTCAAATTTCTGAAAGGATAGAAAAATGCGCCTTGATGAGCTGATCAGCCTGGTGCATTCAGAATTTGAGATCAGCAAAGCTTTACCCTTCAGATTTGTCTTTTTGTGCTCTCGGGTTCACTAGGGAGAGCCCTGAATTAGGGTTTGAGTTTCCCAAAGATCTACCTAGCCAAAAATCTCGATCCAAAGCTCTAAACTTCGATTTTTGCAAGGAGCTTCTAGCTATGTCTTCAGATTCCAGAAATTCCTATTTTTGTGGAAACCCTAATTTTTAGGGCCAAATCTGAAAATGCTCAGAATTGAATTCTGATTGGACAGATAGATTCTCCTTGATGAGTAGAGTCAATCTACTATACTGTTTTTCCAAAAACTATGGAGAGAAACCCAATAAACAAGAAACTCAAGTTTTCGTCACTGCAAAATGTCTTCTTCTCAGGTTAGCTCTGATACCATGTTAAATTTTGAGCATTAATTCACAATACTCTAGGATCTTCACTGAGAGAATAACATATATAGTATACCAATGCATAACAATCACAATAAGCATGACAAGAATCACAAGAATCAAAAGCATGAGAGACAAGAGACACAGAGTTTCCGTGGGAAAAACCCTAAGGTGAAAAACCCCACAACTTCCTCAGAGATAGAGAGAGCAATGGCTCAACCAAAGTACAACCAAAATACACTGATATAGTATCCTAGTAGAAGATGATCCTCCTCCTCACTAGTGCGCCACTTTCTGAGTGAGAGAGATATGACTTTCCGAATGATCTAAATAGAGATCACCTGATCTCTATTTATACTAACCTGTTTTCCCGGTGACCTTATGGGGCCAACTTGTCTAGCTAGGTACATCCACATTATAATATATATATTTCAGGGCTGACCCCACACATGGTGGTCTAATAACCCATCGGCAAGTACACACACTTGCGACACTTGTCAATCCACATGATGACACTTCCTTATAGAGGAATAACACATCTCTAATAATGGTACAATAAATATAGATGAAATACATAGATGAAATACATTCCGAAGTTACATATACATCAACATCCAACAATACAATGAGCATATTCAGGAGCTTTACTAGCCTCTTGGCTTTTACCTTTAATTTTATCTTATTTCTTCTGGCTATGTATTTCTTTTATGGAATCTCAAGGGGCCCAACACTGATGTGCTTCATGTCCATTCTTCACACAATGCTTACACTGTAAGTCTGGTCTTCTATTTGAGTTGTTTCTGCCCCCCTGCCTTTGAAATTTCTTCTTGTTTGTCCTCTTATGTTGCTTTCTCCCTTGGAAGAGTCTTTTGATTGGTTCTTTGTTTTTTGAGCAAGCTAATGGGTTTCTCCAATGGGTACTTCTCCAACTGTAGTAGCCAATGAATGCATATTTATACTAGTAGTGTAATAAACCTACAATTTTAACAGTGTTTGGGAGAAAAAATAGAGGTAGGTGCAGATCTAAAGTCTCTGCCAGCTTTTCTTTACAATATGATAGTCTAACATAGTACAATATTTGGTAGTTAATATTATGTAGAACAATATTGCAATTACAATATGTAGGTATTGGTTATATTGAAATCAACATTCTCACTTCTAAGAGCACTAGAAGATAATTCCAAGAAGCAAAATTTTCAGAAAATGACCAAAAAAAAAACTTAGCAAATAACGAATGAGCCAAAGTCACTAGTATTCTCACATTCTCCACACTAGGTCATGTTAGGTCAACATACCAGCTCCACGTTCCATAATTCCTTTTAACAAGAAGGTTGAGTTTAGTCCACGTGGGCTCCTCATTGTGAAATGGCGCAACAATCAATGGTTCAAGCTTCGCATCTCCACAAAGTGACTCCATTCAACTCTAGATCATGCATCCCATGGAGAACTTCTTAACTCACATGATTCTCAAGGGTGCACAACATTTCATATTGTAGTTGCAGGTGTTGTGCACTATTTGATTAGTCATGAAGCACCAACGTTCACTCCATAAAATGTATCAATGCACGGTTTCCAATACATTGGGTTTCAACGTAGCAATAATACAAGACGCGGGTCTCTCAATCATTCAAACTTCAATGCAACATTAATAGTAATGCATCTTCTTGCAGGAAGAATGTATTGAGAATGGAGAGAAAATAGTATTGGGATGTTAGGAAGGTAATATTTAGCATAGGCTCCAACCAACGATACTACTAGTTCGTAGCTCTTTGACAAGAATCACAAGAGGCTTCACGCAAATTGGAGAGAGAGTCTTATAATACACAACTCTAAAAAATGAAGAGATAAAAGGTAGACTACAATCAGTATTCAATAATCACACCAGACAAGTAGTTCACAACAATAGAATGGCTCCATGCAACAAGATATGGCCCCGCATAGAAATAGAATGGAGGAGAGCACGAATTAGGGTTTAGAACGGCTCCACGCATTTCTTCACCAAGACTGATATGCAGCTCTTCAAATCGATAGGAGGTGATCCAAATTTATGTGAGAATGAAATGAAAGAGCATACATATAAACATAACGCATATATATTGCAAGGAACATAGTGATACAGTAAACTTAAATTCTATTAAATGAATGAAACATAATAGACTGTAAAATAAAAGTAGCTAGAATGGTGGTAGCTATAACTTTGAGAAGAAATGTGGCGGTTATGCTCATTCGTCACCAGTTGATTACAAAAGGAGACCAAAGGGCCCTTTTATCATAGACATGAGGTCAAAAACCCTAAACATCAAAAACCTAACACTAGGAGATGAATCGTAAAAAGGTTTACGGGCCCCAAGGTGGTTAATTGAGGTGTCAACTTCTCAGGGGCATAACTTTTGCATACGATCTCTGTTTGGTGCACTTGGTAGCTCTTTGGAAAGGTCTAACCAAGGAGTACAAGATGAGATGTGTATATAGATGTTAGAATAAACCTATCATTTGGAAAATGGATCACAAAAGAAACATCATTTAGGGCCTCAAAATGGCCCCAGAAGTTCAGGACCCGAAAAATAGTAAAAAATTGCCAAAGTGGAAAAAGTTGTTTTGACCCAGTGGAATATGTGGGTGGCCACCGATATCCATCTGGATCATTCAGGACCCGAAAAAAGTAAAAAAATACCAAACTAGAAAGAAAAAAAATTGACCTAGTGGAATAGGTGGGTGGCCATTGTAATATCCCTTCAAAGGAAAGTCCTTGGATTCACCTTGTTTTGACTCTAAGGTTTTGTTTACAACTGGTTCCAAATAGCTTCAAATGATTTCAAAATTGGGGAGGAAGGTATTTATGGGGCATAGGAAATATTAACACACCTATCAAACATCCAAACAACTGATATACCCATCCATGGTCTGCAAATTTCATGGGAAGAAGTTTTGGAACAAGACTAGTTAATTTGAGAAGTGGAGATCCCCCCTAGGTCTGCCATTAGATTCTCTTCCAAACACTGTATGGCCTTCACTAATTCTTGGTATGAGACTTGGATATATTAGAATAAATTAGGAAAAACATATGTGCAACATTATATTTGGTTTTAGGGTTGAATAGGCATCCTAATGAACAACAACTTCTAGAGTCTATTTCTTTAGGTGAAATTGGTGGGCAAGGAGGATAAGCATCCACCTTGCAAGGACAAGCTAAGCTCTCCAATTTTTTCCAAATTAGAAATGATCAAAAGCTGGTATCATTCTTTCTTCTTGTCTTTTATTAACCTCCCAAGGCCTCCATGGCTCAAATTCCCTCCAATATCTTCATCCCAACTCGAATTAGGGAGAGATTCCCATGAGTGCCACTTGTCCAACATTCCCTAGCCTTCTTCTTCCATCAATTCGAATGGGGGGAATCTTGGCTACCATAACTCCCTTGTGCGCCCTCTTGGAGGCTATTTTTATCCCTGACATGTCATATAGGTCAGGTGTTAGCAATCAGGTCTGATCCTTGTCATAAGTCTCATAGAATATTCATCATTGTTGTCATAGAAGCTAGGGAATCTAGCCCAAGTGTTACAATACCTCTAAGATGCCTCTTCTTCTTCCATGGGAGTTAATATTCCACTCAAATTTGACTCTCATTTAGTCATGCCAAGCATAATTCCTCTCCAACTCCCCCAAGAACGTTAGACTCCACCTTGGATTCGAATGGGTGAGAATAGGATGCCATGTGGCATGGAGAATATTGTCTTCTGTGGGTACCACACCACCTATGCGCCCTCATGACCAAGTGCCACCTTATTTTATTATTATTAATATTTATTTAGCCCCTTTTAATATATATTTTTCAATCTAATGTCCATTTGCGGCCTTGTAGCTCCCTTATTCCAAGTCTAAATGTTTCCACCCTAACCTAGGGAACTAGTAGATTGGTGGAATTTTCCCTTCATGTGATTTATTTGGATGGGGACATTACAGTCCTCCCCACCCAAGATTGCTTGCCCTCAAGCAATTCCAAATTAGGATGCTGCAAAATTTTTTCCTCTTCCCATGTGGCATCCTCACTTGGAAAATATTTCCATTGTACCAAATATTCTCTTATGGTTATGCTCCTCAATTTTCTTTCTCTCATCTTCAAAAAAAAATCTAGAATGAGTCTGAGTTGTCCTTCATCATCTAATGGAGGGAGTGTTTCTAAAATAGAAATTTGATGACCAATAGCCTTCTTAAGGCATGAAACATGAAATACATTATGGATTTTGCTACCTTCCGAAAGTTCTATCTCATAAGCTACCTCCCCAACCTTTCGAACTATCTTGTATGGATGATAAAACCTTGGTTTAAGATTTTTTGATCCTTTCTATTTTAAGGTGGTTTACTTATATGGCTTCAGCCTCAAATAAACCAAATCATTCACTTGAAAAGTTATTTCCTTCCTATGTTGATCCACATACTGTTTTTGTTGATTTTGGGAAACCTGCAAATTGTCTTTTAAAAGCTTCAAAATATCTTGACTTTCCTCAACCCGATCTTTAGATTTTGGAGCTCTACTATCACCAAAAATGTGATCAACAAAGGTGAGTGCTTCATAACCATAAAGTGCTTTGAAATGAGACATGCCAATGGACATATGGAAAGTAGTATTGTAGCAAAACTCACCCAAATGTAGCCATTTAACCCGTGCTTTCTGTTGCTCACCAACATAGTTTCTCAAGTACCCCTCCAACCATTGGTTCACCCTTTCTGTTTGGCCACCAGTTTGAGGATGATATCTTGTTCTAGGATTCAATTGAGTGCCCACCAACTTGAAGAGTTATTTCCAAAAAGCACTCATAAATCTGCTATCCCTGTCACTCACAATGTTTTTGGGAAGTCCATGCAATCTGAAAATATCTCTAAAGAATAGCTCAGCTACTTGTGCAGCAGTAAAAGATGATGTAATAGCAAATAAATGAGCAAATTTTGTGATTCTATCCACCACAACATAAATACAATCCTTACCAAAATCCTTGGGCAAACCTGTGATGAAATCCATTGAGATGCTTTCCCATTTTTGTTCTGGAATGGGAAATGGTTGTAAGAGACTAGCAGGATGGGTGTGTTCAAATTTGTTTTGCCGACATATCTTGCATTCATTCACATACTTTAAAACATATTCCTTCAACCCTTTCCAAGAGAACCGTTGTCTTAATTTCCTATATGTTTTAAAGAAACCAGGATGGCCTGCTAAAGGAGAATCATGAGCTTCCTTCAAGATCTTGTGCTTTAAGTTCGAACCATGAACTAAGTATATTTGGTCTTTATGTAGATTAGGCCATTCAATATCTTGTATCTATCATCTCCTTTGACCCCATCTAACAAATCACAAGCAAATCTATCTTTAGCATACTCTACTATTAGCACATCTTTCCAATCTTTCGAAATGTCCATAAGGGAAAATGAAGGTCTCCTAGACAATGCATCTACTACAATATTATTCTTCCCTTTTACATATTCAATGTCAAAATCAAAATCTTGGACCTTACTTACCCATTTTTGTTGCCTTTCATTGAGATATTTTTGTGTGAGGAAATGCTTTAAACTGTTATGATTAGTTTTGACCACAAACTTGTTCCCCACCAGATATTGTCTAAACTTAGCCAAGGAATGCATGATGGATAACATTTATTTGTCATATATGGAATAGAGCCTCTCATGTGGCTGCAATTTTTTTCTATAAAAAGCTATGGGGTGTTGATTTTGCTTTAGGACCGCCCCTATGCCTTCCCCTGATGCATCACATTCCAAAACAAATGGTTTAGAAAAATATGGTAATGCAAGATTGGACAACTACTCATTACCTCTTTCATTCTTTGGAAATCATTTTCAGTCTCTTCATCCCATTTGAAAGCATCCTTCTTGGTCAAATCGGTAAGGGGAGCAATTAGTTTCGAAACCCCCTTCACAAACTTCCTATAGTAAGTGCATATCCCAATAAAGCCTCTTAATTTAGTGATGTTCTTGGGTGGTGGCCATTCAAGAATAGCCTTTATTTTCTCCAAGTGCACCTTTACCCCATCTTTCCCAATGATGTGCCCAAGATACAAAATTTCTTTCAACCCAAACTCACACTTGGATAGCTTAGCAAACAAAGATTGTTCATGCAAGATTTTCAATACAACTTCTAAATGGTGCAAATGTTCCTCCCATGTCTTACTGTAAATCAAAATATCATAAAAGAAAACCAAAACAAACTTATGGAGCTGCTTGCAAAAGATTTTGTGCATGCATGATTGGAAGGTCGCTGGAGCATTGGTCAAATCAAAAGGCATGACAAGAAATTTGAAATGACCATAGTGACACCTGAAAGCAGTTTTCCGCACATCCTCCTCCTTCATTCGAATCTAATGGTAACCAAATCTAAGATCAATTTTGGAAAAGAAATTTTCTCCAAATGGATCATCCATGAGCTCATCTATCTGAGGGATGGGATATGCATACTTTATATTCTTCTTGTTTAAAGCTCTAAAATCAATGCACATCCTTAAGGTTCCATCCTTTTTCTTCACCAAGACAACTAAAGAAGCATAGGGACTTGAGCTTGGTCTAATGATCCCCAATTCCAAGAGCTTTTGAATAGCCTTCTCAATCTCATCTCTGAACCTTTTTGGGTGTCTATATGGGGGTATTTGTATAGGTGAAGTACCCACCTCCAAAACAATGGTATGCTCAACTCCTATGTCAGGTGTCCTTCTAGGAGGAAGGTCTCGAAAAGGCCTTTCATACTTTTGTAGTAGTTTCCTTATCTCCCTTGGATGTCTGCAATATTTATGTTTGGCTTGGGGGAAGTGATGAAACATTCAACATCCCATTCAATGTCCCCATGTCTCAACATGGACCTCATACTGTGGGAAGACACCACTTGGTTCGGATAGGTGTGCATTCCTCTCACTACCCTTTGTTTTCCTTCTAAATCCTTGAACTTCATTTCAGGTATTTGGTAGTTCACTGTATGTTCTCCTATAGAGTAAAACCATTGTACTCCCAAAACCACATTTGTATCAGCAACATCCACCACATAGAAGCTATCAGAAAATGTGTAATTTCCTATGGTAAGTTGTAGCTTTGGAATCCATGTGTTGCATTCCATAGAATTTTTACCTAGAATGATGACTGTGTACCCTTCGAATGATTCAGTGGGTAACTTTCTCCTCTCCACCAAGGTTGCATCAATGAAGTTATGAGTTGCTCCTCCATCTACCAATATCGAAACTCTCTACCCTTGTACCACTCCCTTGCATCGGATGGTGTGAAAACGAGGCACTCCTGAAAGCACTCCCATTCTCCTTTTTTCGGGTGATGGATGATCTTCTTCTGCTGTGTCATATCCCTCTTCTTGGGCTAAAAGTTGTTCTTCTTCCTCCATGTCCCCTTCATCATCAAAAAATACTTCAATGAATTGTGCTTTCCCCTTAGCACATTTATGCCCTGGTACCCATGGTTGAAAACATGTGTAACATAGTTTCTTTCTTCTAAGTTCTTCCTTGCTTGGTCCCTCTTTATTTTCCTTCCCAAATGAATCTTTTTGCCATGGTATCTTGTCAAATCTAAACTTGGAAGGAAAATTTGGCTTGGGGGGATACTTTGTCTTGGGTAGCACATTTTGCAGATCTCTTGCCAAGTTCATGGCATTTTTTAATGAAGTAGGTTAGTGAGCCTTAACTAAACCTTTCAAAGGTTCAGTCAATCCTTCAGTAAAGAGTAATACCAATCAAACCATATATACATCAACCACCATAACTAATAGTTTTTGGAATTCCAACATGTACTCCTCAGGGGTTCCAGTTTGCTTCAACTGTGCTAGTTCCTTAAAAGGCATTTCAAGGTCTTTTTGCTCAAATCTTTCCATTAACCTGTTAACAAACTCTTCATATGATGTGACCTGATCATGTCCCGAGGTTTTAAGTCCATGGCACCACCAAGAATTTTCTTCTCCCTCAAGATGCAGAATAGCCATTTTTAAAGCATCCTCTTCAACCATTGGATTCAACTGAAAATATACATCTAACTTTTGTATCCAAGTATTTGCAGAACTTTGAGTTGAGCCATCAAAGGTAGGAAGGGGCATTTTGACTATGGAATAATTCAATTCTTTGTTTTGGAAATGAGTTATGTTGCCTCCCCTCATCTTGAGCTTGTTTGAGACAGTAAAGAATTGATCAAATGGTAAGGTCCTCCAACAATCTTCACTCAACTGCTGCCATTCTGCTAGAACTTCTTGCATTCCATATTGGGTGTGAATATCCTCTTTGGTCTCAAGAAACTTGGGTGTGGTGACTCTTGTTGAGCTCTAGAATTCATTGGGTTGATTACGAGGCTCTGTCTTTGAGAAAATGCTTCCACCAAATGCCTTATTTTCCTCGAAAGGGGAACTATTGTTGCTTCCTATTGCCAATTTGACCAGCCATCAATTCGAACCCTTGCATTATCTGCCTTTTCATGTATTCAAAAAATGGCTTCATGAATTTCCTAAACCCCTCTTTCTCCTCCATCTCTGAGGTTCCTTCCGCATCCTTAGCCATAGTCTCTACAGAGTGCACATGTTCTCCTGCTTCTTCCTCTTCACCAAAGGTACTTTCAGTTTTGGTTTCTAAGGGTGGGGGATGAATTATTGACCTCATAAATGGTCACCCAAATCAGGTTCAAGGACCATGCTTTGATACCACTGTAATATCCCTTCAAAGGAAAGTCCTTGGATTCACCTTGTTTTGACTATAGGGTTTTGTTTACAACTGGTTCCAAACAGCTCCAAATGATTTCGAATTTGGGGAGGAAGGTCTTGATGGGGAATAATACATATTAACACACCTAGAATGCATCCAAACAACTGATATACCCATCCATGTTCTGAAAATTGCATGGGAAGAAGTTTCAGAAGAAGACTAGTTAATTTGAGAAGTGGAGATCCCCCCTAGGTTTGCCATTAGATGCTCTTCGAAACATTGTACGAACTTCACTAATTCTTGGCCTTAGACTTGGATCTGTTATAATACATTAGTAACAACATATGTGCAAAATTAGATTTGGTTTTAGGGTCGAATAGGCATCCTAATGAACAACAACTTCTAGAGTCTAGTTTTTGAGGTGAAATTGGTGGGCAAGGAGTCTCAAAATTCTTCATAAACCATAGTAACACTTCATAGGTGGGTCCCACACCACCTATGCACCCTCATGACCAAGTGCCACCTTATTTTATTTTATTATTATTTATTTATCCCATTTTAATATATATTTTTCAATCTAATGTCCATTGGGGTCTTATAGCTCCCTTATTCCAAGTCTAAATGTTTCCACCCCAACCTAGGGAACTAGTAGATTGGTGGAATTTTCCCTTCATGTGATTTATTTGGATGGGGAAGTTACAACCACTGATATCCATCTAGATCATTCCTCTCCACTTAAGAAGCAATGGTCCCTCTTCATTAAGTGATTCCATTGGATGGGGGAACTTTTGTTGAATTTGACTCATGGTGAGCCACTTCCCTTGGTGAAGAAACTGCCTAAATTTGACAACTCAATAGATTTGAACGCTCTATTGGAGAGTACCCTTCACCTTTGTATCCATGATCTGATCAAATGTAGCCTACTCCAAGCAACCAGGGTTGATTTATGTCAGTTCCAACTATTCTTCCACCTTAGAGGTGTCCAAAAATGGTGGAAAATATGGGTGAAGGAGCTCCACATTAAACATCAGATGTGGTCCAAGAAATGGAGGTATGCTTAATTAAAAGGAATTCTCACAGATTTCCTTGGGTGATGATGTATGGACCATAGCGTAGTGGATGAAGCTTGCAATGGGGTCCTATGAGCCTCTCTTTCTACAGATGCAACCAAACCTTATCACCCACCTGGAACTTGTGTGGAAATCAATGTTGGCCATGTCGTTGCTTGTACTTTGTATTGGATTTTTCCAAAATGTCATGGACCTGTTGGTAGATGTGTTGGGTTTGTTCAACAAATATGGTGGCCTTATCAGCCTCAGTTTGAGCATGGGAAAATTCCTCTTTGGTGGATGCAAGCGAAAGAACTACATCAATTGGGGCCAATGGGTGGAACCTCAGGAAAACCTAAAAAGGATTGTGGTCGGTAGAGCTATGAGTTATAGTTGTGTTGAACATATGGAAGACTCACATCCCATGTGCGGGGATGTTTAGAATTGTACATTCTCAAAATATGCACAATGATCCAGTGGCCTACCTCTGTTTGTCCATTAGTATGGGGGTGGAAGGAAGTCGATTGGTGAGCTTGGTACCCATCAATGACCATAGGCTGGATCAGAAGGTGCTTAGGAACCTGTTGTATGATCTGAAATGATGGTTTATGGTAGCCCAAAATGAACCCAAACACGCTCGAATAAGAGCTTCGCAATGGCTTCGGCGGAGATGCTCTTCTTACAAGTTATCAAAATGGCCATCTTAGAGAAGTGGTCCACTACCACAAACACACAGTCATTGCCATGCTTGGTTTAAGGTAGTCCTGACATGTAATCCATCGATATGGATTCCCATGGCCCATTGGGAGTAGGCAGAGGGGTGTACGACCCCTGCTTCTTAATGGTAGGTTTTGCGATGGCGCAGGTAGTGCATGATCTGATATATTTGTCGACATCTTGTTGGAACTTGGGGAAATAAAAATACTTCTGCAATACAGCCACTATCTTTTCGGTGCCAAAGTGCCCTGCCATCCAATTGTAATGTGCTTCCCAAATCAGCTTCGCATGCTCTCTTGAAGGAACACAAAGATGGCCCACGTGGAATAACAATCCTTCCTGGAGATGAAAGTTTTCCATTAGTGTTCCTGCACATAGTGCTTGATAGGTGGGAGTAAATTCGTGATCACTGTCATATAGTTGAGGCCACTCGGAGGTCTCGTGACCACAAGAGTTGAGCACCGTAGTCAAGGCTACCACTAGAGGTTGACTGAGGCAATCGATGACACAGTTGGTGCTGCCCTTATTATACTTGATTCTCAAGTGGAATTGCTACAAGTATGTGGACCACTTTTGGTGGCGATCATTTTTCAATTTCCCTTGTGGTTGCATGAATTGCAAGGGCTTGTGATCAATGTGGATGACCATTTATTTATCAAGAATGTAATGCTTCCATTAACGACAATATTAGATAATATAATACATTTCGTTGTCATATGTGGGGTATTTTTGGACTGCATCTGGGAGTGTCTCACTGTGATAGGCCATTGGATGGACATGCTAAGTGAGCACTGCACCAATAGCATAGTCTGAAGCATTTGTCTTAATTTCAAAGGGTTGTTGCAAATCTGGTAAGGTAAGGACCGGTGCCGAGCATAAGCATTGCTTCAGCTCTTGAAATGTTTGTTGTTGTGACTGGCCCACACAAACGTGGCCTTAGATCCTCCTTTGGTCACCTGGCTAAGGGACCAGGAAATATGAGAGAATCCCAACACAAATCTGCAATAGAAGTTGGTAAGGCCTAGGAAGCTGTGAAACTTTGTGCGAGACATTGAGTTCAGCCAGTCGTGAATGGCTTGGACCTTGGCCAGATTCACATGCACATCATGGTCATCCACGATGTATCCTAGATATTGAATTCTCTCCATACCAAATGAGCACTTCTCTAGATTGGCATATAAATTGTGCCATCGCAGGGTGCTGAGGACCTCTTGAATATGCTGCAAATGTTCTTCCTACATTTTGTTCTAAATGAGGATGTCATCTAGATATACGGCCACAAAATAATTGGTGAATGGCTCAAAAATATCATCCATCATCCTCATGAAATTCGTTGGAGCATTATTCAAGCCAAAAGGTATGACCAACCACTCGAAAAGGCCTTCCAGAGATTTGAAGGCAGTCTTCCAAACATTAGTTGGATCAATTGGCACCTGACGATATCCGAACTTCATATCAATCTTACAAAAATACTTGGCACCCTTGAGTTGGTCGAGAAGGTCATCAATCCAAAGAATGGGATGTCAATTTCAGACTGTGATTTTGTTTAGAGATCTGTAATCACTACAGAGTTTCCAAGTCCTATATTTCTTCTATACCAACACAATCAGGTTCCCCCAAGGTGAGGAGCTTGGAAGGATGTGCCCATGTTGGATTGATTCTTGAATTTATCACTCGATTTCTTCATTTTCCATGAGGCAATGCCTATATACTAGCCCATTAGGTAGAGGTGCCCCAGGTATCAAATCAATTGAGTTCTTGACCCGGCAATGTAATAGCACTGTGACAGGTGTGGTGAAGATGTCTCTATGTGCTTCCACAATCTTTTCCACCTAATTCTGCTGCGTAGAGAGACCCTATGTGGAGGCGGTGGATGTTGCTGTGATTTTTAGTTCTCCTTTAGAGCGAATCATGAAGAGGACAAATTTCCATATCTGGGAGATTACCTTCCTTCACTACATAACTGTGATTAGGGACACTGCAATAGTGGGAACTACATCTGGTATCATGTAGAGTTGTTTTCCTGAAGTAACAATGACACTGCGAGGTCTCTATTCATACACAACATGACACTTCCACATATATGGTTGTCCTAAAAGAACATCACAAACTTCGAGTGGGGAAACATCACACATTACCTCATCTTTGAAGGGCTTGATGTTGTAAGGTAGGCAACAATTGTTGACTGATGCGGATGTCTCGTCCTTGGTTGAGCCACCCAATGTTGTAGGGTTGTAGGTGTGGTGTTGTTTTCAACCTAAATTGTTTAATGACCTCTGTTGAAATCAAATTCCTTTGGATTCCACTTTCAATAATGAAATGTAGTGGATTTCCCTTTACCCACATCTATGAGTGGAAGAGGTGCTCGACTTCCTCTGGCTCTTCTGAATCGTCAGGTTGGATCTTTGTAGTGGTGATGGTGACATTGGGTTCTGCGTTAATGGTCTGCTTTACCCTATCTAGGCTTGGAGCACTGGGTTCTGAATCAGAGTCAGAACCGGGGTCTGACTATGAAGCTTTGATCTCGACCACCAATGACTACTTCGAGCGACATTCATCGGTGTTGTGCTAGGGGCTCTTATGGAACTCGCACCATTTTCTTGTGTCTTTCTTTGTTTCTTATTCCCCTTCTTTGTTCATGGCTTGTACTGGTTGTCCTGGGGATGGTTTTCCTTACTCTATCCTTTGTTCTATGAGCTAGGGTTACCCTTTCCTTGCTTGTGTGGAAGATTTGCAGGCCCAAACTCCCGCTTCTTCTTATGCTTGAATTTTCTCTTGATTTTGACAGCATATCGATAAGAGGCCCCTTGTGATGAGATGTCTAGAAACTCCATTTTAGTTTGGATGTACCTATGTAGGCCACTGTGATATTTCAAAACCAAGTGGCGCTCAGAGTCTCTAATACCCAGCTTTGTGCACAAGGTATGAAAGTTGTTGGTGTACTCCGGCAATGTTTGGTCCCTTTCTTGACGTAATGTGGTCCATCTCATGTACTGGTCATCCTAGTTTCCCATGGGGTAATATTGTTCCTTAAAAACATCTATAAAAGATGCCCACGTGGGATTAACATCAAACATTTCAGAATGCTCTCCTAAGTTTTGCTCACAATATGTTTCCCACCAATTTTTGACATGGGGGACAACCTTAAGGAGTGCAAAGGTGATCATTTCCCTGTCAAAAAATTGTGGATAGAGAAATACCCTTCCAACAAATTCAACCATTTATCTAGGGCATCAACATCAACTTGGCCTTCAAATAAAGGGATATCAAATTTAACTTGTAACTTTAAGGTGTGGCTCCTCCGAAGAGACTGCTTAATGATCCCTCGGTCGATGTTGGCATCCATCGAAGGCTTTGTGCAAAGTCTATGTTGTCGTTCATTTGTCACGCAATCATTTCCTCAAGCAATAGCTTGATAGGATCTCTTGCTCCATCATATCTCTTTTCCTCGGCCATGGGAGGTGGTTTGGGCCACAAAGGGCGATCTCTTTCATACTCAAATAGTTCAAGACCCAACTCTCGATATCCAGATCTTATTGGGGACATGCACTGAGAGATAATAAAGAGCAGATTGATCTGATACCACTGATCCATATTTATGTGAGAATGAAATGAAAGAGCATATATATAAACATAACACATATATATTGCAAGGAACACAATGATATAGTAAACTCAAATTCTATTAAATGAATGAAACCGAACAAACTGTAAAATAAAAGCAGCTAGAATGGTGGTAGCTATATCTCTAAGAAGAGATGTGGCGGATACGCTCATTCATCACCAACTGATTACAAAAGGATACAAAAGGGCCTTTTATCATAGACATGATGGAAAAACCCTAAACATCAAAAACCTAACCCTAGGATATGAACCATAAAAAGGTTTGCAAGCCCCGAGGTGGTTAGTTGAGGTGTCAACTTCTCAGGTGCATAACTTTTGCATACAATCTTCGTTTTGGGCGCTCGGTAGCTCATTGGAAAGGTATAATTAAGGAGTACAATATGAGATGTCCATACAAGTGTTATCACAAAGCTATTCCTTAATGTAGAAATGTATCGCAAAAACATCATTTAGGGCCTCAAAATAGTCCCAGAAGTTTAGGACCCAAAAAACAATAAAAATTGCCAAACTAGAAAAAGTTGTTTTGACCTGGTGGAATGTGTGGGTAGCCATTGATATCCATCAGGATTATTCAGGACTTGAAAAATAAAAATAAAAAATTCCAAACTAGAAAAAGTTGTTTTGACCCGGTGGAATAGGTGGGTGGCCACTGATATCCATCTGGATAAGGAGGCAAGCACTCTCTCAACGAAACCCATGCACTAGTTCATACAATGCATCAATAATAAAATGAGCCAAATTCCCACACAATATGCATAAATGAGAAGCTAGAGAAAAAATCAAATTAGGGTTTATGAAGTTGAAACGAGGGGGAGCAATCCCATAGATGGAGGAGGGGTAGATCATTTGGGCTTTCTGAAACGTCCTCTAAGAGGAATATTGTAGATGGACAGAGAGGGAAAAGAAATGGCAGACAACGTCTTTGAAATGTTGAAAATGCCATGATTGAGCACTCAATAGAGGGAAAACTGAACAAATAGCGGGAGTTATGGGTAGGTGCTTTGATACCACTGTTAAAGAAAAACTCCCGAATGCTTTATTCATGATCATAAATCCTTTATTTATACAATAGATGTGACTATTGGACTTCATCTTCCAACATGCCCTTTGGATTCCTTTGGAGATTATTCGTCTTCTTCAAAACTATTTACATACTATTTAAAAAATAATTTAGTGGAACCATAATCTCGTAAGATCAGGTTTCCAATAGTCTGAACTGCTTCACAATACCTTGATTAATGAAAATGATGAGTGTATGATAAAATGAACTTGACTCATGTTTGGACTTTATTTTTTTATGGTTCTAAGTTGCATGATGGTGCAAGCGCAGGTTGCATTTTGATAAACCCTTAGTGGGAGAAGAATCATTTGATTTCCTATAGGCTTGAATTTGAATGCACCAAAAACATAGCTAAGTATGAGGCCTTGGTTATGGTCTAAAAAAAACAATTGAACTAAAAATCAAACCATTAAAGGTTTTTCAGTGATTGTGAAATAATTTTCAGACAAGTAAGAAACATTATCCATTGTTTATCACCTCATTTGAAAATTTATCAGAACGAGGTATCAATCATTTCGATGCTTTGAGTATCACAACAATTCCCCATGCTAAGAATGTGGTAGCATATATGTTTACTAACGCTGCTTTGAAAATTTCCCCTCTTGCAGATGTATTCCTAGTGGAATTACTCTTTAGCCCATCAATACTATATCACAATGTTACCAATAGGAGGGCGTTAAATGATGATCAACAAATTATTCAGTTCTTGAACAATGAAGACATATTTAAGGAGACAATAATTGATGATGAAGAGCATACTAAGTCACTCAAAAGTTGTCATGAAGGAATGTAGAACTTAAAAAGCAATTCAATTCCAAGAGAAGTGGTGACATTAGAAAATTTGTTTGACCTGAAGTTTTGTAGGCTCATGAATGTGAAAATGAATAGTTCCTCCATGTGCCATGAAGCAATAAACTTGGGTATCGCTAAAAACTCAAGAATCATCAATTTGGGGACCTGTTGTACACCAGTAGAAAGACAAAATTTCATCTATCTGTTCAGACAATATGTTGATGTGTTTGCATGTTCATATAAGGATTTAAATACCTATGACACTTGATCATTCAACATGTGATATTGCTAAAGGAAGTGGCCAAGCCATTCTAGCAGAAGTTTAAAAAAATGCACTCAACGTTAGAGCCCTAAATACAAAAGGAATTGAAGAAGTTGTTGGATGATAAGATAATTATCAAGGTATGCCATTATGCTTGGGTAGCAAACCTTGTCCTTTTTTGAAAGAAATCGAGAGAAATGAAGTTATTCGTTCATTTTGGGAACTTTAATAGAGCCTTAGATAAAGACAATTATCATATTCCTCCCACAGAGTAGATTTTGTAGTTGGTGTCAGATTATGACGTGTTCTCTCTCTTGGATGGCTTCTTTGGGTACAATAAAGTCCTAGTGGTCGAAGAAGGCAGGCTTAAGACCACATTTCAAACTAAATAAGGTAGCTTTTCTTACCGTTGGATATTATTCAGGCTAATCTATGTAGGATCCATCTTCCAAACAACCATGGACCTATATTTTCATGGTCTGATAAATTAGAGTGTGGTGATATGCTTGGATGATGTCATGATTTATTCAAAGAAAATGTAAGATCATGTCCAACACCTCAAGCAAATATTTGAAAGATGTAGAAAATATGGTATTTCCTTGAACCCTAAGAGGAGCATTTTCATAACATCTGAAGGTAACCTGTTGGGTGTATTATCTCCAAAGACAATATTGTTATTGATCCAAAAATATCCAAGTATATTATGGAAATCCCAATTCCCATAGAAAAGAAGGTTGTGTAGTCATTCTTCGACAAAATAAGTTTGGTTAGAAGATCCGTGCCCGATTTTACTGAGATGATCAAACCATTGTAGAAGATGATAAGGAAGATGTTGTTTCTTGTTAAATTTTCAGAATTTACTTCAATTTGATCTAAGGTCTTAACTGAGAGAACAACATGTACAACAAATCTACATCATATCAATTATGGACACAATAATGCAAGCACACAAGAGACACAGAGTTTACTTGGGGAAAACCATAAAGGTGAAAAACCCCAATAACTTCCTCAAAGATAGATAGAGCAATGATACAACCAGAATACAAGAGATAGTCTTCTCCTAGCAGAAAAGCCTCCTCCTCATAAGTGCGCCACTTTCCGAATGAGAGAAGTGTGTGAATGAATGATCAAATAGAGATCTCCCAATCTCTATTTATACTTGTTCTGTCCTGCCCAATAAACTAATTGGGCCTACATGTCTAGAATAACCCATGGTTAACTTAATCTGGGCCGACCCCACACTTGGTGATCTAATAACCCTTTGACCCACATGGCCGACCCCCAATAGGGTGGTCTAATAACCCTTCGACCCACATGACTTATACAGGGCCGACCCCAACAAGGTGGTCTAATAACCCATCAAGTATAAGTTACGACACTTACAATGTAAATGACGACACTTCCATATAGAGGAATAATAACATCTTTATAGGAATACAAACACTTCCGTATAGAGGAATAATGCCATCTCTATCGGAGTACAAAATACATATATGAAATACATGGGTGAAATACATTCCGAAGTTACATATACATCAACACTCCCTCTTAACTAGGAAGGTATTTCTTGACACAGGTATGCTAGCACAAGTCTTCTTCTTTGGATCATCATCAACGAATCATCATCCTCGAATCATCGTCATCGTCACTGCTGCTGCTATCTCAATCAATCTCTGAATCTACTCGTCATAGGAAGTTCTACAAAGTCGGTCCTTTTTCATACTGGATGTAGGCCCACCACCTGCAAGTCTTCATCATCACTGGCCATAATGTGGAAATCTTAGGACTTATTACGTGCGTCACAAAACCTTGCAAGAGCATCCAAGCTATTATGAGCACACAGCTCTACTTGTCGGATCTCCCAAGGACATATTATATGTGACTGTCACAAAACCTTAAAAGAGTTTCTTGACTAGCAAGAACCCTAAAGAGCATTTGAGGCCTTTTTCATCCTATCCATATCTCCAGGACTTATTACATGTGACACCTACCACGAAACCTTGCAAGAGCATCCCAGGACTTATTACGGGCACACAGCCCAACCTATTGGATCTCCCAGGGACATATTACATGTGGTCATGGCAAAACCTTGCAAGAGCATCCCAGGACTTGTTACGAGCACACAGCTCAACCTATCGGATCTCCCAGGGCCGAATTATATTCCATAGGACAAAACCTCGAAAGAGCATCTACCAGATATACCAGGGCCAAATTATATGCCATAGGCAAAACCTTGCAAGACTATCTGCAGATCTCCTAGGGACAAATTATATGTCCTTCCAAAGCAAAACTTCGAAAGAGCGTTTTCCAGGTATCCCAGGGCCACATTACATGCCATAGGCAAAACCTTACAAGACTATCTGCAAACCTCCCAGGGCCAAATTATATGCTTATCTGCACAACCTGTTCCATGGCCACAAAGTATCAACCTGATACTCACAATACATCATCCTGATGTACACATGATCATCCTAATCATCATCACTGCATCATCCTGATGCATGTCATCTAGAGCAACATCCTGAAGCTCACCATCCATGATCATCCTGATCATATAATGCATCCACCTGATGCATACCAAGTATCTACCTGATACATATCATCATACATGATCCACATGATCATACAATGTATCCACCTGATACATATATAGATACATGATCCACCTGATCACACAAAGTATCCACCTGATATATATCAACATACATGATCTACCTGATCATACAAAGTATCCACCTGATACATATACAAATACATGGCCCAAGCATCCAACATGATGCATATACAAATACATATAAATGATCCAACTGATCATATCCAGCATCCAACATGATGCATACATACATAAAAATGTAAATGATCCAACTGATCATACCGAGCAAAAACTAGAACATCATCTTGATGTTCATTTATCCAGCACTTACATCCACATCCACGTGAAGGATCCTCCTTTCAACATGCTTGGAATGGATTCAACAAATGTCTCCATCACTTCTCCCTCGAAGTGTCATCAATTTGAAGGACACCAAGCCTCTCTCTGAAGTACTCGAACTTCACTCTGGCTAGTGGCTTCGTCAACTCATCTGCAATCTACTCATCCGTCGCAACATACAGGAGCTTCACTGCTCCTCTCTACACCATATCCCTGATATAGTGATATTTGATCTCTATGTGTTTCGACTTATTAAACCCAATTTAATTTTTTGATAAGACTAGATTTAAGGAGAATGCACAGGATAGGAGAGGATTTCTGACATCCATTGAGAGGTGATTTCCTAAGGACGAAACCCAAATTTGCATCATTGGGCAACAACAACATTACAAAGTGCCATCAAAATTATTTGTTTATGACAATGCTATGAGAGTGAGGAAGAATATGATTTCAGTTACTGTGAAATTTTCAGAATTTACTTCAATCTGATCTAGGATCTTAACTGAGAGAACAACATGTACAGCAAATCTACAGCATATCAATCATGGACACAATAATGCAAGCACACAAGAGACACAAAGATTACTTGGGGAAAACCATAAAGGTGAAAAACCCCAATAACTTCCTCAGAGATAGATAGAGCAATGATACAACCAGAATACAAGAGATAGTCTTCTCCTAGCAGCAGAGCCTCCTCCTCATAAGTGCACCACTTTCCGAATGAGAGAAGTGTGTGAATGAATGATCAAATAGAGATCTCCCGATCTCTATTTATACTTGTTCTGTCCTGCCCAGTAAACTAATGGGGCCTACATGTCTAGCTTAACCCATGGTTAACTTAATCCAGGCCGACCCCACACTTGGTGGTCTAATAACCCTTTGACCCACATGGCCGACCCCCAATAGGGTGGTCTAATAACCCTTCGACCCACATGACTTATACAGGGCCGAACCCTAATAGGGTGGTCTAATAACCCATCAAGTATAAGTTACGACACTTACAATATAAATGACGACACGTCCGTATAGAGGAATAATGCCATCTCTATAGGAGTACAAAATACATGGGTGAAATACATTCCGAAGTTACATATACATCAACATTTTTAAGTGGACCAATGTCAAAAAGGAAGCATTCAACAAGATCAAATTTGCAATTGCTTCTAACTAGCACTACACGGCCCAGACTTTGACATAGATTCCATTTTGTACACCTTTTCCTTGGATAACTCTATAGGAATATTGCTCACTCAAAAAAACTACCAAGGTAATGAACACACAAACTCTTTTATTAGCACTAGTCTATAGGGAGTTGAGCTAAACTACCTAGACATTGCTATGCAAGCTTTTGTTTTATTCAAGGTTGTTAAGTAGTTCATGCCCTATATCTTGAAGCACCACATCACAATTGTTGTACCACACCCAATAGTCAAGTCACTATTCATCCAAAAGGAGCTAGGAGAAAAGAGACAAAATTTGATGACTGCCATGCAAGAGTATGAATTGGAATTCAAGCTATCCAAGCTAGTGAGAGGTTAGGGCTTGTGCAAATTAGTCACTAAAGTGATGGATCTAACAAAAGAATCAGAGGAGGATTAGGAAAACATAATATCATAGTATGCCCGAGAAGTTCTTTTCCTCCCAACCACATAAGATTCTTGGTATGCATATTTGGTGTGGTTTCTGTAGAAAGGCACAACCCAAGACAAACTGAACTTGAAGAGGAAAAGAGCGTTGAGGCTCAAATTAACTCAATCTATCTTAATAAATTGAGTTCTTTTCATAAAAAATCATGATGGTGCATTGCTCAGATGTCTATAAACGTGACGCAGATAAAGTCCTCTCAAGGAGCTACATGGTGGACCCATGGGAGGAAATTTTAGGATTTTTTGCAGGCTTGTGAACGTGAAAACAAACAATTCCTTGATGTTTCATGAATGAATAAATTTGGGTATCATTGAAAACCCAAAGAACATCAATTTGGAGACCTGTTGTACACCATCAAAAAGATAAAATTTCATTTTTTTGTTCAGTGAGTATGTTGATGTGTTTGAATGTTCATACAAGGATTTATAGACTGATGACACCTAGATTGTCCAACACAAGATACCACTTAAGGAAGTGGCCAAGCCATTCCAGCAAAAGTTTTAAAAAAAGTGCACCCAATGCTAGAGCCCTTAATACAAAAGGAATTAAAGAAGTTGTTTGATGATAAGATAATTATCAAGGTATGAAATTATGCTTGAGAGGAAAACCTAGTCCCTTTTCAAAAGAAATCAAGAGAAATCATGTTATGCATTGATCTAAGAACTTGAATAGAGCCTCAGATAAAGGAAATTATCATGTTCCTCCCATGGAACAGATTTTGTAGTTGGTGTCAGGTTATGCCATGTTTTCTCTCCTAGAAAGCTTCCTTGGGTACAATCAAGTCCTGATGGTTGAGGAACACAGGCTTAAGACCACTTTCCAGACTAAATGAGGTACCTTTTTCTTACCGTCGGATGCCATTCATGCTAACCAATGTAGGATCCACCTTCCAAACAACCATCAACATAGATTTTCGTGGTCTAATAAATCAGAGTGTGGTGGTATGCTTGGATGATGTCACAACTTATTCAAAGAAAAGGAAATATCATGTCCAACACCTCAAGCAAATCTTTGAAAGATGTAGGAAATGTGGTATTTCCTTGAACCCTAGGAAGAGAATGTTCAAAGTCTCTGAAGGTAAACTCTTGAGGCGTATTATCTTCAAGGATAAGATTATTATTGTTCCAAAAATAACTAATTTTATCATGCAAATCCTAGTGGCCATCAATAAGAAGGCTATGCTGTCCTTCTTTGGTAAAATTAATTTTGTTAGAAGATTCATACCCAATTTTGTTGAGATGATCAATCCATTGCAAAAGACAATTAAGAAAGATGTTGTTTTTAAGTGGGCCAATATTGAAAAGGAATAATTTGACAAGATTAAATTTGCAAATTCTGCTACACCTAGCACTGGAAGGCCCAAAATTTGACAGAAATTTCATTTTGTACACCTTTGCCTCAAATCACTCTATAACAATGTTGCTCACTTAGAAAGGCTACTAGGGTAACGAATACTCAATCTCTTTTATTAGCAATGGTCTACATGGAGTTGAGCTAATGATCCGGATTTATGCAGGAACACAATAAGATAGCATATAAAGAATCATATACAGAGATATATTGCAAAGAACACAGTGATACAGTAAACACACATTCTATTAAATAGCGGAAATAGAACAGACTATAAAATACAATAGCTGGAATGGTGGTAGCTATCCCTGAGAAGAGATGTGGCCGCTATGCTCATTCATGCCAAGATGATTACAAAGAGAGGCCGAAAGGGCCTATTTATCATAAGCATGAGGGAAAGAATCCCAAACATCCAAAAACCTAACACTAGAAGATGTCATAAAGTTTGCGGCCCCAAGGTGGTTAGTTGAACAGTCAACTTCCTGGGGTCATAACTTTTGCATACGATCTCTGTTTGGGGCGCTCGGCAGCCCGTTGGAAGGGGCTATCAGAGATTTACAATTGTCAAATGAGGCCAAATACATGCCCAAAAAAGCCATTTGGCCCCCCAAATCGCCAAAAAAACGTCGTTTAGGGCCTCAAAACGGCCCTAGAAGTTTAGGACCCGAAAAACCGCTAAAAATAGTAATTTGCCAAAATTGCCAGAAGACTATTTTGAGCCAGTAGGAAGAGGTGGGCCTCCACCGATACCCACTTGGATCAATCCTCCCTCCTTGGGAAGCAATGGTCTCCATTGCGTTAAATCCCTTATCATATGTCGAATTGTGTGGTGAGTTGAGCTCCTGGTGCGGCGTTTGCTAAAGCGAAAAGGTTGCCTTACTTTGAAATCTGCAGAGGGTTGTAATTGTTGTTGCTGGATGCGCTGGAGCTGTTCAACAGTTTTGGTTGTTGTGGCATCCTTGGTCTGCACTGGTGTGGATGGTTTCTTTTTGGGGAAGCACCTTGAGTGCGTGGCCTTGCACTGCAAGGTACTCGAATAGGCGATGCTGCATTGAACTTATGTTTTTTTTGTTTCTGCTGAGTAGAAGGATAATGGGCAGAGGTTGTGGATGTCTCTGCGATTTGATGTTCACCTTTAGTGGCAATTGCGAGTAGGGAAAATTTCTTAGTGTGGGAGATTATATTCCTTCCCTACTTGGTTGGGGTAGGTGCAACTATCTCTGGTGTCCAGTAGAGTTGTCCTCCCAAAGTGACAATGACACTGCGAGGTCATGATTCATATACAGCATGACGCTTCCACATGTATGGTTGTCCTAAAAGAATATCACATACTTCAAGTGGGGCCACATCACACAATACCTCATCTTTGAAGGGCTTGATGCCGTATGGTAGGCGACATTGGTGACTGACGCGGATCCCTCATCCTTGGCTTAGCCATCCAATGGTGTATGGTTGTGGGTGTGGTGTTATTGGTAGCTCCAATCTCTTGATGACTTCTGTTGAGATCAGGTTCTTCTAGCTGTCGCTGTCCACAACAAAGTGTAGGGGAATTCCCTTCACCCACATCTGTGAGTGGAAAAGGTGCTCCTCTGCCTCCGACTCTTCAGGTTCTTCTGGTTGAATTTGTGTGGTGGCAACAACAGCACTAGGTTCTGCATCAATGATCTACTTCCCCTTCCGCGTGGCTGTGAAATTAGGTTCTGAGTCAGAATCGGAACTAGGATTTGATTCTGAAGCTTTGATCTCAGCCACCAATGACTGTTTTGAGCGACATTCATCAGTGTTGTGCCAGGGGCTCTTGTGGAATTCGCACCACTTCTCGGTGTCCTTCTTTGTCTTTTCGTTACCCTTCTTTGCTTGTGGTTGGGACTGGTTATCCTTTCCCTACCTCGTGTTCTGCGAGCCAGAGTTTCCCTTGCCCTGCTTCTGCGCAGGTTCAAAGTCACGCTTGTTCTTTTGCTGAAATTTCTGCTCAATTTTGACAGCATATCGATAGGCGGATTCGAGTGAAGAGATTTCCAGGAAATCCATCTCTATTCATATGTACCAGTGTAGGCCACTGTGATATTTCAGTACTAGGTGCCGCTCGGAGTCCTTGATACCTAGCTTTGTGCGAAAGGTATGAAATTTGTTGGTGTACTCCGACACCGTTTGGTCCCTCTCTCGGTGCAAAATGGTCCATGGTTTCCAACAGGGTAATATTGTTCCTTGAAGACATCTATAAAAGAGGCCCAAGTGGGATTGGAATACTCAAACAATCCAGACTCGTCTGATGAGTTTTGCTCACAATAAGTTTCCCACCAATTTTTGACATGGGGGACGACCTTGAGGAGTGCAAAGACGATCTTTTCCCTGTCGGAAAAATTGTGGACAGAGAAATACCCTTCTAGTACATTCAACCATTTATCTAGGACATCAGCATCGATTTGGCCTTCAAATAAAGGGATATCAAAATTAACTTGTACCTTGAAGGGAGTCGTATCTCTGAAATGGATGCTCATTAAGGGTGCATTTTCCACTGTTGGCATGCGTCGAAGGATCTGGGTGAAATTATCCATCATCTCATTCCTCTGTCGCGTGATGGCTTCCTCGAACAACAACTTTATAGGATCTACTACTCCGTCGTCTCTCTTTTCTTTCGCCATGGGAGGCCATTTGGGGCGGCGAGAGTGGTCTTCCCCAAGTGAAACTAGTTCGAGACCCAACTCTCTGTATCCTGACCTCGTCGGGGACATGCACCGAGAAACAATCAAAGAGCAGACTGCTTTGATACCACTGATCCGAATTCATGCAGGAACAAAATAAGATAACATATACAGAGATATATTGCAAAGAACAGAGTGATACAGTAAACACACATTCTATTAAATATCGGAAATAGAACAAACTGTAAAATACAATAGCTGGAATGGTGGTAGCTATCCCTAAGAAGAGATGTGGACACTATGCTCATTCATGCCAAGATTATTACAAAGAGAGGCCTAAAGGGCCTATTTATCATAAGCATGAGGGAAAGAATCCCAAACATCCAAAAACCTAACCCTAGAAGATGAACCGTCATAACGTTTGCGGCCCCAAGGTGGTTAGTTGAACAGTCAACTTCCCGGGGTCATAACTTTTGCATACGATCTCCGTTTACGGCGCTCGACAGCTCGTTGGAAAGGGCTATCCAAGATTTACAACTTTTGAATGGGGCCAAATGCATGCTGAAAGCAACCATTTAACCCCCAAATCACCAAAAAACATAGTTTAAGGCCTCAAAATGGCCCCGGAAGTTTAGGACCCGAAAAACTGTTAAAAATAGTAATTTGCCAAAATTGCCAGAAGACTGTTTTGAGCCAGCAGGAAGAGGTGGGTCGCCACCGATATCCACCTAGATCAATCCTCCCTCCTTGGGAAGCAATGGTCTCCATTGCGTTAAATCCCTTATCATATGTCGAATTGTGTGGTGAGTTGAGCTCCTGGTGCGGCATTTGCTGAAGCGAAAAGGTTGCCTTACTTTGAAATCTGCAAAGGGTTGTAATTGTTGTTGTTGGATGCGTTGGAGCTGTTCAACAGTTTTGGTTGTTGTGGCATCCTTGGTCTGTACTGGTGTGGATGGTTTCTTTTGGGGGAAGCACCTTGAGTGGGTGGCCTTGCACTGCAAAGGTACTTGAATAGGAGATGCTGCACTGAACTTCTGTTTTTCTTGTTTCTGCTGAGTAAAGGGATAATGGGCAGAGGTTGTGGATGTCTCTGCGATCTAATGTTCACCTTTAGTGGCAATTGCGAGTAGGGAAAATTTCCCAGTGTGGGAGATTATCTTCCTTCCCTGCTTGGTTGGGGTAGGTGCAACTATCTCTGGTATCCGGTAGAGTTGTCCTCCCAAAGTGACAATGACACTGCGAGGTCGTGATTCATATACAGCATGACGCTTCCACATGTATGGCTGTCCTAAAAGAATATCACATACTTCAAGTGAGGCCACATCACACAATACCTCATCTTTGAAGGGCTTGATGCCGTATGGTAGGCGACATTGGTGACTGACGCGGATCCCTCGTCCTTGGCTTAGCCATCCAATGGTGTATGGTTGTGGGTGTGCTGTTATTGGTAGCTCCAGTCTCTTGATGACTTCTGTTGAGATCGGGTTTTTTCTGGCTACCGCTGTCCACAACAAAGTGTAGGGGAATTCCCTTCACCCACATCTGTGAGTAGAAAAGGCGCTCCTCTGCCTCTGACTCTTCAGGTTCTTCTGGTTGAATTTGTGTGGTGGCAACAACGGCACTGGGTTCTGCATCAATGATCTGCTTCCCTTTCCGTGCAGCTGTGAAATTAGATTCTGAGTCAAAATCAGAACTAGGATTTGATTTTTAAGCTTTGATCTCAGCCACCAATGACTGTTTTGAGCGACATTCATCAGTGTTGTGCCAGGGGCTCTTATGGAACTCGCACCACTTCCCGGTGTCCTTCTTTGTCTTTTCGTTACCCTTCTTCGCTTGTGGTTGGGACTTGTTGTCCTTTCCCTGCCCCGTGTTCGGCGAGCCAGAGTTTCCCTTGCCCTACTTCTGCGCAGGTCCAAAGTCACGCTTGTTCTTTTGCTGAAATTTCTGCTCAATTTTGACAGCATATCGATAGGCGGATCCGAGTGAAGAGATTTCCAGGAAATCCATCTCTGTTCGTATGTACCTGTGTAGGCCACTGCGATACTTCAGTACTAGGTGCCACTCGGAGTCCTTGATACCTAGCTTTGTGCGCAAGGTATGAAATTTGTTGGTGTACTCCGACACCGTTTGGTCCCTCTCTCGGTGCAGAATGGTCCATTTTGTGTACTGGTCATCATAGTTTCCAACAGGGTAATATTGTTCCTTGACGGCATCTATAAAAGAGGCCCAAGTGGGATTGGAATACTCAAACAATCCAGACTCGTCTGATGAGTTTTGCTCATAATAAGTTTCCCACCAATTTTTGACATGGGGGACGGCCTTGAGGAGTGCAAAGACGATCTTTTCCCTGTTGGAAAAATTGTGGACAGAGAAATACCCTTCTAGTAGATACAACCATTTATCTAGGGCATCGGCAGCGATTTGGCCTTCAAATAAAGGGATATCAAAATTAACTTGTACCTTGAAGGGAGTCGTATCTCCAAAATGGCTGCTCATTGAGGGTGCATTTGCCACTGTTGGCATGCGTCGAAGGATCCGGGTGAAATTATCCATCATCTCGTTCCTCTGTCGTGCGAGGGCTTCTTCGAGCAACAACTTGATAGGATCTACTGCTCCGTCGTCTCTCTTTTCTTCCACCATGGGAGGCCGTTTGGGGTGGTGAGAGTGGTCTTCCGCAAGTGAAACTAGTTCGAGACCCAACTCTTTGTATCATGACCTCGTCGGGGACATGCACCGAGAAATAATCAAAAGATCAGATCGCTTTGATACCACTAATCCGGATTCATGCAGGAACGAAATAAGATAGCATATATAGAGATATATTGCAAAGAACACAGTGATACAGTAAACACACATTCTATTAAATAGCGGAAATAGAACAGACTGTAAAATACAATAGCTGGAATGGTGGTAGCTATCCCTGAGAAGAGATGTCGCCACTATGCTCATTCGTGCCAAGATGATTACAAAGAGAGGCCGAAAGGGCCTATTTATCATAAGCATGAGGGAAAGAATCCCAAACATCTAAAAACCTAACCCTAGAAGATGAACCGTCATAAAGTTTGCGGCTCCAAGGTGGTTAGTTGAACAGTCAACTTCCCGGGGTCATAAATTTTGCATACAATCTTTGTTTGGGGCACTCGGCAGCCCATTGGAAAGGGCTATCCGAGATTTACAACTTTTGACTAGGGCCAAATGCATGCATGCCAAAGGCAAACATTTGGCCCCCAAATCACCAAAAAACGTCGTTTAGGGCCTCAAAACGGCCCCGAAAGTTTAGGACCCGAAAAATCGCTAAAAATAGTAATTTGCCGAAATTGCCAGAAGAGTGTTTTGAGCCAGTAGGAAGAGGTGGGCCACCACCGATATCCACCTGGATCAGCTAAACTTCCTCACCATTGCTAAGAAATATTTTGTTGTATTCAAGGTTGTTAAACATTTCATGCCCTATATCCTGAAGCACCACAACACAATTGTTTTCCGCCACACCCAACAGTTCCGTCATTGTTCATCCAAAATAAGTCTAGGAGAAATAAGAGGGAATTGGATGAATTCCATACAGGAGTATGACTTGAAACTCAAGCTAGCCAAGACAGTAAGAGCTCAGGGCTTGTGCAAAATAGTCATTGGAGTGATGGATCTTTGTATGCCCAAGAAGTTCTCCCAGCCGTAGAAGATTCTTGGTATACGGATTTGGTGTGGTTTCTATAGAAAGGCATGACCCTAGACAAATTGAAATCAAAGAGGAAAATAACGTTAAGGCTCAAATCGACTCAGTATATCTTATTAAATGGTGTTCTTTCATAAAAAATCATGATGGTGGGTTGCTCGTATGTCTAGAAACAAGAACCAACAAAAATACTTAAGGAGTTGCATGATGGACCCATGGGAGGAATTTTCACTGGAGAAACTATTACACATAAGATCCTCGTGGCAGGATATTATTGGTCCAAATAATTTAAGGATGTCCATGCTTACACAAAATTTCAGAGTATGCCAAACATCACTAGCAATGAGAAGAAAGTGAAACCTACCATTCCTTTGTAGTTGGTCACCATTTATGAGACATTTCAACAATGGGGCATGGATATCAGATACATTTTGATGTCCACATATTATTTGACAAGATGGGTTGAAGCAATTTCCCTGTTTAAGGTCAACGAAGCAGTCATCGTAATTTTTATCAAACAACAACTAATGAGCAGGTTTGGTATTCCATTGATTCTTGTTTTTTATAATGCTTCATATCTATCTTTGCTAAAATTTACTGTTTTTTTATAGAAATGGGAATCAGTCTATGATACTAAACCAATTACTACCCTTAGGGAAACAGTGTGCCAAATTCCACTAACAAGAACCCCATCAAAATCCTCGAGAAGATTGTAGTTGATCATTAGAGGAACTAGCACATCACATTAACCAAATCCCTTTGGGCTAATAGGGTGACACCCGAAGCTACACTAGGAACATCCCCATACATCTTGGCTTATGGGAAATAATCCATTCAACATCCCAACATACTCTTACCCTCCCTCCAGCTGATGCAATCTGCCAAAGGTCAAGATTACCCAATTATTGAGAGATGAATTAATTTGTTATTGCAATGGAAGAAGACAAAGAAAAATCTAGACATAAATTTGTCGCCCATCAACAAATAGTCAACATGAGGTTTGACAAACACTCAAAAACCTACAGGGATTATGAGGTAGGGGATCTAGTCTTAAATTGGGATAAACTCAATGAAACTAAAGGAAAACACACCAAATTCAAACACCTATGACTTGTCCCAAACAAAGTAGTTCAAAAAGTTGGTGCAAGCACATATCGTTCGATAAATCTAGAAGAAGATGAAGACCTTCTTCTAGTTAATGGTCAAGTTTTGAAAAGATACTTCAATTACTTTCCCTAACATGACAATTGGAATGTACATAGTAGTCTAGGATGGAGTTTCATTTTCATAGATTGGGATTGCTTTTTGTTCGATTTCTAGTTGTTTTATTTTCCACATGTGTGAATTTTGCTTATTTTATTTTCCCAATACCGCATTTAATTGATGCATTGGTATGTCCCATACAACATGTGGTATATGCTTCTAAAGTGTAAGCTTCAAAATCTTGTCTTGTTCTTTCAACTAGTCGAAAAATCTAAAGATACAGACCATGAGCTTCGATAACAAGAAAAAATGCAATATCAGTGGTTGGACCAGTGACATTTATAGCATATGGGCATGGTGATCCTTGCATCTGATTTGAAAGACATATTTGATACGATGTAGTGACCTACTCACATCCACATCAAAATTTAATTATGAGTGGGGTGAAAAGTTGAAAGTCCATGACTCAAAAGCTAAAGGGATCCACAAATAGCCTGGTACTCAGGAGCTCAAATCAATCTCAATAGAAGGAAAACATCTTAGTAAGTGTTTTAAGGCCACTACTTCCCCCGTACAAAGTTCAATACTGGACAACTAAATAAGCAAACAATTGGGAAAATAAGTTCAGTCATAAAAGCGTACGCAGACTATCTTGATAGGGCTATGGACACTCGCTGGAAACAAGGCGATGTTTTTTATGCCATGGTGACTCCATTGGGACTATGGAAACTCATGGGAAGTGGATAAAAACCTAAGAGATATTCATTGGTGGCTGGTGAATAATATTTCAAATCCTAAATTTGTAAGACCTTGGGACCCATATTCTAACTCAGTTCATTGATTCACACTATACAAAAATGAAACTCATTATAAAATCACTTCATCTTATCAGGTGATGTATCTCAAAATGAATGTGAAGGTATGATCATAACCTATTTTGAAATGTAGAGTTCACAAGGACCCATGTCCTACTAAATGCTTCAATGATTAGAGAAACAAGATGATATCTTCGTGCTTCAAAACATGCTCACAACTATAACAACAAAGGCTCTAGCTTCACCCAGTGTGTCACCATTTGTTGAGCCCTCAACAACTCCCCAAGTTATGTAACTTGGGGACCCACCTAAAATTTAGAGTTAGAGGTCACTAGTCTAGATGCCTTTTCCCTTAGTGATACCTCTACAACTATAACTTGAACATAGTTTTGCTATGGTATGTTTTGCTGAACCATTTTTGGTATTACTCCCTTTTACTTGTTTTTTTTCTCATGCTACATACTTGGAGATAATCAAGGTTCCCCCCTGCTATCTATTATTCTCATGCAAGGAATACATTCTTGAAAATTTGAAGAGATATGATTGAATGGACTAGTCCTAGCTCCCCAAACTTGAATTGATCTTAAGCTTATAAAAACCCTCAACTTGTTCCACTCCTAAGCCATCTAGGGAAACCTGAAGAGTGAAGAGGAAAATAACTTTGAAAGGATCCTACTTCATCAAAACATCGAGATCCTAAGCTCCTAACTCACCAAAACATCCGCCCCTTAACCATGTAACATTGCAAAACATTAACAGTTTGGTTACCTTTTAATTGAAACTTTGACTCTCGACCACTTAATGCCACAAAATATCAACTAGTTTTGAGCCCAACTTTCCAAAACATTGGCAGGTTCAACCCCAATCCCCTAAAATGTTGGCACCTTGACCTCTAACTTAGAAAAAGATTGACGCTTTCAATTCTTATCTGATCGAAACTTCAAAGGAATAACCACTTAACATTGAGAAAACACCAACACTCTTGGGTCCTTTCATCTAAATTGTCGACCAACCAAGCCCTTAACTCACCAAAAAATTGGTGGTTTTGTCCCATACTTCTCTGAAGCATTGCCAATATCGACCTTTAACCTCGTGAAGTGTTAGCCTCTTATATGCTAACATGTTGAAACAATGGTAGGCGACCCTTTATCATCGATGTTTCAACTTAGACCCCTAAGTTGTTGTCACATCAGTGTCCACGTCCTAGACATCTGTCATAGCAGTCCTCGATCCAATAGATGCAGAGACTGCCAGTGTTTCAACACACAAAGCCTTTATTCCTTTGACACCTCAACAATGTAAGATCATATCATGCCGAAAGTTCCCCTCATTGCTTGACTAGTTTGCTTGTATTGACAAGTTAGAGAGATGTGGCGGGAATGTATCAAGGAGGTAGGATTATAGTCTCTTGACACAACATGAGCTAAAGCCTTGGATGTAAAAGAAATTTAAAAATAAAACAAAGGAAGGATGACTCTGGCACCTCACACTTGCCATCACTGTTTTCTAAAAGGGTTGGGCCCTCGTTTCAAATTCATTGTTTACACTTGTTCTCCCTGGACTCAATGGAGTATCCAAGGAACTTAGGCGTGTAATGAGATCTATCCAAACAGAGGAAGAGACACATCATCGTGATTGACCCTATCACTCAATAAGTAAGCCCCTCTTCACATCAGCTGTCAATTTTCACTAGTGTAATTGGGGGGGACAATTTCTTTCAACCTTGTAATTAAAATAGCTCCTTGCTTTCCATGCATTGAAAAGCAACACCCTTGTCTACCAGAGTGGCCATTTTTTACCACCTCAGTGAAAGGACCCCTCACCCCTAGTCATAACTTGACTCTAGGGACATTTATCTTCAATTCAAAAGGAATATTACGGGTAGGATTCAAAACCCCAATTCTGTTACCCTTGCCTGCGATATTGTATCCTTTGAAGCCCTTCTTGTTGTTTCCTAGTTTAATTTTTCACACAAAATCAAACCTTCACCCCCTCCTGTCAAAGGTGACCCATAGTAAGCTATGCAGTCCAGGCGAGTAACTTTTATATTGAACCCTATCCCCATTAAACAAGGCGATGCCACAAATTGAAGATTCACCCCTTTTACATTGTCCTTGTTTGGATTGCTAACCCATTAACACCATGTTTGACATAGATTTCGATGGCAATGAATTGCAATAGTATGAGATGGATCACAAGAGGACCAAGTTCAAAGAAAAAATGATCCATGCCTTGTCTTCATCCGAGGATGAAGGAAAAACATTCGTTTGAACGAATTATGGGGACATCGATGGCAATAGTTGAGCCTTCACTCCACTAGGGGGGAACTTATCAAATTTTCAAGAATGAATATTTCTCGTATATTCCACCAAAACATGCATATGAACTAGGAGTGTATCACAACAACAAAAAATCATGGCTCCACAAAGTAACAATTAGACTTGCTTTCTTTCCATGTGTTGAAGTCATCTCTTGGCTCTTGCCTAAAGTTGATGTAGACAACAGGTTGATCAAGGATCCAAAGAAGATAGCTAGTGCTTCTTTCCATCATTTTTCTCTAGAGGCCTATTATAAATTCCCCACCCCAATTGTTTACTTGGAAGAAGAATGGATCATCACAACATACCTAGAATTCCATGATTTTTTGAGGAAGTGGTGGGTAAGAGGCAAGAGGTTTAGGCCTAGTGACATAGGCTTGTACCCTATAGAATCCCTGAGACCTCCTTATAGGATGGAAGCCACACTACTCTCCAGTATTTATGAGGAGTAAGATGCCACATAGTTTGGAGAGTCTGGGTGCCCATCTTACAACAAGTGACCTCACTTGGTACTATTTTCAAGTGGGGGCCATCCTCTCAGATAATATCAAACAAGTAGTTATAAATGCAAGAGACATAACTTTAGGACAAGATTATGAGTTTTAGGTGTCTTCTTATCTTTTGGACGTGGAATGCACAAGCAATACCTTTCCACGAATGGGATGGCAATGGATTCTAAAGGACCCTCCAGTCCACGTTTATTGCAAGATTTTGTGGGAGCATAAATACATGAGCTATTATTTCAAAACATGCCAAGAGTTGTTAATGCCATTATACACTATCATTCATGGGGAACCAACCAAGTGCATGTCTAACAGATCTATGGAGGCCTCATCTACATTAGGAGATTGGTATGTCACCCAAAAGGGGTCTTATTTATGAATTTATGGCGGTGCTAAGCCACCACATCTCCGTCGTTATTTGTTACTAAGAAGGTAATCCTACAGGTGGCATACCAAGTTTTTATGAATGGCATCGAAGGGTACTGAAAAATGTAAAGAAGGTTGATTAGCCCCCCTTGCCTCTAACTATTGGAGGATAATCCTTGAAAGACATCAAAGAGGCCAAAGAGAAGCCCTAGGCCATAAGTGTATTTAAGTTTGGAAGTGAATTTTTCAGAAGGAATGATTCTAGAAAGATAGTGGAACAAAACTGCCATGCTTGTAAATTTACTTGGGCATATACAAATCAATTATGGGGAGATAAATAATTGCATAGCTAAGCCAAGTCCCTTGATGAGATCTCAAGGCGACTGGAAAACAAGAAGCATAGATCTACAACACAAGCGAGACCTCAAGAAAGCATGAGTGAACAACAATATGAGGAGGTCTCTAAAAAAGCTAAGGAAGACAAAAGTAGAACTTAAGGTAGTAGAAGAGAAAAAATTGAAAGAAATGGAAGAATAAAGGAAAAGGAAGAAGTTGAAAAAAAGGTAGAAGAGGAGGAGAGAAGCCAAGTTGCGCTAGATAGACAAGCAATCCTAGAAGAAAGTCCCTCCTTTATGACTCCCACAACTTCTTCGATAATAGGGAAATTCTTCACTTTCATTGAGCTTGGCCTATGACTTTTCACCCCTTCAAAAGAGGATGTTGTTGCTTCCCATGACTCCTTCATATATGATACAAGGAAAAATATAATTGTTAAATATACGCAAAAAAGGCTCAAGATTACTAGGAGACCTCCATTACTAATCAACACTAGGACTCTCATGTTTACTAATATTGATCAAGGCCTTATTGCTACAACTTTGGAAAATGTATCCCTCTCCCTAGGAAACCAAGCAATGTGCAGGAGATGGTCGATAAAATAAAAGCTTATAAATAGAGGACAAAGGATCTAAAAAAGGAAAGGGTTGAATTGAGGCAGGAAAATAGAAGATTCCGAGAGTTTAAAGATCATGCATTCTTGATACAGGAGGGGCTTGCAAAATCCCATGACCAAATGTGTAACTGTCTACATGCATTACAAGAACAATGGGCCCAACTAAACGAAATTATTGAATAGACCAAAGAACATGATTGCATCTTGGATGGTATAAGGATTGGTTCGAATGAACTTACATAGTGGCAACGAGATTCAGTGCAAACACCAAATGATCCACCAAGAATGACGTGGCGAGAACTTCACCATAATCATGCCTCCATCACTCAAAACAAACTGCAGGGAAAACATTACAACATAGTATATCAAACACCATCAAACACCATCAAACACCATCAACAAATGTCAAAATTTGTACCAGGCAACCACTAACATTACGTAGAGATGTCATTTACCTTCTCTCTGCGACATAGACCAACCCCAACCTATTGAGGACATGAAGAACGTGATTAGAGAGGTCATCAACTCCATACAAATTACAATAGGGATGTTGAATGAAGTGACTAAAGCAATGCTTATGTAGTTTGTATCAACACCAATAAGAGATATCAATTTGCTCAAGACCTACACTATATCTTTCAAGAAGGGACTAGGTATTATTATTGATGAAGTAACCAATCATGTCATCACTTTTAAGGCTCTTAAACACACAAGGTTCAATTCCATGTTAGAGTAGTATGAAACCTGGAGAGATCACGTGGCACACAAGGGCCACCCCCCACATAGCATGCCTTTTATTTTGTTGGAGCCTTCACTATGTAAAAGGGCTATTAGAAATCATTTTTATTTTTATATTTATGTCATTAATAAAGTAGACACTGAAATGACCCCTTGAATGGGTTCAATTTTGAAACACCTTTAATTTGCTTAAGTCAAACTTGAATGGGTAGTTGGGCAATCATAGAAGATGAAAGGTTGGGCAACCCAATAGATAGGAAGGATGTATGCATAAAAAAGAAGGGGTTTTTTTTTGGCTTTGAGATGTCCGAAGACTATTGCAAACTCTTTGGTGGAATTAATCTGGAGAAGCCTCTCTCTAAGCCCATAGATTTGGGACATGCTTGGATGTTTTCGTGTATGGATGGTTTAACTTATTTGTTGTTGATGCTATGTCGATATATGCAAATGCATGTTCTATGTATGACTATTTTGCTCAATTTCATTACATTTTCTCGTTCCTGTAAGTTTGAATTTATTTTTCTTGTAAACAGTTACTGGTCTTGGCTCGATAAAAGTAAGATTTATTTTCCTTGATTTCTGGTAAATATTATATATGCATATCTTAAATGACACACTTTACAAACGAGACAATCCACAAAATGTTTATTTGGAAGATTTGAACTTTGATGGGGTATGCAACACTCATTAGCCATCTAACCAAAAGCTTATTAATATTTTTGTTCATTATTATTTGTATTACTTTGAAATTTTTTATTTAACTATACGTTGTTATTATTATTAAAATGTATTACTTTGATTTTTTTTTAAAGTTAACTATACGATGTTATTAAAATGTATTATGATTAAGGTTAATTATCTTCTTCAAAATGATGTTTATTAAAAGTTTTGATTATAAATATGCAGTTGATATGCTTCATTATTCAACCTTCCTATCTCATGATTTTCTATCAACAATAATATAAAACAAATGAATGAGTCTCTTGGAATTTTGAGTATAAAATCACAAATTTCACTATTGGGTAAGAGGTTAAATTGTAAGTAAGGGTAGTATCTACTATCTCGTCTCATGTATGAGATTAACAGTAGATGTTACTAGAAAGCACATGACCCCATTGAGGTAGCCTCAACTATGACCACAAGGGACATTGACTTTCTTGTGGATACTTTATAGGATGAAACCGCCTTTTGGTCTTGGAGAAAGAGCTAAAAGTGCTTCTGATTGACTAAGAGCTTGTTTCCTTTCACAAGAAAATTACTAGAAAGCACATGACCCCACTAAGGTAGCCTCGACTATGACAACAAGGGACATTGGCTTTCTTGTGGATAGTTTATAGGATGAAACCGCCTTTTGGTCTTGGAGTAAGAGGTAAAAGTGCTTCTGATTGAGTAAGAGTTTGTTTCCTTTGACAAGGAAATAGGTTAACGACCCAACAACTCATAATAATGCAAGTATGCCCCTTACAAACCACCAATAGATTATTTGAAGTAACACAGTAATAACATGTAGATTATTTCGTCGACGAGTTGGGGGCCTATTGGTGGGATTGAGTGGCTTTCACTCTCGCCACCAGGGTTCAAACCCCTAGTGAGACACTGGCCCGTTATGATAAGGCTCGAAGGATAGGCGACCCCTGGGATAGAAGCCCACCTCGATTGGCTTCGGGACATCTCGACCCTTGCGGAGTCACAAGTTATTGGTACATCTGACTTGCGAGAATCTCGACAAGTTACCGATTCCCATTGTTTAAAAAAAAACATATAGATTATTTGAAGTAACGTGGTAATAACATAATCAATAAGCTAGCATTTGCAAATCGTAGCCAATAAGGTGAGTGAGATTTCTTTGTTTTATATTTCTGGCTGTTTTACGAGCCTCTATAAATAATGTTATATTTAGATTATAAGAGTTTTCTATCACGAGTAGTATCTCACGACAACTATATTGCGAAAGGGTTAAAGGTTTCTAGCGGTTGAACTCGCCATCCAACATAGATTTGTCGAGGGTTTATGTCAATTCAAATATAGTAAAATCCTCTTACGTTTCTGGGTCGAAAGAAGTTTATAGTGTCCTGATCTCTCTGTCCGTGCGGGTAAAAAAACCCTAAGCATAAGAGGCGCTTCAGTCCCCAAGAGCAGTTTAAGTGCCAGAAAGAGTTGACACTTTAAAGTCCCAGAACGTAAAGTCCCGCTTCCCATCTGTTTCATAGATTCCTTCCCGCTAAGGCTGACGCAAGATAGTAACTCTAATGCCCGCCCCTATAGGCTATCTGTAGTTAGTTGGCGTAAACGCTGAAACACCGACACTGTTAACATTACCTCGGTAGGGGATTGAACAGACAGACCAAGCAACTCACGATGGCGCTGGATGAGCAGACGAACAAGCTTTTCAGAATCCGACGAACCGTTCTTCAGATGCTCAACGACAGAGATTATCTTGTGGCTGACTTCGAGATCAACATGGCCAAAGAGCAGTTCCTTGATAAGTTCGGAGAAGACCCAAAGAAGGAAGATCTTGTTCTCAATAAAACCAAGCGCAACAGTTCTTCTGAACAGGTCACTACATTTATTAATGCCCATTTTTTCTGTATATCTTAACATCGATATGTAGATTGATTTCATTTGTGTTTTGGCTTCGGCAGATATTTGTCTTCTTCCCGGAAGAGGCCAAGGTGGGAGTGAAGACCATCAAAACATATGTTGAGCGCATGAAATCTGAGAATGTGTTTCGAGCTATATTGGTGGTGCAGCAGGCCTTGACACCCTTTGCAAAGCAGAGTATCCAGGAGTTCTCGGGAAAATTTCATTTGGAAGTTTTTCAGGTGAGTTTCACCTTTTAGTTGTATGGGGTTTCATGTGTTTTCTGTCTCTTTCAGCTAATTGATTCGTGAAAGTTCAAGAACATATCCACTGAAAAAGCGATCATCTCTTGGCTGTTTTCCACTTCAAAGGTGTGGGTGTTGTAGACATGTTGTAGTTGAGTGTGGAGCCTTGAGGCTCTGAACCCTTTCTTGGGCAATAACAATTTTAGTGGGGTGTCGTAGACATGCTGTAGTTGAGGGTGGAGCTTTGAGGCTGTGAACCCTTTCTTAGGCAATAGCATTTTTATGGCTATGATTCGTTTCTAGGTTTAGGGTTTTGCAACAGCTCGGGCCTGGGTAGCAACAATCATTTCATTCATTGTTCATCAATGTATCAGGACTTATCGAGTCTGCCAAGTACTTGACCTGTGGACTCTGTTGGCTTGGCACTGAAACCCTAATTATAACATAATTTGACTATCTTCCTGTTATCGCAATGAAGCAAACAAGGCCTTCCACAATCTGGGATTTTATTACATTGAATGTCTCTGGCTTTACAGCATTTAAATCACAATCCTTTGGCTAAGATGCCGCGAGCAGGGCATATCGATTCTGCCAAAGTTGCTAAGACTTGCACCTGGCCCTAACCACATGGGATGAGCTGCTTGCATAGGTGACCTGGCCAATGAGGGGTAAATGATACAATGGCCAGTGTAAGCAAATTGGCCCATAAGGTTTAGTTGTATGGGGTTTCATGTGTTTTTTGTCTTTTTCAGCTCATTGATTCGTGAAAGGTTAAGAAGATACCTACTGAAAAATCGATCATCTCTTGGCTGTTTTCTACTTCAAAGGTGTGGGTGTTGTAGACATGTTGTAGTTGAGGGTGGAGCCTTGAGGCTTAGAACCCTTTCTTGGGCAATAACAGTTTTAGTGGGGGTGTTGTAAACATGCTGTAGTTGAGGGTGTAGCTTTGAGGCCGTGAACCCTTTCTTAGGCAATAGCATTTTTAGGGCTATGATTCATTTCTAGGTTTATGGTTTTGCAACAGCTCGGGCCTGGGTAGCAACAATCATTTCATTCCTTGTTCATCAATGTAACAGGACTTATCAAGTCTGCCAAGTACCTGACCCGTGGACTATGTTTGCTTGGCACTGAATCCCTAATTTTTATAACATAATTTGACTATCTTCTTGTTATCACAATGAGGCAAACAAGGCTTTCCACAATCTGGGATTTTATTACATTGAATGTAGCTGGCTTTACAACATTCAAATCACAATCCTTTGGCCAAGATGCTGCGAGCGGGGCATATCGATTCTGCCAAAGTTGCCTAAGACTTGCACCTGGCCCCAACTGCATGGGATGACCTGCTTGTATTGGTGACTTGGCCAATGAGGGGTAAAGGATACAATGGCCAATGTAAGCAAATTGGCCCATAAGGTATGAAACATGTCACTTCGGGGATTTGAACCAAGGTGGGTGGGTAACACTGCCCTTGCTTAACCATCGAACCAAGACATGGTGGGTGGGGTAACACTACCCCTGCTTAGCCATCGAACCAAGACCCCATGGACAAGTAATTGAGAATACCAAAACTTAACATTTATTCGGCAAGAATTCAACAATCCAAGTAATATCATTTTTCTTTCTTGGAATTTAGTGTATTTTTTTTCCTTTTGCAAATATTTTGTTAAGTTTGTTATGAGTCCAAGTCGTACTCTTACTCTATAGCCCCACTTAGTTGTTCCCCAAGTAAAGTCACGTGGTTGTGTCAGTCACTAAATGATGCCTAACTTCCAATCTTTAGACTTGACATTAAATGGGGTACTCTTTTTTTCTCTTATTTGCAAAAAAATTGTCAAGTTTGTTATGAGATTGACTCCTACTCTTACTGTATAGCCTCAGTGGTTGCTGCCAAGTCAAGTTACTTGTCTATGTTAGTCACTAAAGGATGCCTAACTTCCACTCTTTATTATGTATTACACGGGAGTTGAATATTGAACATTAACAGCGATAGCCTTAGAAAGCAAGATACAAATGTTCGAAGTAAACATAAAATTCTCTTATAGTTACCATCTCTGACTGCCCATCCTTCACATTTTTTTTCTTAATCAGCTTTCTTTAAGATTGAAGAGAAGCATTGCGATTGTTCTGAAAATGTTGGGCACCACAAAGCCCACTTTTTCCAGTGAAACATACCTCAACACTTTCATTCAGCTAGCCATCTTACACTTTCTTTTTCCTTCTGAATCTATTTCCTTTAAGATTAAGAGATGCATTACAATAGGCCCCATAGATGTTGGGTACAACAAGCAACCCATTTATACAGGCAAAATGGACCCAAAGGGGCAAGCAAATAACTGAACTTTTTCACTCTCGTTCGGCTAAGCTGTTGTGACAGAGAGGTACTCTTCCATCAAAATCACCTAGGACTTGCAACTAGTACCAATTGCTTGTTGGTGTCACCAGGGAAATTCAACCTTGATGGGTGGCCTGCCATATAGCCATCTTCACTGTTGAACCTTGATTTTATCAACAAAGTTAGTTTCTTTGGTTGCAAATAAATTGTAGCCTGTGCATTGATATCATACACAGTGTCTATTATCCATGCAGACATGGACCATGGCAACTTTGGTTAAAAGAACCAATAATCTTACCTTCTTGGCCAGTGCTTCAATATTTGTTCATGTGATGTTGTTTCATTCAATGGCTTCAATTGATGTAATATCCCAGTTCTACCTCCTTGTTTGGATATGGACCAATTTAGAATGTCAACTAACGCTCGGTAATTTCCACTGTCTCGACTGCCCGTGTGGCATTGCTCGACACCTAACCGAGGGTGAGACAAGCTTGGCTGGCATCCGACAAACTACACCTTAACACCCACAGAACTTTTCTTAACACTTATACTTGGTTACACTTGTGTTCTTATATTACTTAGCCAATTTATTATGTTTGCACATCCAACAGTTCTACATAAAACACTTAGCCAAATAACCATTCCAAAGTAAAGACACAAGTATGGAAGGTGGATGCCCCAAACCGGGTGTGCCCTGAGTTCTTTTATATAACAACAAGATTACAACAGATACAAGATTACAATGGTGCGAAGGGTGCCTGCAGGCTAACCCATTCGCAGGAGTGCCTTGCTCGGAAGACTCCTAGGAAACCCCATATTTTTTGCCACTTTCGTCTTGCCCGTTTTTGCTGTCTTTGCAGACCTGCTTGCCACAGCCTCTGCTTCTTGCTTGAACCCTAACCAAGCTTGTGCTCCCAACTTGGGCAGGGCTTGCCCCTGCGGCCTGCCCTCTGCCCAACAAACATATTTGGTTGCACTCCTTGGTCTTTTGCTTGACTCCTTGACAAGTATTGGATTATTCCTTAGCCTTGCTAACATCTGCTACTTATAGTTGTGCCTTGCTGTGAGGGTGTGCCCAAGCTCCATCTTGTGGTGCCCCTCCCTTGCACGCCAAGTATTTTTTTTAAATAGAAACAGGGAAATATTGTATTGAAATGGTGAGCACAACAATCCTTTACAGAGATATTCGTCCAAAAAGAAAATGGGCAACGGACTACAGAAGTTTTCCATGATTTCCCCTATAGAACTACCAGCAGTTTGCAGATTTTCTATAAATTATCTTGCTGTTATTCTACTGAAAACCATCCTAAGAGTGCTATAGACTCTTATAAACTGTTTACATAGCAAAGTACAAAAAAAATTTAGTAACCAAGGCAAAAAGAACTAGAGTTTGAAACATCAAGCTTGTCCGAACGACCCAAGGAGCAACTGGTTGACTGAGCTTGCGTCGAAGGGACGCATTCCTTTTGAGAGTGAGTTCTGGCCATAACTCCCTTGCAACAACTGTAGGATATGTTGCACATCCTTCCCGAGCTCCTCAGTAGTCGCCTTATGCTCCTGCATATTTTTGTCAATGTCATCTATCCTTGACTCAATGCAAGCCAATCTGTGGCTGTTGTAAATTGCTTCCTCCTTCTGATCTCTTATCTTCTGCAAGAGGGCTCCCATTCCTTCTTGCACCATCCTAAGCATCTTTTTGATGTCTTCCAGGTTTCCTTTGAAATTGGCAAATATTTCCCTCCAGGAAGCCATTGGCACTACGTTGGTTGTCGTAGCACACTCCTGTGAGAACTCTTCATCAACATTCAAGGGCCAAAAGCAACGCCGGTCTTGCCGCGATGAGGAGATAGACAAACTTTGAATCAAATCATAGCAGAGTTCCTCCATCGCCTGACGGGCTTCTATACTGCGGGCCATTTGACGACCATCTGACGAGAATTTACCTTATTCCCTGCTTTGCTTGTATGAAGGGGATGAGATTTAATGTGGAAGAGATTGGCTCCTACGGCTTGCGAGCCATAATTAATGAACCTGTTGCCATAACCCCTATCCATTTTAACTTCTTGCCACGCAATCAACGCATTAATTGAGCTCACAATTGCTCGTCCTTCTTACGAGTTCCCTTACTTAACATATTTGGGTTTGGTCGATGGTTCGCTTGGGGACTTCGCCTCCCCCTAACTCTAAGCAACTTGAGAGGAGCCTTAGGACTACCCCACTTTATGAAGATATTATTCATTATATTTTATTGTACTTTCATTGTACTTGTTTGTACCTCCTAAGGGAGATGAACCATATGTAAACACCTATGTAAACACATGAAAGAATCAATGTAAACCTTGGGGTGCAAAAGAAGAAAAGAAAATTATTAAAAATAAATTATTTATTGCCCCTAGGTGAAGTTGGCCCAGTTAGGGTATTTTTCATATTTGTACTTGTATAAATAAGAGGCTAGTGCACATCATTATCCTCATTCTCACACTTGACAATTGCGCATCACTTGGGAGAGAGCAGAATTCGCACAAGCTAGTGGAGGAAGCTGTTTTGGGGTTTCTACTTGTGGAAGACATTTTCACATTTTCTCTTTTATCATTTGTACTCTGATCTCGGGATTATCATCTCTATACGAAGGTTGCTGGGTTTTTCCCAATTGGGTTTCCCAGGATAAACTCTGTGTGATTGTTTTGTGCTTTGTCTTTCTTCTAGTGATCTTGGTCATGCATTTATGTTATTATGCTATGAATGTATGAAATTTAACATGGTATCATAGCAGTTCTAGAAGAAGCCATTGTCGGAACATTGTCGAAACCCTGCTGAAACTAGGGTTTCATCTTGTGAAGTCTCCAACCATCATTTTGGAGAAAAGGGGCTATAGGAATTTCGTTTTTGTCAAGGCACATCTTTTGGTGAAGACAGAATTAAATTCCGAGAATTTTCAATTTTTGACCTAACTCTATGGTTGCAGCAGAATTAGGGTTTTAGTTTTAACTCATTTCTCTCCACAGATTTGGACCAGCCCACCCTCAATTCAACTCTCCTTGGCAAGGCACATTTATCTATGGTTTCAGTTTTTCAAATTATCAACTTTCATTTTTGACCTAGCTCCTGCTAGGGTTTTTGAACCAGATCTGCAATCAAGATGATTGGTATGAAGGTTGAAGATCGTTTGGAAGGAGCTTCCAACTTTATCTCTTGGAAGTCTAGGGTTCTTCTGCTTCTAGAAGAAAATGACCTATTACTATATGTAAATGAGAAGGTTCCTGAACCAGAAGTCGAAGAGGATAAATCCTGATGGAGGAAGAATGATGCTAAAGCAAGAAGGATACTTGTGGATTCAGTGAGAGATCACTTGGTCCCACAAATCTCAGGAAAGAAGAATGCTAGGAAAATGTTCAAGACCATTATGAAGTTGTTTGAACACACTAGCCTCAATGTATCCATGACTTTGAGAAACCAACTCTCAAATATGAAGATAGCAAAGTCAGAATCCATTGCCTCATACTTTATGAGGATCACAGAACTCAGAGACAAGCTCAACACCAGTGGAGATCCTATTAATGATAAGGAGCTTGTCCTCCACACTCTAAATGGTCTTCCACCATCATGGGAGTCCTTTATCCAAAGCATAAGTGGTAGATCCAAACTACCAAAGTTGAACAAGCTTTGGGCAGATTGCTCTCAGGAGGAGACAAGGATTGCAGCACTCCAAAGACTCCATGGCAGTCAAACTGAAGAGAATCAAGCTTTTGTTTCCCATGCCAAGAAAGGTAAGGGAAAAGGGAAGAAGTTCCATAAACACAAGCACCAGGAAAGGAGATCAAGTTCCCGCCAAGAACAAAAGAAGAAGAGGGATGTATCTCAAGTTCAATGCTATAGGTGTAGGAAGTATGGACATTATGCCAGTAGTTGTCGAAGCCAAATCAAAAGGAAGCACGAAGCATCCACTGCTGATGTAGAAGAAGCTCATCATCACAAGAAGCAAAAGAATGAAGACCACACAGGATTTCTATTCATATTAGCACTATCAGGTACTATTCCTACCACTAGTGATACTTGGTTCATTGCACTGAGTGAAACGAGGTGCTCTACACCCCAATATGGGGGAGATGTTGTAACGTGTATGTAGCGTTACATCTAATAAAACGTAAAAAGTGATAGTAAAAAGTGATAATATGAGGGAGATGTTGTAACGTGTATGTAGCGTTACATCTAAAGTGATAGTAAAAAGTGATAATATGAGGGAGATCTTGTAACGTGTATGTAGCGTTACATCTAATAAAACGTAAAAAGCATTACATCTAATAGTAAAAAGTGATAATGTGATAAACTAATAATTAATATTTTGGTTGCCATTATAATAAAAGGACGTGTATTTTCGATAATAGAAATCTTTCATGTCGGCTCATAAAATAAAAAATTATGGAAAGTATTTAAAAAAAATCCATGTTTATTCATAAAATAAAATATTATGAAAAGTAATTAAAAAATAGATGTTTGTTTATAAACTAAAAACTAAAAACTTAAACCCGGATCGATCAATCAAGAGAGATCAAATTTCTTGAGTTTAAATTTAAAAAAAGAAATACACCTCAAGAAATTGGATCCCTCTCGGTGCTTGATAAATATGGGTTTAAGATGGATCTATGCTGGTAGATAGTGGTGCATCTAGGCACAAGACAGGTTATAGAGAGAATCTTTAAGAATTAGTTGAGAAAGGGGTCTGGAGCCACCACCCTTCAATTAGAATCAAATGATACATTATGCCTAAGTGATGTACTCTATGTACCTGGTATGAAAAGAAACTTTGTCTCCATCTCAGCCTTGGAGAGCAAGGGATATAAAGTAGCTTTCTCAGAAGGGAAAGTCCTTGCTTGGCACAAGAACTCAAGCATGAGCACAGCCAAAGTTATTGGCATAAGAGAAGAGAGCTTGTAGAGACTAAACACTTCACCAGTCCAAGCCCTAATACATGATGCTGCAAGTATGGGCGAGTTATGGCACAAAAGGTTAGCTCATCTGAACTATCGAGCTCTCCCAGTTCTGAAGAATATCATGACAGGTTTGCCAAGGCTCCAGGTAGACCATGATGGAACATGTAGAGGATGTGCACTTGGCAAGAATGTCAAGAAATCTTTTCCAGATAGCGAGAGTAGATCTAAAGGGATTTTGGATCTGGTACACTCTGACTTGTGCGGGCCCATGACAGTTGTGTCGTTAGGTGAATATCATTACTATATCACCTTTATTGATGATTACTCACAGAAGACTTGGATATACTTTCTCAAGTCAAAAGAATTCGAGGAAGTACTTAGCAAATTCAAAGAGTTTAAAGCACAAGTTGAGAATCTGTCAGGAAAGAGGATCAAGATTTTGAGATCCGATAATGGTGGAGAATATACCTCTACAAAATTCAATGATTTCTGCAAGGAAGTAGGAATTAAGAGGGAGCTCACAGTTCCCTACAACCCTCAACAAAATGGGGTTGCAGAAAGAAAGAATCGTACAATTGTGGAGGCAGCGAAAGCTATGATACATGACCATAGTCTTCAAATGTTCTTGTGGGTAGAAGCATCCAGAACCGTTGTATATGTACAGAACAGATGTCCACATAAGATATTGAAGAATATGACTCCGGAAGAAGCGTTCACAGGTGTGAAACCAAAAGTGGGCCATCTCCGGATCTTTGGTTGTCCAGTCTACATACATGTGCCCAAAGAGAAAAGATTAAAGTTAGAACCTTCAGGTAAGAAGGGAACCTTTGTGGGATACAGTGAGTCTTCAAAGGTTTACAGAATTTACATTCCAGGATCCAGACAGATTGAAGTCAGTAGGGATGTGACCTTTGAAGAAGAGATGGCTGTCAGGAAAGGTAGAGGATCAGATATGGAGATCGATGATGAAGAAATGCTAGAACCAAAGGAGATGAGATCATCTCCCCCTCCAGTTTAGAGGGAGTCAGCAGAAAAGGATGAACCTATCGATCCCATAGATCCAGTTGATATCCCCAGAGATGTGGTAGGTCGGAAAAGACCTAGATGGGCACAACAGACACTGCAGGATGTTGCACATGGCGCTTTCAGAGAAAGCAAAAGACCTCAGAGGTTCTCTAGTTATGTGGCACTAATGAGCAACATTATTGATTCAGAACCCACCACTTACGAAGAAGCATCCAAACATCAAGTTTGGAAGGATGCCATGATGGAAGAATATCAATCCATCATGAAGAATGATGTGTGGGAGGTTGTGCCGAGACCTGAGGAGAAGTTAGTAGTGACTTCTAAATGGCTATACAAAATTAAGCATGGAGCAAATGGCAGTGTTGAAAAATACAAGGCCAGATTTGTAGCTAGAGGATTCTCTCAGAAAGAGGGAGTCGACTATGATGAGACATTTGCTCCTGTGGCTCGATATACTTCCATCAAATCCATTATTGCTATTGCTTCAGCTATAGGATGGAAGTTGCATCAGATGGATGTAAAGACAACCTTTCTCAATGGTGTTATTGAGGAAGAAGTTTACATTGAACAACTAGATGGGTTTATTGTCCAAGGAAAGGAGTCACATGTATGCAGATTGAAAAAGGCATTGTATGGACTCAAGCAAGCACCTCGTGCTTGGTATGGATGGATAGATGAATTCCTGGTGAGCTTGGAATTCTCCAAGAGTGATGCAGACCCCAACCTTTACTACAAGGTTGTAGATGATGAGCCACTGATTTTGGTATTGTATGTTGATGACTTGTTTCTCACTGGAAGCGAGAAACTCATTGTATGGTGTAAGAAGAATCTCGCCTCTGAGTTTGAAATGAAAGATCTTGGATTGATGCACTACTTCTTGGGATTAGAAGTATGACAGAGGCAGAAAGAGATTTTCCTAAGACAAGGAAAATACACCATCGATATATTGAAGAGATTCGGGATGTTGGATTGCAAGTCCATGGCTACTCCGATGGATGCAAATTGGAAGAAGTTGAGAGATTCTACTTCAGATTTTGATTTGATTGATCCCACCACTTATCGCCAGTTGATTGGGTCATTGATGTATCTGACCAACACCAGACCAGATATATGTTTTGTTGTGAATGCCCTCAGTTAGTTCATGTGCGAACCGAGGTAGATTCACTGGATTGCTGCAAAACATGTCCTTAGATACTTACGTGGCACTGTGGGATATGGTTTGAAATATGCTTTAGATAATGACCTGAGATTGCAGGGGTTTACAGACTCAGATTGGGCCGGATGTGTTGCAGATCGGAAGAGTACTTCCAGATGTTGCTTCAGCTTGGGTTCTACAATTATTTCCTGGTGCAGCAGGAAGCAGAACTCGGTAGCACTCAGTACTGCAGAGGCCGAGTACATGGCTGCTAGCACAGCAACTCGAGAAGTAGTTTGGCTTCGTAAAACTCCTGGTAGGATTGTTCGGCTAATTTTCAGAGCCGACCGTGATTCACTGTGATAACCAAAGCTGTGTGTAGATGTCAGTGAATCCTGTATTTCACGACAGGTCGATATCACTTCATTCGTGATATTGTGCAGAAAGGTGCGGTCGAGTTACAGTACGTGCCGACAGACGACCAGACTGCAAAAGTTCTCACCAAGGCTCTTCCCAGGATGAAGTTCGAATACTTTCGCGGAGGACTTGGAGTCGAAGATAACGTATCCCTCCTTGAGAGGGAAAGATGACATTGAGATGCTTGCCCTGCTTTGCCCAGGTGCCTCTGCAGTCCAGTTACTCAGCCAGATATGGGAGAAATCCCATAGGCAGATGAGTAGGACAGTCAGCAGTTGGACGAGCTCACCCAGGTACCTTCTGCAGTCCAGTTACTCAGCCAGATATGGGAGAAATCCCATAGGTAGATGAGTAGGACAGTCAGTAGTTGGTCGGGTTCACATAGGTGCCTCTGCAGTCCAGTTACTCATCCATATATGGGAGAAATCCCATAGGCAGATGATTAGGATAGTCAACAGTTGGTCGTGTGGTTGCACAGGTGCCTCTACAGTCCAGGTACTGAGCCAGATATGGGAGAAATTCCATAGGTAGATGAGTCAGACAGTCAGTAGATGGTCGTGCCCTTTTGCTCGTCTGAGATCTCATCCAGGTATGGGAGGACCCCATCGGCATATGAGACAGACAGGTAGCAAATTGTATAGCAGAGATGGTACAGCTGATAATCTCAGATATCCAGGATTGAGTGATTCTCCTGGATCTAGGATTGAGTGATTCTCCTGGACTCACCGAAGGACTGGTGAAGATGATGCATTGAGACTGTGCGGACAACCTTCAGTATGTATAGAGATGATGGAGACAACATGGATGTACAAGATGAAACCCAGATTATTAGGATGCAGATGAAGACCGAAGAATACCTTTCTCGTTGAGAGGGAGTGTTGGATTTTTGTACAACTTCGAAAGATATTATTCATTATATTTTATTCTACTTTCATTGTACTTGTTTGTACCTCCTAAGGGAGATGAACCATATGTAAACACCTATGTAAACACATGAAAGAATCAATGTAAACCTTGGGTGCAAAAGAAGAAAAGAGAATTATTAAAAATAAATTATTTATTGCCCCCAGGTGAAGTCGACCCAATTAGGGTATTTTTCATATTTGCACTTGTATAAATAAGAGGTTAGTGCACCTCATTATCCTCATTCTCACACTTGATAATTGCGCATCACTTGGGGGAGAGCAGAATTCGCACAAGCTAGTGGAGGAAGCTGTTTTGGGGTTTCTACTTGTGGAAGACATTTTCACATTTTCTCTTTTATCATTTGTACTCTGATCTCGGGATTATCATCTCTATACGAAGGTTGCTGGGTTTTTCCCAATTGGGTTTTCCAGGATAAACTCTGTGTGATTGTTTTGTGCTTTGTCTTTCTTCTAGTGATCTTGGTCATGCATTTATGTTATTATGCTATGAATGTATGAAATTTAACAACTGCTCGTCCTTCTTACGAGTTCCCTTATTTAACATATTTGGGTTTGGTCGATGGTTCGCTTGGGGACTTCGCCTCCCCCTAACTCTAAGCAACTTGAGAGGAGCCTTAGGACTACCCCACTTGATGAAGGAGTGTGTTATCATGGGATCCAACATTGTTCCGAGGGACGATCATCAACCACTAACATTCCTTGATCTAGATGAGCTCCAACATTGGCCAGTCGGTCAACGTCCTCATTATTTTCCTACCTTATATGGTAAAATTCAACTTGCTTACTGCGCGTGAGGTTTGCAATGCACTTTTGGATTCTATTATACATTGTAGGGTCCTCTTTGAGAGTCTTCCTCATGTTTTGAATAACTATTTTGGAGTCTTCGAGGACTAGGAAGTCACTAAGGTTGGCGTTGATTGCTATCTCGATCCCTTTCAAGAGCGCCATCCATTCTGCTTGGTTATTAGTTTTCCTGCCTAACACTCAAGCATAGGATTTCAAGATTTTCCTGTTAGGGTCCAAAAGGACCACTCCTGCTCTTGCCACCCCTGGATTGCCTTTATAGCCACCATCAAAAAACAAGATATGCTTATGTTGTGAGATTTTCATCCCTTGAAGTCATTCTTGTCCTTGTGAATTTCCCAAGGGAGAAGGCTCTCCTTTCTGTTAATGTTGGATTGAGGAGAGCTCGATGGAAAGAGGGATGCTATCCATTTAAACTCGGAAGGTGAGAGTGGATCCCTAAGGTGGAGTGGTCGAGAGAGGGGATGCAAAGCTTCAACCAGGAGGTTCATAGTTTTGGTGGCCACCCTTGCGGGGGAGGCTTTTTCCCCTTCAAAGATCGCCCTATTCCTGGCAATCTAGACTTGCCACCAAAGGTTTCTGGGTAGGCCTGTCCAGACTTTTAGCAGAAACGGTTTTTTCTCTAAAGAGCCTGTATAACAGTCCACCCACTTGTTATAGAACTCGGTGATGTGAGGAGTAAGGAGGATGGGTCTGCTTAGATCCTTGGTAGCAATGTCCCATACTTTGTGCGTGAACTCGCACTCTATGAAGAGATGCTGGATTGTTTCCTCTGCTTCTTTACATAGAACACACCACAAGGGTCCTGCAATGTTCCTTTTTTTGAGATTTTTAGCTGTGAGGACTTGTCCATGAGCTAATAACCGGTTGAAGGACTTTATGTTCCATAAGTTTTTCTAGATTCTTGAGGGGGGTGCTTGAGGCAAGGCAACAATCAGGGATCTGTAACCTTCTTTGATCGTATATAATCTAGTATTTCCCCATCCTTTGCTGTCTCGATCTCTTTTAAGGGTTCGAGCCTTTCCTTGAAGGTTGCTTAACAGAATATGAGAAGCCTGCCCAAGGTGGTCTGACCTCAAGAGCTTCCCACCCTTTCCAAACGCCATCCTCCCTCCGGGATGAGATATTGTACAGAGAGTTGTAGCCATTCGATATTGTCCACCTTTTGAGATCTTAAAGCTCCTTGATTTAGTCAAGAGGGGGGTCTCCTTGAATGTTGTCACTCCACATCTTGATGTGTTTTCCATTGCCTGGGATCCAATAGAGTTTATCCTTGATTAGACTTGTTGCTTCCTTGCACATAGCCCAAATTTTGGTTCCCTTTCCTTGTAGATCTACATCCAGGTTTCTCAGGCGATGCTTTTTTATGTATTTTTTCCTGATGATTTCTTTCCAGTATTCCTTTTTCCTTGAGAGTAGTCTCGAAAGGATTTATTCATGAGTCTTGGATCTTTGATTTCTAGGCCTCCTTTGGCCTTGGCACCTCTGATTGTCTCCCATTTGATTAAGTGGAACTTTTTGGTTGAGGTTTTTCCTCCTCGCCATAGAAACTTTCTGAGCTCCTTGCTTATATTGCTCATTATCCCTGCTGGACCTAAGAAAATGGAACAAGTATATATAGGGAGAGAGGAGATGACTGATTTTAGGAGAGTTATTCTGCCTGCTAAGTTTAACCATCTTACTCCCCAGGAGTTTACCTTGTCCTTGATCTTTTGCATTATGTAGTTCCAATCTGAAGTCTTTTGGCTTTTTTTTTGTTGTAATTGGGACTCCTAGATATTTGAAGCTTGTCCAATTGATCTGAAAATTAAAGCCAAAGTGCCTAGAGACAGTTGTGATTTACCTGGCCGAGCAATTCCATCCATAAATCTTGCATTTTGTTCATTGAGCTTGCCTCCGAAGCATTGAGGAAGAGGTCCAGAGACGCTTTGAATCTTTGAGATATCTGAGCTGAGACACTCCCCAGCAGGATGGTGTCGTCTATAAATTGTACGTGATTGATGGGCAAGACTCCCTGCGTTATAGAGATCCCCGGAATTTCTCCATTGTCTAATTGAATATTTAGCTGTCGACTTAGAGATTTCGCCACCAAAATGTAGAGGAAGGGTGAGAGGGGGCACCCTTGTCGCAATCCCCTAGAGGCGTTCAAGAAGGGAGTTGGGCGACCATTGACCAGATGGGCTATCCAAGGCCGCCCTATGCAAGCTTTTATCTAGGGAACGAAGTTGCTTGAGAACCCGAATTTCTTCATGATCTCGAAGAGAAAACTATGCATTACCTTGTCGAAGGCATTGGCGAGATCTAGTTTGACAACCATGCCTTCATCCTTGTTGCTATGACTTGAGTGTATTGCCTCCTACACCACTAGGATGTTGTCTAGGATTTGTCTCCCTGAGATGAAGCCTCCTTGATTAGCTGAGATTAGTTTGTGCAAGACTTTTTTCAATCTTTGGCTCAGGACTTTAGTTAGGATCTAAAGGGAGATTGGTCTAAATCTTTCAAATGAGGTTGGATTTTTCTCTTTGGGGATAAGGACGATGAAAGAGGAGTTGGTTGCTCCTCCAATTTGCTCTCTTCCCTTGGTGTAGTCAAGCATTCTTCTTAGGTCATTTTTGATTAAACTCCAGCAGCTCCTCTAGAAACTAATGGGAAAGCTGTCCGAGCTTGGGGCTTTGTTTGGTTATAAGGACCAAACTGCTTTGCACACTTCTTCCTCTGAAATTGGCTTACAAAGAAGTGCGTTCTCTTCTTCAGAGATGACTTTCGGGATGTTGTTTCTAAGGGTTCTCATTGGATGGGGGTTTGGATTCCCTTCTTCAGTGTACAATTTTTTATAAAAGTTGTAGGTTGCCCCTTTGATTTCTTGGTGTTGCCGCAGAAATGCACACCTGGGGGGAAGCGCATCATAAATCTTTTGAAGCTGCTCGGTGTGGCCTTAGGGGCAAGCAAAGAGTCGAGTGTTGTCACCTGATTTTGACTCCTCCGTTTAGGCAAACTCCTAACGAAGCCAAGGAGGTAGACCCTACTAAAAGAAAAGGTTTCTAAGGCTTTTAGTTAATGTTTGAGTGATTGGAATGGATGTTGTTTTTAGGAGTTTTTTGAGTTGATGCAAATTTAAACCAAGTTTACCCACACATAAATTGTAACACATCCATAGCATGACATAATCATAAAATAAACAATACTCGCGAAATTAAAAAATAGATGTATGAAAATATGATTGCAAGTGCTTGAGACCAATGCTAATGGAGTCATTGATTGTTGGAGTGCTGAATGCTCTTGGTTTATTTTATTAAGTATTTTGTTGGGATGAGTTGATTAATTGTGGGATGAGGGGATTCTCAATATACCTTGCGGTATAGGAAATATGTCCGGAATGTGATCTAAGTGGCTTTGTACAAGGACATCTGGGTTGGAATGGAGTCTCGAGAGCGGTGTTCAACACTACACCAACAAGGGTGTAGCTTAACTGTGCTCTGAGGTCGCCTCCCAGTTGTTGCTGTTTCCTTAGTCAAAATTTCCCCACTTTCGATCACTATCGAGGCAACTCTGGATTTTCGTTGGTTAAAGGGGACTTGATTTCATTAATGTGAATGAATTAATTAAATGTGAAGAAATTAACAATTGCAACACTATCGCTTTTGATATCCCAAAGCTCAGACTAGCCTGCGATGGGTAGAGCATACATGGAGTGAGTGAAATATTCATTCAAATTTGGTTAAACTCTCCGACGGAGAGCACTCTTGGTCCACATAAAGCGAGATTCAAGAGATTTTGATGAGTAAAACTACACTAACAAAGTAAAAGATACAAAGTACTTAAATAAAACAAAAATCATAAATTATCTAATTACTACCCAAGAGTCTCTTTCAGGTTAAAGACTGTACTCGGGAAAGCAAGGGGATTAGTAGTTCGTTTAACATGCAAATAAATTTAAAAGAATTGCAAAATTTAAACAATTTCAAAATTTTAACTGCTAAGTAATGATGAATTTAAACTTTTTTGCAAAACTTTGAAGGCTAGCCTAACATAATGCTACTCTAGTTCTATTGCAGATAGAAACCAAAATAAATATGAGGATATAGGCTTCCCCCAAATGGGGGAAGAAGGGCGTGGGAGCTGTAATCCCACTTGCTCTTTATTTAGAAATTATTACAAATTTAAATAATAACTCTCCGATAGAGAGCGCTCTTGATCCGCAAAAATTGCAAGATTCAAGAGACTTTAAGCCTTCATAGAAGGCTAAGAGAGAGCAAGGGATTGAAGAAAAGAGATTTTTTTACGTTTTTTGAGCTAAAAATTTAGCTCCTTTTCCTCATTTTTCTGTAAAATAAACACTAAACCAGCAAACAAAAACTTGTTAAAGTATTAGTATAATCACAAAAAATATACAAATTTACTACTTGTAAAAATGGGAACAATTATTGCTTCAAGTAATAAAGAGCATAAATCTAGATTTGAGATGGTTCTTTAAGACTTCTAGATCTATGATTGAGCTAAGTAGACTATTTAAAATTCGAAATTCACAAGCCTAGATCGACTTGCTTCTTTTAACAAAAAAAGGGAAATAAGATTTAAATGATTGAAACTTTAGATGAAAGAAACTTGAGAAATGGAGCACCTGCAGTACAAGAGAGTATTAGATCTATAAAATGATGGGGAAAGATAAGATGCAATTGAGCTTCGATCTCTACTCCAAGATTGGTGATTTTCAAAAACTAAGAAAACCTTCACACGAGCGATTAGATCTAGTATGGATTGTTGAATAAAATGAAAAGTGCATGAGTATAACCGACTACAGAATGCAACTTTTGGATCTTAAACAACTTCACATAAATAAGCAACTTGAAACTTCAAATGCCTATTCTAAGGATTAGCATATAATCTTCTTTAGCTAAATATTCAACACTTGCATGAAAGAAAGAAATGATTAAGCATATATCACCTTGGTTTATGAGCAAAACATTCACCACAAAGATTTTTCCCCATTGAACTGGCCTCCAAAGTCTCAACTTTATTCATAAGAAAGATAAACAATAAGCATTTACAATATAGGCAGAGGTTCCTTGCATCCTCTACAATCAGGAGCAAGCTCATGCTTTTATAACCGAATACAAGAGGAGGGTGGCACATGAAATGGAGGGGTGCAACTCTCAATCATGGGAGTGACTTACGCTTGATCCAACACTTATCACGCACTTGGTTGGTGTGAATTGCAGAGGTGGCGACCACCTCACAAGAGGGGCGCCCCTCTCTATCTTGGTTTCCTCTCGAACCATCCAATACTCGCCCAATAAGCAAAGATGCCCATAGGTGAAGGATGGCGCATCTTTAATGATGACATCACTAGCCACCTCATGACTTGACTTTATAACATGTGCATTATTTGCCTAATATGGTCGCCTTCCATAAGATATTAATTAGCCACCTTTTCCAATATTTTTTTTATCATGTTTTTTTATTTCACACTGTCTTTTTGTGCAATTTGTAGCACTTTTAGCATTTAAATGCCATTTTGTCGCCTTTTTAAGAACAAATGCCACAAAGGACAATTTAATTGCTCGAAACCTAGGAAAAGTGGGTCCTAGGTTAAAGAGGATGCTCTAAGCGTGAAAACGAGCATCCCCACGCCAAATTTCGCCTCCAGACCATGCTTTTAAAAATTTCCAATTAAACCATTAAAAAATGGTCTAATTTTACGAAAAAATTATTTTTATCGGAATTGACTCAAACACCTAGGGGACCTAGTGCATGTCCATAAGACTTATTATTGATGGCTAACATGTGAAAAATACATAGACACATAGGCTTTAATAACCTCCCTAGGTTCGACCACCATGGTAAATACTCGAGCTTTGGAGGTGTGAGTGAAAAGCTCAGGAATTATATGCCACTGAAGCGCAATGCATAATTTCGAAGGAAAAAACACTCTAGAGTATCCCCTTGATAGCCAAACCTAAGGTAGGCCAAGCCTTTGACAAAATGACCATGCTTAGACCAACTTCTTGCAATTGTCCCATGGGGGTCTGGACATGCAAATATTACAAAAGGGGCCAAAATTGGCCCTGAAAAAGTCTTCTAAACTTTTGAACACTGATGATGAACATTTGATATGTTTATAAAACTAGCGGCTCACAAGAAGTCCAACTATGGTACAAAATAGTTGGTAACACCTAAAACCCTTTAATAGTGTTCCCATCGCTGTCTTTGAGCTCCAAGATTGTATTTCTTCTATTTCTTTTGTTACATTGATTGTGGAAGTATTTCGTATTCTTGTCCCTCGCCTTTAGCCAAAGACTTCTTGATCTTAGTCTCCATACTCCTTCTTCCTTAATTATAAAATTTTCTATTTTGCGGTCTATATCTCTTTCCTTTTGAAGGAGCTCTTTCGTCACTGAGACCCCTTCCATTTCTTTTTGCAGTTTTTTAAGCTCTTCTTGGACTTGTATTTTCCCTTGCCCCAGGTCAGGGTAGTGTATCTTTACCCATTCTTTGAGGGCTTCTTTTACTCTTATGAGCTTGGTTTCCCAAATGTAGCCGGGGGAGCCCGATACAGAAACTTCCCAAGCCCTTTTTATCACATCCATCACTCCTTCTATTTTCATCCAACCAGAATTGAACCTAAAGGGGATAGGCCCAAGATTCTCCGCCTTTTGAAGGGAGAGAATGATGGGCTTATGATCTGAAACTGCAGAAGGGAGAATTCTGGAGCTAGCTGTATAATTATTGATAAGGATGGCATTACTTACTAGGAAGCGATCCAGCCTGGCTGCTATGTGGCTTGGTCCAACTCTTCTGTTGTTCCAAGTGAACTTGCCTTGCTTAGATTTTATATCAATTAAGTTCCAGGTGCTTTGCAAATCTTCCATATTTTCTCTGAAAGGATCTCTGACCTTGGAACCTCCTCTTCTTTCCCAACTGGTCTAGGGAGGTCCAAAAGTCCCTTTTCTGATTTGGCTGAGTTGGTCCATACACATTGCAAATTCTGTAGATTTCTCTCGAGGCTATCTCCTCTAGCTCCACTGTTAGCCAACATTGGTGTTCCGTAGAAGAGAGGAGTTTGAATTGCTGAGTGTCCTACCAAGTGGCGATGCCCCCCTGAGGCGCCAGATCCTCTAGAGGCCATGCCACTCTCATTCTTCCATATTTGATTCATTTTTTGATTGCAGATTTCTTTTTCCATTTTTGTCTCCTGGATCAAAATGATTGAGGCTTTTTCTTGTTTGATCATATTTTTTACTATTGTTATTTTTTGCTTTCAACCTAAGCCTCTACAATTCCAGGAGACAACTAGCATTATTTCCTATTGTTGGTTTGGTAGACCTTGACCTTCTCCTCCCTTGTTACTATAAGATATTTCCCTGGTGCTGTTAGCTTGATATGCTGATCTAAATTGGTTCGTTTACCCGCTTGATTCTATTTCCCTGATGGTTTTGTTTGGTTTTCTTCCTTTTTTTGGTGGAGGCTCAGGCTCGTCCTCCCTGCTTTCCAAAGTTTGGTCCAATGTTGCCTTGGATATGGATTTGGTGATAGATCCTCCTGAGTTATTAGAGGACTTCGGCCTAATTTCCTCGTAGGCTTGGGAGGGCAGAGTTGGGATGTAGTTCTCTTCTTGGCCTATTTCCTATAAAACCAGTTGGAGGGGGATTTCCCCTTCTTCCATCCCCTCCTTTTCCTCTTTCGATAGTGCTTGGAACCTGTTCTCCTGAGGCGCATCTTTCTTTTCAATCGGCTTCTTGCTTGCCACTGGTTTCCTCCCTCTTGTGCGGACTTGATTCCATCCCTCTTTGTTCTCTTCTTCAATTTCCTGTTGCTTTTTCTTTGGGCAATGTCTTGCAAAGTGCCCATATTCATGACAAACTTTGCATTTGAAAGGAAGTTGCTCATAGTCTATCGTCTGTATATGATTCCATCCATCCATGGTCAGATTGATGGTTTTTGGGAGACCTTTCTCCAGATCTACTTCCACACATATTCTTGCACAAGAGAAAAGGGGCGGCTTGGGTTTCGACTTATCTATGTACTTCCCTAGAGCATTTCCTATTTCCTTTAGATTCTCATTGCTCCAGCAGTGGAGGGGCAGGTGCGGGAGTTTGACCCACACTAGCACAACCTTTGGGATGTCTTTCTCTTGATCGAAAGTAATGCTCCATTGAATGATATACATTCCTCGTGGCCCCATGAAGTAAGGCCCATTTCTAAAGATTAGGTCTTTGTCTTCCTTTCTTTTGAAGAGGAAAATGAAGAAACCTCTCCCGTAGAAATTTTGATTAACGTTACCTTGGATCGGCGGCCATTAGTTCTTGTTTAGCCAGATTTCAATGGCTTGAGGGGAGGGCCAAAGACTAGTGAGGTGGCCCACCAGACCTCGTTTTGAGTGCACAATTGCCTTATGCTTTGAGGCGAGGGAGGCAATTTTGACGTCTGGGATAGTGACTCGCTTGAAGAATCTGGAGTCCTACTCAGAACGAGCGTCTTGTACAGGGGCTGCTTCCACCACCCAACAGAAGCCTTCATCCAGAATCCTCCTCCTCTCCTCCGGATCGGGGTCCGGAGGGGATCTAGGGGATCTATTGGGAGCTCGAAGAACCAGAAAACCCTATCAGGGCAAAGCTTGCTTGCTCGCGTGCTCAATTCATGTTAGAATGGCATTCTTAAGGTTATTATGATTATTATCCCCTTGCACGCTAAGTAAGTTGTCGGCCTTGCTTGCACTTCAAGTCTTCTTGTGGGCGCGTGCCCTTCCTCGACACACGCTCCAACCCACCTTTCGTGTCGACGCTCTTCCATGAGGTGTGCCTAGCCAACACGACCTCTGCGTCATACCTTCGTCCGCATGCGACGCCCGTCCGCACTTTGGGCTATGATTAAATTTGAGAATCCTGCTAATACAAATCGAGTTTGAATTGAGGTTTCAGTACCCATCTTTTTCAAAGATGTCATTTATTGTTCAACCCCGACTGACCTCAGGGTGTTATTGGACATAGAAAAAGGAGTTTAAAGAAGTGCCAAATTGTGTCTTGATTCAAATGCAGCTTAAATGTGCTATTTAACAAAAACAAATATTTCTGTATTAAAATAAGGCTGCGGCTAAACCATCCGGTAGGATAATACAAAATTTATATAAATGAACTGTCTTGAGCTTTGTTGAAAAAATCAACATTGGCAAAAAATCATTGAGAGTCCGGAATACAACTTATTGGCAACTTTGGAAAAATCGGCAAACTGCGGCAAGAATTCAGAAATACAAAATAAATTAATTTTTGTCAAATTTTTAAACATATAAACCAACAACATCAAATAAACACATTGGCACACAAATATGGAAAAAACACCGGTATATATGATGTGGATGCGAAATAAAAGATGATACATCAAAGTTGATATTGGATCCTGAACCCTGATGGCTGTCCAATTAAGGCCTCAAAAGTGGACAGCCAATACAAAATGACATCAAATATATAAATGTATATCATCATCATGAGCCATCTACAATGACAAATCTAGCAGCTAGATATCTAGTATCAAATCCCTCTCCTCCTTTTATAGTAAAAGGTTACAGCTCCTTTGCCACTAGAAGGTTTCACTTTATCTATCTGACATCGACTAGTGGGTGTAGCTGTATCAATTTGTGTAGAAGCTGGTGTTGATGCTACCACATCAATCTCTGTTATGTCAAAGGGATTTTCTGTCCCCCATGCTTGCAACTCCTCCCCTGCCCCTAGTGCTTGCTGTTGCTTCTCCGCCTCTAACCATGTAGGTGCTGGTTTTTACTTGTTCTCTTGGCTCTTTTGTCCCCCAAAGAAGATAATATAATTCCTCTTTCATTCTATGTGCAGCTCAAAATTGATGTGTAATTGTTGTGTGTTCGGTGTCTGTCTAAAGAATATGTACTTTGTTAATGGCTTTCCCAGAGATCATTTGTGCTTGTATTTTTGTTAGTATTTGGGTTGTAACTGCTTCCAGAATGGCATCTGCTAGGTCTTATTTGTCTTCTGTTTTACTGATATTGTTGGTGACTTCTTTTTCTTTTATTATTATTGTCAACATAAATATAATTTCTTCCATGATGTTCTAACAATTGCAGGAGGCAAAATTGATTTGTAATTGTTGTGTTTGGTGTTTGTTTAAACTTTAAAGAATATGTACTTTGTTAGTGGTTTTCCCAGAGAGCATTTGTGTTTGTAGTTATTAGTGTTTGGGTTGCAACTGCTTCCAGAATGGCATCCACCAGGCCTTATTTGTCTTCAGTTTTAGTGATATTGTTGGCAACTTCTTTTTCTTTTATTATTATTGTTAACATAAATATAATTTCTTCCATGATGTTCTAACAATTGCAGGAGGCAGAATTGCTTGTTAACATAAAGGAACATGTTCTTGTGCCGGAGCACCAAATACTCACTACTGAAGAGAAGAAGACATTACTGGAGAGATATACTCTGAAAGAAACACAGGTCTGCTTTTCTCTAGTGCTGATAGGTTTGCTGATTTTGTGATGTCTTAGATTTTTGAATATGCAATGACTGTTTCCACATAATACCATACTGGAATATGTTTTCTGGCACAATTTCTAACCACATCTCTGCTCTTAGATCTTTATTGCTTACTGCTGCATAAATCCTTGGGTTTTTAAATTTTATAACTGTTATGTTACCCAGTCTAGATTAAGTAAGAATAGGCAGGGCGTGCTGTTCTTTTACTTGGAAAAAAAATCGTATTTTTCATTCATTTAAGAAAGAAAAATAAATATTGCATGTGCTGTTCACATTTCAAGATCCTCCCTCAGAGTGATCTTACATCAAATATATCCAAGTTGTCATGGCAAAAGACTGGAGAATTATCCCATACTAAGCCTTCACCCAGGTCATCACAACGTACATATAAAAAACCTGTCTGATATTGGCTTTATGCAGATCAGAAAATATACCACAGAAGTGGTCGAGATTTGAAAGTTCATCAGAAAAACAGTCTGATTAGAATCACAATAAAGTTTTTACAGTCTTCCAAATAAAAACATAGCTAAGGGCTATACATTGAAAGAAAAAACACTGTTTAAAAACAGCAAAATAAGCCAGATCATAATAGGTAATGAAGAGGGTGGACAGAAGACTGTCCCTCTTTTGACTCCAGCGAAAGCAGGGAACCTCCATTGCATCTCCATTGCATCTCTGGTGACTTTATTTTGAGAGAACTGCATCTCCATTGCATTCTCTTTGCATGTGTAAAATGAATTGTGTCAAAAGCAGATTTTGTAATTAATGACTTCTTCATATATAGGCCTCAAATAAAGATTTTCCATGTTGCACCCAACGCCCATCCAATAGATAACCACCATAGAGTCACCAAAAACTTGAAGTTTTGTGACTCCTTTTTTAGCAGCAAGATATATTAGAAGTTTCAGAGCTAATAATTCAACATTATTGTTTGTTCCTCTACATAGCCCTGCTTTGAAACTGAAGAAATGAGAACATTAAAAAGGACAATCCCTCCAGCCCCACAAACAGGGGGATCCCCCTAACTTGCCCCATCAAAAAAGTCCCAGGCCCCACTTTTATCAATTTGTTCTTGCCTAATAGATCTATGGGGTTTGAACTTAGTCTGAGATAGCCAGCTTCTGAGACACTCATCAATTGTATCTCCTTGCCATTCATTTTTCAATCCGGTTACATACTCCATTTCCCTCCATACCCGACTTGTGAATTCACAATAAATAAGTAAAGGTATTATTGTTTCTTCTGGAGCCTTACAGAGTGTACAATTGATTGGCCCCTGCCTATTTCTCTTCTGGAGTACCTCTCATGTAAGAGCTTTGTTTTTAATGGCTAACCACTTGAAAATCTTGGATTTTAAAGGGGATCTGATTTTCCAGATAGGTTTCCACCACCATTGGAAAGCAGGGCATGTTATATTACATGATTTCTGTTCCTGGGTACTTCCAGCTGATCTTTTTTGTTTCCCTTAGTTTTTAGGGCGGAAGCCTTGCTTTTCTATGTAAGTATGACTTCCATATGTATTATAATAGCTGAAACTTAATTAACTAATACGTTTCATTGATGTGGTTGTCTTCAGCTGCCACGAATGCAAGAGTCTGATCCTGTTGCACGGTATTATGGGCTCAAGCGTGGTCAAGTTGTGAAGATCATTCGACCTAGTGAAACGGCTGGAAGATATGTGACTTACCGTTATGTTGTTTAAATCTAGTTCTAAGTTCTAACACAAGATCAAAGCTTTAACCTTTTGATTTGTGGTAAGGATGGAATCTGTTGAGTGGCTGCTTTTTTGTATATAGAGTTCCATAAGCCAGCCCGTCTAGGTAGGGTTGAAGCTATAAACTATAATCGTTATTTCTTATTGCAAGTGCTGCAATGGAATCCGAGTTAAAAAGTAAACGTACTCAGCTGGTGGCCATTATTCATCATCTCTCTGGCCTGTTTATTGCCTGCCATCTACAACCATTTATCTGTAATTTCATTCCATGCATTTTGAGTAACTGAAAATTGAACAAGTGTGCTGCCTTTATTGCGCCAAGAGTAACAAGGTGCTTACAACCCATTATGGGGGAGATGTTGTAACGTGTGTGATGTTTGTTACGTTACGTTCCCATGTCGGCTCATAACTTATAAAAAATCAAAAGTAATTACAAATTTCATGTTCGCTCATAACTTAATGTTCGCTCATAAAGTAATTAAAAAATTAGAAGAGAGGGATCCAATTTCTTGAGGGGTAATTTATTTCTTAATGTGTAAAAAATTTAAGATAAAACAAAAAAAATTACACCTCAAGAAATTGGATCCCTCTCGGTGCTTAATAGATCTGGGTTTAAGATAGATCTATGCTAGTATGTACATGCAATTCTGAAGTATTCCATTCTCGAGGTATTATTCTTCATTTTACAGTCATATCAACCATTGCCAATATTACATGGGAATATCTCAAGATTTGGTTTAATTCATGATTATGTGATAATTTGTCGGCAACAAATAAAGCCTCTAATTTTGTTTGCAATCTGTAGCAAAGAAGACCTCCAATTGGTTAGCTCTTACCTAAGCTCCTCCATCCACTCATTGTTTCTCTTTTATTGTGTGGATTTAACTTTTAAGAGAAAATGTTAATGGGCTCATGTCGACTAGATTTACTTCTCATTTTTTGAGAAACATAAAAAGCTTTTAATTCTTTTTTGACAGGAAAAGAAAATATTTGTAATTGTTTTAGAAAATCTATGTATTACTTCTTTTTTATTCACTCTTGCATTATTCATTTGTATAAATGCTAGCATCACCGTGGAAGAGCTAAGAATCCTCTCGTTATATTCTTCAAATCATGGTTGAGTTTACTCTTGGACAACAACACATATTTTGTAATTTTTTATTGGAATTCCAATGCTTCTTCCAAGAGATTTTACTGCACTAAACCTAAAGTTGATTTGGACTCGTAAGCATTCAACAAATGGAGGGGTGATGGGTTATGTTTGGGTATAATTTCTCTCGGGACTACATATGTTTCCCAGAATATCAAACAATCAGTTTTCTTATTTGCAAAGATTATAAGTTACTTCAAACACTGTGGATACACAACAAGAAAGAGCTAAGCAAATGGAGGCAGTGCACTTAATAAAAAGCCACAAGTTGTTCAAATGCTAACTAATCACTGGTCTGATCACAGAGATATTCACTTCCATTTATTTGGAGAATTTTTGTTCATTTTTAAAGTATCTGAGAGCAATAGCCACTCACTGAAAATTTTCCATTTTCCTAATGATGGAAGTCTATAGGCTTATAGTTTATTTCATATTACCTTTAGAACGGAGTCCCCAAGCATTGGCCATTTAAAGTCCAAATCTGTTCTAATGTTTACTCAATATTTTTACTATTGGAGATGCCTAAAATATGAAAGTGCAAACATCAAATATACCTATGCACAAGAAAGGAATCCTGTTGAATGTTCATAAGGGATTTGTCTACTATGTAATGTACAATGGGAATTGATGTTGCAATGGTTTGGTATCTGTGAAAATTTTAGACAAAGTTGGTCTTGGCTATTCTTTTCAAAGACAAGAAGGCCACAGATCATATAACCATAATAGATGTATGCCTCATAAGGGATTTGTCTACTATGTAATGTACAATGGGAATTGATGTTGCAATGGTTTGGTATCTGTGAAAATTTTAGACAAAGTTGGGCTTGGCTATTCTTTTCAAAGACAAGAAGGCCACAGATCATATAACCATCATAGATGTATGCCTGTGAGCACCCCTATCAATGGAGATAAAGGTCTTGGGAATTTTGATAAAAGGGAGGACAAATATTAGAGTCATTGCTCTGGGCTTTGACTACAAATTTTCACATTCATGGGTACATCATCTAGTACGAGTAGGAGCAGGTTGATATTTTTTTTATGTCACGAACTATTTGATGATGAGTATTAGAGTCAATGAAGTGAGGGTAGACAAAGTAGACATCAACTATCTATAAGCATTCCCAAAGACATTATTAATTATGTGCGATAACAAGTATTATCCTTGGGAATATTTTAGATGTCTACTGCTATGTAGATGCAAAGATGATTCAAGAGAAAAGTAGATAGATACTTGTTGACCATTGGTCAATGGTAAGAATATTACATCTATCAGTTGGTTGTATCTATTAGCACATAATTTTGTCTTGCAACTAAGAAACTCTTCTTCCTCATTATTAAATGAGTACCTACAAGCCTACAGAAATTGGGCAAGTGGCATTTGGATGAGGCTATAAACATGGGTTAATAATGAATTGAGGTGCACTATCATATCAAAAGATAGCACAATTTTTTCAAAAGCTGTAGCAGTTGGAATACTATTACCATAGCTAGAATGGTTGGACGATAAATAGAAATAAACTTTCTTATTCTATAAGAAAGGTGGGACCCCAATTACTTGAGGTGTTGAGCTACCCCAAATCACCTCATTTTCTATTTTAATTTAAGAAAGAAATTACACAAAATTATGGAGAGATTTTTCATGCGAGAGGATTAAAAAGGCATTGAGAGGTATTGGAAGGGTTGGTAGTAATTTTTGCATTAAAAGGTTGAGAGATTCTTGTATCCCTATGGGGTCATTCAATTTACAAAATACCATGAGGCCCACCTGAAAGATTCATCACTCTATTTGCATAACTTGTCCTTTGTTTTGGACTCTTCTTATGTTTTTCCATAGCTCCTTTCTCTCTGTATATTAATGCATCCTTTTTTCTTATTTTCATCATCAAAAGAAGATTGTTATACACTCTACTTTTTTTAATTGCAGGTCTTGCATGAGCCATTGAGCATTGATATTCAGTTTTAAATATGTATTATCATTTTGAATCTTTGTGATAATTCTTGCAGATTTCTTTGAATTTGTCTTGAGTTATGAACATTGATATAAAGAATTTATGGTATTTATTGTTGAAATGTTCTATAATATGTACTCGTTTTCAAATCAGAAACGTATTTGAAACATGCCATAAGGTTCCATAAATAAAATAAGACTACTAGATTCATTCACCAAAGTTCAACATGTTTTATTTCTTATCAATGAACGTTAAGTTCCATCGCCCCCATTAACACTACTGATATTTATGACACTGGATGCATCTATTGTCTTTTAAGATTCTTCTTCTTGAAATGCAACTTGAAGGACAAAATTGCTACAACAATGATGATGAAAATGTCTTTTCTGCTGAAGAGTTTGAAATGCATATATCCCAAGATAATAATTATGAGGATGTACAAGAATATACGGTACTACCTCCTATTCCAAAAGGTCAAAATCAGGATTCTAATAAACAAGTTGTTGTCCAAAATTATCAAGAAGAAGCCTCTATCCCAGAAAATAACCAAGAGAGCTCACCACCTTTTGAGGCTTTGAGAAATATGGTATGTACTAATGATTTCGACAATGATAGCTTGTATATTTCTTCCTCTATTGACCACAATGATATAGGTAAATGTATGGAAAAAGATGCACATGAAGCTTTCCAAGAAAATGAAGGGCTTATTCTTGCCTGAAAGATCATACACCAGAAATTTGACAAGGGTTTATTTGAACAATAGGGTAATCAAATCACTAGTACAACCTTATTATTATTATTTTTTCTCCATATTACATTTCAAAGGAAATGTTGTGTGAAGGATACTAATTTGAAAATGATGGACATCAGGGTTTGGTAAATGTTGGGCTGCATTAAGAAGTTTGATCAACCCCATTTCCATAGTATACAAAGTAATGAAACTTTCCTTAGAACACAGATGGACCAAAAATTGGAAAAACTGAAAAATCATGAAGATTTAGTACATTTTTCCAAGCATCATATAGAAAGCAAAGAAGCCCTTAGAAAAGAACAATTAGAGTAGCCATCAAAAGAGGTGGGAGACATTGATTATCAATTCATTATTCAAAATGGAAAAACTTTTATTTCGAAAAAGATGCAGCAAATACAATGGATTGCTAGAAGTGTGTTAAAGATGAGAATCCAATAATTGTTAAATTTCATACATTCATAGCATAAAACATAAATGCATAACCAAGATCACTAGAAGCAAGACAAAGCACAAAACAATAACACAGAGTTTGACTTGGGAAACCCAAATGGGAGAAGACCCAGCAACCTTCGCCGAGAGATGATAATTCCGAGATCAAAGTACAAATAAGAATAGAGAAAGAATGTGAAAGTATCTTTCACAAGTAGATGCCCCAAATAAGCTTCCTCCTTCAAGTGATGCGAAATCAGCCTCCTCCAAGTGATGCGCACTTGCTAAGTGTGAGAAAAATGAGAGAATGAGGTGCACTAGCCTCTTATTTATACAAGTGCAAAAACCAGAAATTCCCTAACTCGACCAACTTCACCTGGGGGCAATAAATAATTTATTTTTAATAATTTTCTTTTGTTTATTTGCACCCCAAGGTTTACATTGACTCTTTCATGTGATTACATAAATAATTACATCCAGTTCATCTCCCTTAGGAGGTACAAACAAGTACAAATAAAGTACAATAAAATATAATGAATAATATCTTCCGGAGTTGCACAAAATCCAACACTCCCTCTCAATGAGGAAGGTATTCTTCGGTCTTCATCAGCATCACGATCATCTGGGTTTCATCTTGTACTCTATACTGTCTCCATCATCTTTGTGCATATTGAAGGTTGTCCACACAATCTTAGTGTATCATCTTCACCAGTCCTTCGGTGAGTCCAGGAGAATCACTCGATCCTGGATTTCAGGAGAATCTCTCAATCCTGAATATCTGTGAGATCCTTACCAGTCCTTTGGTGAGTCCAGGAGAATTACTCGATCCTGGATCCAGGAGAATCACTCAATCCTGGATATCTGAGATAATCAGCTGTGCCATCTCTGCTATACCATTTGCTACCCGTTTGTCTCATCTGCCGATGGGTTCTTCCCATACTAGGCTGAGATCTCAGACAAGCAAATGGGCATGACCATCTACTGTCTGTCTGACTCATCTTCCTATGGGATTTCTCCCATATTTGGCTGAGTACCAGGACTGTAGAGGCACCAGTGCAATCACACGGCCAACTGCTGACTGTCCTACTTATCTGCCTATGGGATTTCTCCCATATCTGGCTGAGTAACCAGATTGCAGAGGCACCAGTGTGAACTCGACCAACTGCTGACTGCCCTACTCATCTGCCTATGGGATTTCTCCCATATCTGGCTGAGTAACTGGACTGCAGAAGGCACCAGGGTGAGCCCGACCAACTGCTGACTGTCCTACTCACCTATGGGATTTCTCCCATATCTGGCTGAGTAACTGGACTGCAGAAGGCTCCAGGGTGAGCCCAACCAACTACTGACTGTCCTACTCATCTGCCTATGGTATTTCTCCCATATGTGGCTGAGTAACTGGATTGCAAAAGGCACCAGGGTGAGCCCGACCAACTGCTGACTGTCCCACTCATCTGCCTATGGGATTTCTCCCATATCTGGTTGAGTAACTGGACTGCAGAAGGCACCAGGGAAAAGTAGGGCAAGCATCTCAATGTCATCTTTCCCTCTCAAGGAGGGACACGTTCTCTTTGACTCCAAGTCTTCACTCTGGGAAGTGCCTTGGTGAGAACATATGTAGTTTGGTCGTCTATTGGCACGTACTGTAACTCAACTGCACCTTTCTGCACCATATCATGAATGAAGTGATATCGAATCTCGATATGCTTCGACCTGTCGTGAAAGACAGGATTCACTGACATTTGCAGACAGCTCTGGTTATCACAGTGAATCACGGTCGGCTCTGGAATCTGGCCGAACAATCCTGCTAGGAGTTTACGATGCCAAACTGCTTCTTGAGCTGTTGTGATAGCAACCATGTACTCGGCCTCTGCAGTACTGAGTGCTACCGAGTTCTGCTTCCTGCTACACCAGAAAATAACTGCAGAACTCAAACTGAAGCAACATCCAGAAGTACTCTTCCGATCTGCAACACATCCGGCCCAATCTGAGTCTGTAAACCCCTGCAACCTCAGGTCACAATCTGAAGCATACTTCAAACCATATCCCACAATACCACGTAAACATCTGAGCACATGTTTTGCAGCAATCTAGTGAATCTGCCTTGGTCCGCACATGATCTGACTGAGGGCATTCACAGCAAAACATATATCTGGTCTGGTGTTGGTCAGATACATCAATGACCCAATCAACTGACGATACATGGTGGGATCAATCAAATCAGAATCTGAAGTAGAATCTCTCAACTTCTTCCAATTTGCATCCCATCGGAGTAGCCATGGAGTTGCAGTCCAACATCCCGAATCTCTTTAATACATCAATGGTGTATTTTCCTTGTCCTAGGAAAATCTCTTTCTGTCTCTGTCATGCTTCTAATCCCAAGAAGTAGTGCATCAATCCAAGATCTTTCATTTCAAACTCAGAGGCGAGATTCTTCTTACAGCATACAATGCGTTTTTCATTTCCTGTAAGAAATAAGTCATCAACATATAATACCAAATTCAGTGGTTCATCATCTACAACCTTGTAGTAAAGGTTGGCGTCTGCATCACTCTTGGAAAATCACAAGCTCACCAGGAATCCATCTATTCGTCCATACCAAGCATGGGGTGCTTGCTTGAGTCCATACAATGCCTTTTTAAGTCTGCATACATGAGACTCCTTTCCTTGGACAATAAACCCATCTGGCTGTTCGATGTAAACTTCTTCCTCAATAACACCATTGAGAAAGGCTGTCTTCACATCCATCTGATGCAACTTCCATCCCATAGGTGAAGCAATCGCGATAATGGATTTGATGGAAGTATATCGGGCCACAGGAGCAAAAGTCTCATCATAATCGACTCCCTCTTTCTGAGTGAATCCTCTGGCTACAAATCTGGCCTTGTATTTCCCATATGCTCCATGCTAAGTCTGTTGTGCCCATCTAGGTCTTTTCCGACCTACTGCAACATTTATGGGGACATCAACTGGATCAATGGAATCGATAGGTTCATCCTCTTCTGCTAACTCCCTCTTGAACTAGAGGGGGAGATGATCTCATCTCCTTTGCATTTCATCATCGATCTCCATGTCTGATCCTCTACCTTTCTCGACAGCTTATTCTTCTTCAAAGGTTACATCCCTACTAACTTCAATCTGTCTAGACCCTGGGATGTAGATTCTCATCTCCTTTGCATTTCATCATCGATCTCCATGTCTGATCCTCTGCCTTTCCTGACAGCTTATTCTTCTTCAAAGGTCACATCCCTACTGACTTCAATCTGTCTGGACCCTGGGATGTAGATTCTGTAAGTCTTTGAAGACTCAATGTATCCCACAAAAGTTCCCTTCTTGCCTGAAGGTTCCAACTTGGGCACATGTATAAGGACCGGACAGCCAAATATCTAAAGGTGACTCACTTTTGGTTTCACTTCTGTGAAAGCTTCCTCCGAGGTCATCCTTCTAGGCTGAGAGTCATATTCTAGGAAGCTTCTTGCTGAACATCAACGGGATTCATATGTCCATCGGAACAAATCTTCTCTTGTAGGCCAAATCACATGGTCTTTTCCCTACAAGTCAAATCCCGATTGATGATCAGTGACATTTTATAATCAAATGAAAAAACAAATAGTTTACACAGACTTCTTAGCTAATACTTTTTCACAAAAATCATGTCTATCAAACACTTCCGGGAAGTATCTAGATGTCTGTTATCTCCACTAGAACATGCCATCAAGAGTGTGCACTACCCTAAGCATGTAGGAGGGAGATATCATCTAGACTAACTTCATGAAATGTTGTGTAGCTCATATGCATAGTATAACAAAGTAAACTATATCAATTGCTCAACACATTAGATCTGCATATAATAGATATAAAAAGATCTAGATATAAGACAAAAAACAGATCTATGTAAGGAAGAAAACAAAATACTTATCTCTTATTGTTTTGGTGTGTGGGCCCCCACTGCCTTTTTGAGGGAACCATAAGAGATCTATGTTCTTGCATTCTGGATCTTCTTAGAAGAGGAACTCTGAACGATCATCATCCCTTTGCTTCTTGCGATGATGATCCTCTTCTACATCAGTTGTTGAGGCTTCATACTTTCTTTTGTTAGAATTTCGGCACTTATTTGTATAATGACCATATGCCTTGCACCTGTAGCATTGTATCTGAGACAAATCCCTCTTCTCCTTCTTCTGATCTGGAGATGGAATCGATCTCCTTTCTTGGTGCTTGTGTTTGTAGAACTTCTTTCCTTTTCCCTTACCTTTCTTGGTATGAGAAACAAAAGGTTGGTTCTCTTCAGGTGGAGTGCCATGGAGTCTTTGACGTGCTGCAATCCTTGTCTCTTCCTGAGAGCAATCTGCCCAAAGCTTGTCAAACTTTGGTAGTTTGGATCTACCACTTATGCTTTGTATAAAAGACTCCCATGATGGTGGAAGACCATTTAAAGTGTGGAGGACAAACTCCTTATCTCCAATAGGATCTCCACTGGTGCTGAGCTTGTCTCTGAGTTCTGCGATCCTCATAAAGTATGAGGCAATGGATTCTGACTTTGCTATCTTCATATTTGAGAGCTGGTTTCTCAAAGTCATGGATACATTTAGGCTAGTGTGTTCAAACAGCTTCATAATGGTCTTGAACATTTTCCTAACATTCTTCTTTCCTGAGATTTGAGGAACCAAATGGTCTCTCACTGAATCCACAAGAATCTTCTTGCTTTAGCATCATTCTTCCTCCATCGGGATTTATCCTCTTCGGCTTCTGGTTGAGGGACCTTCTCATTTACATATAACAAGATATCATTTTCTTCTAGGAGTAGAAGAACCCTAGACTTCAAGAGATAAAGTTGGAGGCTCCTTCCAAACGATCTTCAACCTTCATCCCAATCATCTTGATTGCAGATCTGGTTCAGAAACCCTATCAGGAGCTAGGTCAAAAATGAAAGTTAATAATTTGAAAAACTGAACTCACAGAAAAATTCGCCTTGCCAAGGAGAGTTGAATAGAGGGTGGGCTGGTCCAAATCTGTGAAGAGAGATGAGTTAAAACTGAAACCCTAATTCTGCTGCAGCCACAGAGTTAGGTCAAAAATTGAAAGTTCTTGGAATTGAATTCCGTCTTCACCAATAGATTCTCATTGCCAAAAACGAAATTCCCATGGCTCTTTTTCTTCAAAATGATGGGTGAAGACTTCACAAGATGAAACCCTAAATCCGGTAGGGTTCCGACAATGCTTCGGTAATGGCTTCTTCTAGAATTGCTCTGATACCATGTTAAATTTCATACATTCATAGCATAAAACATAAATGCATAACCAAGATCACTAGAAGCAAGACAAAGCACAAAACAATAACACAGAGTTTGACCTGGGAAACCCAAATGGGAGAAAACCCAACAACCTTCGCCGAGAGATGATAATTCCAAGATCAGAGTACAAATAAGAAAAGAGAAAGAATGTGAAAGTGTCTTTCACAAGTAGATGCCCCAAATACGCTTCCTCCTTCAAGTGATGCAAAATCAACCTCCTCCAAGTGATGCGCACTTGCTAAGTGTGAGAAAAATGAGAGAATGAGGTGCACTAGCCTCTTATTTATACAAGTGCAAAAACCAGAAATTCCCTAACTGGGCCGACTTCACCTGGGGGCAATAAATAATTTATTTTTAATAATTTTCTTTTGTTTATTTGCACCCCAAGGTTTACATTGATTCTTTCATGTGATTACGTAAATAATTACATCCAGTTCATCTCCCTTAGGAGGTACACACAAGTACAAATAAAGTACAATAAAATATAATGAATAATATCTTCCGAAGTTGCACAAAATTGAACAATAATGAATAGGGGAGACGATGAGGTAGACTCCAAGTTTTGTTACCAAGTGGAGAATAGCGACATGGACATGAAGGAGAAAGTAATGGGCAGAGAAATGGATGATAAAATGCTGGTTGAAAATGAGCCTGATATCCATGAACAAACCTCATTTTCATAAAAAATATTTCAGAAAGCGTGAACTACCAATGGTGTATTGAGACGAAGGTTTTACTTATAAATGATGAAGCTAGAAATGATTGAAGTTCTATGTTTGAGATGCATAAGATTTTTTCTTTTCCTTATAACTACAAGTCTAAAAAAAGACTACGAGAGTATGGAAATCAGTCCTCTAAAGAATTAAAACATAGAAGATTTTGATAGATACAATCTCTGAAACATTATGTGATAGATACAATCTATGAAACCAGTCCAATACTTATGTCCTTTAGAGAGCCTAGTAAAAATAGGCATAAAAAAATATAGAAGGTATTAAGAAATTGCTTCATAATTTAAGATGCATATATACATTTCAAACACCAGAAATATTGATCTTGATGGAGATGCATCGATACGCATGAATTATCATCAATAGTTTGACAAGGATGTTATTGTCCCAAAGCAACATGAAGACATTACTATCCAACAAGATTATGAGGAAGGCGTGGCTCAAGAGTTGGTTCAAGAGAGCCATAGGTGTGATGGTTTTGACAAAGAAAAAGAGTCGAACATTTCAAAATATGTAGACACTATATTTTCCGAAAGTAAACACATATGATGAGTATCGAAATAGATATGCATTCCCCTATCCAGAGCCTGAAATTTATTATATCATAACATGTTTGGGTTTCATATCGAATTGAGAGAGAATAAGGAGAAAATATTGGGGGTCACAAAATCTGCTCATATGCAATGTTTTAACAGTATAGAACAAAGAATTGAAGGTGTTAATAGTCAAGTACCAATATAAATTCTTGAAGATATTGAAGGTATTTTGTTGTCTCTTCATTTTTTTCTTTTGAAATCAGAAGAAGTTAGTGGATTCAATATTGAGGAAAGAAAGTCTGGCATTATACAAATACTACCAAGTCATCATGAAACGTGGAAAAAAACTTTGCCCGACCTTGATTTTCAAACTTCTTTTTCTCATGTTCTTGATGATTGCACTGAGTGTAAACGAGGTGCTTACAACCCAGTATGGGGGAGATCCTGTAACGGATGTCGCATGTCACATGTAACGTTTTCAAAAGTAATAAAATATAAATAGTAATTGCACCGAGTGTAAACGAGGTGCTTAGAAACCAGTATGGGGGAGATCCTGTAACGGATGTCACATGTCACATGCCACATGTAACGTTTTCAAAGTAATAAAATGTAAAAAGTAATAGTATGGGGAGATCCTGTAACGGATGTCACATGTCACATGTCACATTTGTCACGTTTGTCACGTTACGTTACAACCCAGTATGGGGGAGATGTTGTAACGTTTGTCACATTTGTCACATTTGTCACGTTACGTTACGACCCAATATGGGGAAGATGTTGTAACGTTTGTCACATTTGTCATGTTATGTTTCCATGTTGGCTCATAACTTATAAAAAATCAAAAGTAATTAAGAATTTCATGTTCGCTCATAACTTATCAAAAATAAAAAATAAAATAATTAAAAAATTAAAAGAGAGGGATCCAATTTCTTGAGGGGTAATTTTTTTCTTAATGTGCAAAAAATTTAAGATAAAACAAAGAAAATTACACCTCAAGAAATTGGATCCCTCTCGGTGCTTGATAGATCCGGGTTTGAGATGGATCTACGCTGGTCCTATTGCATCTTGTATGGGGTCAATATTAGGTAGGATGTCAATTGCTTTTAGCCTTGTAGGAACAGTCCTCCAAAACTATAAGCATGAGTTGCATTTTTATTCTAGATCACAATTATTCATATTGTTGTTTCCCTTGTTAACCAAATGCATGACTAAGGCTTATTCATTCAGTCAGCCACTTTCTTGGTTCCACTGGACATTTCATTTTACATCACCATATTGCATTCACTAATTTGAGCAAGAAATTCTCTACATAAATAAGCTCTCCATTGAGCTTTGAGCATTAGCATAGTTGTTTCTTAAGTGAGAAGGTTTTCCAGTAGAATTTTCATGTAGAAATGAGTAGTGAAGAATCAATTATTAAAAGCATGAATACATACCAAAAGGAGAGAAGGAACATTTTTGCGGTTCTTGATGCCCCGTAGGGAAGCATCATCCCCTAGTGTAGCCAAATTTTTCTAACTCCAAAAATTTCTCTTGTGAAATCAAGTCTTGGGCCTTAGATGACCTCTTTGTGCTAACTTCATCCAACATATGACAAATTTTTGCGTTGGAGGTCCATTGTTCATATTTTTGGAAAATATCTATGATCTTCTTTTTAGGAAGCATGGGTTATAAATGGATATTCATTCTGATAGCCCAATACCACCAACATGCTGGGGCACTTTGGAGGGCTCTCTATAGTTTTCCAAAATTATTGTTAATGGCTCCCAATATGTTCAGTGGATTCCTTGTGGTAACATAAATATTGAATGAATTCATCTTGGTTGACACTATCACTGTATGGGAGAAACATAAAATAGATACATCGTGAAGAAACATAGACTCCTACATGTTAGATTTTCCAAACCATGGTCAGCAGAATTTGCACTAAAATATTTCCTAAACTACTAGATCACTGAAACCTGAAATCCATTCAAAATTGTTGATCTAATAATGCTAAAGTATACAAACACATATTTTAGAAAACTTGTAAAGGATACTCATAGGTCTGTTCTATATCACATCACTGTTATTAAGCAGGAAACATACAGAATTGCAATGTACTTGCTAAATCACTGTTAAAAGTAAAACAAAAGACCCAATAGATGGACTATGAAAACATGTCACTGCTTGTTCATTAATTCTAACGTGGAATCTAATACATGAAAGCAACGAAAAACTAATTCATTATTCACATTTTGTAAACTGAATGAATAAAACTATGCCCCTGCCTTCTCTTTTATGGACTGAGAAGAAGAGTAGGTACTATGAATGTGGACACATGCACAACAACACCTCAACTGAAAATGATTTGAGGCATGCAAGCATGTTCCCTGCCTACTAGACTACATTCACCTAGCTGAACTTAGACTTAAGGTAAAAATTAGCAAACTACATGTGGAGCTAACTAATGCAACTACATGTGCCCTCTTTTAGTCAACTGAGAAACGACATTTAAACTGTCTAACACATGCAAACTGTTGTTAATAGATTGCTAAAGATAGAAATGCAATCCATTCTTATAAGATTGATTGCTCCCTCGTAATTAATCTACTAAACTGCCCAAGAAGAAGTGCGCCCTCACTGTCCTGTTGAAGTGCCAATATCTGTTCACCAGTGTGCCCAGACCTGTAGAAGATGATCTAAGGTACAATTTAATACTATTAAGATTATATAGAGATGATGTTCCCAAGACCCATATGGGCCCAAAGATTAATATGCTTCCTCATATGTGATCAGGCACAAAGTCTAATCATAAAACTTTGTTAAGTGTTTCATTGTATCCTTTCAACAGAGCTAAAATATTTAAAGTAGCAAAATAATAGGGGATGCATTACTCAAATCTAAGGAAACAAAGTGATGATCTTCATACATAAAAACATGCTCTGATAGAATACTAACAACAATGGATACAAGCATGAGAACTCGGGAGATTCTCTCTAATAACTGAAAAAGTACCTCTTTATTTGTGTAGTAAATATTTATAGAGATTAGATAAAGAGGGGAATTCCATGAGGAATCCCCTCCATGATTCTTTCATATTTCCTCATTGCCTGCCCTCCTGGACTTTTTCTCCTCTTTAGTTTCTTTGTATCAAGAAATCACTTCTCTTGGGCTGGACAAAAAGATGGCCCGACATGTATGCCATATTTTGCTTATCCTGAAACTATTCAATCTGTATTTCCAACCTATTCTCTCTCATTTGGTGAGGTGATTATGACTTGCTGCTGATATTCTGATCTTTCATCTGCCATATTGTGGTTACAAATTTACAATCTGTGAGGAGTAGTGTCACGGCCAGACTTCGCAAGCACTCTTGGCAAGCCAAAGACTGACGTGCGACACTGCTAGGTGTTGCGTTAAGGGCTTGGCCAACTTAACCAATGAACCTATAGACTACGCCTAACCAACCTGCGGAATATGTTTAATAGTTTAAAGCTTTCACCCTTGTCCCCTACACCCGTTTACTGTGCACGTTCTCTACTTAGGCTACGTTACAGTTGCATCAAGTAAAAATAACTGTGCGAGCATTCATCAAATAAATACAAGTAAACAAGAGACAAATATGGGTGGGTTGCCCAACTTGGCAGAGCCCCTTGGTAAGTTTTATATATTTATACAACAGAGATTACATAAGAGGAGTTTCCCTAGGCAGAGCTCCAGAGTGCTGCCCAACAGTTAGCCACTCTCAAGAAATTACAAGTGATGAAACCATTGGCTGTAGCATGCCGCCCTCAGCCAACGTTCTGTCCTCCTGCGCGAGAGCAGAGCCCTTGTCATTTTTCTTGTTTTTTCTTCTTGCCGAAATGATGCGAGCCTTTGTCTTTATATAGGCTCCCAACTCGAGCTGCCGTGCTTCAAATCCGCGTTCGTCGGCCAACTCCCATCCCGAGTCCACATTTGCTTCCATCTCGAGTTCGGCGGAATGTGCTTCCAAAGCGAGCTGCCCCGTGCTCCCATCACGAGCTGCTTTGTGCTTCCAATGCGAGCTGGCTTCGTGCTCCCATCACGAGCTGCTCCTTGCTTCCAATGCGAGCTGGCTTCGTGCTCCCTCCACGAGCTGCTCTTTGCTTCCAACACGAGCTGGCTCCAAGGTGCTTCCAACGTGAGCTCCAAGGTGCTTCCAACCCGAGTTGATTTCTACGAAGGCGAGTTTGGTCTATCTCATGGGTTGGTTGTCCACATACCAAGTGGGTCAAGCGCCCAAGCATCCGCACGCTTCTTGCCTTGTCCGCATCCACTTGTCCACATGCCCAGCTCTCATGTGGGTTATTGACCAAGGGTATACTTGGCGTCATTTTGGCCAAGGTGTGTGCCTACCCCCAAGGCACGTTTCCGCATCGCGCCACACTCCCAGATGCCATCCCGGTGGTGAGTGTGGGCGTTTTCCTTCTACAACACCTTGCCCATGTGGGTACTTGGACCTTTGCGCGACCAAGTCCACTTTCCAACGGGCATACCAAAACGAGGGTCATGACAAGTAGAACAACTTTCTCTACATTCATATTCTTCTTGCACAATTTTATTTCTAACATTGGTGGGGTGGCAATTGCCCACTGCCCACTACAAGCCAAAGTAAGTATATGAATTTATAACATGCAATAAAATTTCGATTACACATCAAATTTAAAAAATTTCACCCAAATGTGTGAAAGTGGCCCCTGTATAGACCAACTCATGTTGAGGCAGCAAGGGTATTAGAGGAAATAACTTGTTCTTCTAAAGCATAATAATGACTCTCTATAATATCGTATAATATCGTTACCTGTTTGTTTCTTTGTATGGCAGTTGTAGCTGATATTTTTGTTTGTTTTTGTTCCCTATAGTGGTTCGTAATGTTGCTTCAATGAGCAAAATTAATGGTTACAGGGGATGGAAATGTTGAAAATTGAATGTCATAATCCATAATGCAATATTTTAACAGATATAGTTATTGAAACATGCACTACAGTTACGATTAGTGGCTATAAATATTCCCAATTAGATTTTCTTTGCTTCTCTATGGTATACCTTTTTGTTTTTTATGCTTGCCTCATGAAAAGTCACATTTATCCCTCTTTGTTTTTTATGCTTGCCTCATGAAAAGTCACATTTATCCCTCCTAAGAATCTTGAATGGCCACAAAACTGCTTGTGATATCAAGTTTCACACCATTGTGGTGAGCTGCTGTTCTCTCAACCTATGTGACCCCTTTGCCATATACCTCTCCACCAATAGAACATTTGAAAAACTCCATATAGTTCCTCGTCAGCGTGCCCGTTTTATCAGAAAATAAGCACCCCACCTGACGAAGCTCCTCGTTCAGATTCGATGTTCGTGCTAAAGCAGGAGTATTGCTTTCTCTATGGTACATATTGATATCCTTGATGATAAACTGAGTGTATTGGACTAAACCTTATCACCTCAATTGGCACATAAAGTGAAATGGGAATGATGGTCACACAAGCGTGAACATTGTAATACATGCAACTACAAATCTGTTGTTGGGGTTGGATTGCTTCTCAACATCTGCAACAAGGCCAAGATAATAGTACTGCTACTTGCGGTTGACGACAAATCCACTGCCAATAGCTCCAATAAGGCACATTACAAAGAGAACAACAAAAAGAATCAATATAAATTTGTCAAGAGTGCGCTCTAATGTATTTTGGTTTGAAGGGGCATTCATGGAATTCATCATAACCTTTGTTACATGTCCTATAAAAATTACAGCACCTAATATAAACTTTGTATTCTGTAGACTATAAACTTTGTATTCTGTAGACTACATCCTGATAGCAATATTTTATTTGGAGAAAGAGGCAATATCTGTTTCTCAATAATAAGATTACCAGCAAAAGTATAGAGTGAGTTATTTGGATGCAGCTCACATTGAATTTCTCCCTTTCAGTTGCTTTATTGACATTTAAATAGTCCCATGTTCTTTCTAATGATTTTTTTATCTTTAAATTTCTCTCCCCGTCCAAATTTGTTGTCTCGATGTAGCAAATGCCATTCGGGTTTGTACTAGACAGGACAAGAGAAGCAAATATGCTGGAAAGTAATCATCTTACTTAACACGAACAAGATCCACAACCTGTAACTTCTTCCAGGGAATTTTTTTCCACCCGCTATCTTGGAGCACTTCAATTGGTGTACTATTGACTACCGTGTCATTGGCGAACCGTTTCCAATCCTCAAATGCCTCTTTAAGAAGGGAAACACAGAGCACTAATGACAAAGGGACGACATTTGTGATAGGACTCACTGGACTTATCGGAGTTGTAGATAAGACAGATCATAAAAAAGAATACATTCTCCACTCTTCTGAACTGTTAAAACAAACCTTTTGGAAAAAATAAGATCATTGTGCTTCGTTGTAGAAACTATAGTTCCATGAAATTTCGAGAGCTGGTTCACATCACTGTCGTTTCCTTTTTAGTACCAAAGGGGCCAAGCTGGCTATAGTAATCTTGAAGGGCATGGGGATTATCTCTTGAAGACTGGCTTTCTGCGAAATTAGGACATGGACGAACTCACCACAAAATTAGTGACCCAATTCCAACCACATCCAGAATAAGTGTTTAGCGTTCTCAAGATGAAAACATAAGGGTACTTTGTTTAGAGGGATGCCAAGGTGGACTGGTTGATGACCAAGAGCTAGGCCTTCAAGGTTGAATGATCAAGCAAAAAGGATCTCTTCGATTAAGAATTGAAGCGAGAAGAGCCACATGTCTGCTTGGATTTAAGCCTTTATTTAAGTGGGAATCAAACACAAACTTATGGCATATTCAACATTAGTCGTTGGCTGACTTGTACTAATTAAAGGCCTTAGTCTTTTTCCATGTCCAACGCTTCCACTAGGTTGTAGGAGATTGCAGACCTATCATCATGAAAAGAGAATGAGGATGGCCTACTTGATTTGCTTGAGGACTAGTCTATTAGAATTGCCATGTTCAAACTTATCTTTTAGCTTGGTCCAAGGGACTTAGTTTTAAGTTGGACCTTTGAATATGTTTCTAATATGTTTCTTGAATATGTTTCTAATTGTGTTGATGCTTTTATTGAAAAAAAATGAGTAGTTGAGAACCATGTTGTTTCGATTAGGGTTTTTATAATGTACTTTGCAATAGTCATAGGATTCCATATGCATTCATAATAAAGGGAACAAGCCCATATTGTCTAAAGGACAAAGACTAATGATATAATAATTGTGAAGATACTAGGACCGATGATATGTAATCAAGATGGTTGGTATATATAGTCTGTAAGAGACATGACTATGACACAAACTTCCATAAATATAATTAGTTTAACTAGGTATGCTACATGCTCGAAGATTATTTAATGAGTACCAATCATTGGTAGGGGTGATGTATGAACGTCACTTCAATGTAGACAAAACTCAAGATATTCTCTTTGAACTAATTGATATAGAGACATTATTAACACTGGCTGGAATTCTTCCTGCCATTGATCTTGAGCTTGAGACAACTTAAGGTACATAATTGATACTTTAAACAATGGTAGTAATAAAATGACACTTTAATATATTTGAATAATGTTTTAGATGCATGGACTAGTAAGAAACTAATAAAGAAAATACATAGTTGTGATGATGGAGATGCAAGTTACTCATTTATTGCAAATAGAAAATGTTCAAAGTGTAGGTGGCCTAAAATAGTTTAAGGTACATAATTAGTACCTTAAATAATGCAACTTCCAAGATTGTGTTATTGTAGTCTACTTAAAATTTTTATTTGATACATCATTATTCATACAAATCATAGTCTCATGAATGACCAGGTTTTGAATGCCTACTTATTATTTCATTCTCTCGTTCTCAATTTGATATGACTTGCTGTCGTTGAAATTACATGTGCCTTTTTGAAGTGTATCTTGTGGTGGATTGGGACAATGTTTGGATGAATTAATCATGATCCAAGAAAGAATATGTTGATTAATATTATTGTTGAGAAAGGATAAAAATGTTACAATTAAAGAAAGAAAAGATGATTGCTTTCATATTGAACATTTTGTCAAATCAATTCCAAAATATGGTATTCTAAATATTGACATGGTGAGTAATTGAATTTTATTTCAATAATATGCACTTTTAAACTATAATTGCAATATCTTATTTCTAATATCTATGTATATAATTTTTTTTCACAATGCTCATCATAGAAAATACAATTCAATCAAGGTGATAAACTTAAATTCTTTATCCATACAACAATAAAGTTTCCCGTTGTGGACATATTCATTCAGTTTCAATAGTCCATGAAGTAAAGTTTAGTCTTGAAGATGCTAATGTTAATATTTTTAAATTCATGAGCAACATTCTTCTTCCATATGAAGATAAGCTATATGGATATCACATTTAAAAGAGACATTGAAATGTTTCACATAATGACCTTCAAAGTATTTGGAAAAGATGTAGTTCTTTATGTTGTTGAGTTGAAGATAGCTAGTACTTATACGTTCATGTTGTTGAGTTCATGGAGAATAATTGTAATTGAGTTTGTTTATGTTGTCTAATTTGAAAATAGTACTTCTAGTAAGTTCGTGTTCTAGAATTGGAGACTCATTGTACTTGAATTTTTGAAGTATTTTCATAAATATATCCAAGAGTGCTTGATACTATATATTGTTTAATGGGTTACTTCAATGTATTCTTTAATGGATTATAATGTTTTGAATTTTGTGTATGCTATTGATTAGGTTACATAACATTATTGTTTAATGAGTTATGGTATTTGGTTCTCGTGTATTGTTTAATTGAGTACAAGTTAATTTGATTTATTTCTATTCAAAGTTCCAAAACCAATGTTTGCTTAAAGAGGGCATTTTAATGTCTAATGGTGAAACTAGATTTTTAGGGAGTTGTTGATTAATATTGGAGCAGTGCCAATGTTGTATCAAGAAACATCTATTTACAACAATTCCTACATTATTAACATTTATACAAATTAGTAATATATACTAATAAAAAAGAAAACAATTGATGTTATGATTCATATAAACACTAGTAGATATCATATAAATCATAACTAGTAGTATATCTTCTATTTATTATTCGTCTAGTATGATTTGTTAGTAAATTAGTTATGTTAAAGAGGACTAGAATTATAATATTGTCAATATTTTCCCCCAAAATAGTAGTTTATGTACACATTTTAATTATACAGAAAACAGGTTCTTCAACGCCCATGTTTGAAATTGCTTGAGGACAAGCAATATTGGGAGGGGAGGATTTGTCATGTCCCAAATTTTGCATTGGGTCACAATGGCCTAAGCCCATTGGCCATATTCATGAGAGTTTATCAAATTGATGCTAAAGGTCAAACAATTGCCAAGGAGGAAAATTACTAGTTTCCTAGGTTTGGGGTGGAAGCTTTGGGATTTGGAATAAGAGGGATAATAAATGATGTTTGAACATTAGAATGACATAAATATTTAATAAATGAGATAAATAAATATATACAAGTGAAAATCAAAGTGGCATTTGATCATGAAGACACATGGAGGAAGTGGGACCCACATATGGCTAGATTTTCCCACTACACTTGGCATCATTCTCTCACCAATTCGAATTCAAGGTGAATGGTAACATACTTGGGGGAGTTCAAAAGGTATTATTAATGGCATGACTCATCCAAGGTCGAAATATAGAGGAAGAGTAACTCCCATGGAAGAGGAAGATGCAATTTGGAGCTAGTGGGACACTTGGGCTAGATTCCCTAGCTCTATGACAACAATGATGAAGATGCTATGACACCTATGACACAAATGAGACCTGAAGGCTGACATATGACATATATGACATGTCAGGACTAAAAATAGCCTCCAAGAGGGCGCTCAAGGGAGTTAGGGCAGCTAAGATGCTTCCACGTGATTTGGTGGAAGTGGGAGACTAGGAATTGTTGTTCAAGTGGCATTCTTTGGAATCTCTTTCCAACTTGAGTTGGCATGAGTCTCTTGGAAGGAATTCGAACCATGGAGGAAATTAGAAGTTTATAAAAGTCATGAACAAAGAATAATAGCATCTTTTGATCATTTGTAGAATTTGCAATTGCATTTGTGAAGAGGGAGAGCTAGTGGATGACTAGTTTCTTGCCTTAGCTAATTTCGAGGGTGAAAGATTCCCATCCAAGTTGGTAATTGGAAAGGCCATTCAGAACTTTCATTTGGAGCTTTAATGGAGTTTTTATTTGCAGGTGTAAGCTACATGGCAGCTCATGGTTTTTTTTAGTGCAACACATTCTCTCAAACCATTTCCAGTTTTGATGGCATATTCTTGATCCTTGAGGGAGGACGTTTTTGGTGAGCTATTGTACTCTTTGGGGGAGCTTCTCATGCCCCATTTATTTTATAATATGAAGTAAATACTTTTTTCTTCATCTCCAAAAAGTTTTAGGTTGAAATTCCAAGTGGAAATGTATAAATTTGATTTTTAATGAAGAAATGGTGCCATTTTCCCCATAGCTCTTGCATAACGCTCTTGTGGTTGCATATAGTAGTGAAGGAATGCCATTTCGAATTAATGTACATGTAAATTGATATATATCTCTATAATAACCATCTCATAAGATCCACAAGTCGAGATTCCAATAAAAACTATGTTAAATTGCTCATTAATGGACAAACAGTGCCATTTCCCCACTACCTTGTTGTGAACCAATGTAATGTTGATCGATTCTAATGGATGAGTAAAATAGTGATGGTTTATTGATGGATGGAATGTTATTGATGTATTATACAAGTTTCATGTTCGGTATATAAGCATTTTAAGTCATTTTGTGAAGTTTCATTACATTTGGAGAAGATTTGATACCATTTCCCCCAAGGTCGAACTAGTGATTTTTGCTGCTATTTGGGAAAATGTTAGAACAGACTTAATAATTGATTAATGGTGCACATGAGACCTAAATAATGTACTTTAGACATCCCCTACCTATGTTCAGAATTTCGAGTGGGTTTGGAGGCATTTGGAGAGCCATTTTCTGAACTTACCCTGAGGGGATTTGAACCTCAAATTGCTAGTAAAATTTCATACTTGGTCCAGAATCTTAAAAAAGTTTGCAGAAGTATTTGGAGGGCCATAATTCATCCCTAAACATCATATTCAAGTCTTAATATCAGTCATATATCCTTACAGAATATTTGGGATCATTTGGGTCAATTTGGAGACCTAGACATAAAAACTAGTCAAAGGTCGAAATTGGGGAAAAGTGAAAAATTGGGCATTTTAATAAAAACTTAATAAAGGGAAATTACAGTGGTATCAGAGCATGGTCCTTGCACCTGTGAATTAATATCATACATTGAAGAATAAGTTGTAGCCATGTCTTACTATTATGATGAATCCTATGAGTACAATTCTTTTGAGGAATATGCAGATACTTATGAACAATATGAAAGAGAATGTGAATGGTATGAGGAAGAGGTGCCATCATGCAACACTTCTTACAATTTCAGGAGGAATGAAGATTATTATTATGACCATATGTATGATAAATATGAGTATGACACACCACCAAAGGATAATTCTATGAATGCTTTACAAAGATGGAGAGCAACATATAAAACCTTGTCCCAACAATATCAAAAATATCAGGAATATCTTGATTTGTAAAAGGAAAATATACAAAATGCCATGTCTTTTGAGTACTATGCTAAACATATTTTTGCAAATAGGCCCAAAAATGAAGATGTGGAGTTAGTGAAGAAAGGTTTAAGCCCTTCTTGTAAAGAACCTTGGAGAGAGTATCATATATGTATGAGTGAAATGAGGGTGAGTGAAAAGCTCAATGAAATATTTGAAGCTTCTACGAAGGCATGTATGTCTTACTTGAGGAGAGTTTTTGGGAATTATTCAAAAAGGGATTCCAAAGATATTGATCCTAGGGAAAACAAGGGGGAAAATGCATCAGCTTGCTTGAAGGAGAAAAAGGAAGAGACATCACAAGAGCATGAAGAATATTCTATTGAAAATATGGAAGATCATTTCGAGACACCTTCTAGATTAGACATGAACCAAAGAGCATCGATTGATGGATGCTTAAACTATGAAGGAGTACATACTGATGGGTGCTTACACCTCTATGTTGGTGACATAGATATCACTTTTGAAAGTGTTGCTGCAAGCCCAAGTTACATTAAGCATGATAATAAAGACCTTGTAGCAGTTGAAGAAGAACCAAGATCAACTTCCCCATCACCACTTGAGCTTCATGAAGTTGGTCCAAGTAAGAATGAAGAAGATGAGGAGGTTCATTTGCAAGAGCCTCATTTTCTTGAAGGGTCCTTAAAGATGAATGAAAAGAAGATCCAAGAGTCCCTCAACATTCTCCATGACACTCAGGCATTGGTGTCAAATTCTGGTTGGAGAGCTACTTCATTGGAGGAAACATCCTTCCTTGAAGACATGGAGAAGATTCAAAGAGCAATGTGCCACATCAAAGGTAATTTCATGTCTTTTATTTTTGATAGAAACCATTTGTTTGAGCTTAATGAATTGTTACATGATGCATACTTGAATAATAATGAGGATAATCATAAGCTCACAATTCAAAATGAGCAACTTCTTGAAAAGTTGCAAGATACTGGTTTTTCCTCCTATGTTTCAGATTGTCAAATGGTAGATTGTTTGGAAGATTCTCATGACATGGTGGATCATGAGAAATGTGGAAATTTGAATGTGCTTGATGTGTTTGAAAATGAACTTGAAGAGATCCAAACACTTGATGTGGTGGAAGAGGAACTTGAATTGTCTCTTGATGAAGGTTATAAAATTCTTAAAGAAGAGCATGATTCTTCTACATTGGAACCAATCTATGACAAAGGTTTCACACTTTTGAAGGAGTTGCATGATACTACCCATATGGATCCTTCCCATGATAAAACCTCTGCATTTTTTTTATCAATTGGGTGAGTTAGTTCATTCTCCTACTTCCTACAATTCCATGTTTTGCAGCATTAGTCTCAAGGAAGTATGGGTGAAAGGGTTCTTTTTGATGGTGCCACATGAGGAGTATGGAACTCCCAGATTTAATTTTTATGATGAAATGGTTGGAGCACATTCTTATTCACATTTGCATCATTCTTTGTTACTTTACGATGATGCACATCTACATGGATGCACCTATGATATGCATTTGAGTCACTTGAAGATTCATGGTTTTTCTTGTTCAACACTTGGTTCATTTGATGTTGGAGGAACTTCATCCAACACTTGGGTGAATAAATTTATGATTGGAGAACATTTTTGTTGGCAGCCACATACTTTGATATATCTTTATTATTCTCACATTCATGGATGTATGGGTGAGACTTCTTTGAGTCCTTTGAAGTCTCCTTGTTTTTTCTGCTCATTATTTGGTTCAGATTTTAGTGGAGATTCTTCATTCACTTTTTGGATGAAAGAATACATGGCTGAATATTTTGATGCATATCACATCCTTTTGGAGCAACATTATAGGACATGGGATCCTCACCTATGTTATTGGAGTAGATTTGATGGGTCACTTGAAGATTGTATGCACTTGGAAAATGGTGGTCTACTTGCTTGGAGGTATAAACACTTTCATGACTCTTTGATGAAGCATCTCCTTGATGTACATTTTCATTATGTTGTTATGTACTTTGATGATATATATTTTGTACTCATGATGTTTGGAAGAATGCATACAAGAAAATGGGATCCAGGAATCCTCTTATCTGATAGTATGGGTTGGAGAGCACTCTTAATTGTTGGGGCAATGGGACCCTGGAATAATTTTTGTCTCATTGGTTTCAATTTTTTTGGGGAAACAAGCAGTATGGGAGATGGATTTCCCACTTAATAAAGTGATTTTTATCAGAGTAGTGCAGAAACAAGCATGGTGGTTCCTCTCTAAAATCTTCATGGAAACTCAAAGACTCAAGGTTGGGCAATTCAATGGCAACTTCAAAGAGTTATACAGAAAGCAGGTTCTTCAACACCCATGTTTGAAATTACTCGAGGACAAGCAATATTGGGAAGGGAGGATTTTTCATGTCCCAAATTTTGCATTGGGTCACAATGGCCTAATCCCATTGGCCATATTCACGAGAGTTTATCAAATTGATGCTAAAAGTCAAATAATTGCCAAGGAGAAAAATTACTAGTTTCCTAGGTTTGGGGTGGAAGCTTTGGGATTTGGAATAAGGGAGATAATAAATGATGTTTGAACATTAGAATGGAATAATAATTAATAAATGAGATAAATAAATATATACAAGTGAAAATCAAAGTGGCATTTGATCATGAAGACACATGGAGGAAGTGGGACCCACATATGGCTAGATTTCCCCACTACACTTGGCATCATTCTCTCACCAATTCGAATTCAAGGTGAATGGTAACATACTTGGGGGAGTTCAAAAGGTATTATTAATGGAATTAATCATCCAAGGTCAAAGTATAGATGAAGAGTAACTCCCATGGAAGAGGAAGAGGCAATTTGGAGCTAGTGGGACACTTGGGTTAGATTCCCTAGCTCTATGACAACAATGATGAAGATGCTATGACACCTATGACACAAATGAGACCTGAAGGTTGACATATGACATATATGACATGTCAAGGATAAAAATAGCTTCCAAGAGGGCGCTCAAGGGAGTTAGTGCAGCTAAGATGCTTCCACATGTGATTTGGTGGAAGTGGGAGACTAGGAATTGTTGTACAAGTGGCATTCTTTGGAATCTCTTCCCAACTTGAGTTGGCATGAGTCTCTTGGAAGGAATTCGACCCATGGAGAAAATTATAAGTTTATAAAAGTCATGAACAAAGAATAATAGCAGCTTTTGATCATTTGTAGAATTTGCAATTGCATTTGTGAAGAGGGAGAGCTAGTGGATGACTAGTTTCTTGCCTTAGCCAATTTCGAGGGTGAAAGATTCCCATCCAAGTTGGTAATTGGAAATGCCATTCATACCTTTCATTTAGAGCTTTAATGGAGTCTTTATTTACAGGTGTAATCTACAGGGCAACTCATGGTTTCTTCTAGTGTAGCACATTCTCTCAACCATTTCCAGTTTTGATAGCATATTCTTGATCCTTAAGGGAGGGCGTTTTTGGTGAGCTATTGTACTCTTTGGGGGAGCTTCTCATGCCCCATTTATTTTATAATATGAATTAAATACTCTTTTCTTCATCTTCAGAAAGTTTCAGGTCGAAATTCTAAGTGGAAATGTACAAATTTGATTTTTAATGAAGAAATGGTGCCATTTTCCCCATAGCTCTTGCATAGCGCTCTTGTGGTTGCATATAGTAGTGAAGGAATGCCATTTCTAATTCATGTACATGTAAGCTGATATATGTCTCTGTAATAACCATCTCATAAGATCCACAAGTCGAGATTCCAATAAAAACTATGTTAAATTGCTCATTAATGGACAAACAGTGCCATTTCCCCACTACCTTGTTGTGAACCAATGTAATGTTGATCGATTCTAATGGATGAGTAAAATACTGATGGTTTATTGATGGATGGACTGTTATTGATGTATTATACAAGTTTCATGTTCAATATATAAGCATTTGAAGTCATTTTGTGAAGTTTCATTACATTTGGAGAAGATTTGATGCCATTTCCTCCAAGGTCGAACTAGTGATTTTTTCTGCTGTTTGGGAGAAGGTTAGAACATACTTCATAATTTATTAATGGTGCACATGATACCTAAATAATGTACTTTAGACATCCCCTACCTCTGTTCAGAATTTCGAGTGGGTTTGGAGGCATTTGGAGAGCCATTTTTTGAACTTACCCTAGGGGGATTTGAACCTCAAATTGCTAGTAAAATTCCATACTTGGTCCAGAATCTTAAACAAGTTTCCAGAAGTATTTGGAGGGCCATAATTCATCCCTGAAGATCATATTCAAGTCTTAATATCATTCATATACCCTTATAGAATATTTGGGGTCATTTGGGTCAATTTGGAGACCTAAACATAAAAACTAGTCAAAGGTTTAAATTGGGGAAAAGTGAAAAATTGGGCATTTTAATAAAAACTTAATAAAGGGACATTACAGAAAGGATCAATGCCATTTCCAAAAATCCATGAAGTCCATTTGCTGATCCAATGGAAGACTTTGATGGAACCATTCCAAATAATAGACACTCCATTGCTTACTATTTCTGCAAACATGAACTAGAACATAATGGATTTACCCTTGAGGTATATAGTCTTAGTGACCAAACTCCATAAGCCACTATAAAATATACTACGCCACATGCTCTTCATACATAATTCCATATTGAACCAATTCAGATTCTTGATGTCCCATCCTCCCATTGATTTTGGCAAAGCCAATCTTTCCCAAGAAACCAAATGAAATTTTTGTTCCTTCCTAGCACCAACCCACAAGAAAAGAAATATCTTTTGTTGTATGAGATTGATAATGGATTGATGAATCATAACTAAAGAGAACCAGTAAACAAGGATTCCCATAAGAACAACACGAACTAAAGTAAGCCTTCCTCCTAGGGATAAAGATCTATAAGCCTAGCTTCCGATTCCTTTTTCAATTTTTTTTACCAACCACATCCAGTCATAAATCCTATAGTTGTTGGTCTTCAACATATATCCTAGATATTTAAATACAGAAACAATACTCCATTTAAAACTGAAAGAACGAACCAATTTGTACCAGAATCTCATCCGAGATCCTACGGACTATATACTATATACTTTTAGACTAAGTAATAAAAAAGCCAGCGTAATTGGTAATTGTACATATTATATACTTCTAGGATAAGTAATAAATAAGTAAACGTGTATAACTAGGGACTCATTAAGGTAAAGTGTTATTGACTATTAGTGTTATCAATGACACTCGTCTTTTGGTGCTTCTATGGGGCTGAAGATGTATTGGAATTATATTCATTATTCTCTTTTAAGTAAGTGTTATTGATCTCATCAATGACACTCTTGTCTTTGTCTTTTGGTGCTTCTATGGGGATTAAGATATATTGGGATCATGTTCATTATTTTTAAAATAACAAGCGAAATGAAGAGACTCATTAGTAATTTTGTTTATGTTTTGTACAAATATGATATGGCATTAGAACCATGGCGAAAAAGATTTGAGGAGAAAGAGTGAAGGTGTATTTGTTTGACATTTAATTTAATGTGTATAAGAAGTCTATTGGTTTGTGTTTTTGTGCAACATTTAATTTAATTTATATGTATAAGTAACCCATTTGTTTTTTTTTGCCTACATTTAATCTGTGTAACAATCCCTCAGTTAGTGTTTATGATCTCATTGACTTGTGTTTTGTGTCCCATAAGACTCTTGGTAGTCTAATTCTCATATGGGACTTATATCACATGAGATGTATTAGAATCACTATGATTATATTTCAAATAACAATTTAAGTGACTAATCTCTCATATTCCTGTGTATTTATGTTTATGTTTTGTGTGTTATAATTGAATATGGCATCACAACCATAGTGAGGAGAGTTCAATAGAGATCAAGTGAATGACTAGGGTTTGTATTGGCCATAAACAAATTGAGGAAATGTTTGCACACAAATCAAATATTGTTGAAAAAAGACCTTGAGTTTTTTTTTTTGAGATTAAAGGTAGAGTAAGTTAAATGTTCTACATTTTCACTCTTTTTTTCGGTGATTTTTCCAGCCAAAATTTAACGAAAATTGTTGGAATTGCACAATTACGACACCTAAAGGGTATTGGATGGCGCTAAATCCTTCAATAAAAAATGCAATCTGAACAATGAAAATCTCAATTTCAACAAAAAAATTGTAGTGGGATTTTGACAAAAATGCCCAGAAAGGTGCAAAATGTAGAATGATTACCTTACTCCATTAAAGCACCCAAGTTGATTGAATTTCATAACGACATTGGACATAGATAAATTTCTTTTTAAGAACTAGTATTTAAAATGTTTCACATTAGAAGAATAAGTTTAAATTTGAAAGTTGTCTTTAGAGAGACGATTTAAAAAATGTTGAGAGAAGCACATATGAGGTGCATTGGTGATGAATTTGCAGATGTGAATAGGTTGTAGTTTGTTGGGCTTAAAAATTGGTGAGAAATTTACATGGTAATCAATACCTTCCTCTTGAGAGTACCCTTTTTCCACCAGTCTTGCTTTATACCTTTCAACTTTACATCAACACCCTTTTTCAGTTTGTAGACCCATTTGCAATCTATAACTTTTGTGTCCTTTGGGAGTTCTACTAGGTCTCATGTTTTAATCCTCTCCAAGTCATCCATTTCTTCTTTCATTTCCATTTTCCATTTAGCACTTTCAATACCATCAATTGCTTCTTGATAACAAGAAGGTTCCCCATCATTAGAAATCAAAACAATAGATGAAACATAATCTCCATATCTCTTAGGAGGATTTTTCACTCATGTATATCTCGTCATAGTTGGTTGTGGCATTTTTACATTTCCCTGTATATTTTCTAGATCCTCATTTACTTCATCAAAAGCTTCTTCATGCTCCTCCTTTCTTGTAGATGGTTCAATTTTCAATTGAATTTGTTGATTTTGTGGTACTTGTTCTTATTCCATTTCAATTTCTACTATGTCTGATTTTACGAGGGGAATAATCAAATATTACCTCTTCGTTAATGGTGACTTTGTGGGAAGCATGATTCCACAATATGTATCCTTTAACTTCATCACCATAACCAACAAAGATATACTTCTTTGGTTTGGGGTCCAACATAGAATGCTGATTTTTAGGAATAAGAACATAAGCATCACAACCATAAACTTTCAAATTTGAGCAATCACAAGAATGACCTAATCATACCTCTTCAGGAATCTTATGGTGATCGATTTACTAGATAGCACGTTGTAATCATTGCTTTTGCCAACAACTCTTGCTGCAACTTGGCATTTTTTAGCATGCTCTTTTCTCTCTCTAGAAGAGTCTTGTTTATGCATCCCGCTACACCATTTCATCGAGGAGTGTAAACAATGGTTTTATGCCTTTCAATCCCATCTTCCTTGCAATAATTTTCAAATTCCAAAGATGTGAACTTGCCTCCATTGTCTATTCTTAAACACTTGATTGAGCTGTCGATACTCTTTTCAACCAAAGATGTAAATTGCTTAAATACATCAAACACATCTACGTTTCTTTTGAGAATTTAGACCCACACCTTTCTAGAGTAATCATATGTAAATGTCACAAAAATATGATGATTCTCTAAAAGAAATTGTAGGGGATGGCCCCTAAACACCTGAATAAATATGATTGAGAATACCCTTGTATGACTACTTGTTTTAAACTATTGTCTGCATTGCTTCCCAAAAACACAACACTTGCAAAAATTTAAATTTAGTGCTCCACCTTGACAAGTAAATTTATAACCTTCAGAATCCAAAACTCCCAAGGAAATGAAATTCTTTTTGAGAATTGGTACTCGTCTTACCTCCGTTAATGTCTTTACAATACCATCAAACATTTTAATCCTAATGCTCTCAATCCCAACAATGTTACAAGAAACATTGTTTTTCATAAGAACAATACTGCCTCCAATAGATTGGTAAGAAGAAAACCACATCCTATGTGGACATATGTGATGCGAAGTACCATAATCTAATAACCATTCTTGATGATATTGTCAGATATTACAAACAGATAAAATTTCATCAACTGTACCTGGACTTGTTTAAATTGCATTTGCTTCCTTTGTGGACTCATCCTTGGATTCTTTCATCTTCTAACATTCTTTCTTGATCTGCCTCGATTTGCTGCAGTATCAACATTTTTTCTTACTCTATTTTCCTTTTTTGACTTAAATCTTGATGTACGTCACGAATTTCCCCCACTTTTTGTGGATCGACCCCTAGCCACCATTGCTTATGGTGTGGAGGTTTTTATATTGGATTTCCTCCACACCTCCTCAAGACAATAAGGCTCCCATAACTGTATCACAATCAAGAGTATGTTGTGCTAAGGCTAACATAAGTGACTAAGTGGTTCCAAGATTCATGGAATGAACACAATAAAACGACTGGCTTGTCTTCTTCTTCAAAATTTTCACCTATATTAGTTAATTGACACATAAAAGTATTGAAAACATTAAGATCAACAATTTTGGTACCTTTTTTCATTTGTAATCCGAACAATTGTCTCTTCAAATAGGTTCGATTTGTCATAGATTTTGTTATATAAAGGTTCTCCATTATGCTCCATAAGCCTGTTGTTGTTTCCTCTCCAACAATATTGAAAAGAACATCATATGTCAAACACAACCAAATGGTGCTGAGAACTCTTGTATCCATATCTTTCTAGTCCTCATCAACGATACTCATAGGTCTCTTTGTCTTGCTTGCCAATGCCTTGTGCAGTCCTTGTAGCACCAACAAATTGTGCATCTTGAGTTTCCATAGCTCGAAGTTATTTTTCCCATTGAACTTCTCCACCTTGAACGTTGTACTCAAAATATTCACCATTGAAATGAACACAAAACTATGCAAGTCGACGAACTCTAAATCTCTCTTCACGGTCTTCCCATCCCTAATTCACTTCATTTGCTTGAAATCCCATCAATACTAACCTTTTCAAACTCCATAGTTTATTGCACAGGGTTCATACACATGTGTAAATCTCTCTTCACGGTCTTCCCATCCCTAAGTCACTTCATTTGCTTGAAATCCCATCAATACTAACCTTTTCAAACTCCATAGTTTATTGCACAGGGTTCATACACATGTGGCTCCCCACACACACACTTCCACATGAAGACTCCCATTGGTTTCCTCGAGGTAACAAGGGCAATGGTGGCAACATCCACACAGGTTTCCCTTTACCTACAACCTCTAGGAAATTTTCACGCACAGGCCTAGTGACAACTCACATGTATATAATAGGTGGCTCCTCACACAAGCTTCCCTTCAAATCTACGTCCTCTCTCCTCTTCATCCACGCGGGATTCCTCAGAGGTGAACTCTCTCGAGAAGATGTTTCAAGATGGGATGATGGTGAATGGACACCAAAGGAATTATGGGATACACGGGCGACTTAGGTGATTGTAGAGTTTGTTTCAATTTCTGGGATTCATTCTTCACTTCACGGGTCTTTCCGTGAGATGGGCGTGAGCTTCCTCTTCACAACAGATTCCATGTAGTGAATGAATGTGTTGTCCACGCGGGTTCTCTCCTCTTAGGATGCAAGATCTCTTGCTTCACACAAATTCCCTCCACACACAACTATTTTCATACGTGCTCTCACAACAACAGGTACTATTCATGGCTGGTCTCTTCATGCGATCTCCACTTCATTGGTTTGCAATCTTCAAATTACAACATTGATTTCCACTTCATCGGTTCACAATATTCAAAGCGATAGCTCAAACGACCACATAATTGATGCTTCTTTCCTACTACTCTGATACCATTTATTGAGGAAACGTGAGCCCACAAAAAGAACTTGCAACAAAGAAATGCGAAAGTGAGATAACATAATGGCATTCAACAAGACACAGATTTTGCATGGTAAAACCTTTACAAGACATCAATGAAACATCCATGGGACAAGGTACTAATATTCTTATTCTTCACAGATTAAGATTATAATCACTTGCAACAGGGATTACTAGAATTACATATGCCTCTCAGGGCTACATTATTATATAGAATCATCGACATTACTATCACCGTTACATGAACTGTCTTCATTACATGGATTGCCTAGGTAAATATGGTTTTACCATAACATTTCCCCCATGGTTATTGTTGTCACAATTCTAACAATGTTAACCATTTTACTTAAATTTTTTGACAATTATGTTGAATTTTTCTCATATAGCAGTAGAAATACAATTTTTAGATCTTGACAATTATTTCCTAATGATTTCAAATATTTATTTCATCCCACAATTTTCATTGAATAATTGCACATTGAAAATTTCAACTTCAAATTGCAATGGACATAAAAGATCATAGAAATGCAACTATGCACAATAGACACAAGAATTTAACCCCGGGAAACCCAAACTTGGGAGAAAACCCAACGAATTTTTCTTAGAATAAATTAGTCCAATTCAAGTACATTACCATTCTTGAAGAGAAACCCTAGCACATAATGCTCATCCTCTTTTCATGAGGAACCACTAGCCACAAGAGAGTGCAGACTTCACAAAGAAACCCTAGATAAGGACATCGAACCTCTGAAGAAGATACGAACCCCCAAAAATAGCTCCTTGTGCCTTTGCTAGGCCTTCTTGACAAGTGTGCATTAGCTGGAAGAGTTGTTGTGATGTGTTAGCTGGATTGAAAAATGAAATGTTAGTTGCTTACTTATACACTTCAATTCACCCTGATTTCTCTTATGGGGCTGACTTGTACTTTTTTTTCCATTTTTCTTTTTATCTTCATGGTTGACTTGTCCTTTCTTCTTCTTCAATATTTCCTGGGTTTCTTCAATGCTATCTAGGTCTTCTTCAATGGTTGAATTGTCTTATCGGTTATTTCTTCATCATAGAAACATTATCCTTGTTGATGATCATCTCCTCACATGCACGTCTATTCACCCATAGAGTGTTAAAGTTACAACATCATGAGTCATTCTCCAAGTCAATCTTGTGCACTAGGATTAAGCCTTGTGTGTCGAGGTAGTGCCTTAGGGAGCCTGAGTTGGACTCAGGAAACTTGGAGTAGATTCTTGAGTTGGACTCAAGAATGACTAAGCATTATGTGTAAAGGTTAAGCCTCATGTGTTGATGTAAGTGCTTTGTATGTCAAAGTGATGATGTTGTACAATCTTGCTTGTCAAGGCTAAGGTCTTGTGTGTCAAGACAGATTCTCATGTGTTGAGGTGGTGCCTCATGTGCTGAGGTAATGTTTTGCATGTCGAATCATGAATGGTGTGTGATGTACTACGAACCATGGTTGAGCTATTACGTCTCCTCTAGAGACTGGGCACCTCTAGAGTGAATTACTTTAGCATATGACCACTTGGAACGATAATAGAACAAGATGATCACATCGTTGGAAAAATCTCCTTAGTATATTTGATATGATAAATAAAGTAAAGATGACACAAGTGGATCATGCATATAAGACAAGAGATAAAGATAAGATATGTTAAGATAAGAGAGAATTTGAATTGTTCACTTCAGTGATCAAGAAAGACTTCAGTTAATTAAGAGAGAACTCAAATTGTTTACTTTAGTGATGTTAACAAGAAAGACTTTAGTTAATTAAGAGAGAACTCGAATTGTTTACTTCAGTGATGTTAACAAGAAAGACTTTAGTTAAAAGAGTTAACTAAGTGATAACAAATAAGATCTAGTTAACTGTGTTTGCATGACAACACTTGAGTTAACTAAGTATTTGCATGACGACACCTGAGTTACGACACTCAAGTTACGACACTTGAGTTAGTAACCTAACTAAGTGATCTAGCATCCAGTTGGAAGGCGAGTTCATCTTGAAGTCAAAAGGCTATAAATTAAGCCAAGAATGATATGTATGATACACTTGTAATGCAGAATTTGATGAGATCAAGGTGAAGAGCGAATCTCTCTTGAAGGAAGTGTGCATGTGACCAAAAATCCGAATTGGTCTTAGTACATAATCAACTGCTGGGTTCTTCTATTATTATCTCTTCTCTTGCTCTGTGATTGCACCAAGGGTGCTTGGTATTTCTCTCTGATAATGCACCAGGGGTGCTTGATGTAATTTTCTCATTGTAAAGACATTCTTTGTTATCTATCAATATTCTAAGGAATATTTTGCTAGGGTTTTCTCCCTCAAGTACTAGAGGGTTTCCCTAGGGTAAATACTGTGTCTCATATAAATGCTTATGCTTTTGATTATTCATTGATTTCAAGTTCTATTATAATTCCACATTAAGATAAAAAATTAACATGGTATCAGAGCTCAGGGAGTGAATGAGATAAGTTTTGTAGTCAATATTGAGCCTACATTGATCCCGAGTCACAAAAGTTGAGCACAATACTTGAAGAATAATGGCTTCAATCTCAGTAAGACCAGAAGACCGACTTGAAGGAACTTCGAACTTCAATACTTGGAAGACCAGGATTCTGAATATCTTGGAAGAGCATGATATATATGGATACATATCCAATGTTGTTGAAGAGCCTACTTCTAATGTTGGGTGCATTGCTTTCAAGAAGAATCAAGCCAAAGCAAAGAGAATCATTTACGATTATGTGAAAGACAATTTGATGCTGATGATTACTCCATTAAAAACTGCAAAGGAGTGCTTTGAAACCTTGACAAATATTTATGAGAAGAAGGCTCCCATTCAGAAGAGAGCCTTGAAGAACAAGCTTCATAATCTGAAGATGGAGAAGGAATAAATTGTTGCTTCCTTCTTCACAAATATCTCTCAAGTAAGAGATCAACTCATGAGCATTGGAGTTACTGTCAAAGATGATGATCTTATTTAGACTATTGTCGATGGTATTCCATCCTCATGGGAGACATTCTTGGCTGCTATTAATGGTCGAGAAGTGCAACCAAAATTTGAAAGATTGTGGCATGATTGCCTTCAAGAAGAAGGGCAAATTCAAAGCAAAATGCTTCCTCCAAAGAAGAGAACATTGCTCTTACAACAAGGACAAAGAGAGGAAATAAATCCTTTTCTCAGAAGAATTTTCCTCATCAGAAGGAAAACAAATACAATAAGAACTTTGATAAGTCTAAAGTCAAATGCTTCAACTGCAATAAGAAGGGCCACTTTGCAAGAGAATTCCGTGCAAAGCAAAGAGGAAATTTCAAGGGTAGATTTCATGCTTCTACTACTAAAGAAGATAAACCTACAAGAAAGAATTCTTCCAATGATCAAGAGACAAGGAAAGAGTACTATCTTGTCTCAGCTCTAGCTGGATCCATTACCACTAGTGCTGAGACATGGATGGTGGATAATGGTGCATCAAAATACACGAATGGATATAGGCGCACTATCACATATTTGAAAGAAAAGAAGTTCTCATGTCAGGTGGAGCTTGGAGATAATACCACCTATTCAATCCAAGGAGTTGGATCTACTTCCTTTTAGTTGAATTCAGGTGATTTACTTGATGTTGAAGATATTCTGTATGTTCCTGGTCTGAAGAAAACCTCCTGTCTATTTCAGTTCTAGAAGAGAAAGGTTTCAGAGTAATCTTTATGGAAAACAAAGTGCTCTTGTGGCCTAAGAATTTAGACTTGAATTCTGCAGTTGTGATTGGAGTTAGAGAGGGAAGTCTCTACAAAGTTCCCGTAAAGTTCATTAAAGCCATGATCCATGACATAGTCATTCCTTGTGAACTGTGGCATAGGATGCTTGGTCATATTCATTTCAAAGCGCTACCTGGCTTACAGAAGATGGTAAAATGTATTCCTATATTTCAATATGATCATGATGCTATTTGTAGAGGTTGTGCTCTTGGTAAGAACATCAAGAAAATCGTTTCAAACAATACTAAAATATCTAAAGGGATCCGGACTTGAGCCATTCAGATCTATGTGGTCCCATGTCTGCACCATCCTTGAATGGTTATTTGTACTATGTGTTTTTCATAAATGACTTTTCTCAAAAGTCATGGATCTATTTTATGAAGGAAAAGAGTGAAACTTTCAACAAGTTTCAAGAGTTTAAAACATTGGTTGAGAATCAGACTGGAAAATACATTCTTGCTTTGATATCTACTAATGGAGGAGAGTTCGAGTCTCATGAGTTTAATTAATTTTTTCGAGAGGAAGGGATAAGAAGAGAACTGATTGTACCTTACAACCCATAACAGAATGGGGTGGCCGAAAGAAATAATAGGACAATCTGTGAGGTTGCAAAAACTATGATGTGTGATCAGGATCTGCCCACCCCCTTATGGGCAGAAGCCTCCAGCACTACTGTTTATATTCAAAACAAAATACTGCATGATATCTTGGGAGGGAAGACTCCTGAAGAAGTTTTCATTGGTGAAAAACCAGATGTTGGACACTTGAATATTTTTGGCTGTCCTATCTACATTCATGTGCCAAAAGAGAAGAGGACAATATGGAGCCATCCGGAAAGAAAGACACATTTGTTGGATATAGAGAATCCTCCAAAGCTTATAGAATCTATGTTCCAGGTCAAAGGCACATCAAAGTGAGCAGAGATATAAAATTTCATGAAGAGGTTGCCCTCAAGCGCTCTAAAGAAATTCAATGTGATTCAGAAATGGAGGAGCATGAGACTCCCATGATGAATAATACATGTTTTGGTTCTCCTCTTTCAGATGTTGAGATGGAGAATCCATAAGAGTCCTTATATCCGCTTGACCTTGAAGAGACAATAGATCTAGTAGAAAGATCACTTGATGAACCTACTACTAAGAGGATATTTTCCTAGTGTTGAATTCTGCAAGAGGCAGAAAAGCATGGAGCACCATCAAGCACATCTAGAGAGTGCAAGGGACATGAAAGATATTTAGGATATGTAACACAGATGAGTCACATTAATGATTCATAACCCACCACCTATGAGGAAGCTACTAAGAAGCAAGTATGGAAATATGCCATGGTGGAAGAATACAAATCCATCATGAAGAATGATGTGTGGGAAGTGGTTCCTAAACCTAAAGGGAAGTCAATAATAACTTCCAAGTGGTTTTATAAAATCAAACATGCAGCTGATGGCAATATTGACAAATATAAAGAAATATTTGTGGCTCGTGGTTTCTCATAGAAAGAAGGAATAAACTATGATGAGACATTCTCTCCTATGGCCAGGGACACTACTATTCGATCCATGATTTCACTTGCCTTAGTTCTAGGGTGGAAGCTTCACTAGATGGATGTGAAGACTACCTTTCTCAATAGTGAAGTTGAGGAAGAAGTATACATACAACAACCTGATGGGTTTGTATTTCATGGAAAGGATTCCCATGTATGCAAACTTAAGAAATCCTTGTATGGGCTTAAGAAGGCCCTAAGGGCTTGGTATTCAAGGATCGACAACTATCTTCAGAGCTTGGGTTTCTCCAAAAGCGAAGATGACCCCAACCTGTACTTCAAGGTTGTGAATAACCAACCACTGATCTTGTTTCTCTATGTTTATGACTTGTTCCTTACTAGAGAGGAACAACAGATTATTAGCTCGGTGCAAGAGGGAGCTCACTTCTGAGTTCGAAATGAAAGACTTGGGTCTTATGCACTACTTTCTTGGTCTGAAAGTTTGGAAAAGGAAAGATGAGATCTTTCTTTCACAAGGAAAGAACATAGTTGATGTGTTGCGCAGGTTTGGTATGATGGATTGTAAATCCATGTCTACACCAATGGTTTCTAATGTAAAGAAACTACATGAGTCAAATTCCGGATCAGATCTAGTGGATCCTACCATGTATAGACAAGTCATTGGTTCCTTGATGTATTTGATACATAGTAGGATAGACATATGTTATGCAGTGAGTATCTTGAGTCAGTTCATGTTTGAGCCAAGACATAGACATTGGGTTGTTTCCAAGCATGTGCTTAGATACCTTCGAGGTACTATTTCTTATGGAATCAGATATGATTTCAGTGGAGGAGTGATGCTGCTTGGTTGTTGATTTGAAAATGAACGTTTATAAAACTACTTCAGTTTTATTAGCCAATTTTAGATAACTTATTAGATCTCAAATTTCCATCAATAACATGAAAATTTGGCAACACATATATCAAATTGAAATGAACAATTCAATTCATAAGAAGATACACAAACCATATTTGTTAACGGAGTTCGTTAGGCCTCCTGACTACGTCTCTGGACTCATTGGAATTTTGAGTCGCTTTATTATCTCCTTGAAGGATATGTAGCTTTCATAAGTACAATTGCATGCTTTCACTTCAAGTGGCTCTTTCCCATCCGAGGATGCCTTTCCCTTCCTCACTAAGAAGAACCAAGGCTCTCACATGAACTGAAATGTTTCTCCCATCTTGGGATGATATTCTTCATACAAAGCTTACTACAAACTCTCTCAAAACAAAGCCTCCTTTCCTTCTCTAAATGAGAATATTTTATAGCATTTTCATGGATGATTACTCATCACACATGTTAAGGAGAATATCTCTCTCATGATCCCCTAAATTAGGATCAAGAGACACCTTAAGGGATAGGTGGAGAAAAGGTCCCATCTTTCTCCATGAAAATCTCAACACCCCTTAGGATTAGGAAACCAATTGGTGAGCTATATTCTCACACCTTTTTAATTTACTTTTTACAATTTAAAATGAGAATTTGTATGAACATTCTCATATAATTCCTCTTTTACATAGTTTACATTGAACTTTCATTTTTGATGTGAAATACATTGTTTTCAATGTCTTGTAAACTTTTGTTGGAAAAACCTCATTTTTAGTCGTAATTTCAACCTGCAATTTCTTTCTCATACGAAGTCCATTTGACCTCGTTCAAATTGCATCAGGAATCTTTGTGTGAGCTCTTCATTGACTGAATGAATTTGGTGCTAATGAAACTCTTATGCATTCTTAGACTGTGAAGATCCTCCTGGATCAGTTATGTTGACTCTAACTGAGGTGATCGTATTGTAGACTAAAAGAGTACATCTGTATTTTGTTTTAGCTTGGGATCAACTATGATCTCTTCATCTAGCAGGAAGCAGGGCTCCGTAGCCCAGAGTACTACAGAAGCAGAGTATATTGTAGCTAGTACCCTCTATCGAGAAGCTGTGTGGCTTAGGAAGCTACTTGCTGGGTTGTTCGGTGAGAAGCTTGAGACTACTGTCATTCCCTCTGACAATCAGAGATACATTAAGCTCTCAGAAAACCCCTGTTGGTGTCCATTTTGTCACTATTTTTGATCATCAAATCTATTCTGAATGGTGTTAATTTCACTATTTTTGATATATTAAGTTATTCTTTAAGCCATTCAGCCCATCAAACAGACCAGGTATGCGTGTATTCGTTTATCATATGAATTTTGGTCAAATATCGTTATATTACGATTTATTAATGATTAAATTAACAATGCCAGTCATGCATGGTATCTAGTTTTGATCTATAGGTTGCGATTTCTCAAATAACCCTTCATTCAGACTGCGTGTTTTTATTGCTTAAGCTCAGCCGCGTTCAGCTCGTCGTTCAGCCTTGCATTCAGCTCACGAGATCCATGGTTGGTATGCTTTGGGTCATTAAAGTAAAAAATGGGCACGTAGGTTATGTTAGCCACACGGTGGTGATGGTTAATGAGCCATTGTTATGGAAGATCCGTCCCTATGCTCGCCAAGCTTGACAGTGCATTCCACGTCCACGCCAACACTCCAACACGCCGATTCTCCTGCGCATTTAGCCTAGAATCACGCTTCCTGTTCATGCCGGTGTTCTGGAAGAAGTCCAAGTCGCACACGTTCAGCCTGCTAGCACAATGCCTTTCCATGACAGTGCTCCAGCATCCCTTTCCTATGCTCGCCAAGCTCGCCAGCCTGCTACCTCTCTGCCCACGTCAAAGGAAGTCGACGCTGCAGCTGCATCGTGAAGGAATCAACCCCGTGAAGCACTAGAAGATGCTCTCTATGCTGTCATGCACCATTCAAAGTAGCCGGTTATTCATAAACACCTCTGCTATTAGAGAGGTTGACTCTGTTAACCCTCTCATCCATTTGAAAAATGTATAAATAGATGCCTATAGACAGAAATAGAGTTAGCATATAGTTGAAGAAGATCATTAGATTAGCAGATAGTTCGTAGATTTGCAGTCAGATAGCAGACATTGTGTAATTTTCTCAAGTTAATGGAAGTTCCAGTTTATTGATATTTTGAGTAGCTAAACCGGTTTTGTTTTCCATCTCTGATTGCTGGGAAGGGCCCCTCATCAACCAGAGGTTTTATCTTTGTTTTCTGCAATTAGTTAGTTTACTTCCCTGTATATGTAATTAATTCGTTTTCTGTACATGATATTTCTTTTTCTGTGATTTATATTGTACTGCTAACATAATTTGTGTTTACAGAATTAGCAAATGGTCGACCAACAGTATAGTTTTGCTAGTTTCATTTCAGTCTTTTATAACTAGATAGTTTGTTTTTCTAACCTTCTGCAGTTAGATAGAACTTAGTTAATTGTTGTTTCCAGTCTGTTAATAAATATAATTAGTTTAGTTGGTTTCTTCTTTGTAGCTGTATATTAATTCTCTTTTCTCATCTTAATCTTGCTTTAGTTTAGGATAGGAATAATTTATCTCTTCAACCATGATTAGAATAGGTTGCTTTCTATTATCTTAGCTTCTCAACAAGTCTTCTCACTAATTTCTCTGCATTGTAGGTTCATATGCATTCGCCAGCTGACGTCAAGATCATCAAAACTCTCCTTTTCCTCAGTTTAATTCGTTTTTCCTCCATTTGGACTGTCATTCAGATTGTCGTTCGGATTGGCATTCATATCATCATTCGGATTTTTATGCTAGTTTGAATCCAGATTCTTAGTTTTCCTTACTGTAATATTTCCTGCCCTTAATTAGTCTTCTCAACCTTGATTAGGCTTCTTGTTTTACATTTCATAAAGTTTTAATTTAATTCTTGTCATTATTCTTAGTTTGTTTTAACTGTCTTTTCAATTATGTCTTTCATATTTATCTTGCTAACATGCTGTTGTTTTAGAATTTATCAGTTTTATTCCTAGTCTAGTTTCTTACATGCTCTTAAGACATAATTAGAATAAAATCAATAATTTCATTTTTCAAGCATTCCAGTTTCGATAATTTCCTTCATTTAGATTAGGATCAAGTTTCTTATCTTAATAAATAATGAAGATGTTTATGGAATAGGATTTGGATTCAGAATTAATACCTTTATCAAGTTTTTTACTTGTTTCTAAATTAATATCTTTATCAAGTTTTCTACTTGCTTCCGAATCAAGTTCAGAAGTAAATATCTTTATCAAGTTTTCTACTTGCTTCTAGTTTTTATTAGTTTTATTATTCTACTCATGGATAGTAGACAGATCAGAATGTTTAAAGTTAACTGTAATTTGTCTCTTTGTATTGTAGATCTTTTTGTTGAAGTTAGATTAGATTTACTTCCGTTTTGTTTTGCTATTTCATTTGAAAGCCATTATGATACACTCACTCCAGTTCCTGTTACTTGGGAATAGATGTTTAGTTGTTTAAGTTATTTAATAGTTTTAATTTGCTTTGATCAGCATAGCTTTCTACTTATGTAATTTATCATCAAATTAATCCATTTCATAGATAGGTCTCTAATTAATTTGTTTACAGTTTTTTTCCAATTCTTAGATAGAATCTGAAATTGTATCGTTTCCATTTTCATAGTTCGTAGTTTGCTTCTTAATCAAAGTTTTAATTTATAACATAGAGTAGTATGATTTGATACTATTCCAATTCATTTGTTTAACTAAATCTGATTTAGTTCCTTTTACTGTTATTTTTTAAAGTTTGACTTGGTTTTTCATTTTGAAAGATCTTTTGATCTTTTCTTTATTAAATATTTTTAAGGTCTGACAAGCCAAAAAACTTAGGTTTCATTCTACCTTAGCATATACTTTGCCTCAACTCTAAGATTACCAACCCCGGTTGATAATTAAATATTAGGTGTTTTCTTTGAGATAGCTCATACACCCAACATTTTGGCGCCGTTGCCGGGGAGTTGTAGAAGACGGGTAGAATTCAGTTATAGAAGATAGGTAGAATTCAGTCATAGATAAGTAAAACTCCCTTTTTAATTTTAATAGGCTGGTGGTGGGTGAGCGGTAAGACGAGAGGTAAGAACCTGCGCATCTGTTATAACAGGCATCCTCAAAACCCAGCAGTAGCAGTTATGCAATTAGAATTTGTTTCAGTTATAATTTGTTTTCATGAATAGGTCTAGAGATTCACAAGGTAGATTTATTAAAACTAGTTCTCTTACTAAACACCCTACTAAAATTCTTACTAACTTATACGGGGGGCGTGCCACCCCAATTACTAACTCAACAGAAAGGTATCAGAAGACACCTAAAGGGAATAGTCCTACTTGGAAAGCAAAGGAAATTCTTTCTGGAAATCAATTAGGGGAAAACATAGGGACATCAGAACAGTCTATTCATAAATAAATTCCACTAGAAGAACCTCAAGCTCATATTGAGACTAAAATTAGACAAGAGGAAACAAAAAAGGATAAAACTTCAGGACCTATTAATTCTCCATTAGTCCAAAATCCCAAAGACACTACTTTTTCAATAGTATGTGGTCCAAACTTAGTATATTTTGTCGATCCTGCACAAGTAGACGCTCTTTTTGAGAGTTCTGTGAACATATTTATCTCACATATTGATACAACAACAGTAGGATCTGCAAAACTGGATTCCCACGTAGCTGGTAATTCTTCTCCTAAAAAGAAGAATACCCTTCCTGAAACAAAATGTTGGGACATCCCATATTCACCAAGAAAGGAGCCACCTATATTTTCTCTCTTTGGTAATAGAATCTTCATGGGGGATGAAAATGAAGATCGTGTCCGACAAGATGAAAAAGATGGAGAAGTTAGAACTGAAGGTACCTTCGGGTTCCCTATCTTAGACACTGCACAAGATGTTACTATGAAAAATATCCCTCCCTCCTCACTACCAACCTTTTATGGGAAGAGTAGTGAGCATCCAGACACATTCTTATTCGAGTTTGACATTTTGTGTAGGAGTTATAATTACCTACAAGATGGCCAAAAGCTAAAACTCTCTCTTGCCACATTAAAAGATTCTTCTCTTCGATGGTTCATGGGATTAGGAGAATCTAGTAATAGAACTTGGGAAGACACGAAGAATGCATTTCTTCGAAAATATCAGGATTACTGTAGACCTAAGGACTCTCCCAATGATATTTTTAAAATTCAACAACTTGAAGACGAGAGCTTAGAAGACTATCTTGAGAGATTTAACTATGTGTTAGACAAGTCCAAGTATAGTGATATTTGAGAAGATGCACTACGAACACTCTTCCTCAAGGGAATCTCAGAAGAATTCTTAGATAACCTTAATCTCATGGCAGCGAGAGACATTTCTCACAAATCTTTTGCAGAGATTTGTGAACTATGTAGGAATTACTCTAGGAGCAGAGGGAAGGGTGGAAGACACTTTCAAGAATATTATGCTAGGAATCCCAAAGGAAACACATCCGGTCCTGGTGGAGTTGCAAGGGTAGAATTGGGAAAGCTATTAGAAAATTTTAAAACAGATATTTTAGGAGCCATGGGTTCTCAATTAGATGCACTACAAGCTAAAAAGAGACAAGATGAGGAACGTGCAGCAATGAGTGTTTTTTGTCCTAGGTGTAGAACTAAACATCCTCAACGAGAATGTCCATTAAATAATGTTTCAGTTTGTCACCTATGTACAGAAGAACAACCAACCAATGATTGTCCATCATTGCCTGGATTACAAGCTGTGTACAAGAGTGGAAATTTTGGTGAAATACCTAGGAGGCCTTGGCAACCTAGAGATCAACCATTTTATCAAGATTCATCACAAATTCCACCTTATTACTATCCTCATCAACCTCCTTAACAATGGAATACTTCAGGTTGGCAAAATTGGCCACCGCAGTACCCTCCTCAGAATACTCATCAGCAGCAATGGCCACATGGATGGAGAGGGAAAGCTTATGCTCAAACACCTCCTCCTATGCCTAACTATCCTTACCCACCTAATATTCAGCAACTTCCACTTGGATTTGTGCCTCCTTCGTTAACCCCTATCCAAAATCAACCTCACCATTTCTAGAACATGAATCCTCCAAGACCCACAATATTACTTGCACAGCCGATACTGAATTCTAACAACAAACCAACCCAAGCTCTTAATAGCATTGGGTTGTTACCTCTTCCATCATATGTCATTTCGACTGCACCAATACATGAGATACAACTGCGGTCTGGAAGAGTTTTGCAAGATAAGCTCAAGTCATCAGTTGTTATTCAAGAAGAGAATGAAGAAGACATACCTAGTGAAGTTTTGAATAATGCCATTTTTAAAAACGTGGTTATTTCTAGATCTTCAACACACAACCATCCACACAAAGACGTAATTCCAGGGGAAAAGTCACCTCCATATCCGGAGCGTCTAGTAATAGAAAAACCTATAACTTATCTAGAGTACGATATTATTAACGAATTGAAAAGTATTTGCATTAAGATCCCTTTGTTACAAGCCATTAAGGATATTCCAATCTATAGTAAGGTAATAAAGGAACTCTGTATTAAGAGACCAGGGAGGAAACAAAAAGACCCTCCGACGATTCATGTAGTAGGAGAAATTTCAGATTACATAGCAAACCAACCTAGAATTCCAAAGTATTCAAACCCAGGAAACCCTGTGGTGACTGTTATCATCAATTTCACCGCCATAGGGAACACACTTATTGATCTAGGAGCTGCTATCAATTTAATGACTACCACAGTTTTAGAAACTCTCAATTTGGGACCATTCCTTTGCCCTACCCCAACAATGCTAGAATTAGTGGATCGTACTATGGTACAACCTACTGGGATCTTAGATGACATCACGGTATCAGTAGCCTCATGGGAATATCTCGTGGAATTCATGGTCATTGAATCAAAAGACCCTTCCAAAGGTCACCCCATTATTTTGGGAAGACCTTGGTTGGCTACTACCAATGCATTTATAGGATGTAGGGATGAGAGATGATTATATCTGATGGGTTATCTACAAGAAAACTAGCTTTATACCCACTAGCTCAGCCAATAGCTAAAATCCTATTTTGGTTAGATTGTCCTTTTGGAGATGAGAACTTGGAAGAACTTTCCCTTGTTAGTGATCTTTCTCGGGCACTTTAAGAGAAAAATACCGAGAACGTGTTGAACCAATTTATCTCTTCCACAACATGTGTAGATTTTCCTCAATATTTTTCCCAATTTGACTAGATCTTTAGAGACGAATTCCAAGAAAACATGAGCCTCTCAATATTTACAAGTACACCCTATGTCTTCGCAATTGAAGAACACTTAGGATCCTATACCATTCCATGTGAGGTTAGTACCGAAAAATTTCTGCATATAAATGCAAGTTTAGATGAGAGTCAACAAAAACAATTACTAAAAGTTCTCAAGAGTCAAACTGGAGCATTTGCATGGGAGTATACCGATATGAAAGGTATACACCCAAACACCTGTATCCATCACATTTACACAGACTCGAACATACCTCCTGTTAGGCAGCCCCAGAGAAGAATGAACCCAACACTAAAGGATATAGTAAAGGATGAATTACAAAAACTCCTTAACGCAGGATTCATTTACCCAATTTCCAATAGTAAATGGGTTTCTCCTCTGGTGGTAGTTCCAAAGAAAGTCACAGGAAAATGGCGTATTTGTGTTGACTTTTGAGAATTGAACAAGGCCACTCTTAAGGACTACTTCCCTTTTCCTTTCATCGATCAGGTGTTAGACACCTTATCAGGGAAACAATATTTCTCATTCCTTGATGGGTATAGTGGATACAATCAAATATTGATAGCACCTAAGGATCAAGACAAGGCAACCTTCACTTGCTCTTGGGGGACGTATGCCTATCAAGTGTTACCATTTGGCCTTTGTAATGCACCTGCTACTTTCCAGCATGCGGTTCTAGGAATCTTTGATGACCTCATACACGACTGCGTAGAAGTTTATATGGATGATTTTACAGTTTATGGCAACACCTTCCAGGAGGCCCTTGACAACCTCGAAACAGTTCTTATTCGGTGCCAAGAAATGAACTTAGCTCTTAGTCATGAAAAATGTAAAATGCTACTGACCGAGGGCATAGTCCTGGGACATCATGTCTCTCTTCAAAGTATTGAGGTGGATCATGCCAAGATCGAAATAATTGTTAATCTTCCTCCTCCGAAAACTCCGAAGGAAGTAAGAAGTTTCTTGGCCATGCCGGCTATTATAGACGTTTCATTGAAAATTTCACTAAGATAGTCGCACCTATGTTCAAACTACTCATGAAAGATACAGAATTTCAATGGACTAAACCGTGTCAACAGGCCTTCGAAACTTTAAAGGCCAAGCTATCAGTGGTACCAATTCTTAGGGTCCCAAATTGGTCCCTTCCCTTCCATATATCCACTGATGCTTTCGACATAGCCATAGGGGAAGTTTTAGGTCAAAAAGAGGGAAAGACATCACATGCCATCTACTTTGCTAGTAAAAATTTGACTCTTGCAGAATCGAAATACACTATTACTGAAAAAGAGTTTCTAGCAGTAGTCTACTCCATCAACAAGTTTTGTCATTATATCACAGGATATGAAATTTTTATACACACTGACCACTCCACCATCAGGTTCTTGATGAATAAACCCATCACCAATGGCAGAGTGACTCGGTGGCTTCTTTTGTTACAAGAATTCAACATCACCATTGTTGATCGTCCCGGTAGAGAGAATGTAGTAGCTGATTTCCTCTCTCGAATTCAAGTTGACGATAATGCCAGCCCTGTTGATGATAGCTTTCCAGATGAACATTTGTTCGCTGTATTTGTTCGAACCCCATGGTTTGCAGATATAGCCAATTATTTAGCAACTAGAAAGCTACCTAACCATCTCTCCCCACCTGAGAAACGTAGGATCATAGTTCAAAGTTCCAATTATTCTTGGGTAGATAATGATCTCTTTCGTACTGGACCTGATCTTATTATTAGACAATGCGTACGAGAGGATGAGATCTCAGAGATCCTTCATGCATGTCATGGTGGACCCTGCGGTGGGCATTTTTCTGATAAGAGAACAACATACAAAGTATTGCACTCTGGGTACTATTGGCCAAGCATCTTTAAAGATGCTGCCAAATATGTCAAAGGATGTGACAGTTGCCAAAGAATGGGTAGACCTACACCATCCGATGAGATTCCTTTGCAACCCCAAGTTATGATTGAGCCATTTGAAAAATGGGCTCTAGATTTCGTTGGACCAATTTCCCCTATGTCTCGCAAGAAGAAGTACATCCTAGTCTATACAGATTATGTCACCAAATGGGTAGAAACTAAAGCTTTATTCCGAGCCACAGAGAAATCTGTGGTGGAATTCATTTATGAAGAAATATTTACCCGATTCAGTGTACCTAGGGAAATTGTAACTGATCAAGGATATCAACTTACCTCCAAATTAATGAAAGAGCTTACTGACAAATATGGTATTAAAAATTGTAAATCTTCACCATATCACCCGCAAGCCAATGGTCAGGTGGAATCCACCAATAGAGTATTAGAATCCATCCTGACTAAAACTATCCAGTTACACCACAAAGACTGGGCAGATAGACTTCCAGAAGCTCTGTGGGCTTATAGAATAACTTGGAGGAACACCACTGGTAACACACCTTATGAACTCGTTTATGGTAAACAAGTTCTTCTTCCCATTGAGTTTCAAGTCAAAAATTTTCGTATGGCTGCACAGTTAGGGATGAACTTAGAAGAAGCACAGAATCAATGAATCCTGCAGATAAATGAATTAAACGAGATTAGGAAAGATGCTATTCAACATACAATCTTAATAAAAAATCAACGCAAAAAGTGGCATGATAGATACATTAAACAAAAAAAATTCGAAACTGGAGACTGGGCACTACTTTTTGATTCAAGATATAAAAATTTTAAAGGTAAATTAACTACTCGTTGGATGGGTCCTTATGAAATTGTCACCGCCTTTGATAATGCATCCATTAAAATTAAGACAATTGATGATTCACAAATTTCTTTTGTTGTAAATGGACACAGACTTGGAATTTATCATCAACCAATATCTAAACAATATTTTGTGCAGAATGCCTTGCAATAGGAAGAAATGGAATTGGTAGAAGAGGAAGTCATTCCTCCTCCTCCTAGTCCTTGAATCATTTTGGGTTATCTTCTTTTGTATATATGTAAATATGTTTTTGATTTTCAATAATAATGAGTCGTTTCTAACAACTGATTACATTTTTTTTTTTTTTAGGAAATCTATTTTGATTAGTTTATAAAATATTGTCAATAAAACAGGAAGACTTTTTTTTTTTCTTCTGAAAATTTTACATGACTTGTTTTGTACATATGCTTTGTTTTGAATAAAAATTTGAATCATCTGACAAGTGGTTTCGCAGCTTAATCACAAGAACCCTATCTTTGTAATCAACCCATGTGATATTATGCGAAAAGGGAAGTGATCTAAAAAGAGTTACTTTTAGTTCTCCCTCTCTTTCGGTTACTGTTAGAATTGAAAATTTATGATGAAAAGATAAAGCATTTTTGATATCATTTATAACCACTTTCTTTTATGATTATGTTTATAGTATTTGATTCAGACATGTACACTTCTGATTTATCATTAGAACAGTTGTTAAAAGACCTACTTCAATTATTATGATCTCCACAAAACTCTATCTTACACCTATGGACTACTAGTTCATCCTTGACTCATGATCAAAACTTGTCTCTAAAGCACCTTTAAAAGGTAGCCTAAAAATGGGTGATATTTTCTATTTTGTGGGGAACATTACTGACTTTTTATGAAGAAGATAGATTGTGAAGTCAAAAGAACAGCTTTAGGTTATTATCTTTTGACATGATATGTAATTTAGGCCATTATAAATAAAGTTACTCATAAGGTTTGTGCTAAATTTTGAATTATGTGTTTAACAGGCTTAGCACACTCTAGTGCCAACCGGCTTCCTTACAAAAAAAAATTATATATATATCATTATACGAAGCAAACCCGCCGGGGTACTGAACAGGGTTGCTGGCAGTGGGTCCATGCTAAGTAAAATCTTAAACAAGGAAGCTCGGTAAATGCAAGTAAACCCGTCGGGGTACTGAACAGGCTCTCTGGCAGTGGGGCTATGCTTGCATGGTACCAAGATAAACCTGCCAGGGTACTGAACAGGCCTGCTGGCAGCGGGTCAATATCGGGAAAAAGAGGTTTGGTTAATGCATTGCTATTCACATAACTCATAAAAACCTGAGTATACAAACACATGTTAGGCCGATTATGTGTACTGTCATTTGATAATGGCTGTAAGTTGGACTTGGACCCTATCATCTAATTCAAACAATACCTAGGATATGATTATCCTAGAAATGAGACCCATAATTATAGTAGATCTCACAAATTTTATGGTGAACCCTATTTATATTCTTTGGATGACAGGAGATCTTTACAATGAGTCATGGACGACTAGTTTTCCTATGGCATTTTTCGCATCTCTTACACTACTATTCTTTATATGGTCTTTTAAGCATTGTTGTATTCTTTTTTATGAATGTACATATCTGAATCATCTACGTTTATTAGTTAATTTTTCATTTCCTTATGAAAATGATCACAATATTTTAAAAGAAAAAAAAACAAAGAAAGAGCTATCTATAAGACTTTCAATTGAAATTTTTTAATTCTAATCATTTCTCTTTTATGGCTTGAGGACACGCCATATTTTTGGTTTGGGGGGAAGAGTAGAACTGTTCTTACTCTCTGAATATTTATGAAAATTTTATTTATCTCTGATACAATGACAGGTGTTTTTAGATAATGCAAAAGCAGAAGAAAGTTGATCTAATCAAAGAACAAAAGAGGAACACAACTAAAAGATACAAAAAAGCAAAGTTTACAACATCTTTTGTGCACTAACAACTTCAGAAATTCTCTGCAAAAATCAGCTTTGGTCAACATCAACAATAAGATCTTGCATAAACAAAAGTATGTACGAAGGACTGAATGACGGGTTGAATGTCGATCTGAATGAGGCAAATAAACAGCGTTCTGAATGGAGTGTTGAATGAAACCATAGCCTATAACAGTTTTATTTAATATGCCAAGATGTTCAAATTTTTGATAAGTTTTATTGGCTAATTATGACAGGGATTAATCAAATGTCTATTTCACACATGGATTTGTTCTCTTATCCATCTCGCCTCCATTAAACAAATGAATTATGCATCATTTTGAATCATTACATTACCGCCATTCGGTCTCACTTATCCTGTTATACGATCTGCCACCATATCAGTCGAATCATGATCTCTCACGTGTAATCTATTTTCATTACGTGAATTACATTCAACCTGTCCAAAGCTTGGCTTTGGACATGGTTGAATATTCTCTAAACCACACGTATTCACTGGATTCATGCACCTCTACACTGGCACTTAACTTAAGATCTTCGAATGACAGGTGCGATCTTTTCAAGCATGCCAAGCCCTCGTCCACTGTCATTCAAACAATCAAACGGAACTTAGTTTAAACTGGTGATTGTGTGAATTTCACCTCAATTTGTTCGCTTTCCATCTGAGCCGCGTCCTCTACAAATCCTTGCACCTATCGTATCCATTTCGCATTCCCTCGTCCTTTGCCAACAATGCCTATGCGTTATGAGCCTGGTACCTACCAGGATCTTCTTCGCATTTCTGAGTTTAAAGCCCGCTGAGAAGTGTTTTTGCGAGCAGGTTGGGAACCATTTCTCTGCCTTACCCAAGGCCACGACCACGAGATTTCATTATTGTTCGCCAAAGGTTTTGATGGCAAGATGGCCAAGGTTGGCCATCTTGTTTTCTCCGTGACAGAAGAGTCAATAGCATTAGCTACCAAGCTCCCGAGGGAAGGTGCCCGATGGCATAAGCATCTTTTCCTTCCACGGAAGGACCATGAATTTTCCTTGAAGACCGATTTTCAACACATTGCTGGTACCAAAGGTTTTCATAGAGAATGGATCAAGCTGGAGTACTTAGATCTTCTGACCATTATCATCCAGTTAATTACTTGTGAGGGTAAGTTCACTGTCTTTAAAGCTTGCCATTTCAGGTTGTTAGCTCATTTTGTCAACAGTCAGACCCTTAACTTGCCATTTAATTTCCTGAAGAGTTTGGAGAAGATGTCTAGCCAAGTCAGAAAGAATATAGTTAACCCTTCTGGCAGTTTGTATCACCATTGTCTTATTAAGCTTCTGATCATTCACTAGTTAGAAAAGAGAGGACAAACTTGGGATCATTTTGTTTTTGAGATACTGAACCCTCATTTATCTATTGTAAAAATTTCCTCTTCTCAAGAACATCATCATACCCAAGCAGAACCAAACGCTAAACGTGTACGGTTTGATAAGGATCCCTCAGGTGATGAGCAGCTTTCCCAGTCATCACCTTCTCCTGAACTTACTCTCGGTGACCCTACTTTGGAACCTCCACTCTTTTCAGAGCCTACTAAATCCATGAGATTAAATTGTGACCAGTCCTTCAACCAGCCTGTCATTCAGACCATCATTCAGCCATCATGCTCAAATATCCAATTGGATGATCATACCCTTGAATCACCTCTCCTCACATTGGCCAATGCATCTGTTCGAATGAGTGAAGCCTTTGCTTTTGAAAGTCCTCCTGCACACAACAAAGATACAATTATTGAAGATCATACTGTTGAGTGTGACACATTTTCAAAAGAGTCAAGTCCCCCAGAGAGACCTGAGCATTATAAAGAACAGCTCATTCTGGCTCAACAGGAGATGGATAAGTTGATCCAAGTGATAGCACAGTTGACAGACCAAAATCAAAGTTATGTGGAAACAATTTCTGAACTTCATGAAGAAAACAAGGCACTGCGTGCACAAGTAAAAGACATTGAATGCTTAGTTAACGCCAAAGCAACATCCCATACTGCCCTGAAGATGAGATATAATTACTCAAAAGACCAATTCAAGAAGCTCGAGGCTAAATCTACATCTTCATCATCCAAGTCGAAGGCAGTTGCTATCCCAGCTCAGCCTTCTTCCTGATTTCTCTCTGTCTTGCTCAGTGGGACCTGGCATATCTCCGGTTTGGGGGAGTGTTGGTGTCCATTTTGTCACAATTTTTGATCATCAAATCTATTTTGAATTGCATTAATTTCACTATTTTTGATATATTAAGTTATTCTTTTAGCCATTCAGCCCATCAAACAGACCAAGTATGCGTGTATTCATTTATCATATGAATTTTGGTCAAATTTCGTTATATTATGATTTATTAATGATTAAATTAACAATTCCAGTCATGCATGGTATCTAGTTTTGATCTATAGGTTTCGATTTCTCAAATAACCCTTCATTCAGACCGTGTGTTTTTATTGCTTAAGCTCAACCGCGTCCACCTTGTCGTTTAACCTTGCATTCAACTCGCGAGATCCACGGTTGGTATGCTTTGGGTCATTAAAGTAAAAAATGGGCACATTGGTTATGTTAGCCACATGGTGGTGATGGTTAATGAGCCATTGTTCTGGAATATCCGTCCCTATGCTCGCCAAGCTCGACAGTGCATTCCACGTCCACATCAACACTCCAACACCCCGATTCTCCTGTGCATTCAGCTTGGAATCACACTTCCTATTCACATCGGTGTTCTGGAAGAAGTCCAGGTCGCACACGTTCATCCTGCCAGCACAACGCCTTGCCACAACAATGCTCCAGCATCCCTTTCCTATGCTCACCAAGATCGCTAGCGTGCTACCTCTCTGCCCAAGTCAAAGGAAGTCGACACTGCAGCTGCCTCGTGAAGGAATCAACCCCGTGAAGCACTCCCTATGCTGTCACGCACCATTCAAAGCAACCAGTTATTCATAAACGCCTCTGTTATTAGAGAGGTCGACTCTGTCGACCCTCTCATCCATTTGAAAAATGTATAAATAGATGCCTGTAGACAGAAACAGAGTTAGCATATAGTTGAAGAAGATCATTAGATTAACAGATAGTTCATAGATTTGCAGTCAGATAGCAGACATTGTGTAATTTTCTCAGGTTAATGGAAGTTCCAGTTTATTGATATTCTGAGTAGCTAAACCAGTTTCGTTTTCCATCTTTGATTGCTGGGAAGGGCCCCTCATCAACCAGAGGTTTTATCTTTGTTTTCTGCATTTTCCTTTCTGCAATTAGTTAGTTTACTTCCCTGTATATGTAATTAATTCGTTTTCTGTACATGATATTTCTTTTTCTGTGATTTATATTGTGCTGCTAACATAATCTGTGTTTATAGAATTAGCAAATGGTTGACCAATAGTATAGTTTTGCTAGTTTCATTTCAGTCTTTTATAACCAGATAGTTTGTTTTTCTAACCTTCTGCAGTTAGATAGAACTTAGTTAATTGTTGTTTCCAGTCTATTAATAGATAGAATTAGTTTAGTTGGTTTCTTCTCTGTAGCTGTAGATTAATTCTCTTTTCTCATCTTAATCTTGCTTTAGTTTAGGATAGGAATAGTTTATCTCTTCAACCATGATTAGAATAGGTTGCTTTCTATTATCTTAGCTTCTCAACAAGTCTTCTCACTAATTTCTCTGCATTGTAGGTTCATCTGCATTTGCCAATTGACGTCAAGATCATCAAAACTCTCCTTTTCCTTAGTTTAATTCATTTTTCCTCCATTCAGACTGTCGTTCGGATTGGCATTCGGATCGTCATTCGAATTTTTACTCTTTCTGCACTGTTTTTATGCTAGTTTGAATCTAGTTTCTTAGTTTTCCTTACTGTAATCTTTCCTGCCCTTAATTAGTCTTCTCAACCTTAATTAGGCTTCTTGTTTTACATTTCATAAAGTTTTAATTTAAGTCTTGTTATTATTCTTAGTTTGCTTTAACTGTCTTTTCAATTATGTCTTTCATATCTATCTTGCTAACATGTTGTTGTTTCAGAATTCATCAGTCTTATTGCTAGTCTAGTTTCTTACATGCTCTTAAGACGTAATTAGAATAAAATTAATAATTTCATTTTTCAAGCATTCTAGTTTCGATAATTTCCTTCATTTAGATTAGGATCAATTTTCTTATCTTAATAAATAATGAAGATGTTTATGGAATAGGATTTGGATTCAGAATTAATATATTTATCAAGTTTTCTACTTGTTTCTAAATTAATATCTTTATCAAGTTTTCTACTTGCTTCCAAATCAAGTTCAGAAGTAAATATCTTTATCAAGTTTTCTACTTGCTTCTAGTTTTCATTAGTTTTATTATTCTACTCATGGATAGTAGATAGATCAAAATGTTTAAAGTTAACTGTAATTTGTCTCTTTGTAGTGTACATCTTTTTGTTGAAGTTAGATTAGATTTACTTCCATTTTGTTTTGCTATTTCATTTGAAAGCCATTATGATACACTCACTCCAGTTCCTGTTACTTGGGAATAGATGTTTAGTTGTTGAAGTTATTTAATAGTTTTAATTTGCTTTGACCAGCATAGCTTTCTACTTATGTAATTTATCATCAAATTAATCCATTTCATAGATAGGTCTCTAATTAATTTGTTTACAATTGTTTTCCAATTCTTAGATAGAATCTGAAATTGTATAGTTTCCATTTTCATAGTTCGTAGTTTGCTTCTTAATCAAAGTTTTAATTCATAACATAGAGTAGTAGGATTTGATACTATTCCAATTCATCTGTTTAACTAAATCTGATTTAGTTCCTTTTACTATTTTTTTTTGAAGTTTGACTCGGTTTTTCATTTTGAAAGATCTTTCGATCTTTTCTTTATTAAATATTTTTAAGGTCTGACAAGCCGAAAAACTTAGGTTCCATTCTACCTTAGCATATACTTTGCCTCATCTCTAAGATTACCAACCCCGGTCGATAATTACAGATTAGGTGTTTTCTTTGAGATAGCTCACACACCCAACAACCTCGTGTTTCATGACAAATCGAAGCACATTGATATGAAATACCACTACATCAGATACATGGTCCAAAGAGGTGCCGTAAGACTTCAGTACATTTCTACCGATGAGAAGATAACACATATGTTGACTAAGCCTTTGTCCTTGACAGAATATAGGTACTTCTGAGACAATCTTGGTATGGAAGAGAATGCCTCCCTCACTGCGAGGTAGTGTTAAAGTTACATCATCATGAGTCATTCTCCAAGTCAATCTTATGCGCCAGTATTGAGCCTTGTGTGTCGAGGTAGTGCCTTGAGGAGCCAGAGTTGGACTTAGGAAATCTGGAGTAGATTCTTGAGTTGGAATTAAGAATGACTAAGCCTTATGTGTAAAGGTTAATACTCATGCGTTGAGGTAAGTGCTTTGTATGTCAAAGTGATGATGTTGTACAATCTTGCTTATCAAGGCTAAGGTCTTGTGTGTCAAGACCAATCCTCATGTGTTGAGGTGCTGCCTCATGTGTTGAGGTAATGATTTGCATGTCGAAGCATGAATGGTGTGTGATGTACTACTAACCATGGTGGAGCTATTAAATCTCCTCTAGAGACTGACCACCTCTAATGTGAATTACTTTAGCATATGACCACTTGGAATGATAGTAGAATAAGATGATCACATCCATTAGAGGAAATTTGGGGTCTAAAATGGGCCTTATAAGAAAACGATCCAACCATAATTTCTTGATGAGTTGGAATTCAAGAACCAATAGGATTTCAATAAAATGAGTCAACCATAATGGTTGACTTGACATATTTGTTATAGGAAAAACTATTTTTTTGTTCATATTTTAAACATATCTCCCTGTGTTTTTACTCAAATTTCGAGTGGGAGCACTCGTTGGATGCGGAATTAAATTTCCCATCCAATGAGAACCACACTGCATACTTTTGACAGACCCCACTACCCCCAAAACAAGAAATACCTGAAAAATGTGATGATGATGCATTTTCAGGTATTTCTTGTTTTTACTCAAATTTCGAGCGGGAGCACTCGTTGGATGCGGAATTAAATTCCCCATCCAACGAGCACCCACACTGCATACTTTTGATGGACCCTGCTGCCCCCCAAAAAAGAAATACCTGAAAAAACGTGATGATGATGTATTTTGGGGCAGCGGGGTTCGTCAAAAGTATGCAGCATGGGTGCTCGTTGGATGTGGAATTAAATTCAGCATTCAACAAGTGTTCCCACTCGAAATTTGAGTAAAAACACAGGGGGATATGTTGAAAATACGAACAAAAAAGTAGTTTTTTTCTTTCTTCCTCCAAACTTAATAAATATTATTTTATTATTTTAACTATTATTTCATTATATTAACTATTATTTTATTATTTTCCTTAGGAAGCCTATTTTAGACCTCAAATTTCCTCTAATGATTGGAAAAATATCCTTAGTATATTTGATATGATAAATAAAGTAAAGATGGCACAAGTGGATCATGCAGATAAGACAAGCGATAAAGATAAGATATCTTAAGATAAGAGAGAACTCGAATTGTTCACTTCAGTGATCAAGAAAGACTTCAGTTAATCAAGGGATAATTGAAATTGTTTACTTCAATGATGTTAACAATAAAGACTTCAGTTAATTAAGAGAGGACTTGAATTGTTTAGTTCAATTATGTTAACAAGAAAGACTTCAGTTAAAAGAGCTAACTATGTGATAACAAAGAAGATCTAGTTAACTAAGTGTTTGCATGACGACACTTGAGTTAACTAAGTGTTTGCATGATGACACTTGAGTTAGTAACCTAACTTAGTGATCTACCATCCAGTTGGAAGGTAGGTTCATCTTGAAGTTAAAAGGCTATAAATTAAGCCAAGAATGAGATGTATGATACACTTGTAATGCAGGATTTGATGAGATCAAGGTGAAGAGCAAATCTCTCTTGAAAGAAGTGTGCATGTGACCAAAACTACGAATTGGTCTTCGTACAGAATCAGTTGTTGGGTTCTTCTATTATTCCCTCTTCTCTCTTTCTCTATGATTACACCAGGGGTGCTTGGTATTTCTCTCTAATAATGCACTGAGGTTGTTGATGTAATCTTCTCGTTGTAAAGAAATTCTCTGCTATTTATCAATATTCTAAGGAATATTTTACTGGGGTTTTCTCCCTCAAGTACTAAAGGGTTTCCCAGGGTAAATACTGTTTCTCATGTGAATGTTTATGTTTTTGATTATTCATTGATTTCAAGTTCTATTATAATTCCGCATTAAGATCAAAAAATTAACATAGAGCTCTAATGTTGATTTGACCAAAACTAAGAAGTTTTGGATACATCTTAGAGCCTATGTCAAATTGAACATTAGATTAGACTTGCATATTCCACAAGGGGATGCAATCCCCTATCAAATAAACGAGTCAAATCACTCTAATATAGAATAGATCACTCCATCCTGGAGCAGGAAATGTAAGAGAACCTTGGGGCCAATCTCCCTAAGCCATATGACTTAGGTTAATGGGATAAGGACTGCCCCTTCCGAGGCCATTCACCTCTAGTGAATGTGTCAATCTTCCTTGGTCAAATCAGCATGACCAATATGGGCGAATGTTTGTTTGATGCTGCAACCTGGAGAAACATCAACACTCCCTCTCGACGAGGGAGAAATTCTACATCACACCAAGCTTGCTTGGTGAGAATGTCCTCAATATGCATATCGAGTCTTCAACTCCTATCCAAATAAGCATGGATATATGGATATAGACTGCACCTGAGCCATTAATCACTAACATAGACCTATGAGTGAATGTATCATTTTCCCTTGGTCAAATTAGCATGACCAATCTGGGAGAATGTCTACCCGATGTTTCTCATCTATAGATATGTACTGTGCCTCTGCATCTTGATCCTTTCACTCTTAGCCAAATTAACATGGCTATCTAGAGAAACACTACACATGGGCCATTCACCACTAGTCAAATCACATGGCCATTTCCCATGGATGAATGTGTGCCCGAGGATGCACATCTGTGGATATGTACTGAAGCTGCACTGATCCCTTCTCCACAATGTCTCAGATAAAGTGATATGTCATGTCCCTTTCTGAATGATATCTTGAGACGACTTATTATCCTATCCAATTCCTGTAGGCTATAGTCGATTACCGGGGAATTAATTAATTATTTAATGTCACCTAGGCCAAAAGCATATTTTAAGTGACATTTAATAATTAATTATCCTAGTGACTTTATAAAATTCACTTTAATAATATTGTGGGCGGAAAATATAAAGTTGGGCCTAAGGGGGGGTCAAGATGAAATTAAATGGGGAAAAAGGGTCATGTTCTCACTAAAGTCACTTTATATTATTTAAAAGTGAGAAAGTGTCAAGGGAAGTCACAAAGTAACAAAGAGGGGAAAAGTGAAATTATAAAAAAGGACACGATAAAACATTCTCTCCATTCTTATCATTTTTCATTTTAGAAATTTTGAGAGGTATTGATCTTAGATTCTCTTAGACGAAACCCTAGGAGGAGGTGAATAGTTTTGGTAGTGCAACAAATCTACCCTAGATATCAAATGAGAAGGAATCAATCATATTTCTCACTTGTGTTTCATGGCCATGGAATGAAGTTGTTTTACATTTATAGATATGAGTTTGTTGGTTGTTAAAGTTCAGTGGTTTTGTGAGAGGGTGGACTAGTGGATCAACTGGTCATTTGTGGAGGAGGATGCATCAATGAAAATGGATTCTATCTTCAAATTCGAGCTAGACCGAGATGCTGGAAATATAGGAGGGTGTGTGCCTAAACCAAAAGGTGATACCAAGCAAGTGGGGCGCAATTTATTTAGTTTCCAACCAACTCGTGCTTGAGAAGAAGGAAGGGACACTCCATGTGAAAAGGAGCCGTGATTGTAGATAAGGGACAATTTTGTAGAAGAGGTCACACTCCCATTCATTGGGCCGTGAGGGAAACTCACTTCACACATAATACATATTTATAGCACAAAGGGAAAATATAATCTGAGTAGAGGGCACCGACCTCTGTGGGGAAGTTTGTCACTATTTGTAAGCATTATTACACCCATGAATTCGCACCAACTGTCTCTCATTTGGCATCTCAACATTCCTTCTAGTCCATATATTCCATCCATATCTCGAGTTGAAGGTGTTGAAGGGACTATCTCTATTCCAAGTATCTGAAAGCTACAGGATAAATATCAGGTCAGAATTATAACGAGATTTCAAACTTTAAATCTCATATTTATTTGGTTTATTTGGTCAATGTATTCACCATGTTAAATCTACAAATATTGCCTAAATAAATATCAGTCTGTTCCTTGGAATTTGCAAGTTACACTGTTGTTTTATATGGATGTTCTATGAGTTATTTCAATAAGAATACCAACACTTTGGTTGTAAACATTTGTGCACTTAAAATCTGAAATCATGCTCCATAAAACATAATTTAATAAACTCAAACCAAGCATCTAGTTTGAGTGTCAGCGTCAATAGTCAACAATAATACGGGCCATGCTCAGTTATTGAATAAAGAGGAGTCTACAACAATTTTGATGACAAGTGTAATCCCAATATCATTCCATACTAGTGCATCCCTTGTTCAAGTGATTGCAACAATAAGCTACAATAGATTGACTACAATATTGATCACTTGGAAGTCACCATTGACTTCCCCTCTGATCTCGAAACTATCTCCGTGAAAGTACCAATGGGAGCTACATGCCTCTTTGCATCCTACAAGGTATCACGTGTTGTTGTAAATGTAACTTCGGAAGTTATTGTTTTGTATATTATTATTATATTATTATTGTACTTTTATTGTACCTCCGTTGGAGATGTTTTTCCTCCATTCGGGAATGTCATTATTGTAGTTGGTCATGTAAGAATATCGAGGTAAAAAATCCATTGTAAGTCGGGGCAATAGTCCCCAAAAGGATAAATGTAAAATGTATTTTTGAGTCTCCCGAGGAGAGGTTGGCCCAGTTAGTTGAGGAAGTCGGCCCCATTGGGGATTTAGGTCAGTCACACATAAAGTATAAATAGGGAGTTTCTCTCCCGCATTTGGACACACACCAACAAGCAAGTTTGCTCCAAGGAAGAGAAAAACAAGTTCATTGAAGAAGAAGAAGGAAGCTGCAAAATTCATCTTATCTTTGGGTTTTCTATCTTGGTTTGATATTGTACTAAGTGACGAATCTATTATTGAAGAATTTGCAGGGTTTTCTCCTTTATGGTTTCCCTAAAGAAAATTCTCGTGTTCTTGTGTATTGCTGTACTTTTCTATCTTTTAGATTAAATATCTAACATAATTGAATTAAAGTGAAAACACTAACATCATGAAGCCATGCTGGACTCTTCCTGATCACTGCAACATATCTGGGTAGATCCACTGGCTCTACTAACTACTCCTGATAGTATGAAGGATGAATAATTGTACTAGAGGGATCTGTACCCTCATCCTTCGGAGCCTCCTTCTACTCACTATCAATATCCATATGAGACTCTCTAGACTTCTTGAAGGATACCTCCTCATCAAACATAACATCCCAACTAACTTCAATATGGTGTTGTCCTATAATGTAGATCTTGTAGGCCTTCAAAGTCTTGTTGTATCCCACAAAAGTACCCTTATTCCCAAAAGGTTTTAACTTCGTCCTCTTCTCCTTGGGCATGCAGATGTAAACTAGACAACCAAGGATCCGCAAGTGACTGACCTCTGGCTTCACTCCTATGAATGCCTCCTCATGAGTCATGGCCTCTGATATCTGGTGATGACTCTTGTTCTGAGCATAAATTGTTGTACTTGATGCCTCTGCCCATAAGAATATGGGTAAACCCTAACCATGGATCAATTCCTTCATAGACTCCATAGTGGACATATTTATAATACATGCCAGAGTTTTCCACAAGAGTTAACCAGTACCAATTAAACTGTTATGCTATCCACCAACAAAATATCAATTCAACTTAAGTAAATAAATCTCAATACTTAAAGCATTAAATACTTATCTTTGTTGTTGACTTCCTCTTGATCCTTTCCTCGTTGCGGAAATTACTGAATTCCTTGGAGGTATACTTTCCTCCACTATATGAACTTAAGAGCTTGATCTTCTTTCCTATAATATTCTCTACTCGAGCCTTGAACTCCTGGAACCTGTTGAAGTCTTCATCCTTGGTTCGTGAAGTAGATCCATGTCTTTCAGGATAAATCATCAACGAACGTCATATAGTGCAAGAGGCCAATGAATGCACCAGATACAAGATCCACTTGGAACTACTATCATTGCTTGGAAAATATCCCTTGGCATTCTTTCTAAGAGTACAACCCTTGCAAACATCCTCATGCTCTACCTGAAGCTCTGTAAGACTTGTAACCATCCTCCTTAATGTTTTCTCTTTAGGACTGTTCCTGCAACCACGTCTCTTTATGAAGTGTGCCTTGGTTTGCAAGTATCAATCTTCAGATATTCCGTGGATATGTAACAATATAGTCCTCAGATCTGCTTCCGAAGATGTTCAATTTTACTCCTTGATTTTCTTGCTTTCCTGAACTCTTAGAAATCTTTATTTCATAAGATCCAAGTATGAAATTATGGATCTACAATTTTAGACCTACTTTTTTCGACCTGCTTTTTCGGCTGTGCTTTTTTGGACCTGCTTTTTCGAACCTACTTTGTGCTACAACTGTCTTCAACACTGCTTTGATACCATGTTGATTTTTTTCTCATATAGCAGTAGAGATACAATTTTCAGACCTTGACAATTATTTCCTAATGATTTCAAACATTCATTTCATCCCACAGTTTTCAAATTGCACACTGAAAATTTCAACTTCAAATTGTAGCGGAAACAAAAGATCATAGAAACACAACCATGCACAATAGACACAAGAATTTTACCCCGGGAAACCCAAACTTGGGAGAAAACCCAACCATATTTTCTTAGAAGAAATTAGTCCAATTGAAGTACATTACCATTCCTAAAGAGAAACCCTAGCACACAAAGTTCATCCTCTTTTCATGAGGAAACCCTAGCCACAAGAGAGTGCGACCTTCACAAAGAAACCCTAGATAGGGATAATGAACCTCTAGAGAAGATAAGAACCCCAAAACCTAGCTCCTTGTGCCTTTGCTAGGCCTTCTTGACAAGTGTGCATTAGTTGGAAGAGTTGCTGTGATGTGTTAGCGAGATTGTGAAAATGAAATGTTACCGAAAGAGTACATATAGTTTTTTTTTTAGATTTGGGATCAACTATGATCTCTTGGTACAACAGGAAGCAGGGATCTGTAGCCAGAGTACTACAAAAGTAGAGTATATTGCAGCTAGCACTGCATGCTAAGAAGTTGTATGGATTAGGAAGCTACTTGCTAGCTTGTTCAGTGAAAATATTGAGACTACTTCCATTTGATCTGACAATCAGAGCTACATTAAGCTCTTAGAAAACCATGTGTTTCATGACAGGTCAAAACACATTCAGATGAAGTATCAATACATCAGAGATTGGTCTAGAGATGTTCCATAAGACTAGAAAACAGTAGATATGTTCACTAATCCTCTATCAGTGACAAAGTATAGGTACTTCCAAGACAAGATTGACATGGCAGATAATGTCTCCCTCACTGAGAGGGAGTGTTAGAGTTATAGGATCATGAGTCATTCTCCAGGTCAATCTTGTGTGTCAATATTGAGACTCGTGTGTCGAGGTAGTTCCTTATAGAATCCTGAGTTGGAATCAGAAAACTTGGAGAAGAATCTTGAGTTGGACTCAAGAATGGTTAAGATTCATGTGTTGAGGCAAGTGCTTTGTATGTCAAAGTGATGATCATGTACAGTATTTCTAGTAAAGGATAAGGTCTTGTGTGTCAATACATATCCTCATGTGTTGAGGTGATGCTTTGCATGTCAAAGCATGTATGGTGTGTGATGTACTACTAACCATGGTTGAGATATAAAGTCTCCCCTAGGGACTGGCCATCCATAGAGTGAATTACTTGGGCATATAACCACTTGGAACAATAGTAGGAAAATATGATCACATCATTGGGAAAATATACTTAGTATATTTGATATGATAATTAAGCTGGCACATGTGGACCATGAAGATAAGACAAGAAATAAAGATAATATGTGATAAGATATGAGAGAATTCGAATTGAACATAAAATAATTAATTAAGAGAGAATTCAAATTGTTAAAATTTAGTGAAGACTTTAGTAAATCAAAGGAGAAATCGAATTGATCACTACAGTGATGTTAACAAGAAAGAACCAGTTAAGAGAGTTAACGAAGTGATAACAAAGAAGATCTAGTTAACTAAGTGTTATTGCATGCCGACACTTAGGTTAAACTAAAAGATGACACTTATGTTAAACTAAAAGACGACACTTGAGTTGTGACACTTGCATGGAGACACTTAATTTAGCCACCTAACTAAGTGGGAAAACTTTCAGTTAAGGGGTGAGTTCATCCTGAAGTCAATACAGTGAGTTAAAGCTATTGCATGAGAAGTGGGGTGCATTTTTTCATGCAATATTGATGCATCCATATGGGGGTGATTTCATCCTGAAGTCAGAGGTTAAAAATATAAGCTTATGCATGTGAATAATATATATAAATATGTTATATAGGATTGATGAATTCAATGTGAAGCGAATTCTCTTCTCTCTTGAAGGAAATGCACTTTTCTTTGTGCATAATATTATTCTGAGTCTCTCTTTTTTATCTTTCTCTTGCTTTGTAATTGCACCGGGGGTGCTTGATGTAAAATACATTCTATGCTATATATAAATATACTAAGGAAGGTTGTCGGGTTTTTCTCCCTCAATTCATAGAGGGTTTCCCCAGGGTAAATTCATGTGTCAAATGTGATTGCTTATGTGTATGATTGTTATTTGATTTCTAGTATTATTGTAGCTTTGAATTAAAGATAAAAAATTAACAAGTTGCAGGCACATGAGTGCGATTATTCCATATATGAAAAATAAATGTTGGCCATCATACATGCCTTGGCCAAATTTCGACAATATTTAGTTGGCAGCAAGTTTGTGGTCAAAACTGATCACAATAGTTTGAAGCATTTTCTGACTCAAAAAGAGTTAAATTATAGGCAACAAAAGTGGGTCAGCAAAGTGAAAGATTATGAATTTGATATTGAATACATGAAAGGCAAGAGAAACATTGTGGCTGATGCCATTTCCTGAAAACCAACCCTCTCATTGATGGAAACTATGGCAGATTGGAAGGCTCAACTAGCAGTAGAATACTCAAAGAACAAGTTTGCTTGTGAAATTTTGGATGGGTTGGCCCAAGATGAATAGTACAAGGTGATATATAGAGTCATTTACTATAAATATAGAATCTATTGTGTTTTGGAATCATCCTTGAAGAAGAAAATTATGGAGGTAGCCCATGATTCACCTCTAGCAGGTCATGCGAGGTACTTGAAGACATATAGGAAAGTAAGAGAAATGTTCACTTGGAGGGGACTGGAAAATGATGTCTTAAAGTATGTGAAGGAGTGTTGGACATGTCAAAAAATAAAAATAGAGTACAGACACCCTACTATTCTGCTTCAACCTCTTCCCATTTCGAAGCAAAAAATGGGAAAGCATCTCAATGGACTTCATCATCGGGATGCCCAAGGTACAAGGGAATAATTTCATATATGTGGTGGTAGATAGACTAACAAAATTTGCTCATTTATTTTCTATTCCTTCTGATTATAGTGTTGCACAAGTTGTTGACCTGTTTTTTAGAGAAATTTTCAGATTGCATGATTTTCCAAGAACCATTGTTAGTGATAGAGATAATAAGTTTTTAAATTGGTAGGGACAATTTTGAATCTTCGTACTAGTTAAATCACCCCCAAAATGATAGGAAAACCGGAAGAGTAATCAATGGCTAGAAGGATATCTAAGAAATTATGTAAAAGGGAAGCAAAAATCTTGGATCAAATGGTTGCATTTGGGTGAGTTTTGCTACAACACAACTCACCACATGTCTATTGGTATGTCTCCCTTCAAAGCATTGTATGGATATGAAGCTCCTATCTTTTTTGATAAAAAATTTGGAGATAGTAGGGCCCCAAAGAAAAAGGATTGGATTCAAGAGAGTCAATATATCCTCAAAGCACTCAATGACAACTTGCAAACAACTCAAAATCAACAAAAAATATATGCTAATAAAAATAGCATATAGTGTAGTTTTCAGTAGGGTGACTTAGTGTATTTGAGATTGCAGCCATATAAGCAGTCATCTCTTAAAGGGAACGGGGATTAAAAGTTGAAACCAAGGTTCTATGGTCCCTACAAGGTTGTGAGAAGAGTTGGAAAAGCAACTTATGAGTTGGAGCTTCCACAAGGAACCAAGATCCACAATGTATTCCATGTCTCTTGTCTCAAGAAAGTAGTTGGCCAACAAGTGACTATTTCAACAAAGCTTCCTCCACTAGATGATACAGGATAGTCGATCCTTGTTCCATAAAGAATTTGGTGGGTAAGATAAAGGAATTTGAGAAACATAACCATTCGTGAGTACCTTGTTCAGTGGAAGGACCTACCAAGTGAAGATGCTACATGGGAAGGAGAAGAAACATTGCAACACCTGGGTTTGGAATTAATTGAGGACAAGCAGATTTGGGTAGGGAGGACTGTAATGTCCCATCCATGATGGTTCCATGAGTAATTCCACTCACCTATCCAATTCCCATAGGTTGGAGTGGAAACTAAATTGACTGGGGAATTAATTGGCCCATAGTCACCATAAGGAGGAAAAATTGAACTATGACGGATGATGCAGGTCATAAAATTGATTTAATAAATTACTAATATTCATAAATCGTGTGGAATAGGTCCAATCATCTAAATAGGGCACATGGGTATGATGAATGGGCCACATGGAAGTGTAACCCCCAATCTAGGTGGAAAGAATCCAATCATGAAGGAATCTCTTGAGTTGTAACCCCTCTAGCTAAAATTAAAAAAGGAAGAATGCACTAGTGGGAAGGTAACCTCCAAGGAATATCATGGATGATGGATCAGGTCAAGAATAGACAAGAGGGTTGCATGGGTGAAGTGTAACTCCCAACGAATCTATCACAATCCTATTGAAGATTCTATGACAAGTTATGACATGACAGGTCCTAAAAATAGCTAAAGAGGGCGCATGAGGGAATCTAGGGAACACATGGCTATTGTTACTCCCACAAATCAAGGATATCACTCCCAAATTCGTATTTGCATGGTTGGTTAAGGTTCAAGAAGGCCAATATAACATTAATACAAGGTAAAAAAATCATGAATTACAACTCTCTCCATTAATTCAAATTTTTAGTAATTTTATTGAGAGAAAATTCTATAATGAGGGGGAAAGGTGGATAGGAAGTTTATAAAAATAATGTAGGAACCTTGGGAAATAAATTTTTTTCATTTTCAATTCGAATTGGAGAGCCATAGTGCTTCTCAATCTTGGGAGATGTTCCCCTTGCCAATGTAGCTAGTTTCGGTGATGCAATATTTCACCCTATCTAGCCATGAGAGGAGGAATCACTCTAATTTATCTATGGAGATGTATTGAGTGAGATTACATCCTTGCTTACTTTCTAGTTTTATTTCATTTGGGAGTGTTTGGATCTCATTTTGTGGCAACAATAGTTTTATGTTGTTTTTCTGGTGGTTTCAAGTGTGTGGTTGATGTTCTCTTGGAGGATGGCGCGCCATTGTTTGTGCATATCTCTTTGGGGATGATGTATGGGTATTATATATTCACTAATTGATGGTGGAAACTAAATTTGGAACATATATGATATTTGGGGTCGAGATCAATCCATAGAAGGCACATTGGTGGTGGAAAACTTGCCATTTGGAGCAACATCTTCTCTTCTTCTTCTCTGCTAAACTTGGAAGCCTTCTCTTTTCTCTTGTTGCATATTTCTCTAAATTTTTGTAGATTCTTGGAATACATCCCCGTAATGTATGATTTCTCCATTTCATAATAAATTTTCATGGTTTTCACCTTCATATTTATCTCATTTACAAGCAACAAATGACTATGTGAAAATTCTGCAATTTCTGGTTTATTAGTTGAAAGTATGTCTTTGTTTAGACATCTTAACCAGTTGTTTAGAAATGATCAATGGTCCAAGTTGATGAATTTGAATGTGTAGAAGCTCTGCATATATTTTTTTGGAAGAATTCGAGTCAGTTTGGTGGTGTTTGGGATTAGTTGGAAACAATACCTTTTTTGTAGGATAATTTTGACTAGTTTTGCCTAGTTTCGAATTAGAGTTAAGTTGGCTCAAAATGTTTTGGGTATAAGGGTTTGGTACACTACAATAAAATAATGAAGAATGGGAATACTTTACCTTTCAAAATCACAATATTCATTACATCAAGAATATAAATTACTTCTATGGTCTCTCCCTCTTCATAAATGTAATAGAAAAGACGCTTGATTCTCTCGTGGGGACCACTCATCTATTCAATAGCAATTTAAGTAAGAGAAGGGCTCTGTATTACTCATAAATGACCATCCACTCAACACTCAATGCAAAATTAAAGGGCTTGGACCTATTATGGAGGCTTCCTATGCACCCAATAACAATGAAATCTTTCTATAAAACAATGTATAAAAGAAAGGGGGATCTATGTACTAGGAAAACTTCCTACGGGTAGGTTGTAGTCCTCCTAGGAATGAAAAGAACCCTAGTTTGTCTACCCAACGTATAAAGGAAACAAATGGTTATCTATCAATCAATTACATAAAATATTTACATGGAAGGAAAGGGATAGAGATGGTCCTACCTCTAGCATGTAGGTTGTCCTAGCTACAACTCCAAGCTTGACTTGATCTCAAAGACTTATAGGTCTGCAACCAGATTATAGAAAAACAAACTTCCAAGCATGAAAATTTAATATAATAGATCTAAATACAACATGTCATGCATCGATATAACAAGAAACAGGACATGGTAGAATAGTCCAAGTTATCATTAAATAAAAAGCTAAAGAAGCTTATTACAATGCTATACCTTGATCTACAAAGTGAGGGAATATCCTTCCAAACTCTCAATCACCACCCTTGAAAGAGTTATAAGACCAAGCTAACCTCCTTCTCCAAGGATTATAGGACCATAGGTTTGGTGTTTCCAAGATCCCCCCCTAATAGCTTGTGGATGGCCCTCATTAAGTAGGATTTGGGGAGGCAAACCACTAGGAGAGGGTTTAGGTTCTAATGAGGATCATTAGGATCAAAGATATTCATCATACCAAGAAGGGATTAAGAGGTTGGATGAGGTAGGATTTGAAGGAAAACATCCCTCAAATATCTCCCAAAAATTTGAGATCCAAAAACCAAGGCAAGCTGGTCAAAGAGGGATTTTCGCTCGCTTTAACTAAGAACAAAGCGACATTATGAGATTTTCACTACTTAGGACACTATAGGGGAGAAAAAATTTGGATATTTTCTCCCTCAGGACCATTGGTATTTTCTGCCCTAGGATATTTGTTTAGGAGGTCAATTTGGGGGTTGGTTAAGTGGGTTTTTGAGCTCCAAATGTCATGGAAGTTTCCAATGTTGACCAAGGGAAGGAAGGGTCACATTATGGAGTTTCCTAACACCCCAAGGAGGAAACTAAACTCATGTTTATCATGGTGATATGAAATGAAGACCCTCAATAGTACTAGGTGTGACAATTTTAGGTGTAACAGATGCCCCCTAAAGTGTGAGGTCAGAAGTAGAAACTAATGGACGAAACACTTTACCAAAAATAAGTCTACAAGGATTGCTAAAAGAGAACCGGAGAAGAGCTGCAAGCAAACATCAAACAATATTTCCAACGACCTAGAGGTGGGCATAACCGTTCTCAGAACAAACTGAATTGAAACATGGATGCCAACCAATACATTGTAGATCCATGATAGTATTGACTCAGGATACAACCATCAACATACATTGTGTATTTGTACCCAACAATGACTGAAGACAAATCATGGCTACTAGAATACAAACGTAGATCCATGATGAAATAATGACACATCCACAACCAATACAAAGTGGATATGTGTGATAGTATGTCAAGGAGGTAACCAACATGATGTCCATGTGGGAACCTACTAAAAAATCACCATCGAAACCTCGATGTGCTAAATAGATTTCAAAACTATTTAGGGTCTTCTACCCGATCTCGAATCAATATGAATCTAATCATGTGATTACAAGGTGTTGAAGTTGAACATGGTAGAAACCACTCGATTATCAGTCAATGATGTAAAACATTAACAAGTGCAAGGGAAATCACCAATTATGTCAATGATTCCCAAGGTATCACTAATACATTCTGACGAATGTGAATATATGTTTTGATGTTGAACACTCACGGAATCATTCGATCAGAGGTCAATGATGAAAACCCGCTATCGAATATGAGGAAAACTACCATTGAGGCATGCAGATACCAAGGTACCAAGTTTGGTTTCTAATTTTAATTCCAGGATGATGTGCTAATGTTGACAGGAACAAACTCATCGAAGGAGGGCCATTATGAATCCCACATCATCGACACGAAACTGACATAGGAAACTGATGCGAAGTAATGAATCAGATGAGAAATGGTTGACACAAGGAGGGTCAATAATATTGCATAGGTAGAATCAGATGGAATTCCCCTTGAACATTGAACAACACGACAACAAGTGACTTGACGACATTGAATCAATGAGGCAGAGGCCAAGACATAATGCGACAATGAATGAGACATTCTTCAGATGTATTGAAGGAGTGGGATAACTCATGGAATTGGTGTGACTTGGAGACAAGCAAATTACCCAACTGTATGACGAGATGCAAACAGGTTCCATGTTCAAGGGTGAGACAAGCTTCCATAAAGCTTTGCATAACAAAATTAGCTTATTTCTCACCAACCCCCATCATGATTGACGAGTACCTCTTTGTTTTTTAATGAGCTTAAGGAGGATAACAGATGATAGTTATAACTCATCTTTCGATGAGTCCAATCTCATATGTTTTACGAACTTGAGAAAGGAGAGGTTCGGTCCTATACAGGTCCTTCGATGTTTAATTTTACAAGTCCGAAGAAGGAAAACTCGACGATGTTTCACTTTTACAGAGTCTGAAACAATCAAAAGAAGACTCCAAAAATTCCTTTTTCATAAAATTAGTCCCCTAAACCCGAAAATGTGTAAAATAATGTGAAGGAGAACTCTCTTATTCAATGGTTGACTATGGTATACATTTTTTGTAAATAGTCTAAACAGACCAAAAAAGGGGTAAACTATCACCAGATAGATGACCTTTCAAATACTTTTACGAGCGTGAAAGAGACAAGTTCGCTCGGCAATATTTTCATGTTTTGGGAGTTTGAAAAGGGCTTCAAAGGAGGATCTAAGAGTTCCTTTTTCGTATAGCTAGTCTCACGAGGTATAAAAAGGGATAAACTATCGCTCGAAAGACAACTTTGTCATGGTTGATAACCGAGTATGCTAAAGGTAAACAATAAACTCGGGCCAATTCCTTTTTCGTAAATAGTCTACCGAGACCGGATAAAGAGATAAACCTATACTCGATAGACACACCTTTTTAACTTAATTTTAACGAGCACGATTATGGTATCAAAAGAACTTGGAATATTTTTCATGTTTGAACCCAGAGCATGAAAAAGGAAAAAAGTAAGATCAATGCATCTTTTTCATGTGTTTAACTAGAGTAGGAAAAAGTGGAAAAAGTAAGCTCAACACCATCTTACTATTTTTAACGAGCTCGAAGACAGGTTGGAAGAATGATTATGGTATCTGCTTCATTTTTTAACCAGCTTGCAACGGGAAATGAACTATGCTCGGGATAATTTTCATGGATTAACGAGCTTGAAACCAAAAATAAAGTATGCTCGAAAAGATTCCCATTGGAGGGTGTTTTCTCAACATGATATCCAAATGTGAAGTACATTCCTAAGCTCCTTCATCAACTATAGTGTGAAGTACATTCCTATCGGTAACTCCTACGGATATCTGGAAAGGAACACCTGAAGGAAGATGAGATTCTATTAGACTACTCTAATAAAATCAAATATCCTCAGTGCTTGGAGGGGGTTTTGTTGAAATGGGTAAAATGCCCTGTTCTCTAGAACAATCTGAACTGGCTAGGAAAACATCAGTTTTTTTCAAATCACTCTCAACTGGAAGAGTTGGATGAGACTAAGATTTTGTCATGGTGACTACTTCAGTCTTAGAATTCTCCAATGAAAGAGTGGGATCGAGTGGAGATGGCATTGACTCGACCACTTCAACTTCACTCTTCACAGTAAGAGTGTGATGAAATACTTTTTCTTCACTCTCTGAGGAAAGAGTGGGGCCGACCGAGGATAGAGCTGGATTGACTACTTCATCAAGCAATGGGGGGTCAAGAGAAAAATTACGATATCCCGTTGGAAGGTGTTTTTGGGACACAGTTGTCTTCCAACATCTGTAAAGCTTCATCGATGCGAGGAAAAAGGTAAGTAAGTTGCATCTCCTTACATAAAAAATAAGGATTATTGATTTTACCTTTCCGAATCTTAACCCTAGAGTCACTGGTCGATGGGGTATCATCAATATGATATCCAGAGGTTGATGATATAGGTTTTTTGAAGGCTTTAGACCACTCTTATAATACTTTGGAAAGACCAAGACAATCCTTAAGAAGGTGATCACCCCCACAAAGCTTGGAAGGGAACTTGGGTCTTCGAGGTGTTTGAATAGAAAGAGTATCATGGAAGGGTTAAGTGGATTTTCGAGCTCCACATGTCATGGAAGTTTCCAATGTTGACCAGGGAATGGAAGGGTCGCATTATGGAGTGTCCTAACACCCAAAGGATGCAACTAAACTCATGTTTCTCATGGTGATATGACATGAATACCCTCAATAGTAATATGTGTGACAATTTAAGGTGTAACAGATGCCCCCTAAAATGTCAGGTAAGAAGTAGAAACTGACAACCAAAACACTTTACCAAAAATAAGTCTACATGGATTGCTAAAAGAGAACCGGAGAAGAGCTGCAAGCAAACATCAAACAATATGTCCAATGACCTCAAGGCGGGCATACCCATGCTCGGAAAAAACTGACTCGAAACATGGCTACTAACCAATACATTGTAGATCCATGATAGTACTGACTCAGGCTACGAACACCGACATACATTATGGATCCATACCAACAATGACTGAAGAGAAATCATGGCTATTAGAATACAAACATAGATCCATGATGAAATAATGACACAACCATGACCAATACAAAGTGGATATGTGTGATAGTATGTCAAGGCGGTAACCAACATGATGTCCATGTGGGAACCTACTAAAAAATCACCATTTCAACTTGGATGTGCTAAATACATTTCAGAACTATCCAGGGTCTTCTACCCGATCTTGAATCGATATGAATCTAACCATGTGATTGCAAGGTGTTTAAGTTGAACATGGTAGAAACCACTTGATTACCATTCAATGATGCAAACCGTTAACAAGTGTGAGGGAAATCACCAATGATGCCAATGATTCCCAAGGTATCACTAATACATTCCGACAAATATGAATAGATGTTTTGATGTTTAACACTCGCGGAATCATTCGATCAGGGGTCAATGATGAAAACCTGTTGTCAAATACGAGGAAACCTGCCATTGAGGCATGTAGGTACCAAGGTACTAAGGTTGTTTTCTAAGTTTAATTCCCAGATGATGTGCTGATGTAGACAATAAAAAACTCGTCAAAGGAGGGCCATGATGAATCCCACATCATCAACATGAAAGGAAAGTGATGTGAAGTAATGAATCAGATGAGAAAGGATTGACACAAGGAGGGAGGGTCAATCTCCCTACCATAAATGTAATTGATTTATGTATGAACAAATGAATTATAACCAGGAAAATTTTTAAGGATCCATAATTTTCTCAAAGTGTAGAAACCTTGGCGAATCTTACTAATTCTTAAATGTTGAACCATACAATGTTTGGCGATTTTTTTGTACAAATATTCAAATTAATAAGGATTTTATATAGTTTTGGGGAAATTTTGGCAATTTTTAGAGTAATAAAAAATTATCCCTTGGAATTTGGGTGAATCATTTTTGAAAAAAAAACAAATTAGCGAATCTTTTTTGGGAAAAAAGGTTGAAAAATAGCCTATGGACTAAACTTTGCCCCTAATTTTTTTTCTAATTACAACAAGAGATCTTTCCACCAGAACGCGGTCTATTTAAGTCAAAGTACATGACACAATTCCAAGATAAGCATAGATCACTCTTCCCTCTTTGGAATCAATTCAACTTCTTTCCATCGTCATCATCGAATCATGATAATCTTTATTGGAGTTTCCTTTTGAAAAATGCCATATTTTCATTTATTTTCCCTCCCAATCTATTTTCTAATTGACTCACTTTTCTCGCTCATTCACTTTTCCCTCTTTTATCTTTTTTTTAGTTTCCCCCTCTTTATAATATTTATTTTGTTTAGATTCTTATTTTTTTAATTTGTTAATATTAATATTAATATATATATATATATATATATAATAGCTATATAATATATTAATATATTCACTATATATACTAAATCTATTATATTAATATGTATATAGTATATTAATATATTAATTATATAGTACATAGCATATTCTATATTAATATTCTATAGCATATTAATATTTTAATATGCTATATATATATATATATATATATATATATATATATATATATATATATCAATTATAATACTATATATTAACTTATATATATTATTAACCTATATATTATACATTAACATATATAGCATGTAATATATATATATATTAAATTGAGGCTTCAAGTTTTTATGGGTCTAGGTATTACACTGAAAGTATCAAGGTGCGGGTGCTCTACAACCAAGTAGATGTAGTGGGATAAATATCATGGAGCATTCTTCCATTTTCGGTAAGTGAGGGCCTATGAATCCATGTGTAGCGTTAAAATTTGTGAAATTGTAATAAAATTATTACAATTTCATAAATTTTAACGATGTAGATGGATTCAGACACTCCTTTGAATCCATCTACAACGTTAAAATTTACAGAATTGTAATTTTTTTTACAATTTCATAAATTTTAATGTTGCAGATGGATTCAAAGACCCCCTTAGTCATTGCAAAATAATAATTAGTCATTACAAACTAATTAGGTCAATTACAATTACAATATTGACATATCTAAAGACGTATAGAAACATGTTTAAATCCTATATTATATTATATATAGACACTCTTAATTTGTGTGTAACATATAATAAAATATTTGATAATTATAAGGACATCTTATATCATTATTTACTTAGACTGTCTAGTTATATTTTATTTATTTTAGTCATTTTTAGTTGTGAATCTCAGGGTTGAAATTTGACGAGTAAATAGACGTCATTTGCATTTTACACGTCAAAATAGTGGCACTTAGTAAAATTGAACGTCATTAATGAAGTGTGAATTTTAATTGCACCAGTCATTTTGAATTGCGTTTGTATTTTTACACATCATTAATATCTATATTCCAAGCGTGTCTGTGTGTGTTTTATCTATTACTATTAATAATTAGTTATTAGTAATTAATATTTAAATCTATATCACAAGCGTGTGCATATATATATGTGTGTGTGTGTTATATCTATTATTATTAATAATTAGTTATTAGTAATTAAATGTGTATATTAGTAATACGAATTAATAATAATGATAATTACATGTAATAATACATTTAATTACTAATAACTAATTAGAAATAGTAATATATATATATATATATATATATGGAAATTTTGACTTTTGCCATGGTCTCGTTGCCTCCCAAGTAAACTTGACTCGGTCATGGTTTTTTGGGCCCGTGGTATTTGGTGGCCCGTGTCAATGGCCGGTTGTATTGCTTGTGAAGAAGCCTATTTAAAAGTTTCCAAGATAAACATTCTTTGTCATTGTAGGTGTTTGATTTAATCATTATGTTTATTATGTTTTTTTTATTATTATTATTTTTTAAAACTTTTTATTTTTGTATTATATGAGGCAAGATATGAGAATTCAATGTTTCATATAGTTATTATAAATGTTATTTAAAAAAAAACTATTATTATGATGGGTAAAATTAAGATTTAAACGTCAAATGAAAGGCAATGTTAAAATTAAAACGTCATATAAAATTTTATTGACGTGCAAGGTAGGACGCCAAATTTTAACCCTGGTTATGATCACTTAAAATTGCTCAAAATTGGTCATATTTCACTTAAAAACACTGACCAGGTAGCTTAGCTATTTATTTCGTATGGTGACCAACTTTTTTGGTAATTTAGTTATTTATTTTGCATGGTGACCAACTATTTTGGTCGCTTGGTTATTTATCACCCATTTTTCTACTAGTGAAATTACATAGAATAAAATCTAATTGCTTAATAATATAAACAATTATTTAAAGAATGAAACATCCTTGCAATGCAAGGAAGCATAACTCAAAATCATCTTGATTTGCAACTTTGACTAATTAAAAGTCTCTTGATAGAGTGGGTTCTTAGTAAATTGCTACTATTTACACTACTTAATAGGTTTAATAGTTAATCAATAGGATCATAATGGACTAAATGAATTAGTAGACAAAATCAATGTTGAAAATCAACCCTAAAGTAGATAGGAATTTTTTTGAAAGTTATAGTTCTAATTGGTGATGAAAACTTTGACCATAAAATTTTACCCCTAGAGGTTTTGGTCCATTTTAAGGGAACCCACATTGTTGAAATTTAAAAAAATTGAGACAATTTGGATGGTCTTAATTATTGTTTTTTTTTTGACAAAAACGGGTAGGTTTTATATCAATAAAACAGTGACATAGTCACTTGAGAGTTTACATTCCATAACAGGGAAAACCACATGACCGTTCAAACTTTAAATACAAATGCCTGTAAATAAAAAAATCAAGACTTTTGTAGATTGGAAACGGTAAAAGAGAGCAAAGGAAGACAAAAACTAGACTGATGTCAGTGATGACGAGCCCCAGGAGCTGGCTTGTTGGCCGCTTGATTCTTGTCATGTCCTGCAATCTCGACTTTCCGCAGGTTTTCCAGAGCAGCCTCCGCCCGTTGCAGCCTGAGGTCCAGATTATCCGCTGCAACCATAACTTTTTCTTCCAGAGCCTCAAAGGCTGCCTTGAAATCCGAGCGAATGAGCACTAATTCGTCCTCAATTTTGTCCAGGCGTCGCCCTCCCTGATGGTCCAGCTGCTGCATGAAGTTCCCTTGGCGACGTACCCTTTGCCTCAAGACACGGACTTCGGCTTCCAGTTCCTGCAATGGGTCCAGGGAGGAGGTTTCCGATTCCCCTGAGTCCGCCATTCCTACCGCCTGCTCTGAATCGGAGGGATAAACAACCAAAGGTTCAAAGCGAGGCACCCAGGGCCTTCGCCACCCAGAAGAAAGCTCAAGCAGGAAGTAGATTACGCTTTCAGATGCAACTCAATGGAGATTTCGTAAATTACCCCGTTGGGTTACCATGTGATAAATAGGGAGCTTAAATGCCTTAAGCCTGGGGCATGCTTCAGGGCCCATCATCAAAATACGAGGGTCATCGATTACCAGACCCGTACTGCCTTTAACATACCGGCTCATCTTGCTGATTAATGAAACCTTATGCGGAACCAGAGAGTAAACGTCATCATTGCCAGACCAGGTACCATCCATCCCAGAATTAATGGCAGCGAGGGGATTAACCGCAAGTGAATCAGCCCAGTGAGGGGACCTGCTATGATTGCAAGAGCTCCTCGGCTTATATGAGATCTTTCCCGTTAAGTTCCCATGCCCGGAAGTACAGATGCTGGTACTCTCCCACATCATCATGAGCGCATACGACATCATTTTGGAGATGGGAGGGAGTACGAGCTGTAAGGTTTTAAAAGCCAGAACATAGAATGCCACGCCTCGTTTGGAGACCATCCGGCAGCGGGAAGTCGTGACAATAGGCTTATAATCCGTTCTCCACGTGTCCCCTGCGCTTGAGTGCATGTCTACCCGCGGGAAGTTAGGGAATGGGGGTCCAGCTAAATACATCATTGATCTTAAGAGCCCCTTTACCCAGGGATATAGCCTCATTTGCCGCTTTATCCGCATGACCATTATGCTCTCTCAAGACATGATAGAATTCGATATCCCGGAAGAGGGGGATGAGCAGGGAAATTCTTCTAAGAACTTGGCGGAGACGATTAGAAGTGGGAAAATTTTTAGAATTGATGCATTGGATGATCATCCTTGAGTCCCCAACAACGGTGAGGACCTGTGCACCATGAAGAAGGGCTTGGTTTAATCCTTGCCAAAGAGCCAATGCTTCTGCTATATTGTTGGATTCGATACCCAAGTTCTAGGAGTAAGTGAATACCAGGTCTCCAGCGGGGTCAAACAGCACCCCTCCCCCTCCTGCCTCCCCTGGGTTCCCTTTTGAAGCTCCGTCAAAGCACAAGAGATTTTTCCCCAATTCTTTGCGCCAGAGGTCATAATCCTTCCCGTCCTTCCTGATATCCCAGCTTTGCATCCTAGGAGGCTTATGAGAGGGATTAGCAAAGGAACCTGGGTTCAAGCTCTGAAACCAGTTGGCTTCCTCATGAGTCATAGGAGAGTGATTGCAGAGAGAAGATCGAGATCGAATGAAATCCCCGAGCAGGGCTTTTATTTTGGTCACAACCTGAATAGGGGAGGCTCGAATTCCTCTGAAGATCCTGTTATTACGTTCAAGCCACAGCATCCAGCAGATAAACTTAGGGAGTAACAACCAAGCTACGGCTAGAGGGTCTTTCACATGAGTCCTAACAGGGGAGGAATTTTCCCAGCTACAGAGGAGGGGAATGATCCCTTCATAGTTCAGGGGGACGCGCCAGGGGAGGGTCATTAAATTCCAAACAAAGGAGGCATAAGGGCAGGAAATGAAAAGATGAGGGGACGACTCTTCCTCCTCTAAACAGAGAGGGCAGCGTGACAGCCCTTCCCATCCTTTTCTCCGGAGGACTTCCGCAGTGAGGACACTATTATGAGCGAGGGTCCAGACAAAATGATCAATTTTGGGTAGAGATTTGGTTGACCAGATGTATTTCCAAACTGCAGGGTTTCTAGGTACATTAGGTATGGCTTTGATGCATCTATAACCCTCCGCCACAGAGTAGTAACCGGATCTGGAACCCCATCCTCTTACATCTTTGAGATGTTTGGCTACCGGTGATTTCCCATTCAGACAAAGAAGAAGAAGATCCTTTTCTTTTTCCAGATGTGAAGGGCAATCCGGAATGTCCCATCTAATCCAACAGTGGTGTCCCTCCGGATGCCATTTTGATATGTCCGAGAGCTTGGAAATCCCAAGGTTTGAAAGATGCCTCCTAATACCATCCAATCCGTCCATGTGACCAATTGGAGGGCTGCCAGATATGGAATCTTCCCAAATTCTGATTTTTTTCCCATTTCCGGGGGTCCACGTTAGGCCTTCAGAGAAGAAGGGCAGAGCTTTGGAACAGAGCGTGAATATGGGGGATCCTTTGGCCACCTTCGGTCCATTGTCCACGCACCTAAGCCTAGTCCCTGAGAAATATTTTTTCCATAACACTTGTTTGCTCCAGGAGGGGTTCCCTGAAACCGGACTCCAGAGAAGCTTGGCCCCCAATGCTAAATTTTGGGTTCGAAGATCCCGAAGATGCAGTCCCCCTTCATGATAAGGAGCAGTGACTTTCTCCCATTTGACCAGGTGGAGCCTGTTTTCATTGTGCATCCATCCTTTCCAAAGAAATCTTCGGAGAAGGGCTTCAATTTTATTAAGAACAGAAACAGGAGCCAAAAGCAGGGCACATTGGAAGACCGGCATGCTTGCAAGGACTGCTTTGATAAGCACTGCTTTCCCAGCAAGATTGAGCCAAGAGGCTCCCCAAGCCTTGATTTTCGAATTCAGTTTTTCAATCAGTGGATCCCAGCTGGAGACTTTAGGTTTATCCTTAAAAATTGGCACTCCAAGGTATTTAAATTCCGTCCGGTGGTACTTCCCTTCTATTTCCAAGATACGGGATATAGCTTGCAGCTCCAATGGGGTACAGTTCCAACCAAAGATCTGGCTTTTGGAGCAGTTTATCTTGCTTCCTGAAATGTCCTGGTAGTTGTTGAGAACCTCTTTGAATTTTCTAGCATTGGAAGGGCTTGCTCCACTCAGAAGGAGAGTATCATCAACAAATTGAGTATGGTTAACTTCTTTAACCCCCCTCACAATCCTTAGCCTGAGTAAATCCTCATGAACACGGTAGTGTTCCAGCAGAAAACTTAGGGAGGCCGCTTGGATGGCATAAGGCAAGGGGGAGAGGGGGCAACCCTGACGAAGTCCCCGCAACGCTTGAAAGAAGTCAGCTGCTCTCCCATTAACCAGGGGGGCGATCCAAGGGAAGCAGATACAGGCTTTGATCCAAGAGATCAGCCCTGGGGCGAACCCAAATCTGGACATAACCTGAAACAGGAAATCATGGCGAACTCTATCAAAGGCGTTAGTTAAATCCAATTTAATAGCCATACCTTTTTCTTTTCTCGCCACACTTGAATGGATGGCTTCTTGGACGAAGATAATGTTATCAGAGATTTGCCTGCCTTTAATGAATCCTCCTTGATTTTCAGGAATAATGAGAGGGAGAACAACTTTCAACCGGTTTGCTAGAATTTTGGTGATAACCTTATAACCAATATTGCAGAGGGAGATAGGTCGAAAGCGGGAATAAGAGGTGGCTCCTTTTTCTTTGGGAATGAGGGCAAGGAAGGAGGAGTTGGTCCCTCCGCCGAGTTTAAGATAGGTCTGGGATTTCTGGACCATCCTAAACAGGTCAGACTGGATTATGGGCCAGCAAGCAGTGAGGAATCTGGCCGTGAAGCCGTCCGGTCCTGGGGCCTTATCAGGGCTCATGCAATCCACCGCAGTTTTAAGTTCTTCAAGAGAGATAGGACGAAGGAGTGATAGGTTCAATTGATCGGGAACAAGATGAGGGATATTATCCAACAGGTCCGAATGTGTAAAGTCCATCCCAGGAGAAGTTTCAGTGTAGATCTCCAGAAAGTGGTCATGAGCTGCTTTTTTAATTTCATCAAACTCGGATAATTGTTTCCCCAGATGATCAATTTGGGAGACATTCTTAAAATGTTTCCTGATCTCTGCTTGTTTATGAAAAAACTTAGTGTTTTTATCCCCCTCTTGAAGCCAAGTATTCCTGGATTTGATCTTCCAATAATTTTCTTCGAACCTACATGCTTCATGGAGCTTGTTATGAAGAGTGATTGCTTTATCCAAAGTGGCTTGGGAAAGTCTCCCTTCATTGCTGAGTAGGTGTTCTTCCAGTGCTTTTTCTGCTTCCATCCTTTGCTTCTTAGGAGATTTGATCAGTTTCGCCCAATCTTTAAGAGCCTTTTTAACCTTCCTAAGCTTTTCTTCCCACACATAGAAAGCAGATCCTCTAACATTAGTTTTCCAGGCTGCATCCACTATGTCCAAGAAGCCATCCGTTTGGATCCAAGATGGGTTGAACCTAAAGGGGATAGGTCCCAAATTTTGATCTTTGGCGAGGGAGAGCGAGATCGGTTTATGATCTGAGGCACTAAATGGGAGGATGGCAGAGGTAGGGTCATACCCATGGACATGAAGAGACTGGTGAACAAGAAACCTGTCAAGTCTTGCAGCAATGTGACCCGGGCCCAACCTTTTATTAGTCCAGGTATACCTCCCTTTTACAGGTTTTATATCTTCCAGGTCCCAGTCCGAGATGATATCATCCACCCATTCTCTGGCCGGGTCTCTGACAATATTACCCCCTCGTTTTTCTTCAGAGGAGAGGGTGATATTTAGGTCTCCTGCTATGACGAAATTCTCCAGATGGGTAGAAATCATATGGTCGTTCAGGGTAGACCAGCACATCTGCTTTTCAATAACAGCTATGGGGGCATAGACATTAAAAAGACTTATACGGAGATTTGCTTCTTTGAAGAGCATTTCTGTAAAAATCCAATGAGGTGAGAATGATTGACTTACCACTTCAACTTTTGAGGGATCCCAGAGCGTTGCAATGCCTCCAGAAGCTCCTCTAGAGCTAACCGCTATACATTTAGCTTGGCTCCAGAACAAGGGGGCTGTCTGAAGAACGGCTTGCTCTTCCATTTTCGTCTCCTGGACCAGAAGGATGTAGGGTTTCGAGATTTTGATTAAATATTTCATTGATAAAATTTTCGATTTGCTTCCTAACCCCCTACAGTTCCAGGAGACTACCAGCATTACTTACCTTTAGAGAGAGTGGTTGCCCCTTTTGAGGCATTTCCTTGTTGTCTGGTATTTCTTGGAGTTAGGTGTTTTTCCAGGGTAGATTGAACTCCGGCTAGCCGATCTCTGTAGGTGGCGACTTCCCTTTTTTCCTTATCCGATTTCCTTCCTCGACGATCTTTTTTCGCCGGAATCATGGGGTCTGGGTCATCCTCCTCTGATCCCTCATCCTCTGTTCCTCCTTCGATAGCTGGGTCTTGATGCAGATCCTCCTTTGATAGGATAGCTTCTGGTTCTGTAGACTGATTTTCTATTGTTCTAACTTCGATTCTTTTTGCCTTGGTAGGGGAGGTCGCAGGGGAAATTTCCCCTTCTTCATTCAAAGTTTCCATTGGTTCCTGTTCACTGAGGATAGCGAAGCTATTGTCAGATCCAGATTTTTGTGTGCTTTTTTGGCCTTTCGAAGATTCCGGGTCCTTAGAAGATTTCAGGTGACCTTCCGGCGGGGTTCCTTTGGATCCCTTTCTTCTAGGATTAGATTTTTGTTTCTTGGTTTGCTGCCAACCTTCTTCCAATGCCTTCTCAGTTTCTGCTTTTTGGAGTTTCGGGCAGTTCCTTTGAAAATGCCCATATTCATGGCAATGCCTACACTTGAAGGGTAGCTGTTCGTAGTCAAGTTGTTGATAATGCTGCCATCCTTTGATAGTGAGTTTGACAACTTCTGGTAATCCCGCCTCTAGATCAACTTCTACACAGATTCGAGCAAAGGAGTATTGACCCTTTGGATCAGCTTTATCAATATATTTGCCAAGGCCATTACCAATGGAGCGGAGAGACTCTTCGCCCCAACAATGCATGGGAAGGTTGGGAAGGCGCACCCAGACAGGGACCGCTTTTGGGATATCCATAGCAGGATCGAAGTCAGGTGTCCAACGATTCAAGTATAATCCCTGAGGTCCCATAAAATAAGGACCGCTTCTGAATATCAGGTCCCTATCATCTTTAGATACAAAATCAAAGAGGAAATACCCTCGTCCGATTGCATAGCTTTTAACTTCCTGAGAGATCAGCGGTCGCCAATTGTTCTGAATCCAATTTTCAGTGGAGCGAGGAGATGGACATAGGCCCGTGAACTGCCCAATGAGGGCCCTGTCTACTAACGAAACGGCCAGGTGAATGTGCTTCTCATGTGGAAGTTCGATCTCCGGGATGGCATCCAGTTTTTTTACAAATTTCGACGGCGGTGCAGGACCAGCCTTCTTCCCGTTTTCGTTAATCAGCCTTGCAAAGGCGGCTTCATCAGCGGACATGGAGGGAGGAGGCGGTGGTCCTCCTCCAGAGGGGCTCATCCTCGTCGAGCTCAAAACGCAGAGAGTGCCAAACCCTAGCGGCAAACCCTAGCCAGTCGGTCTTAATTATTGTTACTTTCATTAAAATGAGATAATGTTATAGTTTCTACTAGATTTTAATTCTCAAGTAATATGAAAAATTTCTTGGCGTTTTCTTAATATATTGAATGTTGGAAGATTTTGTTGATGAAGTGTTTGATAAGGAAATTAAGGCTTGACCTACCATGGGGTGAGTTGGTTGTTGAGGAGTCTCTGGTCCATTTTTGAGTCCATGGCTCCATCGCAATTCCACCATAGAGCATGGTTGGTTAAAATGAGAAGAGGAGGTCCATTGCCAAATGTGATGGGTGAATAATTTTACTCAAATAAACCCTAAACAATTTTTGGTCAATCCTTTCTCTAGATTCCTTGGGTTTGGTTATTTTTTTATATTCTATGCCCAAAAGTAGGGCTTAATCCCCTCATAAATTTTTTCTTTTTCCCCATATAATGCCTCATTTTGTATGACTCAATTTTGTACATCAACTTGAGAGTTCCTTTAATGTATTGTGTTGAATATGGTACAAATTGTTTTAACTATACACCTATACATATGCTGTGTGGGATGTTATTTTGAATAAGATGTAGTTGTGAGTTGGTTAGCTTGTATATCATGATGATTGTTAGAGATGTTATGATGATTAATATATTATGGTTGGTTTTGATATTTGAATGTTATGACTTATCATAAAATGGCAATTAAATAATATTAATGTTGTTAAACAAGCGTGAGTTTTGGGAGGGAAGTTAGATTTACATGTTTTTTTCAAAGCATATATGTGTCAATAACCAAGTTTAAAGATCACAAGGACTAATAAGCCATTTGAGTTAGACATGTTGAGGGTACAAGTTTAAAGATCACAAGGACTAATAAGCCATTTGAGTTAGACATGTTGAGGGTAGCATATGATTTGATTGAAATATATTTCCAATTTGATCTACTTGATTTGCATATGTGCATACATGTGTAAGGCACAAGGTGATGTCTTGCCAACTCACCAACATATGTCTGTGAGACATTATTATGAAGCATATATAAAGATGGGAGTCTCTTTTTTCAAAATATGTGGGATGATTATTTCCACCATGTCCAATAAAGGTGGGAACAATTCTTATTCTACAATTATTATTAAGGGCATGCGCTAGGGGTGCTAAGTCTTAACTCCCAACAATTAACCTTTTATATTATGGACTAAGCCATGTAATCCTAAGTAAGTAATAATGGAATTATGGAATTAGTTCATGATAAATTTTATCCACTTATAAGAGATTACTTGAATGCTGATTATTAAATAAAATAAAATAAAATAAATAATTAGTTAAGTAGAAATTTTGTAAAAATGTCACATAAAACATGATGAATATTCGTTTTTTAAAGAAATAGAGGAAAAATAACGAGCTGCCACTTGGGTAGATAATTTATAATTAAGAAATTAGAACAATAAGAATTATGCATGGGCTAAGTAGCATGCCTCTTAATACCTATAAATAGAGGAGATCTCCATCGTTTTAGGTGGGGGACTTAACCAAAACCACAGGGAGATGTTGCAAAAATATTAGTAGAACTTTTTGAGAGAAAAGTTACTTGGATAATTGTATTTGTAAGGTAGTTGAGTTCTATATTAAGATAAACTCACTTATTAGAGGTGTTGTGGTTGGTGTAACAAGTTTACTTGGTTGAAAATTCAATAGTAAGGCATATTCTGAAATTTAGATAAGTCCCTGTTATGCTTCTACACAACTTGGGGATATCAAGGAAATTATGTTTTCCTTAATATAATTGGGTGGAAACCATTTGGAACTCATTCAACTAGATAAGGAAGGAAAATTGGAGATATGACTACTTAACTAACAACTTGATTTACAATATGGGCATATGGGCATGTATAATCTTGTTTTTAGTTATAGCAGTGTAGTTACTTTGATTTCCATATTAATATTTTAATCTAATGATGGAAAATTGCTACCTTAATATTTACCATTGGTAATTTGATTAAAATTTTTATTATCAAAATTTGGAAACTAATATGTAATTATAACTAATTAAAACTATATTGAAAAACTAATGTTCTTAATAAATGCAATGAAACAATCATTAAATTTGCTATAAATATTTCTATTTGATGAAATATTCAAAATACTACTATTGGTTTTCACATAAACAAATAAACTATTTCTTTCAACTTAAAGTATTTCCTATAGTCTTTCCAAGTAATCTTATAGATTCTTTCTCTTGGAAAATGCAAGGAAGGCGATAAATTGAGTTATTAGTAGAATATGAAATCTTTTTCAACCAATATGGGGTGAATTTGGTAATCTTATTTAAGGTTCTGGTTTCTAAAATTTTGTGACCAAAGATGCAAATACAACCTATGGATATCATGGCTCAAGGCTATCACGACTTTCTAATTAACAATTCATGAGCATGTTTTTTCAGGTGCTAATTTTTGGGGAAAACTAAAGTTAGGTTGTTTCAAAGTTTCTTCTTGCAACATTCTAGGTTTTATTCATATGAAACATTGTAGGTTATTCACATAATTTTCTTAATTTTATTATTATTTTAGATTAATGGAGAAATCATAAATTGAATGTAACTTCAATCCCTTTGTTTGCAACCTTGAAATAAATGATATAAGAATAACTAATATTATATACAAGTTTTTGGCGTGAAGTCTCTTTTAGTATTCCTCATTGTTGTACATATTTATATTGTTTAAAGGTTTCAAATCAAACAAATCTTTGTAAAATGTAGCTATTGATTTGATGAGAACCATGACCTCAAAATAAGAACTCTAATCCCATTATTTTGGGTCCAAACACAAAAATTAACCTTCAAATCAAAAGGTTGTGCTCCCATAATCACTATATTTTTGAGGTTAAAATTACACATTTTGCAACCATGGCCTTAACACCTCATATTATTGTGAACTAAAACCTTAAAATAAATTATTGAATCAAAAGGTACTGCTCCCATAATCACTCATTTTTCAAAGTTAAAATTACAACATTTTTCAACCATGGCGTTAACACCATATAATGTTGTAAATCAAAACCTTAAAGTCAACCCTCATATTGAAAAAGGTTACTCCCAAAATCATACCCATTTGTTCAAGCTTAAAACTACCCCAACATTTTGCAAACGTGGCCTTAGCAATCGATAATGTTATGAACCAACACCTTAAAATCAACCCCAACTCAAAAAGAAGTGTTACTAGTAGCATGCCTTTTTTTTAAGGTTAACATTAAAACTTGTTTGAAATCACAGTCTTAATGACTGGTATCATCACAACCCAAATCTTAAAAGCAACCCCTAAATTGAAAGGAAGTGCTACTAGTAGCACCTTTTGTACTTAGGAGTTTTAATTACAAACGATTTGAATCTATGGCCTTAACATCTAGTACTATTGCAACCTAAATCTTAAAATCAACCCTCAAATTGGAAAAAGATGTTAGCGGTGGCACCTTTCTTTTCAAGATAAAAATGCAAAGTTTACGAAATGATGACCTAAAACATTAAAAATGTGACAAACAAAATTTAAAAAGAGAAACAAATAGAGAAAAGAAAGAAAAAACACACCACAAAGAAAAAACATGTTTTAAAAATTAATTAATTAAAAAAAATAATATTAATTGAAATAATATAAATAAATAAAAAACTTGTCTTCCTATTTCCTTCATCCAATTTTTTTAAGGATCCATGATTTTCTTAAAATGTAGAAACCTTGGAGAATCTTACTTAATCTTAAATTTCCAACCATAAAATGTTTGATAATATTGTTATAAAAATATCCAAACTTCTAATGATTTTGTATAGTTTTTGGAAAATTTAGACAACGTATAGAGTAAAAAAGTTTTATTATATGGAATTTGGGTGAATCATTTAAAAAAAATGAAAACTGATGAATCAATTTTGAAAAAAACATCGAAAATTAGTACATGGGATAAATTTTACCCCTAAAATTTTCCATGCCCTCATCCTATATTTAAAAAAACCTAAAACAAAAAAATTATAAAAAACAACGACATACAAAGAAAATGATATTTAAAAACACAAATTAAAAAGAACGTGGACTATAGGTGATGCGTATGGGTAATTCATGTTAGAAAATAAACAACAGTCAACAATTAACTAGAACATATAAGATGATAAAGGTAACAAATATAATGTTAAACATACCAGATATGATGATAAAGGTAACAAATATAATGTTAAACATACTATATTTGAAGATAAATATATAAGATATAATTATAAAGATATCCAAAAAATGGTACAAAGTAAACAACAACAAGACACCATAAAATTTATGTGGAAACCGAATAGTGTACTAGGAAAAAAACCACAGGGAAAGGATCAGTATCTTTTATTTCCTGTAGACGAAAGAATACATACATCGAGCTTCATCTCTAATCCTATTTTCTCTTATCCCCCAACAATGAATGATAAAGTGCATATATATATATATATATATATATATATATATATATATATATATATATATATACTCTCAAGAAAAGGTAAAGAAATGAGGGTTCTCTAGAAGATTTTAGAGATAGAGTACATTTTAGAAGTTTGAAGAAATCGAGAAGTATTATTATTATTTTGTATATATTATTTGGTCTCACATACAACAATTTCCCACTTGAGACCAAATTGAATCCATAGTGAATATTGTTGCTATTCTTGCTATCTCCTTGATACTAATCCAATCCCAAAACACCTTTCATCACATTTGCATCAAGCAAGCCAAGGTTCTGCAAAGCTCCTACTTATCCCTTAGCAAAATCTTTATTAACATACCAGTTGGATTGTGTTTTTTGTGCATTTTCTCTAGTTGTAGTAGCTCATCATCTAACACTTGGAGAATCCAAAGATATCTGACATCAGCATGCTTTGTCTTAGAATGGAAGGCTGTATTTTTTGGAAAGATAGATTGCACTTTGTCTATCACAATTTAGTGCATACTTTTCTTGTTGTAGACCTATTTCTTCCAATAACCTTCTCATCTAAAGCATATCTTAATTGCATGCATCAGTTGTTGCAATATACTTAGACTATGTGGTATGAAAAGCCACCACCTTTTGCAATCTAGAGAGCCACATGTGAGATTGCATCTCCTACAAAAGTATAGATGTAGCCAGTTGTGGATTTTCTGGAATCCACATCACTTTCCATATCAACATCCTTAAATCCTTCCAACAATTTATCAGTACCTTGAAAGCAAAAACAATAATCAATTGTGCCTCTAATGTTTCCTAAAATTCATTTAATTGCATTCCAATGTTCCTTTCCTGGGTTTGGAAGAAACCTACTTACCACTCCCACTAAATGTGCAATCTCAAGGTGAGTGCATACCATAGCATACATTAGACTTCCTACTAGCATATGGAATCTCAGGAATTTTTGCTTTTCCGTCAATACTAATGGGCCATTGATTAGTTGTTAATTTAAGATGAGAAGCAATCAATATACCTACAGGTTTTGCATCAACCATATTAATTTTTTCCAATACTTTTCCAAGCTAGTTGTGATAGCCATAATTTCATTTTTTCTTGTCACTTGTAATTTGCATCCCCAAATTTTGCCTTGCTAGTCCTAAATTATTCACTGCAAAGGTTTTGTTTAATTCTTATTTTAACTTGCTTATAATCAATTTATATTTTATGACAATCCACATGTCATTAAGACGATAAAAATGCCATTTTTATCTCTTTTAATATGCACAAAGATCTGCATTTAGCCTTGTAAAACCATGATCAAGCATAAAAGAGTCAAATTTATTGGGTTGAAGCTATTTGTTATGCTAATCATATTTTGGGTTGAAGCTATATGTTGTGCTAATCATATTTTGAACAGAGTTCCTACTAAAAGGAAGGTTACCGTTGAAGAAAAATGGAGTGGAAGGAAACTTGATATTAGTAACTTGAAGATATTTGGCAGTGAATGTTGGGCCCATATTCCAGATGAAAATTAGAGGAAAACGTTAGAGCCCAAATATGACAAATGTATATTCATTGGTTACAATGAGGATTCTAAAGCTTATAGGTTATTTGATCCATCTACCCAATGTGTTTTCATCTGGAGGGATGTTCAGTTTAATGAAGTCTCTCCTCCTCATGAGTTTTCCAACCCTCATGATACCTTGATGTAATGTCCCCATTTTGACCCCCTTTGCATTAAATCGTAAATGATGTAAATATTGTTATTTAATCATGGTGAGGAGCTCAAGGCCAAGGCCCCACCATTGATTTAGCGTTTTATGTATCGGCAATTAAAAAAAATAGATGCCTATGGTTCTTGTGCTAGATAGGCACAATGTAAATTAAGACATCATGTAAATACGAATTTTAATGAAAAACCCACAACTGGCTATGTAATGCAACAAAGAGATGGGGGCATGATTCTACAAGGAATAGGGAGGGAAATTATTCAAACCCTTGAGCCAATGGTGTTAATCCATGTGTCAATGAGAAAACCCATAAACCACCAACTACCCATTTTGGGTTATGCACCCAATCATTTAATTCTTCCAGAAATTGGTTGAGGCAGTTAATGCCTTGGGAATGAAGAGGTATGGCATCCAATTTCGTGCATGGGCAAGCCATCAACCTAGAAAAATGTACTTTTGCTTCTAGGGCAAGAAAACACCCACGAAATGGTGCCCAAAACCATTTTGAACCCATAGTCTTTCCTCTCTCACGTAGTCTGAGCTAGCTGGGCTTTCCCCATCACGTTTTTTACCAATTTCTTGCATTTTTCCATAGCTGGGAGCTCGTTTTTGTATTACACAGTGGCTGGTAGAAAAGGAGTCACATTTTGGGGGTTTATAGAGGTCGTTTTTGCCCCTGAAAGGCAGAAAAACGTTTTCTGAAAACGAATTTGCTCTCCCAAGGTTTATTCCCCATCTACCAGTTCGTTTTGGTTGCCCATGTTTTTCAGCACTTGTGTTTTGTTGTAGGGTGCATCCCTGTGTTGGTTAGAAATTATGAGCAAGAATTAGGAGTGGAAGTGGACCAGAATTGGCTTGATAAACCTAGTGAGGAGGTAACCTCTCAAGAGTATCAAAAGGGCTGGTTGCTCTTCTATGCACGCCTTGAAGAACACTAGAATGGTAGGTATGGCCTGAGGGACTGTGTATTAGTGAAGGGAATACTTCCTTGTGCCAGGTGTGTAGGTATTGTGGGGACCAAGCTAGATAGATCTTGCAGAGGGTTCCCATATCTCTATGGATGATCCCACTAGCTTAGCAATTCTTCCTTCCATTGCCTAATAGCCTGATAAACCCAACTGTAGCTTGGCTTGGCTGATTTGGTGTATCTTTGGGCTATGTGTGAGTCTGTTGTTCCCTGATTCCTTGTAGAGATCATGCCCAGCTCGGGGGTGGCAATGTGTTGAGATATTGATGATCAAAACTGGCCTATGGTTGGGTGGAACGTTGCAGTTGCATAGCCAGTTGCTTGGGACTACTTTGTTATAAGATAAGTATTCTCTTGTGTTAACTTTGCAATTATTTATTTGATGAATATCTTGAATGTATGATGGATGTGTAATTGAAATTACTTCCGTTGTGTTTTCTTATAATTATACATTTCCATATGTCTTTTTATATTATGTGAATGCTTATTTAAAAGTTCATGGGGCTAGATGCCCTGGCTTCAGTCTAACGTTCTCTCCATCGCACTGGTATGATGGGTGGGGACATTACACTTGAATTTGCCTTCATATTCCATTGTTTCCATATATGTTTCCCCTTCCTCTAGTTATGTGCCTGGTCTAGATCCTATTTCACCTACTTCTTCAAGTGATACACCTAGCCTTTTTGAAGACACTAGAGTGGTTCCCACTACTACTCCTCTTCCATATTGGGCCCAAAAAACACTTGAATTCATTGGTTTTGAGACTGGTGTTCCATCTACAATTGTCGTACTAGATTGAACTTTGCTTTCATGACAAACCCGAATGGGAAAAATCAATGACTGTAGAGTATGACTCATTAATGAAGATTGAGACTTGGACTCTTGTTCTTCTTCCTCCTGGAAAGAACTTGGCCACAGATGATCCCTCCACATATGTTCAAGCCGAGACAAACCCTAATGGGAAAAATCAATGACTATAGAGTATGACTCATTAATGAAGATTGAGACTTGGACTCTTGTTCTTCTTCCTCCTGGAAAGAATCTAATTGGTTATAAATGGATTTATAAAACAAATTTTATTGCAAAATTACATATTGAAAAATATAAAGGTCAATTAGACGCTAAAGGTTTTTGTTAGCAAGAAGGTATAGATTATATTGAAAACTTTTCTCTTGTTGCTAAATGAACACTATAAGAACCATAATTTCTCAGTGCATCCTTTTGATGGGAAATTCACCAAATGGATGTCAAGAGTGCTATTTTAAATGGTGATATTCATGAAGAAATTTATATGTAACAACCACCTAGCCTATGAAACTTCAAGTTTGGTATGCAAATTGAACAACTCTTTATATGGTCTTAAAGAGGCACCTAGAGCTTGGTATGAGAAAATTGATACTTATTTATTGAAGAATGATTTCAAGCGGTGTAGATCTGATCCAAATCTAGATGTTAAGTACTTTGATGATGGTGTGCTAATTGTGGTGCTTTACGTGGATTATATAATCCTTACTATAATCCATCATTCATTAATATAGAAATTGAAGAATGATATTAAGCATCAATTTGAAAGGACATATTTAGGCCTATTGCATTATTTTTTGGATTTCCATATTTGGCACATGGCTGCTAGTATCTTCCTTTCTTAACCTAAGTATGCTTCATATTTACTAGCACAATTTCATCTGAGTGATTGTAAGCCTTCACCAACACCATTTCAATTCGGAGTAAAATTAATTGTTAATTGTGACACTCCTCTTGTTGATGTCACTCTTTATCATCAGCTTGTTGGGAGTTTGATATATTTGACACATAGCAGGCCTAATATCTCTTTTTTTGTTAGTATGGTCTTCGGGTTTATGCAAAATCCTTATGACAAGCATTGGAAAGTAGCCAACATAATTATTATATATCTTCAAGGGACATTACATTATGGTGTTTTCTATTCTAGGAGGGATTCAATTTCACTTATTTGTTATACAGATTTTGATTGGTAAGGGGACACTTTAGATAGAAGGTATACTGTAGGTTATATATTTAGCTTGGTTCAGGTGTAATTTCATGGTCCAGTAAGAATTTAAGAACTCTTTCTCTTTCTTCTTCTAAATCAAAGCACATGGAAGCTAAAGAATCCATGTGGATCTAGAATGTTCCTATAGAGCTTGGACTAGTTCAAAATTCTCCTACTGAGTTAATATGTGACAATCATAGTGCAATTCGGCTTGCATATAATCCAATGTATATGACTCCAATACCAAACACAATGACCTTGATACTCATTACATTTGAAATCTTATTGTGGATGGTGTTATTTGTTTGTAGTAGTGTCCCACATAACAACAGTCAATAGATATCTTCACCAAATCCATGACAGAGGCGAAGTTTGTGCATCTTCAAAACTTGTTGGGAATGCAGGAAGTTGTCATCAAGGGGTAATATTAATGTAATTCCATATTCCTCTATGTGTGTGTTCCTTCTCCCTATTCATCATTCAGGGGGGATGTTGGAATGTGTAATGTTAATTTTGGAAGTGTAATGATGTCTAGTGTGGTATTGTAAGATATTATGATGTCCTTCCTAGCAAAAGAAGGAATAATTCTCTTCATAACTCCCTATCTTATGTAAAAGGAGTAATACCACATGCATCATGGAGTAATATTCTCCTATTACCATTATTTATATAAGGAATATGGAAAAATATTTATCCCACATGTATTATGGGATGCAAATATTCCATACCTCTAGCTATATAATAGACGTAAAGGAAACCCATTGGGTATGTTGAAAATTAGATTGTAAACAATATTGCAAAGTTGTGATACGCATATGTGGGTGGTTCTCAAGATTGTAAGGGTGGAATTTTCCTGAATAATAAGAAGATCAAGCCTTCTCGTGGATGTTTCCCTATTTGGATTTTTACCACGTATATCTGGTGTACTCTCTCTTTTCTCTTTCTCTCTTGTTAATTGATTATTTGGTGCTTGTGTTGATAGGATATTAGACTAGTTAGATTATGGTTATTGATTTACATTTTAGTAAATTTATTGTTGTATGTTTATTCATATTTCTCAATAATCTAACACGTAAATGGTCAATTCAATATTTTAATGCATGCACTAGTTGAATGGAAACAAAATCCATACAATTTTTAGGTAGGCTACTTGATGTGTTCAACAAAGGAATCCATGGAAGACTCTAGAATTGTTGGAGGAATATGGAGATGGCCAAATATTCATCCAACCAGAGATTGTAGTGCTTCTATAGTATAAGTCAGTTCAACTTGCTTCCCTTATTGGAAAGTCATGAAGGCCTTTGTTTCTACCTTCCATGTTCGCAGGTTGATGATATGATTACTTGTTGCAATGGAACATTAATATCATGTTATTTTATTTTCCCATGCCTGGTTCTCTAATTCCTCTCTCCATCGAGTCCTTTGTTTAGTTGGGGAAGCCACTGCACAACTCTATTATCCTCCTCAACCTTCCTTTATTATTGTTTCATACCTTTCTATAGATCCTTCAAATCATAGATGATGCAACATCGACAACGACAATGGAGTGCATCGTTCCATCTAAACCTTGGAGTTATCTAGTGTAGAGACTCATAAAAAATGAGGTGCAAACCTCCATATATATACATAATGCTTAAAATAAGGGAATATCTTAGGCTTCTTAAATATGGTGTGAGATCTATGAACTTATACCCTAATACATAGTAATAAGCCATGTCATAATGCCTTAATTATTGACATAGTTTTCCTTGACAAGGCATGACTTATGTCATAATGTTGTCAGGGGACTCTAATGGTTGTCTTGGAACTTGAAAACACCATTGTAATTATGGAGAATACCAAAGTTAATGGTGACAACAATCTTGGTACCACCAAAAGCACCCTAGAAATTTATTTTGAAGGTTTATTATGAGGTAATCTCAACCTTCATCTTGCAATTCCTATTGGTGTTCTTATTGATTAGTATGGATCTACACCTAATGTGTATAAGGAAGAAACCTTATTAGGTTACTTTATAGGGTCTGTCCCACTAGAGATTCTTATTTGTAACTAGGTTGGGGAGGTTTTAGAGCCACAATGATGGAAGTAACTACAAACCTACAACCTAACCAAATGATTTTTTCTTTTCAATTTGTTGAAAAGGCCTGTATATCATGAATATTCTTAGGCATGAGTCATTGATACGTAAAAGTACCCTAAAAGTTTTCTTCTCCTAGTCAGAGGTTTTTTCTACTAACCAAGCCACCCATTTGTCTTTCCAAATGTGGAGGGAAATCACAGGGCTTCCAGCACAACTATGGACCTTTTTGGAATGAATATGAACACCAATAGGAGGGTTTTCTACCATGATCCAGATTAGAGCAGGATTCTTTCTCCCCCATTTTCTTAAATATTTTGAGTATTTGAGGAGGTCTTCAATGACATCAAGAGATTTTATTTTCAAGTCTCATTTGAACATGTGATTTTGAACAACATCCTAAAATATTATAACATGTCAAGTATAAACACAATCCATATGGCTTCTTAATTGTGACCATGCTTAGAGAATTTATGAAGAACTTAATCGAAGTTTTATTTAAACATGCTCTTTAAGGATGGCATCCTCTTTCTATTTTAAATTTAGGGTTTCCTCCTTAGGATCATTCATTATGCAATATTCTCTATACTGGTCTAAAAACATTTTTTTTTGGTCTTTCAAGGAATTAATAGAGTGCCCCTTAAGGTTCACGAACCATTTCATAGATGAATCCTTAAGAGTATACATGAATAATGTTTTTTTATGCTCATCCTTGACATAATCCTAACTATGACAAACCACTTCAAACTTGAATAGGAAGGTGTTGAGATCCTCATCGTTTTTTCCATGAAATAGGGATATAGTGTCAAATTGAACAACCTTTTCTTTTCCTAATACAATCATCAGTCATGGGTAAATCAATGAGTATTGTCATCTCATAATTGTTATTTCTAAAACGTTGTCCCTTATACTCACCATATTTAAGAGATATGTAGGATCTGCGTTCTGAGCATCCTCGACTGATTTCAATCTTTAAGCTAGGATCATCATCAGGAGGAAGAAAGATGAGAGAATGATAGGAGGGAAGAAGAATTTTTTTTTTTTTTTACTAGGGGAATCGGCAACGGAGGTTGGGATGGTACTCGTGTGACATGGGGTCTAGGGGTCCAACCTCGCTACCACTATAACCCTAGGTGCAACCACAAGGCTCGAGTCATGGCGCACAATGCAAGTTGGGGGGGATCGAACACATGACCTGCTATTCACAACCAATTTCACAACTTCAACAGAACCACTTGAGCTACCCCCACATGCTAGAGGAAAGAAGACTATTAATATGATAGAGTTTAAGCAATTATAAGCCGAGTCTAAGCAATTATAATCCAGGTGTAAGCAATTATTATAAAATTATACCTGGTCTTAAAATTATTAAATCTAACCCTAATTCATTCTTATAAACATTATTTTAAATTATTAAAACCTTATAATTATTATTGTAAAACTATCAAACTCTTATACTTTCATTAACTTAAATTATTAAAATCTAACCTTAATTCATTAAATTCTAACCCTACTCACCATATTTTTCAAAAGATACAAAATGCAGAGGTTCAAGACACTAAATCGAGAAGAAATGAAGCTTGTTGAATTTCTAAAGATAAGGTTCTTTCAAATAGTAGCAAAGAACACATCATCAATGAAACGATGCCAAAAATGTTGGTCAAGTTCCCAAGATTAATATTTATTCTCAATACACCCGTAAAAACTATCAATTCAGGGATGTAAATTTATAATGTAGATTTCAACTCACATACCTTTGGACAACTTGTTTTTATTTTATGATCGAGTCATTATAAAAACTCGATCTACTCAAATAGAAAATTGCTCATACATCTAGATTTACTAATTTTTTTGAAATAAAAAAATTACTCCTATCACATCAATATTAAAAACCAAATAAACAAATCCAAACCAAATGGGAAGAATGCATATCCCATCTCATTACGAGGTCCCTTCCAAATGTCAATCCAACAAGACAGATTAAATATGCCTAAACAAAACCAAACACTAAAGGAAACAAATCAACGGAAGATTTTATTAAAAACATACGTTACAATAATATAAGTATTTTTTTATCCTATCCACCATTGTGACCTAATTCTTAAGTGGAATCTCCTAAGTTGGTCCACCATTTAGAAAACCTCATAGTAGGTAACATTTAAACATTAACATCAAGATAACCATTTGATACATTCCGAGTAGCATAAAAGATAATTAAAACGCCCTGTTTTTTCGGTGAAGTTTTGAAAATTGTTCTTAAAATTGCTATTTTCACAATTTTGTAATTTTAGTAATCGCAATTGCTTATCTTAAACTAAATGCTCGATTTTAAAACTATCCAGATCGCTGAAATTGCGATTTGAACAAACCAAATTGTAAGTTCAACAAAAATTGATCTACCCGATTCCAACGAGTTAGAAACATTTTGATTAACACTTATACTACTCCGATACATTCCCTTTCCACGCGTTTACATATAAATCTACATTGCTTTTGCTTTTCTACTCGAGCACTAATGCTCATGTGGAAAACATTTTCATTTGATTGATATGTACTCTTAAGAGACCAATCATCACTCCTTAGTACTTACCAATCCCTCAACGTTGTTTCTTGTTATCAATAATTATTAGAGTTAAATCATCTCTGGCTTGTTAATTGACTTCTAAGTATAATTAAATTAACTAATTTTGCAAGTTTATCTAAGTTATTATTTTTAAATTATCTCTAGTTTGTTAACTGATTTTTAATTATATTTAAATTAACAAATCTTGCATGGACTTTGTGCTGTGGGTGGTGTAATTTATCTGAATAAGTTTCATTATTACACTTTTCGTCTCAACTGTGGGTTTGGCAGCAATATGAAAGCTGAACTGCTAGCTCTGTGGTGTATTATGAGATGTGCAAACATTTTTGGGCTAGTTAATATCAAGGTTTATGGAGATTGGCGTGTTACAATCAAGTGGGCTGCAAATGAATTTGATCTAAATGTTCTTGAACTGTCACATTGGTGTGAGCGCACTAGGATGGAGATTGATTTGCAGGATCATATTATATTTGCACACATCTTCCGTGAATTCAATGAACAGGCTGATGCACTCTCAAAGCAAGCATTATTGGGCACAAAAGGCATTCTGGTTTGGGAGGAATGGATGGACTCCAGCATGCTGGAGAGTGGTGATGTTTTTTTCTTCTAGGAAGTTAAAGGAATAGTATTTTGTTGCGGAAAATACATTTTGTAAGATCAATGTTTTTTTCTGATGTATATAGTCTTACTTGGACAAATATCTGCAGTTGATATATGGCAGGAAAAAGGCCATAATTTTGTTGAACATACCTCTCGCAGGAAATGTGACAAATTTTGTACTATTTGATTTTAAGAATAGCAATAGTAAGTTTTTTTTCGGTTGAAAAAAAAAAGTTCATTTGCTGACATGTTCTCTTCACAATAAACTATCACATCCACTTAACTTGTGTTTCATCAACATCGATAGGTCACAGGTTAAGTGTTACTATCAAGTACTCCATACTTAGTTGCACGAACTACCAGTTATCCATGCATCAACTACAAGTTATTCATGCATACATACCAGTTTTTTTTTCTTCTTTATAATTGTATTTTAAATTTGGAATGATTGCCATAAAATCAATCTACACCCCAAATACTAAGATATAAACACCTATCAATGTAATTAACAAAATTCGTTCAAAATATAAGACACATTCCAGAACCATAAGAAATGACATGTCACTTAATGATGGAGAAGGATAAACAATTTTTTAATTAAACATGAATATGTTACATTTTTATGGTTATATACAGCTATTGAAGATGATAAGAAGATCAAAGCAACAGTTATTCCATTGATATTTTCATATACAAGAAAACCAATATATTCACATATACACAATATATTCACAGACACAAAAGTGAGCTGCTATACACAATATATTCACAGACACAAAAGTGAGCTGCTAGCTGAGATACGTTATGTGAGCTTCTGGCTGAGATAAAAAAAGTAATTAGGAGTGCTGGAATTTGACTTTAAGCCTCCCAACTTCATATCAATAAAAAACCCTTGAATTCTTTGAACCCTTGAAAGCTGGTCTGAAATCTAGATTCCCATGACCAATTGCAACATTATAACAGCAAGCAAACGATGGAATGAAGCATCCCATGACAGCTTCTTTGAGAGACACAGTATATCCTTTTATTACAAATGGAAAATGGAGAACTAAGGCTACAAATACTGTCATAGTAAATAACAGGTAAACATAAGATAGCATTGATGCAACTGCATGAGTTAAAGATATTGCACTCCATATTCTGTGAAGGGCAAACATAATACTCAACTGAGCCATGTTATTCCTCTGATGTGGGCACTTTTTTTGAGTGTTAAAGCCTTCCCCATTGAAACAATTTTATTGGCAGTGCTGTGTTTGCTTATGTTGTGAACAACATATATCCATTGCTCTGTAACACCCATATGCTTGAACCTCAACCCGAAGCCAAGCCCAAAGATAAAGAAGAAGACGACGCCATTATAGAGTACTGTGAACTTGAAGAGCCATGAGAGTCGTCGGAGAAGCAATGTGATGTGAACAGAGACTTGATGGAGCAGGCAAGAGAAGAGGCAATGGCTGCCTTCACTTGGCCTCTCTTGGGAATATGCTTGGACTCAGAAGGCATGATTATATTGTGCTTGGAATTGGCCTGGGCCTGGTATGACATGCTGGAGATTCTATGAATTCTCTTTCAACAAGTATCAAATCCAAACAAACTGAAAGGAAAGGAGTGGTGGGCAAGGTAGAGGCTGCTGTGAATATATAACAAGTTTAACTGAGATTTAAGATTGCAGTGACTGTATCAGACTACAAGTCAATGGTCTACAGTTGTGTGCTCAAAAGTTTACATAATTTTATTTGCTGGGTTTGGCTGCCAGGCTGGTTACAGCTAATCAAGCAATTTGTTCACATGCAATATGTACAGAACAGACCAACACTCACAGCTTTATGCCCTGCAAACTTTAAAAAACAAGATTTTTTAAAACCGAACGATTGAATTGTCCAAATTTACTTGCAATATGTTTCATCCATTTGGTCAAAGAGTACCACTCAACTCTCTATAATTTAACAATTTATAGGTTGAGTGGTGTGGAAGGTATCTATAGTGTCAGTCAAACCATTGAATTTCCTATGGTCCAAACTTTGCAATGACATTTTTCTTGACCGTACTTCCTTTTTTAATGATTACGATGAAATGAAAGTTTTTAGCCGGTAATGAAATGATAATTTTATGTTTAAACGATTTTGTTAAATGTTTAGAAATAAAATAAGTTATGATAAGATTAGTCATGTAGAAAAATAAAATAAAAAAGAAATGATATTTTTATTAGTAATCTTTTACTATAATTTTTAAAAATAATAAAAATTATTAAAAACTAATTCTCACATATTATTATCTTTTTAATATTTTGTTCAATTCAATTTATTGAAATTAAAAAAAAATTATTTTGGTTATTGAAAATTTTGTTTATTATAATTTTAATTGTTTATAATTTAAATGTGTGTAGAGAGTAACACAACCAATGCTCTCAACCACTCAATCTAGGCTATGTTGACAACTAAGTATCCAAATGATTTTTACTAGATACCCTATGCATATTTTTTAAAAGTCATTTGTTTTAGTTTTATTTATATTTGTAATTTTATTAATTAAATTTGAATTAACATAATCTTTTTTTTGTGTGTAAGCTAGTATTAGGGCCTTCTATTAAGAGTAAACTAAAGAGTACATTAAGTCAGGACATGCATTCTTATTAGAAAACCAGGCGTGTCTTTCATTGTCCACCCCGAGGGGAAACCAGACTTTAAAACAGTGTTTGGGTAATAAAAAAATCAATCAAAATTAGGGAAATGTGTCCAGTTGTGTACTTACAAATAACTACTATATGAATTCTATCATAATAAGCACCATGAATAAATGACCTATAGGGGAACCTAGTAACCAGACTAACAAGACTATATTGTGTCATCGTCAAAGGGAATGACCTTTGGGGTGTAGTCAACTAAACCAAAGGGGGGTTTCAGCTTGAAGTCCATACCCAATTTCTACATTATAGCATCAAGCTTGTCATTCACTTTATGACTCGGCTTGACAATATATGCCTGAATATCATCTTGTTGGAGGAGAATTTCAATGTTTGCTTGACCTTACTCAACAAGAATCTTACCCATCACTATCTTAAAAACCAGTACATATCTATAGTTTTATGGAAATGGGCCATCCTTGAGTGGGTGTTTCCCGAATCTCCTACCCAACCAACAAACTCTTCTAAAACTTCTACATCTAGAATGAAATGATGCTCAACCTTAGCTTCCTCTTCTGCTCAGTCAATATCCCTCCTCACATAAACAGGGATTAGCTTCTTGTAAATCTGAGCATATTGAATGGGACGCCTCATGTTCGCAGTGACGGTTGGTTCCATTGTTTCTGCAGTGGGTTGCTTCCCTCGTCTTTCGCCTCTAGTGACCATCCCAAAGTCCATAATCCTTACCTCGATTCCTTGCCCAACAAAGGCTATAATCTTCACACCTAATGTCTCCACCCTATCGAGCCAAAATGTATTTGCCCGCATACTTGTCACAACTTTAATTCTTACCCTCCAAAGTTGTAATTGTAGTGCCACAAAATAGGTGAAACAGAGAACACAAACAACCCTCTCTCTAATAGCAACAGTAAACTAGAGGACACAAATGTAAAGATTAAGAACCTCTCCAACCCTTATTTCTCTTAAATCACGACTCTTACAAACTCATCATAATTTTGATAGCTCTAAATAGACTTGAGTGAGAGCTCACGTCAAATAACGAACATGCTTCTAAACATACCACACCCATCTCGCTACACCCTAGTGCTTTCATTAAACCAATTTTAGTAGAGTTATGAGCTCATGCCCCCACCTATCTTATGGTGGGATAGGGTCGATGCTCCTCCTCCAATAGTTATGTAACATTGATGAATATATCCAAAATTACACAAATTAATCATTATACAAAAAATTTTATGATATAGACAACACCAATTAAAAATATTTTTTTGAAATTAACGAGTGTTCTCTTATCCATTTCATTGTATTTCTTTTCTACATTTAAATCATACACTCTAAATATACTTTTTATTTAAAAAACAAATTTATAATCTAATACGTATAATGAATAAAAAGATTATGTAGTACTGGAAATATGATTTTTTTTTTATAAAATATAACTTTTTAAATTTTATTTTATTTCTTAAAAATATAAATATAAGATAATCTAATCATATTCATTATTATATATTAAAAAAAACAAAATACACACCTAAGCGTTAATTAAATAATACTATTCATTATTATATATTAGTATATCATCAATGAAAAGAATGTGGATAAGCCAGAACTTATCTCCAATATTCATTCCTTTAATATCACCATTCCTTTTTGCTTATAAGATTGATCTATTGAGTCCTTTTGCTACTAGGAGAAACAATAATGAAGCAAGTGGACAACCTTGTCTAATTCCTCTGGATGGTCTAAAGAAATTAGATGTTGCACCCTTAATCAGTACAAATAAGGATACATATGTGATTCATCCCATAACCCATTTTATGAAAGGTACACAAAAACCCACCTAAGTCATCACCAACCTCAAATACAACCAACTTACCATGTCATGTTCCTTGGAAAGATCAATTTTAATTACCACAGACCTTGATTTTTTTGTTCTAATGGAGTGTAAGCCCTCCTATGCTACTTGAATAACATCATGGATCTACCTTCATGGAAAAAACCTGAAGGGTTCTTGTGAGATTCCTGCAAATAACAAAGGTTTAATTCTTCTAGAAATGATTTTAGCCATTATCTTAAAAATGGTGCTACATTGAAGAAATTGGCCTAAATTCATCAAAGGTGCCCATATTGTCTGGTTTTGGAATAAGGGAAATAAAAGTAGAATTAAATGCTACTAAAATCTTTCCACTTCTTATGGATTCCTCAACTGCTCGTAACATATCCTATGTCGGAACCTCATACAACCCCATATAGTATTCCATTGGCAACCCGTCAGGTCCATGAATTTTGTCCTTTTTAAAATTACGAAGTGCCTCCTCAATCTCTTTACTAGTGACTTCTTCTATCAGTAAACAGTTATCAACTTCTTCAACAAAACTAGGAAAATACTGTACAATTCTAAATACTTCTGCAATGTTATCCCGACCCTCCATTCTAAATAGATTGTCAAAATAGTTGATCCCCACTCTAGCTATGTCTTCAAAACTATTAACCTCTTCTCCCAAGGTGTTAATGATTTTCCATATCGTGTTATATTTCCTCCTATGGTTCGCATATTGATGGAAAAAAATTGTATTTTCATCCCCCTTCGCCAACCAAAGGGATCTACTCTTCAGTATCTAGTCTGCTTCCCAATACTCCATTATCTCCCTCCACCTCTTCTCTAGATCCACTACAGCTTTCTTTGTCTCCTCGGAAATAAATCCCATCCCATCCGATCCATTCTAGTCTTCTAGGCAAAACTCAATGTATTTTAAATCTTTATCCGTCTATGGCCTCATTTTAAAGGACCAACCAATAGATACATCTTTGGCACATCTTAGATTCCTTAAAAATTGGATAGAATTTGATTCACGACTAGTATCATCATGAGGAACCCAAGAAGACTTAAGGAGATGAACAAAATCAACATCATTCAACCAAAGAGAACTAAATTTAAAGGGAATAGATGGTTTAGTCCCAACACTAGCCATTTCCAATATAATTGGAATATGATCTAAATCACCTACGGCCCCAACCTATTATCTAAATCTAATTGGAAGATCCAACATAGCTTCACTTACCAAGAACCAATCAAGATGCTTCACAATTATGGTCGTCCCCACTCGCCTATTTCTTCAAGTAGGTTTTATCTTAACATGTTCTATATCCAATAACCGTCCAGAATCCAATTTCCACAAGAAATAGTCTGAGAGACTATCCTTTAGTGCAAAGGACCCCCAAACCTCAGAACAACCTAGAGAAAATTTCAGATCCCCCTCCCCCCAAAACAACATTCTTATTCTTCATAAGGTCCTTCGAAAGCAAGTTATCCTAGAAGATTATTCTATCCATATAAGGTCCATAAAAATTTATAAAAATAAATTCCTACCCCATCTCTTGAGAATACAGAGCCATTCCCAATATCGATTACATGTCCCAAGAATTTGAGAGTAACATGCCTTAGTTGTGCCAACCTGTAATCAAACCCCCAGAATAGACTTCGACATCAATAAAGAAAAATTCCCAGCCTCGAAGAAGCTTCCTTAATTCCTTCACGATCTTTTCTCGCTCACTCATTATCTCTTGTAGGAATAATACATCAAGTTTTAAATATTGAACCAATTGTCGAATTGCTAGCTTCTTTGAGGGACTAGCCAACCCTCTATAGTTTAGAGAGCATATAATCATTTTGTAACACCTACTGGGGTATCTAGTGCTCTAGAAACCTGATTAAGAGATTTATGAGTTCCAACTGCCACATTCCAAGAAGCATTCTCTTGCACCTTGTGAAATAATGACTTCTGACCTCTACCTCTACTTTTGTTCCCACCAGGGTTCATCCCAACTAGTCCCCCAAAACCATCCAAAATTGATGCCTCTAGTACCCCTTTACGAAATCTAAGCTTATGCTTATAATCATATGCCACCAAAACCTTAAAAGGAACTGTGAATTTACCAATAGAATCGCTAAATGACCTATGCATTGAACTTGTTCTTAGAGGGGTTCCCAGTTTAGACCCAACTGACAAATTTTTTAGTTGCCCAAATCCATGATCAAAGGATGTATCTAAACATAAAGTGATCAGGTCCAAGAGATTCTTACCAGAATTTTCCACATAAAATTTGTTGTCCTCCATCATTTTATCTTCACCATCAGAAGTAAGCCGAGACTTGACAATATCTTTGCCAATCGCCTTTGTCACCAAAGACACCACATCAACCTTCCACTGGTCCATTTCTAGTTCTTGTAGATTTTCCATTGCTCCTAGGAGCTAGCTCAATGCTTCTTTCTTCTTAGTTACCTATTTACCCAACTGTGTAGAGGAAGCCCAATTATTCTTTCCCATGACCTTATCAGACTCCTCACCCCACACTCTCTGCCCGAAGGGAAACAAACATTCCTCAGCTAGATGACCATATATATGGAACCTATTACACTTAAATCAGATTCCCTGATAGTCTAGAGCCTAGTTGTGCATTATGTCCGCTTTCTGAAGAACTATATTTTGTACAAGCCCCTCCCTTAAGTCTAGAATCATCAACACCTTAGCCATACACTTTCGACCTAAGGTTAGATATGAAGAATCTGCCTCCACAAAGCTCCCTAGCGATTTACCAATAGCCTTGAAGATATCCGTCATCTAGTATTCCAATGGTAAGTTCATCATCTTGATCCAGATTAGAACCAGATCATTTTGCTTTGTCGACGCGTCAAACCATGGAGACCACCGCTTCAGGTAGAGATCACATGAGTCCCACTGCCACGAACCTTTATGTATTTTTGAAGCATCCTAAGTTTAATTGAAGCAGAAGGATACCCATCCCCACAAAAGGATTGAGGAGACTGGTTCATAGCCTAATGTAGAACCCCATACCTTTGAGACCCACTCCTTAAGGACAAACTATCCCATTATGTGGCTTGCAAATTGTCCAATCACGGTCATCTCGCAATTAATAACTCCTTCATTCATTTGTATTTTTCCACCCAACACAATTTTTACAGGTGTGATCTTCCTTTTTATGCATCTTTTATGATGTTTCTAGTTCAACCCTCTAGTAGAATTACCCCTTCCCTGCATTGAATCGAGCTCTGCTTGACTTTTTCTAGGAGCTCCCTCAACACTGCTAACCAATACCCCATGAAAGTATGCTAGGCATAATCGTTTACTGATAAACCCATCCCCAAGAACTCTGTCCTCCGCATTGAAGTTAACTAACATTTCTCTACCATAACCTTCAATCCCTGTCGTTAACACAGTTGTCTTATTAAACATGCGAGTCACCCGATAGTCCTTCTTAAGGTAATCACATGGCTTAAGCATGTCATGAGATGATTTCCCAATGTTATGTACTAACTTATTTGATTCTCCCGAGTCCAAAAAGTCTAATGGATAATGGATGGAATTTTTGGCTGCCATCTTTGTCAACGTCCCACACTTCTTAATTCCCTTTGATATAATTTCATGTACCTTTCCTAGAGATACCTCGATCCCCACATCCCATCTAGTGACCCTTGTCCAGCTTGGCCTCGAGAGAGAAATGAGATCCTAGCCCTAGCCTTAGTACGCCTTAATGCCATCCAATAAAATCCCTGTATACCATACTCCTTCACCTCATCACCAAGTATGAAATGACACTTATTGGGCCGAGAGGCCCTTTCTATAGCCCAAATTTGATGAGATGTGTCACATCTGTCACATGTCGGCTCCAAATTTAAATTGGCTAGATTGTAAAATACATTTATATAAATATATATTGAATGACAATTTCAATTTCCATTCATGCATCCTCACATTTTAAATAAATTGTTTCATAAATTGTTACACAAATAACTATTTTAGTTCCTAATCAACAATTGAATGCAATTTTTGCATATTTGTAGGGTTTATGTGTTATTGTTTAGGATCCCAAATTGGAATAGTTGGCACATGGATGAATATATTGGATTATGTATTGTTAAGTTAATAATAGAACAATAAGTAAGATGTTAGTTTTGTGATAATTGCAAATTAACCAATAATTGGGTAAAATGAAAGCATTTTACTTCACAATTCATTAATGCATGCAACTTTTGTGTATTTGTAGGATTTATATGTTATAATTTACAACATGAAATAGCTCGACTATTAAATTTTGGTAAATAACTATTTTACTTCATAACCAATGAATGAATGCAATTTTTACCTATTTGTAGGATTGATAGGTTATACTTTAGAACATGTAATAGTTGGCACTTAGACCATTAAATTTGGGTAAATAACTATTTTACTTCATAATTAATTAATTAATTAATTTTTTGTTTATTTGTAGTATTTATGTGTTAGCATTTACAACATTTACATCATGATTCCAAATTGGGATAGTTGGTGGTTAGATATTAGTTTTGGGTGAATATCTATTTTACTTCATAATTAATTAATTAATTAATTAATGCAACTTTGACCTATTTGAAAAAATCCAAATTGGTGCTTGAATGATAATAACCTAAAATATATTAGATTAAATGTATTTTTAAGTTGATAATATAACAATGAGCTAAATATTAGTTTTGTAATAATTGCATACTAAAAGCCAGCATAGATCCATTTTAACTGCCAAGACCATGAATCAAATCCTTTGAGGTGCAAATCCTTTTTGAGAGTCCTAAACTTCCTCAAGAAATTTGATCCCTATCGATCCTTAATAGAACCATAGTTAAAATGGATTTATACTAGTATAAATATCCTATATATTCTTGAAAAAACGAAACAACTCTTTGATTTCAAAGAACTATTTCTATTTACGTTGAGAAAATTGAAATGTTTTCAAAGCTGTGGATGAAAAAGAAACTAATATTTAAAAAATATAATTAGAACTTTTGTGATTCGATGTATCGCACATGAATGTAAGAGGAAATGCAAATCTTTCACAAATTTATCCTAAATTAAAATACACCAAAATCTTTCACAAATTCATCCTAAATTAAAATACACCAAAACTGATTTTGTGTGAATGTTTAATAAATTGATGGGGAGCTTATGAAGTTGACCCAAACCAGATTTTGATTTGTATTACAGCTTTACTTCAAATTTAAAACCAGCCGTCCCGGTTGGCTGGGTGAAAACTATGAATCAAGTAAAAATTCAATGATCACATATGTCCTTCTTCTTTGGAATTATGAATAGTCAAATTTGAAATCGACATATTATACGATTCTCTTATTTATAGTTGCAACCATGAATTTTACAGGTAATCATGAAAGGCGGGATTATTTTCACTTCGGTGTAAGTTAAATGGTCGACTATGTGCATCTATTCTGTGGTGAGTTTGGTGTACGTTAAATGGTCGATTGTTTTATGGTGGTTTTGTCTTGCTAAAATTTGGTTGAAATTGTTATAATCTACCGTGTTTTAGGCATAATCAAGGTTGTTTATCCATTTCTGCAATCAAAATTACAATTTGAAGCATAAAAATCGAGATTTTGATACCAACCACAGAAAATAGAAATATCTAAATAAAAACCATAGAACCTCTATGACATATATGAAATATATTTAAATAACAAAGCTGTCTGTACTCTGAAGAAATAAGAACTATTCCTTTGATGTGAAACAATAAGAGCTATTTCATTCTGCAATCAAAATTACAATTTGAACAATGAAAATCAAGATTTTGATACCAATCACAGAAAATAGAAATATCGAAATAGAAACCATATAACCTCTATGACATATATGAAATATATTTAAATAACAAAGCTGTCTGTACTGTGAAGAAATAAGAAATAAGAGCTATTCCCTTGATGTGAAACAATAAGAGCTATTCCATTGATATTATTTCAAAATCTTTGAGATGATGTTTGAAAAAATGATACCAAGCATTGGATAACAATATTCAGACGCATACAACTGAGCTGCTGCCTGATTGAAGTTTCTTCTTCAGAGGGCTTGAATTGCATTTCAGGGGCCTCCCAACTTCAAAACAAGAAAAAACCAATTTACATTACAGAATTCTTTAAATCCTTGAAAGCTTCACAAACAATGGATTGAATCATAGGATGGCAGCAGCTTTTAGTAACACAGAAAATCCCTTTTTATTGAAAACATAATGGAGAATAGCATAGACTGTATTGGATTCAATTCTGTAAAGAGCAAGCCTATTTCAGCCCCCAAAGCTCCTGTTCCTCCTCTTGCAATATCGGCACTTTTTTTGAAGTGAAGGTTTCTTCCTTGAAGTTGTAAACAATATATGCCCATTTTCTCCGCAACACACATTACTTTGAGAATCTCTACCCATTTGGAGGCCAAAGAAGAACAAGAAGCAGCCATTATAAAGTGCTATAAAGAGCCATGAGAGTTGGAGAACGAATGTGATATGAAAAAGGACTTGGAAATTCATATTAAATGCCATCTATTTCAATTCAAAATCTCTGATCAAGAAAGCAATTTGTACATGAGAGCTTTTCAACTCCAAGTGGGAAAAGCTGCTGTAGGATAAAACATTTCCCCTCTTCATATGTAGTCACTTACTACAGCTTAAAGAGAACAAACACCACTGGTGTTGCAGGGCTCCAAATCTGAGGAACAGAGTAAGAAAAGTGAGAAAATGAGAAGGGTATACTGTAGGTTATATATTTAGCTCGGTTCAGGTGTAATTTCATGGTCTAGTAAGAATTTAAGAACTCTTTCTCTTTCTTCTTCTAAAGCAAAGCACATGGAAGCTAAAGAATCCATGTGGATCTAGAATGTTCCTATAGAGCTTGGACTAGTTCAAAATTCTCCTACTGAGTTAAGATGTGACAATCATAGTGCAATTCGGCTTGCATATAATCCAATGTATATGACTCCAATACCAAACACAATGACCTTGATACTCATTACATTTGAAATCTTATTGTGGATGGTGTTATTTGTTTGTAGTAGTGTCCCACATAACAACAATCAATAGATATCTTCACCAAATCCATGAAAGAGGCGAAGTTTGTGCATCTTCAAAACTTGTTGGGAATGCAGGAAGTTGTCATCAAGGGGTAATATTAATGTAATTCCATATTCCTCTATGTGTGTGTTCCTTCTCCCTATTCATCATTTAGGGGGGATGTTGGAATGTGTAATGTTAATTTTGGAAGTGTAATGATGTCTAGTGTGGTATTGTAAGATATTATGATGTCCTTCCTAGCAAAAGAAGGAATAATTCTCTTCATAACTCCCTATCTTATGTAAAAGGAGTAATACCACATGCATCATGGAGTAATATTCTCCTATTACCATTATTTATATAAGGAATATGGAAAAATATTTATCCCACATGTATTATGGGATGCAAATATTCCATACCTCTAGCTATATAATAGACGTAAAGGAAACCCATTGGGTATGTTGAAAATTAGATTGTAAACAATATTGCAAAGTTGTGATACGCATATGTGGGTGGTTCTCAAGATTGTAAGGGTGGAATTTTCCTGAAGAATAAGAAGATCAAGCCTTCTCGTGGATGTTTCCCTATTTGGATTTTTACCACATATATCTGGTGTACTCTCTCTTTTCTCTTTCTCTCTTGTTAATTGATTATTTGGTGCTTGTGTTGATAGGATATTAGACTAGTTAGATTATGGTTATTGATTTACATTTTAGTAAATTTATTGTTGTATGTTTATTCATATTTCTCAATAATCTAACACGTAAATGGTCAATTCAATATTTTAATGCATGCACTAGTTGAATGGAAACAAAATCCATACAATTTTTAGGTAGGCTACTTGATGTGTTCAATAAAGGAATCCATGGAAGACTCTAGAATTGTTGGAGGAATATGGAGATGGCCAAATATTCATCCAACCAGAGATTGTAGTGCATCTATAGTATAAGTCAGTTCAACTTGCTTCCCTTATTGGAAAGTCATGAAGGCCTTTGTTTCTACCTTCCATGTTCGCAGGTTGATGATATGATTACTTGTTGCAATGGAACATTAATATCATGTTATTTTATTTTCCCATGCCTGGTTCTCTAATTCCTCTCTCCATCGAGTCCTTTTTTTAGTTGGGGAAGCCACCGCACAACTCTATTATCCTCCTCAACCTTCCTTTATTATTGTTTCATACCTTTCTATAGATCCTTCAAATCATAGATGATGCAACATCGACAACGACAATGGAGTGCATCGTTCCATCTAAACCTTGGAGTTATCTAGTGTAGAGACTCATAAAAAATGAGGTGCAAACCTCCATATATATACATAATGCTTAAAATAAGGGAATATCTTAGGCTTCTTAAATATGGTGTGAGATCTATGAACTTATACCCTAATACATAGTAATAAGCCATGTCATAATGCCTTAATTATTGACATAGAGGGGACTCTAATGGTTGTCCTGGAACTTGAAAACACCATTGTAATTATGGAGAATACCAAAGTTAATGGTGACAACAATCTTGGTACCACCAAAAGCACCCTAGAAATTTATTTTGAAGGTTTATTATGAGGTAATCTCAACCTTCATCTTGCAATTCCTATTGGTGTTCTTATTGATTAGTATGGATCTACACCTAATGTGTATAAGGAAGAAACCTTATTAGGTTACTTTATAGGGTCTGTCCCACTAGAGATTCTTATTTGTAACTAGGTTGGGGAGGTTTTAGAGCCACAACGATGGAAGTAACTACAAACCTACAACCTAACCAAATGATTTTTTCTTTTCAATTTGTTGAAAAGGCCTGTATATCATGGATATTCTTAGGCATGAGTCATTGATACGTAAAAGTACCCTAAAAGTTTTCTTCTCCTAGTCAGAGGTTTTTTCTACTAACCAAGCCACCCATTTGTCTTTCCAAATGTGGAGGGAAATCACAGGGCTTCCAGCACAACTATGGACCTTTTTGGAATGAATATGAACACCAATAGGAGGGTTTTCTACCATGATCCAGATTAGAGCAGGATTCTTTCTCCCCCATTTTCTTAAATATTTTGAGTATTTGAGGAGGTCTTCAATGACATCAAGAGATTTTATTTTCAAGTCTCATTTGAACATGTGATTTTGAACAACATCCTAAAATATTATAACATGTCAAGTATAAACACAATCCATGTGGCTTCTTAACTGTGACCATGCTTAGAGAATTTATGAAGAACTTAATCGAAGTTTTATTTAAACATGCTCTTTAAGGATGGCATCCTCTTTCTATTTTAAATTTAGGGTTTCCTCCTTAGGATCATTCATTATGCAATTTTCTCTATACTGGTCTAAAAATATTTTTTTTTGGTCTTTCAAGGAATTAATAGAGTGCCCCTTAAGGTTCACGAACCATTTCATAGATGAATCCTTAAGAGTATACATGAATAATGTTTTTTTATGCTCATCCTTGACATAATCCTAACTATGACAAACCACTTCAAACTTGAATAGGAAGGTGTTGAGATCCTCATCGTTTTTTCCATGAAATAGGGATATAGTGTCAAATTGAACAACCTTTTCTTTTCCTAATACAATCATCAGTCATGGGTAAATCAATGAGTATTGTCATCTCATAATTGTTATTTCTAAAACGTTGTCCCTTATACTCACCATATTTAAGAGATATGTAGGATCTACGTTCTGAGCATCCCTGACTGATTTCAATCCTTAAGCTAGGATCATCATCAGGAGGAAGAAAGATGAGAGAATGATAGGAGGGAAGAAGATTTTTTTTTTTTTTTTTTTTTTACTAGGGGAATCGGCAACGGAGGTTGGGATGGTACTCGCGTGACACGGGGTCTAGGGGTCCAACCTCGCTACCACTATAACCCTAGGTGCAACCACAAGGTCCAAGTCATGGCGCACAATGCAAGTTGGGGGGGATCGAACACATGACCTGCTATTCACAACCAATTTCACAACTTCAACAGAACCACTTGAGCTAACCCCCACATGCTAGAGGGAAGAAGACTATTAATATGATAGAGTCTAAGCAATTATAAGCCAAGTCTAAGCAATTATAATCCGGGTGTAAGCAATTATTATAAAATTATACCTGATCTTAAAATTATTAAATCTAACCCTAATTCATTCTTATAAACATTATTCTAAATTATTAAAACCTTATAATTATTATTGTAAAACTATCAAACTCTTGTAATTTCATTAACCTAAATTATTGAAATCTAACTTTAATTCATTAAATTCTAACCCTACTCACCATATTTTTCAAAAGATACAAAGTGCAGAGAAGAAATGAAGCTTGTTGAATTTCTAAAGATAAGGTTCTTTCAAATAGTTGCAAAGAACACATCATCAATGAAACGATGCCAAAAATGTTGGTCAAGTTCCCAAGATTAATATTTATTCTCAATACACCACTAAAAACTATCAATTCAGGGATGCAAATTTATAATGTAGATTTCAACTCACATACCTTTGGACAACTTGTTTTTATTTTATGATTGAGTCATTATAAAAACTCGATCTACTCAAATAGAAAATTGCTCATACATCTAGATTTACTACATTTTTTGAAATAAAAAAATTACTCCTATCACACCAATATTAAAAACCAAATAAACAAATCCAAACCAAATGAGGAAGAATGCATATCCCATCTGATTACGAGGTCCCTTCCAAATGTCAATCCAACAAGACAGATTAAATATGCCTAAACAAAACCAAACACTAAAGGAAACAAATCAACGGAAGATTTTATTAAAAAAAATATGAAAAATAAAACGATTCATAATGAATTTGGTTTAATATATTTTAAACAAATTTGTAAAACCAAGTAGATAATAATTACGAGTTGCCTTCACCCTTTTTAGTTAAGGGCAAATTTCTGATAACAAAAACATACGTTACAATAATATTTAGAAAAACCTTTTTTTATCCTATCCACCATTGTGACCTAATTCTTAAGTGGAATCTCCTAAGTTGGTCCACCATTTAGAAAACCTCATAGTAGGTAATATTTAAACATTAACATCAAGATAACCATTTGATACATTCCGAGTAGCATAAAAGACACCTAAAACGCCTTGCTTTTTCGGTGAAGTTTTGATAAAAACTTGTCAAAATTGTTTTTAAAATTGCTATTTTCACAATTTTGCAATTTTAGTAATCGTAATTGCTTATTCTAGACTAAATGTTCGATTTTAAAACTACCTAGATCACTGAAATTGCGATTTGAACAAGCCAAATTGTGAGTTCAACAAAAATTGATTTACTGAATTCCGACGAGTTAAAGACATTTTGGTTAACGCTTATACTACTCTGATACATTACATATAAATCTACATTGCTTTTGCTTTTCTACTCGAGCACTAATGCTCATGTGGAAAACATTTTCATTTGATTGACATGTACTCTTAAGAGACTAATCATCACTCCTTAGTACTTACCAATCCCTCAACGTTGTTTCTTGTTATCAATAATTATTAGAGTTAAATCATCTCTGGCTTGTTAATTGACTTCTAAGTATAATTAAATTAACTAATTTTGCAAGTTTATTTAAGTTATTATTTTAAAATTATTTCTAGTTTGTTAACTGATTTTTAATTATATTTAAATTAACAAATCTTGCAAGTTCATTTGCTGACATGTTCTCTTCACAATAAATTATCACATCCACTTAACTTGTGTCTCGTCAACACCGATAGGTCACAGGTTAAGTGTTACTATCAAGTACTCCATACTTAGTTGCACGAACTACGAGTTATCCATGCATCAACTACAAGTTATTCATGCATACATACCAGCTTTTTTTCTTCTTCTTTATAATTGTATTTTAAATTTGGAATGATTGCCATAAAATCAATCTACACCCCAAATACTAAGATATAAACACTTATCAATGTAATTAACAAAATTCATTCAAAATATAAAACACATTCCAGAACCATAAGAAATGACATGTCACTTAATGATGGATAAGGATAAACAAGTTTTTTAATTAAACATGAACATGTTACATTTTTATGGTTATATACAGCTATTGAAGATGATAAGAAGATCAGTCGAAAGCAACAGTTATTCCATTGATATTTTCATATACAAGAAAACCAATATATTCACATATACATAATATATTCACAGACACAAAAGTGAGCTGCTATACACAATATATTCACAGACACAAAAGTGAGCTGCTAGCTGAGATAAGTTATGTGAGCTTCTGGCTGAGATAAAGAAATTAATTAGGAGTGCTGGAATTTGATTTTAAGCCTCCCAACTTCATATCAATAAAAAAGCCTTGAATTCTTTGAACCCTTGAAAGCTGGTCTGAAATCTAGATTCCCATGACCAATTGCAACATTATAACAGCAAGCAAACGATGGAATGAAGCATCACATGACAGCTTCTTTGAGAGACACAATATATCCTTTTATTACAAATGGAAAAGGGAGAACTAAGGCTACAAATACTGTCATAGTAAATAACAGGTAAACATAAGATAGCATTGATGCAACTGCATGAGTTAAAGATATTGCACTCCATATTCTGTGAAGGGCAAACATATTTCTCATCTGAGCCATGTTATTCCTCTGATGTGGGCACTTTTTTTGAGTGTTAGAGCCTTCCCCATTGAAACAATTTTATTGGTAGTGCTGTGTTTGCTTATGTTGTGAACAACATATATCCATTGCTCTGTAACACCCATATGCTTGAACCTCAACCCGAAGCCAAGCCCAAAGATAAAGAAGAAGACGACGCCATTATAGAGTACTGTGAACTTGAAGAGCCATGAGAGTCGGAGAAGCAATGTGATGTGAAAAGAGACTTGATGGAGCAGGCAAGAGAAGAGGCAATGGCTGCCTTCACTTGGCCTCTCTTGGGAATATGCTTGGACTCAGAAGGCATGATTATATTGTGCTTGGAATTGGCCTGGGCCTGGTATGACATGCTGGAGATTCTATGAATTCTCTTTCAACAAGTATCAAATCCAAACAAACTGAAAGGAAAGGAGTGGTGGGCAAGGTAGAGGCTACTGTGAATATATAACAAGTTTAACCGAGATTTAAGATTGCAGTGACGGTATCAGACTAGAAGTCAATGGTCTACAGTTGTGTGCTCAAAAGTTTAGATAATTTTATTTGCTGGGTTTGGCTGCCAGGTTGGTTACAGCTAATCAAGCAATTTGTTCACATGCAATATGTACAGAACAGACCAACACTCACAGCTTTATGCCCTGCAAACTTTAAAAAACAAGATTTTTTAAAACCGAACGATTGAATTGTCCAAATTTACTTGCAATATGTTTCATCCATTTGGTCAAAGAGTACCACTCAACTCTCTATAATTTAACAATTTATAGGTTGAGTGGTGTGGAAGGTATCTATAGTGTCAGTCAAACCATTGAGTTTCCTATGGTCCAAACTTTGCAATGACATTTTTCTTGACCGTAGTTCCTTTTTTAATGATTACAATGAAATGAAAGTTTTTAGCAGGTAATGAAATGATAATTTTATGTTTAAACGATTTTGTTAAATGTTTAGAAATAAAATAAGTTATGATAAGATTAGTCATTTATAAAATAAAATAAAAAAGAAATGATATTTTTATTAGTAATTTTTTACTATAATTTTTAAAAATGATTAAAAACTAATTCTCACATATTATTATCTTTTTAATATTTTGTTCAAATCAATTTATTGAAATTAAAAAAAATATTTTGGTTATTGAAAATTTTGGTTATTATAATTTATAATTTAAACCTGTGTGGAGAGTAACACAACCAATGCTCTGAACCACTCAATCTAGGCTATGTTGACAACTAAGTATCCAAAGGATTTTTATTAGATACCCTATACATATTTTTTAAAAGTCATTAGTTTTATTTATATTTGTAATTTTATTAATTAAATTTGAATTAACATAATCGTTTTTGTGTGTGTAAGCTAGTATTAGGGCCTTCTATTAAGAGTACACTAAAGAGTACATTAAGTTAGGACATGCATTCCTATTAAAAAACCAGGCGTGTCTTTCATTGTCCACCCCGAGGGGAAACCAGACTTTAAAACAGTGTTTGGGTAATAAAAAAATCAATCAAAATTAGGGAAATGTGTCCAGTTGTGTACTTACAAATAACTACTATATGAATTCTATCATAATAAGCACCATGAATAAATGACCTATAGGGGAACATAGTAACGAGACTAACAAGACTATATTGTGTCATCGTCAAAGGGAATGACCTTTGGGGTGTAGTCAACTAAACCAAAAGGGGGTTTCAGCTTGAAGTCCATACCCAATTTCTACATTATAGCGTCAAGCTTGTCATTCACTTTATGACTCGGCTTGACAATATATGCCTGAATATCATCTTGTTGGAGGAGAATTTCAATGTTTGCTTGACCTTACTCAACAAGAATCTTACCCATCACTATCTTAAAAACCAGTACATATCTATAGTTTTATGGAAATAGGCCATCCTTGAGTGGGTGTTTCTCGAATCTCCCACCCAACCAACAAACTCTTCTAAAACTTCTACATCCATAATGAAATGATGCTCAACCTTGGCTTCCTCTTCTGCTCAGTCAATATCCCTCCTCACATACACAGGGATTAGCTTCTTGTAAATCTGAGCATATTGAATGGGACGCCTCATGTTCGCAGTGACGGTTGGTTCCATTGTTTCTGCAGTGGGTTGCTTCCCTCGTCTTTCGCCTCTAGTGGCCATCCCAAAGTCCATAATCCTTACCTCGATTCTTTTCCCAACAAAGCCTATAATCTTCACACCTAATGTCTCCACCCTATCGAGCCAAAATGTATTTTCCCGCATACTTGTCACAACTTTAATTCTTACCCTCCAAAGTTGTAATTGTAGTGCCACAAAATAGGTGAAACAAAGAACACAAACAACCCTCTCTCTAATAGCACTAGTAAACTAGAGGACACAAATGTAAAGATTAAGAACCTCTCCAACCCTTATATCTCTGTTAAATCACGACTCCTCTTACAAACTCATCATAATTTTGATAGCTCTAAATAGACTTGAGTGAGAGCTCACCTCAAATAATGAACATGCTTCTAAACATACCACACCCAGCTCGCTACACCCTAGTCCTTTCATTAAACCAATTCTAGTGGAGTTATGAGCCCATGCCCCCACCTATCTTATGGTGGGATAGGATCGATGCTCCTCCTCCATGGTTATGAAACATTGATGAATATATCCAAAATTACACAAATTAATCATTATACAAAAAGATTTATGATATAGACAACACCAATTAAAAATATTTTTTTGAAATTAACCAGTGTTCTCTTATCCATTTCATTGTATTTCTTTTCTACATTTAAATCATACACTCTAAATATACTTTTTATTTAAAAAACAATTTTATAATCTAATACCTATAATGAATAAAAAGATTATGTAGTACTGGAAATATGATTTTTTTATAAAATATAACTTTTTAAATTTTATTTTATTTCTTAAAAATATAAATATAAGATAATCTAATCATATTCATTATTATATATTTAAAAAAACAAAATACACATCTAAGCGTTAATTAAATAATACTCTATCATGTCTAAAAGAACATCACCAATGATATCATGTTTTTATCATAACGACCTTCCCAACACTAACATCACTAACTATGATACCCTTTTACTTAAAATCGACGGAATATATTGTTATTTATTTTATCATGTTTTTATCATAACGACCTTCCCAACACTAACATCACTAACTATGATACCTTTGACTTAAAATAAAATCCATGGAATATATTGTTATTTATTTTATCGAGAAAAGCTACTTGCTTAATACAAGATATGGGGATATGTGGGATATTATAACATTAATAAAACAAAATTAACGACATATAACACTTTAAAAAAAAATATATAATATTAAAAACTTGACATTATTGACCATGTAAACTAAGCGCTTTTACAATTTAAATGGAAGAATTGTTTAATTTGGTTTTGGTCCAAGATTCGCGATCTCCATTAATGGATTTCCTCCTTTTGGAAACTAGATCTTAACGGTGAGTTCTGACGGTTCCCTTATTTGCTAGAGCCCAGGGTTCCAATCCTGTAGAGGGTTAAATATTACACACCACATTTCTGTTGATGAACTGGTTTCAAATTTAAGTTAATCCCAGCTCGTGGTTTGTATTACATTTCTGTAAGGGAGATATGAAAATTAAAAGAGTTATTGGATATCCATTGTAATGATACATGTATCGATATTAATTTGAGGAAGTCTACAATGTTTTCAATGGAATGGGTGAAGTATAAAAACCTCATATCGTCATTGTATTGTATGATTTATGATATATTTGGATTTAGATAAAGGCATAAATTGTTTAGGTTTTAATTTAAAATATAATAGTTTTAAGTTGGAGGATTGGATTTGGTTGTATGATAAATTAGAAGTTAGAATTTCTTTGTTATTCAATGGATGGTTTTTGATGGGAAGAATATTAGTGATGTTCAAGTTTATTTTAGAGAGTATCCATGTGTATTGGATGTCAATTGCTCATATTTGTTAAGGTATCTTTAATAAGATTAGAAAAAAGTGATTTCATTTTTTTGTGGATTAATTAGAAAGAAAAGGAAGGTATATCTTTAGTCAAATGGACCAAAGAAGATATTGGCAAATATCAAGGGACCTAGGGTTTTGGGTTTAAAAAATATTCATTCTTTTAGTATGGCTCTAGCAATAATTTTTTTTATAGATTAGTCTATAATGAAGGTTTAAGGGGTAAGATCAAGAATTCTAAGTACTTGAAGAGGGTCTCCATGGAAGATTGGTTGAAACAAGAGAGAAAAAGCTCCAAAGACGGCTCCATAGTAGAAAAATATCTTGTAAGGGACTTTCCCTTAATTGAGAAATGAGTAGATTGGAAGATTGGCGGAGAAAACAAAGTAAGGTTAGTGGAAGATCCCTATATTTCTTGTAAAGGTAACTATAGATTATTAGAAGCTTTGCTCATATATCTTCATTTTATGACGATATTATCCCTAGAGGATGCAATAAGCAATGATAAAAGAAATATTTGGTCACAAGGTTGGAAAAGGGTATAGGATCTAAATTTGCAGGAAGAAAAGGAAACAAAACATAATCAATTTGTGAATTTACTAACTACCAATTCCATAAAGCTATCAGATCAAGAAGACTTATTAGAATGGTAAAAAATTAGGATTATGGAGAATATACTGCAAAGTTGGGTTAAATAGAAAAGATGGAGAAGGTCAAGAGGGGTAAGCATCTAGTGATGGCAAATAGTTTGGAAGCTAGAATGACATTCAAAAGAATAGATTTATGTATAGTTAGTCCTTGACAATAAAATTTATCATATGATAACTGTCAAAAGAGAAACAATATGCATGGGCCCAGAGGGTGCATCTTATATAAATATGTGGATTACTTCTTTATTGGTTGCCCCTTCTCTGGGGTAGTATGGAATAAAATTCTTTATATTTCTTATGGTAGAAACATATGGGATCAAAGATATTTAGTGGATTTTTTATTTTTTTATTTTTTATCTTAGGTAGCAGACGCGGTTGTAAAATATTTTAGGGTCCTTACTTGTTTTGTGGTTTTTGGAATTTGATTATCCCATAATAAAATTATATTTTGGGTTGTCGAGTGAGTCCAACTCAAGTTTCTCATCAAATTAGATGTGCTTTTGATAGATCTTAGAAACCAAGAAAGGATAAGCTTCCAAGAGTACTTGAGGAACCTATAATTGATTATGGAAAAGTATAGGGATTCTTTGATGGGCCATGCCAAGGAGTAAGAAGGATGTGTGGGGTTGGTGTTATACTCTTCCTTGATCACTTACAACATTTTCTATAAAAGCTTAATATTGATCATGACACTAATAATAAAGCATAGATGAATGTAATGTGGTTGTTCTTGAAGACAATTGCTAAGGAAGGTGTGAAGTATGTACAAGTATTAGGAGAGTCGAAATTAATTTTGGACTAGGAAAATACTAAGTGCATATTGGAAATTTTAGTGTTTGAACGTCTCAATATGAATAGAATGTTGGAGTTAAAGGGAAGATTTTGAAGAACTATACTTCTGACATGTTTATAAATAATTTAATAATGTTGTTGATCAACTATCCAAAGAAGTGTTGTTGTTGCAAGAAGGGCACATGTATGAATGTGAATTCAAATGAGGGGCCTAGGTAATTATTGTTGACGGATCTTTGTTTTAAAGATAGATTTTAGTTGCATTATTATTATTTTTTTATTATTATACGTGTGCTTGCGGTCTTTTTGTTTTTCCTATGGGAAAGCCTTATGGTTGTAGTAGGGTTAAGTGTTTACGTCGAAAGTTGTCTATTAGGAGTCTATATTTTTCCTGTAATATGTAGTTATAGGAAAAAAAATAGACCACTATTTAGATCACTAACACATAACAACTTTTTTAACTTCACAAAGACAATTGAACAATTGAATGTCTATTAAATTATTAATTTTTTAATATTTAAATATTCTTTAAAACTATATCAATATAAATATAAATGTATTTTACAAAAAATATTGTTAAAACATTTTATTAATTTAATTCTATATTTTTTATTATATAAAATATAATAACATGATTCCATTTTACATTTAAAAAACACCATATTATATTTTATTATCTCTAATATAACATAAATTTAACATTTTAATTTGTAGCATCTTAAAAACATTATAATGATTTACATAACTCCTAGGATTTCAAATGATTCTTCTCTATATTTAAAATCTCTTTTTGATTTACTCCATCTTCAAAATCTCCTCTATTTACACCTTTTTCATTTACTCTCTTTTTGATTTACTCCATCTACAAAATCTCCTCTATTTACTCCTTTTTCATTTACTTTTTATGGCTTCCAAATTTATTTTCTATTCACTATTTTCTTTGATGGCTTTCCATCAATTATTATCGTGAAATGACAACTTTTTTTCCAAAAAAAATCATACTTTTATTCGTATAAACAAAGATATATATTTTTAGATGCTTCATAGCATGTCATAAAGTTCCCAAATAGAACATAGAATCTAGAAAACAGTCATATATGGCTCATTCACAACTTCATTGTTTTTTCTTCAAAATTAGCAATTCCATCTTAAGTCAGGTTCATGTCACACTTGCAGCCATCAAAAAGCCTATTGATCCTCTTCCAGTTGCAAAAGTCTGAAAAAATTACATGTATTTCCTTGATCATTAAGGAAGGTCACGAAATGGTGCATGGTAATATTTAGATGTCGATCCCGCTGCTACCTCAATAATATGCCACTTCCCATGCTATATGTTCACCCCTTTCTTGGACAATTCATATGCTTTATGATTCATTTCCCTATATACATGTGTAAAGGATACCATATGCAGGAAGGATTTTAATCTTTTTGTCTCCTCCAAAATTGGCACCAGGAATATATTATGACATATCTTCTCTTCTCTAATCCAATCAATGATGAGCGTTGCATCACCGAAGACATGTAAACGTTTTATTTTTTTCCCTGTTTTAAACATAACAATAACCTAAGCACATTGTTCTGCAAAATTATTCGTGCTCGGCCCTACCCATGTGCTGAACTTGATCTTATGCTCCTTAGACAAGTGTAATACTCCTCCGACGCCACTCAAGGTATGATATCTCTGCACAACCCCATAAAAAATCTCCCACGGATCATTATGATTGATCTCATTGACCTTCACCAGACGAATTGAGATTTTCTAGTTGTCTTGAGGAAACCTATAAAGAATAACTATACTTCGGATTGTGCATTGAAACGGAGAGATGAAGAAGTCTTCAATGAGAATGATATTTATCACTATCCAAACTTACCAATCCATGATAAGAGGAAAGGCCTTGTAATCTTTTAGTACTAGATTAACACACCGATTCCTTAAACACTCTTGAACTGATGAACCATTCCAATGGCACCTCATCTGTATTATTGATTCTATGTCCTTCCATGCCTGTTGTGCAAACTTGCACTCCACTATCAAATGGTATTTTGTTTCTTCTTTGCATTTACATAAATAAAATCTTCTTGGACCAGCCCTATTTCTCATTTGCATAATATCCCAGGTCAATGCTTTATTACAGAGAAAAAAACACATAAGAATTTTGGCCTTTCGTGGATAGTTAAACTTCCATACTGCCCGCCAACACCAAACTAGTTCTTCCAATTTTTCGGTCGCCAATAGTGTGTAGGGAAAATTTTAGGGGCGAAATTTAGCCCAGAGGTTAATTTTTGGCCTTTTTTTCAAAAAAAAGATTCATCAATTTTCCTTTTTTTCAAAAATGATTCACCCAAATTTCATGGGATAATGTTTTTTACTCTAAAAATCGCCAAAATCATCCAAACACTATATAAAGTCCTTAAACATTTCAATACTTTTACAAAAAAATCACCAAACATTTTATGGTTTCAAATTTAAGAATCAGTAAGATTCGCCAAGGTTTCTACGCTTTGAGAAAATTATGGATCCTTAAAATTTTCCCTAACAATGTGCTATAACCCACTTTAGGGAAAAATATGCCATGAGAATCGCACATCCAAACCAAAGAGTCCTTCCATTGTTGAATTCTCACATGAATCAATTTTAATCAATCAATGAAGGCATTCCATCGATTACCATCTTCACCCCTGAAACCAAGAAAGTCGCCATTCAACCAGCCTTGGCCACTAATTGTGGAGGTTGCTTGATCTACAAATTGGTTGAGCATAAACATTCCTTTGAATCTAAGTTGCATCACCATGTTGTACATCAATGTATGTAAAGAGCCACTCCCTATCTAGGGGTCTTCCCCCACCCAGATACTCTGCCCATCTCCCACCTTCCATGCTAGGCCTTTACCAATCAAGTTAAATGATAGAATTGCAACTTTCCATTTAACAAAAACATTTGAATGGATTTATAAGGCCTATGGATCCATTCGAGTACAAATGTCAGAGTTATATATTGTTGGTAAATAGTTTCTTTCCATAGACCAGTACTGATCAATATCCAGACGCTCTTAGCTGCCAAGGCCTTTGAAAAGACATATATATTTTTAATATCCCATCCTCCCTCACATTTGGGGATTGCTATAGATTTCCATTGAATCCATCTAGTCCCCTTTTTCTCTAGTCTCCCGGACTAGAATAATTGAAAGATTAATTTCTTGATATTATCCAATACACCTTGTGGAATCCAACAAAGAGTCATCCAAAACACTGGAGTAGCCTCCAACATTTCTCTCACTAGAACCAGTCTCCCTCCTTTGGAGTTCCACCGATAGCTCTACTTGGATATGTGTTTCTCACATTTGGCTACCAGCCAATCCCTATCTTTTTTAACATATGATATCGATTTTATTCAGAAGCCAATGTATTTCATCCCATAATCAAAATCAATCAAATTATACTGGAACAAGTTCATGTATCTTAACATATCCTCTACCTCAGTTCCTTCACCTATAATAATGGATTTTGCTTCATTCATCTTCACGCCCATTGCATTACATAATAACTCAAGTATGGACGAGAGTTTTTCTATATATGTTATCGATCGTACACAAAAGATTAGTATATCATCAATGAAAAGAATGTGGATAAGCCAGAACTTACCTCCAATATTCATTCCTTTAATATCACCATTCCTTTTTGCTTATAAGATTGATCTATTGAGTCCTTTTGCTACTAGGAGAAACAATAATGAAGCAAGTGGACAACCTTGTCTAACTCCTCTGGATGGTCTAAAGAAATTAGATGTTGCACCATTAATCAGTACAAATAAGGATACATATGTGATTCATCCGATAACCCATTTTATGAAAGGTACACAAAAACCCACCTAAGTCATCAACAACCTCAAATACATCCAACTTACCATGTCATGTTCCTTGGAAAGATCAATTTTAATTACCACATACCTTGATTTTTTTGTTCTAATGGAGTGTAAGCCCTCCTATGCTACTTGAATAACATCATGGATCTACCTTCATGGAAAAAACCTGAACGGTTCTTGTGAGATTCTTGCAAATAACAAAGGTTTAATTCTTCTAGAAATGATTTTAGCCATTATCTTAAAAATGGTGCTACATTGAAGAAATTGGCCTAAATTCATCAAAGGTGCCCACATTGTCTGGTTTTGGAATAAAGGAAATAAAAGTATCTAATTAAATGCTACTAAAATCTTTCCACTTCTTATGGATTCCTCAAATGCTCGTAACAGATCCTATGCCGGAACCTCATACAACCCCATATAGTATTCCATTGGCAACCCGTCAGGTCCATGAATTTTGTCCTTTTTAAAATTACGAAGTGCCTCCTCAATCTCTTTACTAGTGACTTCCTCTATCAGTAAACGGTTATCAACTTCTTCAACAAAACTAGGAAAATACTGTACAATTTTAAATACTTCTGCAATGTTATCCCGACCCTCCATTCTAAATAGATTGTCAAAATAGTTGATCCCCACTCTAGCTATGTCTTCAAAACTATTAACCTCTTCTCCCAAGGTGTTAATGATTTTCCATATTGTGTTATATTTACTCCTATGGTTCGCATATTGATGGAAAAAATTTGTATTTTCATCCCCCTTCGCCAACCAAAGGGATCTACTCTTCAGTATCTAGTCTGCTTCCCAATACTCCATTATCTCCCTCCACCTCTTCTCTAGATCCACTACAGCTTTCTTTGTCTCCTCGGAAATAAATCCCATCCCATCCGATCCATTCTAGTCTTCTAGGCGAAACTCAATGTATTTTAAATATTTATCCATCTATGGCCTCATTTTAAAGGACCAACCAATAGATACATCTTTGGAACATTTTAGATTCCTTAAAAATTGGATAGAATTCGATTCACGACTAGTATCATCATGAGGAACCCAAGAAGACTTAAGGAGATGAACAAAATCAACATCATTCAATCAAAGAGAACTAAATTTAAAGGGAATAGATGGTTTAGTCCCAACACTGGCCATTTCCAATATAATTGGAATATGATCTAAATCACCTACGGCCCCAACCTATTATCTAAATCTAATTGGAAGATCCAACATAGCTTCACTTACCAAGAACCAATCAAGATGCTTCACAATTATGGTCGTCCCCACTCACCTATTTCTTCAAGTAGGTTTTATCTTAACATGTTCTATATCCAATAACCGTCCAGAATCCAATTTCCACAAGAAATAGTCTGAGAGACTATCCTTTAGTGCAAAGGACCCCCAAACCTTAGAACAACCTAGAGAAAATTTCAGATCCCCCTCCACCCAAAACAACATTCTTATTCTTCATAAGGTCCTTCGAAAGCAAGTTATCCTAGAAGATTATTCTATCCATATAAGGTCCATACAAATTTATAAAAATAAATTCCTACCCCATCTCTTGAGAATACAGAGCCATTCCCAATATCGATTCCATGTCCCAATAATTTGAGAGTAACATGCCTTAGTTGTGCCAACCTGTAATCAAACCCCTAGAACAGACTTCGACATCAATAAAGAAAAATTCCCAGCCTCGAAGAAGCTTCCTTAATTCCTTCACGATCTTTTCTCGCTCACTCATTATCTCTTGTAGGAATAATACATCAAGTTTTAAATATTGAACCAATTGTCGAATTGCTAGCTTCTTTGAGGGACTAGCCAACCCTCTATAGTTTAGAGAGCATAGAATCATTTTGTAACACCTACTAGGGTATCTAGTGCTCTAAAAACCTGATTAAGAGATTTATGAGTTCCAACTGCCACATTCCAAGAAGCATTCTCTTGCACCTTGTGAAATAATGACTTCTGACCTCTACCTCTACTTTTGTTCCCACCAGGGTTCATCCCAACTAGCCCCCCAAAACCATCCAAAATTGATGCCTCTAGTACCCCTTTACGAAATCTAATCTTATGCTTATAATCATATGCCACCAAAACCTTAAAAGGAACTGTGAATTTACCAATAGAATCGCTAAATGACCTATGCATTGAACTTGTTCTTAGAGGGGTTCCCAGTCCAGACCCAACTGACAAATTTTTTAGTTGCCCAAATCCATGATCAAAGGATGCATCTAAACATAAAGTGATCAGGTCCAAGAGATTCTTACCAGAATTTTCCACATAAAATTTGTTGTCCTCCATCATTTTATCTTCACCATCAGAAGTAAGCCGAGACTTGACAATATCTTTGCCAATCGCCTTTTTCACCAAAGACACCACATCAACCTTCAACTGGTCCATTTCTAGTTCTTGTAGATTTTCCATTGCTCCTAGGAGCTAGCTCAATGCTTCTTTCTTCTTAGTTACCTATTTACCCAACTGTGTAGAGGAAGCCCAATTATTCTTTCCCATGACCTTATCAAACTCCTCACCCCACACTCTCTGCCCGAAGGGAAACAAACATTCCTCAGCTAGATGACCATATATATGGAACCTATTACACTTAAATCAGATTCCCTAATAGTCCAGAGCCTAGTTGTGCATTATGTCCCCTTTCTGAAGAACTATATTCTGTACAAGCCCCTCCCTTAAGTCTAGAATCATCAACACCTTAGCCATACACTTTCAACCTAAGGTTAGATATGAAGAATCTGCCTCCACAAAGCTCCCTAGCGATTTACCAATAGCCTTGAAGATATCCGTCGTCTAGTATTCAAATGGTAAGTTCATAATCTTGATCCAGATTAGAACCAGATCATTTTGCTTTGTCGATGCGTCAAACCATGGAGACCACCACTTTAGGTAGAGATCACATGAGTCCCACTGCCACGAACCTTTATGTATTTTTGAAGCATCCTAAGTTTAATTGAAGCAGAAGGATACCCATCCCCACAAAAGGATGAAGGAGACTGGTTCGTAGCCTAATGTAGAACCCCATACCTTTGAGACCCACTCCTTAAGGCCAAACTATCCCATTGTGTGGCTTGCAAATTGTCCAATCACGGTCATCTCGCAATTAATAACTCCTTCATTCATTTGTATTTTTCCACCCAACACAATTTTTACAGGTGTGATCTTCCTTTTTATGCATCTTTTATGATGTTTCTAGTTCAACCCTCTAGTAGAATTACCCCTTCCCTGCATTGAATCGAGCTCTGCTTGACTTTTTCTAGGAGCTCCCTCAACACTGCTAACCAATACCCCATGAAAGTATGCCAGGCATAATCGTTTACTGATAAACCCATCCCCAAGAACTCTGTCCTCCGCATTGAAGTTAACTAACATTTCTCTACCATAACCTTCAATCCCTGTCGTTAACACAGTTGTCTTATTAAACATGCGAGTCACCCGATAGTCCTTCTTAAGGTAATCACATGGCTTAAGCATGTCATGAGATGATTTCCCAATGTTATGTACTAACTTATTTGATTCTCCCGAGTCCAAAAAGTCTAATGGATAATGGATGGAATTTTTGGCTGCCATCTTTGTCAACGTCCCACACTTCTTAATTCCCTCTGATATAATTTCATGTACCTTTCCTAGAGATACCTCGATCCCCACATCCCATCTAGTGACCCTTGTCCAGCTTGGCCTCGAGAGAGAAATGAGATCCTAGCCCTAGCCTTAGTACGCCTTAATGCCATCCAATAAAATCCCTGTATACCATACTCCTTCACCTCATCACCAAGTATGAAATGACACTTATTGGGCCGAGAGGCCCTTTCTATAGCCCAAATTTGATGAGATGTGTTACATCTGTCACATGTCGGCTCCAAATTTAAATTGGCTAGACGTGTCCCTATTCATTCCGGGGATGTCTATGGAGTGGTCTTTGTAAGTTTTAATGCATGAAGGGAGATGGCTCGAGGGGTTTTTGCTAGGGTTTTTCGCGAGTTTGTAGTAATCTCCGATTCTGAAGGTTGATCTGAAGTATGTGGCTTTCGACGACTTGGAGTCAAGCTGATTCGTCGAATCAGCCTAGTACCAGCCAAGAATAAAAAAAGTGGGAATTTTCTTTCTAGTCGGAAGCTTACATTCTTCATTTTAGCTGAATTTATCGGTTTTTTCTGCACTCGGGGGTGTTGGCTTTCTTGGTGTTTTTTGCCCTCCACCATTTTTGGCCTTTTACCATACCCTTGGCCTTTCTTGGTGTATTTGGAAATTTTTTGGGAGTTGCTTTTTACCTTTTTGCTGGCAGCTGTCGTTTTCCTTGTACTGTCTACCGACAGCTGTGCTCCTCACTTCTTGTTCGGGAGTGGTGCACATCATGGGGGAGTCTTGTCAGCTTCTAAACCCTATTCAGCAGGATCCTTTTTTGGAACTGGGTGAGAACTCTGGTCGCCCTATTGGTGATGGCAAGATTTAGGGTTTGAAGGCTCGCATCAAAAGAAACCTAAAGACTTACAAGGCCAGACGAGAGATTTGTAGGCTGGACATTGATGAGGATTACAACCTCGATAGAATACGCATTCTTGCTGAGTGGGCTATTGTTGGTCGACTTGAATATACTTCGGCTTCTAAGCTAGAACTTACTGAGTGGGTAAACAAGGTTTGGGTGCCTCTCACTGGCATGGCTCCACGCATTAATTTGCTGGTAAGCCGGTGGATTTTGTTTACTTTCTCGGAGGCGGCGCATATCGAAAAGATCCTGGCTTCTTTCTGGAACTTCAAAGGGGGTTCCCTGTTCCTCAAGTGGTGGCATTTGAACTTTAATCCTATAAATGAAGCGCAAACCCTCCGGCATCTTTGGATGATCATCCCGGGGCTCCCCATTGAGCTATGGACAGAAGATTTTATTATGAGGCTTGCAAATTCTGTTGGGAGATTTGTTAGATTTGACAAACATAATTTTTGTGGCATGGATCGGCGATATGTAAAAGTTATGGTGGAGATTGACTTGAAGCTGGGCTTACCTGTTGAGGTGGTAATTGCTTGGGGTTCTAGGGTTTGGAATCAAACCCTAGATTTCTTTAAAATACCTTTTCGTTGTTTCTCATGTCATGCGATTGGCCATGTTCAAGTAGCTTGTCCTTCTCTCCGGAAGCTTACTCAGGATTCTCCTGCTACAGTTTCTTCCACTCCTAGGGTTGGAGCTATTAAACCCTCTTCATAGATTCCGGGTAAGTTATTGCATGAAACCCCATTAAATTTCCCTGAATTATCAAATGCTGAGCTTGATTTTATTGAGTCCTCGGAGAAATTGCTATCTAGTCGTATATTGAAGGGGGAAGTCCATCTTCGTCACGATCCCGTGACGGGTCTTCTTGTAAATTGCTCTGGAAAAAACCCTCCTGTCTCGAAAGTAGGTCGTAAGCTATTTGGGGAAGGGGAGTCATCCTCTCATCGACCTGATGTGGATATATTGTCTATTCCTAATAACTCTAGCATCTTGGGGTCTCTCGCACATTCGTCAGGTAAATTTGAGACTGGACCTCCTTCACAAGTGGTGGGTATGTCGGATTCTTTGCTGCTCCTAGACAACAGTTCTGATTTGCATGAGAATAGTCATTTGTTATCAAACCCTAATCTAATTGGGTCTACTTTAGACAATGTATTAGGGTTTTCATCGCTCCCTTCGGATAAGCTAGGGCTGGTTACACCTTCTTCTGTGTCTTGTAATGTGGACTCTCAACAGGATTGGGATAAAAATTTGGGTCAGCCTGTGGAGGGACATGCAAACTTAACTGTTTTGGACATACCTTTAGATACATTGGACAATGGTATTCTGTCTGAAAGTGGTTATCTCATATCCGAGAAGGGAGAGGAATTCCCTCCGTTACCTTCTTATTCTAGGAATCCGAGTTGTGGATCTTCAACAAAGCCTATTCATTCCTTAAATTTTCAAAATGTTACTATCAGAAGGGTTAAAAAGAAAAAACATGATCAGGATAGCTTTGATTTTACCCCACTGTCTCGGAGACTGGAGGAGGCTGATAAAAAGGAGAAGGATTGTTCCTTGGGGCTTAGAGCAATGTCCCCCAACATGGCAGTTTCTTGATGTCTTTGTTATCACTAAATGTTAGGGGATTGGGTAAGGTGTCTCGGGTTCAGGCCTTATCCAACCTTTACAAAGCTACTGACCCTTCTATCATTTTATTCCAAGAGACTATGTGTGATGATCATTTTGCCATTCATAAGTTGAGTAAAATTCTTCCTTCCTGGGAGGTGGCAGCTGTTTCTTCCTGTGGGCTATCGGGGGGCCTTGCTGTTGCCTGGGATCCTAATATATTTTCCCTTAAGTCTTTTTCCACTCCATGGGGTATATTATTAAAAGGATGTTTATGTAGAAACAAGCACACAGTTTCCATTTTAAATTGCTATGCTCCCTATAGGGAGAGACAAAGATTCTGGTTATCTTTGCAGGGGTCTGGCATTCTGAATCTAAAGGATTTGATTATTCCAGGGGACTCAAATTTAACTTGTCATGTTTCTGAAATTTGGGGAGCAGCAGCCAGGATGGACGATTTGGCTGATTTCTTTTCTCAGCTATTTCGTGATGATGACTTAGTGGATGTAAAACCTCATATTCTATCCCCTACATGGACCAATGGCAGATTTGGTAGAGAGGGTGTACACAAGCGTTTGGATAGATTTCTTGTCAAAGCAGGATTATTAAAGATCTTTCAGAAACACCGGTCTTGGGTAAATGACTATAAATTTTTGGACCATTGGCCCATTGTGCTCCAATTAGATGATTCTATTTTTCCACATTCCTCTCCTTTCAAGTTCAATGCTTCTTGGCTTGGTGATGACTCTTTCTGCAATATGGTTCGATCTTATTGGCTGAATTGTGAGACTTTTGATTCTGACCCAGTGCAAAAGTTTTGTTACAAATTAAGGGGTCTAAAAGAGTCAGTTACAAAATGGATCAGAGAAAAAAAGATGAAAGACAGACAGGAGCTATTGACTTTAGAAAAGAATCTGCAGGCATCCATCCATGCAAACATAAATAACACTCTTTCTCTTGATTCCTTTGAAATTATGAAGCAACTGGAGCAGAAAAAAGAGGAGATTCTATCTCAAGAAGAAAAGGAATGGCGTCTTAAGAGTCGTGCCATTTGGATCTCCCATAGGGATAAAAACACTAAATTTTTCCACTCGTTCGCATCTGCTCGACAAAATTCTAAATATATATGGGAGATCATAGATGACAGAGGGGCACAGTTGTCGGGTCTGGAATGCATTAAATCAGAAGCTGTATCATTTTTTAGTAATCTATACTTTGATCCGGGTGATTGCTGCAAATCTGATCAGGTAAAAGTTGCTTCATTATATCCTCGCTACTTCTCTGAGCAGGAAGCCGACTGTCTTCAAGCTGAGGTATCTCTAGAAGAGATTGAACAGACTTTGAAAGTCTTTGCTAAAGATAAAAGCCCCGGACCAGATGGGTGGCCAGTGGAGCTTTATCTACACTTTTTTGACATGATGGGTTGTGAATTACAGGCTTTAGTTAATTTCTCCAAGAACAACAGCTATATCCCGGGCGGACTTAATTCTACATTTGTGACTCTTATTCCAAAGAAGGATAAGCCATTATCATTTGGGGAATTCCGCCCGATTGCGCTTTGCAATTTGTTATACAAGCTAATCTCTAAAATTATTGTAGATAGAATGAAGAAGGTTCTCTCAAATCACATCTCAGCAGAGCAGTTTGGTTTTCTTGAAGGTAGGTAGATCCATGATGCAATAGGTATTGCTCAGGAGTTGATGCACAGTATTAAGATCTACAAGAAAAAGGCTCTACTGCTCAAAATGGATTTAGTAAAAGCTTATGACAGGGTCAACTGGTCTTTCCTCAGAATGGTACTTATCAGAATTGGGATCCCTCCATTAATCATTAAGTGGATAATGGCCTGCATAACTTCTATGAATATCTCAGTGCTCATTAATGGCAGTCCATCTGATTTTTTCAACTGTTCCAGGGGGATTAGACAGGGGTGCCCCCTCTCACCTCTCCTCTTTATCTTGATTATGGATGGATTTAGTAGATTGGTAAATGATGCTTTATTAAAAGGATTCATTAAAGGCATCAAGATTGCAAAAGATTGTGTTATATCACATATTTTGTTTGCAGACGATGTGCTGATGGCTGTAGAGGACTCCTTGGAGGAATGGGCTGCATACAAGGACATTTTCCAGACCTTTTGTAGAGCCTCAGGTATGTTGGTCAGTGCTGATAAATCAAACTTTTATCATAATTCATTAATGGAGGAGCAGATTAAGGGAATTCAATCGATCTTGCCTTATAATTGTTGTCCTATCGAACACGGCTTCAAATATCTGGGATTCAATCTTAAGCCAAATAATTATCAGAACAAGGATTGGATTTGGCTGCTACGAAAGAATGAGGCGCGTATCACACAGTGGTCATACAGACTACTGTTTATTGGTGGGAAACTAGTTCTTGTGAAATCTGTTCTTTCCAGCGTTCCTATTTATTAGTTTTCCTTATTTGAAGTTCCACGCTATATCATCAAGAACATTAAAAGACTTTTCTACAATTTTCTGTGGTCGGGGACTGCTGAGGGTACAAAGCTTCACATGGTTGCAGCTGATTCTCTGTCTAGACCATATCGATTTGGCGGATGGGGTATTAAGGATCTGGAGTCTTTTAACATTGCTCTCAGATTGAAAAGTGCATGGAGGGCTTTGTTTGGAAAGACCCTCTGGTCTAGGATCATACACCTTAAATATATAAAAACTGAGGTTTTCAGTTGGATTAGAAATCCAAAGCTAAAAAGTTGGAATTTCTCCCCTATCTGGAGGGGTTTCATGAAATTTTTTCACTGGATTAAGGATGACCTTATGTGGCAGGTAGGTTCTGGAACTTGCATTCGCGTGGGTGTTGATCCGATTATAGGTTTTGATTTCGACTATACCCTGCCGGCTAATATCACGTGCTATTTACAGATTCTACGTTTGTCCACCTTAAATAAAATTTGGAATCATTTTGATGGGGATGTCTGCAGTACAAAGTGGTTGTCTTCCAGTGAGATAGGTCTTTCGGGTTATCAAGCCAGTGTATGGCAGAACTATATCAAAAATCTTGTTGCAACTGGTATCAGATTGACTAATGATACTGACAAGCTTCTTTGGGGGGGCAATCCTACTTCTGGAATTGTTACTGCTCAAACTGCTTACACCAGAATTGTTCAAAAGAAGTTCATCTTCCCTTAGGAATGGTGGTATAAAAGGTTATGGGTTTGGAATATTCCTCTTAAGCTGAAATGCTTCATTTGGTTAGTATTGAATGACAAACTGAAGACATGGGATAACTTGTGTAAGCGGGGTTGGACAGGTCCTAACTTCTGTGTACTTTGTAAGGCTGCAGCTAAAACAAAAAATCATCTCTTCGTCAATTTCTCCTTCACTTGCAAAGTCTGGGATGTGGTGTCTAAAAAGCTTAATTTTACACATTGTTGGGACATTGGTGACTTTAATAGCTGCTTATTAAACTGGTTTAGGCAATGTAAACAACACTTTAATGTTGCTATTTGTATCTCGTGGGCTGTTTGGTACATTAGAAACTGTGTCATTTTTCAGAATTTGGTACCTCACAATGTACAATGCAGCCTTATTGCTATGAACATGTTATCAGCATGCGTGGTGGATCAGCAGAAATTGAGAACTGCCAGAATCGGTAGTTTTGATTTCAGAGTAGAGCAACCAGTGCTTTTCTTCGATGGTGCTTCAACTGATGGTTTATGTGCTGTTGGGGGTGTTATTTACCTAAATGACTCCCATTTTTTTACTGTCAGACTCAATTGTGGTTCTGGATCCAATATGAAGGCGGAACTTATGGCACTTTGGTGTGTCCTAAAAGTTGCAAATATTTTTGGGCTGGTCAATATCAAGGTATATGGTGACTCTAGGGTCACCATCAAATGGGCGATGGGAGATTTCAAGCTAAATGTCATGAATCTGCGACATTGGGAAAATAGAACTCTATTTGAAATATCCAAGCAACAGAATATCAGTTTTGAGCACATCTACAGAGAGCATAATGCTCGGGCAGACAAACTTTCTAAACTTGCTCTTTCTAGCGTGGAAGGTCATATTATCTGGGAAGAATGGCTAGAAAACAATATGTTGGACTGTGGGGATTTTTTCTTCCTTGACTGATCTGGAAATAGGTCTTCAGACTGGTTTTTATAATGCTAAAATATATTTTGGCTTTTTGTATGGGATGTAATATAGGCATCTTTTTGCCTAGGTGATATTGTACGGCCTCAGATGCCTTATGCTACTATAATGCTCCTATGATGACCAGTTACCTGATTCATTTATGAATCATGAACTCTCTTTGTACTATTTGATTAAGTTTGAATATCAATAGTAGTTTTTTTCTGTGGAAAAAAAAACTATTTTAGTTCCTAATCAACAAATGAATGCAATTTTTGCATATTTGTAGGATTTATTTGTTATTGTTTAGGATCCCAAATTGGAATAGTTGGCACATGGATGAATATATTGGATTATGTATTGTTAAGTTAATAATAGAACAATAAGTAAGATGTTAGTTTTGTGATAATTGCAAATTAACCAATAATTGGGTAAAATGAAAGCATTTTACTTCACAATTCATTAATGCATGCAACTTTTGTGTATTTGTAAGATTTATATGTTATAATTTACAACATGAAATAGCTGGACGATTAAATTTTGGTAAATAACTATTTTACTTCATAACCAATGAATGAATGCAATTTTTACCTATTTGTAGGATTGATAGGTTATACTTTAGAACATGTAATAGTTGGCACTTAGACCATTAAATTTGGGTAAATAACTATTTTACTTCATAATTAATTAATTAATTAATTTTTTGCTTATTTGTAGTATTTATGTGTTAGCATTTACAACATTTACAACATGATTCCAAATTGGGATAGTTGGTGGTTAGATATTAGTTTTGGGGGAGTATCTATTTTACTTCATAATTAATTAATTAATTAATTAATGCAACTTTGACCTATTTGAAAAATATCCAAATTGGTGCTTGAATGATTATAACCTAAAATATATTAGATTAAATGTATTTTTAAGTTGATAATATAACAATGAGCTAAATATTAGTTTTGTAATAATTGCATACTAAAAACCAGCATAGATCCATTTTAACTGCCAAGATCATGGATCAAATCCTTTGAGGTGCAAATCCTTTTTTAGAGTCTTAAACTTCCTCAAGAAATTTGATCCCTATCGACCCTTGATAGAGCCATAGTTAAAATGGATTTCTACTAGTATAGATATCCTATATATTCTTGAAAGAACGAAACAACTCTTTGATTTCAAAGAACTATTTCTATTTACGTTGAGAAAATTGAAGTGTTTTCAAAGCTTTGGATGAAAAAGAAACTACTATTTAGAAAATATAATTAGAACTTTTGTGATTCGATGTATCGCACATGAATGTAAGAGGAAATACAAATCTTTCACAAATTTATCATAAATTAATATACACCAAAATCTTTCACAAATTCATCCTAAATTAAAATACACCAAAACTGATTTTGTTTGAATGTTTAATAAATTGATAGGGAGCTTATGAAGTTGACCCAAACCAGATTTTGACTTGTCATACAGCTTTACTTCAAATTTAAAACCAGTCGTCCCGGTTGGTTGGGTGAAAACTATGAATCAAATAAAAATTCAATGATCACACGTCCTTCTTCCTTGGAATCATGAATAGTCAAATTTGAAATCAAAATATTATACGATTCCCTCATTTATAGTTGCAACCATGAATTTTACAGGTAATCATGAAAGGTGGGATTATTTTCAGTTCGGTGTAAGTTAAATGGTCGACTATTGTATCAATTCTGTGGTGAGTTTGGTGTAAGTTAAATGGTGGATTATTTTATGGTGATATTTTCTTGCTAAAATTTGATTGAAATTGCCATAATCCATTGTGTTTTACTTATAATTAAAGGTGTTAATCCATTTTTGCAATCAAAATTACAATTTGAACAATCCAGATTTTGATACTAACCACATAAAATAGAAATATCGAAATAGAAACCATGCAATCTCTATGACATATCTGAAATATATTTAAATAACAAAGCTGTCTCTACTGTGAAGAAATAAGAGCTATTCCTTTGATGTGAAACAATAAGAGCTATTCCATTCTGCAATCAAAATTACAATTTAAATGATGAAAATGGAGATTTTGAAGCCAACCACAGAAAATAAAAATATCAAAATAGAAACCAAACAACCTTTATGACATATATGAAATATATTTAAATAACAAAGCTGTCTGTACTGTGAAGAAATAAGAGCTATTCCCTTGATGTGAAACAATAAGAGCTATTCCATTGATATTATTTCAAAATATTTGAGATGATGTTTGAAAAAATGATACCAAGCATTGGATAACAATATTCAGACGCATACAACTGAGCTGCTGCTTGATTGAAGTTTCTTCTTCAGAGGGCTTGAATTGCATTTCAGGGGCCTCCCAACTTCAAAACAAGGAAAAACCAATTTACATTACAGAATTCTTTAAATCCTTGAAAGCTTCACAAACAATGGATTGAATCATAGGATGGCAGCAGCTTTTAGTAACACAGAAAATCCCTTTTTATTGAAAAAAGAATGGAGAAGAGCACAGACTGTATTGGATTCAATTCTGTAAAGAGCAAGCCTATTTCAGCCCCCAAAGCTCCTGTTCCTCCTCATCCTTGAAGTTGTAAACAATATATGCCCATTTTCTCTGCAACAAACATTACTTTGAGAATCTACCCATTTGGAGGCCAAAGAAGAACAAGAAGCAGCCATTATAAAGTGCTATAAAGAGACATGAGAGTTGGAGAACGAATGTGATATGAAAAAGGACTTGGAAATTCATATTAAAGGCCATCTATTTCAATTCAAAATCTCTGATCAACAAAGCAATTTGTACATGAGAGCTTTTCAACTCCAAGTGGGAAAAGCTGCTGTAGGATAAAACATTTCCCCTCTTCATATGTAGTCACTTACTACAGCTTAAAGAGAACAAACACCACTGGTGTTGCAGGGCTCCAAATCTGAGGAACAGAGTAAGAAAAGTGAGAAAATGATTTGAACAGCAGATCTGAGTATCCCATACTTTTATCCCTAATCACTTGATTTCTGCATCACTGAGTCAATAATGAAATGAACTCATTCTGTATCAACACTGTAGAGATAAGCCCATATGATGTGCTATCTCATTCACTGTACCCACAAATGACCTGCAGTAGCTGAAGAAGAGGAAGAAGAAGAGGAAGAGGAAGAGGAAGAAGACACCACAGAGTAGTTGAAGGATTTAAGTGATCTTAACAGCGATCTGAAGGAGTGGGCAAGGGAAGAGGCAATGGCTGCCTTCACCTGCCCTCTCTTGGGGACATGCTTGCTCTGAGAAGGCATGCTTATACTGTGCCTGGAATTGGCCTGAGATGGCATGTTGCTGCTGATGTAAATTCTCTCTCGATGACTAAATTTACAGAAAGACAAGGGAGAAGATTGATGAGCGAGTGTAGAGGATGCTGTGAATATATAGCAGGTCTATCCGAGATTTAAGAGTCCTGTAAATGCAGTAGTCAATGGTCTGCAATTGACTCTTCAAAATTTACATTATTTTATTTGTTTAGATTGTCTGCGTCGAAAGCAATTTATTCACAAGAAATACGGACCACAGGGGCCCAACCCTCGCAGCTTTGTGGCCTGAAAACTTATGACAACCCGGTGCTTTAAATAAAAAGTATGACTCCCGCTAACATAATGTGTTGAGCGTTGACAGAATATGTCAAGATGAAATAAACATTTCTGGTGGCGAGGTTTTTGCGCTGGAGGGTTTGAAGCTGGGGCGTTGGCGGTGCTTACAATCCGGGGATAATGCAGGTTTCAGGATTGGAGATAATGCCGTGCGGGCCACCTTGGGTATCTTATGAATGCCGTGAACGCGGAGAAACAGTTGATAGCTGGTAAAAGAATTTTTTACAAGTGTGGAATATACCTGCGGCTCCCGGCTGTTTCCTGTGCTGACATAAAACGGATATACTTAGAGGCTGACTCCAACTACTTGTTGGACGTTTTTGTCATACATCCTTTACATTTTTGCGGCTCATATGACAGCCACATATGGCTGCGGCATGGTATTATTTTTGTTAGGCATTATATGCGAACATTGATGTGTCTGACTGTTGTATGTGACCTTATATTTATATGTTTTTGGACACTTTGATATACTGATGATTATTGGATCCAGTGTAGGAAATTCAAATGACGGACACCCGTCAAAATTGCCGGTTTTAATTAAATTCTGGAATGTTTTCCATGTTACAAGCCAATTTGTGACGGCCTGGCTGAAATGTTAACCGTATTTGACGGTCAAATTGGCCTTTGACGGGCAATTCAACCATCAAATTCCATCACTGATTGGATCCGTTTCTCCTGCTGGAGAGATTCCTGTTGTTATTATGTGGTTATTTGGACATTTATTTGGATTTTTCTGATGTTGTCGTTGATACATCTGGCATGATGTGCACCCACTGACAGGGGTTGTGAAAAGCATGTATTTCTGACAGCTGGTATTGTTTACTCTTTCGAATATTAATAATAAGTTAAATTTTTCTCTGAAAACAAAATAAAAAGTATGACTGAAATGCCAGTTGGTATTTAGGTGTCAATATATTTACATTGACTTTAGATGTGCTAATTTATCTCACATTTGTTCCAATTGGCAAATACGACTAACTAAATTAATTTAAAATTTTAATTTGTGCATTCATGGATGATTTGGCTAATGGAATTATATATTTAACATGGATGATTTGGCTAATGGATCTATACATTTAAGCTCAGTTTAACGGTGACCTCCAGCCGTTACTCCTCCTTTTGGTTTTTCGGTATATTTACTCGTCTCTACAATTCGACTTAGGCTATGGTTATGCTCTGAGTTTTGGTTATTGGTACCAAACTCTCTATTTATTCAGTGTGTTATGCTTTTGGTGTCATTCAGAAAGCCTGCTATGTTCACGACCTTGTCTATTTGGGATAATAGTTTTTCAGTAGAGACAAATTACATGTTTTGTAAGTGTTTCCTTTCAGAAAATATGAGCCTGATCTTGTTGATAGGCTTCCACATCAAACTTTGGGTAGTTTCTTATGCCTGGGATTTCTATGCAGTATGTCAATGTAATTTGGTATTTAACTTGTCTGAGCATGTTGTGAATTGTCTGAGCATGTTGTTCACAGTCTTTTTTGGAATCTCGGCTTGGGTGCATTCATTTTTAGGAATTTCCAACACCAGGCAACTGTAAGAATATGTAATTTTTGTGCCCTGTAATATAGATACTAATTTACAAAAAAAAAAAATTATTTAAATTGTCCTTCTTAACATTGTTTAAATGAATCATAATTAACCTTAAATTTTATATTACAATGAATATTTTTCGACCAACCCTCAATATTCTTAAACTCGGCAATGACATTCTCGTAGTTCACCTTATTACAACGGATCTCAACTCAAAAGTAACATTTAACTCTTCTAATCCTTTCCACAAATTATTTCTAGGCACTGTATCAAAAGATTTCCGAAAGTCCACAAAGTACAAAAGGAAATTGAACTTATTATTACGACTTTCCTCCACTTGACTGCTAGATTAAAGAGCTTGTGGATGTGAGGGATGAGAACAAATCCCCCAATTTTTAGAATTTATGCTTGATAGCTTTTGTTGTCCTTAGCCTTCTCATTTACGTGGCACTTAATCCCAAAATCTATATCTTCTAAAGAAAAAAAATTGTCCTCCATAACTTAAGGGATTGAATGTTGTCCACGACATCATGCGATTCATAAAGCTTGTTAAGATAGGAATTCTAGTCCTTCAATACAATCATATTATTCCCTTTAGTTTTGTAAGTTATAATTTGTCTACAAAATTCCTTAGGATCCATCTTAGAGAGGTGTAAGAGTTTCTCCTGCATATTATTTATATAGGTCTTTTTCTTTTCTTTTATGAGCACTTTGTACTTATTTATCTTGTCAACCTTTAGGGACTTATCAATAGCTTCTTTGATTTTTTTTCTTGTGATTTTATACTCTTTGTCATAACAAGGGTTGGCTATTCTATTTTTATTTTTATACAAAACTTTAATAGTGAAGTTGTTAATGGAGGAGGAGAGCGTTATGGAAAAATTATGATAATTTTTTTCTATATTTTGTTTATTACATAAAGGAAACAAAGAGAACTAGTTAAATTGAAAACTTTTAATATATGTTATTTAACAATTTAAATTAAAAAATAAAATATTGTTATATTTAAAATGTAATTCTATATATATTTTGGCTAAAATGTAAGTACATTAGTGAAAAATATAAATATTTCATTATTACTATTTAAAATACATGTATATATGTATTTTATATATTTATTTTATTAAATTTAAAAACCCTCGATAAACTTTTTAGGCGTTATGTGGTAAAACCTTTGGTAAAATTTCTGGGCATTATACGGTGAAACCTTCGGTGAAAAGAACCCTCATAAACTTTGCAGTGAAAACCCTTGGTGAATCTTTGCGGTGAAAACCTTCGGTAAAATTTGTGGGCACTCCACTTCATCTTCATAATTCATTTGGGGTCTATAAATCAGGTGCATATGTTCCTTCCCTCTCTACTTTTTTATTTTTTTATACATATTTACATTTTCACATAAATATGAATAATTCACTACATTTACCAAAAAAAGTTAAAGGAAGACCTAACACAGTTACCCTGTAGAACCTTTATGAATATATGGAGTTACTAGAGAAACATAGGGAAGAAGGAGAGGCTAAACTTTATGAATATATAGAATCCTTAGAGAAACATAGGGAAGAAAGAGAAGCTAAACTCCAGATAGAGTTAAAAGCAATGCTTAATAATAAATTTACATCTTTTCAAGAAGAGATCCAAAAAAAATAGATGATAAGATAAAAAAATTGGAGAACAAGGTAGAGACAATGGAGGTCAAACTACATGCAATGGAAACGCAAAAAACACCTAAACAAGGAGATGGTAGAAAATATTAAGTTAAAGGATAAGATTAAAGAGTTAGAGGAAAAAATAAATCACAACCTAACCCTAAATAATATAGAAGGTAAATTATATATGAAACCCATTAAAGAGGAAATGAATAAGCTGGTATCTTTAGACCTTGAGCGTAACGAAAGAGCTTTAAACCTCATAATTTTCAGTTTAAAATTGGATGCATAAGAGGATACATTAGCCATTGTTAAGGCATAACTTCACAATAGGTTACAAATTGAAAATATTGGTCTCACAAAAGCAACGAGGCTGGGGAAATTAATTGAGAATAAAGAAATGCTAATACGAGTTAAGGTTAGCTCTATCGAACAAAAATATGACATACTCAGTAAGACTTCAAGTTTAAAAGGCTCGGAGATATTTATAAATGAAGACCTCATTCCATAGGATCATGACGAATAAAGAAAGGAGGTCCAAAAGGTAAAATAAGCTAGGAAGGAGGGAAAATGGGCATTAATTAGAAACATGAAAGTTGTTATTCGAGATAGAAACCAAAAGGATAGTAATAAATAGAAATTTGACATACTCCAGATCCTCTCCTGGAACTGTCAAGGCTTTCCATGTATCAAAGGCCCCAAGTTAAGTTGGATCCCGAGTGAAATTGATATTTTATTACTGGTTGAAACTTGGCAGCACGAGGAATCCAAGGTCCTTGATATAAACGGATATGTCCTATGGTCGATATGGAATAAACGTTCATGTCGTAGAGGCATTGAGGGTATATCCTATTACATCAGGAAGAACATATTCTCGCATGTTAGGATTTATAAGAAAGACCCTTACAACCAATTTATTTAGATAGAGATCACAAACATTAATGATGAAAAACCTACATAGCCATTTGTTATTTTTCCCCATATTAATTCCAACTTCTATAAAAAAACAATTTAGATAAAAACTGTCCTTATAATGGTTTAGAACATGATATTTCTAGTCTAAAGAAGGGAGGAAATATCCTTTTGATGGGTGACTTCAATGCTCGAACTTTGAGTAACCAAGCTATTCTTTTAAACAATTATTACAACTCTAATCCTCTATGGTTAGATGAATACCTTGAGCTAGCTAATAGGTACAAAATAAGTTCAGAAGATCTAGGTGAAAATGTATTCAGTTCTGAGCTGGTCAAATTTTGTAGTGCTCAAGATCTTATCATTTGCAATGGTCTAACAAAATGGCCAAATTCTATCAGATGACTTGTATCCACAGGCTTGGCAGTAGTGTGGTAGATTATGTTATATTTGATATCCCTTTATAAACAAATTAATAGATTTTGACATGTTCAATGACCATTAGCCTGACTCTAGTCATAGGCCTTTAATTATAACTCTCAATATTTCTATGCATAGCGATCCCAAAGAGGAAAACTATCATTTCCAAAAGCTACTGATCTTCAATAAAAATAAAGCTGACCTTTTTCTCCATGACTTAAAAAATGATCTATTTCCTTTATCTAGTATGGAGAATATAGAAAATCTATACCATAATTTTACTACAACCCTCTCGTCGTCCATTAACAAGTTCTCTATTGAAGTCTTGGCTAAAAAGAGAGATAGTAGAACCAACCCTTGGTATTATCAAGAGTGTAAAGATGTGAGAAAAGAGATTAAGCAAGCTATTGCAGAATCGATAAAAATGGACAAGATAAATCACTACAAAGCCTTAATTAAAAGAAAAAATGCATTATCTAAGTAAAAGGCAGGAAAATCTCTTACACCTCTCTAAGATGGCTCCTAATAAATTATGGATGCAAAATCTAACTCGCAAAACAAAAGAGATAATAAGATTGCTTTAAAAGATTGGAATTCCTATCTTAAAAAGCTTTACGAGTGCCCAGATATCAGATGTTAGGAACCCATGTCAACCCTTCTATTTACTTTGTTAGTATATTGTTGTTGGACGCATATGCTTTGTAAGTCGTCCCGTAGTATTTGTTGATCCATAGTTTGTTTTATTGTTGTTGGACGCATATGCTTTGTAAGTCGTCCCGTAGTAATTGTTGATCCATGTTTTGTATTGGCCCATGGTTTGTATTGCCACATGGTATTGGCGCCTAGACTTAGTATATAAGTTTGTGTTGAGACTAATGAAGGTACCGTGAAGTTATTTGTATTGAGCTTGCTCAAAGGAGGTTGCCTCCTCGAAGTGGCCTGTGATCAATATAAAAGTGATTATGAGTTTTGTTATTTCTGCTATTTCATGTGTTTTCATTAATTAATTATTACAGGTTCTTCACATCTGGTATCAGAGCACTTTCTTGGGCTTGTTAGGTGGAATTTCTGCCAAATTGTTTTTTCGCATCTATTGCAAGTTCGAATCTGGGAATAATCCTTATCCGCTTAACTGTGGGAAGTACTTGGGCATAATCCCTAAAAATCATTGTGAGGAGTACCACAAGAACCCCAAAGTAGCTGGCCCATTAAGAGGACCTGCCAACGAAAAGGGCAACGACCCCTACCTGATTGACTAGTTCCCACCTGTGAGGTAAACCAAGAGCTGTCGTTTGTGGCAAAGAGGATATTAGTTTTACCTGAGCCGTGGAGTGAGGGGTACTGCCCCAATACGCAAAATGTCAGACAGCATTGGTGGCCAAGTGAAAACCCCGAACTGTTAGGAAGTCGAACATACCTGGGGTCCATATCTATTTTTAGCTGAACTGTTGTCGATCACTTTCGCGCTGTTTCAGATCCATTCCTAGTCGTTCCAGATCCAGCTGTTTTCGATCCATTCGGCATCGTTTCAGATCCAATTGTTCTGATCCCTTCCGCGCCGTCACAGATCCATTCCCGAAAAAAAAAAATGTTTTTTCGCCATATCTCCCTTGTTTTAACTCCATTTCCCTTGAAACTTCCCGGACACCCTTGCAATCCCATTCTTCATATTTCATTCCTGAAGACCCTATCCCAAATTCTACTTCCCAAAGCCAGAAATCTCACATTTGTCTATTTTTAGGGTTTTCCATAACTTCTTCAATTTTCACCCACTCACCTCCAAATTTTGCCACTGTGTTCCTTCCCTATTTCTGCTTCTTTGTCCCTCTTTGACAAATTTTCTCATACTTTCACCCCGCTTCTGAAATCCCCATTTTTTGCTTCCCCGTCCCTAAGAAAGTGTCCAAAACCTAGTCAAACCCTAATTTCCCATCCAATTTTTTTCCAAATCCAAATTTCCCTTTATTAAATAAGCTTTTGTTTGTGTTTTTCTATCCATTCCCCCCCCCCCCAAAAAAAAAACTCCTGGTTCTGGTTGTCACCCGCATAGGAGCAAAAACCATGGAGGAAGCACTTGCAGCCATCCAAACCAAACTCCAAGATCTGGATGAAAAATTTCTCAGCCTCCATCTTCAGCATTTAGCCATGAAAAATAATCGACATCAAGAATCTTCTGCAACCAATGGGTCTCTTCTTCCAGCAATTTCCGTGGTCCAAAGCTTGAATTTTCTCGCTTCAATGGTGCTGATCCGACTAGATGGATCTATTGTGCAGACAATATTTCAGTCTGCATAATACTTTTGATGTCCAAAAAGTTTCACTTGCATCCTTTCATTTGGAACAAAAATCCCTTCAATGGTACTGTTGGTACATCAAGGCTCATGACGAGCCAAAATGGATAGATATTTTCCAACTCCTTTTGCAACGATTTGGTCCTAGTGCTTTTGATGACTTCACCGGAGCATTCACTAAACTTCGTCAAAGTGGCACTGTGAAAGAGTATCAGACAGAATTTGAGAAACTAGCCAATCACACAGAAGGATTGTCTGATGAATTATATAGGAGTTGTTTTATCAGTGGTCTTAAGGATGAAATCCGGTCAGAGGTTAAAATGTTCTGTCCCAACACAATGATGGAAGTCATAGGGTTGGCTAAGTTGGCAGAAGACAAGATTGTAGCCCAACAGCACTCCAAACCCACTTTTGTTCCCTTCTGCAATATGGGTTCTCAATGACCTCCCATCCCTCCAGCTCCTCGACCAACTCCTATTAAGCATTTGTCTGAAACAGAGATGTAGGCACGCAGAGAAAAAGGGATTTGTTATAATTGTGATGAGAAATTCACTCAGGGACATAGATGTGTTCAACAAAATCTTTATCTCTTGGATATGGATTCTCTGCCTGCCTCTAAAATTGGTGAAGAAGCTCCAGATACAATGGATGACCAGGTCGAAATTTAGGAGCCGCCTATTGACCCCGCATCTCAAGATGAACAACCCGAGATATCTCTCCATTCTTTGTCCGGCGTCACCACCCCCCAAACAATGCGGGTCAGGGGTTACTTCAAGAAGCTTCCTCTTACAATACTCATTGATTCTGGTAGCACTCATAACTTCATTGACCCTCGGATCGCCAAACATGCCGATTGTTTTGTCCATCCTTACTCCAACTTTGAAGTCATGGTTGTCAATGGGGGAACCTTACCTTGCAAGGGGAAGTGTCACAATGTGCGTATCTCTCTGGAAGATTATAACCTGCGCTCTGACATGTTTGCCTTGCCCCTAGGAGGATGCGATGTGGCTTTGGGAGTTCAATGGTTACGAACACTTGGCCCCATCTTATGAGATTTTGCTGAACTTTGGATGCAGTTTTCATTCAATGGGAAATAACACAAATTTAAGGGATTACAACAAGGGTCTCTCCGCATCATCAGTTCACATCGCCTGGAAAAGATCCTTAAGAATAATTCACATGGTGTCATCGCTCAACTCCATTCCATTCATATGCACCCATCAATGGTCTCCCGTATGTCCTTGGATAGATCGGCAGGTGTCCTTACTGAACCAGTGGGCTTGTCGCCTTCAAGAGACCTTTCCGGTAAGAATTTAGCCACATCTACCTCTCAGCAGGAAATGATGGCTATTTTGCATGCAGTACAGAAGTGGCAGCCATACCTATTAGGGAATGATTTCTGCATCAAGACTAATCTCCAGAGTCTGGAAAATTTCTTGGAACAATGGGTCTCCTCCCCAACACATCTGAAATGGGTTATCCAACTCATGGGTTATTCCTATGCGATCACTTACAAGAAGGGTAAGGCCAATATGGTGGCAGATGCTCCTTCTCGCACATTTGATGACCCAGTTTCTCTTACAGCTATTTATCTGCTTGTTGCAAATTGGTTGCAATCTGTTCAACAGGGCTATCTCTTCTATGAACTCCATGTTTCTTCATCAGCAAGGCACTCTGGGTTCCTCAAAATGTATGACCGGGAACAATGTAACTTCTTTTGGCAAGGGATGAAAATGACAATTCAACAGATGCTGGCTGACTGTGATACTTTCCAGGTCAACTAGGGTGACACGACACTCCTTTGGGGACTGCTCGAACCCTTGCCCATCGCTACATAGATTTGGACAACTATTTCTATGGATTTCCTAGATGCGCTCCAGTGGTACAATACCACATCTAAAAGGACACCATATGAAGTAGTCTATGGACAGGCACCGCCAGTTCTTCTTCCATACACCCTCAGTAGCTCCCCAATTCAGGCAATTGACTCGGTTCTTTGAAACCGCGATAAGATTCTTCTCATTCTGCAGGACAATCTTCACATGGCAAGAATTCGACTAAAACAACAAGCCGATCAACGCTGTTCTGAGCGCACTTTTCACACAACTGATATGGTTCTTCTTCATCTACAGCTTTCCAAGCAACCCTCCCTAAAACTCAACAGGCGTCAGTGGCCCGGAATGCCCCCCGAGGATGCTACCGAGGAACCACTCCTTCAGATTTTGCTTCAATTTCCACATCTAAAGCTTTGAGGACAGAGCTTTTTCTAAGGGAGAGGGGATGTTAGGAACCCATGTCAACCCTTCTATTTACTTTGTTAGTATATTGTTGTTGTACGCATATGCTTTGTAAGTCATCCCGTAGTATTTGTTGATCCATAGTTTGTCTTATTATTGTTGGACTCATATGCTTTGTAAGTCGTCCTGTAGTAATTGTTGATCCATATTTTGTATTGGCCCATGGTTTGTATTGACACATGGTATTGACCCATGGTATTGACCCATGGTATTGACACCTAGACTTAGTATATAAGTTTTTGTTGAGACCAATGAAGGTACCATGAAGTTATTTGTATTGAGCTTGCTCAAAGGAGGTTGCTCCCTCGAAGTGGCCTGCGATCAATATAAAAGTGATTATGAGTTCTGTTATTTCTGCTATTTCTTGTGTTTTCATCAATTAATTATTATAGGTTATTCACATCAGATATAACAGTCAAACCCTTCTTACAACGAAAGAAGTTTTCTCGTTAGAAGACAAAAATTCCGGGGTTAAGCGCTTAGCAAATGGAAAACCCAAATACATTAAAGGCTACCAAGCATAAATCTTAAAAATTGGGGGGTCGGTCCTCATCCCGCACATCCACAAACCCTTTAATCTAGCAGTCAAGCAAGGGTTCCCTCATTATTCATATTTTCAAAAGTGGCATTAAAAATAACCCCTCTAATTATCAGACCATTATGATTAGCCCTCTCTTAGCTAAGTTATATTGTATTATCTTAGAAAAGAAGATCAACAAATGGGTAGAAATGGAAGGTAAGAAGGCTAAAGGACAAGCAGGTTTTAGAAGGCATCTTTCAACCACAGACCACCTCGTTACACTTAGGATCATTGTAGAGGAATGTCGTAATAACAAGTCTGACCTTTTTTGTTGCTTTGTGTATTTTAGAAAAGCTTTTGATACAGTGCCTAGAAATAACCCGTGGAGCATGCTAGAGGAGCTTAAGGTTCCTTTTGAGTTGAGAGTTGCCGCGATAAGGTTATACGAAAAGGTCATTGCCAAGTTTAAGAATAATGATGGGTGGTCAACGGATATAAACTGTAATATTGGAGTTAAGAAAGGTTTCCCCGTCTCCCCTACCCTTTTTGGCATTTACATCGATAAACTAGAATGGTGTTTAGAAGAAGCAAGTTGCATCGACACGAACTTGGCTGGGATAGTTATCATCCTCCTGCTTTATGCTGATGATATTGTTCTTATGGCAAGGTGTCCCTCTAATCTTGATAAACAATTAAGAATTCTTAAATATTTCTGCTCTAACATGGGTATGACTGTTAACACTGAAAGACAAAGGTTATGATTATAGAATCTAAGAAAGACACCTACGCAAATTTTATTTATGATCATAGAAAACTGGAGGAAGTGACTTCTTACAAGTATCTCAGAATTGATATTCATCACAATTTCAATTGGAACTATAACATTGAGAAGATGATTAATGGAGGGTGGAAAGCTTATTTTGGTGTTGGCAGGCGGTTTGATGAGTCAACATCGCGGATGCTACGCAAGGCAAAAGGTATCGCGAAAGGAGGAAAGCAGCGCACAAGGCGATAATAGTTTATGTAGTTTTGGGTCATTTGGACTGCATCATGGGTATTTTGGGTCATTTGAACCGTATTATGTGGGTTTTGGGGCATATTTTTGTAGAGTTTGTTAAGAAGTAGTTTGGCGGTTGCCTAAGTGGATCGTAAATGTAAAGGCGCAAGCCTATAAGTAGATGTAGGTTTGTAAGTGTTGAGACATCTTGACATCTTGAGATAGATGAAGACAGAGAGTTGAAGATTGAATATCTTGTTGTATCTGGGTTTTTGCGGAGATAAATACGATGTGACAGAGTTTTTGAGCATAATTCTTGTGTCTTTTCCGTTTCTCTGTGGTAAATGCATTGTGCAGTATGAATCTGTGAATGATGTGATGTTTCCTTGCTGCGATTAATGCTTTACTGTTATATCTGTTGCATATTTATGGTTCTGTCAATGATAAGATCTGTTGAATGATGTCGCGATTATGTTTAATGCCTGAGTTGAATGCTTAGATCTATTTTTAAATGTTTCAATAAGTTAATGAGTTAATGCACAACATCCTCCTTCATTCGGTGGAAACATGGTTCCGTCAACTCTCCCTTGAACATCTCAGGTGAGACCTCATCTGCTCTGCAGGTGTTGCTGGACATGGTAAAAACTTTCTGGGCTGGTGCTCAAAGAGATCGTCGTGGTTTGGGTGTCGATAGCGTGAGGAACCCTTGTCGACTGGGTTTGTGTCAACAAATGGTTCCGTTGACGGGACTGTAGCACAAAGTGAAAGGAGGATATGTTGTGGCATCCGACGAGACTGGAGATCCAAGATTGGTTCGACCTAAAGTTGTGAGAGTTCGATGAAAAAGAAAATCAGAACCCTGAGTTGTTGACAGATTGGTGGTTGGCGAAGTACATCCACGACGTTCCACACGAATATTTTTTCTGCGAGTTCCCAATCATCCTGTATGAGTGGTTAGCAAAATTGACCTATCAGAAGAGGAACTTCCAAGATGGTGAGCCGACAGCTTGGACCCCAGAACTGATCCAGGAGCTGCAGGAAGTCGACAACAAAGCATCGCGGGCTGTTGAGGTTTGGGTCGACAGTATACTAGAAGGCTACATCACTAAGTTTGCGGTTGATACAATAAAGTCTTATAGTGAAGCAGAAAGGGAATTCTTCAACGAACCAAGAGGTAGGTTTTTGTTGTCGCTACAGTTGTCCATTAAAATGCTCATTTGCAAAAAGGGCATACTGAAGATGCACCTATACCAGTAAGAACCCTGGTGGGCGGAGGCTGTGGATACCGCGACAGCAGGGGGGTGGTACATGGAATGATAAGGGGTAGATGGGTGCAGGTTATGACGAGACTGTGAAGGAAGCCGAGGAAGAGAGTGGTCTTACAAGGGGAGGAGCAAGGTTTCGACATGAAAAGAGGTAGAGGACAGGAGAAGGTCCTGCTGCAATCGAAACACAAAGCTGCGAAGGAAGACCACACGAGACGAAGCGACCTCACAGTGCCGACATGGACAACCAGGCTACACCCAGGATAGAGGAAGGACCAACCCCCAGTGGCAACGTACCCACACCTCCGCTCACTATCTCTCAACCAGTAAGAAATACAACTTTGACACCACCGTGTTCATCAAGTCAACAAAACTTGATTGCTAGTAGCTCAGTGACTATAGGAAGGAAGCCCAGGATGGAAAAAGAAGATGCAAAGTTACTGTTGTTCCACGGAAATGGAACAGATAATCCCGAGCAATACTGGTTCTTATGTGAAGCAGTATGGACTGTGAAGCAAATTACTGATGATAATGCCAAGAAAGGACAATTGGCGACAACTCTTAGGGGTTGTGCATTAGACTGGTTCATGAAATTTGTGCAGGTTCCTGTAGGCGCTCCAGAAAAGACGTTGGATGAAGTTCGAGCAGGATTGATTGCAGATTTCAGAAAACCCAAGTCTGAAGCACAGTATATTACAGAATTAAAAGAGATTAAGTAGTATCCCAATGAAACTGTGTGGGATTTTGACCAGCAGTTCAAAACACCGATGGCAAGGGTCAGCTTCGACATGAGCAATGTACAGCACAAAGAATGGTTCATCACGGCATTGCTCCCTCACATTCGACTACCGGTGATGCAACAAAACATTACAACACCGAGTGAAGCCCTGGAAATTGCGATGCGATTAGAAGCTTCGTCGATTGGTGAGAACGCAGCTGGTATGTCGCAGATTCAAACACAACTGGCCAACTTGACAATACAACTGCAAGACCTTAAGAAGGGTAAAGAACATCGTGAAGAGGTGTGGTGTACACGATGTCGCGGAGAGGGGCATACTAAGGATAATTTCCCAGACTTCCGCAATTATCTGGTATCAGGAACGTTGAACCCATTGAGCAACAAGGGTATGACGTGGTGTCGCATCTGTCAGGTATATGGGCATCGACATGAGGAGTGTCAATACATGCAGAAGATGGTCACAAAGCCGATGAATTTGTATTGCACATTCTGCAAATCTGTGGGACATAAAGATAAAGATTGCCGTGCATATGGCTTGCTTTAGGAGATAACGTATGATGCATTCTATGTGAAGGACGACCAGCGTGCCGTACAACAACCACAACCGCAGCCACAGATGGCTCATCCGCTACCTCAACCGAAGGTGCAGTTTGTACCGCAGACGCCACCACAACAATAGTTTATGCCGCAATATGCTCCGATGCAGATGGCTCCACAGCAGCCACAGTACGTTCAGCCAGGGCAGTGTGTGCAACTGCAACCGAATCCCATGCAACAACAGTTCAATCAACCACAATATCAACAACAGGGGGGATTCCATGGAGGATTCCGGGGAGGATGCGGTGGAGGCTTTAGTCGCGGAGGAGTACGAGGAGGTCACGGACCTGTCCAGTGTTATAATTGCGGAGTGTTGGGACACTACCACATAGATTTCCCACAATTGCAGACACAGTGTACATTTTGTTTTGTTTCTGATCACACTGTTGAAAACTCTCCGCAGTTGATTGCGTGATGGAAAGAGGGAAATGTTCAGCAATTGCAGAACCAGAATCAAGTGCAGCAACCAGTGCAGAATCAAAACCTGCCGCAAAACTAGAACCAACGTTCGAATCAGAATGCCAACCAGAATGTGAACCAACTTGGGAATCCACCACTGAACCAGACTTAGGGTGCAACTATCGCAACAATTTCTGCAGAGCCAAGGACACAAGATGCTGCTGTTGCAATTATCACTTGTGGAGGTGCGATGACAGGAGAATATGGTCCACATCCACTCATCCGGTTAACGGGGCAGAAGAAGGTGCAGTTTGACATTGATTCCGAGCGTGATGCATTCTTTCAAGCACGTCGTGCGATGGAAAAAGATCGTGGTAAGGAAATTATTTGTAACATTCCCCCTGTTTTTTATTCCACTTTGGAGGCAGGTCCATCGCGGCAATTTGGTACTTTACTGAATTTTTTTGAGAGTTGTTTATCGCTGTCAAGGGATCCTGATGCTCTTGCCGAGATCGAGGGGCTGTTGCATCGTCCAGCTAGGGGACGGAGAGAGTCCACGGTAAACTCCTTACAGAGGCAGAAGATAGGTAAGGAGATGCGCATGAACATCCAGATCGGGGACTATGAGGTTGATTCAGTCATTCTGGATCTTGGTTCGAATGTCAACATCCTAACCAAGTAGGATTGGTAGAAAATGGGGAGCCCAACATTGAGCTGGTCTCTCGTACAGCTTTGACTGGCTAATCAGGCCAAGGTGACACCGATTGGGAGAGTTCCACGCCTTGTTGTGGACATTCAGGGAATGAAGACACATGTTGATTTCGATGTTATCGAAGTAGTTGAAGGGGGAAGCTCCTATCCCGCATTGCTGGGGATTGGATGGGCTAATGACAGTGCAACAGTAATTAACTTTAAGAAGCGGATGATGACTTTTGAAAACCGCGACCTCAGAGTCATAGCTCCGTTGGATCTGGCTGAAGGACACAGGTATGTTGAATCGGTAAAGGATGAAGTTCCCAGCAGATGGGACCATGCATACAATATTTCAGACGATTATATTCATCCGATTGCCGACGATGAGCTTGGGTGGCGTAGCTCCAGCTCTGCATCTTCCGACTCTGATGACGCTTTAGAGAATTGGTAGAATCGCTTGCATGAGGTGTCACTCTACAAGTGTGGGTTGATCACGTAGTCATTATGCCGTGTTGCGACTGAAATTGTTGCACTGCTAGTATATGAAGGGCTCCTTGGATTGTCTGAATTTCTCATGGCGTTTGAGGAAAAGGTCTCAGAACCACAGTGATTGCTGGCATTGGAGGAAGTGCTGAAGGCTGCTCCAGCACGTTGGTGGGTGACCCATAAAAAGTCGATTACTGGGTGGTCACAGTGTCGGCGATTGCTGACAGTTCACTTTGGTGACACCGAAGTTTACCACACAGGGAAATACGATGGACGAAATGACCCTGGCAGTCATCTGATGGAATGTCAGACGTTGCAGGCATCGCGACGAAGGGATGAGTGGGTCCATGCGTTTGTCCATACTTTGGATGAGATGCCGCGATCATGGTATGCCATAGCTGAATTGGGAGGTGAGATTACTACTTGGTTAGAGTTGACAGTTTGCTTTACTCATACCTTCAGCTTCGTGGATGCCAACCTGGATGTCCATAATGCTTTGCAGGTCATCCGCGACGTTGTTCTGAAGGTTGTTCTCATGGCATATCCTGTGGATCCGCATACGCACTGCAAGATGCAGTTGATGATGGAATGTTATAATATCACTGGTGGGATAGAAGATGGTGATGACCCGCAGAATGTCAATATTTCGGAATCAGAAGGCAGTCATGATGTTGTATCTCCTGATGCACCGACAGATTCGATCAGTCAACCGCTGAAGCTCAGAAAAGTCAACATTGGGACGGAGGAGAACCCAAAGTTCACGAATGTCGGGGCCTATTGGGATGACGAGATGATGGTGAAGGTCACAGACCTATTGCATGAGTTCCAAGACTTGTTCCCTACGAAGTTTTCTGAGATGAAGGGAATCTTGGGAGATTTGGGGGAGATGAAGATCCCGTTGAAACCAGATGCAAAACCAATAAGGTAGTGACCGTACCGACTGAATCCGCGCCATAAGGAAAGGGTCAAAGTAGAACTTGATCGCATGTTGGATGCTGGCATTATTAACCGGTTGAGGAATTAGACTGGATTAGTCCTATAATGGTGCAGGACAAGAAGGTAGTTGAAGTGCGCATTTGTGTTGACTTGCGGAAGCTGAATGACGCATGTTTGCATGATCCATTTCCGACCCCGTTCACTGATGAGGTGCTGGAGGGCATGGGTGGCCAAGAGATGTATTCTTTCACGAATGGGTTCTCTGGCTATCACCAGATCAGAATCGCGAAAGAAGACCGCCACAAGATAACATTTGTGACAGAATGGGGTTGTTTTCAGTACACGGTGATGCCGTTTGGGTTGAAGAACGCACCTACGATATTCTCTCGGGTCGTTGTTGCTGCTTTCAGGGATTTTATTCAGAATTTTCTGCAAGTGTAAATGGATGAATGGACAGTCTATGGATTGATCAACGATCATCTAGAAAATCTACGACTGATGTTGGAGCGCTATCGACAGCATCAGATATCGTTGAACTTGAAGAAGTGCATCTTCTGTGCACCATTTGGGATATCACTGAACTTGAAGAAGTGCATATTCTGAGCTTAACACCGCCTACCAATGTCAAGCAGTTGAGAGCGATGTTGGGACACACAGGGTATTATCGCAAGTTCATCTAGGTTTATGCGGCGATCACGACCCCTATGGAGAAGTTGTTGAAGAAGGATGCGGTCTTTCAATGGAGCCCTGAATGTCAAGTTAGTTTTGAGACGCTGAAGGCTAAGATGGATTTAGCACCGATACTGGTATTTCCGTACTAGAGTAAAGAATTCCATGTCCATGTAGATGCATCATCGATCGCACTGGGAGTATTGCTCGCGCAACCAGGGGAAGGGGATCTGGATCACACAATTGCTTTTGCGAGTCGGAAGTTGTCGTTTGCAGAGATGAACTATACAACTACAGAGAGGGAAGGTCTGGCGATGGTATATGCACTGTAGAAGTTTAGGCACTACTTATTGGGAGGTCACTTTAAGATGTTCACAGACCATTCTGCATTGAAATATCTAGTCAATAAGCCTGTGTTGGGGGGGAAGATATGTCGCTGGCTACTTCTTTTTCAGGAGTTTGATTTTGAGGTGATTGTGAAGCCAGGACGCTTGAACGCAGGGACAGATCATCTGTCGCGGATTGAGACTGGGGAGGAACCAACCAACATTGAAGATGGGTTTCCAGATGTACAACTCTTCAGGGTTGATGTCGTTGATGACTACTATGAAGAAATCATTCAGTTTCTGGTGACAGGAACCACACTGGAGGGGTTCACCACCAGTCAGATAAAGTAGCTGGTGGTCACGACTACATATTTCCAGCTGATTGTAGGACAGTTGTACAAACTGGGATCAGACGATATCTTGAGGCGCTGCATCTTTCCTCATGAGAAAGGGAAGATCTTGTCAGAAGCACATGCAGGAGTGGCTGGTGGGAACTGCGGTGGGCGTGCGACTGTCAGGAAGGTATTTCGCACAGGGCTTTGGTGGCCCACGCTTCACAATGATGCGACAGATTATGCGCGGACCTACGATGTCTGTCAAAGAACTGGGAAACCCTCCAAAAGGGATGAGATGCGACTAATACCTCAAGTGACATTACAACCATTTGACAAATGGGCAGTGGATTTCATGGGCCCAATCAACCCACCTGGGAAATGCACAAGTGCACGATACATCATCATAGCGACATATTACTTGACAAGATGGGCGAAGGCTGCACCAGTCGTAGATTGCACCACTGCAACAACAACGCGTTTCTTGTTCGACAACATTGTCACTTGGTTTGGCTGCCCGAAGGTATTGATGAGTGATTAGGGAATTCATTTTATCAATCGCACAGTCAGCGCATTGACAACAGAGCTTCAGATACAGCATAAGAAGAGTACGCCATATCATCAGCAGGAAAATGGGACAGTAGAAGCTTTCACAAGGTATTGGAGAATGCGCTGACAAAGGTTTGTAATACGAACCGCGACGACTGGGATTTGAAGATTCCAGCAGTCTTATGGGCATACCGCACCACTTGTAAAAGGTTGACGGGACAGACACCATTCAAATTGGTGTATGGACAAGAAGCGATTATGCCTATGGAATACATTGTTCCGAGTATGCGCATCGCGGTAGCGACATGCATGGATGATGAAGTGGCATTAGGAGAATGTCTGGCGCAGCTAGTGCAGCTTGACGAAGACTGCTTTATCACAGGTTTTGACCAAAGCGTGGAGAAGGATCGACAAAAGGCTTGGCATGATCGCCATATCAAGAACAAACAATTTCAGCAGGGTGACTTGGTGTTGTTATATGACAACAAGTTTATGAAGCATCCAGGGAAATTGCAGATGCATTGGCTTGGTCCATATCGCATCAGTAGCATCACTTCAGGAGGTGCAGTACAACTATAGCAGTTAGATGGTGCGATGCTCTCAAAGTTGGTAAATGGTAGCAGGTTGAAGCCCTACAGGATGGGCTTGGAGCAGCGCGATGTTTGAGTCGCATCGGCAAAAAAAAAAAAGTGCAAGATGCAAAGTGGTCGGATGGCACACCAGTAGGGATAGAATGCGCAAGTTGGAGCACTTGTATCACAGTTTAGGCGTTGGGCCGTGACAGTTACAGGGTCGCGACAAAATCCCATCAGCAAATGATGAAGACAGTTGGATATGGTTAACCCACAATGATAGGCGAAGTGACTAGCAGTACCAGGGATCTGACTGGTAGGAAGATAAGATTGACAATGGAGTCCATCCCATTTGGCATGGGTAGAACAAGGTGGCAACATGGCCAATGGAATTGGGGTTAATGGTTTGCATGTTTTGGCATGAATGGCAGCTGACAGAAGCGTGGTCACACATAAGAAGTCCAGTCTGAACACGCGTGCTGTGGATTCACCTCACCTGGAGACGGCGGGATGATATGATGACAGGATCAGCGCCTTAGGTGAATGAATTTGTGAGGCAGGCGTCCAGGATGATGGAAATGCATAAATACAGGAGACAGAGGTGAGTGGAGCAACGAGGTATCTACCAGACAGGAGAAATTCATGTTGCGAGTAGATCAGGAAACTAGATAAGTTAGGAATTCCAAGGAGGCTATGGAAATGATCCATTTTATTTCGTGCGGTAGCACACCAAGTGCGCTAAGGGTCCGAACGACGAGTGTGCATGAGCCCCTTGAGAAGAAAGCAACGAGGACACTCGGCTGTAGCAGAGACGAAGTTTCATCTGAGATGTATAGGTATGTGGTGGTAGTTCGAAGCTCCGTGGTCCCTGCGACCACCAGAATGACAGGGGAGGCAGTCCCCTGGTCCCGCTAGTAGGTGATCCCCGGTGCGAAACATATGTGCTAGAGCACTTGGCCCGTTTCGTACCTCAGCGCTGCTCATCATTTTTTCCTTCGCCTGCACCCAGTTTCCAGAGACTGGAGGATGAGTTTGAGAAGTGCATGACACCAAGCCAGCCGATCACCGTAAGAGTTTGAGAAGTACATGACAGCGAGCTAGAGATCATTGTAGCAACAACGTGCTCCAGACAACAAGAACAACGATAGAGGAATGGTCCAGTGACAGACAAGAATGAGTACACCATGTCCAGTTGACGTGGCTCGAGGGAGAGCCACAAGATTGTGTTGGGGGCCTATTGGCAGGCGGTTTGATGAGTCAGCATCGTGGATGCTGCGCAAGTCCAAAGGTACCGCGAAAGGATGAAAGCAGCGCGCAAGGCGACAATAGTTTATGTAGTTTTGGGTCATTTGGACTGCATCATGGGTATTTTGGGTCATTTGAACCATATTATGTGGGTTTTGGGGCATATTTTTGTAGAGTTTGTTAAGAAGTAGTTTAGCGGTTGCCTAAGTGGACCGTAAATGTAAAGGCACAAGCCTATAAGTAGATGTAGGTTAGTAAGTGTTGAGACATCTTGACATCTTGAGATAGATGAAGACAGAGAGTTGATGATTGAATATCTTGTTATATCTGGGTTTTTGCGGAGATAAATATGTTGTGACAGATTTTTTGAGCAGAATCCTTGTGTCTTTTCCATTTCTCTGTGGTAAATGCATTGTGCAGTATGAATCTGTGAATGATGCGATGTTTCATTGCTGCGATTAATGCTTTACTGTTATATCTGTTGCACATTTATGGTTCTGTCAATGATAAGATCTGTTGAATGATGTTGCAATTATGCTTAATGCCTGAGTTGAATGCTTAGATCTATTTTTAAATGTTGCAATAAGTTAATGAGTTAATGCACAACATCCTCCTTCATTCGACGGAAACATGGTTCTGTCAACTCTCCCTTGAACATCTCGGGTGAGACCTCATCTGCTCCACAGGTGTTGCTGGATAGGGTAAAACCTGTCTTGGCCGGTGCTCAGGGAGATCACAGTGGTTTGGGTGTCGACAGCGTGAGGAACCCCTGTCGACTGGGTTTGTGTCAACATTTGGTCTTGAAAATAATTGTAAATCAGCCAACTTGGTCATGTGGGATAAAAAGAAGTTCCTCTTTGAAACTCTTGCCATCTCTGTTATCTTGTACAATTGTGAAGTGTGGGGGTGCAACATTTATAGAGAATCTTAGAGGAAGATTGAGCAAATCCAGAAGCGGTTTATAATTTATAACCTCAAAGTTAAAAGAAATACACCTTATCCTATTCTGCTCATAGAAGTGGGTCTTTCCCCCATCGAGAGCATGGCTATGACTAGGTACCTGATGTACAAGCACAAGATAAATAACATGGGAAATGAAAGACTTCCTAAAATTTCTTTAAACTCAAGTCAAAACCAACTACTCCTCAAGCAAGGTTGGTGTAAAGCACAAGGGGTTCACTCAGTGAACTTGTTACATAGCACAAACGTTCACAGGATATTAAAGAGTATCTCTAATTTCACTAATTATTGGAAAATGCCTCCTAAAATTGTATTGTTGAACCCCCCTCCCAATATACCTTTCCAATTAAGAAAACCCCTAGTTTCACCAGATATTGTAGGTATCCATTTTTATCAACCCATTTTTAATTACCCCTTTATATGACAGTATCAAGTTGTAACAAACAAGAGCCTTGACACATATTAGTATAAGCAAACATGATGCTAGATAAAGTAATAGTATAATGCTAATAATGATCCCACCAAGATTACAGGGGCGACTAATCAATTTGTAGCATTGGATAGTGGAAGACCTAATGAAATAGTAATGGGGAAGGAAAAATGCATAAAAGGCAACCCAGTCAAGAGATCAATGAAACAAAGAATGAAAAAGACTTATAGTCCAATAGTCAGTGCAATGCTTAGAATACATGAGAATTGTAGATGTTTCACACCATAGCCTGCTAATCTACCAATTTTATATCATGTAAATACAAGTATAGCCATATATAGCTCATGTTTTCTATAAGCTTAATAAATTAAACTCCATAAAAATGAATAATTGAAACCTTTTCATGGGTGGACTTCTGTACCTTCCTATCAAAACAAACATCATTTATGTTTGAACCCAAATGAACATAGAAAAATTCCTCTTACTTTCCAATAACACCATATGATCATATGCATAACTTGGATTTGGGTCATTCACAAGATGCAATGAATTGCCTCCACTTCCTCTACATTTATTCTTGCAAGCAAATGAATTAACAACATTTAGTTACCTTTTCTTGGGATATATCTAGTTTTTTTTATCTTTACAGGAGAGGGAAAAATATCCATTATTAAGTTTCAAGCATGCACTAGTTATAAAGATATAGAGATGGTGAAACTTATATGATACCATTTCATGGCAACGATAACACATAAGGTATGTAAATAAGGATTTATATTTTCACCTATGTTCATGTCACTTCCAATACAATATTAAGACAGATGCCTTGCATATACGAATTAAAAATACAATTATGAATGTGCCAAATAGAACTCAATCTAACAACTATTCCTAACTAGCAATGTGAAAATGTTAAAGAAGAATACAAAAAGTTGAAAGAAATAATTAGTCAAGAAATATTGTCTAACTTTTCTTGGTTCTAGTAATCCAAGAAAGATTGTCTAACTTTTCTTGGTTCCAATGAGCCAAGAAAGATTGATCTCACTTTTCTTGGTTGTCGTGGAACAAGGTTTGATTGAAACATCTATTGAGCATTGGAGTTCTCCCAATCCTCTTTTGTTTTTTTGCAAAAGAAAAGTATATATAGATGTTTAAGAGCAAATGCAAAGGAAGGTATGTAGATATTTAAGAGATGTAATATGTTTTTTTTCTTCTTTTTTCCTTTATTTATTCATTCATTCTATATGAATTGGCCCTTATGTGCCTAAAAAATAATCTTTTTTTGGGGGAGACATGCTTTTAGAGGATGATTGTTTTTTTTGTTTTTGTTTTTTTAATTTATAACAGCCATGGAAATGTCAATCAGGCTTCATGCAAAAATAAAAAAACAAGTTCAATTGTTGAGTTCGACGCAACTGAGTAGAAAATTTCTATAGGTCTATTTACGCATCTACGTGGCAAATGAATGGAGGAGCACCAGAATTCAATATAAATATGAAAATCTATGGAGACATGCGTTTCCTGAACATTTCATTCCTAGCTGGACTGCAAGTGGTATAAAATAAATAACAAACTATGAAGGCCCCATGAGAAATTCATTGGGTGACAAAATATGGATGGGAAAATTGCTTGCGTCATAAAAATGTCAACCTCAACAACCAAATGGAGGCACATATCGCATTAAATTATTCAAACAACACTAGGAATTTAAAAGGACAGATCACATTTATGGATGGAGGCACAATTGACTAGGAATTTAAGAGCACATCTCATCAAGCATACGTTCACATTTATTAATTTTATTATTTTCTTATGATTTTTTATTACCCATTTTCATGGCCTTAGGGGCAATGAAAGCTTAGATAAATCCCATTCCTGAAGAAATTTATTCTTAAAAAGAAAAGACTTTATAAGCTCAATGATTTGGAGTTATAAATCCATCCCACGATCATTTGGAGGTTTTTCCTTAGCAGCAATTAGGACTGATATGAATCCATCCCATGATTTGGAGGTATGAATCTAGCCCATGGCATCGCTTATGTCCTGATGATGAGCCAAGGATGGCTCAAAACATAGACAACATAAATTCACCTACCGCAGACTCTCCACAAGATGCCAGCTATAGGTTATTCCTTAGCAAAAAATAAGATTGGTATGAATCCAACCCGCGATTTGGAGGTATGAATTGAACCCATGATTTGGAGGTATGAATTCATCCCATGATTTGGAGGTTATTCCTCACCCCACCCAAATAAAACAACCCCCAATATTTATATTACTATGTCAAATTAAAACCCCCCCTTGACCCCTTAATACGAGGCAATATATTTTTAAGGTTTTTAGGAGTATTCAAACCCCCAATATGAATAGACGTGATATGATATCCCCTAGCTAGTGAACCCCCCATGGTGTGAAGATACCATGGCATGGTTAAACCAATGGGGTATTGATGAAAATGACACTTTGCAAAATATCGATAATGTCAAAAATATTATTACTTCTACGTTTAAAGAGAAACCGTGGTGCGAGGAAAATTTAGCAATTAAGAGAAAATTAAGATACTATAAGGAGGTCATTAACCCTAATTTGGAAGATTAGAAGTATCTCTCGGTAGTAACTAGTTCATGGAAGAAAATTAATATAACCAAGATTAGAATGAACTCTCATGAACTCCATAGCGAAACAGTCGTTGGTCTATTCCTAAAACTCCATGGGTGGAAGGGGTTTGCCATCTTTTTGAGTCTATGATTGTTGATGATGATCTTAGAGTGCCCTACTTAAACCCGCATTAAATTTGAGTTTCATAGTATTTGCTACAATACAAACCTTCTAATCTCCTAATTTGCCAAAACTATAGTGAGCTCGGAAAGCTTCTCGCCAAGCTCTTTGAGCATAAGAACAAAATTTTAGAGCAAACCAAGTAATCCCTTCTTAAGGTCCGATAGACCAAATTTGATCTTAGTGGACGTTAATCATCATCATCATCATCAAAATAATGATGAAATAATAATATTAAAAATAATTTTAAATATATTAAAAATAATTGAAATAAATGTTTTAGTATTTTTAGCAAAATATTTTTATCATAGTTATTATGTTATGAAAACCATCGAATTGAGAAAATTGTGCAGAGTATGCATAGAAAAACCAGAGGAAGATTGGGGAGTCTCAACGATGTCCATGATGCTGTGCTAGAGGAATTGGTACACTTTCGACAGAAGGTTCTTGACGCTTGGCGGTATCTAATTCTTTGCTATCCTGAATGGTTGGAAGGTAACAGCTTACATCTTCTCGAAGCCTGTTGATTTTCCCTTCAACATTTGCTATGTTCCTATTGCTTCATCGGTTTTGGAGTCGATATTCGAGATGTTGATAACCGCATAGTCAAGAGTTTCTGAAATGGTGGTAATTCTTCCACTCATCAGGTTATTCCCGTTTCTGACTTCAGTATTAGTGGCTTGAGCTAGGGTGTAGAGCTTTCCAATGGTTCTCTTCAATTCCGCGTTCTCATCCCTTAGAAGGCGAATATGCTCCTCCATGTTTTCCATCCAAGAGTCATCCTCAGGAACAGGTGTGATATGGGAGTGGGAATGGAGGGCCTTTCTAGAGTTTTCCAACGAGAGAGCACTGCGATTCTGCAGATGGGAGAGGAAGGAATGAACGACGGTCAACGGTTTTTGTCAGAGAATGCAGTGAGGAGGGAGAAGACTAGGTTCAGGGATAACACCCGTAGAGGATGCTAGAAATGGAGCAAGAGGCAAGTCACCCATTACACAGTGATCCCAAATCCGCACCCTAGCAAACCAGACTGGAGTCGAGAAGAAGACAAGGAGAAGAAAACGCAAGAATGAGAGAGTTTGGGTGAAATCTGGTGTTATAAGATACGTGCCATCCCATTTCCAAGGTCGAGGAGGGCAGGCTGGATTCCACCAAGTCATAAATTTTTGCTTAGAACGGTTAGGAGGTGGTAGGAGGAGTGCGCCACGCATTAGATGAAATAAATGGGCCAGGTGATGGGGAGAAGGAGGGAGGGATGAGTGCTTAGGGTGGTAGTCCAAGGTAGATTTCTTGGGTGGCTTATGGTATCCAACTTTTTCCAATTGCATTATCATTAATAACAATATAACCATAATCTATATGGACTCCTTTATTAGCCATGAGATCCGCTGAGTGAATTGTTTGTCCGGAGTATATGAAGGAGTTTGATGGCGTTAAAATCGGTTACAAGATTCTTGAAGATATCATGGTATTTAGAAATAGGTTTGTTGAGATTCATGGTTAGCTTTCTAGCCTCCCTTATAACTAGCAGGGAGTCGCCGAAGATCGTTAGTTCTTTCAGACCCAAGCTAGTAGCTAACTCGAGCCCTTTGATTAACGCAAGCCATTCTGCGTTGTTGTTTGTAGCTTTTCCGAGCCCCCAAGCAAAATATGTCTGTTTGTTTCCACTAGGGTCAAATATGACCCCTCTCGCACCTGCCAACCCGAGGTTACCTTTAGAGGCACCATCAAAGAATAAAGAGTGACATCCTAGATTTTTCCACCAATTGTTGAAGGTGCCCAAGCTCTTTCGAATTTTCCAGCCCAGCGAGTTTGGCTTTCTTTTGATTGGATTTCCAGAGAGAATGGTTGAAAATGATATGAAATCAGAAGACCAATCTCTTTCTTTAGTCGAGAGTGGTTCAAGGTGAATGTGTTTTAGGCCTTTTGAGAGTAATGTTTCAACCCAAAGAGCTTTTGCTGAAGAGGAAACTCTGGAGGGAGAGAGGAAAGAGTTATCAAAGATACCTTTATTCCTGGTCATCTAGATCTTCCAACAGATGTACTTTGGAAATGCAACCCAGATTTTAGTGAAGTCTGGTTTTTGACGAAGAGATCCTTGGTAATAATATTTCCAGCAGGCGAAGAAGTCTCTCCAGTTTCTAGGCAGAGTGAGGTTCATGTGTAGTTCTTTGAGTGCATTATACCAGACCTCCTGAGTAAACGTGCATTCCAGGAAGAGATGTTCCAAGGTTTCTTTTGAATCTTTGCAAAGAATGCAGCGAGAAGGACCAACAGTACCTCGTTTTCTTAAATTTTCAGCCGTCGGGATTTTATGATGAGCTAAAATCCAACAGAAGGAGTTGATTTTTGGCATGTCATCTTTGCCCCAAATGTTTACCCAAATAGTTTCTTTCTTGTTATTCTCTGTGATACTTCTGTAGCGTGTCTGTAGCCAGCTTTGACCGACTAGTTTCCATGTTCTCCCCACATTCTGGAGTTAGTTAGATTGCAGTGGACTGGAGCTGTGCCTCGGAGAAGAGTTTGGAACGCTGAGAAATTGAAACTGAGATGTTCAGGAATTTCCATATCTTTCCATCTGGCTTTGATGAGGACAATTTTTTCAGCAAGTTTTATCCTTCTGGCTCCCCAGGATTGGATTTTATTTATTTATTTTTTGAACCAAACCTTGCCAGTCTGAAGATTTTTTTCCTTTGGTGAATAGGAACCCTAAGATATTTGAAAGAGTTCCAGTTTAGCTTTCCTACGTACCCTAGAGCTCTTGAGATCCTTGTCATTGTTCTTTCTGTGCAGTTCCAACCATAGATTTTGGTTTTTAAGGTGTTTACTTTTCCATTAGAGGCTTGAAGAAACGTGGATAGAGCTTCTTTAAATCTATTAGCAATGATAGATGAGGCTCCCCCGAGAATAATGGTATCATCTGCGAACTGAGCATGGTTTGCAACTTTGAATCCTTGAAGTTGTCCATTGTTTTGAAGGGCTTGCAGTTTCTTGCTCAAAGATTCAACAACTAAAAGATAAAGAAATGGGGAATGAGGGCATCCTTGCCGTAGCCCCCGAGAGGCTTGGAAGAAGCCAGCAGGTCTGCCATTGACAAGTGGAGCAATCCAAGGACTTCTAATGCAAGCTTTAATCCATTTGGTGAATCTTTGAGAGAATCCTAGTCTTTTCATTATCTCGAATAGGAAAAAATGATTTACTCTATCAAAAGCATTTGCCATATCCAATTTAATTGCCATACCTTGTTGTTTTCGCTCCAGGCTGGAGTGAATGGCTTCTTGGACAATAATGATATTATCCATGATTTGTATTCCAACGATGAAGCCTCCTTGTGTGTCCAAAATGATGTGCGCCATTATCTTCTTCATTCTTGTGGCAATAATTTTTGTGAGAATCTTATATGAAGTATTGCAGAGGGAGATAGGGCGAAATCTTTCCATCGAAAGGGGGTTTATTTCCTTTGGTATCAAATCCAAAAAGGTGGAATTTGTAGCTCCTCCAATTTTATCTTTTTTCCTAGTCCAGTTTAGCATCCTTTTAAGATCATATTTGATGATTTCCCAAGCAGCTCTGTAAAAGTTAATAGTGAAGCCATCTGGTCCCAGGGATTTATCAGGTTTTAGAGACCAAATTGCTTCAATGAATTCTTGCTCTGAAATAGGTTTTTCCAGGTCCTTATTTTCCAGGTCGGAAATAGATGTATGGATGCCTGAGACAAGCTCTGCTTGAAAAGTTGGATCAGTGTCCCCGCTGTCAGAATAGAGTTGATTGAAATGATGGAAAGCGAGTCTTTTGATTTCATCCTGTCCAGTGATTTTTTTATTGTTGTTGTCTTTTAGTTCCTTGATGAAGTTGAAACTCATTCTGGCCTTGGTTTGTTTGTGGAAATAAACAATGTTTCTATCTCCTCCTTTAAGCCAAAGTTTATGAGATTTTAATCTTCGGACCTCTTCTTCTTGTCTGGATGCTTTTAGAATTTCAAGATTTAGGGTTTTTTCTTGGAATAGGGAGGTGATGGTGATCTCTTCATGCTCCATTTTAGAGTGGAGGTTTGCTAGGCCAGATTGCAAACTCAATTTGTGGGAGGACAGTTCTGTAAAGGAGGAGATGGCCCATTGTTTGAGAGCAGAGCGGGTTTCCCTCAATTTTGATTCCCATATGTAGCTAGGGGAGCCATATAAGGAGGAGTTCCAAGCCAAATGGATGATATCTAAAGTTTTAGCGTTATTGAGCCAAAGGGGATTAAATCTGAAAGGGATAGGTCCAAGGTTAGAGGGAGGAGTGATGGTGAGAGAGATAGGTTTCTGATCAGAAGTGGCTGAGGGAATGATGGAAGAAATCAAAAGGAGTTTTTGGAAGGAAGAGCTTACCAAGAATCGATTGAGCCTAGTAGTGATGTGTCCTAGTCCAGCTCGTTTGTTGCTCCAAGTGTAAGTCCCGTTTTTAGGAGGGGGGTCCAATAAGTCCATATCGGCCATTAAGTCTTCTAACTTTTCACCAAAGGGAACTCTGACAAACGATCCTCCTCTTTTTTCCAGTCTTGACTTTGTGGTATTGAAGTCCCCAACTATGATGACATCCTTTCCATGTAGATCGGCCTTAAGTGAAAGGAGAGAGTCCTAGAAGCTCATTTTATCTCTGTAATGTGTGGGTCCGTATACATTACAGATATAGATGAGATCTTGGTTGCTTTCATTTGAATTTCCATCAGCATCCAATGGTTGTTTTCAGCAACTGGATGGATTTTGTATTTGTCTAGTCTACAGAATAGAGCTAGGCCTCCTAAAGCTCCTATGGAGCTGACTGCTTTGCCTACACTATTTTTCTAGAAGAGGCGAGAGAGACCTAATACCTCTTCTTTTGTCATTTTTGTCTCTTGAAGTAGCAGAATGTCTGGTTTCTTAGAGTTTAGGATATTTTTTAGGGCATCTACCTTGATTGTGCCCCCCAGACCTCTGTAGTTCCAAGAGACAATTTTCATTATTTCTTGGATGCGAGAGATCCTGGTCGGGATCTAGTATCTTTGAAACCGCCATTGCTCTTGTTATTTTGCAGAATTTTAGTGTCCTCTATGCTCAATTGCCTTCCGATTTCTATTTTTCTTTCGGTTTCATGTTCTCTATGTTGTTTATGGGACCTTCTTTCTCTGGTGGACATAGATGGACCTAAGTTTGAGATTTCTTGAGTCCCTTGAGAAGACGTATTACCTGGAGTTGAAAATGTTGGATTGATTCCGCTTTGCTTTACCATCTCTGCCCAAGTGCACTCGGGGGTTGTTGCTTCTTCGTTTGCTCTGTCCACCATTACTTTGTTGACTACAACAGAGGGAGAAGGAGGAGTTTGGGTCCTGTGTTCTTCTACTTCAGGATTTGTATCGGGGATTTCAGTGTTAGGAATTTCTCCTTCCTCAGGAGTCAAGGAGTTGAATTGGTTTCTGGTAGAGGGACCCGTATTTTCTTTGATTTATTCCTTATTTTTTCTTGAATGAGCTCCATTTTTGTTGATGGCGGGGGTAGGGTTCTTTTCCCCCCCTTTTTTGGTCTGTTGCCAATTCTCTTCATGGTTTTTTTCATTGGCTTCTTGAGTTGCTTTAGGGCAATTTTTAACAAAGTGCCCATATTCGTGGCATTTCCTGCGTTTGAAAGGGAGCTGCTCATAATCAATTTTTTGGTAGAACTCCCAGTCGTCCATGAATAGATTTACTCCTTCTGGTAGACCTTTTTCCAGATCGACTTCAACACATATCCTGGCACAAGAGAATAGTGGACCTTTTGGTTCAACTTTATCAATAAATTTACCTAAATAATTTCCAATTACCTGAAGGGCTTCATTGTTCCAGCAGTGGAGGGGTAGATGGGGAAGGTGGACCCAAACCAACACAGCTGAGGGAATATCTTTCTCTGGATTGAAGGATAAGCTCCAGCGGTTGAGATATAGTCCTCTCGAGCCCAAGAAATACAGACCGCTTCAGAAAATGAGGTCTCTGTCTTCCTTGAGTTCGAAGAGGAAAGTAAAAAAACCTTTGCCACAGAAACAATGCTGAAGACCTCCTAAGATGAGGGGCATCCAGTTCTTGGAGATCCAGGTTTCCATAGTTTTCGGAGAAGGCCAAAGCCCAATATACTGGCCTATGAGGCCTCGTTCGCTCAGGGAAAGAGCTTTCATTCTTGAAGCTGCAGACGTGATTTGGATTCTTGGAGCAGCGACACGTTTGACGAAGGTAGAGGTGGAAGGATTTGTGACAGGAGGGGGAGGAGAGGAGGCAGCCAGAGCCTGGAAGGTGAGATCCAGATGACGTCAGAGCTCCTCCGGAGAAGGGTCTGAGGGCGTTGAAGCCATGCATGAAGGGCAGCGACGTTGCAAACCCTAGGAGAGCGTCGCAGCCCTAACCAAACTCATTTGAATCCAACAAATCCTATTGTAATTTAAATTTAAAAAAAATATAAATTCATGAATTATTTATTTTATATCTAATTTAAATTTTCATAAATGAAATTCATTAAATTAAAAATGCCATACATAAACGTCAAAAACATTTCTTATATATATATATATATATATATATATATATATATATTATAAAATTTAAATTGATAAAAATCTCAAAACATTTTAATTTAATTAAATATTATTTCAAATCCTTCTTAGTACAACCCACTAATCCTTTTTAAAAATCCTTTTTAGTACAGCCCACTAATCCTTTTTAAAGATTGAATAATAGTAACCTCTTAACTAATCAAATCCAAGAAAAAATTTAATTGTGTAAAAAGGTTTAGGTGCTATTCCAATGATTAAAATTTTCAACCAGTCTAATTATATTTACTCTATGAAAAAAAATTAATTTTATATTTCTTTATAATTTAAAAATATTAGATTAATCAAATTTTTAATTATTATTTAGTAATTAATTTTTTACATTATTTAATTAATTAATAATTAATTACATAATATTAGTGGTCCTCTTCCAACTGAACATGCCCGTCAGATGTCATACATTTATTGTCGTATGATATTGCTTTTCAAGTGGTACCAATGTCATTGGAACCCAACAATGAATCTTCTTCAAAATACAATGTGGTAACTTTTTATTGGATATACCCATTTTACTACATTATACTTGCTTTCATATTGTTAATAGTTTTCACAAATGTATTTGGTAACCAAATTGCGTGTCTTCTGAATGTCACTTACGACCTAATGGTGGACATATGGTGCATTCTCATGGTTGCAAATAATGCATAATGCATAATGCACGTGGAGGGATCTTGGTTAGGATGATAAAATCTCATTGCTGTAATAATATAAACAATTATTAAAAAAAAATTGTTGCAATGTAAGGAAGTATAATTTAAAATTACAGTGATTTGTAATTTTTTACTAAATATAAGTTTTTTGATACACCAGATTGAAGGTTGAAAATGAGTTTTAAAGTTAATAGGAATTTATTCATTAAAACTTTGACTATAAAATTTTACCCTTCAAGTTTTTTGTCCATTTTAAGATGGCCCACATTGTTGAAAATTTTAATCAACTTAAATGTTCTTAAAATTTAATATTTATTATTGTTATCTTTATTAAATGAAATAGTGCTATAATTTCTATTAGATTTTAGTTCTCAAGTAATATGAACAATTTCTTGGCATTCTCTTAACACATTGAATGTTTACCCTTCAAGTTTTTTTGTCCATTTTAAGATAGCCCACATTGTTGAAAATTTTAATCAACTTAAATGGTCTTAAAATTTAATTATCTTTATTAAATGAAATAGTGTTATAATTTCCATTGGATTTTAGTTCTTAAGTAATATGAATAATTTCTTGACATTCTCTTAACACATTGAATGTTGGAAGGTTCTCTTGATGAAGAGTTTGACAAGCAAATCAAGGCTCAACCTACCATGGAGTGAGTTAGTTGCTGAGGAATCTATGGTCCCTGGCTCCATTACAATGCCATCATAGAGCATGGTTGGTTAAAATGAGAAGAGGAGGTCCATGGTTAAAGGTCATGGCTAAAGACTTTGACTCAAATAAACTCTAAGTAAGTTTTGATTAGTTTTTATCTAGATTTATTGGGTTTAATTTAGTCTTTGTCTAGATTTATTGAGTTTAGTTCATTTTTTTCTTAATCCCATGCCGAGAGGTAGAGCTTAATCCCTCATACTTTTTTTTCTCACTATAATGCCCCATTGGCATGACTCTATTTTGTACATCTCCTTCTATGTATTGTGTTATGGGACAAATTGTTTTAACTACAGACATTTACATATTATGCATGGGATGTTATTTTGGATAAGATGTAGTTGTGAGTTGGTTGGCTTGCATATCATGATGATTTCTAGACATGTTATGCTGATTGATAGATTATGGTTTTGATATTTGAATTGCATGATGTGATAAAAAATGACAATTAAATAGTATTAATGTTGTTGAACAAGCGTGAGTTTTGGGAGGGAAGTTGGATTTACATGTTTTTCTTGAAAGGAGATGTTTGTTGATAACCGGGTTTAAAGATCACAAGCATCGATAAGTCATTTGAGTAAGACATTGAGGGTAGCATATGATTTAAGCAAATTGATTTGATTGTGCTATATTCCCAATTTGATCTAATTGATCTCATAGGTTCATGCATGTGCAAGGTACAAAGTGATGTCTTGCCAGCTTACAAACATATGGGTGTGAGACATGATAAACAAACCTAAAATAGAGGTGGAGGGTATCTTGTTTCAAAATACCTGGAATGAGTACTTCCATCATGTAGAATAAGGGAGTGACCAATCCTTATTCTATGATTATAATCAGGATGTGAAACATGATAAAGAAACCTAAAATAAAGGTGGGAAGTATCTTTTTTCAAAATACTTGGAATAAGTACTTCCATCATGTAGAATAAGAGAGTGACCAATCCTTATTCTATAATTGGGTAGGGAGGCCCTTTCTACAACCCAAAGTGGATGAGATGTGTCACGTCTGTCACATGTCGGCTCCAAATTTAAATTGGCTAGATTGTAAAATACATTTATATAAATATACATTGAATTTCAAATTCAATTTCCATTCATGCATCCTCACATTTTAAATAAATTGTTTCATAAATAGTTACAAGAATAACTATTTTACTTCATAACCAATGAATCAAAGCAATTTTTGCATATTTGTAGGCTTTATGTGTTATTGTTTAGGATCCCAAATTCGAATAGTTGGTGTTATCGGACAATCTACTCGAGTGGACGCGAGCATGATCTCCCTAGTCCAAATGGATCTATAACAAATGAGAACAGAATATAAAACTACTTTCCTAGATCAATTAGAGATCAAGGTAATTAGATGTCTTACCTTCAAATTCATGGATTTGTCTCCTCTTTATTGCTCCAAATTTCGCGATCGTTAGATCCGTAGCTGCAAGACCTGTCAAAGCACATAGAGACAAAACAAGCAGTAAAAGTACATCTAAACACTAATTGATCCAAGTAAATAGTTAAGGAAGTAAACTATAAACATCATCAATACAAGGACATTTATGGAAAGAGATTATATTACTGTAAAATCAATGAGAAATACATAGTAGAGTGATGATTACAACCCAAGCCTTAACGCTACAATCTTCCGCCAACAAGCCAAGCCAATGCTTCCAAAGGAAATGTATGCCTCCCAAGAGATGGATAGGGATCACCTAGGATAATTCCACTAGCATGTAAGTGCTATAGACTTCCTCCCTTTGGAATAGGGAGGAGCTTTGTATATATAGGACCAAGTGGATAGAGTAGGTTGAGGATCATGGGGAGAGGACTAAGGGATCCTCCCTTGAGGTTAGGGAACTGTAGGATAGCTCACCCAGATGTTAGGGATAGAGATCCACCTCATCTACCTTCTAGAATTCGCTTGAAAGCCACCTTTATCCTATTTAACCACCACTGGCGCATGCTGTATGAAGGAAAATTGCACCTGATAGGGAAAACGCAGGCTTCTCAAAGACAACCTGAGCCATCGACGTAGTCTACCAGATGGAAATCTGCGCCTGACCTAGTTGGGCGCTCCTTGCTAGAAGGAAACTTGCGCCGACCCAACTAGACATTATGGACAAAGGGAAACAACTTTCTCTAAATGAATTCTTGATCAGGGAGACTTCAGGGATTAAGGCACTGAGTTGACATGGGTCTCATGATGACGAGATTTAGGTGTAACAGAATGCCCCCCAAAGCATGAAGCCGACAAAACAAGACAGGTGAAGTGCTTTGAAAGATGGATGGAAAGGACTTGCTGGATGAAAGATACTACTGCAGTACAATTGAATCTGAGATACAAGTCTCATATGACACACAACATGGCTGCTGACCAATACATTGCAGATCCATGGTACTAGGGACCGACTGAACAATCGTAGACACAATCTGTGCTACTAGACATAATCATAGACACAATCATGGCTACTAGACACAATCGTAGATCCATCATGAGATGATAACACAACCACGACCAATACAAAGTGGATCCGTGTGATATGATTCAAACAATCTCGATCACAACCTGGGTAAGATATGATTTCCCCAGGGTCTTCAAGCCGAACCCACAATGACACGAATCTATCCATGTGATTACAATGTTTTGGAGTCGAACATGGTAGAAACACTTGATTACCAGTCATTGATGTATACCGTTAACAAGTGCGAGGGAAATCACCATTAATGTCAATGATACCCAATCCTTGGATGAGGTGTTGAAGTCGACAAGGACGAATCCATTGAAGGAGGGCCATGATGAATCCCCCATCAATGACACAAAACTCAATAACAGATGTTTGGTGTACTAACTGCAGATGATGAGTAACAAACATCTCTTGAACTTGGGCATGGCATGACTTGGCAGTATTGACACGACAAGAATGACACTGACCCCCAATGCAACTAATGATGGAAACATTCTTTGGATGACCCAAAGGAGTGACATGACTCATGGAATCAATGAGACCCAAATACAAATGGATTACCCAAGTACTGAATGCAAATGCAAATGAGTGCCATGTTCAAGAGCAATTATGTACTGCCGTATATTATAGTGTAACACAAAATACTCCCTTTTTCCCCATCATGATTGATGAGTGCCTCTCTTGTTTTTTAACGAGCTTGAGGAGGCTAAACAGATGCTCGGTATAGCTCATCCCATGGAAGAGTCCAATCCCAAAAGTTTTACAAACCTAGGATAGGAGGGGTTCCTCCCATGATGGGCCCTTCAATGTTAAATTTTAACGAGTCCAAATAAGGTAAACTTGGCGTCATTTCATATTTAGAAAGTCTGAAAAGAACTAAAGAAGACTCCAAAGGTCCTTTTTCGTAAAGTTAGCTTCTTCGCCCGGAAAAGGGTAAAACAATGCAAGAGAGGACTCTTCCAGTCATGATTGGCTGGATTATTTTTTTTCGTAACCTCCTGGTCCGAAAAAGGGGTAAAATATCACCAGAAAGATGATCATTCAAATACTTTTACAAGCGTGAACGCATCAAGTTCGCTTGGCGATCTTTTTCGTATTTCAAGATCTTGAAAAGAGCTTAAAGAAAGACTCTGGGGGGTTCCTTTTCCATGGGAGTTTAACGAGCCCGAAAAAGCGATAAACTATAACTCGGTGACTTATTCTCATCGTTTTACGAGCATGAGAAAGAATAAAGAGTTAGCTCCGTGTCATTAATAATTGAATTTAATGAGCGAAATAATGACATAAAGACGCTCAACGAGTTGTTCATACCTGATAATACGCGCAGAATGACCACAATTGTAAAAAACATCATTAATGAGGTTCTTAAATTCACTTGCAAGCTTCGAAACTCAGTCAAAATGATTAACCAAGTATAAATAATTCCAACTATAGTAAAATAACCCACAATGGAATAAATTAAAAAAGGAATATGCTCTTTTTTAATATAAAATGGGGTAAATAGTGAAAATCAATTACTATTTTTTTTACCAAATTGGAGAGGTGAGAAGTGTTGTTTGGAGCTGTTATTCCTTTGTCGATTCCGGGAGCTGTGATCGACCGTTTCAAGTGCCGTCAGCAACAGGTAACCCTAAACTCAACTATTTAACTTTTCAGCGGTTTACTTTTTTTCTTTTCTTCATTTTTGTTGGGTTTGGACATGGTTGGAGGGAGATATTGCGCTCGACGGCCGACGTAGTCTCCCCTTTCGGGAACTGTGCCGCGATAGCGCCGATGCAAATCCCGAGCTGACGTCTTGTGCCGACGACACCCCGTTTGTAAAGATGGGCTACGTCGGCGCAAGTCCACCAAGCATGTGCAAAATCTAACCATAAGAAATCACTTTGGATGGGTTTAAAAGGTTCTAAAGATTTTCTATTGGATTTTTGGACAGGATTACAACGACCAAAACGATCCTCGAGTGGCGAGAACGCGAGCACGAGCTCGATGATGCTCAAGCAGAAAATGATCCCCAATGTATAGCCGCATTGAGGAATTGTGGTTTGCTCAAGTACTTCCAAGTTCCGGGCATGAGGGCCCAAGTGTTGTTGTTGTCATATCTGGTCCAATGATGGGACCCGGTACGACAACACTTTCAGATTGGTGTGCACACTTTGAGTATAGATGTTGAGGAGATCTACTTTCTGATAGGGTTGTCCCGACGGGGAAAACCTATGTCCCTGACTGGATGACGGGGGGGGGGGGGGGTGATCGCACTGTGGAGGACATGATTGACCAGTGGTGCATTCCAAGTACTTAGATGGATGGTGGGAAGATTCCCATCAAGGATGTCTAAGACCGATTCCTCCGTACTGTGCTCTTTACCATTGTGAGGGTGGTCGGTAGTCGATCTGCTCATCTGGTGAGCAAATCTCAGATGATGTACACCGAGGAGTGTATGGATCCTACTATATTAAATTGGTGTGAGGGGATCCTCACCAGTATACAGGATTAGGAGACCAAATTTCGGTGTGGGGCGCTGAAGCAATTTGGTTACAGTTTAGTGGTGATGTCATTCATGCTGGAGCAGGTGCCGCACTTACGCCCGCAGGTAGACCTTGAGGATCGAGATGCTCGAGATCCTCATATGATCAGGTGGTTCGAGGTGATGGCCCAACATGGTGGCGGGGGTCCTATTATTAGCTTCGGTACAAGTTTCTTCACATCGCTGAGGGGTCAGCTCCTCATGGTGGAGGACTACCTGTACGATGGGACGGACTTCAGAGGTGACCTTGACCTAGTGCTTCCTGAGGGAGCGCAGTGGGGCGATATCGGTAAGAACAACTATTGCTTGTGTTTTTCATTTTATGTATTTATGATTTTTTTTGGAGTAGTGCTGATGGTTTTCATATGTTTCATGCAGATGTGGGTCCGGTAAGACTGGTTGGAGTCTCTCCTCTCGCGTGGAGAGGGGCGGTACTAGAGTTGGGCTCTGCGGCTCGAGATGCCATCGAGGAGATGGAGGAGGTCGAGGATAACCTCCACAGGATGACTCTGGATATCCTAGAGCCAGGTGTCCATGACCTACCCCGTCGCTACCAGTGGCTTACGGTCGGGGTATCTTTGCGTTTTGGCATATTGCTCCAGAAAGTGGCAAGGGTCGTGGTCTGCTATCATGAGTGTCCTAGGGACTAGGCTCATGTTTTATATGTATATACTGAAAACTTATGAGCTTCATATTTTGTAGAGAGGACTCTTACTGAAAGTTTGCATGCTTCAGATTTTGTATCAGCACTACCATTTTTGTACTTTGTACCGATTTTATGTATACAGAAACTATTGGAGGATTTTATACATATTGTGTTCTATTGGTGATTGATGGGATCTTGTTTACATGTTTTGCTTATACAATAGATAATTTACATGTCATGTCTATTTTTTGTATCTTATGGATATCTTATGTGTGTGCAATGTACCAATCTAGGATAAAATTGGCCATAGTGTTGGCAACAGTGTTCATGTCTCGTGGAATGTGCAAGTATTGAACAAATTCAAAGGACCTTTCCAGGAGACAAACTCGTCAGAAAAGACCAAGCAGAGTGGGGTCGCGGACAGCATAGATCCGGTTAATATGAGAAACCACTAGTTGTGAATCCAGATGGATAACAATGTGGCTCATACCCAAGGAAAGAGCGTTGGTTAGGGTTCCATCACCGCATGATATTCCGCGGCGTTATTGGTTGCGTATCCTAGACAATGTCCTCCTGAGCTGGTAAGCTCACCAGTGGGGGAATAAAGTACCCAGGCTGCCGAAGCAAGGTTACAGGTATGCCGGATGGTGTTGTTCGTGAATCCAAAACAGGTTTCCATCTGTACATGCAAACAGAACATGGTATAAGTAGAGAAAAAAGATCCTAACATACTAAAACAAAACGTCACACCACACAAAACACATGCCATGTACAGTATATACAAGATACTTATGCGTGAGAAACTCATGCATAATACCTCTTCAGGTAGATCCCATTACGAGGCTCTCCTAGATATATTCTATCGTAATCCTCTAGCTCGTATGCTCCCTTCTCCAGAACACGTTTCATAATGTATGGCCCATACCACATGGAATCAAACTTACCTACCCCCAGCTTATCATGCCTTTGGTCATACATGAGGACCAAATCACCCTCGTTGAAGATACGAGATTCAACCGGATTATCATACTGAGCTTTGATGCGTTTCTTATGTGCCTCATTCGCAAGAGCAACATCGCGGAGGGTCTCGTCGAGTTTTTCTAGGTGAAGGAAGCGTTCTTCCTCGACAGTGACGTTTAGGAGAAGTTCAACTGCAAGTCGGAGAGATGGAATCTTTCACTCTATTGGTAGGACTGCCTCCAATCCATATACTAATTGGAACGGTGTGAATCCAGTGGCAGTCTTGACGGAGGTTCGGTATGCCCATAGTGCAGAAAATATCATGTTACATTGTTATGCCAGTTTGATTTGTATGTACCCACCATGCGTTGAATCATGGTTTTCAAGACCTTATTGATGGCCTCTACTTGCCTGTTGGAATGTGGGTAGTAAAGGGTTTAGTTTTCGTGGCAAAAACCCAGTCTGGCGCTCAATTCATCTACCATGTGGTTTTGAAAGTGAGATCCATGATCGGTGACTACGGCTTGTGGAACTCTGAACCACGTAATGACATGATTGAACATGAAGAGTGCAGCACTTTTTTCGTCTTCGTTGTATGTAGGCATAGCCTCGGCCCATTTAGTAGAATAATCCACGGCTACTATGATGTAACCATGCCCCCCGGAAGAGGTAGGCTTACAGTGCATGAAATCTATGCCCCATTTAGCAAAGGGGCCGATGACAATAACCAGGTGTAAAGGGGCTGGATGGGAGCGCTTTTTAGATTGAAAGTGCTGGCATGGGGGACAATTCTTAATAGCTTCAATGCAATCTTTGAAGATGGAAGGCCAGTAATATCCCATGCGTGGTAGCTTCTGGGATGTAGCCATCCCAAAGAGATGACCGCCACAAGCCCCAACGTGACAGTCATCGAGGACGTGTTCAACCTCCTCGTGTGTCAGACAACGTCGAAGAACAGAGTCAACACCACGACAGTACAAGGTATCGCTGATGATCAAGTAATACTTGGCATGGTGGCGTATACGACGATGGTCGTCACGAGACAGTTGGGGGTTGAACCATTGGGTTTGAAGATATAAGGTGATATCGCCATACCATGGGTCTGATGTGCTGATGAGAAACAACGACTCATCTAGAAGAGAATCATTGGGATTAGATCCTGAATCAACACGGGGAAGATCACAAATGAGTTTTGCAAACACCAAATATTTCTTTGACTTGGCCTTCTCTAAGAGGAGATCAAATTCCTGAAGTATCATGATCCACCATGAATACTTTCCCCTAAGCACCTGATGTGTAAGGACGTGGTACATGGGGTTTGAGTTGGAAATTATGGTAGTGGTGCGGAGCAGTATGTAGTGCCAGAACTTTTGGACGGCAATAACGACCGCAAGAGCGAGTTTCTCGACATGCGAATAACGGGTTTCAGAGTCAATAAGACCCTTACTTAGGTAATAGATCACATGTTCCTGGGCGTTAGCATCTTCCTGGACCAATACCATGGTGATCGTGGTGGCAGAAGCGGCAAGATAAAGGATGTAATCCTTATAGTAATTGGGCGGTTGGAGCACAGGGGCGTGGGTAATGGCGTGTTTCAAACTATTGAAGGATTGTTGTGCTTGGTCGTCCCAGATGAAGGGGACATCCTTCTTCAGTAATCGCATATAGCCCTATGTCTTCTGAGCAAAATTACATACAAAATTCTGTAGGTAAGTTGCCTTCCCTTGCAAACTTTGTAGTTCCATAATGTGAGTGGGAGGTGGGAGAGTGACGATGGCCTCCACCTTCAAGGGATCAATACGGATCCCGTCTTTTGAAAAGATAAAACCTAGGAGGCATCCAGACTCGACGCAGAAAATACACTTGTGAGGATTCAGATGAATGCTATACCACCTGCATCTGAGGAATACAGTTATCAGATGGTCGATGTGGAACTCGTGATGCTGTGAATGAGCACGGAGATCGTCAAGATAGGGCTCCACAAAGTCCTTCACATCATGAAAAGCATATGACATGGCTTGCTGGAATGTAGCACCAACATTTATAAGACCAAAAGGGAGTTTACGATAAGAAAACGTACCCCAAGGGAAGATGAAAGCAGTCTTATGTTGGTCGACTGGGTGGATCTCAATCTGGTTGTAACCGGAAAAGCCATCCATGAATGGGAAGATGACACTTCCAGCGCAATTGTCAATTATCTAATTGATGAAGGGAGTAGGGTAGTTTTCCTTAGGACAAGCCTTGTTCAGATACCTATAATCGACATAGACTCAGATGGTGCCTTGCTTCTTAGCCATAGGGATGACATGGGAGACCCATTCTGTTAAAGGAATATGGTAGATAAAGCCGGCCTTCAAGAGCTTTTCTATCTCAGCTTTAATTGCTGTAGTTTTTTGAGGGTGTACTAGTCTTAACTTTTGGTGGACTGGTTTAGATTCGGGATAGGTTTTAATATCATGCGAAACAATGGCAGGGTCTATCCCGGGCATCTCCTCGTAGGTCCAAGCGAACACATCGCGGTATTGTTTGAATAAGGCCGTGTATGTGGTGATCTCTTCAGGAGAACAGTTCTGGACTAAATGAATATGTTCCACGACACCAGGGTAATCGAGATGTCAATCGGAATGGTGGGATCGATGTTTTCCAAGTTGCCCTCAGTGACCGTATGGAAAGTGAGGATCGGTGATTGGGGGCAAGGATAGACATCTGGTGTGAAAATGGTTGTGATGTTGTTCTCCACGGAATCTAATGGGGGTAGGAAATACGATCGATGGTGAAGGTCTTCCCACGGGGGGTCATCCGTGCTCATAATATCCATAATGGACTCGTCAGAGTGAAAAGTCCGGAGCAGAGGATCTGAATAAGGTGATGTCTGCTGTAGAGAACAAGATGTAGAGGCCACGACTAAGTGGTCCTCAGGGGTTGAATGGATAGCTTCATAAGTAGCTTCAGCTGGTGAGAGAGGCATGGTGTTTCCAATCAAATGCATGGTGGCCTTATCGGGTACAAGGCCATTGATCAATAGAGTTGGAAAAATATGGAAGCATGGAGGAGATCATGTTCACCATGGAAACATGGTTAGGGGGATTTGGGGTTGGAAAGACACCCATAAGCGATGAATATTTTATGAGGCCGACCCCCACACTCTCATATAGCTGCGAAGAGTGTCCTAGCAAGGGGATATTATCGCCAAGATGAGTAGCGGTGTCCAATGTACATAAGTCCAAGTCAATGGTGACAATTCGGCCTTGATGGGGGAATTGCACAATGTGGAAGACAGATGATGCGACCACAGTCATGGCGTAAAACCAATTACGACCAAGTAAGAGATTATAATCCAAAGGGGTTGCGACTACTTCCACGTTAGTGGTTACAATATTACCCCCCAACTCTACTGCTAAGTCTTGTAATAGCCCATGGGGTTGAAAGCCACGACCGTCGAATGATTTCAGGGTATTAGGAGAATGGTTTAACTCGGGAGAACCAATGGCTCTCCAACAAGATAGCGACATGACCAAGGTAGAAGCACCTTCATCTAGTACAGTACGGTGGATTGTATTCACAACAAACTTCGTGGAAACTTGGAAACATAGCTGGTGGGAAAGCCTTAGTTTAAAATACTCAAGTCGAAACATGATTGTATTCGAGGAATCCGAATCTACCGTGCCAATGGAAATGAGAAGAGTCTTGCATTGGTTGGGACAATTCTGCAAGATCTTTAGTGTCGACATGACACAAGGGGCTTGCGCTAAGTCCTCTACGATGTTATAGTTCTGAGCTGCCCGAGCATTAGGATTGAAAACTGCCTTTCAAATCGTGCTCTTAGGTGGGTGCAACACTGACTCTAATGAAGGATTCTCAATGGTGAGAGAAGCTTTTGGTATGGAAATATCGGGAATAGAGGTGGAAGATTTTTCAGTATTACTTCCGACGGGGTCCTTCGGAGGGATTGAGTTGTATGAACGCGATCGTGTGTTCAAGTTAACTGTCTCACTACGCATCATGAGAACATGCACGGTGGATGATGTTTCTCCTTGAGAAGGAGAGGGTTGAGCAATCATTTGTTGATTTTGGGTGGGGAAGGGATCATTGAGAACTGCGGGTGTGGATTTTCCTTTAAGAAAATTCTGCACTTTGTCTCGGTGGGGACATTCTTTGGAGAAATGGTCACCACCACACAGTAAACAAGGATACTTGAGCTTCCGTTTCTATTTCGTGTCTTCAGGGGGGTTCTTGTGCTCCTGCTGATTGGAATATTTATTGGGTTTACCTTTGTTTTTCTTCTTGCCACCGGATTTATGAGGCGAAGCTGATTGGAAAGAATTCACCTCCTCGGTGGGAGCAGGAGTGGGTGACTTGGTGGTGCTGCTGCCATCCTATGGTGAGGGTGGGGACGAAACATGGTGGTTCGATGATCCACCTGTTGATGTATATGTAACTTCGGAATTTATTTCATCTATGTATTTTATATATATTTATTGTACCCTTATAAGAGATGTGTTATTCCTCTATAAGGAAGTGTCGTCATGTGGATTGACAAGTGTCGCAAGTGTGTGTACTTGCCGATGGGTTATTAGAACACCATGTGTGGGGTCGGCCCTGAAATATATATTATATTGTGGATGTATCTAGATAGACAAGTTGGCCCCATAGTGTAACTTGGAAAACAAGTTAATTATAAATAGAGATCAGGAGATCTCTATTTGGATCATTCGGAAAGACACACTTCTCTCACTCAGAAAGTGGCGCACTAGTGAGGAGGAGGATCATCTGCTCTAGGAGACTATCTCAAGTGTATTTTGGTTGTACTTTGGTTGAGCCATTGCTCTCTCTATCTCTGAGGAAGTTGTGGGGTTTTTCACCTTAGGGTTTGCCCCATGGAAACTCTGTGTCTCTTGTCTCTCAGGCTTTTCATTCTTGTGATGCTTGTCATGCTTATTGTGATTGTTATGCATTGATATACTGTATATGTTATTCTCTCAGTAAAGATCCAAGAGTATTGTGAATTAATGCTCAAATTCTAACACCACCAGTTTGAGTAGAAGGCTGGGAGTTAAGGGAACGGATAATGTCGTCGACTTAAGGTCCCTTGGGTGGTTTTGCAGGATCGTATGTAGGGAGGGTTGCATCAGGAACAATTCCATATAACGTGTCGGATTGAGCATAGACAAGGTCTAAGCAGTGGGCACGATAGCCTGTTCCTCGGTGATGGCCCCTCCCATTGCCACGTCTCGAGCTACGGTGGGTAAAAGAGACTTCGTGAACCAGTCAGCTAAGAGTTAATCTGGAATGGGAGCCTTAATGAGACATTGTCTCCTTCTCCACTCATGGATATGGTCAGATATATGAGTTGCGTTGGTTTGGCGGAGCAAAGTCAGTAGGTTCGTACCAGTTTCGTAGCGTATGGGTAACTGGAAATGAGTTAGGAAAGACATAGAAAGAGAGAGGAAATAAGGGAATGAGTGCGGTGGTAATTCGGTATACCACTTGGTATCTGGGCCGGTGAGGGTCCTTTGAAATAACCTTAGATGGATCGAGTCGTCCATCAAGGAATTGGATGAGCACCATAGATGGTATGTCATCACATGGTTTTTCGGGTCTTCACCGAGTCTGCCATCAAATTTGGGAATATTAGAGGGTAGCTTGACCGGAATGGGTGGCCAATTATAACCGTGAAGGATGGGATCATTGGTAAGACGAGACAAGTCGGGTAGGTCCAAAGTAGCAAAAAATGGTAGCTGTTGGTTCAGCTGTGGATACTGATAGTATTGATATGGCATATATGGACCAGTAGGACCTTGAATCGACTGATTGTAAGGTGTTCCCGTTGGGAATCGGCCATAAGGGGGTGTGCCTCCTAGGTTAGGTGGCGGACCGTATGTAGGTTCGCCGCCATAATAGGGTGGTCCACAGGGTAATTTTTAGGGGCGAAATTTTGCCAATTGGCTATGTTTGGGGCATTATTTCAAAAAATAAATTCATTATTTGGTCATTTTTAGCCTCTAATATCGCCTATATTTACATAAAATATGTTTTTTTATCATAATATTCACCAAAATTTACACGTTTCAGTAGTAAATTGTATGTTTCATTTTTTATATTCGCCTACCTATCTATATATATGTTTTTTTAATGCAAAATAATCGCCTACAATACTATACTTAAGAATACTAATAGAATCCTTGCAAAATACCCTGGTGGTCCACCACCGGAAGGTGGTCCTCCACCGTCGGAATAAGGTGGGCCTCCACTAGAAGGTGGGGGTCCTCCTCTGCCGCTGGGATAAAGGAGTCCGCTGCCTCTGCCGCTGGAATAAGGTGGGTCACCGCCTCCAGAATAAGGTGGGCCACCACCTCCAGAATAAGGTGGGCCTCTTCCACCGGAAGGTGGTAGTCCTCCACCTCCAGAATAGGGTGGGCCTCCTCCAAAAGGTGGGGTTCCGCCGGTGCCGGAAGGTGGGGGTCCTCCGCCTCCAGAATAGGGTGGTCTGCCGCTAGAAGGTGGTCCTCCACCACCGGAATAAGGTGGGCCTCCACCAGAATGTGTGGGTCCTCCTCCATTGTCGGAAGGTGGGGGTCCTCCGCCTCTGCCACCGGAGTAAGGTGGCCTCCACCGCCAGAATGGGGTGGGCCTCCACTCCTGCGAGAAGGTGGAGGTCCGCCCCCTCGAGAAGGAGGTGGAATGAATGGTGGTGGGGTTCGTTGAACATGAGGAAAAGTTGGTGGGGGTCCAATTGGTGCAACGTTATAATGTACCCATGGAGTGTGTGAGTTTCCGGGATAAGGTATCCCTTGGAGTACGTTTCTGGGATTGAATTGTCTTGACATAGGGTTAAAATGGCCTGGATATGCTTGACTCCATGGTGGTTGAGTTGAGTTGGATGGACCTCCACCATGATGTAATCCCATGGTGGGTCCCATAATGGGTAAGGAGTTGCCAATGGAATGGCCGATTGGGAGTCCTCCACTCGTACTATGGCTAGAGAACAGGGGTTTCCCCCCAGTAACAATGTTTTAACCACGTATTGATGGTTGACGGATAATGGGTTGATAATTATTTACTATTGGAGGAACACTACTCGTGATAAAATTAGGAGGTAAAGAGTATCCTCCCCGCGATTTTTGGGGTGGGGGAGGGGTGGGTAATGTTCCAGTAATAGTAGGAGGGGTGTTGGATTGTTTTCCTTCACTGTTTGGAGTCACTTGGGGCATGGAACTGGTCTCCTGATTAAGAAGTGTATTCGCAGGAAACGAGGGTTGACCAGGTTCGTAAGTGGTCACATTATGTATGGGTATTTTCGGTGAAGCAATAGATATTGAACGAATGGTGGTATGTTAAAATATGGGCATCTCCGAAGTGTCTCTTCTCCGTGAGAGAATTTGGCGCCGAATTTCTTCACCAGTTGGCGTAATTGGTCCATGAGTTCATATACTGGAGCCAAGCGCTCAGAATGGGGATCCCAACAAAGAGGGGAATATTTTTTCTCCGGATGTAATTCCAGGTGGGCCCATTGTTGCCCTAGAGAGGTGTCCCAAAAGGATACAGATGGACCAAATGCTACGGATACAGGGTCATCTTGGGATGGATTTAACCAGTTTATAGCCCCAGGTTCTCCTTCCAACGAACGGTGGAAGGATGTGTCTCATGAAGTAGACTGTTCCATGGTCATAGACCTTGGAGGGTCAGTGACTGGCGGACTCAAAGGAAGTGAAAATTTCACTCCCGACTCCATGGTGTAGTTTTCTGCTTCGGGTGAGATGACTGTAGTATGTTGATCCATGTTTTCCCTCGAAAGTACCTCCTGATTAAGGGGATATTCGGGGGAAAGTTTAAAATTCTACGATACCTTCTCAAAGGTTGTTTAGCCAGAATGAACGAACCATAAATTATCCTAAGTGTATTCTATACAAAATAAAAGCAATCTAGAAAAATCTACACAAACTACGGCCGCAAGCAAACTTATGTGATAGGTTTGGATTCAACAGTTTGGAACCTCACAAGATTTTCAAGGCTTCACAACTCGCCATATACTCCAGGGTCCAACAGTTATACTCAGACCAATTTTTCAGAGCACTAACTAGGGAGGATTAGGATCGTACCCCTAACCATATAACCCGACTACCTGATAGTACATGCATAGTAGCTCCCCGAGTGTTGTTCTTGGTGTATTGCTATGCCAAGATGGCTAAATGGTTAGCTCGGTTGGTTTCAGGAATCCTAGGAGTGTCTCCCAATATACACAAGGTATGTGGGAGATCAAATCCGTAGTGGTGCTGTCTAATGCACAACCGTATGCCAAGATCCTTCCTATATACTACCGAGTACGTGAAGTGCCTTTAGATACCCTAAGGTACGTAAAAGAGACTTCGATATACTGGTTTGTACTTGGAAGAAATACAGTGCCCCTGGGATGTAGTGCAAGCAAGTAATGACAGCTGCCACGTTTTACGACGTCGGAACACGTCTCTAACTTAACACACAAGTTACTAGTAAATTTTAACCTAGTTCTACCAGCAAATTTTATCTAGATGGTTAGGTGAATGCATGAGGTGAGTACAAAAATATAAACATAGTGCAACCCTAACTGCATGAACATGCACTTTTTATTTCGATGAAATCTATGTAAGGGAAGGAGAAATTATGTTTCCAATGATCTCAATAATACAAAATTCCCAAGAGTTCAAAATCTACCAAAGATGATGAAAGCACTATTTTCCATTTTTCAAGCAAAACATAAAAAGTGGTAACACATCAAATCCAAATCAAAGCATTTTTCTTTTTGTCTTTTTCAATTAGAATAGAACTAAGTAATTAAAAAGGAGAATCTCTACTTGGAGCACACTAACTCTTCAATTTTCACAATGGTAGCCTAAAAGCACATGAAAACAAAAAATGCACATGACTCTTCAAGCTTGGAATTACTTTGCAAAAATTTGATTTCACTTGGATCTTTCAATAAGATGAGTGACTCATAATTCAAGAAAAATATAAACAACTAATTTTCTTTTTTCAAACTTTCTAAAGATTGATGGATGATGAATTCCAATGCACGAAACAATTTCTACACCAATTCTCAAATGAACTTGAAAACGGTAAAAACAAAGCACTTTTGATTTTTCAATGTATGTATCAAGACAAAACCTGATAATAATGATGCTTTTCAAATGTAAATGGCAGAAAAGAAGAGACTACTCGCAACACTCTAATCATTCATAAATTCCCAAAGAAAGATGACAAGCACTCCAATGACCTAAAGACACAAAAATCACTCAAAAATGATCAAATGCAAGCAACACTCAATGACTAAGTTCAAGAATGGTTTGGAAGTGGATCTAGCATGCTGGATAGATCCGGTGAGGTGGTTAGGGAATACAAGGTGGAGCATATGACCGTGGGGGATTGAAATTTCCCACCACTACTAAGCTCTTGACCAAAAGGACCCAAAAACCAACACAAACAAACCAAACACAAACAATGTTGAATAAGAGGTCTCTAACTGGAAATTACAACACAGAGAAGTCTGTGGATCAAACCCAAATCAAAATTTGGAGAGTGGATAGACCAAGCACCAAGATTGAAAGACCGACACAGTCTGTGGTTAGGCGCAGAGCGCCTGGCGTAGACTGTATATAGGTGTAAAGCGTCGGCGGTGAAACTGTCAGATCGACAAAAGAGCCAATGACGCAGGATTCTCAAAGGAAGATTGCGCTCGGGATGGACAAGCGCACTAGATTCACTACCCAGGTGCGTCGGGCTAATAACCCAATGCAAAAATAAAAAATCTCCAAACAATGAACATATAAATGGATTGACAATGATTCAAAAAGACTCAGAGAAGGTCAGCAAACTCTTCAAGAAGAAAATATGATGGTGAAAAAAGCCTTAGGAGGCAAAGCAATGGATCATTAAGAAATCAAAGAATGACACATTCTACTTGAAATCAAAACAAATTAGTCCCCAATATGGTCGCCATATTTGTTATCGGACAATCTACTCGAGCGGACGCAAGCATGATCTCCCTAGTCCAAATGGATCTAGAACAAATGAGAACAAAATATAAAACTACTTTCCTAGATCAATTAGAGATCAAGGTAATTAGATTTCTTACCTTCAAATTCGTGGATTTGTCTCCTCTTTATTGCTCCAAATTTCACATTCGTTAGATTCATAGCTGCAATACCTGTCAAAGCACATAGAGACAAAAAAATCAGTAAAAGTACATCTAAACACTAATTGATCCAAGTAAACAGTTAAGGAAGTAAACTATAAACATCATCAATACAAGGACATTTATGGAAAGATATTATATTACTGTAAAATCAATGGTAAATACATAGTAGAGTGATGATTACAACCCAAGCCTTAACGCTACAATCTTCCTCCAACAAGACAAGCCAATGCTTCCAAAGGAAATGTATGCCTCCCAAGAGATGGATAGGGATCACCTAGGCTAATTCCACCAGCATGTAAGTGCTATAGACTTCCTCCCTTTGGAATGGGGAGGAGCTTTGTATATATAGGACCAAGTGGATAGAGTAGGTTGAGGATCATGGGGAGAGGACTAAGGGATCCTCCCTTGAGGTTAGGGAACTGTAGGAAAACTCACCTAGATGTTAGGGATAGAGATCCACCTCATCCACCTTCTAGAATTCGCTCAAAATCCACCTTTATTCTATTTAACCACCACCGACGCATGTTGTATGAAGGAAAATTGTGCCTGAGAGGGAAAACGCAGGATGCTCAAAGACAACCTGAGCCACCGGTGCCGTCTTCCACATGTCAATCTACGCCTGACCTAGTTGGGCGCTCCTTGCTAGAAGGAAACCTGCGCTGACCCAACTAGACATTATGGACAAAGGGAAACAACTTGCTCTAAATGACTTCTTAATCAGGGAGACTTCAGGGATTAAGGCACTTAGTTGACATGGGTCTCATGATGATGATATTTAGGTGTAACAGTTGGCACTTGGATGAATATATTGGATTATGTATTGTTAAGTTAATAATAGAACAATAAGTAAGATATTAGTTTTGTGATAATTACAAATTATCCAATAATTGGGTAAATTGAAAGCATTTCACTTCACAATTCATTAATGAATGCAACTTTCTGTATTTGTAGGATTTATATGTTATAATTTACAACATCATCATCATCAATGTCATCATTACTTTCATTGTCATCATCAATTTAATCATCATCTTCATCGTCATCATCATTTCCATTGTTATCTTCATTCTTATCATTCATGTCATCATTGCGTTCTCATCTTGATCATCATCTTCATTGTAATCGTCATCTTTATCTTCGTTGTTATCATCATCATCTTCATCATCATCATTTTCATCTTCATCATCCTTGTCATCCTTGTCATCCCTATCAGCTTCGTCCTCACCATTGTTATCATCCTCATCATTATCATCACCATCATCATTGTCATCATCATCATCATTGTCACCATCATCGATGTCACGATTACTTCCATTGTCATCATCATTGTAATCATCATCTTGATCCTCATCGTCATCATCACCATTTCCATCGTTATCTTCATTTTCATCATTCATGTCATCCTTGCCATCATCATTTTTATCATCATCTTCATTGTCACGTCAGCATTATCTTCACTGTCATCATCATCATCTTCTTCATCATCACTATCATCATCATCATCATCATCATCATCATCATCATCATTATTATCATCATCATCATCTTCATCATCCTCATAATCCTTGTCATCCTCTTCATCATCATCCTCACCATAGTTATCATCATCATCATTAGCATCACCATCATGATTTCCATCATCTTCATCATGATTGTCTTCATCATCATCATTGTCACCATCATCATCACTACCACCACCACCAACACCAACACCACCACCATCATCATCAATGCCATCATTAATTCCATTGTCTATTGAAAAAATATATAGAAAAATAATATCGAGCACTTAATCACATTTTAATTTTCACAACAAGTATAACATAAACCACCCACAAGAAGTACACCATATATATATGGAAACTCAATATTAATAAATCATAAAATAATTTACATCAATAGAGAGGAGACTCCAACCTGAAGGAAGCTCCAACTCTCTAGTTTACCAGCTTCTACTAGAAGGAGGCTACAAACCCCTAGTATTTAAGAGTATAGTATATCTTACCATTGATCATTTCTTTTCATCACTTGTCTTATCTACATCTATTCGGTCATACTGATCATCATCATGGTTTATTGCATCATCATCATCCCTAGGTTATCCAATATTATCCAATAACATCAAACCCTAAAACAAGATCCTTCTCCTACCTCGACATACATGTAGAATCCATAGTCCAAGAATAGAAAACCCAAGAATGTAGAAGATACTCCTTTGATATGCAAAGTCTCCTTGCTAGGGTTTCTTATCCATAGTAGAAATTGTTCACTTGTCTTGATGAGAGGATGTGTAAAGTTGTGTAAGAAATGTGAAGTTCAAACTTTTATTTATACTAGTCCAAGGTCTAAACTCTTTTCACCGGGGCCGACATGTACTCTTCTGGCTAGGCATACCTTACATTTCTGGTTGGACAGTCTCACAAAAACCTTCATATCTTTTGATTCCTTTGGATTTAGTTGGAGTTCTACATACTGTCAGAAAGTTCTTGGAGTAAACTTTCCAACTACGTATAATATGTCACCATTTGACCATATCTTTATGGTGTAAAAGGCCTCCAAAAATAGGTTATCCAAACTAGGCATATTCAATGTGCTTCATGTCTTCATCAAGGGGATTTTGTTGGGCATCTTCAAGACTTATTTCAAGACATTTGTAGGGATTATTTTGGATATTGCATGTAGTCTTGTCATCATTGATGTAAACACTCATACATACTCCCCATGTTGTCATGCTCCCCCTTTCATCATGTTTTTGTTCTTTCTCTCCCCCTTTGAAATCAATGGCAAAGGATGGTTCTTGAATCTGATCCTGCTGCAAATTCCTTGTCACTATCTCTTTTCTTTGTGGCTGCTCCGCTTGAACTCGTGGTGCTCAATAGTATTCCACTTTTCTTTTTTGTCTTCTTATTCTTTCCCTCTATTTTGTTATTCATGGAGCTCTTTTGCGTGGCTTCAACCCCCCTTCTCTTCACTTTGTCCAAGATATATATGTTATTTGGTCTTCTTGTTGTTGTTGCAACCAATCTTCCTGAGTCTTCTTCCCCGATTTCACATTTTTGGTCATCAAATTTGATATTGTATCCCTGATCACATATTTTGTTGACACTAAGGATATTATGTTCAAATATTCAACCAACAAGACATTTTATACTTTTACTTTTCACTTCCAAGACTCACTATACCTTTTCCAAGTATCTTTACAGAGGAGTAATTTCCAAACGCAACACTACCCTTTTTTCCTTTCTTTAGATTGATGAATTCTTTTTGGTCCCCAGTCATGTGTGTTGAGCACCCATTGTCTATGTACCATTCGTCTTCTTCATCTTCAACATGCAGTGCTAGTCGACAATCTTCCTTGTTTGAATTTTCTTTCTTTTCCCATATTGTAGCTAGTTTCTCTTTCTTTATGATAGGAGCATCTTATTTCATATCTCTGCAGTCTTGTGCCTTGTGACCAAGATTGTTGCATTTGTAGCATACAATGTTTTGATCCATCGATGGATCGAATGAATTGAAATTTATGTTAACAAATCCATGAGCATTTCCGGATTTACTATTTACATGGTTGTCCCTTGAATATGCATAATCATTTTTGTTTCTCATATAGTTGTTTCTTGCATTGATTTTCCAATGAATTGCTTTGTGTCAAAATTTTCTCCAAGCATAACAGTGACCAAGAAAAATATTTTCATACCTAGTAGAAAAGCACCTTCTTGGTGTCTCAACTCTCCTGAATTCAAATCTTATGTTCCAACTAGAGATACCATGTTACTGTTGTTCTTCAATTCCCTTTTGTTTGCTGATTTCAGCTCTTAAGACATTGGCATAGCTTCTAGAATTTCCTTCATCATCCTTTACTGATGTCTTTGTATTTGTTTTATTTGTGTTTGTTGTGTTCAAACTGTTATCATAACCAAGTCCCATTTTATCAGCATGTGGTCTCTATTTATTGAGAATTTCATCTAACTTCTTTGTACTCTTTTCAAATTTAATGTAGTCATTCATATTTTCTATTGACAACATCAACTCATTTCTTATATGATCCAAATCAACTTTCAATTCCTCATAATCTTCAATCTTATTTGTTGTGTCTAATTGTTCTTTCAAGCTCATGATTATTTTCTTCATACTCTTCAAGTTTTCTTTTCAACTCTCTATTTTTGTTTCTGAGCTTCATTATTTCTTCTTCAACATACCTCAATTTTTCAAGGTTATCTTCATCTTCCTATTCAAATTTTGTATCATCATTAGTTCCCAAAAAAAAATCATAATTGTTTCTTCTGTCTCTGTATTACTGTACTCTTCTTAAGGATCGATTTCATTTGTTTTAGAAACTTTATGGTCATCATTATGGGTTTCTTGAGTTATGAAGAGAAATTCCATTACATCCCTTTCTTCTCCATCGCTTTCATTTGATGAACTACTATCCTCTTTGGAGTAAAGATTAATTTTCATGTAGAAGCCTTTCTTTTCTTCAAAAGGACATTTATTAGTATAATGTCCTATTTTTCCACAATCAAAACATTTAAAAGGTAACTTACCTTTGTATTTCTTGGTTCCCTTCTTGATCTTCCTCACAAAATTTGCTTCTTCTTCATTTGATTCATCATCTGGTTTTTCTTCTATCCCATATCCTTTGTTCATTGTTTTCTTTGAGGCTCTAAAGGCTACTTCTCTTGTTGAATGTTCATTTTCTATATATGTTCACATCTCATATGCTGTGAGGGTCCCATGTATTTCATCCATTGTTAGTTTGGTCAAATCCTTAGCTTCTTCTATGGAAGATACCTTGGCATCATATCTCAAGGGAAGTGATAGCAACACTTTTTGTATGATCAAGGATTCATCGAATTCTTCTCCTAATCCTATGATGGATTTGACAACTTCATCTAATCTGAGTAAATAGGATGCAATATTCTCGTTTTAATTCATTTTCAGATTTTCAAACTTTGGTTTATGTGCTTGAAGCTTGATCTTCTTGACTTTCTCATCTCCTTCATAAATATTCTTCACTTTATCCCATACCTATTTTGTTGTGATACAACCTATCACCTTGATAGAAACAATTTTTGTTTGTCCATTTCAGATATCATGCCTTGCCTTTGAATTATAGCTGCATAATTTCTTCTCGTCAATATTGGTTAGAGGATTTTTTGGAATTTTGTAGCCATTAAAAATTGAGACCCAAACATCCACTCCTAAAGCTCTCAAGTAAGTTTTCATTATATTGCTCTAGAATGCATAATCATTTCCATCAAATATTGTGATCATATTGGGAGATAGGCCTTCCATGTTTGATATTTCTTCCAGTGATTAGATTTTTTTGAAGATAACTTTCTCTAATACAAATATATATAGCAAACTGTTGATGTATTTGTAACTTTGGAAGATATTCACTTGTATATTGTATGTATTACATTTGTACTTTATTGTATCCCCAACGGAGATGTCTTATTCCTTCGATTGGAAGTGTCGTCATTTGTATTTGCAAGTGTCGCAAGTTATATTGTAAGTGTCGCAAGTTATATTGTAAGTGTCGTAACTTATATTGGATGGGTTATTAGACCACCTTAGTGGGGTCGGCCCTATATGAGTTAAGTGGAAGGGTTATTAGAATCCCTTAGGGATTCGGCCCAGTTAGGGTAAAAGGAAGGTCAAGTTAAAGTATAAATAGAGTCGTTGCACCACTCTATTTGTTCATTCAATCACTCATCCAACTCACATAGTTGAGAGAGAGGAGTGCACACAAGTGGAGGAGGAGTAGCTGCTGAAGACATCTATCTTTTGGGGTTTCATCTTGGTGATGTTTGTATTGGTGCTTATTCTATCTCTGAGGAAGTTGCGGAGTTTTTCACCTTCTTGGTTTTCCCCGAGGAAACATTGTGTCTCTTGTGTCTGTGATTGTTATGCTGTGCATGTTATTCTCTTAGTAGGATCCCAAATAATATTTGAATGAAATTATCAAAATTCTAACATGGTATCAGAGTGGGACTAAGAAGAAGACACTGTGCAGTTGCAGAAGCTAGGGATTCTTAATTTTTGGGTCTCTCTCCACATATCATCAAAGGCAGGAGGCTAGGATGACTCTCCTAATGAAGGCACATCTTTCTGTCGAGACATAATTTGATTTTGAGCATTTTCAGTTTTTGGCCTGTCACTGCTGTGGGAAATTAGGGCTTTGACAGAAGTGGAATTTTGGAGTTCTCTCAGCATAGGATTGATCTCCTCAACAAAATCGAAGTTTAGAGACCAAGATCAAACTTTTTGGTTGGGTAGAACCCCGGGATCTATCAAACCCTAGTTCGGGTTTTGGACCAAAAAACGTGCCAGAAAACCAGAAAACCAGATTTTGACAGAAGCTACAGATACGAAATTCGCAGGTCAATTTTGAGGGGTCAATTTTTGGAGTTTTCAAAATCCGAGCACACCAGCTTGCTTTCCTCAGTCAATTGCATCTCCCTGTCTAGAAATAAGTTTGAAATTGCAAGTTTGGATTTTTTAGGGTTTCTCTGACAAGCCCTAGCCAGCTCCAGATCCAGATTCAACAAATCAAGTGGTAAGACCTAAATATTTTATTTCCATTTGAGTTTCTCATTAAGATGTCTCACCACACCAAGCTTGAGGATAATATTGAAGGGGCTGATAAATTCCGAGCATGGAAGTATAGGATTGGGTTAATCCTAGAAGAGAATGAATTGGACACCTACATAAGTGAAGAGGTTCTAGTTCCAGAGGGATATGAGGCTAAGGCCTTACATAAGAAGAACTTGATCAAGGCCAAGAGAATCATTGCAGATTCGATCAAAGACCATCTCATACCACATGTATCTTCTCTAAAGACACCCAAGGAGATGTTTGATTCCTTGACCAAGCTATTTGAAGGAAAGAATATAAATCAGAAGATGACTTTGCAGAACTAATTGAAGAGTATAAAGATCCAGAATGGAGATACCATCCAATCCTACTTCACTAGGGTCTCTCAAATCAAAGAACAACTTGAAGCTGTGGATGAAGTGGTGGAAAATGGAGAAATTGTGATGACCACTTTGAATGGGCTACCTAGGTCATGGGACTCTTCATCCAAGGAATTTGTGCAAGTAAGAAATTGATTTCTTTTAGTAGAATGTGGGAGGAATGCTCACAATAGGAAGCTAGACATGTGGCCCGAGAAGAAAAGATGGGAAGTGAAGACCAAACTCTCACAGCTCACACCAAGAGAAGTAAGTTCAAGAGGGAGGAGCAAACTCATCACAAGAGATCTTATCACCATCATCAAAAGAAGAAAGATCACTCTCACATTAGATGCTTCAAATGTGATGAGAAGGGACACTATGCCTCAGATTGTCCCAGGAACAGAAAAGGCTTCAACAACAACAACAAGAAGACAAACAAGAAGAGATATCATTCTCATGCTGCCGAGGATGATGAACCTCCTAGGAAGTAGACTAAGGAATAAAGTGAAGACTCTTCAAGTGACAAAGAATATGTTCTAATCTATGCTCTCACAGGTACTGTTACACATGGGTGTAATGATTGGATTATTGATAGTGGGGCTTCCAAACATATGATGAGATTTAAAGAATCTCTTATGGACCTATCTGAACATGAGTCACCTAATAAGGTGAAACTTGGGGATGACTATCAATACCCTATAAAAGGAAGTGGTGAAGCCTCCTACAAGTTAGACTCCGGGAAGTATTTAAAGATGAAAGATGTTCTATATGTACCTGGACTCAAGAAGAATCTTCTCTCCATTTCATCTTTGGATGCAAAGGGGATGAGAGTTGCATTTTTGGATGGCAAAGTACTTATGTGGCCAAAAGGTAAGACCATAGATGATGTAGTAGTGATTGGAGAGCAAGAGGGAGGATTGCACAAATTGAAGGGACAACCTGAACAAACCATGGCACATGAATCCATGGAGCCAAGTGAACTTTGGCACATAAGGCTTGCACATGTGCACTATAGAGCACTACCAATTGCAAGAAAAGCAGTAGAAGGTCTTCTTGAAATCCAGTCAAAGCATGAAGGTGTTTGCAAAGGATGTGCAAAAGAAAAGAACACAAAGAAGGCATTTCCAAGCAGTGAAAGCAAGGTAAAAGGAATCTTGGAAATTATCCACTCTGATGTTTGCGGTCTGATGTCATCCAGTTCTCTGAGTGGGTATATATATTATGTTTCTTTCATTGATGATTTCTCTAGGAAGACTTGGATTTATTTATTGAAGAACAAAGATGAAGTATTCAGCAAATTCAAGGAATTCAAAGCCTTGATATAAAACCACACTGAAAACAAGATCAAGACTTTTAGATCCGACAATGGTGGAGAATTCACTTCAGAAGACTTCAAGAAGTTATGCAGTGATTCAAGGATTAAGAGGGAGTTGACCACTCCTTACAATCCACAAAAAAATGGAGTTGCAGAAAGGAAGAATAGAACTATCATGGAAGCAACATGGGAAATGCTTCATGACCAAGATCTACCTATGCATCTATGGGAAAAAGCAGCAAGGACAACTATATATGTACATAACAGAACACCACACAGGATACTTGACAACAAGACACAAGAAGAAGCTTTCTCCGGTGAGAAACTAGAAGTTAGCCATCTCAGGATATTTGGTTGTCCAGTATATACACATGTTCCAAAAGAGAAGAGGACAAAGCTAGATCCTTTAGGGAAGAAGGGTGTATTCGTGGGTTACAGTGAAAATTCGAAAGCATACAGAATCTACTTTCCAGGGTTCAAGAATATTGACATGTTGATCAACGTGACCTCGGTCAATAGGGGTTCGCCTGACTGTTGACACATACCGTAGTCTCCTTTGGCACCTGCCCAGGCAAGTTTGAGCCCGCCCAGCAACACCTGCAGAGCGGATGAGGTCTCACCCAAGGCATCCGGGAAGAGCAGACAGAACCATGTTTCCGTCGAGGGAGGAGGAGAGTTGTGGCTACACGGACTAGCTCTATTGCAGTAATTAACCAGAAAATTTAAGCATTCGACATGGGATTATAACATACTACTTAATCGTATCATTTATCATCACAACAATAGTAAGCATATATTGCATCAATAAAACATAGCAACATTCATATATCGCAACATTGCACAAAGATCGTACCAAAACATCATCATTATATTACTGTCGCAGTCGTATACTAGAAGCAAAACATAGATCTCCGTACACATATATCTCTTTATCTCTCACCTGTCATTCCTCTATTCATCTCTATATATCTATCTAACACTTACAACTCTCATCTATTTATAGGATTCTGCCATTACAATGTTTGTCCACTTACTAACGACTTCCTAATCGACACTATGGACAAATGACCCAATATCTAACTGACTCGGTCCAAATGACCCAAAAACCCGCATACCACTGTACAATTGACTCAACATTACATAACATGTTGTCCAAGTGACCCAAAACCCGCCAACTGCGGTATACTTAAACAGAAAATACTCCTTCCTCGCCCTCATCTGATGTGTCGCAGCGTTGACAGTACTGCAACATTTCCTCATCAAACCGCCTGCCAACAGGCCCCCAACACAATCTTGTGGCTCACCCTTGAGCCACGTAAACTGCTGGACATCGTACACACCAACTTTTCTTGCTGTCTGGAGCACGCAGTGTGGTTCTGCTCCTTCGGCTATACTGATCATTGTCTCGTTGTTCGGTAAGTCTTACCCGAAAGTGGGGAGACCCCAACTTGCTGTCATGTACGTCTTGAACTCATCCTCGAGTCTCTGTGAATGGTACAGATGGGAAGGAAAAGAGGACGAACAGTACCAAGGTGCGAAATGAGCAGATGACTCTGGCACATCTATTTCACACCAGCAAACAGCTCCTACTATGGTCGGGGAGCTATCGCCCCAACCATCTCATTGGTCAAGAGAAGCACAATCCTTCGAACAACTACTGCGTACTTAAGCATGCTGGTCTGACCCTTGGCTCAGTCATACCACAATGTAAATGCACCCGCCATATCAAGGCGCTGAGGGACACTCGTCGTTCGGGCTCGCAGGGCCCCTGGGGTACTGCCACGGGAAATGAAGTGAAGCATTTCCACAGCCTCCTTGGAATTCCTCACAACTCAACTCGCCAACTGATCTAAAAACATAACCACGCTATTTCGGAAAGACTTCTTTGTACCGAACTATGGTCGGCCTCTGCTACTTATAGCCGGACCATGCTCGGGTCATGACGGTGAGAATGATGCCTCAATACCTCGCATATGCGTGCGTGAACCTATCAACTGATGCAGCAGGTGGTGACCATGCTGCTGCCGAATATCCCACATGCCATCGTGTGAGCAATCTCCTCACATCTTCCTGATCGTACCGGCCCATCGTGCCATGTGCAAAATATACTGTCGTCATGTGGTAACCAGGCTGAATTTGGCAAGTGAAATCATGTATAGATATGATGGCACATGGTTGCAAGAAGTTAGCTGGACAGTAGTCACAACACTGCCCTGTACCCCTAAATCCTCTATAATCATCACAAAATCTTGCATGTACTCAACCAAATCCGCCATTGATCCTGGTCGCAACGCTGTCATGTGTCTCCGACTGCTTCAAACTTGCAGTATAAGCCTCCCTGCTTGTGCATTCCTTCTTCTGTAGGTGGGCCATCGACCACCAAACAACCTGGAACACACACACTTTTTTTTTTCCGATGCAACTCAAGCATCGCACTGTTCCAAGCCCGACCAATAGGGCTTCAACCTGTGACCATTTACCAGCTTGGGGAGTATCACCCCATCCAACTGCTGCAACTGAACTACTCCTCCTGAAGTAATACTACTGATGTGATATGGACCTAGCCAATGCATCTGCAATTTTCTTAGATGTTTCATAAACTTGCTGTCGTACAATAGCACCAAGTCGCCTTGCTGAAACTGTTTACTTTTGATGTGGCGATCATGCCATGCCTTCTGGCGATCCTTCTCCACCCCTTAGTGAAAGCCAGCGATAAATCGACCCTCTTCCAGCTGCACCAATTGCGCTAGACGTTCATCTAAGGCTGCGACATCATCCATGCCTATAACAGCCGCAATGCGTAGACTCAGAACAATGTACTCCATTGGCATAATCACTTCCTTCCCATATACCAGCTTAAAAGGTGTCTAACTAGTCAACCTTTTACATGTGGTGCGATAGGCCCACAACACTGCCGGGATTTTCAGATCCCAGTCATTGCGGTTCGCATTGCACACCTTGGTCAGTGCATGCTCCAATACCTTGTTAAATGCCTCCATCGTCCCATTCTCCTGTGGGTGATAGGATGTACTCTTCTTATGCTGTATCTGCAACTCATCTGTCAATGCGCTGATGGTGCGATTAAGAAAGTGGCTACCTCGATCACTCAACAAAATCTTAGGACAGTCGAAACGAGTGACAATGTGGTCGAACAAAAATTGAGTCGCCATTGCTGTGGAAAAATCAACTACGGGTGCTGCCTCGTCCCATCGGGTCAAATACTTTGTTGCCGTGATGATGTACCGCGCACCCGTACGTTTCCCTGGTGGAGTGATTGGCCCGACAAAATCCACAGCCCATTTTTCGAACGGTTGCAATGTCACTTGAGGTAGCAGCGGCATCTCATTGCGTCTGGATGACTTTTCAGTTCGCTGACAAACATCGCAAGATCACGCATAGTCTGTCACATCATTATGTATGTGGGCCACCAAAGCCCTGCACGCAGTACCTTCCGGGAAGTTGCCTGACCGCCATAATGTCCTCCCGCTACTCCACCATGTGCCTCAGCCAGTATCTACACTTGCTCATGCGGCAAGACACATCTGCACAAGATCTCATCAGTGCCCAATTTATACAACTCTCCCGCGATTAGCTGAAAGTTAGCAGCCTTGACAACCAACTTCTTCTTCTGAGTAGTGGTAAAGTCATTGGGTGCGGTGCCGGTCATCAGAAACTAAAGGATGGCGTCAAAATATTGATTAGCAGCGGAAACTTTAAATAGTTGGGCATCCGGCAACCTGTCTTCGATATTAGTCGGTTCCTCCCTTGTGTCAATCCGTGATAAATGATCTGGTCCAGCATTCAATCGCCCCGATTTCACAATGACTTCAAAATCAAACTCCTAAAACAAAAGTAGCCAACGACATATCTTCCCCCCCAACACAGGCTTATTGACCAAGTATTTCGGTGCAGAATGATCAGTGAACATTTTAAAGTGGCCACCCAAAAAATAATGCCTGAATTTCTGCAGTGCGTAAACCATGGCCAGACCTTATCGTTCCGTGGTAGTGTAATTTCGTTCTGCAGAGGACAGCTTCCGACTGGAAAAAGCAATAGGATGATCAAGGTCGCCTTCTCCAGGTTGAGCCAACACAACACCTAATGCGATCGATGAAGCATCAACATGGACATGAAAATCCTTACTCCAGTCCGAAAAGACCAAGATCGGTGCCGACGCCATCCTCGCCTTGAGCGTTTCGAAGCTATCCTGACATTCCAGGCTCCACTGGAATGTCGCGTCCTTCTTCAACAACTTTTCCATAGGGGCAGTAATCGCAGCATAACCCCTGATAAACTTGCGATAATATCCCATATGACCCAAAGTCGCTCACAGCTGCTTAACGGTGGTTGGCGGTTGCAACCCCAAAATGAGCGCAATTTTAGCTGGATCAACCATCAATCCCTGTTTACACACGATATGACCCAACAATATCCCAAACTGTGCACAAAAAATACATTTCTTCAAGTTCAGCGATATTTGGTGCTGTCGGCATCACTCAAGCATTAACCGTAGATTGGCTAGATGATCGTGAATCAACCCATACACGGTCCAATCATCCATATATACCTGCAAAAATTTCTGAATAAAATCCTTGAATGCGGCAACAACGACCCGGGAGAATATCGTAGGTGCATTTTTCAAACCAAACGGCATTACCGTGTACTGAAATCAACCCCATTCAGTAACGAAAGTTGTCTTATGGCGATCTTCCTTGGCAATGCGAATATGATGGTAGCCAGAGAATCCATTAGTCAATGAGTACATCTCCTAGCCACCCACTCCTTCAAGTACTTCATCCATAAACGGGGTCGGAAAGGGGTCATGTAAGCAGGCATCGTTCAACTTCCGCAAGTCAACGCAAATGCGCACTTCACCTGTTTTCTTGTCTTGCACCACCATAGGACTGATCCATTTGGACTCTTCCATAGGTTCAATAATACCAGCATCCAACATGCGATCAAGTTCAACCTTGAACTTTTCTTTATGTCGTGGATTCAGTCGATAAGGTTGCTGTTGGACTGGCTTAGCATCTGGTTTTAATGGAATCTTCATCTCTCCTAAATCACCCAGGATTCCTTTCATTTCGGAAAACTTTGTGGGAAACACGTCTTGAAACTCTTGAAGTAACTCGGTAACCTTACTCATCATTTCATCATCCCAATAATCCCCAACATTAGCAAACTTGGGAGTAGCCTCTGTGCCGATTTTCATCTTGCGAATCTGCAATGGTTGACTGAACGGATTACTTGGCGCAGCAGGTGGGACCACATCGCGACTTCCTTCAAATTCGGGAATGTTGACATTCTGGGGATCGTCCTCATCCTTTGGCCCACCACTGATGTTGAAGCACTCCATGAGAGACTGCATCTGACAATATGTGTGTGGGTCGACAGGGTAGGCCGTGAAAACAGCCTGAAGTACCACGTCACGGATGAGCTGTAATGCGCTATGGACATCAGGGTTGGCATCCGCAAAGTGAACGTATGAGTGAAACAGACCGTCAACTCCCCCCATGTTGTAATGTCTCGGTGCAACTCGGCTGCAGTGTACCATGAGCGTGGTATCTCATCCAAAGTATGGATAAAATCATGGACCCACTCATCTCTGGGTCGCACTACCCATAATTGTTGGCATTCCATCACATGATCACTGGGATTAGTCCGGCCATCATTCTTGCCAGTGTGATAAACCTCAGTATCGCCAAACTGAATCATCATCAACCTTCGACATTGTGACCAACCATTAATGAATTTCTTATTTGTCACCCACCAGCATGCTGGAGCAGCCTTCAGTGCTTCCTCCAATGCTAGCAATCGCTGTGGTTCTGAGACGCGGTCTTCAAATTCTGTCAAAAAGGTGGTTAGGCCAGGAAATCCTTCATAGACAGGAAATGTGATCATTTCTGTCGCAACACGACATAAGGATTGCATAACTAAGCCACATTTTCGGAATGGTGCCTCATGCAATCTGTTCTGCCAATGTTCTAAGGCATCATCAGAGTCAGAAGACGCAGAGCTCTCGCTGTGCCACTCCAACTCACCGTGGACAGTAGGATGAATATAATCTTCAGAAATATTGAATGCATGGTCCCATCTAGCGGGATCATCATCTTTTACAGGATCAACGTATCGGCGTCCTTCAGCCAGATCCAATGGGACTATGACTCTGAAATCGCGATTCTCAAAGGTCATCATGCGCTTCTTGACATTGATTACAGCTCCACTATCGTTAGCCCATCCAATCCCCAAGAGCGCCGGATAAGAGCTTCCTCCCTCAACCACTTCAATGACATTGAAGTCAACATAGGTCTTCATGCCCTCAATATTGATCGTGAGCCGCGGAACTCACCCAATGGGTGTTACCTTCGCATGCTTAGCCAATCGAAGCTGCACAGGAGACCTGCTCAATGGGGGACTCCCCATATTTTGCCACGCCTGCTTGGTTAATATGTTAACATCCGAACCAAGGTCAAGAAAAACAGAGTCAACATCATATTCACCAATCTGAATATTCATTCGCATCTCCTTACCAGTCTTCCGTTGCTATAGGGAGTTTACTACCGACTCCTGCCATCCTTTCATAAATCCCTGCAACCATCCCTCAATCTCAACCAGGGCAGCCGGGTCTTGGGCCAATAACAGACAGCTTTCAAGAAACTTTTGCAATGTCCTCGGTGGTGGCGGCTCATCAGCGTCTAATGTAGTATCAAAGACAGGTGGCATATCACAAACAACAGCCTTACCGCGGTCTTTCTCTAAGGTGCGATGTGCCTCCAGGAATGTCTCCCGCTCCGTATCAATGTCGAAAGGTACCGTCTTCTGACCAGCCAACCGAATCAGTGGTCACAAACTATCTTCCCTAGTCGTCTTGCCTCCACAAGTGACAACAGCTACCGAAGCATCTTGTGGTCACGGTTCTGCAGAAATGGTTGAAATATTTGCACCTTGCGTCTCGTTCTACTGCAGATTCCCTGGTTGATTGACATTTGGATTGGCATTCAGCGGTGGTCGCGAGGGCTGGTTCTGTACTGGTTGCTATACCTGATTCTATACTAGTTGTTGTGGCTGGGCCTGATTCTATAACTGGGGAGCGTTCCTAGCCTGCCATCGTGCAATCAACTGTGGACAATTCTCAACTGTATGATCATTACCAAAAAAAAACGTACACTGATTATGTAGTAGTGGGTAGTCGTGCTGATAATGCCCCCATACCGCACAGTGGTAACATTGAATAGGTCCACGACTACCTCAGCCTCCTCCTCCACGACCAAATCCGCCACCGCGTCCACCCCTGTATCCTCCTCGGTAGCCACCCTACTGCTAGTACTGAGGTTGGTTAAACTGTTGCTGCATCGGTGCTAGTGGTATCCCTTGCCCTTGTGGTGCATACTGTAGTTGTTGTACATACTGTGGCTCAGGGGGAGTCATCTGCAATGGAGTATATTGCGGCATGAACTGCTGCGGTTGCTGTTGCTGTGGTGCAAACTGCATCTGCGGTTGCGGTAGCGGCTGAGCTACCTGCGATTGCAGTTGTGGCTGTTGCACAATGCGCTGATCATCCTTGATGTAGAATGCATCACACATCCTCTCTTGCAGCAACCCATATGCACGCCAATCCTTGTCATCATGACCCACCGACTTGCAGAATGTGCAATAAATATTTCGCGGGGTTGTGACCATTTTCTGCATATACGGGAAATTATCATGACTGTGCCCAAACACGTGACAAACACGACACCATGGCATACTTCCGCCATTCAACGGGTTTGGCGCTCCTTACACCAAATAATTACATAAATTCGGGCAATTATCCTTCGTATGCCCTTCTCCTCGGCATCGCGTACACCATACTTCATCACGCTGTTCCTCGTTCTTCTTCAAATCTTGCAAATGTATAGTCAAGTTAGCGAGCTACGTCTGTATCTGCAACATCCCGATCGCATTATCTCCAATCGGTGATGCCTCCAATCACATTGCAATCTCTAGATCTTCACTAGGCGTCGCTATGTTTTGCTGCATCAGCGGCAGTCGAATGTGGGGTAGCAGTGCCACAATGAACCATTCTTTATGTTGAACGACACTCATATCAAAACTTACCTTTTCCATCAATGTCTTGAATCGCTGGTCGAAATGCCATACCGTCTCATTGGGATACTGCTTAATTTCCTTCAATTCAGTAATATATTGAGCCTCCGACTTAGCCCTTCTAAATTCGGCAATGAGCCCATCCCGAATCTCATCCAGCGACTTCTCTGGGGCTCCCGTAGGGACTATAATAAACTTCATGAACCAATCTAATGCACGACCTTGCAGAGTCGTGTCTAACTGTCCTTTCTTAGCATCGGCATCAGTGATCTATTTCATGGTCCAGACCGCTTCACACAAAAACCAATATTGTTCTAGGTTGTCTGTCGCACTTCCATGGAATAACGGTAACTTAGCATCATTGCCTGCCATTCTGGGCTTCCTTCCTCCTGTTGCTGTGCTACTTACAATCAACTTCTGCGGAATTGACAAACTTGGTGGTGTCGAAGTGGTATTTCTTGCTGTTTGTGAGTCAGTGAGTGGAGGTGTGGGTACGTTGGTGCTGGGGTTTGGTCCTGCCTCTATCCTTAGCGTAGCCTGGTCGTCTATGTCAGGACTGTGAGGTCACTTCATCCCGTGTGGTCTTCCTTCGCGGTTTTGCAGTTCGATCGCAACAGGACCTTCTCCTGTCCTCTTCCTTTTCTCCTGTCGAAACCTCGCTCCTCCTCTTGTAAGACCACTTTCTTCCTCGGCTTCACTCACAGTCTCCTCATGGTCTACACCCATCTACCCCTTACCATTCCACGTACGGTTCCCCAGCAGTCGCAGCACCCACAGCCTCCACCCACCAGGATGTCTACTGATCAAGGTGCATCTTTAATATACCCTTTTCGCAGATTAGCATCTTAATTGACAGTTGGAGCGACAGTAGAAACCTTCCCCTTGGTCCTCAGAAGAAGTATCTTTCAGCTTCACTATAGGATTTCTTCGTGTCGACCGCAAATTCAATGATATATCCCTCCAAGATGCTATCGAGCCAAACTTCGATAGCCCGTGATGCCTTGTTATCGACTTCCTGCAACTCCTGAATCAATTCCGGGTTCCAAGCTGTCGGCTCACCACCCTGGAAATTCCTCTTTTGGAAGGTCAACTTTGACAACCATTCGTACAGGATGACCAAGAATTCACAGAAAAACCATTCATGTGGACCGTCGTGGATATACCTTCCCAGCCAGTGATCTACTATCAGTCGCGTGTTCCAGATTTCTTCTTCAGCAAACTCCCGCAACTTCTAATCAAACCAGCTCTGTATCTCTAGCTTTGTCGGGTGCCACAACATGACCTCCTTTCACTCTTCACATGGTATCGGCAACGGAACCATTTGTTGACCAACGCGAACTCGGTCGACAGGGGTTCACCTCACTGTCGACACATACCGCAGTCTCCCTGGGCACCGACCCGGGTAGGTTTGAGCCCGCCCAGCAACACCTGCAGAGCGGATGAGGTCTCACCCGAGGCATCCAGGAAGAGCAGACAGAACCATGTTTCCGCTGAGGGAGGAGGAGAGTTGTGGCTGCATGGACTAGCTCTATTGCAGTACTTAACCAGAAACTTTAAGCATTCGACATGGGATTATAACATACTACTTAATCGTATCATTTATCATCACAGCAACAGTAAGCAGATATTGCATCAATAAAACATAGCAACATTCATATATCGCAACATTGCACAAAGATCGTACCAAAACATCATCATTATATTACTGTCACAGTCGTATACCATAAGAAAAACATAGATCCCTGTACACATATATCTCCTTATCTCTCGCTTGTCATTCCTCTATTCATCTCTATATATCTATCTAACACTTACAACTCTCATCTATTTATAGGCTTCTGCCATTACAATGTTTGTCCACTTACTAACGACTTCCTAACCGACACTATGGACAAATGACCCAATATCTAATTGAATCAGTCCAAATGACCCAAAAACCCGCATACCGTGGTACAATTGACTCAACATTACATAACATGTGGTCCAAGTGACCCAAAACTCGCCAACTGCGGTATACTTAAACACAAAATACTCCTTCCGCGCCCTCATTTGATGTGTCGCAACGTTGACAGTACTGCGACATTTCCTCATCAAACCGCCTGCCAACATGACATCAGCAGGGATGTGACTTTTGATGAAGATTCGCATACATCAAATCAAGGAAGCCTCCTGTTGAAGACAATGAAGAACCAAGAGTACCCAGAATACAAGACACCACCATGAAGGAAGCAATTCCAGAAGAGGATCATGAGATGGAATATCCACAAGGACCTGTAGATCCACCTCGTGAGAAGAACTCTTACACAGGAAACCAGCATGGGCAAGAGAGCTCATCCAAGATGCAGAGAGGTATGGTGTTCCAGAAGAGGAACATAGAGAAATAAAAAGGACAAGGTCACACACCAGCTATGTAGCCTTACTCTGTGAGATAATGAACAAAGAACCTTCTAGTTATAAAGAAGCAGCAGGAAAGAAATAATGGAAGGAGGCCATGGTCGAGGAATACCAGTTGATCATGAAGAATGATGTTTGGGATGTGGTCCCAAGACCAGAAGGGAAGTCTGTTGTGACTTCCAAATGGATCTACAAGATCAAGCATGTTGCATATGGTAGCATAGAGAAATACAAGGCAAGGTTTGTGGCTCATGGCTTCTCCCAGAAAGAAGGGATAAATTATGAAGAAACTTTTGCACCTGTAGTCAGATACACTTCCATCAGAACAGTACTTGCTCTGGCTGCAGTGATGGAATGGAAGATACACCAGATGGATGTCAAGACAACTTTCTTGAATGGTGTATGCAAAGAGGAAGTGTATGTGGAGCAACCACTCAGTTTTGAGACACATGACAGGGAGTCACATGTGTGCAAATTAAATAAATCCTTGTACGGTTTGAAACAAGCACCCAGGACATGGTACGACAGGATTGATGGCTTCCTTACTAGTTTGGCCTTTACCAAGAGTAAAGCAGATTCCAACCTTTACTACAAGGTTGAGGAAGGCAATCCAGTGATACTCCTACTGTATGTAGATGACCTGTTTGTGACATGTGAGAATGGGTTGATTGCTGATACGAAGAGGAAGTTTGCTTCTGAGTTCGAGATGAAGGACTTGGGTATGATGCATTACTTTCTAGGCATGGAGGTGTGGCAGAGTGTAGATGGAATCTTCCTTGGACAAGGGAAGTATGCGGTAGATATCCTGAAGCAGTTCGGGATGATGGACTGCAAGGCCATGGCCACACCTATGGCATCGAACCTGAAGCTATTGAGTGATGCTTCATCAGAGTCGGTTGATGCCACGATGTATCGTCAGATGATTGGGTCCTTGATGTACCTAACGAACATGAGACCATATATTTTCTTTGTTGTGAACACATTGAGCCAGTTCCTGACGGATCCTAGACATGTTCACTTGATTGGTGTCAAGCATATTCTGAGGTACCTAAAGGGTACGGTTGATTACAGGATCAAGTATGATGCGAATCAAAAGGTTAACTTGGAGGGTTATGTTGATTCAGATTGGGTAGGCAGTGCTGCAGATAGGAATATCACCTCGAGGTGTTACTTCACTATGGGATATGAGATGATCTCTTGGTTTAGTAGGAATAAATCCTGCATAGCATTGAGTACAACCGAAGTAGAGTATGTCGCAGTTTGTTCGGCTAGTTGTGAGGAGTATGGCTAAGGAAGCTACTATCTAATTTGTTTGTTCTCCAGTTGGATGCTACTTGTATCTTCTGTGACAACTAGAGTTGTGTGAAGTTGTCTGAGAACTCAGTGTTCCATGACAAGTTGAAGCACATTGAGATCAAGTATCACTATATCATGGATATGGTGCAGAGAGGAGCAGTGAAGCTCCTGCATGTTGCGATGGACGAACAGATAGCATATGTGTTGACCAAGCCACTAGCCAGGGTGAAGTTCAAGTACTTCAGAGAGAGGCTTGGTGTTCTTCAGATTGAAGATACTTCCAGGAGGAAGTGATGGGACACAAATGCAGGATCCCTTCCAAGCATGGTGGAAGGCGGGTCCTCCCATGGCTGTGGATGTAAGTGCTATGTGATGAGCATCCGGACGATGCTCCGCCATGAACATCCGTATGATGTTCTGTATGATGATGATCTGTATGATCATGAGCATCTGTATGATGCTTCGTGCGAGGATAATCTGTATGATCATGAGTATCCGAATGATACTCCGTGTCCCTGGATATGTTGCAGGTTGCGCAGTAGCATATAATCTCTCCCTGGGAGATCCTATAGGTTGAGCAGTAAGATCGTAATCAGCCATGTGATACTATTTCGAGGTTTTGCTTGTTTGCATATAATCGCTCCCCGGGAGATCCTATAGGTTGAGTAGTAAGCTCGTAATCAGTCCTGGGATGCTCTTTCGAGGTTTTGCTTGTTTGCATATAATCGCTCCCTGGGAGATCCTATAGGTTGAGCAGTAAGCCTCTTAATCAGTCCTGGGAATCTCTTTCGAGGTTTTTCTTGTTCGCATATAATTTCTCCCCGGGAGATCCTATAGGTTGAGTAGTAAGCTCGTAATCAATCCTGGGATGCTCTTTCGAAGTTTTTCTTGGTCACATGTAATCAGTACTAGGAGATCTTGCAGGTTGAGTAGTAGCTCGTAATTAGTCCTGGGATTCTCTTTTCAGGTTTTGCAGATGCACATAATCAATCATGAGATTCCACCAGATGGGCCACTCGCAGAGATGATGAAGACCTACATGGAGGTTAGGCCTACATCCAACATGAAAAAGGGATGGCTCTGTAGAACTTCCTATGACGATTAGAATTGAGAGATAGCACCAGTGATCGAGATGACGAGTACAACAGCAATGACGATGATCCAACTCCATTATTCAAGACTTGTGCCTTTATGTATTGATGACCTATGTCAAGAGAATACCTTCCTAGTTAAGAGGGAGTGTTGATGTATTTGTAACTTCCAAAGATATTCACTTGTATATTGTATGTATTACATTTTTACTTTATTGTATCCCCAATGGAGATGTCTTATTCCTCCGATTGGAAGTGTCGTCATTTGTATTTGTAAGTGTTGCAAGTTATATTGTAAGTGTCATAACTTATATTTGATCGGTTATTATACCACCTTAGTGGGGTCGGCCCTGTATGAGTTAAGTGGAAGGGTTATTAGACTCCCTTAGGGAGTCGTCCCAGTTAGGGTAAAAGGCAGGTCAAGTTAAAGTATAAATAGAGTGGTTGCACCACTCTATTTGTTCATTCACAAACTCATCCAACTTGCATAGTTGAGAGAGAGGAGTGCGCACAAGTGGAGGAGGAGTAGCTGCTGAAGACATCTATCTTTTGGGGTTTCATCTTTGTGATGTTTGTATTGGTGCTTATTCTATCTTTGAGGAAGTTGCGGGGTTTTTCACCTTCTTGGTTTTCCCCGAGGAAACATTGTGTCTCTTGTGTCTATGATTGTTATGTTGTGCATGTTATTCTCTTAGTAGGATCCTAGATAATATTTGAATGAAATTATCAAAATTCTAACACAAACAATATTGAGCACTTAATTGCATTTTACTTTTCACAACAAGTATAACATAAACCATCAATAAGAAGTACACCATGAATACATGGAAACTCAATATTGATAAATCATAGAAGAATTTACATCAATAGACAGAAGACACCAATATCCAAGAATTATGAGCACCAACTCAAAGGAGGCTATAACCCCCTAGCTTATAGGCTCCAACCTGAAGGAAGCTCCAACTCCCTAGTTTAATAGCTTCTATTGGAAGGAGGATACAACCCCTAGTATTTAAGAGTGTAGTATATGTTACCATTGATCATTTCTTTTCATCACTTGTCTTCTCTACATCTTCTAGGTCATACTGATCATCATCATGGTTTACAGCATCATCATCATCATCCCTAGGTTATCCAGTCTTGTATAAGAGCATCAAACTCTAAAACAAGATCCTTCTCCTACCTCGCCATACATGTAGAATTCATAGTCCAAGAATAGAAAACCCAAGAATGTAGAAGATACTCCTTTGATATGCCAAGTCTCCTTGCTATGGTTTCTTATCCCCAGTAGAAATTGTGCACTTGTCTTAATGAGAGGATGTGTAAAGTTCTGTAAGAAATGCGAAGTTATAAATTGTATTTATACTATTCCAAGGGCTGAAATTTTTTCACTGGGGATGACATGTACTCTTCTGGCTGAGCAGACGTTACATTTCTAGTTGGATGGTCTTCATAAAAACCTTCATATCGTTTGATTCCTTTGGAGTTAGAGGGAGTTCTACATACCATCAAAAAGGTCTTGAAGTAAGATTTCCAACTATGTATAATATGTTACCATTTAACCATATATTTAGGGTCTAAAAGGCCTCCAAATATAGGGTATCCAAAATAGGCATCTTCTATGTGCTTCATGTCTTCATCAAGGGGATTTTGCTAGGCATATTCAAAACTTCTTTCAAGATATTTGTAGGGATTCTTTTGGATACTGCATGTAGTCATGTCATCACTGCTGGTAGGGGCTTCAAGTAATTCACCATCAATGACAACTGCAATCAACATTGTCATCTTCAGTCAATATTGTCATCATCCTCCTCCTCCTTGTCATCTTCATCGTCATCACCATTTCCATCATTATCAGCATTCTCATCATTCATGTCATCCTTTCCATCATCATATTCATCGTCATTATCATCCTCATCACCATCTTCATCACCATTTTCATCATCAATTTTTTTCCAATCACACAAACTTACTAACATGTGCTTGTGATATCATTAAAGGGATATCGAGTGTTTTTGAACACCATAAAAATAAGAAAGATGGGATAGTAAAGCATGCTAATTTTCTATATAATTTATTTTTTATGGGGAATGGTTTGATTTTATTGAACTTGCAATGTTTAGTCATGCATTGTTATCTTTCTTTGTAGTTTAATTCAACATGATAACAACAACAAGAAAACAGGCTGTACTCATTTGAAAACATTCAAGATAGAGAATGATATAGAAGGGAGTGCAAAGGATGGTTAGCAACGATTCATGATATGTCTAGTTCTCTAGTAGTAGTCACATCCATGGTCACTCCCTTTGTTCCTTCACTTGGTTCTAATCATGTAAGCCATTCAAATATTGTTCTTTGGATTATTCTTAGACCTGGTCACAAGGGAGGAGCTAATAGATGGAGAACATGGGGTTTCCTAGAAGCTTGGAGAGAATGAGAGAGTGGTGGTAGAATGGGGCGCCTTTTATCTTTTTGTGTTCCTAGGAAACATACTTGATCTACAGGATCATTCAAGGTGCTAAGGACAACTATTTCCCTTTTGTGTGCACAGTTTTTATGGACCTTCATAGGAACACGAGAGGCCTTCAATAAGAACCTCGATGTTTTTCAACACCACCAACTAAAATCTCAAAAGGTTGATAATCCCTATTTGCATAAATGGAGAAATGGATGAATGAATTTTACATAAGTCAAAATATGCTCATAAATTTTGCTATCCTCTAAGTCTCAGGATCTCAATACACATGTCACTCAATGATGTTAATAGGTCATATGCGCTTCTATTATTTTCTAAACCAAATGTTTAAGTTCTATTTTGTGTCTACTTCATATCCTACTTATCTTACTTTTATACACTGATAAATAAATATTTTAGGTATGATGTTGTATAATTTGTCAATGTCACCATTGATCAATGACTACTATCAAATTCCTTGGTAAGTAGAAGACCTAGTTTGTATTCTAAACCCCAATTTGTGTTAGGATATTCTTATACTCCATCCTAGTCCTACTAGCATTTTCATCCTTTGCATTTTCAGTCATGCATGCACTTTTAGGGTTTGCATGCATTATTTAGGGTTTGCATGCATTTGCATGCATCCCAGTCATCAGTCCCAGCACCTAGCCCTCAGTTAGCTAGCCCCCGGAGCTTCTTTCCACTCAGTTTTATCCCTCCTAGAGCTTAGTGCGCCCTCCTTTCATCTACCAGTTGAGAAAGGCGCCCTTCCTTACCTACCATTCAGTTATCTTCAATTATCTTCAGTTCTTTCCTTGATTTAAGACTAGACTGACTCTCAACTAACTGTATCACTCCGATGGACCTCCAGTGAGACTTGACTTCCCATTCGGACTTCAGTTAGCTCCTCATGCACCCTCCACTGAGCCTCCTTCATTCAGTTAGTTCCAATTACACTCAGTTACACCTACCACACTCAGTTAGACTCAGTTTGACTGATGGATGACAATTACTTGAGCATTGATGACTCCACTGATGATGAGATAGACTGCTAGTTGTGATCCGATGACACTCCAGTGATATTTTGATCACTCCATGAAGGCTAATTTGAATTGCCACCTTAGGCATTCGAATCCTCATGCATTGTACTACTTATTTGTTCATATTGTGATTAATTAATTAGTGTGTGTGAAGTATTTTTTCTTCTATCCGAGTTCTACTATATTATTATTCTATTGCTCATTATACTGCATTGACCACTCTTCGTCTATTTTCTTGCTTAATCAATTACTTTCTTGTGAGGTATACATCATCTCTTAGATCTGCTGTGAGGATTTTCACAGTTTGTATTCTTAACAGTAGAAAACCTACTTTGTAGCCTAAACCTTAGTTTGTATTCTAAACCTTAGAAACCCTGATTTTTAGCTCCTAGTGTTATCATTGACCAATGACTAATATAAAGTGAATGTATTTCCCAAATTTACCCCTTAGTGCAGAAATTGCATTACCTCTCATTGACCAAAACCTTAGATCCTTGAATCATTGAACAAGATAAGTTTCAAGTGATGGACCCAAAGGGGACAGTCACCCCTAGAACTATTCCAATGTCACGAACCCAACAGAGCCAATGGTTAGTCGATCTGAGCCACAGTCATCATTTTATGGCCAATTGCAACTCGCAGCCTAAATCCTTTCAGGGACACATGGTGAATCTGAGCCTAGGGCATAGAATAGGAACCGGGAAATAGAAATGAGTTTTGTCAGCTCTTACAGGTGTGTTTGGGTAGGGCCCATGTGGGCATGATATCCACAATATTTCAGTCGAGGTATTTCCCAAGTTGACCCATTAGTGCTGAAATTTCATTGCTTCTCACCAACCAAAACCCTAGCTTCTGGAATCGCCAAACAAGACAAGTTTTGGGCCATGGAACAATATGGGAGAGGGACCTCTAGCGCTATTCCAATTTCATGAATCCAACAGAGTTGACTGTTTGGTGATCTGAACCATGATCATCATTCTATGGCTAGTTGCAAGTCGTAGCCTAAAGCCTTTCAAGGACACATGGTGAATCTGAGCCCGACGTATACAATTCAAACCAGGTAGAAAAACTGAGTTTTGTCAACTCCTACCACTCTGTTTTTGTAGGGACCACATAATAATGCTACCCAAAATCTCCCGATCAAGGTATTTCCCAAGTTGACCCCTTAGAGAAGAAGTTGCATTACCTCTCACTAACCAAAACACTAGCTTTCTGAATCGCCGAACAAGAAAATTTCTGGGCCATGGACCCATAGGGGAGAGCCATCCCTGTAACTATTCATATGTCACAAATCCAATGGAGTTAACGATTCACTGATCCGAGCCATGATCATCATTCTATGGCCAGTTGGAAGTCACAACCTAAAGCCTTTTAGGGACACATGGTGAATCTGATCCCGGGGCATAGAATTCGAACCGAGTAGCATAACTAATTTATTTGATCTCTAGCAGGTGTTTTGGGGCAGGGACCACGTGGGCATCCTACCCACAATCTCCCAATCGAAGTATTTCCCAAGTTGACCCCTTAGTGTAGAAATTGCATTGCCTCTCATTGACCAAAACCCTAGCGTCTGAAATCATCGAACAAGACAAATTCCGGGCTATGGATCCATGGGGGAGAGGCACCCCTAGCACTATTCTAATGTCATGAATCCAACAGAGTGGAAAGTTCACTAATCCGATCTAGGTTCATAATAATATGTCCAGTTGCAAGTCATAGCCTAAAGCCTTTTAGGGATACATGGTGAATCCAAGCCCGGGGCATATAATTCAAATCAGGTAGTAGAACTAAGTTCTATCAACTCCTGTAAATGTGTTTGGGAAGGTTCCATGTGGGAAAACTACCCACAAGTTCTCGGACGAGGTATTTCCCAAGTTGAACCCTTAGTGAAGAAATTGCATTGCTTCTCACTAACCAAAACCCTAGCTTCTAGAATCATCGAATAAGACAAGTTCTGGGCCATAGACCCACAGAGGAGAGACTACCAGCTTAGAACTATTATGATGTCATGAATCTAATGGATTCGATGGTTCGTCAATCCAAGCCATGATAATCATTCTATGGCTAGCTATAAATCGCAACCTAAATCCTCTCAGGGACACATGGTGAATATGAGCCCGGGGCATAGAATTTGAACTGGGAAGCAGAACTAAGTTCTATTAGCTCTTGGAAGTGTGTTTGGGTAGGGAGACACTAACCATGGATAAAAGGTTAGTAGGATGGTGATAAAGTGTGCATCCTTTTGTTATTGTCCCATGCCAATTTTGCATAAGGGGGTCAATTTTGAATTGAAATCTCTCGGGTGACTGTGGGTAGCATGACCATGTCCATAATGTCCAAACACATATGTGGGAGATGATGGAACCTAGTTATGTTTCCTAGTTTGGATTTCATGCCCCTAGAGAAAATTCACAAATTGTCCCTGAATGGCACCAAGGGACGAGTTGTAATTGGCCATAGAACAAAAACCGTAACTCAAACCATGAAATTGTCGATTATGATGGATTCAAGATGCTAGGTTTCGGTAGGTGAACTCCTCTACCATGATTCAGTTGCCCATAAATGGTCGTATTATACCATATCAGGAACTAGTATTTTTCTCAGTAAGTGCCAATGCCAATTTTGCATAAGGGGGCCAGTTTTGAATTGAAATATCCCGAGCGATCGTGGGTAGTGTGACCACATCCACCATGGACAAACACAATAGTGGGAGATGAAGGAACCAATTATGTTTTCCGGTTTGGATTTTGAACCCCAGCGCAAGAATTGCCATGTGTTCCATTGAGAAAAACCCTAATGTCCTGTTCGGCCAAATAAAAGTCACCTCCGACCATGGGACTCACAAGAGTCACACACCCCTACCTATAATCTGATGCTAGGAATCCAACATAATTGATGGTTTCATGATCCAATGCACAATTTTTGTTCCATGTCCATTTGCAAGTATCCCCTTGTAGCCATTCAGGGGCACATGCCAAATTGGTCCTGAGGCCTAAAACCACCACCGAGAATTCAAATTGAGTTTTGTAAGTTTGGGAGCGTGTATCTAGGCATCGAAAAGTTAGTCAGTCCAACCAGAGGCTTTCGTGGTGGGTTCCATGGAATTTGACCCCCCAGCGCAAGAATTGCCATGTGTTCCACTAAGCAAAACTCTAGTGTCTTGTACGGTTGAATAAAAGGCATCCCTACCACAAGAGGATACCAATTCCAATAACAATGAGGTTAAGGATGATAGTATAAATGATGATGAGGAGGAGGATAATGAGGATGAGGATGGTGATTCCAATGCCAATAAGAATGAGGATGATGATGATGATATTGATGATAAAGGTGACATGAATAGTAATGGTGACATGAATAGTAATGATGACATGAAAACTTCAACATTTGGTGCAAGTGGCACTTTGTACACCAAATTCTAAAGCATTCACACACACATTAGCTCCCCCCCAACACACTCTAAGCTTGCATACGCATGCTCCAATATAACATGTGCATTCATCATTTCATGCATGCACCCTTTATCTCACATGTGCACCCAAGACCATTAAGAAATCCCAATTGGCGAGCCTACAATGAATAAGACATATAATGACCCACCAAAAATTATGGAATGAAGAAGACATATAGGGTTTCTAGGGCTAGATTAGGTTTCTAGGGTTAGATTAGTGTTGCTAGGGATAGATTAGGTTTCTAGGGTTTCTAGGGATAGATTAAGTTGTAAAGGTATGAATGTTTGATAGTAGATATTGGTAAATGGTGACATATAATGATGAATAAATTGCTACCAAGGAAGGGACACAAGAAAGACCTAGATAACAAAGGGAAAGAGCCCCATAATAATTTGAGTAAACTTTCAGCTTCTACCTTTGATGTGACAAACAATATTTCAGCAAAATCCTATTTGTAAAAGTTACATACCTTTTTTAATCTCAATCCCATGAAGGAGAAGGATGTTGTTCAATATGCCACTCTACACCTTCAAGGTGCAACATATGACTGGTGGTATCATGGTATAACTACTCAAGGTCAAAGTTAGGTAAACACTTTCGATGAGTCTAGTCAAAGATTAATAGACAGATTTGAACTCAAGGATAAAGAGGAGTATGTTAAGGAGCTGTCAAATCTAAGGCAAACCCAATCTGTCAATGAGTATGTGGAGGAATTTCAAAATTTTGTTGTTATGTTACCAGATATTTAAGTAAAGAGGATCATATATCTCTTTCTTGAAGGCCTTGAAGAAACTATTAGGTGCTTGGTTAAAGATTTTTCACCTTCTACCTGTTAACAATCAAATTAACACCCTTAGTCATGTGATAGAAGAAGCACATTTTTACTATGTGTTGGGCTCCAGAATTGTCTTTTATAATGATGTTATTTACATTAATTTCCCACCATATCTACCATAATTTAGTACATCTATGTTCAATAAGGATATCTTTACTTTATTTTATTACTGAAAACTCTTAAATGTAAAGAAAGCCCGATCTACTTCTTTTTTGATGTATTATGGTCCATACAACCCTCATTTCGGTACTCCATTTGACCCTTCATCCGGTATTGATTTCCACATTTGATTTGATTATGTTTTGGAGCATGTTTCTTATTTATTCGCCGGCTATTCCATGATTAACTAACTTACCTTTGTTCTTTGACTTCTCGTTGGTCCTATAATTCCTACACATGCAAATTAAAATCATGATTAAAGAATTATTCTAAATTTAAACAAATAATTAAATAAAAAGATTAGGATTAATTATTATTGTTACATATGCTAATATTTTTGTACTTTTTAAATTTAAAATGGAGACAACACTTATAAATAATAATTATTTAAAATAATCCATTCATTTGTATGCCACTTACAAAATTTATAATACCACATAAAACAAATGATATGGAAATTTAAATAATTATGAAAAAAAATCTCATTGAGAATCATGTGAATTAAAGTATGGAATATATTAATCTTATATCCATTTCAAAATCCATAATATATATATTGGTTATGCCACCATATACTTATACCACTTCACAACATTTAAATACTCCGTTGACTATATCATAGTTTCCATTTAATAGTATAAAGGTTGGTTTTTTATGGAATTTATTACCACTCCATGTTATCTACAATTCACGTAATATGATATTTGATATAACTTATGAAATAGTGAATTGTTATTTCATATGCAGGTTCACGTGAAGGAAGGAGGCTTCACGTTCATTTTAAATGGATGGTTGCATACAAATCAAATGAGAATCAATTCGTTTGAAGAGAAGGTGGAGGTATCAATGGAATAAAAAGCAACCAACAATCAATTCAACAACCTAGCATCAATTCTGAACTAATTACAGTTTCAAAGACGGACCGCCCATGCATTCCCGTCATCATTTCAGGAGGCATATTTCGGGAGAACATTGTGAGCAAACCGTAAAGAATCTGGAGAAACGGTTTAAAATCCACTTCCCAAATGGGTGGATTTATCCCTAATGAGGACAGTTTTCCAAATGGCTTAACAGACAAGGAGAAAAATGTTGCTGAACAGACGTGCATTTTCCAGAATTAGGGTTTGGACGGTTTTCTCAATTTAATAATTTGTTGAACGGCCAAAAGCTTCGGGATTTCATTTTATCCGTGAGATCATTGTTTTCCTGTATAAATAGAGATGCATATGGTTGAGAATGACAATGATCAGATAGTGAAGATCTGATTTTCTAATTAAGTTGTTGTAGTTCAGTCTCTCTTTTTAATGAAGAAGAGGTTTCCGGAAATCAACTCCATGTACAGATAGTTTGTGTGGAATCCTCGGGGCTGGCCATCATGTGGATTGTATTTCTTTTCCCTTCCTTTTCAATTTCGTTTTTAGGTTTTATATCATTTGATTTAAATTCATTTACAATTTCGTTTTCATATTTTACACAGTTTTCTTTAGTGCAGATTTATTGAAGTTGTCAAATTGATTTTTACTTTCCTTTGCAATTTCATTTTAAATTTTACCAAAGTGCTGCAGATTGGAGTTTGTATCGATTCTAAAATTCGTTCAGTGAAGATCGAAGTGCATGTTTTCATTTGTTAACATTCTCATTGGATAAATTAGAATGTGAATTTAAATATGCTTTATTCATTTCACCAATGTTTAAGCTAGCATGATTGTCTGTATAACATTTTATTTATTTATTTTTGTGCAGTACAACCATCGTTCTGGATTCAATACTCTGTAAACGGTCTACTGGAATCAACCGCTAATAGATGAAACTTAACGTTAATATTTGGAATGATATCTGTTAATTTTTTAATGGAGTTTGCTTGATATGATATTAATAAGTTGAAATTCTGTAACAAACAATTAAAAACATTCACGGGCTACTCTATAGATTCACCAAATTCTTTTATATGTTTAAAGATTTAAGCCATCATAAAACTCATTCGTTGACTTCTAGCTGGTGTATGTGAATTCAAAATCTTGAATTATATAGGTAAAAGAATTTGTTTATTTGGGAAAAAAATTATTATGGACACTCTTTTACACTCTTACATCGTAGTTTTGATTTACCATGTTTATTTTTATTTTTAATTTATGTTCATTATAATTTGGTTGGTTAAATACCATTTTTTTATTTGTAATTTAGGTTAGCTGGTAATTTAGTTTAGTCAATGCATATAGTTTAATTTATAATTTATATTAGTTTAGTTAATTAATTTAGTTTTCTTAATTTATTTGCCTCAATTAATTTGTAATGCTCATTTTGTAGTCTTTTAATTTATAATTTAGATTATGCATTTTATTATGAACAAGTTAATTTCAAGTCTTGGTGGATTGTAGTCTGCTTTTATTTGCAATTTCGTTTTTATATTTAATTATCTGAACGCAGGTCCGAATGTAGGTCTGAATGCAAGTTCTAATGCAGGTCTGAATGCAGGGCTGAACAGCATAAAATTATTTCAGAAGTGTTATTTTTATGTGGATTGAATCCCCCACTATTTACAAAGTTATTATTCACTGTAATTTCTTTACTCTTCATATGTATTAATCTCATTAACGCTCTACAGATGATTGTATGCATTAGATCATGTGAATTTTATAAATAAATAAATCTACAATACATAAATCTATTATACCTTGCTTTGAGTTTTGAAGTAATTTAATTTACCTTGCATTGAAGTGTTTTACACCCTGAAGTGAAATATTTTATACCCGTTTAAGTGTGGATGAATTAATGATAAAGTATATTTCTACATTTAGCACGGAGTTTTTATTAATGTTTATTTCAGTCCACTTTAGATTTTAGTTTAATGAAAGTTTTATTATTTAGTGTTAGTTTTATTTTGTGTTAATTTCTAAATGAGAGGAGTTTGATTTAAAATGTTTAGTTTGTAGTTTATCATTAATTTAATGGTTTTGTTTTATAATTTGTAATTTAAGTTTTATTTTAAAATCCGGATTTATCATAGATTTTATTTCGGTAATTTACAGTTTCTTGGTGTGGTTTTATTAGCATAGGTACCCGGGATTTTGAAGTTTTCATAGATAGATTGTTTTGAATTTGATATTTTAATTAAATGTTAATTAGATGTGGAATTAATTAGATAGGTGTTATATTTATTTTATTAGTTAATTAAATAGGTTACTTTACTCCGTTTGGAATTGAGTTTATAAAATTAGTTTTTAAGTGCATTTAAATTAGTTTTTCATTATAAACTTTGATTTAGTGTGTAATTGAGAAGTAGTTCATAATTTGCAATTAGTTTGTTTAACGTTTGAAATTAATGATTAGTCTGTAGGTTAGCACAATTTGCAATTTAAAATAGGAATATAGAATTTACAGTTCATAGTTCATTTTTTTATTGAAGTGTGTTTATGAGCATTAGGTTAGGTTAGACTAGATTAGGTTAACCTTCGACTCTGCACATACAGTGCTTGTACCTCAAAGCTTACGAGCCCCAGGGTTGACAATTTAAATATTGAAAATTAATTAACACATAATTTTACCAACACTATGCGCCCGCAACATGAAGACAGAACACAAGTACATTCAGAGACAAATCCTCTCTGATCTAATCACTTCTCCCATAAATGGAAGGATTAGGTGAAGAAAGTAAAAACCTAAAGAGACCAAGTTCAGTGATTGAACCTCTCACACGAGGTCCAAAACTAAGCTACACCAATAAAAAAGTGAAGAGTAATGCATTAAAGTGCATTAATTATGCTTAAAGTATGCCAAGTTGTGCAAAAAAGCCTAAAAACTATGGAAAAGTGGGTTTTTGAGTGAAAATGATCTAAAATAATGAAAAAGAACAATCCCATATTGAAAAGAAAAGCTTGAGAGAATACTTCCCAATGCCATATAAGAAAGGAATTTGGGGCATTGTAAGGTACACAAAGGAAGAGCAAAGGCATGCTGAAAAGATTCTGAAGGAGGAGGAAAAGCTCAATTTCTTCAAAATCAAGGGTGGAGAAAGGAAAGCTCATGGCAATGGAGGAGGGATTCACACCAAGATCCATGGTAAGGATGTACTTCTTCATTGTTTTAATACGAAATGATTCAATTTTGTTCCATTTGAATGTTTGAATGTTGCTTATCTTGTATGATTTAAATTTTCAAATGGCTTTAGATCTTAGCTTTGCTTATCATGTTTGATAAATGAATGTAGATCTTATTGATAACTTATGATAATCATTTTAATTTGCTGACATAAAGGATCACCACTTCTTAGTAAAATAGCTAAAATAGAGTAGACACATCCCTACACTCTTTGTTGTTATAAGAATGGATACCATAGAGTAGTGTTGAAATTTCTTGATTTTTTTTTCAATTTTTTGGTTTTCTTTCTTTAGATCTACTCCTTTGTGGCTTAAAGATCCCTTAAAGAACTTAAGATTCGGCTTAAGAGACTCCAAACCGGCCTCATCATACCCATAATTCACAAAAATGCTTTAAAATTCATCTAGATTTTGATTTTTTTTGTGTTGAAAATTCTGTGTTCTGTTCACTCTTGCATTCAACGCAGAGGTCTCAAATTTTGTCTCATTAAGCCTTGGTTCGACTCCTATTGTTCTTTTTGGTTGTAGTCTTGTTGTGGGTTTGCCTAACTCAACACGAGTAGTGGTTGAAACTTCATTACAGCAGGATGGGAGAGCCAATCTCAAGAGAGTGACTCCATAACCATCAATCTTCAATCCAATGCCTATGGAATCCGATGTCACCAATTAAGAAAAAAAAACTATCTGGAGAGGTTTTATTTGGCTTAGATATGCTGTTACAGATTTGATTCGGTGGCTGAAATACGTCAGAGCACCCCACATTGCGTAATTCTTTAGGTACCAATTGTTGGCCTAGTCTACATACATGAGTTGCAGCTTCGCTTCAGTAGTGGGGTTTGGCATCTTTGACAGTACAGTTAGTAGAGAGTATCTATTTTCCGTGTACACAACGCTTGCAATGCAGATCTAAATCTGTTATAAAAGGCCAAGCAAGCACTAAGCTTTCATAATTGCCTGAAAACTGCTGCCAATTACATAAATCTGCTCAGGAACAGCCATGGATCGGTTGTAGCCTTGTTGTGGTTACGCTAGTGGTTATTAAACTCTGCACGACCTCACGCCAGGGATCTGCGATCTCACACCTGCTCAGATCTACTCTCTGCCACGAATTTCAGAAATCAATATTGATTTTCTCATCGTGTTACTGTCATGCCATTCCAAAAATCAATTTTAACAATTTAGATCGGGTTACCATCAAATAATTTCAGTGATCTAGTGATATTGGGTCATCTCCCTCTCATCCTAGCAAATATTTGTTTATGCGCCCCTCTAAAGATACCCTTTCTATCAAATGTTAATCCCTTTAAGTTTCAGGCTTCCCTCGCGTCCATTCTCAAAGCCGTAGCGTCCATTTGATAAAGACTTCAATTGGAATTCGGTGAATCGAACATCGAACCTTTCCCAGTCACTCGAGTTGTTGCATTTCAATGTTTTCAGTAGACTTTGCTTAGTAAAATTTGTGCAGAAATCACTGTTATTGAGACTCAGTCTGTCTATTTCTTTTCCATGGTTAAATTAGGTGCATCTTAACTGTTTTGTACGGGTCCAGATTCTAGAATGGCCTCTGATTCGTTGAATTGCCAATATCTATCGGGGAAATTGACCTTGATATAAGCTTGAGTTTTGTCTTGATCGGAGAGCACAAGAGTTTATTTCAGAGCATATGTTTGAACCTTTCAGAGTTGTTTAGATTGTCGAGCCTTCCAGATGGATATGGCGATCTGGTTTTGACCTAAACTTAGCAGATAGCGCATCAATACAACCTGTCAGAAGGTAGTACGTTGGGATCTTGGCTAGTGAAAACTAATAATATTTGAGAACCAAAAAGATTACAATTCAAAACACCACATTACCCCTTTTAAAAAGTTTTGATCCTTTTAAAAAAAAAATTGAAAAGTTTTTTCTTAAGTTGGGCTTAAAATAAAAAAGTTTTGATCCTTTTAAAAAACAATTGAATTTTTTTTTCTTAAGTTGGGCTTAAAATCAAAAAGTTTTGATCCTTTAAAAAAAAAATTGAAAAGTTTTTGCTTAAGTTTGGCTTAAAATCTCAAAGTTTTGATCCTTTTAAAAAAGTTTGAAAAGTCTTGCTTAAGTTGGGATGTGTTTGGAGTTGTATTCCTTTTAAAAAGTTTGAAAAGTCTTGCTTAAGCTGGGATGTGTTTGGAGTTGTATTCCTTTTAGAAAGTTGTGAAAATTTTTGCTTAAGTTGGGGCTAAAATCTTCTCCATTTGGATTAAGAAGAATTGTTCAGAAACATTTTTAAGACCATAAACATTAAACCACATATCAATCAAACATTTGAAGGAACCATTCACACATTTTGAATTGAAGAACATACTTTGAACATCACATGTTGAGATAATTTGAGAGTATTTTCTTTCCAAAAAACAGAAATAAACTTTAATTGGTTACATTTTGTTTTGGAGTTAGAATATTTTCATGCACAGTTAGAGAGAGTTGCACCTTTAGAGTTTAGTTTTCTTGAGATATATTGTGTATGAGGCACAGTATCCTCTTCACTTGGGCCTTATGGCGATCTTGTGAATGAGAAAGTGTATCTCACTTGTAATAGTTTAGGAGTTAATTTTTTCAAAGCATCTTATATCGAGCCACCGTATCCTCTTCACTCGCACCTTATGGCGATCTTGTGAATGAGAAAGTGGATCTCACTTGTAATAGACTGGATTTCAATTTTTGCATACAGTTTTTCGATCCACCGTATCCTCTTCACTTGGGCCTTATCGCGATCTTGTGAATGAGAAAGTGGATCTCACTTGTAACAGTTTAGAATTTAATTCATAAGCATTCCAAAGGGATCTGTGTATCCTCTTCACTTGAGCCTTTGTGCGATCTTGTGAATGAGAAACAGAGATCCCCCGTGTAATAGAATTAGATTCATGTTCACTTGAGATATCTGTTTGGGTTATATTGGTCATTAACATCAATTATTATCCATATTTCATAAAAACTGTGCATGAACATACGAAATCTACCAGAAACTTTGCATGTCTGAAAGAAACTCATGAACCTCTAACTCTTCCTTAATTTAGAATATTCATCAAATTAAAAGGTAGAGTAGTGAGCATTTTGCATTATTTGGTTCATTTTCCTGTTTTCGAGTAAAAAAACCACCAGTTTCACTTCCACTCCTGAAACTAAGCAAACTACCCTTAAAATTGGCGCTTAATCTAAAATTGACAAAATTTTGATTTTCATATCACCAACAAGTTTAGGTTAGTGCCCTGGATTAGGTTTGGAGTGTTAACACTCCTGGGCTGCAAAAATTTGAAACTAGCATTGATTAATGAGAGTAAATCCATTAGTGGCATGAAAGGCTTGTCAGGAAAGCGCTTCTGAAACATGCGTCAGGCACAAGGTCAATCTGGATAAGTAAGGGTGGTTACCCACTCTTGCTTATTTAGTGGGACATGAGCTTATCAAGGGGATTCTATGTTCAGTGACAAGTCCTAGGGGTGACATCACTGTTTCTAGAGTTCCTGGTTATGAGAGTTGTCCTTGACTTACAACTGTTCTGCCCGACCATCGATTGTGAAGTGGTAACTTTAGTGGCTATTCCTAGGATATCACATAGGCTATTATGAGTGGGAGACACTTGCAATACCTGAGACAGACTTTGGAACTTTTACTCCTTGGGAGGGTGATTGGTCAGGAACCAATGCTTGCACCCCTGGCGATTAAAGTTTATTATAACTGTTTCTCATACCTTCGCTGCTAGCAATTTTCTGAGGCCTACCATCCCTCAACAACAACTAGTTTCGGAAGGCCCTCTAATCCAACTTTTCATTGAACCTCGGTTCTTTGGAAAAGTAGTTTGCTTGCTTGGAACTATAGGAATTTTTACTGTGTGGACAATTTTTCTTTTTGTTGAGTCTAGTCTGCCTTATGATTGTTTGATTAAGAAGATCATTTTAAACACATCCTTTTATCAAATTCTTAGAAGTGGCTACTCTTCCGATCCGCCAGTCACGGCGGCAGCGAGGTGAGTCACCAGAAATTGAAGGCCCTGCTACATTGTAGATACATATACGAAAACAACATCCTAATGACTTGGAAACAGAACTGATTTTAAACTCAATTAATATTACTCGAGAAGAACAACATCAAATCAACCCTGAAAATTCATCTTCACATCACGAACTGAATACAGACATAGTTGATGATCTTACTGTAGTTGAAATTGAAACATTGAAAAATCACACAAATGCTCATACAATTCCAAATTTTATGAGTCATTCAGAACCGGTTGTACTTACTATCCGTGAGTCACTGGGTGATATCAAACCTCTTTTTGAAAGTTTGAATGACATGCACAAATCAGCAAGTGACCCTATGGCTTCATTAGGAGCACAAGGGACTACATCACGACAACATCAAACAGTTGTTGGAGGTAGAAATACTTCCAATTTGGCCTCTACATCAATCCCAATAGTTAGTATACATGTTAGTAGCACAAGTCCAACCAGCACTTCAGTGCCAGTTGGTACAGTTTCGGGTTTCAATCCCGACAGTACATCCACTTCGTCTGTAGGAATCCCTAGTAAAGGGTGTGCCTTACCAAACATTGGTTTTCCATATGGTTTGACTAATCAAGGTCAACACACACAAGGAGTAAACTAGAATCCTCTTGGTATACCTAACACTTGTCCAAATTCTACTTCTAGGGGCAACCCTTCACCATGGAATGGTAATATTCCTGGTGGGAGCAATGAATCATGGAACATTTATGCCAATTGGGGTTATGCTCCTCAGATTAGTGGAAATGCCTCGGGGGGTTATCTTTCGACTTATCCTAGCACAATGCCTAGGGGAAATCCACCTATCAACCCCATCCGACAATGGAGTGGGCAGGTTCCAAGAGGTAACCAATCTTTTTGGGCACCACCTTCTCAAGGAGGAAATCAAACTTGGAACGCTTATCTAAGCCAAGGAAACAATCAATGGTTTGGTTAGATTCCAGAAAGTAACCAATCTTTTTGGGGCTTACCTCTGCAAGGGGGAAATCCATCCATCCATCCTGTTCCACCATGGAATGGACAACATTCAAGAAGTAACCAATCTTTTTGTATGCCATCTCCGCAAGGAGGCAATCAACCTTGGAACGCTTATCCAAACCAAGAAAACAATTAATGGAGTGGTCCAATTCCAACTAGTAACCAATCTAATTGGGGCCCACCCCCGTAAGGGGGAAATACACCCATGAATCCCAACCAGCCAGGGAGTGGAAATGTTCCACCAAATAACCAACCTTATTGGAACATACCTCCGCAAGGGGGCAATCCATACATGCAACCTAGTTCAGAATGGACTGGGAAACATCCAGGAAATAACCAATCCTTTTGGATGCAACCTCCGTAAGGAGGTAACCCCTCTTGGAATGCTTTTCAAGCCCAAGGACCACATCAATGGAGTGGCCAGGTTCTAGAAAGTAACCAATTTTTTTGGGCCTAACCCCGCAAGGGGGCAATCTAACCATTTACCCCATTCCGCAATGGAGTGGCCAGGTTCTAGGAAGTAACCAATATTTTTGGAACCAACCTGCGAGACCTGCGTTTGATCCAGCTAGGATGCCACATGGGCCTTATGTCAATGGTATGACAGATTCCGTCAACCATCTTGAATAGTTTACCCCACATTTGGGACAAGTTTCTATTCAGAATTTGCAACCCACAACTGTCCAGGAAATGCAGGAACCTGTTAATCCTTCCAAAAATTCTAACATCCTCACAGTCTCATCCATAGACCTGAGAGGAAAGAAGAAGAAGTACAAGGGTAAGCAAGCTGCTAATCCTTCCATGAATTCTGAAATCTTTATAGTCGAGTCCAAGGACCTTAGGGAAAAGAAGAAGAAATACAAGAGTAAGCAAAATGCTAACTCTGGGAACAAAGATGCACCAACTATGCTTCAATGCGATGGGACACAACAACCCACTATTTTGACACCGGTACCCCCGCCAGTGGGCAACCAGCCAACCCCCCCGCAAGGGGGAAATGATCCTTATCCCAATGTCTTCATGTGTGATCATGAGATGAACATTCAAACAATACTTGATTCTTATGATGTCTCTCCTAGTACATTGGATCAATGGGAATCACATCCAAGTTGTTATCTCTACATTGAGAAATCAGCCATACACTTAGTACCATACCCCCCCAAAGGTGTTCTACATAGAACAATGCATACTCCTAACATGCGCGTTGCTCAGAACGGTAATGTTCTTGAGGACCTAGCTCAAGTACCATGTGCCATGTCGGCCTTGGAGGTATTGCAATATCGTTCTACGCAAAGAAAGGAACTATTGTCTACCATTGGTGATGTTGATCCATCCGATGAGACTTTGATCACATCAGACATAGACCATTCAATATGTAGGATCCTTTCCGAAGTTGCTTTTCAGATTAAAGTAACGACTCATGGTAAGAACATTTTTCTAACCATAATGGCTGAAGGGACCTCAGCTTGTGTAATTTTATTTAAATGTTGGAAAGAATTAGGATCACCCCTATATGTCGTAGAAGTTTCATACCAAGCTACTCAAATAGCTTCGGCAGATTCGGAACAAAATATTCCCTTGATGGAGGAATATGATCTGGTTACTTGGCCCATTTGGGCTGTGAGATCTCCCAGCTCACATGACTTCTCGGATTACATTTTATCATAAAATGAAGATATCCCTGAAGTTGTAAGCATTTGGTTGCACCCACCTAAGGACATCTTTTGTGAGGTCACTGGGAGCATAATTGGATTAAATCTACCCAAGTATAGGAGCGTGATCTGCATGTTCCTCGATATGATCTGGTATATTTGGAAGCTTGCATATAGGTTTAGGCCATCTCTTTGTGAAGATGCATTTGAACCTTTTGAAACCCAAACTTTCCATAAGGTTGAACTTGTTGGAAATTGGTGGGTCAGCCCTTCATATCTGTATTTTCCACCATTCCGACAGAAGAGCCTACCGAACATGGGACACCCTAGTCAGCACCCCATTGCCATTTTGGTGCCCATGCTGAGTTATTCTCATAGGCCCAGGAGCCCTATTAGTCCCATCATGAATTGGATTTTGAGAGCACATATTTCTCTTTCATTCATTTCTGACCATATCCTGATGGGCTCCAAATTTTTTGTCATTTTACATAAGCTTGTGTTAAAATATCCACTTGAACATCCGTGCAAACTGCTTCATTGCTTATTTTCCTTTGCAGTCACTTTCTGTTACAAGATGCCTATAAACCATTGCTTCTGTATATTTGACCCATACCCATGGAGGAAACATCTGTAAGAGTGTACATAACTAGCTCAACCCTTGTTTACAATACAGATCTTTGCCTTGGCCTGACCCATGCCATTGACATTTAGGCACATGCCCTTTTTTCAAGCTAATAAATGAAAAAGGTTAGAAAAAATTGGAAAACACAAAAATCCAAAAAGGGAGAGACTTGAATCACTTCATATCATAAAATTTGAAGAAAATGACAATAGTCAATCCTTGTCCCCCTTGAACACGACACCTAATATTGTATCCGATGTCAGTACACCATCTGCATTTGCCTTAGGAAATTGTACTAGTATTTTGAACAGATCTCCACTGATGGGTTATCCTTCCCGTCACCAATGGAGCTTTCATTAATGCATCTGGCATTAGCGGATTTCATTAAGGTCGGTTACTCAAAGTCCTATGTTGCCAAGTGTCCATTCTGCGTCATGTTATGTGTTCAAGGGAAGTTCAAACCGAGTGGGCCATTCCTCAAATATTCCTGACCAGCCATGCTGTTCTTCCTTGTGTCAGTATATAGTGTTGGATCTTGCAGTTCTACCAAATTATATCAGAATATTGATCTTTGTTTTTGATATCGGTTGATGTGGGATGCATTAATGCTTCTCTTCCGATGGATCTATTCCTATCGACATCAAATCATCATCTAGGACATGGATCTAGAAACCCTAGAGTACCTTGGATCTTGCAGTCATTAGTGGCAGGTTTCCTCGCAAATGACAGTAGGTATACATCAATGACCCCTGATTGTTTGATTCTACAAGTGTTCAACTTCATAACATCTATTCACACTTGCTAGTTTGTACTCAGTACCTTAGAGTCCATCATCATTATCGGTGGGTCTCTTTGCATCTGTTAACGGTATACATCAATGACCGATAATCAGATGGTGTTTTATTATGCTCGACATCAAATCATTTATTCGCATGATATAAACTTGTACTATCATCGGTTAGTATTGAAGACCTTGGGAAAAATAGTTGTATCACTCATCGATGCACTGCTCGAGCTGCGCAAGATTAGACTACCATGTCAAAAGTTAGATAAAGACTTTGTTCTCGCACTCATCAAAGTGCATGTTTACACTTCTGAAAAACTTACTTTTGACATGGATCCACCGTGTATTGTTCGTGGCCATGCTTGTTTACTGCTGAGCATGGGTATGCCAGCCTCATGAAGATATTATATATTTGAGAAATTGCTATGTTTTGCGGGTGTGATCCTCAATCCTGCGCCCGTGAGTTTCTCCTTTCCTCATCCTTGCTTTGAACGATAAAGAGTATCAGTATAAAGAGTATCAATATACAAAGTATAAATTTCAGTAATGTATTTCGGCCCTTAGCTCTACTTCGGACCTCACACATTAGGGGGTATCTGTTAACAATCAAATTAACACCCCTAGTCATGTGATAAAAGAAGCACATTTTTACTATGTGCCCGCAACATGAAGACAGAACACAAGTACATTTAGAGACAAATCCTCTTTGATCTAATCACTTCTCCCATAAATGGAAGGATTAGGTGAAGAAAGTAAAAACCTAAAGAGACCAAGTTCAGTGATTGAACTACTCACAAGAGGTCCAAAAATAAGCTACACCAATCAAAAAGTGAAGATAAATGCATTAAAGTGCATTAATTGTGCTTAAAGTATGCCAAGTTGTGCAAAAAAGCCTAAAAACTATGGAAAAGTGGGTTTTTGAGTGAAAATGATCTAAAATAATGAAAAAGAACAATCCCATATTGAAAAGAAAAGCTTGAGAGAACACTTCCCAATGCTATATAAGAAAGGCATTTGGGGCATTGTAAGGTACACAAAGGAAGAGCAAAGGCATGCTGAAAAGATTCTGAAGGAGGAGGAAAAGCTCAATTTCTTCAAAATCAAGGGTGGAGAAAGGAAAGCTCATGACAATGGAGGAGGGATTCACACCAAGATCCATGGTAAGGATGTACTTCTTCATTGTTTTAATATGAAATGATTCATGTTTGTTCCATTTCAATGTTTGAATGTTGCTGATCTTGTATGATTTAAATTTTCAAATGGCTTTAGATCTTAGCTTTGCTTATTATGTTTGATAAATGAATGTAGATCTTATTGATAACTTGTGATAATCATTTTAATTTTCTGACATAGAGGCTCACCACTTCTTAGTAAAATAGCTAAAATATAGTAGACACATCCCTACACTATTTGCTATTATCACTAACTTGCAGGAGGCAATCAAGAGAAGCTTGAAGCTTGAAATTTCTATGTCCAAAAAGTTGGTGGATCATTAAGCAAAACCTCCTAGTCCTTGGAAAAATAAGGGTGATTTAAAAAAAAAAGACATTCCCAGCCCCACCACCAAAGAACGTTCCAAATACAACAAATAAGCGAGTGGATGAGAAAACAAGAAGTGAACTTAGGAGGAAGAAGCTTTCTTTCACTTGCAGAGAACAATAGGTACCAGGACACTGATGATTGGGAAAAGGACAACTGCATTTTATTGAAGTGGTTTCAAATCCTGAATTAGAAAATAATGAGGAATTCCATGACACACATGAAAGAGAGGAAGATGAAAAATAAATCAGCAAAGAAGGAACTTTAGCAGCCCTATCGGGAGCTTTGAGATATCACCCTTTTAGAGTTAGAGGAGTTCTAGCTAGACTTGAAGAATGACTATTCTATTTGATAGTGGGGATAATCATAACTTTATAGATAAAGGATTCATGGTAAAAAGGGGATTAAAGATGAGAAATTTGAAGGTTTCAATGTAACTGTTGTTGATGGACTCACTATGCCTTGCACCCAAGTGATTAGACAAATCAATATGACTTTAGGTGATTATGATCTATGTGATGATTTCTATGTTGTTGGGATTGGAGAAATGAGCATTGTGTTTTGTGTCCAATGGTTTCATTCTATTGGAGGATATTATATGAATCATCAAACCATGGAGTTCAAGTTTCAACCCAATGAGAAAGAAGTGTTGTTAAGAGGCTTATCAAATGGAGCACCTAGAGTGGTCACTACAAAGAAGATGGAGAGGACTTTCTAGAGAGGACAAGTAGTGTGGGAAGTGAGAGTCATAATTCATCCAACAAGTTCTTCCAAGAAACGAGCTAATTTTCATTTTGAAATTCAAAAAATTCTTGATAAGCATAGCTTAATTTTCAATGATATGCCTAGGGGACTACCTCTATATAGGGGAATTGAGCATGTTATTGAGTTAGAATAGGGTTCCAAGACTTTTATAACTACTTCATACCATCATCCAAGGGGTTATAAGGAGGTGATAGAAAATACCATTAAGGAACTCCTTGACATGGGATTCATAAGGCCCAGCTCTAACCCATTTTCCTCTTTTGTGGTCCTCTTAAAGAAGAAAGATGGAACAATGAGAATGTGTATAGACTACAAATATTTGAAAAATAAAACCATCAAAAATAGGTATCCCGTACCTAGAATATATGAACTCATTGATGAGTTACATGGTGCACTGTACTTCTCAAAAAATGATTTGAGGTCGAGACATCATCATATTCGCAAGAGAAAGGAAGATGTAGGGAAGACTGCTTTCAGATGTCACTATGGGAATTTTGAATTTCTTGTCATGCCATTTGATCTCACAATGTATTAGCAACATTCCAATCTTGCATGAATAAGGTATTCAATAAACATGTCAGGAAATTTATTCTAGTGTTCTTTGATGACATGGAAAGAGCACTTAGAGCATCTAGATGTTGTTTTGGGAATTTTGGAGCAAAAATGTTTCTATCTAAGTTGTCCAAATGTGAATTTTGTTTGACTGAAATTCTATACTTGGGACATGTCATAAGTTTTAGAGGAGGCAGGTTGACCAACAATGATCCAAGCAATGCTAGAATGGACACCACCAACCAGTCTTACTTAGTTGAGAGGGTTATTTGGTTTGCGTAGTTATTATAGAAGATTTGTCAAATGTTTCTCTTAGCTTGCTACCTCCTTGACTAATTTAACTAAGGAAGGAGCCTTTGCATGGACAAAATAAGAACAAAAAACATTTGACAAATTCAAAGAGGTAATGAGTTCATGCCTAGTGCTTGCAAGTCTTGATTTTTATCTACATTTTTTTTTTGAATGTGATGCATCTGGAGAAGGGATTGGGACTATCCTAACTCGAAAGGGGCATCCAATATATTTTGAGAGAATAAAGTTGAGCCAACTAGAAAGACGATACTCCATTTATGACAAAGAAATGTTAACAATCATGCATGCTGTTGATAAGTTTAGGCAATATTTGGTATGCGGGTGGTTAAAATAGATCATAACAGTCTCAATTTTTTCTTGAACCAAAGAGACTTAAATGACCGTCAACATAAATGAGTGAGTAAATTGAAAGCTTATGATTTTGAGATTGGATATATGAAAGGGAAGAAACATGTAGTAGCTGATGCTCTTTCTAGGAAGCCTACTCTATGTTCTTTATCTTCAATTTCTGCTGATTGGAAAGCTTCCATAATTTTAAAATATGTCAAGGAATCTTTTGCCTCTAATGTTTTGGATGAGTTGGTGGAGGATGAAAAGTACACAGTTATGGATGGGTTGATTTATTACAAGAACATAATATTTTTGGTACTGAGATCCATGGTTAAGGAGAAGATATCAATACCCTTTCGTGATACACCCTTGGCTGGTCATTAAGGGTATTTCAAATCATATAGGCAGATCCGAGAGAGATTCACGTGGGAAGGGTTGAAGGAGGATGTCCTGAGTCATCTTAGAGAGTGTATGGGTTTCCAACAAAAAGAGAGTGAGCATATCTTTACAGTGGGATTACTACAACCACTTCCAATTCTTGATCAAAAGTGGGAACACATCTCTATGGATTTTATCACTGGTTTTCCAAAGGCTCAAGGTAAAGATTACATATATGTTGTGGTAGATATATTGACCAAGTATGCACATTTATTTCCTCTCACATTTGATTTTAAGGAATCCCAAGTAGCATATTTATTTTTCAAAGAGATTTTTAGATTGCATGGGTGATAGAGATAGTAGGTTCCTTAATTCTTCTTGGAAGGAACTCTTTCATTTGACAGGTACGGAGCTCACACCCAGTACGAGCTATCATCCCTAAACTGATGGACACAAAAATAGTCGATAAATGGATAGAGGGATGCTTGAGGAAATATGATTCAAATCAGTAGAGTGCCTGGGTAAAATGGTTGCATCTAGGAGAGTATTGTTCCAACACCTCCCACCATATGTCTATTGGTATGCCTCCTTTTAGAGATCTCTATGGTTATGATGCACTTTCTTTTGTTGATCTATTATTTTCAAATACTAGAGTTACTGCAGCAAGTGACTTTGTCAAACAAATCCAAGAGGTTTTTGAGGTCACTCGAAGACAATTTGCATCATGCCCAAAATCAATAGAAAAGGTATGTAGATAAGAAAAGAACATAGAGAGCTTTTGAGGTTGAGGACTTTCTTTTTGTTAGATTGCAGCCATATAATCAGATTTCTCTGAAGGGAAATGGAGCAGAGAATCTCAAGCCGAGGTTTTATGGACCCTATCGGATTACCATAAAGGTAGGGTAGGTAGCCATTGAATTGGAGCTCCCACCAAACAACAAAATACATAATGTTTTCCATGTTTCTTGTATTAAGAAGGTTGTGGGACAACAAATAGTAGTTTCATCAGAACTACCACCTTTAGATGATGAAGGAAAGCTAATTTTAATTCCATAAGAGGTGCGGGAAACAAGAGAAAAGAAGTTAAGAAATAGAAACATAACAAAGCATTTCATCAAATGGAAGGGTTTTCCTATTGAAGAAGCAAATTGGGAAGGACCAGAGATTCATCACCATCCTAATATTCATTGCTTGAGGACAAGCAATATTTGGGAGCAATATTTAATCTTCATTGCTTGAGGACAAGCAATATTTGGGAGGGAATATTTGTCATATCCCCTTTCCAAAATTAGCACTTACTATTCATAATAAGTCGAGCTGTCCAAATATAGTAAATCAGGGTTGTTGGTTGACCGAGAAATTAATATTCCTTTTGATGAATGGATTAAATAAAAGTAATATTTAATCATCAACAGATATTTTAATTATTTCAAGTGCCCATACTTGGACGTGCTTTTTGTTGGAGCATGTTTTGGCTAAAAAGCAAATTTAATTGTTTATGACCATATTTGTCAAAAAAAAAAAAAAAACTTTTGGGAAATGGTTGATTCATGGAGGCCAATTGGGAAAAAGGAGTCACAAAATCATCGCATGCAATATTCTCTCCATTTTGGCATGGATTTTTAAGCACCCAATTTTACCATTTGCATGTGGTTTTCATTCAAGGAAAAATCTGAGTTTTCATTGATTCATTCATGGATTTTGCTAATGTTGTTTTGCTATTCTTCAAAGGCTGCTCAACCTCTAGAGGAGGAGTTTGCAGGTTTCCAAGAAGGACAAAGATGGGATTCTGAGGTTCTTCTAGTGTGCAAGTTTATACATAGTTTTCCTTAGTGCATATTGAAGCTAGTTGTGTAGTTTATTTCAATTTTGCAAGGGTTTGTGTGAGGGTTTCTATGTGTGCATTTCCAGAATTTTGTTGTAGCTTTCATAATGGCAAGGGGGATGTATTTTGCTGTTATTTTGTGTTAGGAACAAATGTTTATTCATCTTAAACATTGACACCGAGAATGGTGAAGTTTCATTAAAGTTTGTTGTTGTTTGATTACACCAAGAATGGTGAAGTTTCATTAAAGTTTGTTGTTGTTTGATTATGCTTGCTGACACAATTTGTATCCATATTTCAAAGTTTGTTGTAGACATTTTTACTGTTTTAAACCATTTTTATGATAGTAAAGTAATGGTATTCATTGCTACAAACCTGGGTTATTGTTTATTTATCAACTAGTGTAAGAATTTAGTTCATTATGGGTGTGACATTCAATAATGTTGAAGCAATTTATAATTTTTTTAAGATAAAAATATTAGAATTTGAATCATTATTTAAATCCAATTACAAATCTAAATTATTTCAATATCTTCATTTCTAAATTTATTGGTTTTCTAAATAAATATTTATAAAAAAGATTTGTATAACAAAATACAATAATTCAAGATATAAAAATGAAAAATGACAAAGTATCTCCTTCAAATACAACATAATTCTATAATTTCAATGTACAAATAAAATGGAAACACCCCACAATAATATCCTTCACAAGCTTATGCAGCACAAGAATGAAGAATGTTCAAACATTCACTTCAAATTTTACTCAGGTAAACATGATTTAATGTTCACATAATGAGTCCATGCCTATTTTTAATTCATGTTATCTCCTCATACCTATTTTTAATTCATGCTACCTCCTCATGACAATGTTCACGTAATGAGTCCATGCCTATTTTTAATTCATTTGACCTCCTCATGCATATGTTTAATTCATTTGACCTCCTCATGCATATTTTTAATTCATGTGACCCCCTCATGACAATTTCCTTCTTACACTTGAATATACATAATACTTCAAAATTTCAAATTACAATTAATATATAATACAAATTACATTTCATTATAAATTATATTTCGATATATATATATATATATAGCAATTATTAATTTTATTATTTAAGATATCAAAAATTAAAAATAAATCTTTTATTTTTTATATTTAAAAAAAAATTAATATAAATTTATGATAACTTTAAGATCATTTATTGATGACATTTTAGTATATATTATAATGATTAAGGTTAAGATTTATATTTCGATTTTGAGTGCTTTTAATAAATCAAGAATTAAAAAGTCTTTTTTTTCACAATGAAAAATACATACTTTATTGAAAAATTATTGGGTACTGATCACCAGTTACATAACATAAATCCAACTAGCTCCAACAGGCCAAAAGAAAGCCGAGACCACACTAGGTCTCCCAAATGGAGAGAAAAGAAATGACCCCAATCACAGTTCATATAGTGAAACCAGGATATACCAATCCCCCAGTAGATACAAAAAGCCTCCGAAAATTCGAAGGAAAGAAAAATAATATACATAGAAGATGATACCGAAATGTCAAGGCCTAACTCCACATCAAACATAAAAAAGGTTCCAGAATCCCCGAGAGGGGAAGTTGCCCTCCAAAATCTCATAATATATCCTGCCAGCCACAAATCCAAGACCACGACGGGAAAGTGAATCCGCCATAGAGTTGTGTTCACGGTAGATATGGATAATGGATGTCTGAGGACAAAGGTAGATAAGTGACATAGTATGATCCAACCAAGTAGAAAGTGACAAGGCATTTATAGATGCTTCAGCATTAGCCCAATTCACGATAGTCATCGAGTCACCTGCAGCCTGTTCCAAAGAAATCTTAGTTTTAGTAGAGAAAAAAAGTGCAAGCCACACGATAAATTTCCCCTTTCGAATTTGTACCATTGCCACCATGAAACCAGAGCTTTATATGATCCCCATTAGTGAGTTCAATATATACCCCAACACCACATTTTTCGAATGAAGATGAGGCAACACCGTCAAACCTAGCTCGGTTTCCAGAACGCAGAAGTCGAGGGGGATCAAGAAGACGATCAACCATAGATGGATCTCCACTCAAAGTGAAACCATACTCGGAAGAGAGAGAGCGAACCCAACATGCCACCCTGCTAGCCTCCGTAGCAATGTTATAAAAAATAAGACTATTCCTCGTCCTCCAGATCGTCCAAAATAAAAGACAGGCCAACACCCCCAGTTGTTTGTCAATATTACAGATACCTTTGAACCATAACTGGATAGTTGATTGACGTTCAAATAAAAATGGAGCAAATGGGTCCCCCAAATACCTACATACAGACGCAGTAAATGGGCACAATATGAACAAATGGACCAATGTTTCGGCATCATGGAGACAAAGTGGACATATGCCAGGACCGGTGAACCCCCTCCTTTGCAAATTGGGCCAAATCAGGATCTTCTCCGACAGCATCAACCAGATAAAAATCTGCACTGAAGGTGGAATGCTCCAGTTCCATAACTGCACATGCCACCACTAACTAGTGTAAGAATTATTAGAGTAAAGTGCCAAATATTCCTGCTATGCAGAGACCGTGCCATCAACTGAATTCCATGACCACAGGAGATGGTCATCCCCAGCCCCGATTATGATGTTAGCGTGGTATAAATCCAGTGTAAAATCATTCCATTCAGCCACTAGAGAACCCACCAGTCCCAACTGAGATGCATTCAACCATGTATTGAATGTAGACGACGGATCCCTCGCTGCAAGAATGTGATAGAGTGAATAAATAACCCTGCATCTGAGATGGTGCAATAGAATGGGAGACAGAGTGAAAGTTTTTGGCCCACCCACAATGGGATCAACACCTATGAGAATGTGATGACCATCCCCAAGAACCCATGCCAGCCATTCTGCAACCACCTGATACGAGGAGAGGAGACCTGCCCAAATATTAGAAACACCCTTCAGGGATCTACGGCCTGATCTGATCCATTGTACACGGGTTAATTTACCAAAATATTTATCTTTAATTATATCACCCCAGACACTGACAACAACTAACACTCGCCATAAACGTTTCGCCAGTAACGCATTAGAGAATTTATAGATGTTCTTTAAAGACCATCCTCCCTGCGCATATGGACGAGCCAGTGTATTCCAATCCACTAAGTGGATTTTTTTATGACCATTCCCCGCCCAGATAAAATGATGTATCAATTTGCGAATACTTGTAAGAATGGTTTTTGGTATTTTACACAGTCAAAACCAATATACACCTAAATTCTGAAGGACAAACTTCGCAAGAACCAGATGGCCACCTCTCGAGAGCCATCTCCACTGCCAATGGTGTATATGGGATTCAAATTTCTTAAGGAGCCATCGCCAATCCGCTTGTTTATATCCATTGGGCTTAAGGAAATAGCCGAGGTAGAAAGTACCATCATTTAGTTCACCAACAGGGAGTGGCATAATAGATGTAAATTTAAGAAGTTCCCGACCCTCCAAATTATTCTTCAGTAATTTGGATTTCTTTTCATTGATCAGCATACTAGAGGATTTACAAAACCAATGTAATATTTTCCACATATGACCCCATTCCACAACATCTGCATAACCGAAAAGCATTATGTCATAAATAAATAAAAAATAGATGTGTAATGGAAATGTGGGGAGATACCTGGATACCGGAAAATATCGCCTCATCTTTTTCTTTATGTATCATCCGGCTGAGCCCTTCGATCACAATCAAAAAGAGCAGTGGGGAGAGTGGACATCCCTGGCGCAATCCCCTCGTGCATGGAAAAAATTCAGTTGGACATCCATTTATCAGAATGGAGTAGCTGACAGACGTTATACAAGCAAAAATCCATTTTATAACTCCCAAGGTATGCCAATCTGGACCAAAGCAAGTCTGAGAAAGGACCAATTAACATTATCATATGCCTGAGTGAGATCCAGCTGCAGAATCAAACCTTGTAATTTTGTAGTTTTGATGCTATGCATCGCTTCCTGGGCCACCCCAACCACATCAAGTATCTGCCTTTCATCTAGAAAGCCATATTGCTCCAAAGAGAGTCCCCGAGACAGAGCAAATTTGATCCTAGAGGCAATAATTTTTGCGATGATCTTATATACCAGATTGCATAATGATATAGGCCTGAAGTCCATAAAAGATGAGGGGTTGGAAACCTTTGGAATGAGAGTCACAAAAGTAACATTTAGGGCCCCCTCCACATGTCCCATCAGGCAGGTTTCTTCCACCATCTCGAGTATATCAGGACCCATTATATCGAAAAATTTCAAGAAGAGTTCCGTGGTCCAGCCGTATGAACTCGGGATTTTATCTTTAGCAAAACCTTTTAATACTGCATGAATCTGCATCAATGTAACAAGAATCATGAGCTCATTACCTTCCCGATCAGATAAAATCCGTGGGTAGTCTTTAATGATCCCAATTTCTTCAACAAGTGTGGTGTGACCTAGGTCACTGTAATATTCTTTGAAGTGGTTAATAGCTTCCATGTTCAAATCCACAGGATCAGATATAGGAACCCCAAACCGGCCAATCAAATGCCAGATAGATTTGTTAACACGTCGATTGTTGGCATAACGTTGGAAAAACTTTGTATTTTTGTCTCCCAAAGAGACCCATTGGGACCTACTTTTCAACCGCCAAGACGCTTCAGCTTCATTCTACAGTATTAAGAGACAGCTCTCCAGCTCCATCAATGATAAACCAGCCTCATCTAGAAGAGGTCCACCCGTGTGTGCCTCACTTGGTGCATTGATTTGTGTCTCAATATCCATAGTAGCCAAACGATCCAACTTTTTGTGTGACTGCACCCAATCTTTGACCACCCCCTTTAAATGACTTAGCTTCCACACTAATTAATCGTTGACTGGTCGAAGAGTTCCCCACAAACCCTACATTATTCCATTCAGATCGCACCAACCTGCAGAAATCATCAATCAATAATAAACTATGATTGAATTTGAAAGGGAAAGGAGTTTTTGACTCCCCAACATCCACCTCCAACAAAATGGGCCGATGATCAGATAGTGTGGACAAGACCGTCCATTATCTAAATTTTTGCCACCGTAGTGTCAGATTGTCAACCATCATATATCTATCCAGTCGTTTTGAGATCATCCCATCATCTTTTTGGCCATTGCGCAATATTGGACCCAAGGGAAATGGTTGAATATCAATCAAACCTAGCTCAACAAAGAAATCAGAAAAATGGGTGTTAAGTGGATCAATCCTAGAACCCACACCCTAGGTTTCAGCAGATGATAGTGTGATATTAAATTCACCCTCCAATATAAGGTTTTCACAGTTTAAGAGACCCCCAGATTTGGCAGAGTCCCAGAAATGTAACCAATCAGCATAGGGGGTATAAATATTTATAAAATTTACCACATCAGAGAAGCCACGTATATACCCCTCCAGGAGTATTCCCAAATCCATAGTAAAGGCATACAATTTAAATATTTTGGGGTCCCAAGCCGACAATAGGCCCCCAGACAAGCCATCAGCATCCATTGAGCAAATAACCCAATCCTTCATAATACTATTAAATAACAAGCGAGCCTTCTCCGCCGACACCATGGTCTCCTGAAGAAAAATCATATCGGGTTATAGTGAGTCCAGTAATCCTCTGAGAGCCAATATTTTCTGAGGGCCCCCAATCCCTCTTATGTTAAGTGAGAAAAGGATCATCTTTTGACCTGAGCTAGGGCCTTCATGTCTCTAAGAGCCCGTTTAGTAACCAATGAACTATTGGAAGTAGAGGATACCAGAGATGTGTCATTAGGGGAGGAGACCACCATATTTTATTTGCCCTTCCTAGCACTCCTAGTCTTGATAGGCGAAAATTGGGAAATACCCCCCTGCCTGACACCCTTTATAGATAATGCAAGGTTTGTTACCCTAGCCACTAGAAGTGGAGGATACATATTTCTCCCATCTGTAGGAATGTTTGCCATAAATGTAGTAAGTGGGGTTTATTTTTGACAATCTTTGCATATGATGGAGCCCCAACAGCCGACTGATCATGACCATCCAGAATCCTTACCCAGGGAGATCGGACCATATAGTAGATACCAGTATGGTACAAGGTATATCAGGAGGTGAAGATAGAGGAGGGGTCTCCGACTAAAGAACAGAGTATGTATTCACTTCAATACCACCCAAAACAAGTGGATCCAGAACCCTATGAGAAGACTCAGGAACACAAACCCCTCTGATAGCAGGAGCCACAGTTGGAGAGGATGTAGTATTATTCAGTGGAATAGAACGGTTAAATTCCACAGGCGTAGCGAAGCCCAAATAGAAGGTAGGAGAACCCCTGATAATACCTTCTCCAATGCGATCCCCCTTTCCATCCAATCTAGTAATAAGGGCAATATCGTATTTTGTTAATGTAGTAGATAAGAAGGGATCGAGTTTTTCCATCTTACCAATAATAAGAGACGACCAATTCATAGCATCATGCACATTTATGGAAGTTGGAATGGACAGATTTTCACCCACGACATCACCATCCGATGCAGAGTTATTGTCTGGTGTCCATGCCCGAGCATCATCAGCTGAGTCCATATCAGATCCAGAGCTAGTGTCAGGGAACTCCCACCACAGGTGCCCCATAGCCTTGCACTTAGAGCATCTAAAAGGAACACCCCAATAGTCCAGGAGCTGACTATACTGCTTATCCCTCCAGACAATTATCTCCAACGATTCAAAAAGTCCAAGAGACATGTCAATCTCAAACAGAACCCTACCCACCTGAAGGTCCATACCATTTAGGGTACCATTCGAAAGATGGATAAATCGACCCAAATGGTTGGCCATGGCCATGAAACCCTCCTGGTGCCACATAGCCAATGGGAAGTTAGGGAGTAGAACCCATAGATAGCGAAAACGCACCCTCTCAGTGACAGGGTCGAAACCCATGTGCCATCTTTTCAGCATGAGGCTACCATTCCCCTTAATCCATGTCTTTCCCAAAATAAAATCTGTATGGCATTCCATCCTGAAATAAAAGACATACCAGCCCTTACTCATAATGTAGATATTTGGTTTGTAGCCAATCAGTTTAGCCCAATTTGACAAAACCCAAGAGTCGATATCCTTTGGATGCATGACCCGGTATGTGAACTTTCCCACCAGGGCCTTTATGGAGAGGGTTGCGATACCCTCTAGACTAGATAGTCGTTCCATCAATAGTTCAGAGCCCTGACCCCGTGACTTTAACTTGTAGTCTTTTCGATGGAAATCCCCCACGCGATGCTTAAGTCCAGGAACAATATTTGGTCTTGAACCAGGATCTGGATCAGAAATGTTAACAGGGAGTGTTGACCCCTCGGCTGAGGACCTAGTCTCGATAGCTTCTTGGGATAATGACAGATTCACCCCCTCAACTGTTCCGGGAGAGATATTTATTCCATTTCCAAATCATGACCAACAAGTTGAGCACGTGCCTTCCACATACGCCAATAATCTGCATCTGACTGGGGAGCACTGACACCTTCCCACCACTCCTCTGAGTTTTGTCTGCTTCCCTCATTTGGAGCCCCCAGCACACGGTCCTGACAAGATTCCATCCCCTGGAAGGAATATATACATAGATATAGGTATTCTTTTACCCCAGTTATTCCAGAGATACAAAGACTATTTTAACCTACCTAGGCCTTTGAACCTGTCATAGTCACCAAGTCCCCACTGATCACAGGTCATCCCAAAAACTCACAAGTTCCCGGTTCCACCGAGTTATTGTTCCATAATACCTCAAGTGTTCACCAATAAAACTGTCCTAAAAATACCTCGTGCACATACAGGTTCCATACCCACAAGATCATTCGTGCACATACAGTTTCCATACCCACAAGATCACTCGCAGGTCTCAGATCAACCCATAAGCACACAAGTTGCAGGTTCCATGGGCATTACACAAGTCGTGTGTTCGAGTCCCTGGCTTATTTCTTACATCGAAATAAGATAAATTCTTAACCAGGACTTACAACGGTAAATTCTTAAAAGTCTAATATAACGTATTTTTCATTTAAATAATAAAAATAAATTAACTTGAATTTATCACAACTTTAAATTCAAAACTTTATATCAAAGTTATAGATTATCTTTTTAACTTATATTATAATGATAAAAATCAGATCTATAAATTTGGAATTTTTTTAATAAATATATTATATATATGTTGTATAAGTTTTTAGAACACATGTGTATAAGTGTTTTTAGAACACGATATAATAAAAAAGATAAAAAAAAAATTTAAAAGAGAAGAAAATAATTATTTATATAAATAGATGATCATTGTCAATTATATAAGGTAGACTCTTTTTAAAGTGGGGACTCTTAGAAGTTATAGTTCCTATATGTGTGGTTTATTGGTGGTGAGCAGGAGGAGCACCAGTGTGTCGTATGGCTAGGGTTTTCAGAATTGGGGTTTCGATGTCCGGTTTTTCACTGCAGATGGTTGAAAGGTCTAGAGGGCTTGGAGTCCAGTCAGTTTTTTGGGCTGACTCTAGTACCAACCAATCCTTAAAAAAAAAGTAGGAAGTATAATACTATTTTTTCTGCAGTGTCTTTGCATATCTCTGGGGTGTAACCGGGGTTCGTGTCCCATTTTGGAGAACTTATGGTTTTGGTGGAGTTTCAGAGTGGACTGGAGGTTTTTCTCTTTGTTTACAACTGTCTTCATCACAGTCCTCCCTACTACCGGACAGCTGCCGGTATACTCTAGGTCTTTAGGGTTTTTGGTTTACTTTTTTATTTTACTATGTCATGGCCCTTACTGTCCTCTCCTAGGGTATACACTAGTCATGGGGAGGGGCTTTTACAATCTGGTACTGTTCCTCGGATTTCTACTACTGTTGAGCCGCAGGTGGTAGAGGGTTTGGAGAATAAAATTCAGGGGACTAAGGCTCGGCGCCGACGCAGACTAAAAACTATCAAGGCTCTTGCTGGTTTAGAACAGTTTTACATTGATGAATCCACTAATCTTGACCATGTAGCGATGTTGGCTTGTCGGGCTATTGTCGGCAGGTTGGAGTTCACGACTGGTTCGAAGGGTGAAATCCTTGATTGGGTTAATACACATTGGACTCCATTATTAGGGCTCACTCCAAGGGTTAATTTACTTCCAAACAATTGGATTATGTTCATTCTACTGGAGGATGATTCTGCGGAGGTGATTTTGGCTAAGAAATGGGCTTTCAAAACTGGTTCTCCCATTCTGAAAAGGTGGCATATTGCATTTGACCCTGTCAAGGAGAAGCAGTCCCGACGTCACTTATGGATGTTGCTACCAGGACTACTCATTGCACTATGGACTGAAAATATTCTTGTGGGGCTGGCAAACAAAGTGGGTACTTTTGTCCGGATTGACAAAAAGTCATTATTTGGTATTAAAAGGAAAATTTCCCGAGTGATGGTGGAATTTGACTTGGGACTTGGCCTTCCTGCGGAAGTGGAAGTCATTTGGGGGTCTATAAAATTCATTCAGAAACTGGATTATTATCGTATACCCTTTCGTTGCTTTTGTTGCCGGGAGACTAGACATGTTATGGCTCGCTGTCCCCGGCTCCTTCATTCTGGTAAATCGGCGGTAAGCTCACCGAGGGACAACTATCTATCTGGAGACTCTCCCAGTATGACTGCCATTGTATCAGGTAAGTGCACTCTTATCACTACCACTCCTTACAAAGAGGTCACTAAAAAAGAATTAGATTTTTATACTGGAGTGGAATCTTCACTGGATAAACGGCTTCTAAAGGTTTGGTTAAATTTAATTTTGACACTTCATTTCCGATTAAAGAGGGTTTGGGATCTGATTTTTGCACTCACATTGTTCCTTTTTCTTCCTGGGAATTATGTTCGACATTGTCTGCTATCCAGACTACGCATGCCTCTGATTCTTGTTTAGTGACTTTGGATGGGGGATCCAAGCCTTCTGCTCCTTTACACACTACCGACACTCTCCCTGGGATAGGATTGGACACTACTAATTCATTGTCCCTTGAGGGTTACAATTCAACCACTTCTGAGGGTAGGGTTTTTCCTTCTAGTTCAATTTCTAATGGAGTGGAACCCTTGTCTCTTGCTGGTATTCGAACTACTGTTACGAAACCTTTTGATGATGCCCGAGTTTTTTCCCCACTCAGTATTTACTCGAAGAATCCCTCATAAAATCCTTGTGTGAAACCGATTCCCCCAAATAAATTCATCAATGTGACTATTAGGAAAAACCACAGGAAACCCAGAGATAGGGTTGAAGATACTAGTGACTACACCTCTCTCACTGCCCGGCTTGATGGCAGTACTGGCATTTCCCTTACTGAGTACTCACTGACTCCATTTGAGGCCCCTAGATAATTGTTGTGTCCTGTAGATGGTGCTCAATGATCGTCCTCACTCTTAATATTAGGGGGGTAGGCAACGCTTCTCGGACTATGGATTTGCTTCACCTTTTAAAAACTACTAGTCCTTCTCTACTCCTTTTACAGGAGACCATGTGTGATGATGTGAAGGCCATTCAAAAACTGGCTGTTGTTCTACCTGGTTGGGAATTTTCTGCAACTTGTGCTTCAGGATTATCGGGTGGGATCCTAGCAGGTTGGAACCCTAAATATTTTAATTTTCAGGAATTCAAAACTTAGTGGGGGATTCTGCTTCGTGGAAGATGTTATTCTACTAATCTAATGCTCAATGTGCTGAACCTTTATGGTCCCTACAAAGATAGAGGGCCTTTCTGGGATTCACTAGCTGATTCAAGAATCTTGGATTATGATAATCTATTAATTGCTGGTGACATGAACTTCACTAGTACAGCCAGTGAATTCTGGGGTACTAATTCGAGGCTTGATCAAATGCTAATTATTTTACAAATTTCTTGGCTAATCATGATTTAGTTGATGTGTTACTAGGTACACTTGATCCTACCTGGACTAATGGTTGGGCTGGGTGTGAAGGTGTACATAAGAGGTTGGATAATTTTCTTGTCAAAACATAATTGCTAAGATTATGGTCTCGTCATAGATCCTGGATTAGGGAAAATAAATTCTCTGACCGTTGGCCGATGTTCTTTCAGTTTGATGATAAGGGTTACATGTTGAAGTATCCTTTTAAATTCAACTGTTCTTGGCTTAAGGATGCTGAATTTTGTAAGATGATAAGATCATTTTGGGTTAGCTGTGGTGTTGATTTAGATACAAATCCTATGGATACTTTTTTCATTAAGCTTCGAAGGTTAATGTCTTAGGTATCTAGATGGATTAAGGATAAACAAAAAGATAAGTTGCATGTGCTTGAAGATCTTGAAGATCAGATTAGAGATCTATTGAACAGGAATATTAATGGTGATTTGGATGCAGATATTGGAGTGACGATTAAGTTATTGGAGCAGAGGAAAGATGAATGGCTTGTCAAGGAGGAAATGGACCGGCGTCTTAAAAGCATAGCCATATGGATTGATTTGGGCGATCGAAACACTAAATTTTTCCATGCTTATGCTACACATAGAAATAATTCCAATTATATTTGGGAGATGGAGGATGGTAATGGTAACATTATTAAAGATATCGAGGAGCTTCATGTTGAGGCTAAGAATCATTTTAGTTCCTTATACACTGATCCGAAGCAGGGAAATTTGATCTCTCAAATAAATATTGCAAGGAAATTCCCTGTGTTTGTAACTGAGTCAGAGGCTGCTGAATTGGGATAGGATGTAACTTTAAAAGAAGTGGAAGATGTGCTAAAGGATTTTGCTAGAGATAAAAGTCCTAGCCCCGACGGCTGGACGGTGGAACTGTTTCTAGAATTCTTTGATGTCATGGGTGATGATATTTTGGAGATGATAGATTTTTCCAAATTAGAAGGTTACATTTCAGGTGGGCTGAATTCCACTTTTCTTACCTTGATTCTGAAGATTGGAAAACCTTCTACCTTTGGATATTTTCGCCCAACTACACTCTGCAATTTGGCATACAAAATTATATCAAAAATCATTTCTGTCAGGATGAAACTTATACTTTCTATATGAATCTCGGGGGAACAATTTGGCTTCCTAATGGACAGGAAAATAATGGATGCAATTGGCATTACTTAGGAAGTGATTCACTCGGTCAAAGCCAAGAAACTACAAGCATTGTTAATGAAGATTGATCTGGAAAAAGCACACGATAGGGTGGATTGGGTTTTTCTGTGCTTAATTCTCATCCAGATTGGTTTACCTCCTTTGGTTATTTGATGGATCATGGTCTGCGTCTCCACTGCAAGGATTGTTGTCTTAGTGAATGGTGCTCCATATGAGTTTTTTAAAATCACTAGAGGGGTCAGGAAAGGCTTCCCACTGTCACCCCTTATATTATTAGTAATTATTGAGGGACTCAGCTTGATGATCACTGAAGCAAAGACTTTGGGCAATATCAATGGCATTAATTTTTCTCATGGTGTTTCCAACACACACACATTGTTTGTTGATGATGTTCTTTTGGTTGGGCTGAATTCTGTCACTGAATGGAAAAACTATATGAGCATCTTAAATATTTTTTGTAATGCATCAGGCATGCTGGTAAGTATAAGGAAGACAAGGGTGTATCACTTTGGTATTTATGACTATGAATTGAGGTATTTAAGCGCATTTTTCCTTACAACTTTTGCCCATTAGTGGAGGGGTTCAAACATCTAGGCTATTTGCTCCAGCCTGGAGCTTACCGGAGACAAGATTGGATGTGGCTCATCAAGCGTGTTGAACAGAGAATTAATAATTGGACGTTCAGGTTATTATCTGCGGGAGGTCGACTTACACTTATCAAATTTGTACTCACTGGCATCCGGGTTTACTGGTTTTCTCTCCTTCAGGTTCTGGTCTCTATTATCAATAGTCTGCGAAAGTTGTTTTTTAATTTTATGCGTACGGGAGGTACACTAAATCGAGGATTGAATATGTCTAAGTGGGAACATCTCTCATTACCTGCAAAGAAAGGCGGATGGGGCATTAAGAATTTATCGCTTTTCAGTTGTGCATTAAGAATTAAAAGCTTTTGGCGGGGACTGTTTGGTCCAACCCTATGGATTGAAATTCTCAAGATAAAATATATCATAATTGATACCATCAATTGGATCCGAAGCTCTGAGAAAACGTTTTGAGGCACTTCCCATATTTGGGTTGGTTTTATAAAGATTTATAACTGTGTGGAAAAATATCTCACTTGGCAAGTGGGAAATGGCATTGATGTTTTAGTGGGGATTGATCCTATCATGGGGTTGGGGGCAGATTATACTTTATCCAGAGGGGTTCTACACATTCTGCATTGTTTCAATTACAAAACTTTGAATAATATTCAAAGATTCAGACCGGGGAGCAATCAACCTTATTGGCTATCGGCGATGGAGTTGGGTTTCCAGGATGCAAAAGCGACTGAGTGGGATATATACATCTTCAAACTATATGCTGATGGATGCAAATTAAATAGTGACATAGACAAGCTCATTTGGACTGGAAACAAAGATACGGGTATGATTAATGCTAAATTTGCTTACAGGGCATTAATTAGTAATTGTTGTATATTTCCAGTTGATTGGTGGTATAAGGTCCTTTGGAGATGGAAGATCCCTGTGAAGATACAATGTTTTATGTGGCAAGCACTTAGGGGTTGTTTAAATACATGGGAGAACCTTCATACGCGTGGATGGATTGGCCCTAGCATTTGCATCCTTTGTATGAAATATTTGGAAACTTCTGAGCATATTTTGGTTGGATGTGAATTTACCAAAACTGTTTGGAATGCAATTATTCAGCAACTTGACTTGCATACAACTTGGAAGGCTGATGTGTTTAGAGGATGTGCACTTCAATGGTTTAGAGACTGTAAAGAGATTCATTTTTTACCTGCTATGGTTTCCAGGGCAGTTTGGCATTCAAGGAATGCGGCAGTTTTTGAAGACAAAAGGCCCTCTATTAATTCTACAATTTGCATAATCTTGTTGGTTATTTCTAACTATTGCCAACACACTGTTACCACAAGAGTCATTAAGCATACATCCTTCATTTTCTCTTTTCATAGACCTGGGACTTTCTTTTATCGATCGGCATTGGATGGCCTATGTGCTATTGGTGGTGTAATATTTATCAACAGGGATCATTTTTATGCTTTGAAGCTCAACTGTGGCAGCGGCACTAACACCAAGGCTGAACTACTAGGCCTTTGGTGCGTTCTTACTGTTTCGAGATATTTTGGTTTACATGAAATTTTAGTCTTTGGTGACTCCCAGGTGAGGATCAAATGGGCTCAAGGAGAATTTAATTTAAATGTGATCTCACTTCATCAATGGTGCTGCAGAATCAATGAAGTCATGGGTTTTTTTAAGAATATCTCCTTTGAACATATTTATAGGCAACACAATTCTCAGGAAGATTTATTATCCAAAGAAGCTCATGAGGGTGCTGAAGGATTTATCAGATGGGAAGAATTTCATGAGAATCAAATTCTTGATTCGAATCAGGTTTTTTGGTCTTGTTTGTAGCTGCTACATATTTTTTGTTAGTTTTTCCAATGAACACTATGTCCTGGTTATGTATATGAACTTTTTGTTTCATATGATGGTCTACTATGTACCCATATTGTAATACAGGATGGTATTTTTGGATGATATGCTGCCTTCCTACTGTATAAGTCTTGATTTCATCGACTTATCTGTTTGTACTATTTGATTCTCAATGAATACCAGTAGTATGGTTTTTTTCCGCTAAAAAAAAAGTATAAAGTAAGTTTTCAATTTTGTGTCAATTATGATTTATATAGATTAGAATATTAGATGTTTACAAGACATTCAATGCTATTATATTTGCAAAGGTGTATAAATAATTAAATTTAAATTATTACAAAATAAAGATAGAGATAAAGATCATTGCACCAATTAAATAAAATGTTACAAAACTTAGTTTTTAAGACCAAAATTTCTGAGTCAACCATGTATCTGTATGATCATGAAGAAAGAAGATCCTAATTTTTCAAAAACATGAATAAATAAACCAAAACCTATAAAAATGAAATGATCTCTTTTTATTATTATCAGTAAGCAGAGAACCTTCTATTACTTGAAGCCAAAAATATGGTACAAAGATACAAATACAAACGAGCCATCCGGGCTCGTTCCACATTGAAGAACAGAGATACAGGATCCCCAGTGTGGACGGCTTATCAGAGAAAGAAGAAATACATCAACATGAAACATAGCCTTTATACAACCGTCACCCAGGAGGGGCAAGAAAAAACCCCAGAGAACTAAGAAAGAAACAACCCACAGGGCTAGAATACCAGAGCAAAAACAAAGAAGAGAGCATAGCTCCACCAGTTCCAGAACATCAAAGAGGACCCTCCGGGACCCCAAAATAGAATAGGATGGCCAGTTGACCGCGCCCGGCACAAGAGAGACCAAAAGCATCAGAGACAACACCTGATACGATCCACGAGACGCGACCACCTCCAAAAACGATGCAAGAGACCCAGATATTATAATCACCGCAGCTGAAAGATGGTATTGCCGACAGAGACTATGAAACATATCCAAAACCATAAACCGAAGAACCGAGCCAAAATAGCAGAGCCACAAGGTCAACAACAAAGCCTCACGGGGCAGGCTGGTTACCGCGTGGGATCACCGGATCCTCGTGCCTAACCTCCCTTGACGAATCCAGATAGTCTTTCAGTGCCGCCTTCAAAACATGGACTCCAGACAAGTTAGCTTGTTTCCCACCTTTAATAATCTGGATAGCCTCCCTCAGGGCATTGGCCAACTGGTTCCTGGCCTGGATATCTCTGGCTAGGAGGATCCTAACCGCCCAGAAAGGATTGGAATTCAACGGTCTCACCGACTGAGCTTCGTATTCCCTCAGAAGGGCCACCTCCCTATGAGAAATCTGGGACTCGATAATGGTTGGGGTCTCAGCCAGATACTGATCACCCCAATTGAAAGGCTGGGGGACCGACGACTCCATCTCCATAGGAGGCTGATGACCAGAGCTTTCCCCCGGGGGATGACTTTCCCTCCCCGGTCTGGAGGAACTACCGGATCTACTACCACCTCTATGATTGCTAGCTCTAAGGCGAGGGGCCATGAACGCTATCGTAACAACAATTAACCAGCGAAAAATAAACTAACCAGACTAATAGGGGAGGCCCGCACACAGTCACATACTTATAAAAATAACCCAAAGGAGTTGAGATTCGGCCCATCCAGGATTAGACGGAATGACAATTACTCCATTCATGGCAAAGTACAACACGATAAATGGTCCATTTATGGCGAAGTACAGATCGTTGATCTCGCAATCCGCAGGGCAGGAACCATCCATCTCTAGAATACTGAGGTGATGAAACTTACGCACCTGCGAACTTCCATCACCTTTGATCACGAGGGTATGGAGACTGTTAAAAAATGATGAGATCAGCTATCTCCATAAATCTATGGAACGGATAAGAGGCGTCGGACTAGACAGGAGGAGGATTACAAACCTGGACAGCTGTGGAAATGACTTCTCGAGGCATCTGGCCCCGTGTCACTTAACTCTTCCATAACTCCTACCATAATGATAGCCCTGACATTATTTGAGTTAGTGGGACCCCACGTGGCCTCATCGTGTCTGGACGTCAGCTCACCCGGGTGAACGGGATCCTTGATTTCAACCCTGCATTCCAAGTGGCTCGATAGGGTACCTCCGGTAATCCTACTGTCACCGTTAGGTAACCTAGTGGCGGGATTCGCCTCGCCCATCTACTCAAGAGGGGGACAGCTGGCATCCTGGCGATTCCACCTATCATGTCCCCGATACATGCAGTCGTCCAAGTGTCTTAAATCATCTGCGACCAGCCCTTTACACACCTTGCACAGGTTGTCATCCTCGATTTCCAACAAGCTCCCCCCAAAAAAAGAGACACCTGCCTCCACACCCTTGTTAGCCACAGCATCCGCCACCTTGTTTCCTTTCCTGCGAATGTGCAAAAACTGAATTGCCGTATGGGAATACAATAAACCACGAAGGGATAGAAGGCAACTCTCCCAATGCCAATTACTGGAGATTTTGGCTATGGTTGACCCACACTGTAACCTTCTCGCCATAGAGATAATAACAAGTGATTCTCCTTCCACTTCCAATGGAGTCCATCCTTTATGGAAAGCCCACCTTATTCCACTAACCAGACCTTCCAACTTTGCGACGTTGTTAGTTTTTTCCCCCAAATCTCCCCAGTAGATGCCCCTGATGTCGCCAACGGCATTCTTGATGACCCCCCCATACCCAACCGGACCCAGGTTCCCTTTCGCTGCATCGTCAAAGTTGAGTTTGAATGTGCCATCCTGCGGACATATCCACAGCTCTGGACTGGGAGGAGGCACGATCCTCTTGCTGCAGAGACGAATGCTGATAGGTAAATTGAAAATGCCCCATTCGTTAAGAATTTTCCTTTCACTGATATATGTTTTCATAGCCTCTGGGTTCCATTGATTTAGAGTAAGAGTTTCCTTTATATGATTTTCAATATGTTGCCATATACTTCCCATGGTGCGAGTCTTGTTATAAAAAATGCGGCAGTTTCTTTCTTTCCATATCTCCCACATCACAAAACTAGGGAATAACTCCCATATCCGATTCAAGATTTTGCTTTTGAAGGATTTGGGGGGCCAACTAGCCATGGAGAGATCGGGTCTACCTCGAATCCTGGCAGTCTTGTGAAAGCGCTCGGCTCCTCTTTCCCAGATGAAGGAGGAAAACGGGCAGGAGTCCAGGAGGTGGTTGATTGTCTCTGTTTCTGTCACACACAACGTGCATATCGACGGTCCGACGAACCCCCGACGTTGCATATTATCCCAAGTAAGGATACGTCTGTGGAGTAAAATCCAGCTAAAGGTTGTGACTTTGGGCCACCACTTACCATTCCATATCTTCCACCACTTGGCATCTTTCTCCATTCTATACGTCTCGGTGTATAACCCAATATCTTCTTTAATGTTGAAATTGCCAGTATTCAAATATCCCCACTGGATCTTATCAGGGCCTTCCAATCTGGGGATCCTACGCTTACACAGCTCATCATAGAATTCGTCTATATTTTCTTCAGGGGAAATGGCTTGCCACCACTCCTTAGGTTTCCAGTTCCTAAACTGCCCATCCTCTGGGTTTTCCTCCCAAAAGTCTTTAACCCGCTCTGGATGACCGCTTTGGATGTAGAGAAGAAGCTCAGGGTTGTTCACCATATTGTTTAAATTGGGTAACTATTTCCACGCGTCATTGATGAAAAGAGTTGTGGCTCCATCTCTAATTTCCCAGAAACTATGCTTGCAGACAATTCCCCTGTTAGCCTGGGCCGCTTTCCAAATGTTTGACCCCGGAACTTCAGCCCCATGATGAATAAGCTGTTGTCTGGGAAAATGGGGAGCATATTTTTGATGCCACAACCTTCCCCAGGGTTCCTCAAAATGGGTGATCCACCTCCACCAGATTTTAGCTCCCATGATATTGTTGCTGCTGACAGGATCCCTAAGCCCCACACCTCCTGCCTCTTTCGGCCTACACAGGGTATTCCAATCAACAAGAGCCCATTTTCTGTGTCCTTCCTTTCCACCCCAAAGGAAATTCCTTTGAATGGATCGGATTTGTTTGAGGACAGACTTCGGCGCTGCCAGAACAGAGAACAGATACAGTGACATGGCTTGGAGCATCGACTTAACAAAAATAATATGGCTCGGTAGGTTCAGAGCCCTGAATGTCCAAAGATCCATTTTTTGCTTAATTTTGTCCAATAGTTGCTTCCACAAAATTTGGCGAATAACAGAATCCGCCAGGGGGGGCACCCAGATACTTGGAAGGCAGGCTCCCTTCCGAAAACTGAAGAATCCTGAGGATGTTCCTTCTGGTGATATTCAGAGTGTTGAAGAAATAAACCTGCGTTTTGTCCTTGTTGATTTCCAACCCCCTGGCTAGGAGGAAAATGTCTTGCTTCCTAAATGTTGGATGGCCCCATCAACATCGTATCGTCAATGAATTGTTGGTGTGGTTTCGATTCCAGCCCCTCACATAAGGAGAGCCCACGGATCTGACCTTCACCCTGCATTACTTTAAGCATGCATCCGAGACCCTCAGCAATGATGATGAAGAGGAAGGGCGACAGAGGGTCCCCTTGCAGAATACCCCTGGAGGCCTGGAAGGGCTGAGACGAGGTACCATTGACCAAAATCGAAAAGAAAGTAGAAGATACAAGGCTCATCACCCAATTAGTCCAATCCCTATTGAAACCAAACTTCCTAAGCATCTTATCCAAAAATTTCCAATTTAGTCTGTCATATGCTTTAGAGAGATCTAACTTTAGAAGCATACCTGGGATTTTCTTAGTCTTTAAGGAATGCATAGCTTCATGCACCAAGATAATACCATCAATGATTTGATGGCCTTCCACAAAACCAGCTTGTTCCGGGGAAATGAGAAGCGGGAGCAGAGGGTGTAACCTATTGGAAATAACCTTAGTAATGATCTTATAAATGACATTGCATAGGGAAATAGGTCTGAATTTTCCAAGATATTTCATGCTAGTTTCCTTGGGGATAAGCATGAGTTGAGTGGCATTGAGAGCTTTAAGAATGGACCCTCTTTTCCTAGAATCCTCCACGAGCCCCAGAACTTCATATTTAATCCAACTCCAATAAGCATGGAAGAAGTTCATGGTGAAACCGTCAGGGCCAGGGGCTTTGCCCTCTGCCATTTGTTTAACAGTTTCTTCCAACTCTTCCATTTCGATTGGTTTCATCAACATGAGGTTGTGATCGTTTGTTATCACCCTCGGGATGACCTGCAAAACCTGGGATTGATCCTCGCTTCTATCAACCACAGGCTCTTCCAGGAGGTCCGCGAAGAAGTCATTAAGAGTCGTTTCTAGATCTCCCTAGGCTTCAACGTGGGTCCCATCCCTATTTCTGAGCCGCACTATTTTGTTCCCCTGTCGATGTTGAATGGTCGCTTTATGGAAAAACTTGGTATTGCGTTCCCCTTCTTGCAACCACCGGTGCCTAGAGTTCTGCTTCCAAAGGATTTCCTCCTGCTACTCCCGGGAGTTGAAGTCGCTTAGGAGAAGCTGCTCTTCCTTTCTCAAATCCTCCGTAAAACCCTGGGAAAGACCTTTCTACTGAACTTCTTGCATTTTTATGTCCAACCGCTTTTTTTCTTGGAAGATGTTCCCAAAGGACTCCACATTCCAAAGCTTAATTTTATTTTTCAATATCTTCAGCTTTTGTTGGAACAGGTACATCAACGTACCTTGGATGAGAGGTATCTCTGACCACCACTGATGAAGTTTTTTCGGGAAATCTTGGTGAAGCAGCCATAACTGTTCAAACTTGAAAGGTCTCCGGAGATTATCTCCAATCCACGACCATTCCAGGATGACCGGCCAATGGTCAGAGCTTGCCGATGGAAGCATGATCGCAGATAGTTCCCCTCCAGCCATCATCGTGGATTCCGAGACCAGGAACCGGTCCAGCCGATAGGATATACTTCTGTCCCACACCCTTTTATTATTCCAGGTGAACATACCATTCGAGGTTCTGATATCCACCAACTCCAAAGCCTCGATGACCTCATTGAAGTGAGTGTTGATGGGACTAAGTTGACGTATTTCTCCTTTTTTCTCCTCCATATTGCGGATAAGGTTAAAATCCCCCCCAAGGACCCAGGGGACAGGACCAACCATCTCCTTCAATGTGTACAGGGAATTTAGAAACAAGGGTTTTATTGTAGGGTCTCGTCGGACCATAGACATTAGAGATGAATCCTCGAGTTTTTGTACCCAGAACATGAAAAGCGGCCGAAAGGGAGAAATGAGATGCAAAGAAACTAGAGAGACAAACCTTGCTCGGGTCCCAGAGAATGCCCAACCCTCTTGCCGACCCACTCACGTCCAACGCCATAACCTCACATTTATGCCACACGTTTCTACCTATAACTTTGAGCTCCTCCACAGAACACTTAGTTTCTTGAAGAAACATAACCATTGGTTTTTCCATCTCGATTTTCCTTCTCAGAAGACGAACCTTCAAAAGGCTCTTACAGTCTCGAATGTTCCAGGTTGTAATCCGCATTAAAAACTTATCTGGGAATCGCCGCAAGAGCGGCGACTATAGTAGGGTATTTCCCAGATGTAACCAACCTTGATCCTTCCATTTGGATCCTCTGCGCATCGCTATTCCTGTCGCGTTTTTCTTTTCTGCCTTTTTTTTCCCTTCTGATTCTTTAGTGGATTCTGAAGCTACTCCTAAGTATTTTACATGCTTGGTTTTAAGAATAGCCTTCTCCAGTAAGGATATATGCTTGTGCGAGAGGGGATCCGGATCTTCCCCAAAGAAAGCCGCCTCCAAGCTTTCTATATCTATCCCCTCGAATACCATTTCTTCTCCCTCTTCTCCTTGTGAACCTACTTCTGTCATTACTAGCTTCATGTCTGGTTCTTGGGTGTTAACTTCGGAGATGGTCAGGTTTCCTTGGGTCTGATCCTCAGAGATGGTCAAGTTTTCTTGGGGAGAATCACCTTCTTTCTCAGTTTGCAAGACCTCAAACCTGTCGCGGGTCTGATTCCTCTTGTTCACCTCTGGGCATGTAATCCTTCTAGCCACTCTCTTCTTGTTGGTGACTTTGACGAATCCCTCATCTTTCTTTCCTTCTGATTTGGTGTCTCTTGCCATATTTTTATTGAGGGGGCAATCTCAGAAGAGATGACCATTTTCATGGCATCGTCTGCACCTAAAGGGAATTTGCTTGTAATCAATTGCTTGGAACCAATCTTCATTGTCCCAGGTTAGGTCAATCCCGTCCGGAAGGTCTTTAGAGATGTCCATATACAAGCAGTTTCTGGCATACGACGTATACCTCATATGTTTAGTATTCTCTAATACTTTAACAAAGACGCACAACATATTCCCTATATCGATGAGAATCTCTTCTTTCCAGTACTCCGTGGGGAGAGAATACAGGTGAATCCACACCAGAGCAATCGTGAGGCTTTCCTTATCGGGGTTGAACCTGTCTCTCCGCGGCATAAGGTACAGGCCTGCAGAGTGGAAGAAGTATGGTCCCTTATCAAAGATTTTGTTATGATCCTCCTCATTGAAAAAGACCACAGTGAATAACCCCTTGGCCTCGAGCTGGAGGTCATAATGCCCTTGGGGTTTCCAGGTGGCATTAATCCACCATATCAGATCCTTTTTCAGCTGGCCAAATTCCAAGAAACTTCCTGGTTAGAGCATGTTCTTTCATGTATTGAATATCCTCCCGAATTCTCTCTGAGTGGATCTGAATTTTTGGGATAGTTTTAGATTTCGGCATACACTACCCCGGTTTCCTACTTCCCTAGTTCAGGGAGGATTCCTTGCAGACTCCATTGGTTCCTGCTCCCCCCTTTGTCTCTACCATTTCAGAATCTTGTACAGTTCCTTTTCCCTTATCCTGATCATACGGGGGAGGAGGTTCCTCCCCACCCGAAGGATCGTCCATGGGGACAATCCTTTCCCACCGCACAGGAATTCGCATAGACCCAAACCCCTACAAACTGCCTAGCAATCCCTAGGTCACCGTAGAACCAGCCGCCTCCATCTTCGCTCCTCCAGTTATAGAGTTTGTTCAAAATGAAATGATCTCTTAATGTCTAATGAGTGGGTCACTTATATATTTAATTCAAGAATGCCTTATGTACATCCTTGTATCCCTTCTCTTCACTCTGAAATTTGAGTTCCAATTCATGGTAATGATGAATGCATAAAAACTCTCAAGTAAGAAAACATAAAAAAACAAAAAACGTATCCAGGTTTCACCCAGAGTTTCCCATAAGTTTTGAACCATTTGAAATGTTCCTTATAGGTTCCCAAGTTCCCTGGAATGTGCGAACTTTGGGAAATAGTTTCCATATTATCTTAATGATCTGTATGGATAAGAAACAATGTCGAAATAGTTTTGTTATGAAATTGAGGTTTATATGTTAGTTTCTTAATGAATATAGAATTTTGATAAAGAGTGGTTTATAAACAATGTTAGAATAGTCTTATTATTTAATTTTTAATTAAACTGAGATTTTAATTTATGTTAATTCAGTAAAACACACATATTTCTATAGTTTATAAACATTGTTGGAATAGTCTTCATATATATATATGATAAGGCAGTAAAGTGCACATCTTATAAGGTATATGGTTAATAAATAATGTTGGAATGATTGGGATGTTTTGGCAAATTGGTGGGACTACCTGGTTCGAATTTCACTACAATTTTACTGGATAATCCAAAAATGGCATGTAACTAGATTGAGCCAAGATGTTGGCCAACAATGGGGGAATTTGTGGCATAAAAAATAGAAATAAAAGTGTATTGAAAAAACAAGACACAACCTCTATGGAAAATAAGTCACTTTATACAACTATACCCTGAAATATATTAAAACAACAAAAGAAATCTTGTCAGTGGGCCAGTTATAACAGTGTTCTATTGCTATTAATTTTTGAGACGATGTTTAAGGAAATGATACCAAGAATAGGACAGGAAGAAACAACTGAGTTGCTGGATGGTTGAAGTTATTTTTCATAATTAAGTTGAAATTACATTTCTGGCCTCCCAACTTCAAAACAAGAAAAAAACGTTTGGAAGTTGGTCTGCTACTTGGTCTCCCATAGACAAATTACAAACGATGGAATGAGGAATACGATGATAGTAGCTTTTAGTGAGAAAGTGAGTCATTTTATTACAGAAAGAAAAAGAAAAAGAAAAAAGTTTGTCATAGTAAATAACATATTAGATAATAGTATTGATTACAGGAATTTTTGGACATCGAAGAGAGTTTCACCATAACCAAAATTTGACAAAATCATATTAAACGTGGGATTAAAATTAATTAAATTAATAGCATAACCTTAATCATTACTTACTTCATTCATATAATTAACCTTAACCAACAATCAAAATTCTTTAAAAAAATCACTCATCCTAAAACTCCTCTAACATATATAAAAAAAAACCTTAAACATAAAAAATTTCAAATAATCAAACTTGCCTTAAATTTAAAAAATATAACTTCCAAAAAAAACAAAACTATAAAATAATCACAAAGTATTTGAAAAAGTTTTATAATTAAAAATAAATAATAACCCCATCAAATATATTTATTAGTAAGAAAACAAACCTCAAAAGATTTCACTAACATTACCAATGATGTCATGTTTTTACTCCCACTGAAGATGCCTTACCCGAGACTCCTATCCACAATCCTTCTAGTAAGTCTCGTTCTACTTCCCCTACACATTATGAAGGTGTTTCAAAAGAAGAACTTGAATTCTATCATTTGGATGAAAAATATTTAGATTTAAGGAAAAGTTCTACTTGTTTTGATTCTAGAATTTTGATTGAGGATTTGAAATTACATGAGGCTCAAAACCCTAATACTGATTCAATTGTGGACAATCCCTGTAATCCTAATGGGGGAATTCCTACCATATCTTCTGAAGTTTACAATTTATTTCAGGGGGAATCTTCTCTTCATAAGGATAATTTGAATTTGTCAGAGTCACAGACTCTAGAATCATATTCTTCCTTATTTCCATTTTCCTGTAAACATACTGAATCTCAAGGTCCCAGAACCGGTTCCGATGACTTCTCCTTGGGTACGTCGCAACCTATGGGAAATGGGTTGACATCCTTGACCTTTCCTCATGCTCTTCAAGCTAATATTCCCCCCTCAGTGGAATACAATTACAAATCCCCTTTAGAAGTCTTTTCTAAAAAACCCTCTCCCTGTATTGACACAAACCCTCTCCCTTCTATTCAATGCCTAAACGTCACTATCTAGAACAAGATTAAGAAAAGAGGTAAACCAATTATTCCCTCTGAGTCGTTGATTTCGGTTGATCCTTCCTACATCCCAGTTTTTGAAATATTTCTAGAAGCTGAAAATTCCTCATGGGCCCTTAGAGTAGAACAACCCGATATGGGGGTGAATTAATGGCCTTCATGTCTTATAACATTTGTGGGATCGGGGGGGGGGGGGGGGCGCTAGCAAGGTTAGGGCCCTATCAAGATTCCTAAAATGTATTAACTCGGATATGATTCTAATTCATGAAACATAGTGCAGTTTGGTTGTAGCTATTGATACCTTCTCCAGAAAATTTCCTGGATAGAACTTTAGTGCTATTGATGCATGTGGTCATTTTGGTGGCTTGCTTTTGGGATGAAATCCTTCTACACCCATTTTTAAAGATTTCAAAACGATTGGGGCATTATTACTGGAAGGGAGGTTTATAGAATTTGATTATCCTTTAGTAGTACTTAATATCTATGGGCCCTATAAGGACAGGGAATTTTTTTGGAATGCTTTAAACAATTGTAGTATTTTTAAAATGCCAAATCTAATTGTTGCATGTGATCTTAACTTTACTCTACCAGTTTATGATGGGGAGTCTCTGTTCGACTGAATGATCTCGCTGATTATTTTGGCAATCTGATCCATAAATCATGTCTGATAGATATAATTCCAGTCAAAATGTACACTACTTGGAGCAACAAAAGAAGTGGTCGTAATGGTATTAGCACAAGATTGAATCATTTCTTAATGGTTGAAGCCCTGAGTAATTGTCTTAAAAAATTTGTATCTTGGGTTGAATCTTCAAATATCTCGAACCACCAAGCTATTGTCCTCTAGATTGATGGTTTTAAATCAAAGAAGAATTATCCTTTCAATTTTAATAACTCTTGGATGAAAGAAGAAGACTTATTCTCTTTTGTAAGAAATTGTTGGAAGTCTATTTTAGTTCCTGGGGAATTTAATTCGATGGATTATCTAGTCTACAAGCTTAAATACCTGAAGCAGGAAATGATTAAGTGGGAAAAAATTAGAAAATATAGAGATAGTGATGATCTAAAGCAGATTGATACTCAAATTAGAATTTTTTTCAAACTCAATCGAGATGAAATTTTCACTCAAGAAGAGAAGGAATATATTCAAAGATTGGAGCAACATAAGTCCTCTATTTTGGATTTTGAGGAAAATTCTTGGAGATTAAAAAGCAGAGCTACATGGGTAGCACTGGGGGGACGAAAATACCAAAATTTTCCATCGTTTTGCCTCTGAAAGAAGGAATTTTAATTCTATTTTGGAATTAAATGATGAGAATGGTATTTCGGTTAAGTCACAATAGGATTTTGAAGATGCTGCAAAAATACATTTCACAAAGCGTTTTACAGATCCAGGCACATATCAGATTAATGATCAAATGAAAGTCATAAATTATTTCCCTACTTTTTTCAAAAAGGAGGAAGGTACAGAGATCGGGAAACCTATGAATCTGGAGGAATTTGCAAGGGTCCTAAAAAAATTTGCTAAAAATAAGAGCCCTGGTCCGGACGGTTAGACCGTCAAACTTTTCTTGGGTTTCTTTGACATTATGGGTGAAGATTTATTATATATGATTGAGTTCTCCATAGAGGAAGGTTATGTATCAGGAGGGTTAAATTCTACTTTTTTTACTCTAGTTCCAAAATGCAATAAACCTTCCTCCTTCAATGATTTTAGAGAAATTGCTTTATGCAATCTAATATTACAAGATTATTACTAAGATCATTGCCAACGGGATTAAGCCTAAGCTTGCAGAGTTGATGTCCAAAGAATAGTTTGGCTTTTTAGTTAATAGGAAAATATTGGATGATGTTGGAGTATCTCAAGAGTGCATACATACTATAAAAACAAAAAATATGAGTGCTCTGATCCTTAATATGGACTTGGTCAAAGCATATGACTGAGTCAATTGGGTTTATCTGCGGCTTATTCTTCTACAAATCAGTATTCCTCTACATGTTACAAACTGGATTATGGCATGCGTGATGTCTGTCAATTTCTCAGTTCTTAGAAATGGATTCCCCCTTTCCTTTTTTAGAAGTTCAAGAGGATTGAGACAGGGTTGTCCCCTTTCACCTCTCCTCTTTCTTGTTGTTATTGAAGGATTGAGCCAAATGATATGTGCTGCTAATGTTGATGTATATGTAACTTCGGAATGTATTTCACATATGTGTATATTGTATTCCTATAGAGATGTTATTATTCCTCTATACGGAAGTGGTTGTATTCCTATAGAGATGTTATTATTCCTCTATATGGAAGTGTCATCATTTATATTGTAAGTGTCGTAACTTATACTTGATGGGTTATTAGACCACCTTGTTGGGGTCGGCCCTGTATAAGTCATGTGGGTCAAAGGGTTATTAGACCACTCTATTGGGGGTCGTCCATGTGGGTCAAAGGGTTATTAGACCACCCTAGTGGGGGTCGGCCCATTCAGCATTATGTTAAGTGGTTAAGTTGAGGCCGACCTAGTTGAGTAAAGGTCAAGTCAAGTTAGTGTATAAATAGAGAGTGTGTCTCTCTCATTTTACACATTCTATTCTCTCACTCACACTGTGGAGAGTGGTGCACTTGTGGAGGATGAGGCTCTGCTGCTAGGAGAAGACTATTTCTTGTATTCTTGTTGTATCATTGCTCTATCTATCTCTGAGGAAGTTATTGGGGTTTTTCACCTTTATGGTTTTCCCCAAATAAACTCTGTGTCTCTTGTGTGCTTGCATTATTGTGTCCATGATTGATATGCTGTAGATTTGTTGTACATGTTGTTCTCTCAGTTAAGATCCTAGATCAGATTGAAGTAAATTCTGAAAATTTAACATGGTTTCAGAGCGAGCCTGAAAGAAGGCATGATATGGCATGTATGACACTTGTTGCACTTACGATGCTAGGGCTTGATATAGCAAAAACCAGTCATCGTATCACTTTCGCTATAAATCCGTTTTGGCAAAGTTTTCGGATCTGAAAATTTTATAGGTCGAATATAAGATCCCCATGTACCTTGTGTCCAAAGGACAACCTCTAATTCATTGTACTTTTTGATTTATGATCTGTACAATATAGGGTTTCTGCCTCTTCTAGATCTGAGTCAAAATCAGGTGACCTTGGGAAAAAGGTCATAACTTGGGATAGGAAGCTCCAAATGAAATTTCGTAAAAAGTGATAGGTAGTACACAGACTGTACTATATCAGGAATATTTTTCAAAGGCCAAAGTTGAACTAGTGACACGTGGAACGCCGTACAAGTTCTCTCTCCTGTATTATACCATAAACAGGTCACGTTGAGACACTTGGAATAAATCTCTCTCAGAGAATCCAATTGAGGTCAGACCTATCGGGATGGAAATATAGCAGGTCGGGCTATCTCAGAAAAATGTTTCAGAGGCCGAAGTTGAACCAGTGACACGTGGCATGTCGTACAAGTTTGCTCTCCTGTATTATCCCATAAGCATGTCACGTTGTGACACTTGGCATAACTCTCTCTCAGAGAATCCAATTGAGGTCAGACCTGTCAGGATGGAAAGATAACAGGTCGGGCTATCTCAGGAAACTTTTTCAGACCCTGTGGATCGAAACGTTCGGAGTTACACCAGAAGCAATCAGGTACATATTTCTGTCAAAACAGAATTATTTTTTAGTACCTTCATTCATTGCTTCCGGAATTTAGGGCTTCGGAGAAAGTTGGAATTTTTGTAATCAGAGACCATGGCTGGATGCTACTCATCAAATCAAAATTTAGAGACCAAGATCATATTTTTTGGTTGGGAATAAGGTCGGGCTTGATCAAACCCCAGTTCGGGACTTTGATCGAAAAGATGAAAAATTAGGGCTTCTGTAAAAATTGGAATTTTGGAAATCTATGACCACGGCTGGAAGCTCCTTAGAAAATTCAAAGCTTAGAGTTTTGAATCAAATATTTTGGTTGGGTGAAGCTCGGGGAAACTCAAACCCTAATTCACGGTCCTCCCTAGTGAATCCAGAAATCTAAAAGGCAATTTCGAGGGGTGAAACTTTGCAGTTTTCAAATTCTGAATATACCAGCTTGATTAGCTCATCAAGGCGCATATTTCTATCCTTTCGGAAGTTTGAAATTCAAAGTTTGAATTTTGGGGGTTTCTCTAACAAACCCTATTACAGCTCCAGATCCAGTTCCTGCAAATCAAGTGGATTGGGTTAATCCTAGAATAGGATGGATTGGTCACCTACATAAGTGAAGAAGTTCCTGTTTCAGAGGGAGATGAGGTGAAGGCCTTCGATACGAAGATTACAAGCAATCTTGACAGGTATAACTCATCGAGGTATAGTTCGAGATTTGTTCATGATTAAGTTTATGGTATGTTTTTCTTCATGTTATTACGGTTAGTACAATCTTGATTTTAGATTTGTCGTATCACCTTAACAAAATTATGAATGCATGATAGAAGATATTCATTGGTTAGGGTGTTGACACTTATGATTGTACTAATGCATTATGGTGTTGTATGAGATTTATGTTGTCTACTAACATAAAAGGTACACCAAGAAAGACAAATCATGTTCTACTTCAAGAACATATGATCATGGTGACATGAAGACAAAGATTCATCCATTGTCATGGATCACATAGAAGATCTACTTACGAGGTATGTATAACTTGGTTCTACAATGGTTAACTTATGAGACATGCAGGTTACTAGCACAAGTAACTGAAGAGAACCAGAAGACATTATGCGGGTATGTTAGACATAACTAGCTAGCATGCTAATCCAGGTATGTTTTTCCTATATCAAGCTAGAATCCTACCTTGTGTTAGGATCTTATACTATTGTGTTGTTGATAATGATTATTCATGAAGTCATAGGTTTGAATAGTCATGGTTGTATGCATATTATGTTTCTTACCATAATTGATGATATGACTAACCAGAAGAATCATGAAGGTATAGGTTTGAGTAATCACGGGTTTATGCATTGATGATTTAACTAATAAGAAGAGTCCAATGATCAAATAAAAATATGCATGAGTAAAAGAAGACTTCCCTGAAACCTTGAATACTAATGTTTATTATCTGTGAATGATCATGAATATACATGTTTAAGATTATTGTGTTTTGGTAGTATTAAGATTATACTAATAAATGTGTGATTATGTATGAGACCTCAAGGATAACACAATGATGATACTAATAAGCATGCATAGTGATTAAGGATGGATGTAAGTTCAAGGACATGTAATCCAGGAAGCAAAGATCAAGAGGGAGCACACTCCAGTTGTTCCTGCAAGAAAGCAAAGAAGCACACTTCAGTAGTTTCTGCAAGGATGCAGATACTCAGAGGGAGTTGACCACTTCTCACAATCCACATCAGAATGGAGTTGCAAATATTCAGAGGGAGTCCACCCAGCGACCAAACAAAGATAAGTATTTGAATTGTCATTACTTGCATATTTTATTGTTTAAATAATATTGTTCAATAATGTATATACTGATGTTCCTAGAATTAGGTTGTGTATTATACATATTAGAATAGTTGCATTGATGAACATTATACTACTAATATACATGGGTAAGTGGCCTATGGCACTGTAACACATTCCATTGCTACTTATCTAGAATGAAACCTCTTTGCTGACATGTTAGGAGTTGTGCACACTCTTAACAATGTTCTGGTAGAGATTGGAACGCATCTAGAAAGTTACGGAATATGGATAAATGTTGTATTGAAGCATTGGCTAAGATAATTGCATGATTGTATGACATATTTCTTTATGTGTAAGAATTTGTTTTGAAAACTATGAGATGTTTTCTAATCATGCAATTTAACTTGTTGTGTAGGAAAGATCGTATACCATCACCTACAAAAGAAGGACTACAACATTTGTTCAGCAACAAAGTTATCTATTGAAAATATTGAAGATATTGAAGTTCCCAGGATCTGGGAAGAATGCTATGATCGAGGAGTATCACTCGATCATGAAGATGTTTGGGATGCAGTCCCAAGACCTGAAGGGGAGTCTGTAGTGACTTCCAAGTGGATCTACAAGATCAAGCATGCTGTAGTGATGAAGAGGAAGATACTCTTTCTTAAATGGTGTAGTTGTAGAAGAAGTGTATGTGTTGCAGCCACTTGGTTTTGAGACACATGACAGGGAGTCATATATGTGCAGAACTTGGTATGGTAGGATAGACAACTTTCTATCCAGTTTGGGCTTTACCAAGAATAAAGCAGATTCCAACCTTTACTATGAGGTTGAGGAAGGCAATCCAGTGATACTACTATGTGGATGATCTGTTTGTAACAGGTGAGGATAGATTGATTGCCGACATGCAACGGAAGCTTGCTGCCGAGTTCGAGTTGAAGAACTTGGGGATGATGCACTATTTGTTTTTGGCATGGAGGTGTGGCAGAGTGCAGATGGAATCTTCCTTGGAAAAGGGAAATATGCAGTAGAGATCCTGAAGAGGTTCGGGATGATGGACTGCAAGGTTATGGCCACACCTATGGCATTGAACCTGAAGCTTTTGTGTGATGCTTCATCTGAGCCGGTTGATATCACTATGTATCGTCAGATGATTAGGTCCTTGATGTACCTGACGAACACGAGACCAGATATTTGCTTTGCGGTGAACACATTGACCCAGTTCCTGACGGATCCGAGGAGTACTCACCTGGTTGTTGTAAAGCATATTCTGAGGTACCTGAAGAGTACAGTTGATTATGGGCTCAAGTATGATGCAAATCAAAAGTTTAACCTGCAGGGTTATGTTGATTCAGATTGAGTAGGCAGTGCTATAGATAGGAAGAGCACTTCTGGGTGTTGCTTCAGTATGGGATCAGGTGTGATCTCTTGGTTTAGCAAGAAGCAGTCCTACGTAGCACTGAGTACAGCCGAAGTAGAGTATGTTGCGACGTATGAGCAGGATGCAGATGTATTGACCAAGGCGTTGGCCAGAGTGCAGTTTGAGTACTTCAGGGAGAGGCTTGGTGTTCTTCATATTGATGACACTTCGAGGAAGAATTGATGGACACATTTGCAAAAGCCATTCCAAGCATGTTGGAAGGAGGATCCTTCACATAGCTGTGGATGTAAGCACTGGATGATGAGCATCAGGACGATGCTCCAGTTACTGCTCGGTATATGCATCAGGAGGATGTTGGATATGATTAGTTGGATCATTTATATGTATATGTAAGTACACATCATGTTGGATGTTGGATATGATCAGTTGGATCATTTATATGTATATGTATGTACGCATCATGTTGGATGTTGGATATGATCAGTGGGATCATTTGTATATGTTTTGTATATGCATCATGTTGGTTGCTTGGACCATGTATCTGTATATGTATCAGGTGGATACTGTGTATGATCAGGTAGATCATGTATGTTGATGGATACATTGTGTGGATCATGTATCTTTGTATGATCAGGTAGATCATGTATGCTGATGGATACATTGTGTGGATCATTTATCTATGTATGTATCAAGTAGATACATTGTATATGTTGATATGTATCAGGTAGATACTTGGTATGCATCAGGTGGATGCATTGTATGATCAGGATGATCGTGGATGACGAGCTTCTCCAGATGACATGCATCAGGACGATGCAATGATGATGACCAGGATGATCATGTGTACATCAGGATGATGTATGGTGAGTATCATGATGATACTTTGTGGTCGTGGATCGGGTTGTGCAGATGAGCATGTCTGGGAGATCCTATAGGTCGGAGTTATGTACCTGTAATAGCCTGGGATGCTCTTTTGAGACATCGCTCTAGGAGGACATGTAATTTGTGCCCTGGGAGATCTTCAAGTCGGAGTTTTGTACCCGTAACATCCTGAGATGCTCTTGCGAGGTTTTTTCCTATGGCACATAATTTGCTCCTGGGAGATCTGGACAGGATGAAAAAGGCCTCAGATGCTTCAGCCATGTTTTTCCATGACCACATGTAATTTGATCTTGGGAGATCTGGACAGGATAAAAAAGGCCTCGGATGCTTCAGCCAGGTTTTGTGGTGGACCACATGTAATGTGCTCCTGGGAGATCCGATAGGTAGAGTTGTGTGCTCGTAACAGCCTGGGATGCTTCAGCCAGGTTTTGTGGTGAGATCACATGTAATGTGCTCCTGGGAGATCCGACATGTAGAGCTGTGTGCTCGTAACATCCTGGGATGCTTCAGCCAGTTTTTGTGATGGGTCACATGTAATGTGCTCCTAGGAGATCCGACAGGTAGAGATGAGTGCTTGTAACAGCCTGGGATACTTCAGCCAGGTTTTGTGACGCACGTAATAAGTCCTGAGGATTCCACAGTATGGCCAGTGATGATGAAGACCTACAGGTAGTGGGCCTACATCCAGTATGAAAAAGGACTGGCTCTGTAGAACTTCCTGTGACGAGTAGATTCAGAGATTGATTGAGATAGCAGCAGCAGTGATGATGATGATGACTTGATGACGATTATCCAATGACGATGATCCAAAGAAGATGACTTGTGCTAGCAGATCTATGTCGAGAAATAGCTTCCTAGTTAAGAGGGAGTGTTGATGTATATGTAACTTTGGAATGTATTTCACATATATGTATATTGTATTGCTATAGAGATGTTATTATTCCTCTATACGGAAGTGGTTGTATTCCTATAGAGATGTTATTATTCCTCTATATGGAAGTGTCGTCATTTATATTGTAAGTGTCGTAACTTATACTTGATGGGTTATTAGACCACCTTGTTGGGGTCGGCCATGTATAAGTCATGTGGGTCAAAGGGTTATTAGACCACCCTATTGGGGGTCGGCCATGTGGTTCAAAGGGTTATTAGACCACCCTAGTGGGGGTCGGCCCAGTCAGCATTATGTTAAGTGGTTAAGTTGAGGCCGACCTAGTTGAGTAAAGGTCAAGTCAAGTTAGTGTATAAATAGAGAGTGTGTCTCTCTCATTTTACACATTCTATTCTCTCACTCACACTATGGAGAGTGACGCACTTGTGGAGGAGGAGGCTCTGCTGCTAGGAGAAGACTATCTCTTGTATTCTGGTTGTATCATTGCTCTATCTATCTCTAAGGAAGTTATTGGGGTTTTTCACCTTTATGGTTTTCCCCAAGTAAACTATGTGTCTCTTGTGTGCTTGTATTATTGTGTCCATGACTGATATGTTGTAGATTTGCTGTACATGTTGTTCTCTCAGTTAAGATCCTAGATCAGATTGAAGTAAATTCTAAAAATTTAACAGCTAAAAGGGATGGTAAATTAAAAGGTATTAAGATCTCTTCCTCAGTTTTTATTACTCATTTACTTTTTGTTGATGATGTGGTACTTTTTGGTAAAGGAACTGTAGAAGAATGGAATCACTTTTTAGATATTATCAAGTTATTTTGTTCAGCCTCTGGTATGGATGTAAGCATCATTACTTTAGAACAGATGTCTCAGATTGATGAGAGGTTCAAGTATCTTGGCTACTATATCAAACCAAATTGCTATAAGGTTAGCGACTAGGTTTGGATGGTGAAAAAGTATGAAAAAAGAATTGGATATTGGCGTTATAAATATCTCTCCCTTGGTGGCTGGCATAATATTTTAAAAGTTGTGCTTATTGGTATGCCGATTTACTGGTTCTCTATGGCACAAATTCCTCAGACTATCTTGAAGATGATCATAAGATTGATGTTTAATTTTCTATGGTTAGGAACTATTAATGGTGGTAGGATACATATTTTTAGATGGGAATGACTATCTATGCCGAAACATATGGGTGTTTGGAACATTAAAAATATTTTCTAGTTCAATTATGCAATGAGTATGAAGAGAATGTGGCATGGAATTTTTGGTTCTGGGATTTGGTCTAACATCCTTTATGGTAAAGATATTAAGACGAACCTTTTGCAATGGATTATGAAGCCCAACAAGCAAGTAAGGAACCCTTCTTCTTTCTAGCGAGGATTTCTAAAAATATATCCTTGGATCTACTTACATCTAGCTTGGAAGATTGGGAATGGTAGAAATTGTCTGATTGGGATTGATCCTTTTATTGGAAATGAAGTGGAGTACATCTTGTCCCCTTATATCATAGAATATATTGCAGGATTCGGTTTGTGACCTTAGCTCATAAAGCATCCCAATTGGTTACCAAATATTGGCTCATACTAGATGATAGCTCAAGATCTTGGTCTTGGAAGTATTTGGGTGGTGGAATGGAATCATTATATCTCTTTCCTTAACGCTGTAGGTATCAGACTTACAAATGTGGAGGATAAGATGGTTTGGTCCTACAATATAGATTCTGGGCAAATTTCTTCCAAATCCGCATATGTTGCAATTGTCCAATGCCATGCTATAGGTGTCCCAAAGTGGTGGTAATTGTAACTGTGGAAATGGCATATTCCACAGAAAATCAAATGTTTTATTTGGATGGCTTTTGAGGAATGTATAATGACATGGAACAATCTATTGCAGAGGGGCTGGATTGGTCCCAATATTTTCTCATTATGCAAGTCAGATGGGGAATCCATGGACCACATCTTTGTGTACTGTCATGTCACTAAATAGATTTGGAAACAATTCTGATATACTTTAAAGATTTCTAGTAATTGGGGTTCTGGGAACTTCGAGACCTCATTTAAAGTTTGGGTCAAAACTCAGAAATTGTTCAGGATGCTTCCTGCATTTATTTCTTGGATGATTTGGAAGGCGTGCAGCGAGGTTATTTTTGAGCGGACACCTTTGATTTCTTATATGACTGTTGATAGAGCTCTCAATATGTTTAATGCTTGGAATTCTTAAAAGATTGCATGTAGAATACCACAACAGATTATGGTGATTGTTGATACAATGTGGGGTAGTGGTTTCTTTGACGGTGCAGCTTTAAATGGTAGGTGTGCAGCTGGTGTTCATTTGATCATCAACAAGGACCATTCTTTTAAGATGAAAATGAACTGTGGTTTGGGTACAAATTCAAAGGCTGAGCTGCTTTCTTTGTGGTGTCTAACAAAAGTGGCATGTACTTTTGGTATTGATCGCATGAAAATCTTGGGCAACTCACTGGTGGTTGTAAATTGGGTGAAGAAACTCTACAAGCTGAACACGCTCTCTTTACATCATTGGTGCCAAACGATTGAAGCACAACTTGACTCCTTTTATGACTGGACTATTGATCACATATACAGAGAACTTAATGATGTGGCTGATGCTTTATCAAAGGAGGCTCTTAATGAGGAGGAAGGCCTTCTCTTATGGGAGGAGTGGATTGATGGTGTTCTAGTAAATCATGGTTTTCATCACATTCTCTCTGATTAGTATGTTTTCCTTATGTTGTTTTCCTATCAGACTTTTTATTTATTTAGTTGGAGGTTGCTGGACCGGCTAGTATTTGTATTTTTCTTTGATAGGCCTGAGATTGAACAACTATCCTTGAAAGCTTAATGATAATTTTGAGTTGTAATACAAAAATGACATACTTGTAGTTTTTGAGGGATACTCTTAATTATGTATGGAAAAGTACTTTTTAATTTATATAAATAACAAAAATATAATTTTTTCTTCTTGAAAATATTTTTATTATTATATGAATTGATTCTATGAAAGATATTATTATTTAACTTATCCAACACTATAACATCATGACTGATATCATGTTTAAAAACATCGTGACTGACATCATGTTTTTTTAAACATGAATTGATGTATTGAAATATATTATTATTTATTTCATTAAAAAGGTGATAACTCCAAGACTTGAAATCGATGGAATATATTATTATTTATTTCGTTGAAAATTGATGGGCCGGTGGAATATATTATTATTTATTTCATTGCAAAGTGAGAGGCCTTTAAACTTCATGGAATATATTATCATTAAATTTGCGTTTTATCAAATGATGTGGGAAGGTCTTTGTGGAGTATACCATTACTAAAAACAAAATGAACAAAGGTTTTTTAAAACATCAAAATATTCAAAATTTTATTTCTTCTCACAATGAAGATTATAAGTATATTACAACTAAATTAAGATAAAAATATATTAGATTTAAATTAATTGAAAATACAAAATTTTTATTTCCTTTTATGATGATCATTAACAAATTACTTGAAACACTAGTGCCCTCTAAAAAATGGTTGTTGCTAAGGTTTGTGTTAGCAATTAACCAACCATAATAGTGAATAACCTATTTGGCCCTTAAAAGCTCTCTTGATTGTCCTCTTATCTCATCTCCTCTGTCACACAATATTTTTCAACTATCATTGATCATTCCCTTAATCACGGTAGCATTGGCTTATTCTCTATCATACGAAAAGCTGATTGTAGCTCCAGTATCCTCACATCTCTCGAGACCTCTAGAATTTCTTTCAAATATGTTATGTTAAAGGGGGACGTAAGTGGACCCTGGCTCCGTTGATTTCACATGGTTATTGAAACTCAAACTCTCTCTATTGTTGTTGTGGCTAAGGATGCAAGAGAGCAATGAACATTCTAAAAATTTATGGGTTAATTTGTATATTTATTGGTCTTTCGCTCAAGTTTGTAGATCTCTATGAATGGCTTTTTTGTTTTGGAAAACCACATTTTAAGGAGAAATCTTATTATACCGAGAGACACTTTTTATAACCCAACAAAGTGAGATATGTCACATTTGTAATGGTGATATTACATGGTGGCTCCAATATATATATATATATAACCAAGCACATGTAAGCTCCAAGTTTAAATTGACTGCATTAATATATAACCAAGCACATGTAAGCTCCAAGTTTAAATTGACTGCATTAAAAAATACATCTATATAAATATATATCAAATTTCAATTTCAAATTCCATTCATGTATATAAAGCTCTCTATTTATTGATAGAAAAGCCTTAGATAGTAAATAAATATTTTCATAAACAATTACAAGTCAACTAAATCTTTGTATATTAGTTAGTTTTACCATGATTTGATCTAGAAGATACACATATATTCATAATAAAATCTTTGCATATGGATTATCAAGAATAACTTTATACGAAGTAAAATAGTTGTTCTTGATATGCATGCTATATATATATATATATATATATATATATATATTATTTACAACACTATTCCAAATTGGAATTGGAATATTTGGTGCAAATATATTGGATTATGTATTGTTAAGTTAATAATATAAATATTAGTTTTTGTCTACATATGAGCGTTCCAAGTTTAAATTTCTACATTGTAAAACACATTTATATAAACATATATCAAATTCCAATTTTAAATTCCATTAATGCATGTGAAGGTGAGGAATCTTAGATATTAAATAAATCTTTTCATAAATAATTATGTACAAATCAACAAAATCTTTGTGTATTAGTTAGTCTTGCTTGATTTGATTTACAAGAGAGACATATATTCAGAACATATGCATATGGATTAAGGCACAATGTATATATCTATATGTGTGTATATATATAACAAATAAAACTTTATATATCTATGACATGCATATGTGATAATAACTATTTTACTCAGTATTTGATGAAGTAATGCACATTTTTCCTATTTGTAGGATTTATGTGTTATCATTTACAACAAGAATCCAAATTGGATTATAGTTGGTGCAAATATATTGTAATAATTGCAAATAAATCAATAATTTGGTAATTAATTAATTAGTGCAACTTTTTCCTTTTTGTAGGATTTATGTGTTATCATTTATAGAATGATTCTAAATTGGAATAGTTAACACCATTTATAGAACGATTCTAAATTGGAATAGTTAGCACCACTATTATAATGGAAAATCTATTGGATTATATATTGTTAAGTTAAAAATAGAACAATGAATTAGATATTAGTTTTGTTTATGTAATGTTAAATTAATAATAGAACAACAAGTTGGATATTAGTTTTGTAATACTTGCAAATTAATCAATAATTAATAATTGTTTAAATTGCAACTATTTTACTTCATAATTAATGAATGACTACAATTTATCTATTTGTGGGATTTATGCGTAATCATTTACAACAAGATTCCGAATTGGAATGGACTATAATAGTAGAAAATATATTGGATTATATATTGCCAAGAAAATAATAGAACAATGAGTTAGACATATTGATCTATTAACCTATGTATTTAGATGGAGATTTGCATTATGATCTAATATCCCTCTAATTTGAAATCTATACATTGGGAAATGCAATATGATCTAATAATATTGTTAAGATGCATTGATTTAATAGTAGCTAAGATGCATGCATTGATTTCAGTGGTATTACATTTTATATGATATCATATAGCTAAATAGCCTAAACCCTAATGCAATTCAATTATCGTAGTTAGCGGAGTAGAAAAATCAACATAGTTAAATAGTCGAAATCCTAATGTGATTAAGTTATTGTTTTAACTATATATTGACATCTAATATTATAATGTGGTAATTCATACATTGAATTCCTCTTCAAATTTCCTTCTCATGATTCCTCTTCATATCACAACATAGGTGTGCATATGTTTGGACATGGATTTATTTAGGGATTTTTGACAAAAATCAAACTAGTTTCCAAAAATTATATCTAGACTCAAAAGATGGACTATGAATAAGTAACCTTTAAATGTAGACCATGCTTCGAATAAGGAACATTGTTTCACATTGCATAAATCCCTAAAAGATCATATATTTATAGAAATATGAGAGAAAACCCACTTGGTGGGTTGGAGAAGTAGAGGCATGCCGCTCAATCAATAAAGACCTTTTAATGGCCACATTGAACCCCATCTCCTAGCTAATCAATCAAGTACTTCCTTTTCTAGTGGTTTATTATTGTGAAAAAAAACCATCTACCACCTTTCCCTTGAAGAAATCCACATAAAGATCCCCTCAACCTATATCAACCTATGAAGGAGGTAGATTTTCTCCCTCGAAAAAATTAGAATCTCTCACAATCATCCCACACACCCATATGAGTTGAGCCAACCAAGTTAAGGAAGAATAAGTAACTTGGGGATCCTTCGACTCCTCTCAAACTCCCATGGATAAATAAAACAATGATCAATACCACGAAAAAGGGAATCAATACGAAATAGTAACACCTATTCAATACCCAAACGAAGAATGGACAACAATGGTAATGAAGAAAAAGCGCATCCCATTGCAACCACAAATGATGATAAGGAATCGAAATTGAAATCTATTTTAGACATGTGTTATTTGTGTACTTGTTTATGCCCTTAATTCATCCACATCTATTTATTTAATCTAAGTTCGGTATGTTTATTGGGCAAAGAAAGAGGAAGCATAGTGGTTGGTAGTTTCCCACACTACGTTAGAGTTAGGAAACTCCTCCAACCAACTTAAGGTACATTTTTTTCTTAATTTAATTCTCAATTTATGGTTCAATTACAATTTTTTCTTAATTCCAATTTTTAACCATGATTGTGAAAAGAAGAAGAAGTTTGTGTATAGTTGAGTTTAAGATGAATATTTTATCTTAATTTCCATATTTAAACAACACTTATAAAATAGTGTAGTTTTATCTTAACCTTGGAGGTATCTAGTAGGGAGAGTCATAAAAAATGAGGTGCTAACCTCCATATATACATAATGGTGCAAAGAACCAAAGAGCTTAGGCTTCCTAATATGGTGTGATAATATGGTGTGATATATCTGATCTTGTATACTTACGTAGGAATAAGCCATCTCATATTCCCTTGAGTATTGGCCTAATTGGACTTAACAAGGCATGTCTTATGTCATAATGTTGTTGGGGGCTCTAATGGTTGTCTTAGCACTTGAAAACACCAAAATTATTTTTTACAAAAATGTTTGTACCACCAAAAGCACCTTAGAATTTTTTTTCAAAGGTTTATTATGAGGTAATCTCAATCCTCACTTGAAATTCCTACTAATGTTCTTTTCGATTAGTATGGATCTGCATGTATAGCATGTAATGTGTATAGGGAAGAAACATTTTTAGTATTTGAGGATGTCTAAGTAATGACATCAAGAGAGTTTGTTGTCAAGTTTCATTTGAATATGTGATTTTGAACAACATCTTGAAATATTTTGACATGTCAATTTGGAACACAATCCATGTGGCTTCTTAATTGTGACCATGCGTAGAGCATTTATGGAGAACTTGCTCGAAGTTTTATATACCTACTATTTAAGCATTGCATCTTCTTTCTATCTTAAATTTAGGGTTTCCTAATTAGGGTAATTTGTTATGCAATATTATCTATATTTGACTAAATTTTTTTTCTTTATGTCTTTCTAGTAATTAATAGAGTCTCTTAATGCTTATGAACCATCTCATAGATGAATCCTTAATATTATAGATGGATATTGTTTGTGTATGCTCATCCTTAACATAATCCTAACTATGGCATACCACTTCAAACTTGAATAGGAATGCGTTGAGATCTTCATCTTTTTCCCATGAAACAAGGATATAGTGTTAATTTAAACAACCTTTTCGTTTTTTAATAGAATCATCAGTCATGGGTAAAGCAATGAGTAATGTCATCTCATCGATGTTATTTCTAACACTCCATTCCTTATACTCGCCATATTGTTACAAAGATACAAAGTGCAAAGGTTCAAGACAAATCAAGAGGAAACGAACCTTGTAGAATTTATAAAGATAGGATTTCATTGCCAAAAAAGTTGGTATATAAACTTACAACATGGCTTTCAACTCACTTACCTTCAAAATATTCTTTTATTTTATGATTAGGTCATTGTAAAACTCGATCTACTCAAAGAGAAAATTGCTCATACACTTAGCAAAACTACTACATTTTGTTGAAATAAAGAAATCACTCTCATCACACCCATACTAAAAACCTTTTCAATTGGTTGACATATACTCTTAAAGAGACCAGTCATCACTCCATACCAATCCCTAAGCGTTGTTTCCTGATATCAATACTTTAAAATTAGAAATCATTAAAATTAGAAATCATCTATTGCTTGTTAATTGAATTGTAATTATAATTAAATTCATTAGTCTTGCTGCACGTTCATCCATTGTATTTTCTCTTCGAAATAAATGAACAAATTTATTCAAAACATCATATACATTCAAGACCGAGGCATTGATATATACAAGGCAGATCTAAGAACTTAATTATGTACAAGGTTAAACAGGTTTTTTTAATAAGCATGATTATGTTACAATTTTATGGTTATATACTGCTCTCGAAGATGATAAGAAGCTCTTGAAGATGATAAGAAGATCAGTCTGAAGCAATTAAAACAGTTATTCCATTGATATTTTCATATACAAGAAAACGATACCAATATATTCACATATAGACAATATATTCCAGGTAACAATATATTCATAGTGACCAAAGTGAGCTGCTGGCTGAGATAAGTTATGTGAGCGGCTAGATTTCAAAGGTCGCCCAGCTTCAAACCAATAAATAACCCTTGAAAGCTGGTCTGCAATCTAGATTCGCATGACCAATTGCGACATTATAACAACAAGCAAACGATGGAAAAAAGCATGAGATGACAACAGCTTTGAGAGACATAGAATGTCCCTTTATTACAAATGGAAAACTAGGGAGGACTAAGGCTACAAATACTGTCATAGTAAATAACAGGTAAACATAAGATAGCATTGATGCAACTGCATGATTTAAAGATATTCTACCCCATATTTCACATATTCTGTGAAGAGCAAACATACTTCTCATCTGTCATGTTATGATTTCAAGATATTCTACCTCATATTCTACCCATGATTTAAAGATATTCTACCCATGAGAGTCTGAGAAGCAATGTGATGTGAAGAGAGACTTGATGGAGCAGACAAGGGAAGAGGCAATGGCTGCCTTCACTTGGCCTCTCTTGGGGACTTGCCTGGACTCAGAAGACGTGCTTGTATTGCGCTTGGAATTGGCCTGGTATGACATGATGGAGATTCTATGAATTCTCTTTCATTAAGTATCAAATCTAAACAAACTGAAAGGAAACAAATCTAAAAAAATTGAAAGGAAAGAATTGGCAAGCAAGGCTAGAGAGGCTGCTGTGAATATATAACAAGTTTATCCAAGATTTAAGATTGCAGTGAATGAGTCTAGCTGTCAATGGTCTACAATGAATTGACTACTCAATAGTTTACATAATTTTATTTGTTAGGTTTGGTTGGCTAGGCTGGTTACAGCTAATCAAGCAATATGTTCACGTGCACTATGTACAGAATAGACCAACACTCACAACTGTATGCCCTGCAAACGTATAAAACACGATTCTTTGAAACCGAATGACTGAATTGCTCGTTTGTTGGAAGATCTTCACATCTCCAAATTCAACTCTGTATAATTTAACAGTTTTTTTCTTAACAGTTAATTGACTGCTTTACTGCGAAAAGTATATGTAGTGTCAGTCAAACCATTGAATTTCCATTGGTCAAAACTTGTAATGACATTTTTCTTGCTGATACCTGCCCCTTTTAACGTTTACAGGGTAATGAAATGACATTTTTCTTACCTGTACTTTTTAAGATAACTTCTATAAAATAATTTAAAAAAATCAAAATATTAGAATAAGCCAATCCGCACAAGATTCCAGTCCTTTTTTATAATGCTTTTGTCTAAGATAGTCTGTCTCTCAGTAAACCAGGTTTGTTGAGATTTTAAAAAATACTTTTGTTGTTCTTATCCTGTATACGTGTTTTTTAACTGTTCATGGTATTTCTGTTTATCCTGTATACTTGTTGTTTACTGTTCATGGTTTTGCTGCGTATTCACATGTAACGCATACTTTAATGCCAAATATTATGAAAGTCAGTGCTGAGTCGTGCTTCCTCCTTGGATTAATCGACCCTGTTACAAGTTTTCTCCATAAGGATATTTGAGAGCGTTGAATCTATTTATGCATTTAAAAATACAATTTAAACATTTCCAAATTTGGATTTTACCAAAACAAAAATTCCCTGATTCTAACCAAAAACCACGTAGAAGTCCAAAACGTGGAATAAATAGACTACTCCATAAGTTTGCAAAATGTATTTTAGAGTTAGGTTTTTTTGTATCGATGATGATGTTGATATGTGCTTTTTGGGTGTACATATAACATTCTATGAAAAATTGACTTTCATCTTTAACCTTCTTAGTGTCATAAAGATGATAAATCTTTTCATCCCACAACGTTTTAGGAATTGTCCAACACCCTCACTATGGAGTTTCTAAGAGTTTGTTCTTATTTTAACAAAGTTGATTTTCTTTAAAACAAAGCTAAATACTTTTGATCTTCTAGATTATGGTTGATTACCTCTTTATAATATCTTGATTTTCTCTTAACCTCTAATTCTTTATCGCACCACAACCTATCCTTAAGTTTAGATGTAATAATGCTTTTAATACTATCACTATTATATATATAGACCTATTTCTTGTCTCTTCATTGGTTTAGTCAAGATTTGTCATCTTTTATGTCAACATCAATTTAGCTAAGGTAGTTTTGACTAGAGTATGAATCAATCTTAGGAAGCCTCTTGCCTCCCATATTGTTTATCTTGTTCTTATACATGATTAGGCCTAACACAATAACCGTTGTTGTCAATGAAGAGAAACTCCCTTTTATGAAAAGAGTAAAATAGATTGTTTATTATTTATTCTATTTAACAAAATTAACTATGCAATTATGTGCAATGAACACGATCATTGCGCCGAGAGGCACTCTACAACCCAGTAGGAGGGAGATCTTGTTAGTCGAGTGTTTGTCGAGTAACAAAATAATACAAAGTAAACAAAAAAGAATAATACAAAGTAAAAAGTAATAAATATTATGTCGGCCATCAACAAAAAAGAATAATACAAAGTAAAAAGTAAATATGAGACTTAAACTCGTGACTTTAGAGCATAGGATTAGGTGGTAAATATTATGTCACGCATAAACAAAAAATAATAATACAGAGTAAAAAGTAAATATGAGACTTAAACTAGAGACTTTACTTTTTACTTTTAATACAAAGTAAAAAGTAAATATGAGGCTTTAGAGTGTTTGTGGAGTTTGTCCAGTAACAAAATAATACAAAGTAAACAAAAAAAATAATACAAAGTAAAAAGTAAATATGAAATTTAAACTAGAGACTTTACTTTTTACTTTTAATACAAAGTAAAAAGTAAATATGAGGCTTTAGAGTGTTTGTGGAGTTTGTCCAGTAACAAAATAATACAAAGTAAACAAAAAAAATAATACAAAGCAAAAAGTAATAAATATTATGTCGGCCATAAACAAAAAAAAGAATAAGACAAAGTAAAAAGTAAATATGAGACTTAAACTAGAGATTTTAGAGCTTAGGATTAGGTGGCTCAAGTATTGCACTCAAAGAGCTATTCAAGGAGAGGTTTGCACCTCAGAAGATTTGATCCCTCTCGATACTTGATAGAACCTAAGATTTGGATCTAAGCTGGTATAACTACAATAAAGATAGTATATACATGGGTGTCATGTGATTAATAGCTATGTGGTGTTTAAAAGTTTATATGAAATATACCAAATATTTGTGACAAGTTTGAGTATTGTAAACTAACTAATTTTTATAGTATATCCCAATAACAACCAATTTTTATAAGTTATATGTTTTAGTTTTATTTGTATTCTATATTTTTTTAATTAAATTCGAATAACATAAATAAAATTATATAAATTTAAAAAAAAAAAGAGCTTACGTATTGCTAAATGCTATTATTAAAAAAGTTGTTACATCATGGTTGATAGGAGATGTTACTCACTTATACTAATGTCTTAGTTTATATATATATATATATATATATATATATATATATATATATATCAAGTTCTAAGTTCTAAGTTCTAGCCTTTTATGTTTGAAAATAGTATAACAATTGTGTCTATGGGGGATATTGATATTTAATAGTATAAATATGTTAGGTAGTTAATTAAAAATTTAGGCAAGTAACTCCAAACCTTACGATAGAGAATAAATTGATCCACAATTTTATCCAAATAATGGTTTTATTATGTTTACCAAAATATGAATAATATAGTGTAGCTTAAAGTATACTGTCAAACCATGGTAAGGAGCCCAATCACATTTGATATATCACAACTATAATATTCCCGATCCAAAACCGGAGTTCTCAATTCCAATGCAACCCCAAAGATCATTGGATTCGAAACTAGGAGCACTAGTTCAAATCTAACCACACAGAACATTGGGTTTCCAACTCTTCCCAAACAACCCCTAACTTACTCCTCGAATTTGACCCAAACAACTTCTGAGGAACCCAAACACAACTAATCTAACCATTAACAAACATAAGAGAAATTTATGGAAACTTTGAAAATTAAAACTTAAGACTACACTGACATTTCTAATTGAGGGTGCGCAAGCATAAATGTACAAATTAACTGACCAGTAAAATGATCATAACTCGAGCACGCATAAACCTTTTTGAGTGAAATAAAAAGTGTTTCCTACTAGAAATGACACTCCCAACGCAATGGAATAGGTATCACAACCCAGAGACACTCATAAATGGTCAAACCAGAATATGAATTTCGACCCGCTTCACACAGGCACAAGATTAAGAACACCCACAACTATAGAGCTTTCAAACCAAACCCAAATGCTTCCAAACAAAATCGAATCAAGCTTAATGGCTTACTAATATACACAAGGGATTCATATGAAGGTTTCCGATCAGAACATTAAGTTTACACAACCGCATTCAAACATATATGCTCATAGATAACCATTATCCATAGATCAACCTCGTGCTTGAATATGGAGCAACATAAGAGGAAACAAACTGTGATTTTTATGAAGTAACTCTTGTGAAATACATCCCTTGCACACTTGTCTATTAGTTAGCATTTTTTTCATTTGCAAAGCACAATGAGCATCTCTTAGATTTAAAAGTACGTATTACTTGATATAATCTTCTATTTAATTTTTCAGTAATTGATTTTGGTTTCATCACATGTGTTTGCACCACTATCACACACTAAGATACCTAAAGACTCTCCCCATCCTAGTATGCTCTTCACCTCGCACTTCATGTGATCTTGGTGAATCAGAAAGGTAGTGATTGTGAAATACCTCTCTTACACTCCATAAGTAAAAATTTAGTCCCCTTAAAATCAACTTTGTAATTGTCTAAACCAACTAAAATCCTCCATGGGAGGTCACAAAACAATATTTTAGTTAGGTAGGATTGATTGTGATAGGCATCCATTAGTTCCCACCAATCTAGTTTCATTACCAATATTTTGAAACATATCATTGTTGTCTCATAGGATACTTACAAAATCCTACTATAAGCAAGTGCTAAAAGAAAACTTGGATCAGAAGTGCCGTGACCAAGGAGGTGAAAGCCAAGGTATAACTGCCCTGCTCTCCCCTACAATCCACTCAGCTTGTTGTAGGGAGATGACACTGTACTGTGCAGGCCGAAATATTGATCCACACTTGACGCAAGGTATCTTAGTGACCTAACTTAGGATATCACCAAGGAGAAATTGTGAGTGCAATTGACTCCTGTAGTTAGCTATTGCCTTTGGGAGGTGTTTCCAAGTCCTCTTGATTGGAACATTGGCCCCATTTCCAATAGAACTAGCTCTATGTTACCTCCACTAATTGATTGGTGAGTGGATACCACCATCACCATCAATTGTGCTTTGGGGAGGCCTAGTTACATTTGAGAGGAAGGACATTAGGTCTTCTTAGGGAATTAACATTTATTTTATTTTTAAATACAAGTTCACTAACTCGTAATTAAAAAGAACCTATATGTGGGAACTCATGCACTAAGACTGACTTTGCACATATCACTCACTCTTGCACCACATTTGCATTTGTTGTGGTTGGCATATTTTTTCATTTTTTCAATTGTGTTTAAATTCCACTATCACTCTCATTTGACACAAAGCCTTCACCATTGTGGAACAAAACAACATCCTGAGGCAGTCTCTATGACTACAAGGCCTATCCCCTCTCTCAAGGGGTTTTTTTACACCTTCTTCCTGTGGTTCACAAGGAAGGTACTCTAGTCGGGGTCATTCCTAGGCCACAATGATAGGATCGTCTGGTTGAGACCAATCCTTTCTAGGTGCATTTTCTCCTCTCAAATAAACTATTAATTACACCACTTATTCCCCCATCGGCAAAGGTACCCTGTTGGCTTCTCCCTTAGAGATCCCTCGGTTCCATTTGACCCATCCTCTCTAGTAGGAGGTCAACTGTTGTTTACAATACCACCTGGGTCTTCCCCTTATGGAAAGCACATCCCACACATAATAGAAATACCAACCGCCCCTACCTTACCATTCATGGAAGGTTTAAATCTATTGGATTTGGACAAACTAATCAATTATCACATTTCTCATGATCCGACATGGCCGGCTATGCCAAATAAAATTCCCTCTGATATCCCCAAATTCAAAGGAAAGCAGGGAGACGATCCCATGAACCATCTCATGTCTTTCCACTTATGGTGTTCATCTAACAACATAGTGGACGATCCTGTGAGGCTTCACCTCTTTCAACGTACTCTTACTGTCATGATAGCCAAATGGTATGTCAACCTAGCAAGTGCTACCCATGCCACATTCGAAACATTAGCCATTATGTTTCTTACTTACTTCCAGCTTCCGATTTGAGTCTCACATTGTGCAAAATCGAAATACAACCACCCTTTTTTTTGGATTAGTTTATCAAATCTCTCCAACCCGTTATAGACAAAGATATCGCCACCTCCATGATGCAAAGCGAGGAAGAGGCTATTTTGAAAGCCCATCATTTCGATATCATTTATGCACAATCTGAATTTCTTTATACTATCCTCCTTGATGCCCTTCGGCATTGGTCGTTGGATCCTACACCTTCGGGCTCATCATATTCAGCGGATGGAATTATTGGGTCCATTTCCCATTTAGTAAAGGTTCCTCCTACCACTTCGGCGCCATTTAACATGGCTCCGCACTACCCATCCATGCCATCTGCGTTAGTACCCCCTACACAGGTACCAACCCCACTAGTTATTCAATTACAGTATGGACCATATAGTGCCACTTACCCAAACATTAGCCAAGCACCAACTGTTCCTACACCACCAATGGTGCAAGCTGCTCCTATGTCCTGATCTTATGGAGCGCAAACCGCATTCATACCACCCTCGAGATATAATGCTTATTATCCTTTCCCATTCCCAACTAGTCAACAACCCGCCCCCCATATGGGGGTAAACTTAGTCCAGCCTTCTTATGTTCAACAAGCTCAACAATTTGAGCAATTGAACACTAGAAACCCCCAAAATCTGTAGACTTAGGGGAAGAAGAAAGGTAAGAACAAACAAAACCAACAACTGGGCAAGGGGGCGATCCCCCTCACCAACAAAACTATAATATGGGTAACCAAAACACAGGGACTAATAATCCTCCCAAATAAGGGTAGACTCCCAACCTGAGTACCAATTACTGTTGCTCCATTTGTGGCGATTATGGTCATTACACACATCATTGTCCTCTTATCCCCGACTTCCAATAGTTGGTGGAATCCAAAAAGAAGACGGCGAGGAATCCTCTTTGGGATGCAAACCCTCCCCATCCGCAAACTATCATATTACAACAACCTTTTGTGAATCAAGGGGTAGTTACACAATAGAAAGACCCTCTACCACCCGGCGATGGCTCTTTCCAAAATATCTACACGTTGGATATCAACCTTCAGACATGAGCCAAAGGTTATGATGGACCTTCCACCTCCCAAGTGGAAGACATTTATATTCCCTCGGGAGGTCCTCTACAAATACCTCGGACGAATACCAAACAAATCCCATGGATTATGAAAGTTCCACTTCGGCGTATCCCTAATAACCCTCACATGAAAGCCACCAACAATTACAACATTGTGGATGACTTGGCTCAACCCCATGCAGCCATGTCCACGTTAGAAGTGTTACAGTATTTCCCACCACAAAGAGAGGCATTAGTCAATGCACTCAGTGTTGTCGATCCTTCCGACTCGCACCTCGTGACCTTTGATCTCGACAAAGATGATCCACGACTACCGTCGTCGGTCACATTTCAAGTTCCAGTTGCTGTAAAGAATGTCATGATCCATCGATGTATCATCGACGAAGGCACATCCACTTGTGTTATGTCTGCAAAAGTCTGGAAACGATTAGGGTCACTTGAGTTGGTCCCCTTTTCTATCGCTCTTCCCACATATGATGGGAGACCATCCCAACCAAGAGGATTGTACCAAAATGTCCCCATAGTGTTGTGGAGCAAGATGGTTATGATTGATATCGAAGTAGTCTACGCAGAACTCAACTACAACATCCTCTTGGGGCATAGTTACATGTATGCCATCAAGGCGGTCGCCTCCTCGATCTTTTGTATCATGATGTTTCCCTTAAATGGGAAAGTAGTTACCCTCGACCAACTTAACTACTATGACCCCAACAACATAAGAAATATCGACAATGTCCTACCGACTATACTATGTGATACTCAACCATATGTTGACATTGACCCCAGTATGTACAAGGACTCCAATCTGTTAGGTGTATATTCAGGACCACCACCTAAGATCCCTACATCAACCGATGGCCTAATGTGCACAATTTTCACCATCGAAAATGGATCCGCCTCCACCTCAACACCATCATCAACACCGCCACTAAGTCATGGAGTTGAACAAACGTTGAGTCCATCGGTCCCACCAATCTTCCAAATCCCATTCTTATATCCCACAGAGGGGTACAAGGGACGTTGATTATGGTCCAGTTAACTAGACCTGGGCTCACTCTGGGCATCCCGGTATGGTACCTTACACCACCCTACCTAGAGATGGCTTCCAAACCAGTTGCCCATTACGAGTTTTTCCTTGTTTTGGTTGCCACGCCTACAACGCCCGTAACACATTCGGTTGCACAAGCCCAACCTATGATATCCACAACTAAACCACAATCGATTATCACAAGGACCACCAATGGGGGCACCAAACAACCGAAAATGAAAGGTACCCTATTACGCAACCCAACGTCCAATTCATCAGAAAGCGTTAAGCCTAAAGTAAGGGACATCAACCAATAAGAGCTAACATCCCCAATTATGATCAATACTCCCAATCAAAGGGTCATGCTACCATGGTCTCTTTGTGGGAAACAAGGCCACATGACCAACTTATGTCCTACTCTATCGAAGCTACATAATTTGCTTAACACCCCCGTAATTATAACACATGCTCCACCGATGGTAAAAGGGGACACATCTCCCTTTCCCTAATCTAATTCCAGTACACTGCGTATGAATCATGCATGTGCCATATGTTCTTAGTACGAGCACTACACACACCATTTCCCATATTTCCCCCATTTTCGGGAGGCATTAGCAATAATTCGTTTAACTCACATGACGATGGAGGAAACTCCTTCCTTAGCCCAGGAAGTAGCATCTATTAATATGGTCACCACATCAGCGACATTGTCAGTCATCCCTCCCATGGAATTTGCACTAGCAACAATTACCGTGTCGGATCCTATAATACCACGAGATACCCATCTTCCCAATATTACGACAACGCCACCACACGATGAATGCTCTTCCTGTGGACATTCCACACATATGTTCCCTCCTAGAGCCATCACTTGCATTATGGAGAAAATCAACACTCAAGAAGTACAAGAATTCTTCTGTCCAAGCATACCACAACCTTGATGATCTTGTGGAGAGACCACCCACTTCTCATTTCAGTGCCATTGTGCGCACCAAACGAGAAGCTTGTCTCAAACTAATGAGACTACAAGGTCAGCTCCAACCCCTCTATATAAACCCACAAGGGTCACCCACTGAGGAGGTAACAACCACTCTACCAGATACCATCTATATTGAATCTCTGTTAGCTGGTGTCCTCACTTGTGATTCCTTGTCTTCTGACGAAGACGTAGGCCACATGCAAATATTTCCCAATAATTAAAATCAATAGGGCATCCTCCCCTGCTCCGCAAGCAAGACATCTAACCCCATCTATTGAATTTATTATTGGTGTCATATTGTACTTTATTTTCTCTAAATACACTCTTTTGAATTAAGAAAGTGAATCCATCTCTTCTTTATGTAGATGACCTCCCAGTCGGACATCTACATAGGATATGTGGACGGTTCAAGTCAGTGGTCAAAGAGCCTATCATCCACTGCATGGGCTATATATTCCCCCTCCCATACACTCCACCACACCGACGGAGTTTGCTTGGGGGGACTTACAAAGAACCAAGCAAAATAGGATTCCGTAATAGGTCTATTTAGTGATGCCCTTCACCTGGGCATTCATCATCTGCAAGTGCACCTTGAATCACAACTCGTCGTCTCGTAGTTGAATAATGTATTTCATGTACGCAATTCGCTCCTCTTCTGAAATTTTCTGCATGTGCGCCTTCTCATTAGATAGTTTAAAACCATTAGTTTCACACATATACCGAGAAACGCCAATGCATTCACTGACTCTATCACCAATGAGGTTTTGAATTTGCACTTGATATGTAACCTGACTGCATAATCCTGCATATCAAACATACATTAATACGTCTATGTGTTACACCTACGACTACAAATACATGTACATCATCATCATAAGTCCTAATTCGATAAACCATGCCCAAATAAATATGCTAGTACCAACTACTACATATGCATCACATCAACATATAGGCAACATAAAATAAAGTATACATACATCGCATACATCATGTGTCGCAAAAATGGTGTGTGTATATATATATATATATATATAGAGAGCGAGAGAGAGAGAGAGAGAGAGAGAGATTGCCAAAAAAATGTGTGCCGTGTACAAAACATGGCCCTCCTCGGGCATATACAAAATATACTTATGAGGGATACATCAAATACAAGCCACCTCCCATATGCTCATCAAAATAGTATACAAAATGGGTCTCATAGCCCTATACAAAATTAAGTTGCCCCGCCAACTGGTGGATCTCGGGGTCCCATAATGGCCAACGGTCATACAACCTCCCCTCATGCCGGCTCTGGTCCCTGTCGTGGTCTCTGTTACGGAGGAGGGGCTACACCTCCCTGAGCCTCTTATGCCACATGGCACGCCACTCCTACTCGTCCCATATGTAGCGTCCCCTCCATCATACCAGTGCGATGGAGAAAACATTAGACTAAAGCCAGGGCATCTAGCCCCATGATTATTAACATAATTCCCAAAAACATGAAAATGGACATATGCAGATATGTATAGATATATACAATAAAACACAACGGAAGTAAATTCTATTACACAACTAGCATACATTCAAGATATTCATGGTAATCATCAATTAAAGAAATACATTACAGAATTAACACAAGAGAGAGAGTACTTATCTTAAAGCAAAGTAGTCCCGAGCAACTGGCTATGCAACTGCAACGTTCCACCCAACCATATGCCAATTGTGCTCACCAATATTTCAACACAACTGCCACCCCTGAGCTGGGCATGATTTCTACAAGGGAAAAGGGAACAACAGACTCACACATAGCCAAATATACCAAAATCAGCTAAGCCAACCCACAATTGGGTTTATCAGGCTGCTAAAGAAATGGAAAGGGAGAATTGCTAAGCTAGTGAGCTCCACCACATAGATATGGACACCCTCTGCAATATCTATCTAGCTTGGTCCCCACAATACCTACACACCTAGCACAAGGAAGTATTCCCTTCACTACTACACAGTCCCTCAGGCCATACTTTCCATTCTAGTGTTCTTCAAGGTGTGCATAGAAGAACAACCAGCCAATTTGATCTTCTTGAGAGGTTACCTCCTCACTAGGTTTCTCAAGCCAATTCTGGTCCACTTCCACTCCTAATTCTTGCTCACAAGTTCCAACCAAAATAGGGATGCACACAACAGCAAAATCACAAGTGCTGGGTATGAAGAAAAACGTGGGCAACCAAAAACGAAGTGGTAGATTGGGGGTCAACCATGGGAGAGAAAAATAGCTTCCTGAAAACGTTCATGGGCATTCCAGGGGTAGAAACAACATCCATAAACTCCCAAAACGTGGCTCCCTTTCTCCTAGCCACTGTGCAATACAAAAAAAAGCTCCCGACTATGGAAAATGCAGGAAAAAGATGGAAAATATGAAGGAGAAATCCCAGCTAGCTCAGACTGCGTGAGAGAGCAAAGACCATTGGTGAAGAATGGCTTTGGGCACCATTTCATGGGTGTTTTCTTGTCCAAGAAGCAAAAGTACGTTTTCCCAGGTTGATGGCTTGCCCATGCATGAAATTGGCTACCATACCTCTTCATTCCCAGGGCATTAACTATCTCAACCAACTCCTAGAAGAATTAAATGATTGGGTGCATAAGTCAAAATGGGTAGTTGAGGGTTTATGGGTTCACTCAATGACATTTGGATTAAATATATTGGCTCAAGGGTTTGAGTAATTTCCCTCCCTATTCCTTGTAGAATCATTCCCCCATCTCTTGTTGCATTGCATATAGCTAGTTGTGGGTTTTTCATTAAAATTCATTTTTTACATGGTGTCTTAATTTCTATTATGCATAGCTAGCACAAGAACCATATGCATCGATTTTTAATTGCCGTACATAAAACGCTAAATCAATGGTGGGGCCTTGGCCTTGAGCTCCTCACCATGATTAAATAACAATATTTACATCATTTACAATTTAATGCAATGGGATCAAAATGGGGACGTTACATTCCCCTCCTCTTCCATTAACATTGTCCTCAGTGCTCATCAAAATTGAACAAAAATGGATATGCCACCCTCATGGCATCCTCCAGCTGCCATGTAGCCTCATCGGGACCATAGTGCTTCCATTGCACCTTTACCTATCTGATGGCTCGGTTTCGGAGCAATGTTACCTTCTTGTCTAGGATGTGCAATGGATCGGTTTGGAACTCTCCCTCGAGTTCCACCTGGATCACATTCCAATTAATCACATGGTTAGAATCATGTACATATTTCTTAAGCAAAGAGACATGAAAAAAATTATGAGCTTTACTGCTAGCAGGAAATGCAAGTCTATATGTAACTAGCCCTATTTTTTCAAGCACTTCAAATGGCCCACAATATCTAGGTGATAGCTTGTCACAACTCCCAAGAATCAAGGAACTCTTTCTTGACTTCACTCTAAGATACACATGATCCCCAACACTAAATTCCCTAAGCACCCTATGCTTATCTGCATAGCTTGTATGTCTATCCTAGGCTGCTTTTAAATTCTGCCTGATCTTTGTAACTTTTTGTTCCATTTCCTTAAGCAATTTTGTCCCAAGTACAATTATGTTCACTAGATTGTCCCAAGTCACTGGTGTCCTGCACCTTCTGCCGTACAAAGCCTCATATGGACTCATTCCCGATGATTCTTGCTGCCCATTGTTATATGTAAACTCCACCAAGTGTAGATAATCCTCCCACTTGAATGGTTTGTCCATTACATACATGAGAAGCATGTCTTCAAGCACCTGATTTACTCTTTCTGTTTGCCCATATGTTTGAGGATGGTACGCGGTACTAAAGCTCAACTTTGTACCCAAATCTGCAAAGAGACCTTTCCAAAAATTGGAAGTGAACTTGGTATCCCTGTCAGAAATTATTTCCTTAGGCAATCCATGTAATCTAAAAATTTCCATTCATGAAAATATTTGCAATGGCATCGACTTTATGTGTGGACTTAACCGGTATAAAATGTGTTGTCTTTGTTAACTTGTCCACAACAACCATGATGGAATCATGTTGTTTCACAGTCATTGGCAACCCTGTAATAAAATCCATGGAAATTACTTCCCATTTCCATTCTGGGATTGGAAATGGATGCAATAAACCGACTGGGTGTCGGTGTTCAACCTTCACCTGCTGACATTTCATACACTTATAAATGTATTCAGTGATGTCCTTCTTCATAAATAATATTTTCTTACTGTAGCAATTGTTTTCTGATATCCTAGGTGACCAAATTATGGAGCTTTATGGATTTCATCCATAACAATCCTCCTCAAATCTGCCACATTTGGAATATAGACTCTATTCTTATAAGTAATAAGTCCGTTTTCTTCCAAATGATATCCTTCATACTTCTTTTCAAGGTCTTGATGCTGCAATTTGCCCTTTATCTACACATACACTTCATCGTCAACCATATGGTTAACAATCTACTGCCTCAAATCTGGTTGGAAAGTACTAATCGTTGCCACATGCATTTCATGTACCTTCTTGCTGAGTGCATCAGCCACCTTGTTTTCTTTCTCTTTTATGTGTTTGATTTCAAAATCAAATTCTGTTAGGAACCCATGTCTTTACTTTGTTAGTATGTTGTTGTTGGACGCATATGCTTTGTAAGTCGTCCTGTAGTATTTATTGATCAATAGTTTATGTTATTGTTGTTGGCGCATATGCTTTGTAAGTCGCCCGTAGTATTGTTGATCCATAGTTTGTAACGGCCCATGGTTTTGACCCATAGTATTGGCGCCTAGAATTAGTATATAAGTGTGTGTTGAGACCTATGAAGGCACCGTGAAGTTAATTGTATTGAGCTTGCTCAAAGGAGGTTGCCCCCTCGAAGTGGCATGTGATCAATATAAAAGTGATTCTGAGTTCTGTCATTTCTGCTATTTCACATATTCTTGTTAATTAATTGTTGCAGGTGCATCACATCTGGTATCAGAGCACTTTCTTGGGCTCGCTGGGTGAAATTTCTGCCAAATTTTTTTTTTTTCGCATCTGTTGCAGGTTCGGATTTGGGAATAATCCCTATCCGCTTAATTGTGGGAAGTACTTGGGCATAAGCCCTAAAACTCATTGTGAGGAGTACCACAGGAACCCCGAAGTAGCTGGCCCATTGAGAGGACCTGCCAGCGAAAAGGGCAACGACCCCTACCTGATTGACTAGTTCCCACCCGTGAGGTAAACCAAGAGCTGTCGTTTGTGGCAAAGCGGTTATCAGTTTTACCTGAGCCGTGGAGTGAGGGGTATTGCCCCAATACGCAAGCCGTCAGACAGCATTGGTGGCCGAGTGAAACCCTTGAACTGTTAGGAAGCTGCACATACCTGGGGTCCATATCTACTTTCAGCTAAACTATTGCCGATCACTGCTGCGCCGTTTCAGATCCATTTTGCAAGCCGTTCCAGATTCATCCATTTTCAATCCATACGGAGCTGTTCCAGATCCATTTCGAGCCGTAGCCGCTCCAGTCTGGAAAAAAAAAAAAAAAAAAAAAAAAAAAAAAAAATCAGTTTTTTCTCCATATCTCCCTTATTTTCACTCTGTTTCCCTTGAAATTTTCGGGGAACCTCTGTCATCCCATTCTACATATTTCAGTCCTGAGGACCCTATCCCTAATTCCCCTTTCCAAAGCCCGAAATCCCACATTTGTCTATTTTTAGGGTTTCCCATAACTTCCTCAGATTTCACCCAATCACCTTCAAATTTTACCACAGAGTTCCTTTCTGAATTCTGCTTCTTTGTTCCCCTCTGCCAAATTTTCCCATTCTTTCACCCCGCTTCTGAAATCCTCATTTTTGCTTCCCTGTCTATCCAACAGTGTCCAAAACCTAGTCAAACCCCAATTACCCTTCTGATTTTTTCCCAAGTCCAGATTTTCCTTTACTGAAGTAGTTTCTGTTTTTGTTTTCCTACCCAGTCAACCGAAAAAAAATAAAAATAAATAAATAAATCCTGGTTATGGTTGTCACCCATGCAGGAGCAAAAACCATGGAGGACGCACTTGCAGCCATCCAAGCCAAACTCCAGGATCTGGATGAAAAATTTCTCGGTCTCCATCTTGAACATTCAGCTATGAACAACAAACGACAGTTCGAGTCTTCAGCAGACAATGGGTTTTCTTCTTCCAGCAATTTCCGTGGTCTGAAGCTTGATTTTCCTCGCTTCAATGGTACTGATCCAACTGGATGGATCTATCATGCATTCAGTCTGCATAATACTTTTGATGTCAACAAAGTTCCGTTGGCATCCTTTCATTTGGAACAGGAAGCTCTTCAATGGTACCATTGATACATCAAGGCTCATCCAGAGCCCAAATGGCCAGACTTTTGCCAGCTCCTTTTGCAACGATTTGGTCCTAGTGCTTTTGATGACTTCACAGGAGCCCTCACTAAACTTCGCCAAACTGGCACTGTGAGAGAGTATCAAACCGAATTTGAGAATCTAGCCAACCACACTAAAGGATTGTCTGATGACTTTTACCGGAGTTGTTTTATCAGTGTTCTAAAGGATGCCATCCGCTCTGAGGTCAAAATGTTCTATCCCAACACAATGATGGAAGCACTAGGGTTGGCTAAGTTGGCAGAAGACAAGATTGCAGCCCAAAAACGCTCCAAGCCCACTTTTGTTCCCTTCCGAAATATGGGTTCTCAGCGACCACCTATACCGCAGGCTCCTCGACCGACTCCTATCAAGCGTTTGTCTGAAACAGAGATGCAAGCACACAGAGAAAAGGGGCTTTGCTATAATTGTGATGAGAAATTCACTCGGGGACATAGATGTGTTCAACAAAAGCTCTATCTCTTGGATGTGGAGTCTCCGCCTGCCTCTGAAATTAGTGACGAAGATTCAGAAACACTGGATGCTCCAGTCGACATTCAGGAACCGCCTATTGAACCTCCGTCTCAGGATGACCAGCCAGAGATATCTCTCCATGCTTTAGCTGGAATCACCACCCCCCAAAAAATGGGGGTCAGGGGTTACTTCAAGAAGCTTCCTCTTACAATACTCATTGATTCTGGTAGCACTCATAATTGCATTGACCCTCGGATCGCCAAACAAGCTGATTGTTTTATCCATCCTTGCTCCAACTTTGAAGTCATGGTTGCCAATGGGGGCACCTTACCTTGCAAAGGGAAGTGTCGAAATGTGTGTATCTCTATGGGAGATTATACCTTGCGCTTTGACATCTTTGCCTTGCCCTTAGGCTGATGTGATGTGGTTTTGGGCGCTCAATGGCTACGCACACTTGGCCCTATCTTATGGGATTTTGCTGAACTTTGGATGCAGTTTTCCCTCAATGGACACAAACACACATTGACAGGATTACAACCAGGTTCTCTCAGCATCATCAGTTCACATCGCATGGAAAAACTCCTCAAGAAGAATTCACATGGTGTCATCGCTCAAATCCATTCCATCCAGATGCAACCATCAGCGGTCTCCACTACTCCTTTGGATCTACAACAAATTCTGGATCGATATACAGGTGTCTTTGCTGAACCAGTGGGATTGCCACCTTCCAGGCCAGAAGACCATCGTATTCAGCGCCTTCCTGGCAGCGTTCCTCCCAACATCAGGCCCTATCGCTACCCATTTCACCAAAAAACGGAGATTGAAATGCTCGTTCGGGACTTATTGAAGCAAGGTATTATTCGCCCAAGCACTAGTTCCTTTTCTTCTCCAGTTATTCTTGTCCGCAAAAAAGATGGGTCATGGCGCCTCTGCATTGACTTCCGAGCACTTAATCACCTCACCATCAAGGATAAGTTTCCAATTCCTATTGTTGATGAGCTTCATGGGGCTCACTTTTTCTCCAAGTTGGATCTTCATTCTGGGTATCACCAAATTCAGGTTCATGAGGATGATATCCCTAAAACAGCTTTCCGCACACATGATGGCCATTATGAGTTTTTGGTCATGCCCTTTGGCCTCACTAATGCTCCTTCCACATTCCAGGCCTTAATGAATAAAATATTTCGACCCTACTTGCGGAAATTCATTCTAGTATTTTTTGATGATATCCTCATCTACAGTAAAACATGGGATGAACATCTCCAGCATTTGGATCTTGTCATGCAAATTTTCTCTGACCATCATCTCCATGCCAAGCAGTCTAAATGTGTTTTTGGACAGAAGGAAGTTGAGTATCTCGGGCACATTATCTTAGCACAAGGGGTTCACGTGGATCCTGCCAAAATCGATGCCATGAACAATTGGCCGCGTCCTCAGACACTCAAGAGCCTTTGTGGTTTTTTGGGGTTGACTGGCTACTACCGCAAGTTTGTCAAGGATTATGGGAAGATTGCACCTCCATTAACTTCTCTATTGAATAAGGATGCCTTCACATGGACACTTGCTGCTCAGTGTGCATTTGAAAAACTAAAACAAGCTATGTGTACTACACCTATGCTAGCTATGCCCGATTTTTCCAAGCCCTTCACTATTGAGAGTGATGCTTGCGGCAATGGACTTGGTGCTGTTCTCCTTCAAGATGAACACCCCATTACGTTCACCAGCAAAGCCCTTTCAGGTAAGAATCTAGCTGCCTCTACCTATGAGAAGGAAATGATGGCTATTTTGCATGCAGTACAGAAGTGGCGCCCATACCTATTAGGGAATCATTTATGCATCAAGACTGATCACCAGAGTTTGAAATATTTCTTGGACCAGCGTGTCTCCTCCCCGGCACAACAGAAATGGGTTAGCAAACTCATGGGTTATGACTATGAGATCACTTACAAGAAGGGGAAAGACAATATTTTGGCAGATGCTCTTTCTCGCACATTTGAGGCCCAAGGTTCTCTTTCAGCTATTTCTATGCCTGTTCCAAATTGGTTGCAATCTGTTCAACGGGGTTATGTCAATGACTCCTCCTTATCTCAAATCATCCAACGCTTGACCAACAACCCTTCTGCTGTACCACATTACTCTTGGGATGGTGCTTCTCTGCGATACAAGGGTCGTCTGGTGCTTCCCCAGAGCATAGATCTTCAACAGGCTGTCTTCTATGAACTCCATGCTTCTCTATCGGCAGGGCACTCTGGGTTCCTCAAAACGTATGAACGAGCACGGCGTAACTTCTTTTGGCAGGGCATGAAAAGGATAATTCAACAGATGGTGGCCGAATGTGATACTTGCCAGCGCAATAAGGGTGAAACAACACTCCTTCCAGGATTGCTTGAACCCTTTCCCATACCTACATGGATTTGGACAGATATTTCTATGGATTTCATTGAAGGGCTCCCTAAATCTGGCGGGAAGACAGTGATTCTCGTTGTGGTTGATTGCCTCTCCAAATATAGTCATTTTTGTGCTCTCAGCCATCCCTATACAGCCTCCTCCGTCGCTCAAATTTTTCTGGCCCAGATCTTTCGTCTTCATGGCATCCCTTCTTCCATTGTCTCGGATCGTGATGCGACTTTCACCAGTCATTTTTGGACAGAACTATTTCGCCACACTGGCACCAAACTGAAGATGAGTTTAGGGTATCACCCACAAACAGATGGTCAGACTGAAATTGTCAATAAATGCTTGGAAACTTATCTTCGTTGCTTCACCTCGGAACAACAACATCAATGGGCAAAATGGCTCCCTCTCGCTGAATGGTGGTACAATACCTCTTACCACACTGCCTTTAAAATGACCCCATATGAAGCAGTCTATGGTCAGGCACCTCCAGCTCTTCTTCCATACACCCCCACCAGTTCACCAGTTCAGGATGTTGACACGGACCTTCGAAACCGCGATCAGATTCTTCGCATTTTGCGGGACAATCTTCACATGGCAAGAAATCGCATGAAGCAACAAGCTAATCAGCACCGTTTTGAGCACACTTTTCAAGTTGGAGATATGGTTTTTCTTTGTCTCCAACCGTACAAACAATCATCCTTGAAACTCAAAGGGCGTCATAAGCTCGCTCCAAAGTTCTATGGGCCATATCGGATTCTTCAGAAGATTGGGTCCGTTGCTTATAAATTGGAACTTCCTCCTTCTTCCCGCATTCATCCAGTCTTTCATGTCTCTTGTCTGAAGAAAGTTCTTGGCACCAACATCAGTGGACAAACGATTTTACCCGAACTGGATAATGAAGGATCCATCCTTTTGGAGCCAGAGGCCATCCTCAATCGGCGCACGCGTCAGCTTCGCTCTCGCTCTATCACAGAGATCTTAATTCAGTGGCACGGCATGCAACCAGAGGATGCTACATGGGAACCACTCCTTCAGATTCAACAACAATTTCCACATCTAAAGCTTTGAGGACAAAGCTTTTTTTTAAGGGGGAGGGGATGTTAGGAACCCATGTCTTTACTTTGTTAGTATGTTGTTGTTGGACGCATATGCTTTGTAAGTCGCCCATAGTATTGTTGATCCATAGTTTGTAACGGCCCATGGTTTTGACCCATAGTATTGGCGCCTAGAATTAGTATATAAGTGTGTGTTGAGACCTATGAAGGCACCGTGAAGTTAATTGTATTGAGCTTGCTCAAAGGAGGTTGCCCCCTCGAAGTGGCCTGTGATCAATATAAAAGTGATTCTGAGTTATGTCATTTCTGCTATTTCGCATATTCTTGTGAATTAATTGTTGCAGGTGCATCACAAATTCACACAAAAATTTCAACCATCTAGCTTGCCTAGCATTTAAAGTTGGTTGATTGAACAAGTATTTCAAACCACAATGGTCTGTCCTCAGCTCAAATTTCCTTCCCATTAAGTAATGCCTCCACATCTTTAAAGCATATACTATGGCTGCAAGTTCTATATCATGAGTAGCATAGTTCTTCTCATGCTCCTTCAACTTTCTTAACTCATAGCATACCACGTGGTTTTCTTGCATAAGAACTCTTCCAAGTCCTTGATTGCATGCATCAGTACACACCACAAAGTCTTTTTCCGGGTCTACAATATTCAAAATCGGTGCACTCGTAAGAATATTCTTCAACCGTTGGAAACTTTCCTCGCATCTTGGTGTCCATTCAAACTTTATCCCCTTCTTTTGCAAAAAAGTGATCGGGTTCGCAACCTTGGAGAATCCTTCTATAAACCTCCTGTAGTAACCAGCAAGGCCCATAAAAAATATCACATCTGTCACATTTCTTGGAGTTGGCCAATTCATAATGGCTTCAATCTTCTCAGGGTCCACAAATATTCCTTCATCTAAGATGATGTGGCCCAAATAATGAATTCTAACTTTATAAAAGTCACATTTGCTCAACTTTGCATACAGCTTATGCTCTCTTAGAAATTGCAATGTTATTCTCAAATTTTCTTCATGCTCTTCTTCATTCTTATAATAGATAAGAATGTCATCTAGAAATACAAGAACAAACTTGTCCAAATACTTAGTAGAAACATTATTCATGAGACACATGAATGTAGCTAGTGCATTTGTGAGACCAAATGGTACCACTACAAACTCATAGTGTCCATACCTCGTTCTAAAGGATGTCTTATGAATATCTTCTTCTTTGATTCTTACTTGATGGTAACCAGACCTCAAGTCAACCTTTGAAAATACCTTTGCTCCTCTCATTTGATCAAAAAGGTCATCAATGCGAGGCAATGGGTATTTTTCCTTCATAGTAACTTTGTTCAACTACCTGTAGTCAATACATAGCCTGAGTGTTCTATCTTTCTTTTTCACAAATAGAAAAGGCGCTCCCCACGGGGACACACTTGGCTTGATATATTTCTTTTCCAAAAACTCTTGTAATTGCATTTTCAATTCTAGCAATTCCGGTGTACTCATCCTGTAGGACATCTTAGACACTGGTGCAGCTCCTGGCACAAGTTCAATTGTAAAATCAATGTCTCTCTTTAGGGGAAGTCCAGGAACCTCATCAGGAAAAACATCCCTGAATTCTTGCAATACATGATAGTCTTCCAACCTAAGAGTTTCATTTTCTATTGACTCCAAAACATGGGCCGCATACAATTAGCAACCCTTTCTACAGAATTTCTTCAGCTGCATGGCTGAAACCTGTCTAACTGAAATCACCTTTGGAATTCCTTTTACAACCCTTGGGTTTCCTTCTTCGTCCATCCATTCAAAATTCTTATTATAGCAGTCAAGTTGAACCCTATGTGCTTCTCACCAGTCCATCCCAATGAGAATATCATATGAACCAAGTGGCAAAACATTCAGATTTGCATAAGTGAATAGCCTATCCATCTTTAATGGACATTTCTCCACAATTTCACTAACTTTTCTCTTGGTTCCAGTGGCTAGTTGAACTAACCAAAACTTACTATGCTTTAATTTCTTAAAAGCATAAATCTCAACAATTTTAGGAGTGACATAACTGTAAGTAGATCCAAGATCAATCAAAATAGAAATAGATTGCTTAGCAATCTTACCTTCAACTTCAACCACATTTGACTGATGATCTGCCTGGCGTTCGTCTAGTGCTGCATAGATTCTAGGGATTATCCTCGCCACCTGACCCACAGTTTCGGCTCCTTAGATGTTGTGAACTTGATTTGCATTCTCATTCCAATGTGGACAGTTCCTAAGCATGTGTTCTCCTCCACAACTCCAACATTGAAGTGGTTCTCTTGGCTCCTTTGGATCTCTTGGCTTGTCTCCCATCATCCTAGTTGGCTTAGTCACAACCTGTGATGGCTACCTTTGTTGATTTCTTATATGAGGAAGTTTGAAACCTTTCTTCCTTTGGTCAAACTTCTCATTTTTCTTGTCCTTCCATGCCTTGTGAAAATCAGGTTTTCTTTTGTTTTGATCATAGCAATACTTGGCCTTCCTTATTGCCTCCTCTAGAGTTCGAGGTTCATCAAATTCAATCTTATCTTTATATGACTGAGGTAACCCACTTAGAAAACGCTGAATTTTCACTTTATCATCTCGAATATATCTGACATACCTCAACAGTTCCAAGAACTTGTTTGCATATTCTTCCATGGTCAATTGTCCCAATATCAGCTCAAGGAACTCTTTTATCTTATCATCATAGTACCTATCAGAGAGGTACTTCTGCTTGAAGTATTTCTTGAACTTCTTCCACACAATCTTTCTTTCATTGATCTTCCTTATTTCCTTGATGTGATCCCACCATATAGATGCTCTTCCATTCAAGTTGAAGATGGCGACCCTTGCCTTCATATTTTCGGAGTAGTCTTGGACTTGGAAATACTTTCTCATCCCAAGAAGCCAAGCTTCAGCTTCTTGTCCAGACTTTACCTCTCCATCAAATGTAGGAGGTTTTGCCTTCTTAAATTCCCCATGTGAATTGTTCTTGTAGTGCCTCTTCCTCTTACTCCTCCAAGATGAAGAGCTTGAACCCTCAATGGATTCTTCAGATTCAAATGATCCACTAGAAGAGATTTATGGAGTATATGTTCTGTCTTTCGAAACTCTTCTTGAGCTACTGGCCTTCTTGTGGGAATTCCTCCTAGGACTACTCCCACCCCTTTCTGGATTTGATGTCTGATGCCCATAGTTTATTTTCCTTTGGATGTATGTCAAGCTCTGCAGCATGGCTGCATTCAACTGATTTTTCTCTTCCTGAGCTTTAATCATCCTTTCATTATATTCTCTACAGCTTTGCAACTCCACCCTCAAGCTCCTCATGGTGGTTGCAATACCTGGGGAGTCTCTTGATTTCTTCTCCCATTAGATTTTGTTTCAGCATTCTCAACATGTATGTTCTCCCCCATGGCATCTGTCTCAGGCTCATAGGGATCATGTGCATCATCCATGATGTTGATTTTCTTGGCCCAACCAAGATCAAAATTTCCAACTGCACTATTTGGGATGCTGCCTGTGGCTATGATTCTGCAAAATGCGTTTATAAACCCAATTGTTAGCTGCATTATATTCTCAAAAATTTACAAATTACTTTCATGCACGTGGGAAAATATTATATTGATAATTTGTCAAATCATAGAATTTTCTCACAATCAACGACATATGAGGGGGGGACGACGGGGGTCAAGGGGGATTGCCCCTTTGTGGCTCGCCACTGTAGGGCAGGTCCAAGGCAGCACCCTCATTTTTTATTTTTTTTTTGTAATTCTTCAATTTCGTGCATAAGTTTCATGGCGGACCAACTCGTCGAGTTACATCGGTCGGTGAACTCATCTGTCTCCTCCGACCCATTTCGGAGCAACTCACTTAGTTCTGTCGGTCGGCAAACACACCTATCTTTTCCAACCTGTTGCGGACCAACTCGTCGAGTTTCGTCGGTCGGCGAACTCATAATTTCTTGCTGGTCCGTTGAGGAGCAACTCGCCGAGTTACGCCGGTCTAGGTCGCCGCCATGTCGTCGGCTCCACTCAGCGAGTTTCGTCGATCCGTTTCAACTCCACTCAGCGAGTTTCACTGATCTATTTCGGCTCCACTCAGCGAGTTTCACTGATCCGTTTCGGTTCCACTCAGCGAGTTTTGCCGAAATTTTTCCATTTTTTTTGCCGAACTTTGTTAACTTTCGTCGATTCAGCGGACTTTAAAAGTTCTCGCCGACCACTTCGGCACAAACTCGCCAGTTCTTGCCGACTGTTTCGGCAGAACTTGTGATTCATCACCGACCCATTTTGGCGGAAAAACTCGCAATCTGGCTCCAATACAGACTTAGACCAAATTTTCAAAAACACTTAGTAAAAATTCAAATTTTTCTTTCCTTTGTGATGATCACTGCTCAACATGAGGTGATCTTACCTCTACAATTATTCAACTTAGCCCATTTAGGCCTTATTTTGTAACCTGCGGTGATCAGTAAGGGATCTCCCCTTTTTAACTGTGATCAGATTTGGCCCATAGAGGTCCAATGTTGTAGCCTATGGCTCTGATACCATTCTGGAATGTCCCCTCCATCATACCAGTGCGATTGAGAGAACGTTAGACTAAATCCAGGGCATCTAGCCCCATGATTATTAACATAATTCCCATAAACATGAAAATGGTCATATGCAGATATGTGTATATATACAATAAAACACAGCGGAAGTAAATTCTATTACACACCTAGCATACATTCAAGATATTCATGGTAATCATCAATTAAAGAAATACATTAAATAATTAACACAAGAGAGAGAGTACTTATCTTAGAGCAAAGTAGTCTTGAGCAACTGGCTATGAAACTGCAACGTTCCACCCAACCATAGGCCAATTGTGCTCATCAATATTTCAACACAACTACCACCCCCGAGTTGTGCATGATTTCTACAAGGGAAAAGGGAACAACAGACTCACACATAGCCAAATATACCAAAATCAGCTAAGCCAACCCACAGTTGAGTTTATGAGGCTGCTAAGGAAATGGAAAGGGAGAATTGTTAAGCTAGTGAGCTCCACCACATAGATATGGACACCCTCTACAAGATCTATCTATCTTGGTCCCCACAATACCTACACACCTGGCACAAGGAAGTATTCCCTTCACTACTACACAATCCCTCAGGCCATACCTTCCATTCTAGTGTTCTTCAAGGTGTGCATAGAAGAGAAACTAGCCCTTTTAATCTTCTTGAGAGGTTACCTCCTCACTAGGTTTATCAAGCTATTTCTGGTCCACTTCCACTCCTAATTCTTGCTCACAAGTTCCAACCAAAACAGGGATGCACACATCAGCAAAATCACAAGTGCTGGGTATGAAGAAAAACGTGGGCAACCAAAAACGAAGTGGTAGATTGGGGGTCATCCATGGGAGAGAAAAATAGTTTCTTAAAAACGTTCATGGGCATTCCAGGGGCAGAAACAACATCCATAAACTCCCAAAACGTGACTCCCTTTATCCTAGCCACTGTGCAATACAAAAATGAGCTCCCAACTATGGAAAATGTAGGAAAAAGATGGAAAACATGAAGGAGAAAGCCTAGCTAGCTAAGACTACGTGAATGACCAAAGACCATTGGTGAAGAATGGCTTTGGGCACCATTTCATGGGTGTTTTCTTGCCCAAGAAGCAAAAGTACGTTTTTCCAGGTTGATTGCTTGCCCATGCACGAAATTGGCTGCCATACTTCTTCATTCCCAAGGCATTAACTACCTCAACCAACTCCTGGAAGAATTAAATGATTGGGTGCATAAGTCAAAATGGATAGTTGAGGGTTTATGGGTTCACTCAATGACATTTGGATTAAATCTATTGGCTCAAGGGTTTGAGTAATTTCCCTCCCTATTCCTTGTAGAATCATTCCCCCATCTCTTGTTGCATTGCATAGCTAGTTGTGGGTTTTTCATTAAAATTCGTTTTTACATGATGTCTTAATTTCTATTGTGCATAACTAGCACAAGAACCATATGCATCGATTTGTAATTACCGATACTTAAAACGCTAAATCAATGGTGGGGCCTTGGCCTTGAGCTCCTCACCATGATTAAATAACAATATTTACATCATTTACGATTTAATGCAATGGGGTCAAAATGGGGACGTTACACCATAATATTCCTCCAAGTTGTCCCACACTTAGCTGGTAAGTGAAATGTCAGGGCTAGCTCCTCATCCTCGAGATCGGAAACACCTTTGTCATCAACCCCAGCAGACAAAGCATTGAACCTCTGCTCCAAATTAACCAGGACGACTACCATCTGATCCCCGACGATTTCTCCTCCTACATAAACTCGCCTAAATCCCTCTCCTCAAGCAGGGTCCCCTCTGGTGGCTACACCCCCAGCTGAAGCAGCTCTCCCGATATCCTGCCCAGCTCCCGCAGAAAGATGATCTCTCCTCAGTTGTTGTTGCTGACGTGGTTCTATAGGACCTATATGTGCATCACGAAGGAGGAAACCATCATTAGTATCAGATAAACATGTATGTCATAAATTTCCATAAATAAAAGCATGTACAAATATATATGCAACTATCAAAAAGTACAAACCATAAAATATACATGTAGCATCAAAACCCCTAGGGGGGAGTGGAAACTCCAGATATCCTTGGTAGTCCATACCACTCCAGGGATACCTCTCCATCTGGCCAATGCATCCCTCTCAAACATCCAACACCTGGGGAGTAAAATATGCCCCCACGGGCCCACCACCACTACGAGGTATAATCTACCCCCTGTGCGTCATGAGAGGCTCCTGCATCCCCCTTGGCGGCACTACGACCTATAGAGTCAAATAACAGTAGTGCTCAAAAAAATAATAGCACGTCACGCTATCGTAATAGGCGGTGGTATGAACCCCACCCCAATGCATATCTGACATCTGTCGGATCATAGACTGTAATAACAGCTTTCCCCACGCCATCGATCAACCAGAAAAGACTCTCTCAACCAGCTGGATCTTTCCTCCTGTAATTTGGTTGGGGGACGTCGCCACCATTACTCTCACCACGGCTGTCGCCACAGCCTGAACTGGAAGAGACCTCAGATGCCTCATCAAAATCCCACCATAGTTGATAGCACTCTGGTCACTATCACAAAAGCGATCCACCAGAGTGTGGATCGCCTCTCCTGCCATCTCTAGAGGGAAGGGCTCTCTCACCCCCATGTGAGTCAACCCCATCAAAAAGTATATGTCCTCCACAGTGATACTAAGGTCTTCCCCGCCAATTGTGAAGACACCACGTGCCAAAACCCACATGTCCAAAAGACGTCTCAACAAATAATATGAAGACCTCATCAAGGGGCACTTGAAAATATTCAAGACCCCCTGTATCTCACAGAGTATGTGTTGCATATGTTGGGTGTATTTACTGTCTAAATGAATCACCAAATATTTAATTATCAACCAGGGTTGGTAATCTTAGAGTTGTGGCACAGTATATGCTGAGGTAGAATGGTACCTAAGACATTGGTTCGACCGAACTTAGAAATGTTTAATAATGAAAAGATCGAAATATTTTTCAAAATGAAAAACCAAGTCAAACTTAAAAAATACAACTACTAAACTGATTAAACCTAACTAAACCAGTAGATCATAATAGTATCAATCTATACTACTCTACTCCATGAACAATAGCTAAGAAGATAAAAACAACAAATACTATTCTAGGAAACAAGACTTAATCGAAGACAAAACTACTTTTGTGAAATTGGAAACTACTGATTAATGATTCAACTTTAATCTAGGAATTAGAAAGTAATAACTATGAATTCATAAATCGATCAATGAAACAATTCAATTGACAACTAACTATTGAAACAAGAAACTATATTATCTTAAAGCAAAATTACAAACTACTTAATAAATTCAATAGTTAAACTATTCATGCATTCAACTAATCTAAACTACCTAATTCCATTCTCCTTGGGGATTCTGAGGAAATGTATCAAATGTAATAGGAACGGGAGAAAATGTATCAAAATGACTTTCAAATGTAATGAGGAAACAGAACGGAAGTAAATCTAGTTTAACTTCTACAAAGAGATGTAAGCTAAAGAGTGTCCAATTACAACTAACTTTAACATTGTAATATATTCTTTATCCATAGGCAAATGAGTTGGAAATAAATTTAATCTAGAAGCAAGTAGAAAACTTAATAAAGATATTTACTTGAAAATGAGTTTGATCTAAAAGCAAGTAGAAAACTTGATAAGGATAGTTTATTTATGAATCAAATCCTATCCTATGAACATCTTTATTAACTATGTGAATGAGAAGAACAAATCATATGCTTGAACTAAGAAACCATAAAAACCAATGTGCTTTGGAGAATGAAATTACTAGGCCTAATCCAAAATCAATCTTAATAAGGATTAAGTAAACTAAACTAAGAATGAAATTAACAAGTTCTAGAACAGTAAGAAGTTAAGAAATCAGAGATAAAAGAAACATGATTTGAGAAGCAAACTGAAACAAGGTTAAGGAAAACTAAGAATGGATATGAAACTTTAATTAAAACTTTATGTGGTTCAGAACAAGGTCCTAATTACATATATAAATGCTGATCAATTACAAGAAATATCACAATTAAAAAATCTAAGAAATTGAACTCTAAACAAGCATAAAAACAATGCAGAAAATATTAAAGTCCGAATGACAGTCTGGATTGCAGTCTGAAAGACGGTCCGGATGACAGAAAACGTTATAAACTAGGAAAATGAGCAGACTAAATGATCTTAACGCCAGCTGGTAAATGCATATGAACCTACAGTGCAAGCAAAGCAGTAAATGGACTGTTTAAAATCTGAAATAATAAGGAAGCAACTATACTAATTACTATCTAAGGAAAAGAAACTATTTTGATTGCATGATAAAACAAGGCTGAAACGTAAGTGAAACTAATCTACAGCTACAGGAAAAATTAACAAAACTGAATCTAACTATGAATTGAACTTGAAACATTAATTAGTTAACTTTATCTAATTGCAAATGGAAATATTGAAAGCAAACTAAAGGAAACTATGCATGACCGGTCGTTCTAGATTCTGAAAATGTAAATTAAATTAGTAGCAAGACATATGTTTACAGTAAACAGAGAAATGACATCTACGGGAAAACAAAGTTAAATACATATATTGAAAATGGAAACTATTTACTTGCAGAAAAGAAATACGAAATATATACAATAAAAACCTCTGGTTGTTGAGGGGCCCTTCTCGACAATCAGGGATTGAAGCTAACTCAGATTATTCACCAATAGAACATCCACAGCTAAAAATCAGAAACTTCCATTAACTGGAAAAGATTACACAGCGTTCTCTACTTCAACGTTTCATTCCAACTACTGCTAACTTCTATTACATGCTAGGATATGTGATGCGTTTCTCCACAAGAGGCATCTTTATATAACGTTTACAATAAGACAGAAGGTCGACCCTTTTAGTGGTCAGCCTCTCTGAAAATAGAGGTCTTAATGGCTATAGAACGACTGCAAGACGGTTCATGAAAACAGGTCGTCTGCCTAATTCCACGGGTGTTGGTTCTCCTTGACGCGAGCAGCTGTGCGTTGGTTTCCTTCAACGTAGGCAGAGGATGCGTTGTCAAGCTAGGTGGACAGGAGGGCAAATCTTCTAGAATGGAGGCTCACGAACCATGAGGGACACGTTGCCAACAGAACCCATGTCACCGTTTTGGTCTTTAATGCCCCGGAATATTCCAACCAACGAATCCAATGGTGCGAACGGAGGGCTGAACAATGGTTCGAATGCGGCTAGGTGTCTTCAGCGTGAATGCGCGTCTGAATGAAGGTCTGTTTGAAACCCATAGCCTGCAGAACGAAATCTATTTTCCAAGCAGGTCGAGAAATGTCAAATAAACATTAATAAACCATAATATGATGATAATTACTCACGATTTGTATGATATTCAAATAAGTGCATACCTGGGTCTGATTGACGGCCTGAATGGCAAGAGGTATGGATTAATATGCCAAAAATGACAAAAATAATGCCACCAGAGCACGTTTAATGACAAAAATTGATGAAAAAAATGGACATCAACAGTATACATGTATGCCAGTACTAAGTCCTAGAGAGCATCACACTCCCTCTCCTTCCACTCAACAAATCCAACATGAGCCATGAGTAGCAACCAATAACTTGCATAAGGACAATGCCCACCCATTATACATGTAAATCTATAAAATATATCAGCGCGACCTTACGTAAGAAGGTATGTGCTTAGCGCTACTATCACTAATATATCCATGTGTAGCGCAACTGAATTTCCATTCAGTCGCATGCAACCAATGCGTAGGACATATATCACTCAGCCCCACTGGTAGCGCGGCTGGACAAGTTTCAACCGTGCTAAACTAGTGTGCAGTCGAAGCATTACTATACTTCACTACACGTGGTACAGTACATTCTAATCACGCTACACCTTACGTGATTTTAAAAAATACCATGCTATGGTAGCGCGAGACTTTCTCGAAATCCTGCACAGTAACCCCAAAACAACTAAAACAGTCCCCTGGCCATCTAAGGGACCCATAACCCTAATTCTACCCAGACAAAATTAACAAGTATAAGGTAAAGAAATACCTGGATCTAGCAGGCTTGTCAAAAGCCACCCCAGATCTCCCAAAATCACTCAAAATGCGCTCTAGGAGGTCATTGACAAGAAGTACAAATAATTTTGAAAAGTGAGCCCCACCCCTATTTATAACCATTTAACACAAACTTCTAACTAACTCCATAGACAAACCGTAACTCCGTTTCAAAAACCGTTTGCACTGTCGTGATCATTGCTTCGAGCTCTTTGACATGAAGCCAACCAATATGGATTCCCACTAGTGTCATCTGGACACTATGTTTCCTCAAATACCCCATAGGTACACATTGTTTTCGTTATATGATTTATGCATTGTCAATACCTTGGTCATATTCTTTACTACACTTGGGAATATGTGTCGTATGTGTTGGATCTTGATTAAGACAAGCTCATCACACTTTTTTTTGTAAGAACGAGGCTCCATGCTTCACCAAAAGGCGCAATAGTCCCTACCACAAGTATCATTATGAAACTAGCATATAGACATTATTTATCCTTCGTTTATAATGCATCTACCAATATTCCCGTTGATAACCACAAGGACCTCATTCCCATCATTGATGTGCCATCAACATCATTACTAAGAATAGCATTTCCCCCCATGGGTGTGCGCACCATTTCCATCCTAGTCATCAATTGACACCCATGACGTCGACCCCCCACAAGTCTGAGGATCTTGATATTACTTGGAAAAAAGAACCCATAGCTTACCATTTTGTAATTTCACATTTACTCCACCAAGTCAACACCGTCAACTTCCTCGGTTCACATTATGATAAAGATTCACAAATCCCACTCATACCTCCATGAGGAATTTATCCTCAACAATATTTTTCATACCAACACCCCCTTGAAGACACCGATGGGGCCCCCACCCTCAGAAGTAACCAGTTCTATTTCAGTTTTCCCACAGGTATACACTACATAGCATTGATTCATGGGGCACCCATCTTCACATTTGCAACCTAACCCCCACTTCATCTTGGAAAGTGTCCCCTGATCCACTTAAAACTGTGGGGACTCCACCCATCATCAAATTGGTCACCCAACACACCCAAAACTGTGGGGACCCCACCAATATTATTTATGTACACACAAGTTCCCTCATCACCTTACATTGCGAGAACACCATATTATTTTTGTAGCAACATATGGTCTCCTTTGATCGATGTATTTGAGTCTCCATATCCTCGGCAGTTTTTGTTCTTCCTGTCACCAGTACTCTATGTTTTGTGTCTCCATCAAATCCCTTTCATTTTGCACTTTGTCTCTGTTTGTTTCGACCTGTACCATTCCAAAAGGAAATTTGTCGTCCCTACTCCACATGTTTACGTTGATCAAAGGAAGTTATGATCCCCACACTTATCAACCAGTCTTGTGGCAGGTTTGTATGTCCCTCATCTGGTTACAATATGATCTTGGTTCTTAGGGTAATACCTCTATCTTAGCATGTGCTTCACCTCTCATCGACGTCAAAACATCACATTCTGAGAGTTGTAGAAATTGCAGTTATACCTTGGGATCCCTTTCAATCACTATAAGCGATAACCTCAAACTTAGTAGGGAGAGTCATTAGCACTCCCTAACTAAGTGATTTCCCCTATGATTGACGTCAACACATCATCGCGTCAGGGGGGAACGCACTTTTGAAGGTATCAATGTTCACATTTTCAAATCCTGGTCGCGGTCCATCTGGAAGGATGAAGCTCTCAGGTAGCTTCACAAACCATATTGGTCCCCCACCCCCGTGGGCATATCATGATTGTCAGCAGTATAGATTCTTCAGCATTCCACATTAGTGCTTGGGTCATTTACTCAAACATGGCTTGAAGTCTCCTTCATCCATGTCCTAGTAGTATAGTCGAGTGACACCTTTTTTCCTCTATTATTGTAATCACATCGACAACATTTCACGAGCATGGGTATGCCCGCCTTATTTCTATACAAAAATATTCTTTACTACAACTCAACGATCGTCACCAACAACCTTCCCCCATAGGAGGAACCTATTTTCCACATATGATTTTTCCTACAGAAGAGGAGAGAAACAAAATAAAACATGATGCATTACCATCTCTGCAGTACCCTCTGAACCTTATACATAAGCGGGCATCTGTTAACACCTAAAATTCACACACATGCTACATTTCGACAATTCTTCCAGTAAGGTGTCAGTAACATAAAGAATGCAATTCCCCAAAGGCATCCTCAACAAATCCAAAAGACAACATGAGTCCAAAAGTGCCAAAAAATAGTCAAAAGAAGGGGTAGCGCGGGTAATACACAATCAACTAACACTATAGTGCAGGTTACCATAACAATTCCCACGCTAAACCTGCGCGGATATTCTTTCAGTAGTCGCGCTACTATCAAAATGGAGGGACCACTAACTTCCTGTAGCACATTGAAGTTTCAATCCTCTCCAAGGATCTGAATTCAATTCCTCACACACTTGGTGGCATTAACTAGCCTCCCTTGTGTACCTTGGAACTAGTTCATGGAGAAGATGAGTTCACATTTGGATCTAGTTGTTTGTTGGACACCTCTTGGCCTATAAAAGGAATTCATTGGCATGCATTTTGTAGAGAGAAATCAAGAGCAAGTTTATGCTGCGGGATTTGAGTTGGAGCTTCCTCATATCCCACCACTTACTATCATTGTGAGCATTCACAAGCTCCCTTGCCACCTTCCTTCAAGGGGAAAGAGTTTCTTTCCATTGTTCCACCATTAACTTAGCATTTAGTTTGGACAAAAGAGGCATCCCTAATGGAGATTGTTGGATTCCCTTGAATCCCACACCTCCTAGGTGTTGTACAACTTGACCATTGGGAAATACAAAAGTGGTTTGGCATATCTTGGATTGCTATTGAAGTTTTCATTCTTCCCCCATCTCTTTTATTTTTTATTTTTCCTTATTTCTTTGTTTTTATGTGAACTACACTAACAATCTCTTGCAAGATCACTTAGAGGAATACCAACCAACAACCCACATGGGCTCCAAGGAGTGAGGCTTTGTTGCATCCTACAAGGCCTGTCCCCTGAGTCTGTGATTCCTATGCTGGAAAAAGGTTTTGGGTATTGGAATTTCCTGGACCTTGATTTAGAGGGACTCTCGGGTGGCCTAATTTCAAGCTTTAATCATTCTATTGTGGTGGGAAATTATTTTTCTTGTGCCTCCTCCTTGGGAACAGACGTATATTCAAGATATTTGGATAGACACTTCCTGATTCTCAACTTATATGGATCGTATGATAACATGAATGAATTTTGGGAAAAGATAATGTGCTCTCAATGTTTTTAGGCCCCCAATATCATTGTAGGTGGGGATTTAAATCTTGTCCTGTAAGGAGAAGAAATTTGGGGTCAATATGCTAGAGAGGACCAATTGGCATCTTTCTTGCAAGATCTATTTCAAGAAAAGGGGTGTGTGGATATTGAATATGCACAATTGAGTCCCATCTAGAGTAATAAGATATTTGGAAATTATGGCATTGAAAAACGGTTAGATAGGTTTTTCATGTACGAGACTATTTGTGAAGAATATGGGATTTACAGGCTATGGGTTGGTAAATGTATCTTCTCAGATCACTTCCCAATTTTTTTAGAGTTTAGGCCAACGGATAGTAAACCAAGGTCCCCTTTCAAATATAACTCAAGTTGATCTAAGGACTAGGATTTCCATAATATCAATAAGGAGACATGAACGATGGTGTTGCTATTGGAGAACAAGAGTGTAGGTCTTCAATTTGTGGACTCTCTTCATCATCTAAAGAGTCGTATTTCCACTAGGAATTGAGAGAAGCGACATGTTCGGGATGCCAAGCTTGTGGATATCGAAATTTGTCTTGAGGCTTATTATTCAAATTTCCCTTCAACCATCTATCTGGAGGTAGTAATTCAAGATATTGTTTTCCTTGCTCATTCTAAACAATACATTCTCAGAGACAGAGAAATAGAATGGTCATTAAAGAATAGAGCGCTTTGGCTTGAAGTTAGGGATCAAAACACATTTTTTTCAAAACTATGCTAAGCATTGCCACAATATCAATTCTATCTAGGAATTGCATGATAGGGAAGGTCGTTAGGTGAGAGGTTTCAGATCCTTATCACTTCTCTACTTTGTACTTAGAATCAGGACATGCTCAGTTGGATTGTGTGCTGCAAGTTATCGGGAATTTTCCCAGGATGGTGGAAGAAGAAGAAAATAAGGAGTGTTTTAGACCTATTTCGAAGGAGGAACTGTTGGCCATTCTCAAGATTTTTTAGATAGATAAGAGCCCTAGGATGGATGGTTGGCCTATTGAGTCTTCATGAATTTTTTTGAAATTCTGGGAGACGATATTTCGGGATTGTGCTTGGATCCATTAATTCAACTTTCCTTGCTTTCTGGGAGACGATATTTCGGGATTGTGCTTGGATCCATTAATTCAACTTTCCTTGCTCTCATTCTTGAATGTGATAGGCCAGAGACCTTTGACGATTTCTCTCTATAATGGCGTCTGCAATATTGTGGCCAAAATAATTGCTATCATCATTAATCCAATCCTCTCTCGTGCTATATCCTGTGAGTAGTTTGGGATTATCAATGGTTGATCAGTTCACGAAGAGGTGGTTTCATCTCATGTGGTTTTTCAATCTATTAAATTGCACAGTCATATGATGGGGTCCTTAAGCTGGATCTTCCAAAGCATATGATAAGGATTCATGGATTTTCATTTAACTAATTCTTCTTCATATTGGTATCAATTTGGAGATGACCAATTGGATCATGGGATGCATTGAGTTGTTGTCCTTTGTTGTTCTGATAAATGGGGTCAGTTCTTCGTTCTTTAAATCCTCTAGAGGGCTCAGGAAAGGATGCCCCTTATCTAAATATATATTTTTTTATCTTTGTTGTAGAAGGATTTAGCAGACTTATTCTCGAGGAATTTTGATGTAGAAGACTTTCTAGAGTTTCTTTTAATGGCAAGGAAGTTTTAACTCACCTCCTATTTGTGGATGACATACTTTTGTCTTGTCTTCATTCTAAGAGAGAATGTCAAAAGCTTCATGTGGTGATTGACCTCTTCTTCTAGGCCACAAGTGTGGAAATTAATAATACAAAATCCCTTGTTTATTTGTTACAGGGTCACTTAGACTCGATTCCTTTCTAGAAAATATTTTTTCCTTTTGAGGTGGGAAGCCTCAAAGAGGAAATTAAATGCCTAGTTTTCTCTCTTAAGTCTAACAAATATGGCAAGTTGGATTAGATTTGGTTGGTTAACATAAAATAATTCATGATAAATATGTGGTGTAGCAAATGGATTCCTAGGGGTGGTAGACTAGTCCTAATTAAATCCGCGTTGGAAGCAATTCCAGTTTATTGGCATCTTATGGCCCACATCCCAAAGCAATCTTGGTCCATATTAGAAAATTATGATTTAACTATTTGTGGTGGGGAAAAAGTGATTATCAAGGTTTTCATCTAGTCAAATGGACTCTGATTGCCTCCCCAAAATCCTATGGAGGTTAGGGTCTAAAAAAATCCTTATTTTTAACCAAGTCTTGACTGCCAAATCTCTATGGAATTTTCTGTCACGCGAAAGTCCATGGAAATCCATTCTGGTTTCCAAATATATTGCTCCTAGTTTAGTCATTGATTGGATTAGAATCCGATCTTAACCTATTGTTCAAGTTTCAAATCATTAGAAAGCGATGACCAAAGCTTTTCCTATGATTGGGAATTCTCTTTCTTTGAAAGATGGTAATTGGAAAGTTGTGCAGATTGGGTCTCACTCCGTCATGGCTTGTAGAATGCATATGCATCTTCCAAGGGCCCTGATTGAATATTTGCATCTATCGGAAGGGAAATCCTAAACAGAGTAGCCAATCCTCTAGAGTCAAACTTATGGCAACAATGATGGCTCTTTGCCCAAGATTTAAGATTGGATGGTGATTGGGGTAGATTATGGGAGTATTGTTGTCATAACCCGTTTTCAGCTCATATCAGGCTAAAGGATGAAGCTGAATCTCTAGTATGGACCTATAACCCTATGGGTGGAAATTATTCAGTGAAGCTGGGATACAAATTGATGTTTCAAAGCGATAATACCCCTAAATAGTGGTGGTGGAAGAATATTTGGAAGGTAATTGTTCCTCCAAAAAGTACTCTTCACATATGGCTTATGCTATCGAATATAGTCCTAAATTGGGGTCAACTTTAGAAAATGAACATGAGTGGGCCAAGTTTATGCTCACTTTGCAAGAGGGCCAAAGAATATGTAGTTCATGCTTTTCTTGACTACGTATTTACTCATTTAGTCCGGAAGGAGATTGAAGTGGTGCTAAAGATGAAAGATATGTGGTTGGGCCATTCAATAGACTCACGCATCCGAAGGTACTTCTTGGTGTCGGATCTGAAGGAATTCCATGCTCTTCCCTTTTTGGTCTCATATGTAATTTGGTTGGCGCTGTATTATTTGAGAATTTCCCTCTGGTCCCTCCCTTAATCGAACATGTAAAATACCTCTTTTGTTATTATCGTCAATTTATAAAACCTCCAAATCTCAGGCAAGTTATGCCTTCCTACCCTCCTACGGATTCTCGATGGGATTGCTTTGATGGGACTTGTCAAGACAATGATAAAAAATGTGGAGTGGGTTTCGCACTTACTCTAACAGAAGGACACCTTGTTCATGGTAAAGGGGCTTTGGGTGCCGGCACTAATAATTGGGTCGAATTACATGCTCTATTCCAACTTCTAAAATTTTCTATTGGGAGAGGAATTGCTCATCTCCAAGTATTTGGTGATTCCCTGTTTGTTATTAACTTGATGAAGGATCTTTCGGAAGTCAAGGGCATTGACCTTTTGTAGCTTGCAAATCATCTAAGGATAATTAGAGGGAATTTCCAGGTCAGCAACTTCAATCATTTTTTCCAAGAACATAACTCTATTGTTGATAGTATTTCTAATTAGGGGTTGGAGATGCATCCTGGGCTACTAAACTTGGAAGAGTTTAGAGGAGGCACTCTTGTCTCCTCACAGTTTAGGAATATTTAAAGATATAATAAATGATTTTCCCGTGTCTTATGGAGTATTTCTTGAAAACTCTTGAGAATACCTTTAAGCTCTTTATGAGACATCCTATCCTCATGACTTTTTATTAGTATCTATTTTGGACTGTATATTGGACCACCTGAAAAATGTATTTTTTTTTCTTATGAATAGAAGATATGATTTTTTCCTTGAAAAAAAATATTGTTTCAATAGTCAAAGTCCTAACTACTTGTGTTCTAGCTATTAATGAGGGTCCACCACCTAGGGGTCTTTATTTAATAAAGATGGCCCTTTTTTATTAAGTAACTATCCATTCACTATCTAATCGGCCTTATGGCCATATACATTGATAATGTAAGGGGGTTAGGGTAGGACCCTAACACCATGATTGACTTGCAATAAAGAGAATCGATGCCATGGTCAAAGATTAAGTGAAAATTTAGTTTGGCCACTACTAATAATTTTAATCTAGAATGGGTTCAATGCTTAATTTTAGACGATCATGTACTTAAGCTTGGCCTACAAGGCCCATGAGCTTGGCGGAGGGATAATAAGGGGGGAATGTAACAACCTTCACTAAATACATGTTGGACCTCATTTACAGGTGGCTTTTCCTTAAGCCTATCCTAGAAGGACATCTTAATAGTGTTTGGTGGGTGAACTCTAAGCAAAAGGCCTGGTTTTTTAGGTTCAGAAGCATTACAAAGCTAGTTTTGGAACCTAATATATGAATGTTTCCCTTATTTTTCATCATGGGAGCGTTACCATTTAGGAAAAGGCTTTCTTACTTGTGAATTGCAAACTTTCATTACCCCTAAATGTGGACGAGGCAAGACTATGAAACACATCCTCAAGTTTTTCCCTGTAGTTAATTGTACATGGCCCTGGGAGGGTCACCTCCCAATGATATAATATCCCAACCTATGTCAAATGGAAATTTACTATCCCACGTGATAGATTATTATGGATTATCAAATTTAATGTTGCATAGATGTGTGTGTGAATTGAAGTGTTATAATTTGCTTGGAAGAAGCACAATGATTAATTTTTAAGCATGAGTTTCTTACACTTTTACCTAGTATGGTGGTGCACATAGTATGTACTTGTAGAGCAAAGTACAAAGCCACAAAATCACAATGGAGATGGTCCACATACAATAGATGTTGGATTTTTGGGTTGAGGTCCCTTACATGATGAGCGGGGAGACACCTTGGTCCTCTCAACTTACTTCTACCTCAACATAGTGTGATAGAAGTGGCCGCCACAAGGCTGATAGACAAGTTATAGAATAATGGGAGTGTGCATGTGCAACATGTTACCCACCCCTAATATCCATGATAAAACATTTCTAACTCTTGACACTTGTTCTCTTCGAAGGTCCTAGCCTTGGAATCCTCCAAATGATGAATGGGGGATGTTGATCAATGAACCTTCCACGATGATTGGTTTAGTCCCTACCTCTCATGGTCAAGATGAGTCACCCTTCCGCTTCTTGCTATGAACATTATTGTCTAATATTTTGTGTCTAGTTATACACCACATCTAGTTATACACCTTATAACAACATACACTGGGATTTGTTTCTTTATGCAATTGAGTGTTTTTGGCTTAAACTAGAGAGATTTCTCACAAAGTGACTCAGACATATTAAATAGATAAAGACAACACAACTTGCTATACTCACCTGTAAATAACAAACACAAAAATATAAATTTTATCCCTCTTGATACTTGATATATCCATATTTAAAATGAATTTATGCTAGTTTCAAATTTTTATGTAAAATTTAAAATTAAACCCAGATATGGTATCTACTCCATACTAAGCTACCCTATACATAAATTAAACTTCTCCCACCAATTAAAACACACAGCTATTCTCACTTGTAAATAATAAACGCACTTCTACCTGAGATTCGAACTCCAGTTCGGGAGGCATGCCATTTCAAGCCTCATGTTCGACCCATTCTTGTTGCTGCCGAGGCACTATATGTTGTTGCCACCAGTGAGTAAATAGAGAAACTGTGCCTGCCCGGTTAGGATTATATGCAAATTTCGAGTTCACCGCCGTGGTTAGTGTTTTTCTGTTCTTGGAGGTTTTTGCCAAAAATGGGTTTAAGGGGCTTCCGATAATCTCTTTTGTTATAGTAAGAAAGGTGCAACCGTGACACAGAGATAACAACTAGGTACCGATTTGAAATTTAAAAGATAGAACAAAAGCACAAGTCTGGCATCTGTAAGACATTTTTGGGAAAAAGGGACAGCACAAATTTGTCTGCATTGGAATCGCTGGTGTTATGAGTTTACTCCGCATGGCCATGTTTTCGGATTTTTGAACGTTATTTTCTTTCTTTTCATCTGACGCTTACTCTGTTTTTTGGATTTTCAAATTCATATTTTTTTAATTATTTTGAAATAAATTTTACGGGCGTTTCTTTTTCATTTTGATGAGGATAATTAAGATAAATCTTAGATTTTTTTAGGGTAAATTCATAGATACCTTCTTACAAGGCAAACCTTAAATTCTTTATGATAAAATAATACAAAGCTAAGTTAATAACAGAATTCGAAGACATTTACAAAAATATGTTCATTCTGAACTCCCATATTGCTTACAAGAATAAAAGTATTTTCTGGACCCCATGTTGTGTGCATGCACTCAACAATGCACTAAAAGACATTGGGAAAATTCATTGGGTATCCACCTTGGTATTAGCTGCGAGGGATGTGCAGATGTTTATCTGCAACCACCACACCTCCTTAGCCTTGTATAGGGCTCACTCGAAGAAGGAATTCCTCAAGCCCACAAACACTAGATATGCCAGTTACTTTCTCTTGTTGGAGAGGATGTTGGAGGTGCAACCAACATTACAGACCATGGTCGTGACTCTAGATTGGAATAGGTGGACAGAGTCCAAGACAGAGGAGGGGAAGAAGATTAGGCATCAAGTATTGGATGATGATTGGTGGACAGATTGTAGTTATTTGGTCTCCATTTTGCGCCCTATTGTTGAGGTCATTCGCTATGCTGACATTGATTCTCCTAGTCTTGGAGAAATCTATGAGACCTTTGATAGCATGTTGGGTCAAGTAAAAGCAGCCATTCGTGAGAAAGATCCCTCCTTAGAGTTCTATGAGAACCAGATTCGACCTATTATTCAGCGTAGGTGGGATCTAATGAACACACCTTTGCACATGGCAGCATATGCATTGAACCCAAAATGGTACATTTCTAGGCCTGGTAGAATTCGTCCCATCAAAGATCTAGAGGTCAAAAAGGGATTTCGAGCAGCCATTGCAAAGATGTACAGTGTAGAGGAGGGGCAAATACTTCGAAAACAATGGGTTCAGTTTGCAAATCTTAGAGGTCCCTTCAACAAGCCTGATGCCAAGGTAGACTGTAATGACTTAGGCCAGGATGACCCCATTGGTTGGTGGGACATGCATGGGGATTATACTCCGGAGATCAAACATCTTGCTATTCGACTATTGTCTCAGATTGCTAGTTCCTCTGCAGTTGAGAGGAATTGGTCCACTTATAGCTTCATCCACTCTATCAAGAGGAATAGACTTACCTCTAGGAGAGCAGAGAAGCTAGTTGCAGTGCACAGTGCCCTACGTCTTGAACACAGGAAGACACCAGAGTATCGGATGGGACCAGCTACACGATGGGATGTGGATCCAGAGGATGATGCACAGATAGATGAGGAGGATGGACAGGATGAGATGCATAATGGTTTGGTTGGTGTGCCATTGGTTACTCATGAGAGTGACTTTGACTCATATGATGACATTCCCATTGATGGTCTTGATGCCTTCATGCAGCAAATGGGTGCAGAGGACCAGTCAATGGAATTGTCTCCTTGATGCTGATTTATTTGATATTTCATATTTTAGCTACTTTTGACTTTTCACTATTTTAGTTTTGACTCTATATAACTTATAACTTGTAACTTTTTATTTATCATGATGACTGAGTCCTTGACTCTTTCCTATTTTTGAACAATTTTAATTTACTATGTCTATTTTAGTATTTAGTATTTTAAATTTTTAATGTCTTTGATCTTTAGTGTTTAGCAATTTTAAATTTATTGCCATTTTGAATATATATTTAAATTTTAAAAGTTCAATTATCATTTTAATATGTATGCAGTATCATTGATTCATGTTTTCAACTTTTCAATCACTCAAAAGTTAAATTTTTTATTATAATCATGATGAATCATGTAATGACTAATGACTAATCATAATGTGTTTGTAACTTTGTATTTACATTGCATGATTGCACAATGATGAATGTAGTATCTACTATTTAGTATTTAGTAATTACTAATTCAGTAATTCACTAATTTGGTAATTTGCATGGGATGAATTGTTATTGTTGGGATTTATATTTTTCAGATTTTTTATATTTTTAGAATTTTTATGGCCCCGACGTCCCCCCGTCCCCCCCAAATTTCTCTAAAATTTGGGGTGGTCTCCATGCATCCCGAATGTGCGTCTCCCCGCTCCCGCGTCCCGCCGTCCTGGAAACTTGGGGGAACATTGAATAAAACCTGACTAGAGAAGATAATGCTCCTCCTCACAGTCAGTCAACCAAGTCTCACTCAATTGAAAAATAGGAATTTTAAATATTTTTATACTTGCAGTGTTGATTGATTAGCTTTGTTTTTTTTAATTGAGATGAGAGAAAGATCCGATACAACATCTATGGAGGGTCGATCACAGAGATTAGGTTGACATAAACCGAATAGGATGATTGAAAACATAAAGACAAAACCAAGGGGATGGGATGGTGTTGGATCTAACAGCCACAGAACACAATATGCAGCGGAAGAAAATAAAACAAGAAAGAAAATAAATAAACACACATGAGATATACGCAGAGATTTACGTGGTAAAACCCTCTCTTAGGGAAACATCCACGGAGCAATGGTATCGGTTTCTTATTATTCAGAATCTGAAGATTTACAACAACTCACAACTCTCCAATATCCTCTTACGAGAATACAAGAAACATATACATTTCTTACACGGTTACTAATAACTGCATATTTAGTTAGTCAGTTACATAGTTACCGTCATAGCCGGTTGTCACCTGTTTCTAACAATCTCCACCTTGACAACAATTTACTTGATACCATTGCTCATTGCTCTATTGATCACTTTTCCTGCAAGCCTAGAGAAGCTAAGCACCACCGTAGCTTCTCTGAAGTAACTGGCTTTGTGAACATGTCTGCACTATTATTTTGAGTGTGGACCTTTTCAAGAACCACTCCACCTTCATCAATAACATGTCTTACAAAATGATATTTTACAAGAATATGTTTTGTCTTACTGTGATAAGCTGGATTTTTATCCAAATGAATAGCACTTTGACTATTACAGAAAATCTTTATAGAGTTCTGAACTTTTCCTAACTCACCCAGCAAACCTTTTAACCAGACTGCCTCTTTGCAAGCATGTGAAGCAGCTATATATTCTGTCTCTGTAGTAGATAAAGCAACAATATTCTGAAGCTTTGACATCCAACTAATAGCTCCACCTGCAAGAGTAAAAACATAACCTGAAGTGGACCTCCTCTTGTCCAAATCACCTGCAAAATCAGAATCAACATAACCACAGACTTTATCACTGCAACCATCAAAAGTGATACAATAGTCACTTGTGCCTCTAAGATACCGAAGCACCCATTTCACTGCTGCCCAATGCTCTTTTCCTGGATTTGCCATGTATCTACTGACAACACCAACTGCATGTGAAATATCTGGTCTTGTACTTATCATCGCATATATCAAACTTCCTACTGCATTAGCATATGGTACACGAGACATATACTGCTTTTCTTCATCATTTTTAGGACTCAAACCTGAAGAAAGCTTGAAATGAGAAACTAAAGGGATACAATAGTCACTTGTGCCTCTAAGATACCGAAGCACCCATTTCACTGCTGCCCAATGCTCTTTTCCTGGATTTGCCATGTATCTACTAACAACACCAACTGCATGTGAAATATCTGGTCTTGTACTTATCATCGCATATGTCAAACTTCCTACTGCATTAGCATATGGTACACGAGACATATACTGCTTTTCTTCATCATTTTTAGGACTCAAACCTGAAGAAAGCTTGAAATGAGAAACTAAAGGGATACTAGAAGGTTTCACCTTATCCATACCGAATTTCTGAAGTATTTTCTCCACATACTTCTTTTGTGATAACCACAGCTTGCCATTTTTCCTGTCTCTGTGTATCTGCATGCCCAAGATCTGATTTGCTGCTCCTAGATCCTTCATATCAAACGTCCTAGCCAACTGAGCCTTTAACCTGCTGATTTCAAACATGCTCTTGCTTGCGACAAGCATATCATCAACATACAATACCAAAATAATGAACATGTCATTTTCCAACTTTTTAAAGTACACACAATGATCATACTCACTCCTGGTAAAATTCTGACTCACCATGAAATAATCAAACTTCGTGTACCATTTCCTGGGAGACTGCCTCAGGCCATACAATGATTTTTTGAGCTTGCAAACAAACCTCTTGTTGCGATTTTGAACGAACACTTCTGGTTATTCCATGAAAATTTCTTCATCTAAATCTCCATGTAAGAAAGTTGTTTTGACATCTAGCTGCTCTAACTCCAAATCATATAAAGCAACTAGTGCTAACAAAATTCTAATAGAAACAAGTTTTACAACTGGTGAAAAAATCTCATGAAAGTCAATACCTGCTTTCTGAGAAAATCCTTTTGCAACCAGTCTCGCTTTGTATTTCGGAACAGTTTCATCAGCTCCTTTCTTCAGTTTGTACACCCATTTGCAGCCAACCACTTTCCTACTCTCTGGAAGTTCCACAATATCCCACGTTTTGTTCTTTGCCAAAGAATCCATTTCTTCTTTCATTGCATGTTTCCATTTGTCACTGTCAGACACTTCTAATGCTTCCTTATAACTGTCAGGTTCTCCTTCATTAGAAATGAAAACGAAATCATCATACCTCTTTGGAAAAGTTCTATTCCGCGTAGATCTCCGTAGAGTTTGCTGTGGTATTTCCTCTATTTCTGTCTGCTCATCCTCTTCCTGAGGAGTGTCCTCATGAATATCATCTTCCTAGACATCCTCATGAGTCCCCCTCGCAGATGACTGTGTATCAAACTGAATTTGCTGAAACTGTGGTACATTAGCCTGTTTCAAATCATTACTTACATCTAAATTTGTCAGAGAAAGTTCATCAAATTTTACATCTCTGTTTATGATGATTTTGTGGACAATAGGATTCCACAACCTATATCCCTTAACACCATCACCATATCCAACAAAGATCAATTTTCTTGACTTAGGATCTAGTTTGGAACGCTGATTTTTCGGAATAAGTGCATAGGCTTCACAACCAAATACTCTAAGATTAGAATAATCGCATGATTGACCTGTCCATACCTCTTCTGGAATTTTGCAGTCAATTGCTGTTGATGGTGATCGATTGACTAGGTAACAAGCTGTAAGCAATGCCTCTCCCCACAATTCCTACTGCAACTTCGCATCACTGAGCATACTCCTTTCTCTTTCAAGAAGAGTCATGTTCATGCGATCAGCAACGCTGTTCTGCTGCGGAGTGTAAACAGTGGTCTTATGCCTCTCAATCCCATCCTGCTTGCAATAATTATCAAACTCCTTTGAAGTAAATTCGGTTCCATTATCTGTTCTAAGACATTTAATGAACTTGCCAGTGCTCTTTTCAACCAAAGCTCTAAACTGCTTAAATATATCAAAAACATCAGCTTTTCTCTTTAATAAATAGATCCAAACTTTCCTCGAGTAATCATCTATAAAACTGACGAAATATGACGATCCCCCATAAGAAATTTTTGGAGATGGACCCCAAAGATCAGAATGTATGTAGTCTAGGATACCTTTACTAGTGTGTTTTCCAGATTTAAATTTTTGTCTAGCCTGTTTACCATAAATACAATGCTCACAAAACTTCAAATCTACAGATTTTAAACTAGGAAGCAACTTTCGATCAGCAAGTACCTTCATACCTCTTTCGCTGATATGACCTATTCGCTGATGCCATAGACGAGTGATGTCTGCTGCTGCACCAACCGATGCTATTGTTGCATGATCAACTTCTGTCCTCCCTTCAAGTCTATACAGGTTCCCAACTCTGTTTGCTTTCATAACAACCAAGATACCTTTCGATACCTTCATAACTCCACCTTGAACTGTAAACTTGTAACCAGCATCATCAAGAACTCCCATTGATATTAAGTTCTTCCTTAGTTCAGGTACATGTCTCATATCTGTTAGAGTCCTAACAGTCCCATCATACATTTTAATTCTGATACTCCCTACCCCAACAGTTTTACATGTAACATTATTTCCCATATAAACTACCCCATCATCTATAGATTGGTATGATGAATACCAATTTCTATGAAGACACATGTGGTGAGATGCTCCAGAATCAATTAACCAGTCAGAATGGTATTGTGAAACAGTAGATGTAGATAATACCTCATCGATCATACCTGAATCATTCTCGGCTATGTTCGTCTCCTTTGTAGAGTCCTCCTCCTCAGAAGCTCGCTTGCGTTTCCAGCAATCTTTCTTAAGATGTCCTGCTTTATTGCAGTACCAGCACTTCAATTTACTCTTTTTGCCCTTCGACTTTGACCTTGATGTACCCTTTGAATGTTGTCCTCTTTCACTGGTTCTTCCTCTGGCCACCATTACTTCTAATGTCAAGGTTTCAAGACTAGATTTCTTTCGAGTTTCCTCAGAAAGTAAGGCTCCCACAACTTCATCGAAGGTAATAGATTCAGTAGAACTAAAACTGATAGAGGTTACAAAATGTGCCCACAACTCAGGCAGAGAGCACAATAGTAAAATCGCCTTGTCTTCAGATTTAATAATATCTTCCATACTAGTCAATTGACAAATAAGAGTATTGAACGCATTCAAGTGTTCAAAAATCTTTGTACCTTCTTTCATATGCAAGGTAAACAACTGCCGCTTCAGGAGGATTTTATTCGTCAAGGATTTAGTCATGTACAAGCTTTCCAACTTTGTCCAGAGACCTGCTGCTGTAGTTTCAGACACGATGTTAAATAAAACATCGTCGGCCAAGCACAGACGAATAGCACTAAGAGCTCTTTCATCCATCTCACTCCAGTCTCCATCTGAAATATCTGCGGGTTTCTTTGTTTTCCCTGCTAGTGCCTTCGCCACTCCTTGCTGCACGAGCATATCCCGCATCTTGACCTTCCACAACTCGAAATTATTGCTCCCATTGAACTTCTCAATTTCAAACTTAACACTCTACGTTTTTGCCATTTTCTCAAGAAACCGAATCAAAAAACTTAAAACTCCAAGCCTTTTAAAAAATATATATAATAGATTAAAAAAAAAAAGGATTAATGACCCAAATTAAATATTATAACAAATACCTTATACCTCCCACTTTAATCTTTTTTAAGAAAAATATTATAAATAAGGTATTCCTTATAACTCCCATCCACCATATGCTTTATATCTCAAAAGCATTTCAAATATTCACGGCCATATACATTTCACTTTAATTATATTAAACCAGCATATGTAATATATGTTCGGCATCAATTTTGTTTCACGTGAAATCTCAAACAAAATAACTATTCACGTTTTACCTCAAACAGAAAATAGTACCGCGCTCCCCGATGGTTCAGTGCCGTGGCAATTCCCACAATTCGGATTCCATAAGTGTGCCTCAATACTACCGTGCCTCACTAAGCAATGGACCCGCAGTAGTTGAAGATTACCGCCCCTTCTCCTCAGGCTTCAGGCTTCTCTCCTCCGGTAACTTTTGACCCGTAAAAACGAATTTAAATTTCTCAAAACAATGATCATTCGGCTTTCTCGTTCTCTGTGGCTTTCTACCAAGCTCTGATACCACTTGTTGGATCTAACAGCCACATAACACAATATGCAGCGGAAGCAAATAAAACAAGAAAGAAAATAAATAAACATATATGAGATATACGCAGAGATTTACATGGTAAAACCCTCTCTTAGGGAAACATCCACGGAGCAATGGTATCGATTTCTTATTATTCAGAATCTGAAGATTTACAACAACTCACAACTCTCCAATATCCTTTTACGAGAATACAAGAAACATATACATTTCTTACACGGTTACTAATAACTGCATATTTAGTTAGTCAGTTACATAGTTACCGTCATAGTCGGTTGTCACCCGTTTAAAACCGTCTCTTAGGGAAACATCCATGGAGCAATGGTATCGGTTTCTTATTATTCAGAATCTGAAGATTTACAACAACTCACAACTCTCCAATATCCTCTTACGAGAATACAAGAAACATATACATTTCTTACACGGTTACTAATAACTGCATATTTAGTTAGTCAGTTACATAGTTACTGTCATAGCCGGTTGTCACCCGTTTCTAACAGATGGATTAGGTCGACATGAAACCGAATAGGATGTTTGAAAAAAACAACAAGGGGATGGGATGGGATGGGATGGGATGGAATGAAATAACCACGATTATGGTCTAATGACTTTAATGACTTTTATTTCAGGGCACTTGGTTTCTTGTTTAGGTTTTCTTTTTTAAATTTGGGGCTTTCCATTTAAGTGCAGAGAACAGCTCTGCTTTGTACAATTAAATTATAGCCATTTTGATCTTTCCTAACAGCATTTGGATTTATTCTTTAGAAAATTGCATGGCTTAACAGAGAAGAGAAAGGCTATGGAGAGAGAGTTTATTTGGTCTTTTCCCACAATAGATCATAGCTTATGTGGTCATTAATTGCATGGCTTAACTGGGTAGAGAAAGGCTCCGGAGAGAGAATTTATTTGGTCTTTTCCCACACTAGATCATAGCTTATGCGGTCATTGTAACTATTTTGGAGTTAGTTTAGGAAAAATGAAGGGATCCACATAGCAGGGAAAAGCTTTGTACAGATCATCCATTAATGGTTATTCATTAACAATAAAGGTCAAACTGTTTTCTCCATGCATCTATTGATTTTTTAATTGCATTGAGTGGCTCGATTGTTGGCTTTGTTCTAGATAGTACAGATCCTAGTCTATTTGGTCTTTTCACAATATGTTGGATTTTATTTTTTTGAAAATTAATATTACATATATTACATAGCAGAGAAAAGCTTCGTAGATATCATTCGTTATTCAGTAAAACTATGTTCTCTATGCACCCATGACTTTTTTATTGCATTTCGTGGGTTGCTTAATCTGTGCTCGATATAGTACAGATCATGGCTTATTTCTCTTTCTCAGAGAATTCTGGACTTATTTTCTGAAAATTGCAGGGCTCAACATAGCAAAGAAAAGCTCTGTACAGATCATTCATGATTCAATAACAGTTAGGGTAAAGCTATGTTCTCTAATGTATCCATTGAACTTTTAATTGCATTTGGTGGGTTGCTTTCCGGTTTATGTTATTTTTTACTAAAGTAAAACTATTGCAGTGAAGTGAAGTGTTGTCATACTCTAGAATCTAGATGCAGGCAGAGTGCATATAAGTTGTATAAGGAAAGGTACTGGAATCCCGTCTCTCTTTCTGTCACCCTGGAAATGCTTGTTATGTTATATTTGTTGTTTGTTATATGCATATGGATGTATATTCACATTATATGTTGATTGGTTTTATGATTGTCAGAAGTATATGGATGCATAAGTTTCAGTCTCAGTTCCTTTCACAATTCTTTCTGGGCATTTCATCATATTTAGTTAAAATACCGCAAGGACATTACTGCTCCATAGCCCTTGTTTATTCAAGTCATCCCTCTCCATAGTTAATAATAGATGCGAAACCAAATGGAGATGAAGCTATGCTAATGAAATACCCTGCCATGTCCAATAGGAAAAGCGTATGGCTAATTAGTAATTAGTAATAAGTAGTGTTGAAATAGTCTTGTTCAGTTTTTGCCCTAACATCAATTTGGCAACAATTAATTTAGTCTCGACTGTCACTGCAACTTTACTATGAAAATGAGATTGAACGATTCTGGCAGATGCAGAATTCAAACAAGAAGAAAAAGAGTGTCTGGGATATGATAAATAAGCCATTGTATATATGTGCCCTGAAAGAGATTAAAACAGCAAGAAATCTTGATATGTGAAGCAATTATAACAGCTATTCCATTGATATTATTTGAGATGAAGTTTAACAAAAGGAAGTCAAAGAGTTCAGAACTTCACACACACACACAACACAGCTGCTGGGTGATTGAAGTTATTTCCTTAGAGAACTTGCAGCTCAGGCTTCCCAACTTCAAAGAAGAAAATATACCTCTATTTATTAAACCCTTGAAAACTGCTCTGCAACCTGAACATGAACTGCCATGATCATTTACTACCGTATATCCATCTCAACTCCAAATCATCAAATGGCAGCTTTTATGAGTCATTTTATTACAAATTTAAAAAGAAAGAGGACTAAGGCTGTAAAAATCCTGTCGTAGTATAGTAAATCACATACAATAAGATGTGATAGCATTGATGACAACTGCAGGCTATAATGATATTCTACTCTATAGTCATGGTCCGAACAGTTCTGTGAAGGGAAGCATATATATCATCTGAGCCATATTATTCCTCTCATATGGGCACATTTACCTTTGCCCAATGAAAATTTTATGCTTGCACTGCTGTGTTTCCTCATCTTCTGAACAACATGTCCATTGCTCTGCAACACCCATTAGCTTGAACCTGAACCTGGGACCGAGGCTGAAGAAGAAGCCATCTTAGAGTACTGTGAAGAGCCATGAGAACTGGAGAAAGAATGTGATGTGAAAAGAGACTTGATGGAGTGAGCAAGGGAAGAGGCAATGGCTGCCTTCACTTTCCCTCTCATGGGGACATGCCTGGACTCAGAAGGCATACTTATCATGTGCCTGGAATTGGCCTGGGATGGCATGCTATGAATTCTCTCTCAATAAGTAAATCTACAAACTGAAAGGACTAGATTGGTGACTAAGGATAGACGATGCTGTGAATATATAACAAGTCCATCCGAGATGATTGTTGTGGGAGTTGTGAGTGCAACCGTCAAGGGTGAATGCTAAATTTTTTTACATTATTTTATTTCTTAGGTCAACGCCTAGATTAGTCACAATTCAAAAGCAATTTGTTCACGATACTTAACAAAAATTATGATTTGATTTGCTCCTCTCTGCATATAACATAATTGCGTGGGATTAAGCAATTTGATATATTATTGCTTGGGGTTCAAGCTCTCTTTTGTCTCAATCAAACCGCTGAACTATCTTTTTTATTTTGTCACGATGATGACTATGACTGTTTTTCCCGATAAGATACTGACTTTATGACTGTTTTTCCCGATAAGATACTGACTTTATGACTGTTTTTCGAGATAGAGGTTCGAGTGCAAGTGAATGAGAGAATCCATGAGAGTTACAATTTTCTTGGACAGCGAGACATGATAATCACCATGTGAAGTCGATTGTTAGGAAAATGGTTGACGTAAACTCCCCACAAATAAAAGCACGTTTAACATTTAAGATTGAGAGTGTACAAGTCGAATAAAGATGTCAATAAGTTCAGTTGCAGTTAGCATCTGTTTTTTAATATTAACATTGAAAGAGGAATTTTGGAAAACGAGCTGCTTTAAAACAAAATGAAAAACTAAGAAGATGGATCTATTTAAATTTTAAAATTTAATAAAGTATTTGGAAAAAATTATATAAATGTATAAAAGTTTAGACTATATTAAATTTAAGTATTTGAAAGTTTTTTAAATGTTTTTATCTATAAAAAAATGGGATACATTTCATTGTCCAATAATTAATATTAAATTAAATTTATTAGAATGTATTTTTATATAGAAATAGAAATATATTGGTGTTTGATGATTAATATTAAATAAAATTGATTAAAATGTACTCTTATATAGGAAACATGGAAATGTATGGCTTTTTTCCATCACCATCATAAGTTTGCATATTGGGATTATCTCAATGAGACTTATAAATAAACTAACCCTTTCATCATTATGGACCTCATTTAGTGTAGTTATATGCTCTCACCAATTGGGCTTATCTCAATGAGCCTTATGAATAAATTAACCATTTCACCATCACCAATTGGGCTTATCTCAATGAGCCTTATGAATAAACTAACCATTCCACCATTGTGGGCCTCCTCTATTATAGTTATATGCCCCCACCAAGCAACATTGTTCCATCACATATTTTAGATGAAAGCATCATTCCTTTTCGTATGTATCATGACATGGCTTCCTATGTGTACCATATTACAAATTCACGGTCTCATATTGTACTTGACATTAAATGAGCATGGGTATGCTTTCCCTGTTTTCGGAGATTGTATATATAATTGCTTTTCATCTATTTTGAAGGTGTTATCTTTTCTCTCTCCATTAGGGGTTCTCATTTTGGTTCTCTCCCAATACCATTTAAATAACATGCAATGTATTTTGGATATATAATGCGCTCCTAAGCTCGGACATCAGGGGCATATTTTATCATACCACTTTTGTCCACTTGTGACACTTACATGTCTTATAGAATGCACCACAAATAATATCCAAAAATACTTTATGGTCTCAAAACATTGGAGGGTTGGCCAATTATACGTGAAAATTGAAAGTTAATTTTCAATTTGACCATTTGAACACATGATGCTCTATCTATTTGTTATCCATGAACTTGCACACTCAATCTTTTGAAAGTCACAGTCACTGTTGTAGTGCATTTTTTGCTAATTTCATGACCCATTCAATGAGATGGTCAATTCATGAAGCTTCTTGGTCAATTGACTCCCATACCAATCAAAGCAAGCTATTTAATTCAAGGGTCCTTGGCCATATTAATGTTTTAGGGTTTTAAACATTAAATTAACTAAATGTAGAAATGCATAGTAAAACCACTACTAAAGTAAATCATAAACAATACTTTTAAATTACAAAAAAATAATACTAAAATAAAATCACAATCTACACTGCAATAGTAGTAAAAGGTCTAATCAATAAAAGAAATTAAATTTACAAACAAGATCTGATAACATACTTGAGTGTGAGAACCTTCCTTATACTCAGAGTTAACTTTCAGATCAAATATTGCCTCTCAGAGACAAGTCACTAAATGGAACAAATAACTGACCCTTACGTGAGGGTATGCACATACCTGAGAGAGAGAGAGAGAGAGAGAGAGAGAGAGAGAGAGAGAGAGAGAGGATAGGGTTAGACAGTTACAATAGAATGAACAACAACTTATTGAAGGCACAATATATCCAAGATCAACCCCACGACAGCTAACAAGTGCCCAAATTTCACACAACAGTGGGTGGCAACCTCAAAACCCTCATAATATATCCAAGATCAACCCCAAGACAGCTAACAAGTGCCCAAATTTCACACAACAGTGGGTGGCAACCTCAAAACCCTCACGGTTGCTCCCAAAACCCTTACGGCTGCTCCAAACGACCCACAATCAAGAAGCGACAGCCTTTACTCAGTGTTAAACAAGCAGCGACACCCTCATAATACTCACAATGGGCAGTGGCACACCTTTTAGTAGCAAATGACACCTTAAACACCTCAAAGAGGTAGACGATAGCTAGATCAGACCTCAGCATGCAACCAACAACACTCAATACAAACAACATCCCTTAACTAGCAAATGGTAGGCTTAAGAAGGTCACAAGTTCATCAAATAATGACAACATTGAGAAGGGAGATCCCAATACAAGTAAACGCCCAAGCAAGAAACAAGTATGAAACCCTAGACATCACCCTCAACCAATAGTGCTGGAAACCTGTAACATCCCAAAAATCACAAAAATTTAAAATTTTTCAACATAGCATTAATTGCTATACTTGCTATGCGGAAATGTAATAAATGCGTAATTATTCCTTTAAATGACATACTGAAATATAATTTCATAAGGATTATGGGTGTTTGTTGTTTTGTGACAAATGCGGAAAGTGTTTATATGACCCAAAGATGTTGTTGGATGTTTTCTTGCTTCGAGCCTGCGTACTAGACTTCTCATGATTACTTATGATTACTTCTAAATGATGTCGATGCTTTAAAGGTTCCCTTTGCTATTGTTATTGTTTATATGTGCTAACTGTGTTCCTTTGTTTGTTGATGATGAAGGGGTCCTATGGACACCCCGAAGCTTACTTAGCTATTTGGCTAAAGCATTGAACTTCTGTTTGCAGATTACAGGTAAGAGAAATGTTATCTCAAACGTATAACGAAGTGCTATTTTGCTTATGTTAGCCTTCAATGTTTAAAGAAGGAAATAGACTAAATATTAAATAGTACCGGTGAGATCTATCCTAGCTAAACGTACAGTTTTTCCTCAAGTGGTTTAAGTATTTTCATAAATGATTCAACTTGCAGAATATATGACTGTTCTCTACACCTATGCCTTGTATTAAATTATCATGGATAGTATTGGAACCTTTGTTTTGTATAGCTAGCTTCTTAGAAATGAACATGTATTGATTAATACATAATCTATGCTTGGATATTAGTATTATGATCCTAGGTCTAACCTTATATCCTATGCACTTTGTACATAACCTAGAAAATAATATCAAAACAATACTTGGTTAATAGCCTATAATTGTGACTATATACTACAAGTGCTTTGCTCTAACAACATAGATCAATGTGACAATAGCTTATACTAAGGTTTCAATATAGTGCTTCATGGTCTTATTTCTATTCAAAGGACTGACAACAAGCAAATGATAATTTGGTATAATTAGTGTCGCTATGCTATAATATATTGGTCATATTATAAGTTTGAACCTAGGCTTGGGACATGATGCGATGGCAACCAAGGAAATGACTTGGGTGATGGTCCGAGTTTCGACCTTAGGTTAATGTTACCCATACTATATTATAGTCGTGGCTTATAATAACTCGAACCTTGACTTAATAACACTTGATGCCAGGTATGATGTACTTTGGTAGATACGATAATAAAGGGCATTAAAGTGGTTCGGAGTGGAGAGTCTAGTGGCGACCTACGTGGCCAGACTTCAAGTGATTTTTCTTTGGAAATGTTGCTAGCATTAACTGCTTCGGCCTAATCTCGATGAGAGCATAACAACTGCATTCATTTTGACAGGGAGGGTTTGGAGAGGACGACAGGTTGCGAAAATGTAGGGTTACAAAGTTGTTTTTAGGAACAACCATTACAGGGTTTGATACCCCGACCTCCAACTTGTAGGTTCTTCCACAATGAACTTTCATAGTGTCTTTCTTGTTCACTAAGTTTGCTAGGTGATTTGGTTCTGGTTCTTGTCAAATGTGGTCATGTTAAGTTTCAAGTACACGGATTCTTTTGCAAGGTAAGATACCAGGCTTGAAAACTTGTTACTTCTATTAGTTTCCTAAAGTTTACAATAGTTGTTTTATTGCGTTTCTTGAACTTGCTAAGATACCCTTTGACCATACTTTGTTTACGTGACAGGTGCTCTTCGGCTCTACGTTTTCAAGCTCAAGGTTGAGTGATGGCAACACGTTGGATCCGGTAAGATTCGGTGGTTAACCCTGTAGGTTTCGACTCGGTGACTATTGGTCCTTTCTTTGGCTTTAGCCGAGACTTTATTTTTTATGTCTGGTTGTGGAAAGTGGTAGCCGTTGTGATGTTTATGAGTCGAATGATAGAGTAGGGAGGATGAAATCCTCGACCCACTTCAGCGTTTAAGTCTACAGTGTTTCTCTCTGTAGCACTTGTAAAATAATGTAATTCTATTGGGAGGGTTTACCCTCGACTACTTTGGTTAATAAAATATTGTAGTCCTTTTAACTTAATAATGTTCGCGTGTTTTGCAACTGAGGGCGATGCTCCAGAACCTGTGATATTTTAATATTTTGTTTATGAAATGTTTTGTGTTAAAGAATTGCCTCGACACGTTTTTAAGAATTTAAACTTACAGTGGATACCTAGTCTCGTTTACTGACTTCGTGTTGCCATAATGGTTTGTTCGACTGTTTTGTGGCCTTAAGCCCATAGTCCTGTGCGTGACTATAATGTTGGTTAATGTTTAAAGGTTTGGGAGCCGTTTGGCTTTGTTTCCTTGAGCTGTAATATTCACGCTCTGTTTTGTTTTAGAGGATAATTTTCGAGGGTTTTGTAAAGATGACCTAACTGTTTAAAAACTCAGTCTCTTAGGTCTAATGTTTTAATGATTATGTTCCTTCTTTTAAGTGTTGACTTTATAATGAAATCGTGACTAAAACTATCTTACTATTGAGTGAGGGTATTGAATCTTACTTGTGATCTTAACACGAAGAGTTGGTGTTTAAGATGTTAAGGGTTTGATCGTCAAAGCGGCTATGAACTTGTCACGATGCTTAAAGTTATTTGGTTCTCTTTTAAGGGTTTCAAACCCATGTCTATTATGTTTGCGAAAGTCTTCTATGAACTCTGTCTTGGATAATTTATTTGATTTGATAAATATTGAAATGAATACTAAAAGTTGAAGTATAGAAGCTAGGGTTCTGTCACTAATGGGGCATTCGTCCAATGCAAATTTATTCTGTATTTAAAAGGGTCTGATAATAAGAGTATTAATAGTTTTGTTTACTCTGTTAAAGCAATATTTGTGTAATAATGTGTAGCCCTATTTATCTTCTGATGTTGCAAGGGTGAAGATGTAAAATGTCTGTATAAACGGATATTGCTATAATTGTGTTACAGCTATTTAGATTTCAAAAGAAAATAAATGCATTAAAGGAAAAGATGATGAGATACAATGTATTTAGCATTACTGTAAGAGATATAGTTGTCCTGTAACTAAACTTTAGGTTTATACAGAAACATAGAACTGTTTGAGTTTTCTATTAATTCTTTTATTATAATAATAGAGATGCTCTAATGTCTGTATAAAAACAAAATTTTATATGTTTAGCTATGACAAAAAACCTATGTTATGGAAATTACCCAGTAGCTAAGAAATTACAATAAATATAACAGATAAGTAATATTAAGGGAAACATAACAGAGTTAGGTTATTCATTCAATCCGTTCACTGTCTATCATCTATCTATTTTAATCTTCCTTCTCTGTACTAGAGTACGATATAGAAAATAGTATGGGGGAAAATACAGAGAGGGCATTTATTCGATCAATTCATAAATATATTCAGCAGTCTACAAAATCCTAAACAGATCAGAAAATCACACTTATACTTCTGTATTATCATTAGTTAGCTAAAGAGTACTAAATCAACAATTACAGAAAGTAAAATTAACTACTTAGAGATGAAATATCAAGAAGAACCTATAACTGTGGACAAGGTGGACAAACACCCAAGGAGGCCTGCTCCTCCCAACCTTTTCCAAAAGAAGCAGCCAACTTACTTGCGTCCTTTGGACCCCCGAGCATGTCTACTTAACCACTAGGTAGGAGAACTCTGTGTAGAAGCAAGGCACTCAAATTTGTATATCCAGCAATCAATAGAGACTTTCCAAAAACCCTCAAGCTCTGCACTCAGCAGTAAACAAGGCAGACTTACACCATGATAAAAAACATAGCTTTTCCCCTCATCGAATCTCTTGTGTGCATACAGCAGAACCACAAGGTAATTTTCCTCGTCAGGAAAAGTGATGAACCTCAGTCCAAAATTCGATGGCTCTTAAAAAGATTGCCTAGGTCTTTAGTGGTCAGTTTTCAATAAATGAGCCTCAAGCTCCAGTCCCATCTTTTAGGGCACTATGACCACAATTCAAGGGAGTTGTCCCATACCAACAGCTAGTTACTTGCCTCATGATGCTGCCACTTGTCCATTTCCTTCTACCCTAGATTCCATTCTACCTAGTGGGTCAGTAAACACTCTTTCAACAACTCTCCTTGGGTGAGTGTCTCCTATTTTATTTATTTAAATAATAATATTGTGCAACTACAGTCATCCTTGGACACTTGTCCAAATATAAAAATTTACAATAAAAGTTAAGATAATGTATTCTTCAATCATAAAATGTTTTTAGTAAAGGGGCATGTTACAAAACCCTAGATCAGACATATAAAAATCAGAGCTAAGATACTTCTTCAATATATCATTACAATGAAAGGCTAGGCTAGTATTTATAGCCTCTCAATGACCCCTAGAAGGTTCCACCTTCTATTTGGTCATTGAGATTAGGGTTACCTAAAATAAAGGTCAAGACATGAAGCCTTTTAATTATAATTTAATATTAATACATCTTAGGAGAGGGTAACAAGGATAAGAAAAAGGGTTAAGTTACCACACTAAAAAAGTGGGGCGCTAACACCTAGGACCAACAAGTGAGGGGTCAACACAAGACTCAACCAACACAAGGATAACCACAAATCAACAAGAGGTGTCACAACAAGGTGGGAAAACAACCCTTCTAACCAGACGACAAAAGGTGTTACAACAAGGTGGGAAGACAACCCTTCTAACCCTCTCTCTCAAAGTATGTGTTCCACAAGTGTCCCATAATAACTGAAAGTTCTATCATCACCATATAAGGAAGGTCCAAACTGTATGATGTGATCCTCTGATCCTCTTGACTGCTCCTAAGGTCAAATGCCAGTGATTCCATCAAGGGGTGGCCAGTCCCTTGAGGAAACAACCTATCTCAACCATGTCGAGGACCTAGGAGAGGAAGACATCACACATCATCATCTTGGTTAACTGACCAAGATCCACCTGGTTAACTGACCAAGAATACACCTGTAGGACCTGCTTGGTCCCAGACTAGGATGTCTATGTCTCTACCTGCAGGATCTGCTTGGTCTCCATGACCAATAAACTGTCTGGTCCATGACCAGAATGCCTTGGAGACAGATAGGGGCCCTAGCCACATGCTAGGGACTTTTCCATGGCTCCGACCTGCTTGCTCCCAAACCAAGAACCCCAGTAGAGTGCTGGGGGCCCTAGATACCTGCTAGGGACTTAAACTGCTTGGTTAACTGACCAGGAACCCTAGTTAATTGACTAGGGTTCCATCCTCCTAAAGAATGGCTCTTGTAGCTACATTATCTTTAACACTCCCTTTTAGCAAGAGAGGCATTCTCACTAAGCTTGTCTCGGAAGTACGCAAACTTCGTAACTGTGGACAGAGGCTTAGTCACCACATCAGTAATATGTTCATCTGATAGAACATACTAAAGTCCTTGCACCATGTCCCTAACATAGTGATACTTTATCTCGATATGTCTTGACCTGTCATAGAATGTGCATAGAAGACAGGATTTTCTGAGAGCTTCAAACAGCTCTCGATGTCAACAGGAATCTTGATCTTATAGATCCAGTTGGAAATTACAACTGAATTCCCTTGTGGTCTGAGAACCACTTCCCTCACATCATTTAACTGGAGCTCTTATATCATGGCATCTTTCCAAACTTGATGTTTGGCTGCCTCCTCATAGGTGGAGGGATCTAAATCAATGATGTGGCTTAACTGAGATATCAAACCGAAGGACCTTTGAGGCCTCTCAAAAGGATCCTTAATGGGATCAACTAAAATCTCCCTGACCTCCTCCCTCTGCTCATATGAAATAGATGACTCATGGACTAGGCTTTCTAAAGCTGGTGTTTCTTGCAGTTCCATGTCTATATCATTGGGAGGATTTATGAAGTAACGAGAAACAATTTGCTCATGGAGGATCACATCTCTACTTTTCTTTTCTGCAATCCCATTCTGCTAGGTATTGTAGGGCATAGATGGCTCCCTCTTGAACTGAACTTACCATTTGTTCCTCTCTAGTAAGGAACAAGTCATCAATATCTAGCAGATTTTCTTTTGTAAGCATATGAATTGGCTGACTCTATCATGCCATGACTTGGCTGACTCTATCATGCCAACACTTAGGAGGATGAACATCTAGAATAACTGATCTTGCATCCTTTGGGGCCTCTTATGCCCTCTGTATCTGAGCACTCAGCTCCCTCTGTAACTATGCATCCAACATAAACAAGATTTGCAGACTCCATTACTTGTCTTTCAAAACAAGTCATATCATCCTTCTCTTGTGAGTCTTTCCTGCAAGCTAAATTCAATGCAATAGTCAGCAATAACAAAAAAAAAAATCATCCATATACTAGGAAGCTATCTACATGCCATAAAGAGCATAATATCAGTCACACATATATGCAATATGTCATAAAAATATGTTTCACCATGACAAGTCAAGCGCTTTTATCAATCTGCTCACACTTTAAGGAAAAAATCAAATGAGTTGAGAAAGAAAGTCCTCCTTCTTAATATATGCCCCTATGTGGAAGTTACTATGTGTATCTTGATCTTGTCATTGTATTGGACATGCACTTTTTAAGTGTGAATAGGACTCATCATCATATCATCCTCATGCATCATCACACATTCATTAGTATAATCTTGGTGAGATCATAACCCCACGCATGGTCATGATTATTTCATCCATAGGTGAACTCTAGTAGTTACTCAGGTAACTAAACTTCTTTTTACTTGCATACTCTGATCATTCAAAATTCTTTAGACTGTCAAACTTACACAGTAAAAATATCATGATCATGTAAGCCCTTGATTGTGAACACAAGTCAAGATCTAAATACATGAAGAGTTAAGTAGTCTTCTTACTCACCACAGTAAACACACTTGAGTCAAACCTTCTGGGATTGTTGGTTATAATTGGCATACCTCTTCAAGGGATCATCAAGTCCACAACCTACCAATTTCATCATCTATTTTCTAATGTTACACCTAAGGAATAGATTAGCAGCAACACTGGAACTGAGATAAACACATATTTTCTTTAGCTTTTTTTTTTAAGATTGACAGAAGCATTGATTTTATTCTTAGCCAATTAATACTTGTATGTGGCCATCCAAATGGATGCACTGGTGTTTGAATGGTACACTGTTCCTCTAAGAAAAATTTGATGATGAAATTAAATATAAGATCTTTACCAGCTTTATCACTTTGTTGGTCAATGAACCCTCAATAAAAATTATAAATTATAAATGAAGAAGCTGTACACTACTTTGAACTTCTTCTTGTTTTCCAACAAATTATTTTTCGGGTTCTATCTCTTCATAGCATTGGAGTAGTCTTAAAAGAGCATAGTCTTAAAAGAGCATATTAGTCCTTTCACGGACTTCTTGCAGATTATTTGAGAAAGGTTTGAGGTTGTGTCAACATTGTTCTACTCCTTGAGGCCTAACGTGGTCATTGTTACAAGTGATTTGGGCTCCATATAGGAAGGGAACGTCACGACTAACCTTGATCAGGGTTACAACATACCTTTGTAACTCACAACATACTTCCTTAGGGTTCCGCACCCACCAAGTGGTCACATTCTAGCTCCAATTAAGACTACAAACATGCTACAACAAGTAGAGAGGGTCACAGACCATGGGGGTTTCACTAACAAGGCAATATCATATCACGTCCATTCATATTGGGGGTTTGAATACTCTTAAAAACCTTAAAAATATATTGTCCCATATTAAGGAGTCAAGGGGTGTTTTTAATTTGACATAGAAATATAAATATTGGGGGTTATTTTATTTGGGTGGGAAGAGGAATAACCTCCAAATCATGGGCTCAATTCATACCCACCTAAAACTTAAGGACCCTCCATTTTTATTTGATATTTCTTATGATCCTAAGTTTTGCATAAATGGATAATAGTGCGCCAATGATAATATCGATGGAAGTCTCTTTCGAGTACTGGCCTTGAGCAATACACATTTAATAGCTTATTTAGGCTTGGTTTGAATTGATGTTATATTTTTCTTCATCTTTGAGTTAAGATATGCATGTAGCTAATTGAGAGTTATAGAGTTTCACAATTGTACTGTATTTTTTGTAGGAATTTGAGTAAAAAATATAACTCTTCACATTTTAGGTTGGGTTTTAGGTGGGTATTGAGATTCAATCAAACCTTGCTCCATGACAACCAAGAAAAGTGAGATCAATCTTTCTTGGCTCACCAGAACCACGAAAAGTTAGATCAATCTTTCTTGACTAATTATTTCTTTCAACTTTTTGTATTCTTCTTTAACATTTTCACATTGCCAGTTAGGAATAATTGTTAGATTGAGTTATATTTGGCACATTAATAATTGTAATTTCAATTCTTATATGCAAGTTATCTGTCTTAATATTGTATTGGAACAGACATGAACATAGGCGAAAATTTAAATCCTTATTTACATGCCCTATGTGTTATCTTTACTATGAAATGGTATCATATAAGTTTCATCATTTGTGTATCTTTATAACTATTGCATGCTTGAAACCTAACAATGACGTTTTTCCCTCTCCTGTTAAAAAAAAAAGATATAACCCAAGAAAAGATAACTAAGTGTTGTTAATTCCCTTGATTGCAAGAATAAATGTAGACGAAGTGGAGGAAATTCATTGCATCTTGTGAATGACCCAAATCTAAGCTATGCGCATGATCATATGGTGTTATTGGAAAGTAAGAGGAATTTTTCTATGTTCGTTTGGGTTCAAACATCAATGATGTTTGTTTTGATATGAAGGTAGGGGAATCCATCCACGAAAGGGTTTCAATTTTGAATTTTTATGGATTTTAATTATTAAGCTTATAGAAAACATGAGCTCTCTATGGCTATACTTATATTTACATGATATAAAATTGGTAGATTGGCAGACTGTGGTGTGAAACATCTGCAAATCTCATATTTTTTAAGCATTGCACTAACTATTGGACTAGCAGCCTTTTACATTCTTTGTTATGTTGATCTCTTGACTGGGTTTCCTTTTACGCATTTTCCCTTCCCAGTACTATTTCATTGGGTCTTCTACTATCCAATGCTACAAATTGATTAGTCACCTCTGCAATCCTGGTGGGATCATTATTAGCATTACACTATTATTTTATTTAGCAGCATGTTTTCTTATAATAAGATGTGTTAGGGATCTTGATTGTTACAACTTGATAATATGATATAATGGGGGTATTAAAAATGGGTTGATAAAAATGTATACATACAATATCTGGTGAAACTAGGGGTTTTCTTAATTGGAAAGGTATATTGGGATGGGGGTTCAACAATAAAATTTTAGGAGGAATTTTCTAATATTTAGTAAAATTAAGGATATTCTTTAATATCATGTGAACGATCGTTCTATGTAACAAGTTCATTGAGTGAACCCCCCGTGTCACGGACTAAGCACCATAAGTACACTAAATCCCTTACAGGGCTAGTGGCAGGTTCAAGAAGACCATCGATGGTTTCCACAAGGGTTACAAATAGTAGCATACTGTATTAGGGTTACAACAGGGCCTAACTATCTCAACGCAGGTATAAAAGAGTCCTAAGGGTAAGTAAAATTTGATGTTCAAGACTTTTATCTGCAAGGTTCATATATGTACCAAGATCCACGTAGGCAACAGTAACCTGCTCATACATGTGCTCTTCACATGCTCAACTCTGATACCATGTTAATGTTTTAGGGTTTTAAACATTAAATTAACTAAATGCATAAATGCATAGTAAAACCACTACTGAAGTAAATGATAAACAATACTTCTAAATTACAAAAAATAATACTAAAATAAAATTACAATTTATAGTGCAACAGTAGTAAAAGGTCTAATCAATAAAAGAAATTAAATTCATAAACAAGATATGATAACCTACTTGAGTGTGAGAACATTCCTTATACTCAGAGTTAATTTTGAGATCAGATCTTGCCTATCAGAGACAAGTCACTAAATGGAGCAAATAATTGGCCCTTACTTGAGGGTATGCACATACCTGAGAGAGAGAGAGAGATAAAGTGATGTAGGATAGGGTTAGATAGCTACAGTAGAAGGAACAAAAACTTACTGAGGGTACAATATATCCAAAATCAACCCCAAGACAGCTAACAAGTTCCCAAATTTCACACAACAGTGGGTGGCATCCTCATAACCCTCATAAGAGTGGATTGTAGCTCTCAAAACCTTCACGGCTGCTCCCAAAACCATTGCGGTTGCTCCAAACAGCCCACAGTCAAGAATCAACAGCCTTTACTCAGTATTAAACAAGCAACGACGCCCTCATAATACTCACAACAGGAAATGAAAACCCTTTTAGTAGCAGATGGAACCTTAAACACCTCAAAGAGGTAGAGGACAGCCAGATCAAACCTCAACATGCAACCGACAACACTCAATAACAAACAATATCCCTTAACCAGCAAACAACAGGCTTAAGAAGTTCACGAGTTCATCAAAGAATGACAACGTTGAGAAGGGAGAGCCCAATACATTTAAATGCCCAAGCAAGAAAGAAGTCTGAAACCCTAGACGTCACCCTCAACCAATAGTGATGGAAACCCTAGATCGGACATATAAAAATCAGAGCTAATATACTTCTTCAAGATATCATTACAATGAAAGGCTAGGCTAGTATATATACCCTCTCAATGAACCTTAGAAGGTTCCACCTTCTATTTGGTCCTTGAGAATAGGGTTACCTAAAAGAAAGATCAAGACGTCAAGCCTTTTAATTATAATTTAATATTAAGACATCTTAGGAGAGGGTAACACGGATAATAGATAGGGTTAAGTTACCACACTCAAAAAGGGGGTCAACCATATCAAGGACCGAGGAGAGAAGAACATCACATATCATCATCTTGGTTAACTAACCAAGATACACCTAGTTAAATGACTAGGAATACACCTGTAGGACTTGCTTGGTCCCAAACCAAGGATCTACCTGGCCCCAGACCAGGATGTCTCTATCTCTACCTACAGGATCTGCTTGGTCTTCACGACCAAGAAATTGTTTGTTCCCTTACCATAATTCCCTAGAGACAGATAGGGGCCCTAGCCACATGCTAGGGACTTTTCCATGGCTTCGACCTGCTTGGTCCCATACCAAGAACCCTAGTAGACTTCTGGGGGCCCTAGATACCTGCTAGGGAATTACACTACCTGGTTAACTAACCAGGAACCCTAGTTAACTGACTATGGTTCCATCCTCCCATAGAATGGCTCTCGCAACTACATTATTTTTAACAAAACATACTTAGATTTATTACATTCACGTTAAAGTGGTTCTTCATTTAAGCTCAATTTTGGCTCCAGCAAAATCTAACAATAGAGTTGTTTTCTCTCGATCTAACCAAGCTCAAGGTTCTTAGTGTTTTGCTACAAGAATTTCTCCAAGGATTGTGAAGCCAACATGATCCAATCCTCCTTTTAGTCTATTGTAGTGTTAATATGCCAAACTTTCCCCTTTGTATGGCCATTTGATAGGGAGAAATGCTACTAAAATAACTTGGGAACATGAAAGAGATATCTACTTGAGTGTTACGAATATTAAATAATAAATAATAAATACTTTAATATTCATTAATAATAGTAATTATAATAAACAGGATGTGACTCCTCAAATCGATGCCCAAGCCATATTTAAGGCAGGCCAATCATTTGTAAACATCATCATCTATTCAATTACCAATTATATATATTTTATTACAAATCTATATTCTAGTTATCAAATTGGTATTAGAGCCAATTTGCTCATGCGTGAAGTTGTCCGAACGGATCTCCTCATATCCATTTCCGTTTCCATCTCCATTCCATCGTTCCTTATACCTTCATCTACACCACTTGCGCTCACATTCCACACACCTTTTCCCTTGATTTCCATCCATCTTTCATACCTCCTACCTGCGCTCCCCATCCTCCCTTGCTCTCTTATCCCGCATCATTAGTCCCAGTCCTACACCTTCTGTCACACTCTACCTCATCCACACCTATCAACTTCCACACCTCCACACCTCGCCCTATAGCTCGCTCAACCAATTTTCTCTTTCTCCTATCCGTTGCTCCATGCTCCCTCTTCATTCTCCCACTATTCCCACCTGCACCCTCCTCATATACATCCCCACACACCCCTCCACCCTTATGCAAATGTACTCCCCATCTGCACCATTCTTCCCACCTCTACCACTCCACTTGCACGTCCAGCCGATACCCGCACTTCTACACAACATCTCTCCCCTTCACGCACCCGCCTCTTGCCCACCCTTCCCAACGCCCCTCCCCTTCACACTCCAAACGCCATTCTCCACTAGCTCACACCCCCATCCAACTCTCCCTCATTATAGCCCTGCGCCTACCTCAATTTTGCGCAGGTTCCTACCTCACTTTTACACCCACCTTCCTCCCCACCAATATTCCAGCTCACCCTCCCCCCAAATCACTACACAACTCCCTCACCATCCAAACCCTTTACTGTTTACATACTCATGCAATCTCCCTACACCACGACTTAGGGTCTAAACTTTAGTTTCACCCAATTCTAACAAAAATAATAATATTATTATGATTAAATTATTTAATTATTATTATTATTAATTAAAATTTCGTTTGTATATATATATATATATATATATATATATATATATATATATCGTCCCTATCTTTTTTTGATTGCTCAATATTTTTGATCAATTTCTCATATAATGGGTCCATTGTGCATTAACTATTAAAAATAATAGTGATAATAATTATTATTATTACAAATTAATAATATATATTATTAATTTCGAGCCCGAGACCTTTGATGATTATGGGTCAATTTATCTCTGTAATGGCATCTATAAGATTGTGGCCAAAATAATTGTTGCCATGATTAATCCAATCCTCTCTCATGCTACCTCCCGTGAGTAGTTTGGTATTCTCAAAGGTCAATCAATTCATGAAGAGGTGGGTTCATCTCGGGTGGGTTTGCATTCTATTAAATTGCACAGTCATGTGATGGGGTCCTAAAGTTGGATCTATCCAATGCATAAGATAAGGCTTCATGTCTTTTCATTCAACTAATTCTTCTTCATATTGTTTTAAATTTGGAGATAACTAATTGGATCATGGGATGCATTGAGTTGTCGTCCTTTGTTGTTCTGATAAATGGGGTAAGTTCTTCTTTCTTTAAATCCTCCAGAGGGCTCAGGAAAGCTGGATGCCCCTTATCTAAATATATATTTTCTCCTTGTTGTAGAAGGGTTGAGCAGACTTATTCTCGAGGAATGTTGATGTAGAAGACTTTCTGGAGTTTCTTTTAATGGCAAGGAAGTTTTAACTCACCTCCTATTCGTCGATGACATACTTTTGTTCTGTCTTCAGTTTGAGAGATCATGTCAAAGGCTTATTGTGGTGATTGACCTCTTCTGCCATCCCACAAGTGTGGAAATTAATAATAGAAAATCCTATGTTTATTTGTTACAGGGTCACTTAGACTCAAGTCCTTTCTGGAAAAGCCTTTTTCCTTTTGAGGTGGGTAGCCTCAAAGAGGAAATTTATTGCCTAGGTTTGTCTCTTATGTGTAATAAATATGGCAAGTTGAATTAGATTTGGTTGGTTAATGTAAAGAAGTCATGATAAATCTGTGGTGTAGCAAATGGATTTCTACGGGTGGTAGACTAGTCCTCATTAAATCTGTGTTGGAAGCAATTCCGGTTTATTAGCATCTTATGGCCCACATCCCAAAAACAATCTTGGTCCATATCAGAAAATTATGATTTAATTATTGGTGGCTGGGACAAAGTGACCAAGGTTTCAATCTAGTCAAATGGACTCATACTACCTCCCCAAAGTCCTATGGAGGTTAGGGTCTAAAAAATATCCTTATTTTTAACCAAGTCCTAACTGCCAAATCTCTATGGAATTTTTTGTCATGCGGATGTATGTGGAAATCCATTATGGTTTCCATGTATATTCCTCTTGGTTTAGTCATTGATTGGATTAGATTCTGATCTTAACCTATTGTTCATGTTTCGAATCATTATAAAGCAATGACCAAAGATTTTCTTGTGATTGGGATTTTTCTTGCCTGAAAGATGGTAATTGGAAAGTGGTGTCGATTAGGTCTGACTCCATCATGGGTTGTAGAATGTAGATTCATCTTCCAAGGGCTAATCCTCTAGAATCAAACTTATGGCAACAATGATGGCTCTTTGCCCAGAATTTAAGGTTGGATGGTGAATGGAGTATATTGTGGGATTATTATTGTCAAAACATGTTTTAAGCTCATATCAAGATAAAGGATGAAGCCGACTCTCTAGTATGGACCTATAACTCAGCGGGTGTAAATTATTTAGCGAAGCTAGGATACAAATTGATGTTTCAAAGTGATAATACCCCTGAATTGTGGTGCTAGAAGAAGATTTGTAAGGTAATTGTTCCTCCAAAAAGTACTCTTCACATGTGACTTATGTTATCAAGTATAGTCCTAACTTGGGGTCAAGTGCAAAAAATGAACACAAGTGGGCTAGGTTTATGCTCGCTTTGCAAGAGGGCTGAAGAATATGTAGTTCATGTTTTTCTTGACTGTAGATTTACTCATTTAGTATGGAAGGAGATTGAAGTGGTGCTAAAGATGAAATATATGTGGTCAGGCCATTCAATAGACTCATGCATACGAAGGTACTTCTTGGTGTCAAATTTGAAGGAATACCATGATCTTCCCTTTCTGGTCTTCTGGGTAATTTGTTTGGCACGAAATCAAGTTGTAGTCTTTGAAAATTTCCCTCTGGTCCCTCCCTTAAGTGAACATGTAAAATCCCTTTTTTGTTATTATCGTTAGTTTATAAAACCTCCAAATATCAGGAAATTCAGGGCTTTCTACCCTCCTACGGATTCTCCATGGGATTGCTTTGACGGGGCTTGTCAAGACAACGATAAATAATGTGGAGTAGGTTTTGCACTTACTTTGACATAAGGACACCTTGTTCATGGTAAAGAGGCTTTGGGTGCATGCACTAATAATTGGGTTGAATTACAGGCTTTGTTCCAGCTTCAAAAAATTTCCATTGGGAGAGGAATTACTCATCTCCAAGTATTTGGTGATTCCCTATTTGTTATCAACTGGATGAAGGATCTTTCCAAAGTCAAGGACATTGACCTGTTATCACATAAGTTGTAGCCGCCTCTAAGATGGATCCTATCCAGGATAGTAGAGGATGGGAAGCTAAACCTAGTGACACTACAAGGGCCTCATCCACTGCTAGCAAAGCAATTGTCATGCCAAACAGGTTCTTGTCACTTTAGACAAAGCTAGAAGCCAAGTCAAGGGGGGAATATTGTCAACTAGTGATAGTTGACGAACAAAAGAAGACATCAACACCCAAAATATAAGCAGATGCAAACATGAGTATATCGTCTAATTGACTCAAGACCACAACTAATCACTAATGATTGAGAATCTTGCCTATGGATAATATGATTAAGTGCTTATATTAGATTTGCAGCATCGATTCAATTTGCAATATTTCAGTAATAAAATGATTCAAAAAGATTCCAAGATGAAATCGCGTTGTGTTAAAGATGGGAATTATGCCCTAGGGGGATTAAATTCAATGGTGCATAAATATGTAGAGCAGTAATAAAATGAAGTGTTTAAAGGATTCCTTCGCACACTAAAACTTAGATTGGATGAAGATATATCAATAGAAATACAAACTAAGTGTACCCAAGTCCCCAAACCCAACGGACAACCAAATTGCCCAAGGAGGGCGAAAATATGCCTAGGAGACCAGTGCTTTGGAACGGTGAATGGAGTCGGAAATTAATATAACTTAGTCTCTAATGTTTTCATGTCAAAACAAACTTGGGTTTTCCACAAAAAAAGATTTTAATGGTTAAATTTAGATATACAAATTTTGGGGTTTAACTTAGTGATTTTGACTGGTTTTCTTGCTTAGAAATTGAAAGAGAAGGAAGAGTGTTGCACTTACCTGGTAGCTGTAGCTAAATGATGCATTCGTGAAGACTATTCCTGTAGAGGTCAAGTGAAAGATTTGATGGAGTTTACAGCTTGAAAATTGAAGTGTTGAATTTCCCAAGTGCAACCTCCTTCACTTGCCACAAACCTGGTAGTTGTAGCTAAATGATGCATTTGTGAAGACTATTGCTACAGAGGTCAAGTCAAAAGCTTTGATGGAGTTTCCCACTTGAAAATTGAAGTGTCGGATTTCCCAAGTGTGCCCTCCTTCACCTGCCACACAGAGATACAAATCAGATTGTATAACAAGTGAAGAGATAAGCAAATAATGAATGGAGACTAATGATTAAGAAGCAAATAATGCTAAGACAAATTTACTCCCTGTTCAAACAATTCCGGAGGGAGCACGAATGTAGTTTCTTCCAAGTGGTGTGCCCCTCTAAAAGTGACCTCTCTACATGTAAATAAGATCAGATCCAAATACTACTGGAAACTACCATAAAATATCTAAAATGCAAAGGAGAAATAACATTCAATCACATCTACTGACAAATTGTCAAGTATTTGCTCGAAGAATTTCTCTATCCAATTGCCAAGAGTCCAAGAAGCCAAGAGAGGTAAAAATGAGTTGGATCTCTCTTAAATAGAGAGACCAAATACAAAATCCCTATCTCAAAGAGATGAAGGTATGGGATCAAAATCAAAATCAATGGTTGGGATTTGCTCTTTTTCCACATTACATTTTGCATAGTTTACCAAGTGGGGCGATTTTTCCCAAGTGCACCCTCCTAAGGGAAAATACATCATTTGCAAGAGTTATAACATATGAGGGGTCACCAAGGGGGTGCATTTTGATCATTTTGGCCCCCTTGGGCCCATAACATTAGATATCATCATCAAGCACATCCAAACTAAGGTGCTGCCATGTCCAAGTGCACCCCCATTGAGCCAAATTTGTCCACTCTAGAAGATGGGCCAGGTATGGGCCCCACATCAAGTGATAATCATGTAAAATGAGGTCCAAAACATAAATAACACACCCCTTTTCCATTAGTTGCTCAAACATTAGCCACTTTAATGATTTCACTTGGTCTATGGTTATTTTTCATTATTTTATTATGCTGGTATACATGGTTGAAGCTGAAATACGCAAAAATAAGCCATTTCCCTTGCCCAGAACCTCTAACCAACTATACCATTTAGATCAGAGACCTCAAATCCATTAAATATGGTCACAAGAACCACGTGAATCCATCAAATATACATTATTTATCCCAATCCATGCTCACCATATTAAGAAAGGGTCTTAATGACCAATAATAATTTAAAATCTCCCAAATCAAGTCATATTTTGGCCAACTGATGCATGGAGTCATGTAAGGGACCCCAATGGATGCCAAAAAAACAAAATTGCAACTCCGGATCCAAATTTGCTGGGGACCCTATATTTGGCTTGGTCAAACAATGTTAACCAAGTCAAATAGGTCAAAATAGTGGCAAGAGATGAAATTGTGAGTCCTTGCATGCACCATAAGATGAAATAGGCTTCCTTATTTATATTAGTATACTAACTACAACAATAAGTGACAATTCATGGTGGTCATCATAAGACATCTCATAAAAACAGGCTTAAGTCAAGGTGGGCCCATCACCTTTTCATGAAGTCTCCAAAGTATGGACATTTATAGACTTGGTCAATCTGCTAACTATGGACGAGGTGGATAAAAAAAGGCTTACAAGGTAGTAGGAAATAACTAAGACCTTGACAATGTGACCCTTTAGATAAGCATGAGAAGCAGGGGGGCACAGTGACATATGCACACTAGAGAACACTAGGGGAGGGAGGTTCCTCACAAATGGGATAGAGTGCTTGGGAAACCACCACTAGCCTCTAACATGCAACCTGCAACTCACATCCAAGCTTGCCACAGGTTCCGTGAGGATATTTTATAAAACTGGTGTGCTGGGTGCACAACCAACTGTAATTTGAGGTTCAAGGGGACATTCATAATTAGTTGTCCCTTGCTCGATCTCACATCCAAGCCCCTTTTTGGGACTCCATGAGGAATAACCATTACATTTAATTTCTCAGGTGGCCAAGTAGTCATTTTGATTTAACATGTGTTCCTCATCTGCTAGGCCCTTTTCTCATTTGATTTCATATTAGCCTCTTAGCTTGATTTGATTTTCTTTATCCTTTTTGGCTTTATTTGCATTTCTTTGGATAGGACCATAATACTCATATGCATGTAATGGTGGAAAGGTTGCGTGCTTCAAGGGAAAATGGGGAACATCCCGATGAACTACACAGTCCTATATTGCATCACAACATCGAGGGAAACCGACCAGAAGTGAATCCCAGGTTTGAAAGTGAAATCACACACTCCAGAGCCGAGACATAGTACAACATGGAATCTAGCATACATAGAGGTCACAGGGGGGAGGTCCTCAATTTCACCTATCTCAGTATGAGTCAGGTACACGATCCAATATGGATGGGTTGGATGGGTGGAGACAATGATAAGTGAAGCCAAGGCTAGCAATAAAAGGGAGAATGACCAAGTCTATACCAAATATGGGGAAATGACCAATGTGCATACAGGGGAGCCTTGCAATCAAGGTGATAAACCACCCTTTCCAGAGGCCACCATGAACCATAGAATAATAAAACTAGATCACCAAACAAGTCACCACATGCCCAGTCAGACTACTAATATAAATAAACAAGACAAAATATAACATCTATGTGCATACACCATATACCTGCTATGCCATATACCTGCTTTGTTGAAGTGGATCTGACAGATGACCTCTGACATGCATGGGAAAGGGAAAGGCATACCAACACTGAACTCTGCTGCTCCAAGTGCACCATGATCAAGCAAAACCATATCCATGGGGTCATGTAGGAGCAACCATGACAAAGGGTGCCTGGAAAGATACTATGTAATTCTCTAGATGGCTCTGCAAAATGGTGTACTATCACTGCACATGACTCTATTTATGCTCAACCCATGTAGGCTCTAGCTCAAAAAGTTTCTGGAAGTGGATCTGCATCATGGTAGCTCCGGTTAACATGGATGTGATAACATCCGGCTCTAGATGGCACAAGTGATCTAAGGGAGAGAGTGTTTGAGAACCCTAGAATCTCTGGTCCACAATACCCCTCTCATCATCCACGGTCATGCACCTGCACACTGCCTGCATTGTCTTCATGTATGTACCTGTTCCTGCATAGATGCATACGCTATGCCATCCTCTACAGATCGATCGCCAATGCATACATATATAGATAAAATATAATATAAAAAATGATGGTACTGAAAATAAACTATTGAAAGTAAATTCTATTCTAATAGATAGAAATGAAAACATGTTCATTTTATTATGCAAGTAAAACAAAAATATGCTAAAAGACAAAAAGGTATTGACTAGAATAGCAAACAAAAAGGACAACTAGCTATTGGTCTCTAGAAAACAACAAGGCAAAAGGACAACTAGTTGTTTCTCACGAGATCTTATTTGCTGCAAAAACTAGGCCCATGGGCCAATGCATCAGGGAAAATCACTCTGGATAGATCTGGGGACATATCCTCTCAGATGAAAGCCATTCACCGGGATGGAGAAATGGTTTCCATCTTCGGTCGATAGGTAATACATACTACGTTCAAAATGCTCGACCGTGAAAGGACCAACCCAAAGACCCCTCCTATGTCTTGTCATATGATTATAAATGTGGTTCTAAAAGACAACTCTATATCCATAAGTAAATCTCCTCCGATTGACCGATGAAGGGTCCACTCCTATGTCTTGAAAAACAAATGCATCTGCTTTCCCCCTCTCGTCGGGATGGTGTTCCCTATGGGTTCCACTAACATCGAATCGGGCAGGTCCTCCATCTACCAGAACAAAAACTCTCCCAATCAAAACCTCCCTCGTCACATCTCTCTCTCGGTGAGAACGCATCTCGTGGCCATGGGACTCGGAGTGCACAACATCCCTTTGAATATCACCCATCATCCAAAAATATCTCTACGGGGCAATTGAGCTCCCAGGGTCTATTGGGTAGGAGGAGGACAAGTGTGAGTACTGCATCCCTCTCCCTATGGGACGTGAACCTCGCGAGGCAAAAGGAAGCTAGGAAAACCTGTTAGGTAAGGGAACTAAGGAGGCGTTGTGCGTGTAGGGGTAAGCTCGAGGTCATCAATAATGTCAGTTGGAAGAGAAAACTCTTGAAAGGTATTCATATTTCCATGATCAATCTCTTCCTCTGGGGAATTCTAAGTGGAAGAATCCTCCCACCAATATTGGGGAGGTAAGCTTATCGCTTGTCTCGCTAAGTTATCATCTATTATGGCCATGATCTCTTGGAAAATCCTGTAACTTCATTGATCAGGGGGAGGAATACCATGTGCCTCCAAGTCATCCCAAGGAAAAGGAGTGCTATCTACGCTAGTCATCGGCTGGAAATATCTCTCTTGTGGGGAAGGAACCTTGACATTGGCCAGGTTCGCCTCAGATGGTGGGACATCCTCCACCTATATATCCATCTCATTGGTAAGTTGAGTGTCATCCAATGACAACTGATCCATTCGATTCGGGGGATATGAAAAATGAGGGTATCCTGTCGATGTACCCTCATCCACATGTCTACACGAGCATCCCTCTGGGGGCAGGTTCAATTCATTCATTAAGCTCTCATGAAGGAGTTGAGGCCTGAACTCCTCATCAGAATCATCGTCATATGAGGAGTCCAAACCAGGGCTAGAGAGCCACTTGTTCTCTCCTGCTTAATGATGTCTTCTTGATCTCTCCCAAAAGCCATAAAGACTCCTTCATGATTCAGTTCCCCTTATCTGTAAGTCTCTCTCGCACCATCCTCAACACCCTCAATGTGTCCCTCTTAGAACAACTCCCTATATATCCTCACAAAAACCCAATCAAAGTTGGGGATGGAAGCGTATGATAAATCCATTTGTAAATGGCCTCCTAGTCTTGCGGCCCACTTCCTAGATAGGAGCATCCCATACACAGTGGGTAAATCGATCACAACAATGTCTATCAATGTGGAAATATCAGGGCAGATGAAAAGATCAACCTTCAAGTTCTTGATCAATCCATAGGCATGAACCTGTCTTGATTCAATCCCACATACATTCCCATAAGGGTGAGTCACCTCTAGACCCAAATCCTTCATAATATGTAGAGGCATGATGTTCATTGAGGCTCTGGAATCCAGCATACAGTTATGAAGCAACATGTCCTAGATGAGAATTGTTAGATAAAACGGTTGATGCCCCCCATTCTTCCTCTTGTAGATTGTCATATGGAGGTTGATAGGGGGGTCTTCAACATCCTTTTTTGTCTCATTAATTACTATAGGGACCTCAAGGGAAGAATTGGATGCACTATACGGTTCCCTATGCACAGGAATGCTCACTAGAAACTCGACTACCTTCTTGTGGACTGAAGGGAGCTTCATCAACTACGACACGGGAACGCTCTACATAATATTACTTAACTCCCTTTCCAGATCAATGCCACTACCAAACTTTGCATAAGAGGTTGATGTCCATGTTCCTTCGTCCGCTTGAATGCCCTTATATCTCTCCATGAAAGGGGGTTGCCTTGGTTCATCCTTGTTCCGTCAGTATATTCTGATTCTAGCTTGATCATTAGAAAGGGTTTAATAGGCATGCAACATGGGATATCCTCACGAGGGTCATCCTCCTCCTCATCATCAATGAGGATCCTCCTAAAATCTAAGTCAAAGGACAAATCGTCTACAAATTTTATCTTCTCAATAGGGTCCTCATACTCTAACAAATGACATCCTAACTCGTCGTGCTCCTCATCACACTTTTGCACCAGTTGACACTCTTGGGCTTAGGAGCGTCTTGGGCCACAAGTGGCCTTTTGTTCTCTTCCATGCGAGGCCTTTTATGTGGTTTCCAAGAAGCCTTGGGCCCGTATGGGTTCTTCTAACGGTCTGTGTCTCTATGCTTGACCAAGTCTCTTGTCCGGAGCGTCAAGTTCTTTACCATCTCTTGCATGTTTTCTAACATTTTTGTTTTCTCCTTGATAGGTTCCTTGGCTTTGCGCACTTGGGATTCATTGCGCGAGGAAGACAGGGCATAATGGTAAAAACAAATTGTTTTTCCATAGAGGAAGCATTTGCCTCTACCTTTCTAGCATTGCCTTGGGCGATCTTCAAATTAATGGGCTCCTTTTCCTTCAGAAGATAACCCAACCAGCCATCGAAGGAGTTGAGGTAATGTATCAAGATGGCTTGATCCTTCAAGCGTATGGTCTCTAGAATTTGTGTCACCATCTTATCGAATCTCAAGTTAAACTCGTGAATGGTTTCGTTCTCATTTCTTTTGATTTCAAATAATTGGTTTAAGAGATACTTCCCATCAAGTTTGACCAATCGGTCTTCAATGAGCTTGGAAACAAAGTTGTCATAGTCGTCAATAGACGTTGGTTGGTAAATGGTCAAACCACTTGCGGGCATCACCCTCAAGTGACACAAAGAGACCCCTCATAAAAACATCCTCATCTGAGGCCCCATATGCCTCCATGTGTTGCCACACAGATTCAATGTGGTTTTCAATAGTTATGGCATTATTCCCACTGAACGTAGGAATTTTCTCAAAATACTTTTATGGCATATCGTGGGGAGATACTTGTATTTGAGAAAAAAAAAGGGGGAAATTTGGCCTTGCTATCGAAATCCCTTGGAGGAGGATTGGCATTGTCCCTTGGGTTTCTTCTGGGGTTTTGGGAGTAGGTGATAGGACTCTCTAGAGGAATGTTAGACTGATCTAAACTCCTAAGGTTGTAAGGATGTGTTTGGCCTCCAATGGAGCCGCAGGGTGGATTTTCTAGGTGAACTTGTAACCTTGTTCACCAAAGGTAAAAATGTCGAAAAGGGAGTGAGGATGAAACAATTAATTGTTATTCAATAACAATTAATTATTATTCAATAATCATTTAAGGATTAGCGTATGTGGTCATTGTACAGATCATTCATTAATGATTATTCAATAACAATTAAGGTCAAACTATGTTCTCCATGCACCCAATGAGTTTTTAATTGCATTGGGTGGCTGGATTGTTGGCTTTGTTCTAGATATTACAGATCATAGTCTATGTGGTCTTTTAACAATATGTTGGATTTAATTTTTTGAAAATTACATATATCACATAGCAGAGAAAAGCTTCGTAGATATCATTCGTTATTCCAAACAGTTAAGGTAAAACTATGTTCTCTATTCCCCCATTGACTTTTTTATTGACTTTTTTATTGCATTTCGTGGGTTGCTTAATCTGTGTTTGATATAGGACAGATCATGGCTTATTTCTCTTTCTCAGAATATTCTGGACTTATTTTCTGAAAATTGCATTGACTTTTTTATTGCATTTCGTGGGTTGCTTAATCTGTGCTCGATATAGTACAGATCATGGCTTATTTCTCTTTCTCATAATATTCTGGGCTTATTTTCTGAAAATTACAGGGTTCAACATAGCAGAGAAAAGCTCTGTACAGGTCATTCATGATTCAGTAACAGTTAGGGCAAAGCTATGTTCTCTACTGTATCCATTGAACTTTTAATTGCATTTGGTGGGTTTCTTTCCGGTTTATGTTTTTTTTTTCTAAAATAAAACTATTGCAATGAAGTGTTGTGTTGTCATACTCTAGATGCAAGTAGAGTGAATGCATATAAGTTGTAAAAGGAAAGGTACTGGAACCCTGTCTCTTGTTATGTTATATTTGTTGATTGTTATATGCATATGGATGTATATTCACATTGTCAGAAGTATATGGATGCATAAGTTTCAGTCGAGGTTCCTTTCACAATTCTTTCTGGGCATTTCATCATATTTAGCTAAATACCGCAAGGACATTACTGCTCCATGGCCCCCTTGTTTATTCAAGTCATCACTCTCCATAGTTAATAATAGATTCAAAACCAAATGGAGATGAAGCTATGCTAATGCAATACCCTGCCATGTCCAATAGAAAAAGCGTATGCCTAATAAGTAGTGTTGAGATAGTCTTGTTCAGTTTTTGCCCTAACATCAATTTGGGGACAATTAATTCAGGCCCGACTATCACTGCAACTTTACTTTGGAAATGAGATTTAGCGATTCTGGCAGATGGAGAGTTCCTGTAGATATAAAATTCAAACAAGACACAGTGACGCCACTTTGTTCAATGGCGAGTTTATGTTGAAAGAAGAAAAAGAAGTTTCTGGTATATGATAAATATGCCATTGTATATATGTGCCCTGAAATAGATTAAAACAGCAAAGAAATCTTGAATAATACCTGTTCCATTGATATTATTTGAGATGATGTTTAACAAAAGGAAGTCAAAGAGTTCAGACACACACAACACAGCTGCTGGGTGATTGAAGTTATTTCCTTAGAGAACTTGCAACTCAGGCTTCCCAACTTCAAAACAAGAAAATATACTTCTATTTCATAAACCCTTAAAAACTGCTCTGCAACCTAAACATGAACTACCATTATCATTTACTAACATATATCCATCTCAACTCCAGATCATAAAATGGCAGCTCTTATGAATCATTTAATTATAAATATAAAAAGAGGACTAAGGCTGTAAGAATCCTGTCAATAGTAAATCACATTGAATAAGATGTGATAGCATTGATGACAACTGCAGGCTATAAAGATATTCTACTGTATAGTCATGGTCCGCGAACAGTTCTGTGAAGGTAAACATATATATCATCTGAGCTATAGCATTCCTCTCATATGTGCACATTTACTGTAGTGCTGGTGCCTTTGCCCAATGAAATTTTTTTATTTACACTGCTGTGTTTCCTCATCTTCTGAATAACATATGTCCATTGCTCTGCTACATCCATTAGCTTCAACCTGAACCTGAGACCGAGGCTGAAGAAGAAGAAGCCGTCATAGAGTACTGTGAAGAGTCATGAGAACTGGAGAAGGAATGCGATGTGAAAAGAGACTTAATGGAGTGAGCAAGGGAAGAGGCAATGGCTGCCTTCACTTGCCCTCTCTTGGGGATATGCCTGGACTCAGAAGGCATACTTATCATGTGCCTGGAATTGGTCTGTGATGGCATGCTATGAATTCTCTCTAAAAGTAAATCTACAAACTGAAAGGAATAGATTGGCGACTAAGGCTAGAGGATGCTCTGAATATATAACAAGTCTATCCGAGATTTAAGATTGCGGTGAGTACAGCAGTTAATGATCTACAGCTGACTTATAAAAAAAATTATATCATTTTATTTGTTAGGGCGGCGCCTGGATTCGTCACAATTCAAAAGCAATTTGCTAACGATACTTAACAAAAATTATGATTTGATGTGGCCGCATATTGATTTGCTCCGCTCTGCCATATAACATAATTGCGTGGGATTCAAGCAATTTGATATATTATCGCTTGGAGTTAGGGTTCAAGCTCTCTTTTGTCTCAATCAAACCGCTGAACTATCTTTTTTATCTATCATGATGATGACTATGACTGTTTTTCCCGATAAGATACTGACTTTATGACTGTTTTTCGAGATAGAGGTTTGAGTGCACGTGAATGAGAGAATCCATGCGAGTTACAATTTTCTTGGACAGCGAGACATGATAATCACTATGTGAAGTCGGCCAGCCTTATTCAACCGACAGACTCGTATTGAAGTCGGCCAGCCTAAGTGTTAGTTGTTACTATAATAAAAGAGCAAACAAATCCATACTAGCAATGTTATGTGTTTATATAGATAACATTTTGCAATACAATATTTATTTGTAAGCTCATTTTTTTCTGGATGAAAAATGAGTTAACATGCTTTTGATTTACTTTGTGGTTTGAACAAGATTGAATGGGTTGAGATCTTATTTTAGTATCTTTTCCTTTTTTAATTGTATTCACTTATAATTTTGATTTGAAAAACAATGTTTTTGGATGGTGAGAAAACATAGATTTTGTTGTGTTAAAAACTGCATTGTTTATTCACTTTTAAAATAATTCATGTCTAGTTAGAAGCATATTATATATGGAATAAAAAGTAAAAATATTTAGAAAACCATATACAAAAAAATGGATAATGATATGATGTATCAAATAAAGATAAAACATAAAAATAAACGACATTAAAGAAAGGAGCAAGAACCACAAATTAATAAAATTGAAATGGAAAATACACGTACTAACAATTCACATGAGATGATAGAGAAAATTTATAAATTAAAATAGAAGAGGGAAATTAAAGATAATGGAAGAAAACATTGCCTTTTACTTTTGCCACTTATTAAGCGATAGTTGTGCACCTCACCACATGGATGTGGTGAGATGAGAGACCAAACTAGAGAGACGAAAAATTCTTCATCGATTCACACTTATTTCACTCTCTAAATGGAGAAGCATTGCTCTTCATTTAACACACTCTCATACTAGAAGAGGATTTTCTATTTTTCATACACATGGAAATTAAAATAGATTTTCTATGAGATTTGCAACACATTGCAAATAATGGACATTGCTTCGAGGTATGGCACAATAGTTGGAGAGCATTGGCAGGGGAAAGTATAATCCTAAAGAAACAACAATTGTCGTTTAGATTATCAAACTAGATAAATCTTTTCCAATCTCTTCCTCAATATATTTGTTTTTTGAAAATAAAATTTCATCAATTATAAATTTAAGAATGGTTGAAAACACAATTTTTTGTTATTTATTTTTTATATTTTATATTTTTGTGATTTGAAATTTTTTTTTTTTTTTTTCAACCGAAAAAAAAACGTACTATTGCTATTCAGATGAATCAAATAGTACAAAGATATTCTCCTTCTCTAGAGAGAAAGATGCATACTGTATAAGTAAAAGGGTGTACCCATAGTCTGTTATTGGTTACAAAGAACCATATACATACTTCATATCATCTGTAATTACATCCTTACAGTACAGTTCTGTAGAAAACTACAAAATATAACATAACAAAATTTTACTAGAAAAAGTAAAATTCGCCATAATCCTGGATGCTGGAGTCCATCCACTCCTCCCAAGATAAAATACCTTCTGTACCTGTTAAAGCACGTTTGGATAATTCATCAGCCTTACCATTATGTTCCCGGAAGATATGTGAAAAAGAAATCCGATTCTGTAGATCTATCTCCATTCTGGTGCGATTACACCAATGTGTTAAAGCCAAAACATTGATTTCAAATTCCTTTAAGGCCCATTTTATAGTGACCCTTGAGTCACCAAATACCATTAAATTAACCAGTCCAAATATATTGGCACATCTCAGAACACACCAAAGAGCTAAGAGTTATGCTTTCATATTGCTTCCCTGGCCATAGTTGAGACATAATGTGAAGTAATGATCCTGATTTAAATAAATGACACCTCCAGCCGCACATATGCCATCCTGCGCAGCTCCATCAAAGAAACAAGTAGGTCTGTTTACAATGAGAGTGAAAGGTTCAATCCTTCTAACCCTTTCAGATAATTTATGTTCAGAGTAAGACTTCATCATATTCAGAACTATCAAACCACAAGCTAATACATCTGGGGCTTTGTCCTGAAATGTACAAAGGTTCCGGTAATACCAAATTGCCCAAGATACAAAAACTGGAACTTGGATAGTATTAATGGATTCACGGTACCAATACAACAATTCTTCCCCAAAAATAGATCGCCTCCAAATCTTTGTAACAGAAAGTTTATCACAGCAGAATTCCCAAACTTTCAGACCAAAAGAGCACTGAAGGAAAAGATGATTAATCGATTCTGAGTTTTCCTTACATAAAATACACCAGCAAGGTCCAATCCAGCCACACCTAGTTAAATTATCCCAAGTTTTTAGCGTACCTTGAAGAGCATGCCACAAAAGATTTTATGTTTCATAGCCAACTTCCACTTCCAAATTTTTCTATACCACCAGTGTTGTGGATAGATATGTTTATCCTGCATAAGCCTGTCATAAGCAGTTTTGGCCGTGATGATGCCAGAACTCTCATTCCCAATCCATATCAATTTATCTTCAATCTGTGTGAGGGTGATTCCAGCCGCTTCCAGAGATCTAATGTACATATCCCAAGAACTGGCATCTTCATTTATAAAGCCCAGATCCGATGACTGAAGCCACTTCTGTCCTGCAGAATTCCAGATGTGTTCCAATGTACAGATACCATATATTCTTAAATAATCCAGGATTTTGTTAATTAGATGAACAGGATGACTAAAACCCAAAATATTATCAGTCCCAATACTGATGGATATTCCATTCCCAACAAGCCATCTTACATCTCGAAGCAACCAACCTGAGGTTTTCAACATCCCACGCCATAAAGGAGAGCATCCCGAACTCAGTGGCATACCCAGTCTTATCCAATCAATTAAATCCATATTAATATATTTTGCAAAGGATATTCTGGACCATAGATTGTGTTTGAAGAGGCACCTCCAGAGACTCTTTGATCTTAAAGCCACGCTGAAAGCATTAATATCTTTTATACCCCAGCCTCCAAAGACCTCAGGTCTGGCTATCGATTCCCAGCCGGTCATAACTAAAGATGCCTTGTCAGAACACCCATTCCACAGGAAATTGAAAATCATCTTCCTGATGACAGTGAGAATATATTTGGGAATTTCAAGCAGAGATAACCAATACACAGGTATCCCTAGAAGCACTGCCTTGATCAGAATAACTCTGCCCCCCACCGATAGCAACCTATTTGACCAATGTGAGATTTTAGCCTCAAATTTCCTCACCAGCCACCACCAGTCATTAACCCGATAATTATTAGGTCTTAAGAAAAAACCCAAGTACCTGAGACCATCTTCTAATGGAAAACAGTTGTATGGCAGGAAAGACATAATACCATCTCTTAATACAGGGTCCACATTCTGAAAAAAGAAACTGGACTTAGTTGCACTTATCTTCATCCCCGAAATTCTGCAGAAACAGTTCAATATGTTATGAAAAACTCTCCATTCTGCCACCGTAGCCATTCCATCCAGAAGAATATCATCCACAAAGATGAGATGAGAAACAAGACAATCCAAACCCAGGTCCACACCCTTAATTAAACCTTCCTGTTTAGCAAAATTTATCATTCTGCTTAGAGCATCCACAATCAACAGGAACAATAAAGGTGACAGTGGGCATCCTTGTCGAATACCCCTAGTGCACTTAAAAAAGGAAGTAGGGGACCCATTAACCAGGATGGCAATACTAGCTGAAGTTACACAAGACATGATCCAATTTATAACAAGAGGGGGCATTCCAATTTGAATCAGGATTATCCTCAAGAAAGACCAATTCACCCGGTCATAAGCCTTTTCCAGATCCAGTTTTAACAACATAGCACTGATTATTTTACTTTTTATAGAATGAAGCAATTCCTGAGAAGCCCCAATGGCATCATGAATCTGTCTATTGTGTAAAAAACCAAATTGTGCTGCCGTAATGTGTTCAGAAAGAGCCCCTTTTATTCTTTGTGCTATAATTTTTGATACCAATTTATAAGCCAAATTGCACAGAGCAATAGGCCTATAATCTCCAAAGTGAGCTGGTTTCCCTTTCTTTGGTATTAGAGTAACAAAGGATGAGTTTAATGCCCCTGAAGTAAATCCCCTCAACCTTGTATACTCTACCATCTGCAAAAGACCAGGTCCCATGATATCAAAAAAGTGGGTAAAGATCTCCACCGGCCATCCATCCGGTCCGGGACTTTTCTCACCAGCAAAAAGCTTTAATGTATGTTCTACCTCCTGAAGGGAAACCTCCCTCCCCAGAGCTGCAGCCTCATCATCATCAAAAAACCTGGGAAATAGATCAGCAATTTTTAATTGTTCCCTGATGTCACAATTGCCTTCTTCTTTGTAAGTTTTCTCAAAATGTTTAAAAGCAGCCAACTTTAAAGCCTCATCACCAGAGCAGATATTTCCATCAGAATCGGTCAGATCCCAAATAGCATTCATATTGCGTCGAGCTGATGCAAACGAATGAAAAAATTTGGTATTCCGATCACCATGTTTTATCCACAATGCCCTGCTTTTTAAACGCCATTCCATCTCCTCCCTATGCAGTATGTCAGCTCGAGTCTTCTCAAGCACTTTCACCGCCTCAAATTCCTCCTGCTCCAGCATTCCCAAATAATTTTCCTTGTGAATCTTTTGTATATTATCTTCAATAAGGATGAGTTCCTTTCTGTCAGCCTCTTTCCTTTTCTTAATCCAATCTTTCACCACTTTTTTGAGACTTCTCAATTTGTTGCAGAAAACATCCAAAGGATTTCCACCCACAATGTCAGCATTCAACCAGAAATCACTTACCAATTTACAGAATTCATCCTCCATCAGCCAGGAATGATTGAACTTAAAAGGAATATTTGATTTAAAACCATAATCATCAAACTGTAGAAATATGGGCCAATGGTCTGATATCTTATACCCATGAGTCCAGGCCCTGAATCTATGAAACTTCCTTAGTAAAGAATCCTTTGCCAAAAACCTATCCAGTCGCTTGTGAACCCCATCATCACCCCCCCTGCCATTACTCCATGAAGGACTCAAATCGGGTGGCACAATGTCAATAAGACCATGCTTCAAAAGGAAACTTCTAAAGAAATCCGCTAAAGGATCAAGTCTGGCCTTCCTCCCCCAAATTTCCGAAGGAGATAATGTGAAATTTAGATCTCCAGCGAAAATAAGATTTTCATCAAGCAAAATACCAGAAACAGAAAGGGATTCCCAAAATTCCAGACGATTTGTGTAAGGGGCATAACAGTTGAAGACAGTTAGGTCAAAATTCAATCCAATGCACTGTCCTTTCAACAAAATACCCCACTGAGTCTTGTAAGACAGGAAAGAGTATAATAAAGGGTTCCAAGCTACAATCAAACCACCTGAAAGACCAGAAGCATCTACAGCTGAGAGTTCCCAATAAGGTAAAATATTCCCCAACTTTGCCACAACATCCTCTGCAGAACAAAATTATATTTTTTTGATAAAATTATATTTTTTTTTTTTGGAAAATGCAATTTCATGAATTAAATTTAAGGATTCCAATTTAATATTTACAAATGATTCAAAATAAAATATAATAAAATATTGCATCAAGAATTGATTTTTTCATTGTAATTTTAACGAGTGAGCTTATACACACCTAAACATAGAGGCTAAAATTTTAACATGAGAAAGGCTAATTTTATTCTCTTAGAGCTCATGAACAAGTGGTTTATTACAAGCTCATGGAATTGTAATTTTTTTTGTGGCTTAGGTAGTGAATTTTGATATTTATAAATTGTTTTTTAATGAACTTTAATCAATTATAAATTAAATAATAGTTGAAAATATAGTTTTTTGTTATTTAATTTTTTATATTTATAAATTGTATTTTTTTTAATTTAAATATTTAAATATAAACTAGTAATTTTTTATTTATTTAGAAATTGCAATTTCATGAATTTTTAATTTATAGTTATTGATATTGATCTATTTTAAGATTACTTTATAAGTTCCAACATTTTAAGTCAGTCATTGATGTTATTTATTTTAAGATTAATCTATAAATTACAAAATTCTAGTTAATATAAATATTTGATTAAAACTTTTCCTAAATGTTATTTTTTAAATAATATATTTTTACTCGAAGGAAGAATTTATTTCACTAAATCGACTACCTAAAATTAAATGTGATTGCTATTATCTAAGTTGATTTCAATGTGATTGTTATTATCTTAGTTAATTTGAAATCTCTCAACATTCTCTCTTTGTTATTATCTTAGTTAATTATGTGAGATAGTGCATCCTTCCTTTATTATGTTAGAAGGCGCTTTAGAGTTTATATAGATTTAATGTGGGTCCTTAACCAAGCTTAACCAAACTTAACCAACATATAATTCAAGTATTACTCCTCCTTAATCAAACTCTTAACCAACGTATAAATCAATCACTGATTCAGAGCGTTCAACAACCCAAAGAGATGAACATTAAGGAACCATTTCCACGAACGACTCAAGCAATAAGAAGCAAGTTGTGGGTGCAATCAGTGAGATGGGGTGGAGAGTAGCTAAGGGTCACAAGTGTGATGTTGTGCTTGCCTGCGGTGCACATGGATTGGAGATTGGGATCTTTTGATTTTGCTCAGGCTAATATTTGAGAGTGTACAATGTCCTTCTCATTTTGGTGGGATTTGTTAACTTATAAACCGTATTTCCTTCGACATTATCCTACAATGAAAGAACGGGATTTTCTTGGGACTTGTAACGGCGCAATTGGGACTTGTTAATGAAAGAACGAGATCTTCATGACATCTATTTATGTTACTGCTCTCTTTTTCACTTCATCATATCTTCTTTACTTTCCATTTCTTTTGTCCTTTCAACGTTCCTTTGCACCTTCTGGGGAAATTGCTAGTATAATAAGAGACTTAGATATTGGTGAAACCATTTCTGCATTAAAACAACAATTATATCCATTCATAATTATTGTTTAAACAAAAGCTTAATTGATTCTAAACAATAGAATTTTTAACCATTTTCAATGCTCATGGTTCCACTAACAACGCTCATGGTTCCTCCACCTGGAAACCATTGCTCATGGTTCCTCCACCTGGAAACCATTGCTCATGGTTCCACCAACAATGCTCATAGTTCCATAAATAGAGCTCATGGTTCCATAAACAAAAGCTCGTGGAACCATGAGCGTTGTTGGGGGAACCATGAGCATTGTTGAACCATGAGCTCTATTTATGGAAACATGAGCACTATCCGTGGAACCATGAGCATTGTTGGTGGAACCATGAGCACTGTCCATGGAACCATGAGCTCTAGTTATCGAACCATGAGCATTGTTGGTGGAACCATGAGCTCTAGTTATGGAACCATGAGCGTTGTTGGTGGAACCATGAGCTCTATTTATGGAACCATGAGCTCTATTTATGGAACCATGATCATTATTGGTGGAACCATGAGCATTGTTGGTTGAACCATAAGCTCTATTTATGGAACCATGAGAATTGTTGGGGGAACCATGAGCTTTAGTTATGGAACCATGAGCACTGTCTGTGGAACCATGAGCACTGTCCGTGGAACCATGAGCTCTAGTTATGGAACCATGAGCTCTAGTTATGGAACCATGAGCATTGTTGGTGGAACCATGAACATTATCGGTGGAACCATGAGCATTGTTGGTGGAACCATGAGCTCTAATTATGGAGCCATGAGCATTGTTGGTGGAACCATGAGCTCTAATTATGGAGCCATGAGCATTGTTGGTGGAACCATGAGCACTATCCGTGGAACCATGAGCATTGTTGGTGGAACCATGAGCACTGTCCTTGGAACCATGATCTCTAGTTATGGAACCATGAGCTCTAATTATGGAACCATGAGCATTGTTGGTGGAACCATGAGCACTATTCGTGGAACCATGAGCATTGTTGGTGGAACCATGAGCACTGTCCGTGGAACCATGAGCATTGTTGGTGGAACCATGAGCATTGTCCGTGGAACCATGGCTCTAGTTATGGAACCATGAGCATTGTTGGTGGAACCATGAGCATTATCCGTGGAACCATGAGCATTGTTGGTGGAACCATGAGCACTGTCCATGGAACCATGAGCTCTAGTTATGGAACCATGAGCATTGTTGGTGGAACCATGAGCTCTAGTTATGGAACCATGAGCATTATTGGTGGAACCATGAGCTCTAGTTATGGAACCATGAACTCTAGTTATGGAACCATGAGCGTTATTGGTGGAACCATGAGCATTGTTGGTGGAACCATGAGCATTGTTGGTGGAACCATGAGCTCTATTTATGGAACCATGATCATTATTGGTGGAACCATGAGCATTGTTGGTGGAACCATGAGCTCTAGTTATGGAACCATGAGCATTGTTGGTGGAACGATGAGCTCTAGCTATGGAACCATGAGTGTTGTTGGTGGAACCATGAGCTCTAGTTGTGGAACCATGAGCGTTGTTGGCGGAACATAAGCGTTGTTGGTGGAACATAAGCGTTGTTGGTGGAACCATGAGCTCTAGTTATGGAACCATGAGCGTTGTTGGTTGAACCAAGAGCATTGTTGGACGAACCATGAGCATTGTTGGTGGAACCATGAGCTCTATTTATGGAACCATGATCATTATTGGTGGAACCGTGAGCATTGTTGGTGGAACCATGAGCTGTATTTATGGAACCTAATGGCCCTCTTCAAATAAATAATCTTATTTTTGACACAGTGTTACGCCCACCCAAGGGTGTACTCTGATGAGCGACGCATAATCCTAATGCACAATCCGTCCACAATTACAACATTGTGGAAGATTTGGCCATGGCCCCTTGTGCTATGTCTTCTCTCGAAATATTGCAAAGTTGTCCCACACAACATAAATCAATGTTGTTCGCCATTGGTGGGAATGATCCCTCATAATTGATTTTGGTCGCATTTAATATGGAACATAGCCAACCTAGGCTCTCCCACTAGATTGCTTTTCAAATACAAGTAGGTGTAGGTTGGAAAAACATCTTTCGCACAATCTTTAATTAAGGAACCTCTATGTGTGTTTTCCATTTCCTATTGGCGAGCCATTGGATCTCCTATTCTAGCAGAATCCAATACCATCTTGAAAACATTCGTTGGCCATACTTTTACACCTCAAGGAATTCTCATCGCTTTTCCCATCGATTTAGGAGGAAAAACCATTTCTTTTGAAATTGAAGTGGTCGGTGCCCCATTGGATTATAACCTCTTACTTGGGCGTATTTGGTTTTATGCAATGAAAGTTGTATCTTCATCAGTCTTTCATGTTATTTGTTTGCCTCATCATGGGAAGATCATTACTATCAACCAACTTGATTACTGCACACCTTATTTGTGTACCAACTCTATAAATAACATGCCATTTGTGGGTGATTCCATGAGTACTTATGAGAGTGTTGGTGTCGGTTTATTCAAAAACTCATATTTGATGGGTTTTTTCCTTTCTCACATCCTATTATACCACTTATTCTTTCCATCCAAGATCACTTATATATATTTTTTGGGTCATTAAAACTGAATGAAAAAAGACACCTTTATTGACCACACTTTTATCTCTTTTTTGGTTTTGTAAAAATGTTACGAAAAAAACACTTTCGAGCACACTTTTACCTCTTTTTCAGGCTCGTAAAACTTTTACGAAAAATATAATATGAAGCATACTTTTATATCTCTTTTGAGCTCGTAAAACCAAGAAGGACACACCAAAAAATAAAAAGAGAGGGTGGGGACTCATTGTCTATCCTTTGAGATTATGGAAACAATCCATTACGTCACCCTTGAACATGGCATTTGTTTGATTCATTGTCTTATATTCAGGTTATAGCTTGCTTTAGGATCTTACAATATTTATGAGTCATGGTACGCCTCTAAATGGTTACTCTTCCCATTGTTATGGAGGATACCTCACTGCTATATGGCATTTTTGAGTGATGGAAATGGGGCTAACCCCCATTTCTTTAAATCTAGACTAATTCAAGTCCATATTCATTTGCAAAAAAATAAAAAATAAACGGGTTTTCTAAAGCCCAAAATTAGGTTTTCTAATTTCAATAAAAATTGCACTTTAGAAACTATTTTTGGGCTTTAGAATGGGGGTTGGATAATACTATAAGGAATGATTGTTCCCTATCCTCATGAGCTACTGCAAGAGTTAGTTCTTCAGAGAACGACTCTATGACCTCTACAATGTGTACACCAAACCCATTGAAGCGATCATGTGTGCAATTTCATATCAAAGCATGTACTGCCAACTTCCTAAAAACAATAATATCAAAGCAAACTTCACATGCAGGTTTCAAAGAAAAAGAAACACCTGTCGACATTAAATCAAAGGTTACAAAATACATAACCTTTTCTATGGCAAAAAAAAATGGTGGTGGTCTGTGGCATGTAAGACGGGTGGCACCTTGAAAGCAAAGATAGTATTGTGGCTTGCTCTAAGTGATAAACTTCTTACATGGGACAATTTGCTTAAACGTGGATGGATAGGCCCCAGTCACTGCCCTTTATGCAACACATGTGATAATATTCTCGAGCATTCTTTTCAATTACTAAAGGCCAATGCACCTCTAATGCATCTAACTAGTCTTGCTAAGATTTGGAACTCTTTTCATGCCATTATTAGTCATGACCTTTATTCTAGGTTTAAAGTATTTCTTATAAAAGACTTACGTCACAATTCCGAATAAGAAGTTAATTAAAAGTTTAGATTTAATACTGTGGTAAAAGATCTAGGATTTGCGATTTCAGTGTTATGATTTTGTGTGTAGCAATCAATGTTTACGATGTTGAAATAATTCAACATAAGATTTATAAAATGAGTATTCGTTAATGGTTGATTCCTGTAGATGTAAATAGAGTTTGAAATGTAAATGTTTGGGGTTTGAAAGTTTCGTATAAGTTTGGAAAGTTCGTTTTCTAGATTATAAAAGGAAGAAAGTACTACCCTATGTTAGTCTAACAATATATAAAGTCGTAAATGCTAATTATATATAATAAAAATATTTAAATAAACCCAAGGTGCCATGACTAAATACTTTTGTCAATGGACCACGAAAATAGATAGTTTATATCAAGTTCATAAAGAAAATTTGTAGCTTATCGATGTTGTTAGTCTGAAACAATGCAAAAAAACATAAATCAAAGGAAAAGTAGATGTATAAATTCATGACTTGTATTTGGATGTATATCGATGTTGTTAGTCTGAAACATTGTTTATATGAATTACCTCATTATGCTTCAATGTTTTTATGTTTTGATGACTAGCCTATTTATGCATGAATGTTTATATGTTTTCTATGTAAACAACATCATTTATTGGGTATGTGGAATTGAGAGCGATGTGAGGGGGGGGGAGGGTCCAATTGAGCTTCCACCTTCACGTGGTTGGCCCTGTTCAGTAGAGAATATAAAACTATTCTCGAAACAGAGAGGAGCTCAATAATGTATAAATACTCTTTTATTACTATGTATTAAAGATGGTTGTAAATTTTTAAATGCATGTCTATTTCTTAAAATATTGTTAATAAATTTAACATTTCACGGTTCATTGATTTCTACAGGACTTTGTAGTAGGATTTAAATGACTGTTTATTTGTTTATATTATTTACTGATATAAAAATTCCGTCTTTGATGATTTATGCGGGTCTCGGTGATGGAAATGCATCTCGTGGACAACTCTTATCAAGTTGTATGGGAAAATGGATTTGGTGAAAGGACAATGATAAGGTAAGGGTTTTGACGTGTTCTTTATCCTTAATGTGTTTGTCTTTATCAATAAATTCTATTTAATTCTATTAAGATACATACACGAGAACAATTTCGGTGGTGGAGCAGCAGCAACAGGTTTATCTCTTATTTCTGGGTTGGATGATTGTTGAAGACATGATGCTTGGTTGATGATATAACAGTAGTGTGATGAAGACTTTTTATCTCTAATTTTTGGGCAGCAGTAAGGGAAGTTTGATGTGCATGATATAAATGGAAAGAATGAGAAGATGTTTGGCATGATGAAGCTTGGACAGACTGATTGTGATGATTATTTGATGTGGATGTAGATAGTGTAAAGTGTATAGATAGAATTAAGATGAACCTACAAGACCCCTCTCAGTGATCCATTGTGTCTAACAACCTCTTCCAATAATGAGCAACATCAAAACAACTTACCACCAGTTGGCACTACAAAGATCCTACATGGATTTTCCAGATGAAAAACTACCACTTTCCCTAGGGGTTGAGTTATTTATTTATTTTTCAATAAGGACAAATTCAGTGCACCTTATGTTTTTTGTAGTATGATGAATTCTGGCTAGTAGCTCTTCACCTGTAGTAGAGTAAGTGATGCTATTTCACGAGGAGAATATAAAACTATTCTTGAAGCAGAGAGGAGCTCAATAAGGTATAAATACTCTTTTATTCCTATGTATTAAAGATGGTTGCAAATTTTTAAATGCATGTTTATTTCTTAAAATATTGTTAATAAATTTAACATTTCATGGTTCATTGATTTCTACAGGACTTTAAAGTAGGATTTAAATGGCTTTTTATTTGCTTATATATTATTTACTCATATAAAAATTCCGTCTTTGATGATTTATGCGGGTCTTGGTGATGGACATGCATCTCGTGGACAACTCTTATCAAGTTGTATGGGCGAATGGATCTGGCGAAAGGACAATGATAAGGTAAGCGTTTTGACATGTTTTTTAAAGTGGGTTTTGACATGGTTTTCTCCTTCTGCTTTCCAAGTTCTCCGGTTATTTTAGTGTTTAGAAGATCCGTCTTGAAATGCATCAAATATATAATTATTTTATGTTTGGGGATCATAATTAGCATTTTGAATTTTGGTTTCTATTTTTTAATTGATGCTTACTAGTGAAGGATACTAGGCATCCATTGTGTTGAAATACCACTCTTAGGTCAAGACCATAGTCATCACACACTAAGACAAAATTCTTAGTGAAATATGACATGGTGAAAATTAGTTGTACCACTATGGAGAAAGGGTTCTCTAGGAACCAATATTTTGCTAGTGAAAGGAGTAATCAACTCAATAAGGTCTTATATTAACAAGAATGGCTTAACAATTTCATGGCCTAGCACAACCAAGGACACCATACTCCGAATCGTGGATCCCTCCCTCAGAGAATAAGATGAACTGGAATTCCTTGGAAACCCAAGGTTGTTTCCCATAACAATGTTGCAAAAGGACATTCAAGTACTAAGTAGAAGGGGGAGGCCTAATGGGAAGGGAATCCTCCTCATGTCTTTTAGTCTTAGTGTAAACTCATACTCTTCCAAAGATAAGATGATCAAGTATGAATCTGACTACAATGCCCACAATTATCACCCATTTCCCATGGTCTTTTCTCATGCGAAAGATGTACATGTAAGGGACCCAGAAGGTCACAAATATGAGCACGGTGGCAAGATGAGCAATTCAGAATATGCCGGGACACCTTCCCACTCGGAAAAATACTATCAGTGGTTGACTTTGCGGAAAATTACACCCTACAACCACAAAATGAAATACAAAGTCAATACTATCACTCAGAGCAGGTGAGCATAATTGTCCATATCACTTATCGACATGGGCCAGATAGCAATGAAGAAAAACGTGTGATATTGAAAGAGAGTCACTTTTACATCAGTGACGACCGGACCCATGAAATCCATTATGTGCAACATTGCTTTCAGTTGTTCTATGAACATGTGATAGCTATGGATATACCATTTTATCGTCATTTGATTTTGTCAGATGGTTGTGCTGGACAGTTCAAGAACGCACGTGTATTTCAATGGTTGTGTTTGTTGCACATAAAATACAAGGTGCCACATACATGGAACTACTTCGAAATAGGTCATGGAAAAGGAGAGCACGATGGTGCTGGTGCATGCATAAAAACTGCCCTTCGAAGGGAAGAGATGAAGTTTACAGGTGCTCGCCTTCGAGACGCTTCATCTATAGTTGAATGGTGTGCATCTGTGATGGGAGAACAAGCAACAAGGAATCACCTAGTGCGGAGAATATTCTGGGAGGTGACAGATGTGGACTGATCCCAAACACATCGGGTGAACACAGTGCATGGAACTCGAGGTTTTCATTCAATTAGAAGCTCAAACAACTCGGCCCTACAAATTTGGACAAGATCCGACCTCCGATTGCCGAGTTATGTCGAGTTGCAAGTCGCATGAAAATGCCATTCAGGGACACTTGGTGACTTTCGGTCCGGGAGCGAAATAACAAATGGAGGGGCAAGATTGCATGCCGTTTGCTCCCAGTAGTGTGTATGGGCAATGCCGACGTGGGACCACTTCCAACACTGGCTCTGTGGAGTGTTTTGCGGAGTTGACCCAACAATGCGAGATTGCATTGATGGAAACTGAGCAAAACCCTAGTCTACATTGGGCGTGTAAACTATGTTCATGTTCCTTATCATTTCCTATCAATTCAGCTATAAAACATCCTCGCTTTCCTCCAAAGATGTAGGTTATGTAGACCATCCATGATTATCTGTGGTTAAACCAAATGTGAAACATGAGGTTGTAGACATAGAACTAGGGATAATACACACTACGGAGCTAAGTTAGATAAAATGCCAATGTGTATTCCATGCCTCGTGGTATAAATGATTGTGTCCAAGGGGAAGACAATGACTACAAGGAATGTGTTTTTGTTCTATATATGCCCTAGGAAAAACCTTAGGGGTGAAATTTAACCCATGGGCTAATTTTAGATGTTTTTTTTTCAAGCGATGTTCCAATTTCGATTTTTATCTAAAATGATAACCAAATTCCATAGGATAAAATTATTTTACTATAAGCATGGTCAAAATTGTCCATGAACTATATAAAATACTTATAAATTTGAACATTTAAAAAAATATTGTTCAACATTTTATGGTTGGAAATTTAAAAATTGGTAAGATTCACCAAGTTTTCTACACTTTAAGAAAATTATGGAGTCCTGGAGTGTGCTTAATCCACTTATAGCGTGAACTATAGTTTTTAATTGTTCTATTTAGGCTTCAAGGTGTGTGATCCACCTATATGTGTTCACAACTATGTGGTATAGGTGGGTGGAGAATGGGTGTCAAGAGTAGAAGGAAGTGAAGGGTTTGTATGCAAAATACAATGACTAGGCTCTAAAATATCATCATACTATAACCATGAACAAAACCCTTCAACACAAGGGTATACATGATATGAAAGCATAAGCCCAAATACTTATATTTTCATGTGTTCTTCATGTGTTGCAATAGAATAGAGATCCACCTTAATCTAGCAAAAAAATGAATGAAAATTTGAAGTAATACGCCATAATATATTTGTTTATTAGAAGACAATGGTTGTATTATTGGACCCAACCTAGTTGATAAGGTGAATCATGTGGGGTAGTACATGATATGAAAGCATAAGCCCAAATACTTATATTTTCATGTGTTCTTCATGTGTTGCAATAGAATAGCGATCCACCTTAATCTAGCAAGAAAATGAATGAAAATTTGAAGTGATACGCCATAATATATTTGTTTATTGGAATACAATGGTTGTATTATTGGACCCAACCTAGTTGATAAGGTGAATCCTGTGGGGTAGTACATGATATGAAAGCATAAGCCCAAATACTTATATTTTCATGTGTTCTTCATGTGTTGCAATAGAATAGCGATCCACCTTAATCTAGCAAAAAAATGAATGAAAATTTGAAGTGATACGCCATAATATATTTGTTTATTAGAAGACAATGGTTGTATTATTGGACCCAACCTAGTTGATAAGGTGAATCCTGTGGGGTAGTACATGATATGAAAGCATAAGCCCAAATACTTATATTTTCATGTGTTCTTCATGTGTTGCAATAGAATAGTGATCCACCTTAATCTAGCAAAAACATGAATGAAAATTTGAAGTGATACACCATAATATATTTGTTTATTAGAAGACAATGGTTGTATTATTGGACCCAACCTAATTGATAAGGTGAATCCTGTGGGGTAGTAGGAAGTTGTAAGTGATTAGAAAAGGTCTAAGAGATGAGGTTCTTTTGGATTCCATTTCTAAGGACTAGAGTGGCTACTTGGTATTTGATTTAATAGTTGTGAGTAAAAATGAGTGCTAGAGTTGAGTGGGATTAGGAATGTATCATCAATAGTAAGGATGGGTTAGTTGTAGTATGATTGTAAAGATAAACAAGTTTAGGAGGTGAAGAAGGTTTAGGAGAGGAAGGGGCTATGAAAAGTCACTCGTTTGTTCATTAGAAATTAAACTTCTAGATTGGGCTTGTCACTATAAGAAACAACAGTCACATCATCATACAGTAAGGCATCTAGAGCTTTCCTTTCTATACCAAACACATTACATTCATTATTTGCAATGCCAACTCTTCTCCAACAAACACAAAGCCATAAACCTAAAAACATATTCAAGCATATATCTGCAAGGCATATAATGCACATGTCTCCATCCCATATCAAGTCAACCATATATAGGTAAATATGAATGTTGCTTTATATTATACATGTACATGTATAATGTTTTCAAAAATGGCATGCCATGGCCATAATACAAAATTGTGGATCATACTGTACATCTGTGTGTACATACAAACAAAACGATACATGTATGTATTCCCCCTATACATGGATTCTATATGTACCCCCCCTATACATGATTTCTATTTATCCCCCTTTTCACTGCCAATGTCAGTGGATAATGAGAAGTCTATCTTTCTTTTGCGACTGCTTGATGGTGTTCCCCAATGATTCGCAGGAGGATGCATTCTCAATATCGGAGACTGCACACAAACCAAAATTTGTAAGTTAGTTTACCAAGCTATAAAAATAAATACAACTCTATGTACACATTTGTTCAAATTCTAAGCAAATATAACATTTTTACTTACCATGCGTGTGTAAGTCCTCGGCACTGAAACTGCATGTAATTGGGTGGGGGGGCGTGCAGGGTCATCAATGGCCCCAATTGGGTGCTCTTCAGGCACCACTAGCTCAGTAGATGCCTGCATAAAGTAACATACATGTCAATGTCAGCAAATACAAAGAAAACAAGACATATAACTACATGGACGGACAATGACTCTTTCAAAGAAAGCGAGACATACACGTACCTGGGGGGGGCAGAGGTGGGTCACCAACAACCTCGGTTGGGTGCTCTTCAGGAACCATTGCATCACTAGATGCCTGCATAAAGTAACATATGGACCAATGTCAGCAAATACAAAGAAAATGAGACTGTATATAATATGTATGGACGTACAATGACCTTTTCAAAGAAAGAGAGACATGTACACACGTACCTGGGGGGGGAGAGGTGGGTCACCAACAACGTCGATTTGGTGCTCTTCAAGCACCACTGCATCACTAGATTCCTGCATAAAGTAACATATGGACCAATGTCAGCAAATACAAAGAAAATGAGACTGTATATATACTATGTATGGATGTACAATGACCTTTTCAAAGAAAGAGCTCGACATACACGTACCTACGGGGGGGGGGAGATGTGGGTCACCAACAACGTTGATTGGGTGCTCTTCAAGCACCATTGCTACACTAGATGCCTGCATAAGGTAACATATATGTCAATGTCAACAAATACAAAGATCTAACAAGACTACATATATATACTACATGGACGGACAATGGCTTTTTCAAAGAAAGTGAGACATGTACACATACCTGGGGGGGAGGAAGAGGGTCACCAGTGGGTGGAATACTAAACAGTGGCCTTAATAGACGGTCAAACAAAACCTGACCATAACCATGCTACGTAACAAAACATAAAGATACAATTATAAAATTTCTTTAAATAATTAAACGCATACATGTTTCAAATCATTAAAAGCATATAATTAAAAGCATGTAATGAAAAGAATACCTGAGTTTGGGAATCTTCCTCTACATGGGAGGGACTGACCTGGGATTCCACAAACTCATCGTTGCCACCCTGCATAAAACATATTGTATCGAGTTTAAGACGTATTGAATGTTGTAATCTCTAAATTATAAATATGTAAATTACTCAATGACAAATTAAAAATAAAGTTCTTACAGCTAATGGTGAAGCACCAAAATCATATGCAGCATTGACCACTACATCAATGATATCGGCATCAGCGACCGGATTATGTGAATCTGGGGTGTCATTGGACACCAGCTGTATATTTGTTCACGTAAATTGTCAGATAATTATTTAAATAGAAATAAATTACGAAACAATTGAAAAACTGTGATATAAAACAAAATATATATACTATGTAAAGAATGAATGTTACTTACATATCGAAGTAATCCATCGCCCCGAAACTCTGAAGCAGGCCCATAGCATATGATTCGACACGATGTGCAAGGGCGTGGAATAACCCAATGCTCTGAAGACTCCGCGTCACCGGTGCGATGTGTAGCTCTGGTTTGGTCTGGGGACCTAAAAGGTGGATCCTGACTGTGAGATGGTCCAACCCCAGATGGGCCAGCCTCGGAAGTGCCAACCCCTTGGCCTACATTGCCTTCGACGGCAGTCCCATGTCGAAGCAATGTATCGACCAAATCGAATAAGGCCTCCTGCGTATCATCAAGAACTGGACCCGCTGGAGGATATAACCGAGGGGGGTTTGGTGTGCGTGGAGGGCGTCGCACATGGTTAGGATCAGTCCTAGCCCCTTCCCTATCTTGGGGCATCCCATGACCTACACCCTGGAACTCTAAAATGTCAAAATAGTTCACATGTTTCCCCAGGATAAATTCTGCATACAGCTTCCTAAGGAAATAAAATGGGATGTCTCTATTCCCGTGAGGGTCTTCATCGAAGACCATGTACCAACGATCCATCTAATTGGCTTTAATATTTGGTTCCACACACCAGTCTATGGAAATGTGTGGTCGACTGGTGGGTGGAACTAATCCGATGCTGGGGTCCCGTAATAATGAAAACAATTGGTCTTTGGTTATCTTTAATTTTTTGACATCTTTGTAGCTCAACCCAGTGGAATAGTATTGCCTCTAGGAATCTCTGTACGAGCTAATGTTGTACAGTGCTCCCTGGGCATTGGCAATTGTATTTGTTATGGAGTCTAATGCCTCGGCTAAAGATTGTCTTAAGTGGTCCCCCCCACTAAAGAGTGAGCTAAGGCGCCTCAATGAACCCAAACGAGCTAGAATCTCAGAATTACAGTCGTGTTCCTCCTCCGTGTGTGGGTTTGTGTCTGGATTTTGGTTTGGGTTTGGGTTTGTGTCTGGATTTTGGTTTGGGTTTGGGTTTGTGTTTGGGTTTGTGCTCTCTGTTAAGAATAAAACGACAATTTCAAAATTTAATTAATCAATTTCATTGTTTTTTTTTTAATACATGTAACAAATTTTATTAAATTGGTTTAAAAAAAAACAAAAACTAGTAAATTAACAAACACAATAACGAAAAATTCAAAAGGAATTAACAAACTAGTAAATCTTGCCACCCACCTTCCATTTTATCCGAATTGTGAATTGGCTTGCCTGCTCCTTCTCTCAAACGCAAATCGACAGGTGCATTTTTTCGCCTTCCCGATATCGCCGGTCTTCACTGTGTAGATGGGGAAAATGAGGCCGCGGGCACTGTGTTTTATATATATATATTTTTTTGCATTACAAATTGCACATGCGATATATCGCAAGTGCATTTTTTAACTCTATTAATCCTAAATATATATGAATGAAAATGAGGCCGCTGGCACTGTGTTTTATTTTTTTTTATTTTTTTGCATCACAAATCACACTTGTGATATATCGCAAGTGCGTTTTTTAACTCTATTAATCCTAAATATATACGAATGAAAATGAGGTCGTGGCCACTCTGTTTTATATATATATATATATATTTTGCATTATAAATCGCACTTGCGATATATCGCAAGTGCGGTTTTTAACTCTATTAATCCTTTAAGATATATATGAATGAAAATGAGGCCGCGGTCAATCTATTTTATATATATTTTTTGCATTACAAATCACACTTTGGATATATCGCAAGTGTGATATATCGAAAGTAAGATATATCGCACTTGCGATATATCGCAGCTGCGCTTTTTAACTATATTAATCCTTTTTATATGAATGAATAAATGATTGGGGATTTCCTTGGACTATTAATCCTTTATATATGAATGAATAAATGATTGAGGATTTCCTTGGACCAAGGACGAGGGAGACAAGGGCACATTGAATTCTACAAATCCTTAATTAGTATGTCGAAATCCCATCATTTGGACCTTCATTTTTTCCAATGTATAAGGATTTTCACCCCTTTCGCCTTGACTAGGGAGGGACAATTACAACTTTGTCACTCCTTGCAAGCCTACTAGGGAGTGATAATTACAACATTTTCACTCTATGTCTTGCCTTAGGGTAGCGATAATCATGTTTGCACCATTTGAGCTTGGACATCAAGTGAGGCCCTGCATAGCCGCCCATGGATTTCTTTTGCTTGCGATTACAACACTCAACCACTTGAGCTAACCCTCTGGGATTTTGTGTCACAATTTCTCCTTCGCTATTAATGGTATTTATATTATATAAATTTATGGAGCCCCTTTTATCTTCCAATGGTTTACCAAACAATCAACATCCTCATATAAAATTATACTAGATATAGAGTAATTCGAGGAATGCTCTTCTCCTTCATGTTAATTATCGTATGCTTGTGTAGAATACATAATTAATCAAAATAAAGTTTCATCGAAGAAAAGAACTCAAAATACCTTAGGATATGTATTATAAATTAGTAATGTTCATTATAAGTATTGATTACAAAACATCATTACCAAAATGCGTTGTTTTATCTCCATGGAGTTTATTTGTAATTGAATTGCCATATATGTAGTCATCAAATATATTGTCATAAAGAGATCACGTGAGTAATGAGATAAAGATAGAGAATAGTTTTTTTCAAATGTCTAATTTTATATCTTTGTAGGATAGGGGCAAATAGGTTTGAAGGGAGAAAAGGTAGAAGAGAGGAAGTGGGTTGCTTATTTTTATGATCTATAATAAGAGATATTAACTTCCATTTTAATAACTTTAGTTGAAATAGTAGATGCATGGATGGGTGACATGGTGTGGTTGGATAAGCAACGAGGGAGTTATATGGAGAAGGGTATGATAGAAGACATCAAAGGAAGAAAAAAAAATAGAGGAGAAGATATCGAAACAAGAAATCAATTTAGTGCACAAATTGTACATGTGACATTAGTTGTAGAAGAGATCCAAGGTGCCTTATACAGAAGGATAACAGCTCAAATAAGAACGGATATAAGACAAGAAAATTAATGTTTCAAATCATCTCTAGTATTCACATCTAGAGAAGGGTGAAAACATGAAGTTGGGAAACAATTTTGGCTTGTTTTTGACAAACAAAACTGCTAAATTTTATGTTTTTCAACTTCGACCTCTTCAAACCCATATCTCCCTTAGGAATTTCAACTTGAAGTAAATACAAAGGTTTTAGAGAATTGAATTAGCTTTCTACTCGTATTTTGTTTTAAAAAAATTATGGACATATCGTGGGACAAATTTGTTGTCAACATGCGGCATATACTTGAAAATTTTAGGTATGGATAATGAGTGACCTGTGTTGATGACGGTTTTTTGATAGATGGTTATTCATTTTAGGGAAAAAAATTGTAGGCTCATAATCTACACACACTACACTGGATCCTAGACTATGTTTTGAGTTTTTTAAGACTTGGAAATTTTATTATTTATCGAAACAACGTATGTTCAAAAAATGGTGCATTATCGACACATGTTTTTGTCTTCACATTTTCTTTCAAATGTGACTCTTATTGGAAAAACTAAAAGTACCCTTTTGAAGAGGACGAGCCAATTATGATCTCTATGAAATTTCAAATTTTTTGGTGTTGTCTTTGTTATGATATTGAATTTTCATTTCGGGTGATTTTCAGAGTAATAAAACTCTTAAGGGATAAGGTTTAGAAAAAAAATATTAATAAATAGTAATTCAAATCGAAATGAAACAATTATTATATCATTGGAAACTAGATTCAGAGATGAATCCATTGCTACCAAGTCCGACAAATAATACTTAAAATTTGCAGGGGTTCACGCTTGCTGAAGTTGCAGGTTCCAGAAAGATGCCTGATATTTTCCCAGGTTTAGTTGACCATAAACTCTCGGTCGAAAAATATCTTCCAAACTCTCAACTGAGAGTTTAGGTCAAACTCTCATCCGAGAGTTTTTTTAAAAATACAGCGCAGCGATTGGTTCAAACTCTCGGCCTAGAGTTTTTTTAAACTCTCGGCCTAGAGTTTGAGGTTAACTTATTTTCGCGTGATCATCCGCCCGCGCTCCGTTTTTTTCACTCCGTTTGTCACAAAAGTGTTTCCCAGGTTCGCGATTTCACCCAGAACAAACAAAGTTTGTATATGGTCCCCTCTCTCATAAATCAATTGAATCTCTCTAACTACGCCTTTGCAAGTAAAATTATATGCATAGAGACAAAAAAATTAGTACAATAAATGAAACTCTAATCATTCAAACAAACAAAGAAAAAAAACAAAAACACAAATGATGGTGAAATAAGAAGACCATAAGAATCGAACCCTAGTTTGACTACAACTTTGAAATATGGAAGAGATATGGAGGGATTCAATCCTTCTAGAGGAATGAGAGGAATTGGGAGTACATATACCATTACAGATCATGATTCTTAGACTGTATTTTGATCATCGTGAAAGAAAATAAAATTTAAGATGATCCACATGATCCAAATCGCACTTATGATATAACGCAAGTGATATATCGCACTTGCGATTTGTAACTATTAAAAAACGCAAGTCCGATATATCGCATATGCGATATGGGCTAACTAAGCTTAGCCTTGGTTTTCAGCTCGGGTTTGTCCGAACCTAGCCACCATAATGCATATGCATTATGGATTTCCGTTTTGGATGTGCGTTTTTTATTTCTATAGTGGCACTAAAAAGTGGAACCAACTTCGTGCGAGCGCCCTCATACAAAACAATCACACACATGTTGATATCTTAGCGAAATGGTATAAGAATCCATGGTAGTTTAATTCATAAAATTAGATATTACAATTAAATTATTAAAAATCTAAATCTAAAAAATTATAAACTTACATATTAAACCATATTTAGGATTTACTATCTCATATTTTATGAACTGTAATAATGTCAAGTTTATGGGTTACTTTAAGCTCAATATCGTCGGCATATTCATTTCTTTTATTTTTATAATGACATTTCTTATGATTATTATGCTAATTATTATCCTGAGATATTTTTTTGATAGATGTGACAATTTTATTGATTGATGAGTTTAATTTTATAATTTTATAATTCATAAAATTAGACACACTTAAATCATTAAAAATCACAATCTAAAAAATTATAAACTTACAAATTAAACTATACTTAGAATTTACTATCTCCTATTTTAAAAATGTGTTTTATGAGTTGCAATACTGTCAAGTTTACCATACTTAGGATTTACTATCTCCTATTTTGAAAATGTGTTTTATGAGTTGTAATAATAAGCTTGGCATATTTATTTCTTATATTTTTCTAATGATATTTTTATGTTTATTATGTTAATTATTATCCTCAAATTCTTGGGTAGATGTGACAATTTATTGATTGATGAGCTTCGGAAGTTTACCATATTTAGGATTTACTATCTCCTATTTAAAAAATGTGTTTTATGAGTTGTAATAATAAGTTTGGCATATTTATTTCTTATATTTTTTTAATGATATTTTTATTTTTATTATGTTAATTATTATCGTCAAATTCTTGAGTGGATGTGACAATTTATTGATTAATGAGCTTCCATTTTCCATTGGATTTTTATCATAAATCAAAATAGCATGTTTTCTATTTTCAAAGAAAAACATATTGTTGTGTCAAAACTAGTTATTTTTTATTTAATCAAATGGAATTTGATGTTGCAATATACATATACACATTTAGCGAACATTCCACTTCATATAGTAGAAGTTTACTGCAGCCATAGGCCAAGCTTCAAAGCGATTGACATAGTTATTTATTCCCTTATTCAATTAGAGCACGGATTCTACAGTGGAAGAATTTTAATATATGCAGTTCATTTTTGGATCAGTCCACATATTCTCCTCTTGTCTCACGCAAATTTTTTCTAATGGTATGAATAGTTTCAGGGTTAAATCTGCTTTATGTTCACAAAAAGTGCCCACCTGTAGACATTGAAAGTTGAGATTAAGGACACTATTTACAGAAGCATCAAATCTGATTTGGAATACATGTTTACACACTTTCTTGTAGTTATATTGAGAGTATTGTTATCAAATAAAATCTAAAAAAAAAGATGCAATTATTTTTATATCAATTTAATTAAATTAAAATATCAATTTAATTACATAGGAGAACGTAATCATTTACCATGTGTTCAGTCTTGTTTCATGAAAGGTATCTGTTGTATGTGTCAACAATATTAACAATATGAAAGGTATCTGTTGTATGTGTTTAGTCTTGTTTCATTCGACTGATTCTTCTTCATATTGCTTTGAATTTGGAGATAACCAATTGGATCATGGGATGCATTGAGTTGTCGTCCTTTGTTTTTTGATAAATGGGGTCGGATCTTCTTTCTTTAAATCCTCCAGTGGGCTTAGGAAAGGATGCCCCTTATCTAAATATATTTTTTCTCCTTGTTGTACAAGGGTTGAGCATACTTATTCTCGAGGAATGTTGATGCAGAAGACTTTTTGGAGTTTCTTTTAATGGTGACGAAGTTTTAACTCACCTCTTATTCGTGGATGACATACTTTTGTTCTGTCTTTAGTCTAAGAGATAATGTAAAAGGCTTAGTGTGGTGATTGATCTCTTCTTCCAGGACACAAGTGTGGAAATTAATAATAGGAAATCCTCTGTTTATTTGTTACAGGGTCACTTAGACTCAAGTCCTTTCTAGAAAATCCTTTTTCCTTTTGAGGTGGGCAGCCTCAAATAGGAAATTTAATGCCTAGGTTTCTCTCTTATGTCTAATAAATATGGAAATTTGGATTAGATTTGGTTGGTTAACATAAAGAAGTCATGATAAATTAGTGGTGTAGCAAATGGATTTCTAGCAGTGGTAGACTAGTCCTCATTAAATCCATGTTGGAAGCAATTCCGGTTTATTGGCATCTTATGGCCCACATCCCAAAAGCAATCTTGGTCCATATCAGAAAATCACGTTTTAATTATTTGTGGCCGGGACAAAGTGATTACCAAGATTTTCATCTAGTCAAATGGACTCAGACCGCCTCCACAAAATCCTATGCAGGTTAGGGTCTAAACAATATCCTTATTTTTAACCAAGTCCTGACTGCCAAATCTCTATGGAATTTTTTGTCATGTGGAAGTATGTGGAAATCCATTCTAGTTTCCATGTGTTAGATTTTCTGAATTTACTTCAATATGATCTAGGATCTTAACTGAGAGAACAACATGTACAGCATATCTACAGCATATCAATCATGGAGACAATAATGCAAGCACACAAGAGACACAAAGATTTACTTGGGGAAAACCATAAAGGTGAAAAACCCCAATAACTTCCTCAGAGATAGATAGAGCAATGATACAACCAACCAAGAGAGATAGCCATAACCTAGCAGCAGATCCTCCTCCTCCATAAGTGCGCCACTCCTCCTTGAGTGCATGTGTGAAGTGAGTGAACAAATAGAGTGCCTCCCTCACTCTATTTATACTTGACTTGACTTGCCTTTTTACCTAACTCATGTAGGATCGAACTTAACCACATAACATAATGCTGAGTGGGCCGACCCCCAATAGGGTGGTCTAATAACCCTTTGACCCACATGGCCGACCCCCAATAGGGTGTCTAATAACCCTTTGACCCACATGACTTATACAGGGCCGACCCCAAATAAGGTGGTCTAATAACCCATCAAGTATAAGTTACGACACTTACAATATAAATGACGACACTTCCTTATAGAGGAATAATACCATCTCTATAGGAATACAATATACATATATGTGAAATACATTCCGAAGTTACATATACATCAACACTCCCTCTTAACTAGGAAGGTATTTCTCAGCACAGTTCTTCTAGCACAAGTCATCATCTCTGGATCATCGTCACTGGATAATCGTCATCGAGTCATCATCATCATCGTCACTGCTGCTGCTATCTCAATCAATATCTGAATCTACTCGTCATAGGAAGTTCTATAGAGCTAGTCCTTTTTCATATTGGATGTAGGCCCACCACCTGTAGGTCTTCATCATCACTGGCCATACTGTGGAATCCTCGGGACTTATTACGTGCGTCACAAAACCTGGCTGCAACATCCCAGGCTATTACGAGCACACAGCTCTACCTGTAGGATCTCCCAGGAGCACATTACATGTGACCCATCACAAAACCTGGCTGAAGCATCCCAGGCTATTACGAGCACACGGCTCTACCTGTCGGATCTCCCAGGAGCACATTACAGTGATCTCACCACAAAACCTGGCTGAAGCATCTGAGGCCTTTTTCATCCTGTCCAGATCTCCCAGGAGCAAATTACATGTGGTCATGGCAAAACCTGGCTGAAGCATTTGAGGCCTTTTTCATCCTGTCCAGATCTCCCAGGAGCAAATTACATGCCATAGGACAAAACCTCGCAAGAGCATCTGCCAGATATCCCAGGGCACCAAATTACATGCCATAGGAAAAACCTCGAAAGACTATCTGCAGATCTCCCAGGGCACAAATTACATGTCCTCCCAAGCAAAACCTCGCAAGAGCATTTGCCAGATGTCCCAGGGCACCGAATTACATGCCATAGGAAAAACCTCGAAAGACCATCTGCAAATCTCCCAGGGCACAAATTACATGCTTTCCTGCACAACCTGATCCACGGCCACAAAGTATCATCTGATACTCATCATCATCACTGCAACATCCTGCTGCATGTCATCTGGAGAAGCTCGTCATCCACGATCATCCTGATCATACAATGTATCCATCTGATGCACACATAGATACATGATCCACACAATGTATCCATCAACATACATGATCTACCTAATCATACAAAGATACATGATCCACACAATGTATCCATCAGCATCCATGATCTACCTGATCATACAAAGATACATGATCCACACAATGTATCCAACAGCATCCATGATCTACCTGATCATACAAAGATACATGATCCACACAATGTATCCAACAGCATCCAACATGATGCGTTCATACAAAATACATACACATGATCCAACCGATCATATCCAACATCCAACATGATGCGTACATACATAAATGATCCAACTGATCATATCCAGCATCCAACATGATGCGTACATACATAAATGATCCAACTGATCATATCCAGCATCCAACATGATGCGTACATACATAAATGATCCAACTGATCATATCCAGCATCCAACATGATGCGTACATACATAAATGATCCAACTGATCATATCCAAGCAGAAACCAGAACATCATCCTGATGCCCATTATCCAGCGCTTACATCCACAGCCATGTGAAGGATCCTCCTTCCAACATGCTTGGAATGGCTTCAGCAAATGTGTCCATCACTTCTTCCTCGAAGTGTCCTCGATCTGAAGAACGCCAAGCCTCTCTCTGAAGTACTCGAACTTCACTCTGGCTAGCGGCTTCGTCAGCACATCTGTAATCTGCTCGTCTGTCGCAACATATAGGAGCTTCACAGCTCCTCTCTGCACCATATCCCTGATATAGTGATATTTGATCTCTATGTGTTTCGACCTGTCATGAAACACTGGGTTCTCGGACAGCTTCACACAACTCTGGTTATCACAGAAGATACCAGTAGCATCCAACAGGAGATCAAATAACTCAGACAGTAGCTTCCGTAGCCATACTGCCTCACAACTAGCTGAATAGGCTGCAACATACTCTGCCTCAGCTGTACTCAGTGCTACGCAGGACTGCTTCCTGCTAAACCAAGAGATCACACCTGATCCCATACTGAAGCAGCACCCAGATGTGCTCTTCCTATCTGCAGCACTGCCAGCCCAATCTGAATCAACATAACCCTGCAGGTTAAACTTTTGATTCGCCTCATACTTGAGCCCATAATCCACTGTACCCTTCAGGTACCTCAGAATATGCTTTACAGCAACCAGGTGAACACTCCTCGGATCCGTCAGGAACTGGCTCAATGTGTTCACAGCAAAGCAAATATCTGGTCTCGTGTTCGTCAGGTACATCAAGGACCCAATCATCTGACGATACATAGTGATATCAATCGGCTCAGATGAAGCATCACACAGGCGCTTCAGGTTCGATGCCATAGGTGTGGCCATAGCCTTGTAGTCCATCATCCCGAACCTCTTCAGGATCTCTACTGCATACTTCCCTTGTCCAAGGAAGATTCCTTCTGCACTCTGCCACACCTCCATGCCAAAAACAAATAGTGCATCATCCCCAAGTTCTTCGTCTCGAACTCGTTAGTAAGCTTCCGTTGCGTGTCGAAAATCAATCTATCTTCACCATACCAAGTTCTGCACATATATGATTTCCTATCATGTGTCTCAGAACCAAGTGGCTGCTCCACATACACTTCTTCTTCAACTACACCATTCAAGGAAGCTGTCTTGAATCCATCTGGTGTATCTTCTATTTCATCACTTTTATATTTCTCTATGCTGCCATCTGCAACATGCTTGATCTGATAGTTCCATTTGGAAGTCATAGCAAACTTCCCTTCATGTCTTGGGATTACATCCCAAACATCATTCTTCATGATCGACGAATCATGGCATTTCATTTCTTCATCCCAGATCCTGGGAACTTCAATATCTTCAATAGATATCTTTGTTGCTGGAACAAAATGTTGTAGTTCTTCCTTTGTTGGAGATGGCATACGATCTTTCCTACACAGCAAGTTAAATTGCATGATTAGAAAACATCTCATAGTTTTCAGAACAAATTCTTACACATAAAGAAATATGCCATACAGTCATGCAATTATCTTAGCCAATGCTTCAATACAACATTTATCCATATTCCGTAACTTTCTAGATGCCTTCCAATCTCTACCAGAACATTGTTAAGAGTGTGCACAACTCCCAACATGTCAGCAAAGAGGTTTCATTCTAGATAAGTAGCAATGGAATGTTGTACAGTGCCATAGGCCACTTACCCATGCATATTAGGAGTATAGTGTTCATCAATGCAATTATTCTAATATGCATAATACACAACCTAATTCTAGGAACATCAGTATATACATTATTGAACAGTATTTTTTTTTTAAGAAATGACAATTCAAATACTTATCTTTGTTTGTTCGTTGGGTGGACTCCCTCTGAGTCTTCGCTTCCTTGCAGGAGCTGCTGGAGTCCTAATCTGAAGTAGCTTCTTCTACACCTTTCTGTTGTGGGATGTAGAGAGATGGTCAACTCCCTCTGAATATCTGCATCCTTGAATAAACCACTGGAGTGTACTCCCTTTTGATCTTTGCTTCCTGGATTACCTGTTCTTGAATCTCATATTCATCCTTGGTCCCTATGCATGCTTATTAGTATCATGAATGAGTTATCCTTGTGATCTCATATAAAATCATACATTCATTAGTATACTATTAAAACACAATAATCTCAAGCATGTATAGTCATGATCATTTCAAACATAAATAATAAGCATTAGCATTCAAGGTTTATGTAGGATTCTTATGGTTAGTCAAATCATAATAAACATAACATGTCTAAACCTGTAATTACTCAAACCTATGACTCTTCAGGTTCGTTGAATCATTAATCAAGATAAGAGATATAAAATGCATAAAACCTGTGATTATTCAAACCTATACCTTCATGATTCTTTTGGTTAGTCATATCATCAATTATGGTAAGAAACATAATATGCATACAACCATGATTATTTAAACCTATGACTTCATGAATAATCATTATCAACAACAGTATAAGATCCTAACCCAAGGTAGGATTCTATCTTGATATAGGAAAAACATACCTGGATTAGCATGCTAGTTAGTTATGTCTAACATACTCAGAAGATGTCTTCTTGTTCTTCTTCAATGACTTGTGCTAGTAACCTGTATATCTCATAGGTTAGCCATTACAAAACCAAGTCATACATACCTCGTAAATGGATCTTCTATGAGATCCATGACAATGGATGAATCTTTGTCCTCATGTTATCATGATCATATGTTCTTGGACCAGAACATGATTTGTCTTTCTTGGTGTACCTTTCATGTTAGTAGACAACATAAACCTCATACAACACCATAATGCATTAGTACAATCATAAGTGTCAACACCCTAATCAATGAATATTTTCTATCGTGCATTCATAGTTTTATTAAGGTGATATGACAAGTCTAAAATCAAGATTGTACTAACCGTAATAAAATGAAGACAAACATACCATAAAATTAATCATGGACAAATATTGAAACATACCTCGATGAGTCATACCTGTCGAGATCACTTGTAATCTTCTTATGTAAGGCCTTAGCCTCATCTCCCTCTGAAACAGGAACTTCTTCACTCATGTAGATGATCAATCCATCTTCTTCTAGGATTAACCCAATCCACTTGATTTGCAAGAACTGGACTTGGAGCTGGATATGGGTTTGTCAAAGAAACCCCAAAAATTCAAACTTTGAATTTCAAACTTCCGAAAGGATATAAATATGCGCCTTGATGCGCTGATCAAACTGGTATATTCAGAATTTGAAAACTGCAAAGTTTCACTCCTCAATTTTGCCTTTGAAACTTCCGGATTCACTGGACGTGACCCTGAACTGGGGTTTGATGAAGCCCACTCTTTTGCCTCATCAAAAGGTTTGATCCAAAGCTCTAAGCTTCTATTTTTCTGAGGAGCTTCCAGCCGTGGTCACAGATTGCAAAAATTCCCATTTTTACAGAAGCCCTAATTTTCCACTTTTCTGATCAAAGTCCCGAACTAGGGTCTAATCAAGCCTGGCCTTCTGCCCAACCAAAAATTATGATCTTGGTCTCTAAATTTCTATTTTGATGAGTAGCATCCAGCCGTGGTCTCTGATTACAAAAATTCCAACTTTCTCCAAAGCCCTAAATTCTGGAAGCCATGAATGAAGGTACCAAAAAATAATTCTGTTTTGACAGAAATATGTACCTGATTGTTTCTGGTGTAACTCCAAAATTTTTGATCCACAGGGTCTGAAAAAGTTTCTTGAGATAGCCTGACCTGTTATCTTTCCATCCTGACAGGTCTGACCTCAATTGGATTCTCTGAGAGAGAGTTATGCCAAATGTCGCAACGTGACCTGTTTTGGGATAAAACAGGAGAGCGAACTTGTACGGCGTGCCACGTGTCACTGTTTTAACTTCGGCCTCTGAAAAAGTTTCCTGAGATATCTCGGCCTGTTACCTTTCCATCCTGACAGGTCTGACCTCAATTGGACTCTCTTAGAGAGAGTTATGCCAAATGTCGCAACATGACCTGTTTATGGGATAATACAGGAGAGCGCACTTGTACAGAGTGCCACGTGTCACTGGTTCATCTTCGCTCTCTGAAAAAGTTTCCTGAGATAGTACAGTCTGTGTACTACCTGTCACTTTTCACGAAATTTCATTTGGAGCTTCCTAGCCCAAGTTATGACCTTTTTCCCAAGGTCACCTGATTGTGACTCAGATCTGGAAGAGGCAGAAACCCTATATTGTACAGATCATAAATAACAAAGTACAACGAATGAGAGGTTTTCCTTTGGACACAAGGTACCTGGAGATCTTAGCTTCGGCCTATAACAATTTCAGATCTGAAAACTTCGCCAAAACGGATTTATAGCGAAAGTGCTACGATGACTGGTTTTTTCTATATCAAGCCCTAGCATCGTAAGTGCAACAAGTGTCATACATGCCATATCATGCCTTCTTTCAGGCTAGCTCTGATACCATGTTAGATTTTCTGAATTTACTTCAATATGATCTAGGATATTAACTGAGAGAACAACATGTACAGCATATCTACAGCATATCAATCATGGAGACAATAATGCAAGCACACAAGAGACACAAAGATTTACTTGGGGAAAACCATAAAGGTGAAAAACCCCAATAACTTCCTCAGAGATAGATAGAGCAATGATACAACCAACCAAGAGAGATAGCCATAACCTAGCAGCAGATCCTCCTCCTCCATAAGTGCGCCACTCCTCCTTGAGTGCATGTGTGAAGTGAGTGAACAAATAGAGTGCCTCCCGCACTCTATTTATACTTGACTTGACTTGCCTTTTTACCTAACTCATGTAGGCTCGAACTTAACCACATAACATAATGCTGAGTGGGCCGACCCCCAATAGGGTGGTCTAATAACCCTTTGACCCACATGGCCGACCCCCAATAGGGTGGTCTAATAACCCTTTGACCCACATGACTTATACAGGGCCGACCCCAAATAAGGTGGTCTAATAACCCATCAAGTATAAGTTACGACACTTACAATATAAATGACGACACTTCCTTATAGAGGAATAATACCATCTCTATAGGAATACAGTATACATATATGTGAAATACATTCCGAAGTTACATATACATCAACACCATGTATATTCCTCCCGGTTTAGTCATTGATTGTATTAGATTCCGATCTTAACCTATTGTTCAAGTTTCAAATTATCAGAAAGCAATGACCAAAGCTTTTCTTGCGATTGGGAATTTTCTTGCCTGGAAAGATGGTAATTGGAAAGTGGTGTGGATTGGGTCTGACTCTGTCATGGGTTGTAGAATGTAGATGCATATTCCAAGGGCCCTGAGTGAAGATTTGCAATCTATCAAAAGGGAAATTCTAAATAGAGTATCCAATCCTCTAGAATCAAAATTTTGGCAACAATGATGGCTCTCTACCCAGAATTTCAGGTTGGATGGTGAATGGGGTAGATTGTGGGATTATTACTATCAAAACTTGTTTTAAGCTCATATCAGGCTAAAGGATGAAGCTGACTCTCTAGTATGGACCTATAACTCTCTGGGTGGAACTTATTCAGTGAAGCTAGGATACAAATTGATGTTTCAAAGCAATAATACCCCTGAATTGTGGTGGTGGACGAAGATTTGGAAGCTAATTGTTCCTCCAAAAAGTACTCTTCACATGTGGCTCATGTTATCAAATATAGTCCTAAATTGGGGTTAACTACAGAAAATGAACATGAGTGGGCCAGGTTTATGCTCGGTTTGAAAGAGGGATGAAGAATATGTATTTCATGTTTTTCTTGATTGTAGCTTTACTCATTTACTATGGAAGGAGATTGAAGTGGTGCTAAAGATGAAAGATATGTGGTCAGGCCATTCAATAGACTCATAAATATGAAGGTACTTGTTGGTGTCAGATCTGAAGGAATTCCATGCTCTTCCCTTTCTAGTCTCCTGGGTAATTTGGTTGGTGCAAAATCAAGTTGTATTCTTTGAAAAGTTCCCTCTGGTCCCTCCCTTAAGTGAACATGTAAAATCCCTCTTTTGTTATTATCGTTAGTTTATAAAACCTCCAAATCTCAGGCAAGTCACGGCTTTCTACCCTCCTACGGATTCTCCATGGGATTGCTTTGACGGGGCTGGTCAAGACAACGATAAAAAATGTGGAGTCGGTTTTGCACTTACTTTGAGATAAGGACACCTCGTTCATGGTAAAGGGGCTTTGGGTGTAGACACTAATAATTGGGTTGAATTACAGGCTTTGTTCTAGCTTCAAAATTTTTCCATTGGGAGAGGAATTACTCATCTCCAAGGATTTGGCGATTCCATATTTGTTATTAACTAGATGAAGGATATTTTGAAAGTCAAGGATATTGAATTGTTATCATAGAAGTTGTAGCTACCTCTAAGATGGATCCTATCCAAGATGGTAGAGGATGGGAAGATAAACCCAGTGAACTGAAAGGGCCTCGTCCACTGGTAGCAAAGCAGTCGTCATGCCAAACGGGCTCTTGTCACTTTAGACAAAGCTAGAAGCTAATTCAAGGGGGGACTCTTGTAAACCAGTGATGGTTGACGAACAAAAGAAGACACCAACACCCAAAATATAAGCAAATGCAGACAAGAGTATATCGTCTAAATGACTCAAGACCACAACTAATCACTAATGAATGAGAATCTTGGCTATGGATAATATGAGTAAGTGCTTATATTAGATCTGCAAAATCGATTTAATTTTCAAGATTTCAGTAATAAAATGTTTCGAAAAGAGTCTGAGATGAAATCGGTGTTGTGTTAAAGCTGGGAATTATGCCCTAGGGGGATTAACTTCAATGGTGCATAAATATGTAGAGAGGAAATAAAATGAAGTGTTTAAAGGATGCCTTAGCACAATAGAACTTATATTGGATGAAGATATATCAATGGAAACACAAACTAAGTGTATCCAACTGACAACCAAACTGCCCAAGGAGGGCGAAAATTAGCCTAAGAGACCAGTTCTTTGGAAGGGTGAATGGAGTCGAAAATTAATATAACTTAGTCTCTAATGTTTTCATGTCAAAACAAACTTCGGTTTTCCACAAAAAAGGATTTTAGTGGTTAAATTTAGAGATATCAAATTGTGGGGTTTTAACTTAGTGATTTTGACTAGTTTTCTTGCTTAAAAATTGAAAGAGAAGGAAGAGTGTTGTACTTACCTGGTAGTTGTAGCTAAATGATAATTTTGTGAAGACTATTGCCATAGAGGTCAAGTGAAAATATTTGATGGAGTTTCCCACTTGAAAATTTAAGTGTCGGATTTCCCAAGTGTGCCTTCCTTCACCTGTCACACAGAGATACAAATCAGATCGTATAACAAGTGAAGAGATAAGCAAATAATGACAAGAGCCTAATGATTAAGAAGCAAATAACGTTGAGACAAATTTACTCCATGTTCAAACAATTATCGAGCGAGAACAAATGGAGTTTCTTCCAAGTGTTGTGCCCCTCACAAAATGGCCTCTCTACATGTAAACAAGATCAGATCCAAATGCTACTGGAAACTACCATAAAATATCTAAAATGCAAAGGACAAATAGCATTCAATCACATCTACTGACAAATTGCCAAGTATTTGCTCGAAGAATTTCTCTATTCAATTGCCAAGATTCCAAGAAGACAAGAGAGGTAAAAATGAGTTGGATCTATCTTAAATAGAGATACCAATACAAAATCCCTATTTCAAAGAGAAGAAGGGTTGGGATTAAAATCAAAATCAACATCAAAATCAATGGTTGGGATTTTCTTTTTTTCCACATTACATTTTCCATAGTTTAACAAGTGGGACGATTTTTCCCAAGTGTGCCCTCCTATGGGAAAATACATCATGTGCAAGACTTATAACATATGAGGGGTCACCAAGGGGGTGTATTTTGATCATTTTTCCCCCTTGGGTCCATTACATTAGATATCATCATCAAGTACATCCAAACTAAGGTGTTTCCATGTCCAAGTGCGCCCCTGTTGGGCCAAATTGGTCCACTCTAGAAGCTGGGCCAAGTATGGGCCCCAAATAAAGTGATAATCATGTACAATGAGGTCCAAAACATAAATAACACGCCCCTTTGCCATTAGTTGCTCAAATATTATCCACTTTAATGATTTCACTTGGTCTATGGTTATTTTTCATTATTTTATTGTGCCGGTATACATGGTTGAAGCTGAAATACGCAACAATAGGCCATTTCCATTGCCCATAACATCTAACCAACTGTACCATTGAGATCAGAGACCTCAAATCCATTAATGTTGGTCACAAGAACCACATGATTGGATCAAATATACGTTATTTATCCCAATCCATGCTCACCATATTAAAACATGGTCTTAATGACCAATAATAATTTAAAATCTCCCAAATCAAGTCATATTTTGGCCAACTGATGCATGGAGTCATGTAAGGGACCCCAATGGATGCCAAAAATCACAACTACAGATCCAAATTTTCTGGCGACCCTATATTTGGCTTGGTCAAACAGTGTTAACCAAGTCAAACAGGTCAAAATAGTGGCAAAAGCTGAAACTGTGAGTCCCTGCATGCACCATAAGATTAAATAGGATTCCTTATTTATATTAGTATACTAACTACAAAAATAAGTGACAAGTCGTGGTGGTCATCGCAAGAAATCTCATAAAAACAGGCCTAAGTCAAGGTGGGCCCATCACCTTTTCATGAAGTCTCCAAGGTATGAACATTTATAGACTTGGTCAATCCACTAACTATGGATGAGGTGGATAAAATAAGGCTTAAAAGGTAGTAGGGAATGACTAAGACCTTGACAATGTGACCCTTTAGATAAGCATTGGAAGTGGGGGACCATAGTGACATATGCACACTAGAGAACACTAGGGGAGGGATGTGCCTCACAAATGGGATAGAGCACTTGGGAAACCACCAGTAGCCTCTAACATGCAACATGCAACTCACATCCAAGCCTGCCTCAGGCTCCGTGAGGATATTTTATAAAACCAGCGTGTTGGGTGCACAACCAACCATAATTTGAGGTTCTAGGGGACACTCAGAATTAGTTGTTCCTTGCTCTATCTCACATCCAAGCCCCTTTCTCAGAATTACATTTAATTTCTCATGTGTCCAAGTAGTCATTTTGATTTAAAATGTGTCCCTCATCTAGTAGGCCCTTTTCTCATTTGATTTCATATTAGCTTATTGGCTTGATTTGATTTTCTTTATCCTTTTTTGCTTTATTTTCATTTCTTTGGATAGGACCATAATACTCATATGCATGTAATGGTGGAAAATTTGCATGCTTCAAGGGAAAATGGGGAACATCCCGATGAACTACACAGTCCTATACTGCATCACAACATCAGGGGCAACTGACCAAAAGTGAATCCCAGGTTTGAAAGTGAAAACACACAATCCAAAGCCGAGACACAATACAACATGGAATCTAGCTTACATAGAGGCCACAGGGGGGAGGTCCTCAATGTCACCTATCTCAGTCTGATTCAAGTACAAGATCCAATATGGATGGGTTGGATGGGTGGAGACAATGATAAGTGAATCCAAGGCTAGCAACAAAGGGAGAATGACCAAGTCTATACCAAAGATGGGGATATGACCAATGTGCATACATGGGAGCCTTGCAATCAAGGTGATAAACCACCATTTTCAGAGGCCACCATGAACCATAGAATAATAAAACTAGATCACCAAACAAGTCACCACATGCCCATTCAGACTACTAATATAAATAAACAAGCCAAAATATAACATCTATGTGCATACACCATATACCTGTTATGCCATATACCTACTTTGCTGAAGTGGATCCGAAGGATGACCTATGACATGCATGTGCAAGGGAAAGGCATACCAACACTAAAATCTGCTGCTCCAAGTGCACCATGATCAAGCAAAACCATCTCCATGGGGTCATGTAGGAGCAACCATGACAAAGGGCACTTGGAATGATACTATGTAATGCTCTAGATGGCTCTGCAAAATGGAGTGTACTATCATTGCACATGACTCTGGTTATGCTCAACCCATGTAGGCTCTGGCTCAAAAATTCTATGAAAGTGGATTTGCATCATGGTAGATCTAGCTAACATGGATGTGATAACATTTGGCTCTAGCTGGCACAAGTTCTCTAAGGGAGAGAGTGTTTGATAACCCCAGTATATCTAGTCCACAATACCCCTCTCATCATCCACGGTCATGCACTTGCACACTGCCTGCATCATCTTTATGTATGTACCTATTGCTGCACAGATGCAGATGCTATACCATCCTCTGCAGACCAATCGTCAATGCATACATATATAGATAAAATATAATATAAAAAACAATGGTACTGAAAATAAACTACTAAAAGTAAATTCTATTCTAACAGTTGGAAATGAAAACATGTTCATTTTATTATGCAAGTAAAACAAAAAAATGCTAAAAGACAAAAAGGTACTGACTAGACTAGCAAACGAAAAGGACAACTAGTTGTCGATCACTAGAAACCAACAAGGCAAAAGGACATTTAGTTGCTTCTCATGAGAGCTTATTTTCTGCAAAAACTAGGCCCATGGGCCAATGCATCAGGGAAAATCACCCCGGATGGATCTGGGGACATATCCTCTCAGGTGAAATCCATTCACTGGGATGGAGAAATGGTGTCCATCCTCGGTCGATAGGTAATACATGCTACGTTCAAAACGATCGAACGTGAAAGTACCAACCCAAAGACCCCTCTCATGTTTTGTAATATGATTATAAATGTGGTTCTACAAGACAACTCTATCTCCGTAAGTAAATATCCTCTGATTGACAGATGAAGGGTCCACTCCTATTTCCTGGAAAATGAATGCATCTGCATTCCCGCTCTCGTCAGGATGGTGGTCACTATAGGTTCCACTAACATCGAATTGAGCAAGTCCTCCATCTACAAAACAAAAAATCTCCCAATCAAAACCTCCCTCGTCGCATCTCTCTCTCGGGCAGAACTCATCTAGTGGCCATGGGACTCAGAGTGCACAACATCCCTTTGAAGGTCACCCATGATCGAAAAATATCTCTACGGGGAAATTGAGCTCCCAGGGTTTGTGTCAAGAGTAGGAGGAGGACAAGTGTGAGTACTACATCCCTCTCCCTATCGGACGTGAACCTCGCAAGGAAAAATGAAGCTAGGAAAACCTATCAGGTAAGGGTACTGAAGAGGCGGTGTGTGTAGGGGTAAGCTTGAGGTCACCAATAATGTCAGCTAGAAGAGAAAAACATTGAAAGGTATTCATATTTCCATGATCAATCTCTTCCTTTGGGAAATCCTGAGTGGAAGAATCCTCCCACCAATATCAGGGAGGTAAGCCTCTCGCTTGTCTCGCTAAATTATCATCTATTATGGCCATGACCTCTTGGGAAATCCTATAACTTCGATGCTCAGGGGGAGGAATACAACATTCCTCCAAGTCATCCCAAGGATAAGGAGTGTTATCTACGATATTCATCGGTCGACGACCTCTCTCCTGTGGGGAAGGAACCTTGATCCTGTCCAGGTTTTCCTCAGATGGTGGGACAACCTCCACCTATATATCCATCTTAGTGGTAGGCCAAATATCATCCAATGACAACTACTCGATTCGATTCAGGGGATCTAAAAAGTGAGGGTATCCTGCCGATGTACCCTCATCCACATGTCTATAGGAGCGTCCCTCCCGGGGGCGGGTTCAATTCATTCATCAAACTCTCATGAATGAGTTGGTGCCTGAACTCCTCATCAGAATCATCGTCATCTAAGGAGTCCAAACCAGGGCTAGAGAGCCACTTGTTGAACTGCCACCTAGTTCTCTCCCACTGAATGATGTCTTCTTGATCGCTCCCAGAATCCATAAAGACTCCTTCGGGATTCAGTTCCCCTTCTCTGTAAGTCTCTCTCGCACCATCCTCAACACCCTCAATGTGTCCCTCTTAGAACAAATCACTGTATATCCTCACCAAAACCCCATCAGAGTTGGGCATGAAAGCTTATGATAAATCCATCTGCAAATGGCCTCATAGTTTTGTATCGCACTTCCTAGACAGGAGCATCCCATACACAATGGGTAAATCGATCACAACAACGTCCATCAATGTGGAAATATCAGGGAAGACGAAAATATCAACCTTCAAGTTCTTGATCAATCCATAGGCCTTAACCTACCTTGATTCAATCCCACATACATTCCCATAAGGGTGTGTCACCTCTAGACCCAAATCCTTCATAATACGTAGAGGCATGATGTTCATTGAGGATCTAGAATCCGACATATTATATGAAGCAACATGTCCTGTATGCGAAGTTTTAGATAAAATGGTTGATGCGCCCCATTCTTCCTCTCGTAGATTGTCGTCTAGAGGTTGATAGGGGGTCTTTGACATCCTTTCCTATCTCATTAATTACTATAGGGACCTCAAGGGAAGAAGTGGATGCACTATATGTTTCCCTATGCACAAGAATGCTCCCTAGAAACTCGACTACCTTCTCGTGGACTGAAGGGAGATTCATCAACTCCGACAAGGGAATGCTCTGCATAATCTTACTTAACTCCCTTTCCAAATCAATGCCACTACCAAACTATGCAGAGAAGGTTGATTTCTTGTTCCCTCATCTTCTTGAATTCCCTTATATCTCTCCATGAAAGGGGGTTGCCTTGGTTCATCCTTGTTCCGTCGGTATATTCTGATTCTAGCTTGGTCATTAGACAAGGGTTGAATAGGCATGCAACATGGTCTATCCTCACGAGGGTCATTCTCCTCCTCGTCATCAATGAGTATCCTCCTGAAATATAAGTCAAAGGACAAATCGTCTACAAATTTTATCTTCTCAATAGGGTCCTCATACTCTAACAAATGACATCCTGACTCACCATGCTCCTCATCACACATTTTGCACCAGTTGACACTCTTGGGGTTAGAAGCATCTTGGGCCACAAGTGGCATTTTGTTCTCTTCCATGCCAGGCCTCTCATGTGGTTTACAATAAGGCTTGGGCCCATATGTGATCTTATAATGGTCTGTGTCTCTATGCTTGACCAAGTCTCTTGTCAGGAGCGTCAAGTTCCTTACCATCTCTTGCATGTTGTCTAATGTTTTTGTTTGCTTCTTGATAGGTTCCTTGGATTTGCGCGTTCGAGACTCATTGCGCAAGGAAGATGGGGAATAATGGTAAAAAAAAAATTGTTTGTCCATAGAGGAAGCATTTGCCTCAACCTTTCTAACGTTGTCTTGGGAAATCTTCAAACTAATGGGCTCCTTCTCCTTCAAATTATAACCCAACCAACCATCGAAGGAGTTCAGGTAATGTATCAAGATGGCTTGATCCTACGAGCGTATGGTCTCTGGTATTTATGCCACCGTCTTATCGAATCTCAAGTTAAACCCATGAATGGTTTCGTTCTCCTTTCTTTTGATTTCAAATAATTGGTTTAGGAGATACTTCCCATCAAGTTTGACCGACCAGTCTTTAATGAGATTGGCAACAAAGTTGTCATAGCTGTCAATAGGTGTGGTTGGTAAATGGTCAAACCACTTGCGGGAATCACCCTCAAGTGACACAAAGACACCCCTCATAAAAACATCCTCATCTAAGTCCCCATATGCCTCCATGTGTTGCCACACGGATTCAATGTGGTCTTCGATAGTTATGGCATTATTCCCACTGAACTTAGGAATTTTCTCAAAATACTTTCATGGCATATTGTGAGGAGATCCTTGTATTTGAGAAAAATAAAATGGGGAAGCTCGGGCCTTGCTATCAAAATCCCTCAGAAGAGGATTGACATTGGCCATTGGGTTGACTAAAGGAGGAGTTTGAGTGCTAGAAGAAGACCCAACTATGTGGCTAGGGGATGTTGAAGAGTTAACTATTTGCTAAAACAAGCTCGAGGATTGTTCCCTTGGGTTTCTTCGGTTGGGGTTTTGGGAGTAGTTGATAGGACTCTTTAGAGGAATGTTAGACTGATCTAAAATCCTCAGGTTGTAAGGATGGGTTTGGCCTCCAGTGGAGCCGCAGGGTGGATTTGCTAGGTGAACTTGTAACCTTGTTCACCAAAGGTAAAAATGTCGAAAAGGGAGTGATGATGAAACGAAATGATGGTTGTAATAATTTATGCAAACAAAAATCAACCAACAGAAAGTTAAGACTCAATGTGATACAATGCAAAATAAAAGCAAAGAAAGCCTCAATCGCACAGACCACGGGGTAAGCCTCTACCTCCCCGGCAATGGCTCCAAAAATGTTGTCACAGAAGTTTTACTTTCCTCTAATATGGATCCTATCTAGGATGGTAGAGGACGGACAACTAAACGCAGTGACACTGCAAGGGCCTCGTCCACTGCTAACAAAGTAGTCGCCACACCGGACGGGCTCTTGTCACTTTAGACAAAGCTAGAAGCCAAGTCAAGGGGGAGACCCTTGTCGACCAGTGATGGTAGACGAACAAAAGAACACTAACATCCAAAATATAAGCAGATGCAAACAAGAGTATAGCATATAAATTACTCAAGACCCCAACTAACCACTAATGAATGGGAATCTTGTCTGTGGATAATATGAGTAAGTGATTGTATCAGATCTGCAACATCGATTTAATTTGCAATATTTCAGTGATAAAATTATTAGAAAAGAGTTCGGGATGAAATTAGTGCTAAGTGTTAAAGATGAGAATTCGGCCCTAGGGGGGATTAACTTCAATGGTGCATAAATGCTTATAGCAGAAATAAAATGAAGTGTTTAAAGGATTCCTTACCACACTAAAACTTATATTGGATGAATATATATCAATAGAAACACAAACTAAGTGTACACATGTCCCCAAACCCAACGGACAACCAAAATGCCGAAGGAGGACGAAAATCTACCTAAGAGATTAGTGCTTTGGAAGAGTGGATGGAATTGGAAATTAATATATATTAGTCTATAAGGTTTTCATGTCAAAACAAACTTGGAATTTTCACAAAAAATGGATGTTAAGAGTTAAATTTAGAGATATCAATTTTTGTGGTTTTAACTTAGTGATTTTGACTAGTTTTCTTGCTAAGAAATTGAAAGAGAAGGAAGCTGTAGATAAATTATGCATTTGTAAATATTATTCCCACATATTTCAAGTGAAAATCCTTCATGGATTTTCCCGCTTGAAAATTGAAGTGTCAGATTACCCAAGTGCGCCCTCCTTCACCTGCCACATAGAGATACAAATCAGATTGTATAATAAGTGAATATATAAGCAAATAATGACAAGATACTAATGATTAAGAAGCAAATAATGCTAATACAAATTTACTCCCTGGTCAAACAATTCCATAAGGAGCAAGAATGGATTTTCCTCCAAGTGGTGCGCCCCTCTCAAAATGGGATCTCTACCTGTAAACAAGATCATATCCAAATGCTACCGGAAACTAACATAAAATTTCTAAAATGAAAAGGAGAAATATCATTCAATCACATCTACAACATTCAACTCACAAATTTCCAAGTATTTGCTCAAAGAATTTCTCTATTCAATTGGCAAGAGTCCAAGAAGCCAAGAGAGGTAAAAATGAGTTGGATTTCTCTTAAATAGAGAGACCAAATACTAAATCCCTATCTAAAAGAGATGAAGGGCTATGATTAAATCCCCAACATCAAAATCAATGGTTGGGATTTGCTCTTTTTTCACATCACATTTTGCATAGTTTACCAAGTGGGGTGATTTTTCCCAAGAGCGCCTTCCTAAGGGAAAATACATCATGTGCAAGAGTTATAACATATGAGGGGTCACCAAGGGGGTGCAATTTGGCCATTTTGGTCTCCTTGGGCCCATTACATTAGATATCATCATCAAGTACACACAAACTATGGTGCTTGCATGTCCAAGTGCGGCCCAATTAAGCCAAATGCACCCCCTCTAGGAGCTAGGCCAAGTATGGGCCCCACATCAAGTGATAATCATGTGCAATGAGGTCCAAAACATAAAAAAAAACACCCCTTTGCCACTTTAATGATTTCACTTGGTCTATGGTTATTTTTCATTATTTTATTGTGCGGGTATACATGGATGAAAGTGAAATAAAAAAAAATAGGCCATTTCCCTTGTTTGGAACCTCAAACCAACTGTACCATTGAGATCAGAGACCTCAAATACACTAATGTTAGTCACAAGAACCACGGGAATCCATCAAATATACATTATTTAGCCCAATCCATGCTCACCATATTAAAATAGGGTCATGATGACCAATAATAATTTAAAATCTCCCAAATCAAGTCATATTTTGGCCAATTGATGCATGGAGTCATGTAAGAGTCCCCAATGGATGCCAAAAACAAAAAATATCAACTCTGGATCCAAATTTTCCTAGGACCCTATATTTGGCATGGTCAAAGAGTGTTGACCAAGTCAAACTAGTCAAAATAGTGGCAAGAGTTAAAATTGTGAGTCCCTACATGCACCATAAGTTGAAATAGGTTTCCTTATTTATATTAGTATACTAACTACAATAATAAGTGACAAGTCATGGTGCTCATCATAAGACATCTCATAAAAATAAGCCTAAGTCAAGGTGGGCCCATCACCTTTTCATGAAGTCTCCAAAGTATGCACATTTATAGACTTGGTCAATCTGCTAGCTATGGATAAGGTTGATAAAACAAGGCTTAAAAGGTAGTAGGGAATGACTAAGACCTTGACAATGTGACCCTTTCCATAAGCATGGGAAGTAGGGGACCACAGTGACATATGCACACTAGAGAACATTAGGGGAGGGAGGTGTCTCACGAATGGGATAGAGTGCTTGGGAAACAACCACTAGCCTCTAACATGCAACCTCCAACTCACATCCAAGCCTGCCTCAGGCTTTGTGAGGATAATTTTTAGAACTGACGTGTTAGGTGCACAACCAACCGTAATCTGAGGTTCTAGGGGACACTTAGAATTAGTTGTCCCTTCCTTCAACTCACATCCAAGCCTGCTTCAGGTTCTGTGAGGATGTTTTTTAGAACCGACATGTTGGGTGCACAACCAACCGTAATTTGAGGTTCTAGGGGACACTTAGAATTAGTTGTCTCTTGCTCCATCTCACATCCAAGCTCCTTTTTGGGACTCCGTGAGAAATAACCATTACATTTAATTTCTCATGTATCCAAGCAGTCATTTTGATTTAACATGTGTTCCTCATTCGCAAGGCCCTTTTCTCATTTGATTTCATCTTAGCCTCTTGGATTGATTTGAATTTCTTTAGGATTTTTGGCTTTATCTACATTTCTTTGGATATGACCATAATACTCATATGCATGTAATGGTGGCAAGGTTGCATGCTTCAAGGGAAAATGGGGAACATCCCGGTGAACTACATAGTCCTATATTGGATCACAACATCTGGGGCAACCGACCAGAAGTGAATCCTAGGTTTGAAAGTGCAGACACACACTCCAAATCCGAGACATAATACAACATGTAATCTAGCATACATAGAGGTCACAGGGGGGAGGTACTCAAGGTCACCTATCTCAGTCTAATTCAGGGACAAGATCCAATATGGATGGGTCGGATGGGTAGAGACGATGATAAGTGAAGCTAAGGCTAATAAGAAAGGGATAATGACCAAAGATGGGGATATGACCAATGTGTATACAAGGGGGCCTTGCAATCAAGGTGATAAGCCACCCTTTCTAGAGGCCACCATGAACCATAGAATAATAAAACTAGATCACCAAACAAGTCCTTGCATGCCCAGTCAGACTACAAATCCAAATAAACAAGCCAAAATATAACATCTATGTGCATACACCATATACCTACTCTGCTAAAGTGGATCCGAAGGATGACCTCTGACATGCATGGGAAAGGGAAATGCATACCAACACTGAAATATGTTGCTCCAAGTGCACCACGACCAAGCAGAGCCATCTCCATGGTGTCATGTAGGATCAACCATGACAAAGGAGGCTTGGAAAGATACTCTGTAATGCTTTGGCTAGCTCTGCAAAATGGAGTGTATTATCACTGCACATGACTCTAACTATGCGCAACTCATGTAGGCTCTAGCTCAAAAATTCGTGAAAATGGATTTGCATCATGGCAGCTCCAGCTGACATGGATGTGATAACATGAACTTTTGCAGCTTGCAAATCATCTAAAGATAATTATAGGGAATTTCCAGGTCATCAACTTCAATCATTTTTTCCAAGAACATAACTCTCTTGCTGATAGTCTTTCTAAATAGGGATTGGAGATGCATCTTGGGCTACTAAACTTGGGAGAGTTCAGAGGAGGCAATCTTGTCTCGTCTCATTTTAGGAATATTTAAAGATATAACAATGATTTTCCTGTGTCTTATGGAGGATTTCTTGAAAAATCTTGAGGATACCTTTCATCTCTTTATGAGACATCCTATCCTCATGATTGTTTATTAGTATCTATTTTGGACTGTATATCGGACCACCTGAAGAATGTATTTTTTTTCTTATGAATAGAAGATATGATTTTATTTCCTTGAAAAAAAAATATATTGTTTCAACAACCAAAGCCCTAATTACTAGCTAAAGTCCTAACTCCTTGTGGTCCCGCTATTAATGAGGGTCCACCACCTAGGGGCCTTTATTTAATAAAGATGACCCTTTTTTATGAAGTAACTATCGATTAACTATCTAATGGGCCTTATGGCCATATACATTGATAATGAAGGGGGTTAGCATAGGATCCTAACACCATGATTGACTTGTAGTAAAGAGAATTGATGCCATGGTCGAAGCTTTAGTGAAAATTTAGTTTGGCCACTACTAATAATTTTAATTTAGAATGGGTTCAATGTTTAATTTTAGAGGATCATGTACTTAAGTTTGGCCTACAAGGTCCATGATATTGGTGGAGGGATTATAAGTGGGGGAATGTAACAACCTTCACCAAATACAAATTGGACCTCATTTATAGGTGGTTTTTCCTTAGCCTATCCTAGAAGGACATCTTAATAGTCTTTGGTAGGTGAACTCTAAGCAAAAGGCCAGATTTTTTAGGTTTAGAAGCATTACAAAGCTAGTTTGGAACCAAATATATGACTGTTTCACTTGTTTTTCATCATGGGACGGTTACCATTTAGGAAAAGGATTTCTTACTTGTGAATTGCAAGCTTTCATTACCCCTAATGTGGCCGAGGCAAGACTGTGAAAAACATCCTTAGGTTTTTCCCTATAGTTAATTGTACATGGCTCTGGGAGGGTCACCTCCCAGTGATATAATATCCTAACCTCTGTCAAATGGAACGCTACTATCCTACAGGATAGATTATTTTGGATTATCAAATTTAATGTTGCATGGATGCTTGTGTGAATTGAAGTGTTATAATTTATTTGGAAGAAGCACAATGCGTTGGAATCTTATTAATAGTGAGAGGGGGGTAAATCAGTATTAGCGCAATTATGAACAAATTTTACTTCTTATTAAATTTAAACAACACTTAAATTATGCATTCACCATAAAGAGTAACATTCATCCACATATGCACAAAACAAAGAACACAAGATTTTTATGTTTAAACCCAAATGGGAGAGAACCATGGAATGCTTTCTTATATGATAAAGAATACATTCATGGGAAGCACCAACTTCCAAAGTTATTTATCACCGACTGGAAGGAGGCTGCAACCCCTTGATTTACAGGCTACAACCTGAAGGAAACACCGACTCCTTGATTTATCAACACCAACTGGGAGGAGGCACCGATCTCCTGAATTTAAAGGCACCAACCTGAAAGAAGCACCGATTCCCTGTTCCTTGCTCTGTCCTGCCGTCCTAATATGGCTGTGGTAGATCTTCTTACTTTCTATTGATCTGTGCACTCTTCATATTTATTGCACTGTATTCCTTTTTGCGCACCTGCTAAATACTCTGTCCTTCACTAATGCTATATTGTATCATCAGTTCTTCTCACACTTCATGTCACCGCTTCAAAACTACACACTAGTCTTCATAACCTTCTACAATCACACACTGGTTATGGAATTTCATAACCTTCTACAATTTGTGTGTTGTTTCAACATACTGTTATGTTTCTGCACATCTACAAACTTAACTGATACTGCGCATCGACCAGGGTTCTATTGTTTTGTTTTTGCGCATCTATATCAGATAGACTATGACATCCTGTGCACCATCTGCGATACAGTCTTTCTGTTCTTGCACACTCAGTCCATATACTACATCATCCTACACATCCTCTGTTGTCTTGCAATTCTGTCTTTGTGCATCTGCCTTAGATGACTTCACATCATCCTGCGCATCATCTATTGTGATGCATTTCTGTCTTTGCGCATCTGCCTTAGATGACTTCACATCATTGTGTGCATCATCTGTTTTGCTCCATTTCTGTCTGTGTGCATCTGGCTCTCTGCTAGATTATGTTGTGCCCGTTCAACGAGAGATTGATACCCCAATAATTAGAAGCTTGCCAAATCAGGGTACTACCATTTTCGCATCGTCAAGCTTGCTTCAAAATCTACATCTTGGCTTCTTATTGATACTAGACTTGCGCAGATCGTATGTCCACAAGTTGGTCATAGTCTCCCTTCTTCCTTGCTTCACAGTTAAGTTTGCTTACACCTCCGCCACTTGTCATGATCTGCGCAACTGAGGTATCATCCCTTGTGGTTCTTGTGCATACTTGATCCTTTGCATTGTGAGTCTTGTGCACTTTGGAACCACTTCGTGTGGGGTCTTGTGCCCTTGAAGTACCATCGCTTGTGGGTCTTGCACAGTTGACTTGTCCGACCACCTCTTACTTCTGGGATTCTTGCGCACTTCCGAGACTTGCATACATGTCCAACCGCTTCTTGCTTTTGATCCTCTTGCGCACTCCCAAGACTTGTCCAACCACCTCTTTGGCATTACCTTTGACTAGATGGATGGGGATTTGCGCACATACTTTATGTACTTCTTCAAACTAGATGTACTTCTTCAATCTAGATTTTATATACTTCTTCAAACTAGCACAAGGATACTAAGACTCTTTGACATCAATTGACATCAATGACAACCAAAGTTCAACACAATGATTCATTTTTAAGCATGAGTTTCTTACACTTTTACCTAGTATGGCAGTGCACATAGTATGTACTTGTAGAGCAAAGTACAAAGGCACAAAATCACAATGGAGATGGACCATATACAACAGATGTTGGATTTTTGGGGTGAGGTCTCCTACATGATGAGTGAGGAGACACCTTGGTCCTCTCAACTTACCTCTATTCTACCTCAACATAGTCTGATAGAAGTGGCCACCACAAGGTTGATAGACGAGTTATAGAAAAATGAGAGTGTGCACATGCAACATGTTACCCACCCCTAATATCCACGATAAAACATTTCTAACTCTTGACACTTGTTCTCTTCAAAGGTCCTAGCCTTGGAATCCTCCAAATGATGAATGGGAGATGTTGATCATTGAGCCTTCCACAATTATTGGTTTAGGCCCTAATGCTCGTGGTCAAGATGAGCCACCCTTCTGCTTCTTGCTTTGAACATACTGTCTAATGTTTTATATGTCTAGTTATACACCACATCTAGTTATACACCTTATAACACCATATACACTGGGATTTGTTTCTTTATGCAATTGAGTCTTTTTGGCTTAAACTCATTCTCACTAACGGACTTAGATATATTAAATATATAAAGACAACACAACTTGCTATACTCACTTGTAAATAACCAACATAAATCCATTTTAAATCTAAATCCACTAAGCATAGAGAGGGATGAAATTACTTGACATGCATTTTTTTTTTTTTGTTAACGAGGTGAATCGGTAATGGGCGGGTTTTGTACTCACGTGACACGGGGTCGATTCCTGCAGCTTCCACTATAAACCTCGGGCACGAACAGCTGGGGAGTCACCTCCTTTGCAATAGACTTGAACCTGCGACTTGCTTAACAGCCTATACGCCTTAACAAACGGACAGTTGTCAACAGGCCATCATCCCTGCCCCGACATGCATTTTTTTTTCTAGAAGTGTACACAAATATAAATTTGATCCCTTTTGATACTCGATAGATTCATATTTAAAATAGATCTATACTAATTTCAAATTTTTATAATTTTTATGTAAAATTATCATGTACATAACTAGATCTAAGCTTAAGCTGTACATAACTAGCAATAAATTATCATGTAAATTAAACTTCTCCCACCAATTAAAACGCCAAAGTGGCAATGGATCACGAGTACCTGAGATTCGAACTCCAGTTCGGGAGGCACGCCATTTCAATCCTCCTGTTCGACCCATTCTTGTAGTTGCCGAAGAATTCCTTTTAGGCACAATATGTTGTTGCCACCAGTGAGTAAATACAGAAACTGTGCCTGCCCAGTTAGGATTGTATGCAAATTTCGAGTTCACCGCCGTGGTTAGTGTTTTTCTGTTCTTCGATGTTTTAGTCAAAAAAGGGGCTTCCGATAATCTCTTTTGTTATAGTAAGAAAGGTGCATCCGTGAAACAGAGATAACAACTAGGTACCGATAGATCAAAAGCACAAGTCTGGTATCTGTAAGACATTTTTGGAGAATTCAAACAAGACACAGTGACGCCACTTTCTTCAATGGCGAGTTTATGTTGAAAGAAGAAAAATGAGTGTCTGGGATATGATAAATAAGCCATTGTATATATGTGCCCTGAAATAGATTAAAACAGCGAAGAAATCTTGATATGTGAAGCAATTATAACAGCTATTCCATTGATATTATTTGAGATGATGTTTAACAAAAGGAAGTCAAAGAGTTCAGAACTTCACACACACACAACACAGCTGCTGGGTGATTGAAGTTATTTCCTTGGAGAACTTGCAGCTCAGGCTTCCCAACTTCAAAAGAAGAAAATATACCTCTATTTCTTAAACCCTTGAAAACTGCTCTGCAACCTGAACATGAACTGCCATGATCATTTATTGGCGTATATCCATCTCAACTCCAAATCATAAAATGGCAGCTTTTATGAGTCATTTTATTACAAATTTAAAAAGAAAGAGGACTAAGGCTGTAAAAATCCTGTCGTAGTAAAGTAAATCACATTGAATAAGATGTGATAGCATTGATGACAACTGCAGGCTATAATGATATTCTACTCTATAGTCATGGTCCGAACAGTTCTGTGAAGGGAAGCATATATATCATCTGAGCCATATTATTCCTCTCATATGGGCACATTTACTTTTGCCCAATGGAAATTTTATACTTGCACTGCTGTGTATCCTCATCTTTTGAACAACATGTCCATTGCTCTGCAACACCCATTAGCTTGAACCTGAACCTGGGACCGAGGCTGAAGAAGAAGCCATCTTAGAGTACTGTGAAGAGCCATGAGAACTGGAGAAGGAATGTGAGGTGAAAAGAGACTTGATGGAGTGAGCAAGGGAAGAGGCAATGGCTGCCTTCACTTACCCTCTCATGGGGATATGAAAGCATACTTATCATGTGCCTGGAATTGGCCTGGGATGGCATGCTATGAATTCTCTCTCAATAAGTAAATCTACAAACTGAAAGGACTAGATTGGTGACTAAGGATAGACGATGCTGCGAATATATAACAAGTCCATCCGAGATGATTGTTGTGAGTGCAACCGTCAATGGTGAATGCTAAAATTTTTTATATTATTTTATTTGCTAGGTCAACGCCTAGATTAGTCACAATTCAAAAGCAATTTGCTCACGATACTTAACAAAAATTATGATTTGATGTGGCCGCATATTGATTTGCTCCTCTCATATTGATTTGCTCCTCTCTGCCATATAACCTAATTGCGTGGGATTCAAGCAATTTGATATATTATTGCTTGGAGTTAGGGTTCAAGCTCTCTTTTGTCTCAATCAAACCAGTGAACTATCTTTTTTATTATGTCTCCGACATAAAGTGTTTTGTCCAAAGGCATTAGTCGGGGTGACTGTTCATTAATGAACTCTGGGCAAAGGTTGGAACCTTTGTTTGGAAAAAATAAGGTATTTCTGAAATTGTTAATGTGTTATTTTTCTACGTTTTGATTGGCGCTGTGGGCAGTGACGCGTGCCTTGGCTCCTGCGCCCAAGGAGCCGGCGGCGCGATGGCGTCATGGTTTCTTAAATGTTGGCATGTTGGGTTGTCCTCCGAGGCCTAGGGTTTTTGCGGCCTGGTTTTCCTGTGCCGGACGAGGAATGGGTTTCTGGTTTGTACAGGAATGGGTTTTTGCTTGTGTTAAATGCAACGTCTGTACAAGAATGGGTTTCTGGTTTGTGTTAAATGCAGCTTCTGTAGATTTCGTGACGGCTTCCCCAAAGTCTGGTGTGTTGTCCTTCGAGGCCTAGGGTTTTCACGGCCTGGTTTTCCTGTGCCGGACGAGGAATGGCTTTGTGGTTTGTACAGGAATGGGTTTCTGGTTTGTGTTAAATGCATTGTCTGTACAGGAATGGATTTCTGGTTTGTGTCAAATGCAGCTTCGGTGGATTTCGTGACGGCTTCCCCAAAGTCTGTGCAGGGGCCATCCTCATTTTTTTTTCGGTATGGCAACTGGCTGGTTCGTGGTTTTATATCCTATCAACCTTGGTCTCTTCGTCTTTCATTGCCATTTCAAATTGTTTGGGTCTGCACTCTGTTTCGGCGATATCTGTTGCACATTTCGGGAGCTCTGGTTGTTGTTGCAGTTGTTATTGCCCGGGTTCATTTACAGTTCCTCATTTCCAGTCTGCCCTCTCTGGCATCTTTTGGTAGAAGCACAACGGGTTGTGTCTTTTGCAATTTCAACAGGTGCCTCTTCTAACTTTTTCGTCTGCTTCAAATTGCATTTTCTGTTCCATTTTTTGTATAGGAAAAAAAATACGAATTTGTTTTTGTGTATGTTCTATTGGTTTTGGATTTTGGAATTTTACAAATGTGAGAAAACGCAAAAAAAATCTGTGATACCCATTTCATAATATGCCCCCGAGAACTGTATTAATTAGATTTTCAGGGCCGCCATCAAGGCGTCCTACAATCTTTTTGATGAGAACCCTCCTTGAGTATTTCGCCCATTCAACCGCAACCACATCTTTCCCACTCCCGACTGCCATGCAACTCATTTGAGTGGCTAGCGATTCCTCCCGTGTATCCATTTCAATTTCAACCCCCCTGCTAAAATTCAATACAATAATACTATTATTGGAATCTTCGGGACAATGCTTCTACTACATCAACTTCACAGATCTTCTACTTATTTCCTTTTGTTGATAAAATTCACAGAGATGCGATGAAGAGCTTCCAAGTGAACTCGGCCATCAAACACGCTGTCGCTTTCAAAAGCAGTTGAAACGCCTGAACACAATTCTCATTCCGCTCGTTAGTCACTTAGAATGGGTTAAAAGCCACTCAACAGGGAACGCTAATACTTTAAAACGTTTAGGAAAGAGTGAAAAAATAAGGGGTGAGTTAGAACGTAGGCCGACCAAGGTAAAGTTTGTTATTGATTAACTCTTCTTTTTTTAAGATTTAGAATTGAATTGTTTGGTTGTTGTAAAATTTTAAAATAGTTCAAAATTAATAAAAAGGCTAAATCTGGAGAAATTAATTAGTCTCAGGAATCTGTTTCTGCAAAGCAGTTGTTTATAATGCTGGGTTATAGGCCTCAATAATGAAAAACAGAGAATATAAGTACTGATAAGATAAAAATGTTGCTTCCTTTACAAATAAATTCAGAGAGGAAACGAGGATCGTCTATGATATGATTTGCTCAGGGCAGTAATATTCGTAATGCCTCTCATAGCACAAGGGAAATTAAGACAAATAGCAGTGAATACTCACAGTAGATACAAAAGCCTCGAGTCTTTCTAAAGAAGTAACCAGAAAGCGAAGCCAATATTTATAACCGGTCTCAAGAAAACCATTGCAAATGATTTATCATCCAACTATATAGCAAAATATATCACTATCAATCAATTAATAAAACGAACTACAGAGTTACCTTTACAGCTGGTTGAATGTAGATAGGACAAATGCAATAGCAGAGTTTCTACATTACAAGATTTTTTCAAGGCACATCTTAAGCCTCCGTAAATTTCATTGGAAATGTGTTTTTACTTTGTGGGTAATAAGAGATATTTTTTACCCTGCATGTATACGTTTTTTGCAAAACCATCCTGCACAGATGCCCTTCTCAATTCGAAATTGCACAACTCAAGTTGTAACTCAACTATTGTCCATTTTAACTTCACGTTTTAATCCTGTGCAATAGGACTAGTCATCAATTGAATTTTTGAACATATCTCATGTAGCTGCACGCATCCTCTAGGCTCCTTCAGTTCCCAATTATTGGGCATCGAATTAGGTGTTGATGCCTTCAATAAGTTTCTCACCTTTAACCTTGACTCAAATTCTATAAATCCAAAACCTTTAACCCTGTCCATTCTGAGATGCAGAGTGTTCGACAAATTCATGGCAACACGGTTTCATCATAATGCAGATGACCTTCCTCCTCCGTGCACCCAGATGACCTCAAAAGTGACAACTAGGCTGTTCAATAAGCATAATAGAATGCCATGTTCAGTCCATTGTTGAAAAAAATAGTTAATAGTCTAAGATCCGTTGGATTCTCTCCTCAGTATTTGAGCTGTCTCCGCAGTCTGTGTTATGAACTTGGTGGTTACTCGATTCCCTTCTCAATGATGTGATTTTCATTGCTGGCCATGGAGAGTTAATGGTTTCCTCCAAGATACATTTTCATTCGAATACATTGACTCACATCTATGCTGTCTCCTCAAACAATCCTGAAAGAAAAATCTGTTACAACAATAATAAAAAAAACAGCTGCCAACAAGATAGACCGATCATACTATGTGCTTACAGCTGCCATATAACCTGGCAAATTAGCGCCTGCATGCAAGAAAAGGTTAATTGTTTATAATTTTTTCATTATGGTTAGTGTAAGTGCGTAGGTAGAATGCGTCCATGATTAGATGGTCAATACTATGTGCTTACAACTGCCATATAACCTCGCATATTAGCGCCTGCGCCTGCATGCAAGACAAGGTTAATTGTTTATAATTTTTTCATTGTGGTTAGTGTAAGTGTGTAGGTAGAATGCTCCCACGATTAGATGGTCAATACTATGTGCTTACAGCTACCATATAACCTGGCAAATTAGCGCCTGCATGCAAGACAAGGTTAATTGTTTATTTTACTTTAATAGTCAATGTTATTTGGTTTCATAATATTTTTTCATGAACAACATTACTATATTTTAAATTTAATAGTTAATGTTATTTGGTTTCATAAGTTTTTTCCTTGACTTGACAGACATGAACAAAATTACTATGTTATTGAATGAAGAATCTTTGAGCAACGGAATTTTCCAGTAAAAATGCCCTTCTAAATCCACGATCTGTGATTGTGATTCTTACTCTAAGGCCCTTCTATTTCAGCTCAGCTATGATTGCTGAAGTGATTGAGTGCTTGATTATATATACTTAGAAAAGAGGTCGCTCGTGACTGCTCTATTGTTGCATCTCATCGAATATATGCATGAATTATTTTGGAGATTTCAAAATGTTGGGAATTAAAAGTATACTTGGCCATTACGCATTATATATCAGAAGCTACCACCCAAAGAAAGCAAGCCTCCAACTAATGTTGGTTAGCCAGTCTGCTTTCTTCTACAAGAATCTCACTGAACTTTGGGTCCATCTTTTTATTTCTTTTGTACTTTTCCTTCTTAGGCACCAGGCCCATTATTTAACAACAGTGGCATCAAAACTCCCACGAGTTATGGCTCTGGATTCAACTAAAGCCTATTCAAAATTGAATTTGAGTAACTTCATGCCTTTCTTCAAAATTGAATTTTCAAGTAAGTTGTGACAAATTTTTGCCATAGTTACCAAATTTGATTTTTACCATTTATTTTGCAAATTACAAATTATGCACGCAAAAAATTCTTGATTTTTCCATTCTTCTGTTTCTTTGCTTTGTAAGTCATGTAGATGATTGCATCTTGGAGGGTAGCAAAATCTAGTAAAGCATGTTGTTCATCATGAGCTATATCTCTTTTGCAGAATGCTTTCAGCGAATCTATATTCTAAATTCAATCTTTTTCTATTTGATTACAGTTTTATCTTGCACAAATCATTTTTTTTTCCTTTGAAATTCACACTTACAAATTCTCTTCTATCATGATATTTCTATTATTCTCTTATTCAACTAAGTGAATATTTATATGGATTCAGAGACCATTCTGAAATACCTTAAACAACTTGATATCTCCATGAGCTCATCTTTGGGCATGATTTTTTCATGTAGTCTAAATATGCTAAGATTTGGGCCTTTTTAAGGCCTTTTTTTGCCATTTTTCTTCAAAAATTCAGTATAGAATTTCCTTTTTTTAAGAGTTATTTCAATTGCAAATATTGGTTCTTGATTGCATAATCAAGCTGCAATAGGGTTTTCTTAGGGTCTTAATCCATTTATGCAATAAAAAAATCCTATTTGATAAATGGGTGGTTGCATTTTGACCAAAGATTGTCCAGCCAAGTTGGTGATGGTGGCTAGACAATGTCCAAATGTTGCAAAGTTTAGATGTCTTCTCTATTTTTTTCAATTCTTTCCTTGGCATATTGCTGTTACTTTTATTCTTGGTTAATATTAGTACCAGAGTTCTTTGCCATGTAGCTTTTTAATTGGCCTTTTTAAATAATAAGTTCAAAGTTCATAGCTATGTGCATTCACTCCTTCATTCCTAGAATGAATTCTCTTCCAGCTTCTTTGCTAAATCACGTTAAGGCTAAATCTGGAGAACTGAGTTTGAATTTGGAACTGCAAATTTACAAGAAAAAATTCTTGTTTTTTCCATTCTTCTGTTTCATGTAAGGGCTAAATCTGGAGAACTGATTTTGAACTTGGAACTGCAAATTTACAAGAAACCATTTATTTTGCAAATTACAGATTCTGTACCCAAAAAAATCTTGATTTTTCCATTCTTTTGTTTCTTTGCTTTGTAGGTCATGTAGATGATTGCATCTTGGAGGTTAGCAAAATCTAGTAAAGCATGTTGTTCATCATGAGCTATATCTCTTTTGCAGATTGCTTTCAGCGAATCTGTATTCTAAATTCAATCTTTTTCTATTTGATTACAGTTTTATCTTGCACAAATCATTTTTTATTTCCTTTGAAATTCACACTTACAAATTCTCTTCTATCATGATATTTCTATTATTCTCTTATTCAACTGAGTGAATATTTATGTGGATTCAGAGACCATTCCGAAATACCTTAAACAACTTGATATCTCCATGAGCTCATCTTTGGGCATAATTTTTCCATGTAGTCTAAATATTCTAAGAGTTATTTCAATTGCAAATATTGGTTCTTGACATTGCATAATCAAGCTGCAATTGGGTTTTCTTAGGGTCTTAATCCATTTATGCATTTAAAAAAAATCCAATTTGATAAATGGATGGTTGCATTTTGACCAAAGATTGTCCAGCCAAGTTGGTGATGCTGGCCAGACAATGTCCAAATGTTGCAAAGTTTAGATGTCTTCTCTATTTTTTTCAATTCTTTCCTTAGCATATTGTTGTTACTTTTATTCTTGGTTGATATCAGTTATACGTTGTCATTCTTCTCTGGAAGAACCAGAGCTCTTTGCCATGTAGCTTTTTAATTGGCCTTTTTAAATAACAAGTTCAAAGTTCATAGCTATGTGCATTCACTCCTTCATTGCTAGAATGAATTCTCTTCCAGCTTCTTTGCTACATGTATATTTTTTTGCTTTTTGTAATAGATATCCTTTTTCCTATTTGGCTTATGTCACTATTTGTAAATAATGGTCTTCCAGTTTGCTATAATACTTACATATATTGTTTTGCAATGTGTCCATTGGAAATATTTCATTCTCTTTGCACTTGTATATATATTATACTTCTTTTTTGCTCATCGTAATCCATGAATTTTTCCAGTCTATGCTCATAAAAATAGGGTCGATGCCCAATGCCGCTCATTTTAAATTTGCGTAGAATACTGAAATCGTTCTTCACCTTACTCAAGTTAACAATTTGTAATGCCCCAGAATGATTAATGTTGACAACTGGTCTAGAATTCACACCGGTACCTTAACAAAAGGCAAGAATGGTGAGTCAAAACATATGCCTACTCCTACAGATCAAGAAATATTCTTTACTTGCTACTGGAAATGGGGAGGCAAAGTAGGTATATACTTGGTCAGATTATGTTTCCAAAAGCTACAAATGATATATATAAACAAACAAACAAAAACTTATTTTGCAACATATCTACAATCAGTTAAAGAGTCATACTCTTGCCAGCAAGATTGGCTACATCATCTAGATGGAAACCCACAGTCTACTCAAGTTCTTTGAAATATCCTTTGCTGGGCTCTATATGAAACATACCACTGAAAGGTGCAAAGAAGAAAAATGCATAACTAGGTCAGCTTATAATTTCGAACAAACACATTAAATTTATTGTAAGCCTTTGGTCAAACATACCTGCATAATATGAATAAAGTATCCATTGAACAAAACAAGGTACAAAAACCTGTTCCTGATTTGTAACTCTCTCATTTCGTTTGCAAAATGCAAATGTCAATAAGTGTACCAGGAAAGCGTTTACAGGAAGCCATTTACAAGTCTATTAGCTTACCCTTGGGTGATTCCTAGAGTTATTACAGGCAATTTTTTTTCGCAAAAATCACAAAAAATTTAAAAGTGGTATTGATCTAAACTCTTCAACAAACGTAATTTAAAATAAATTTCTTACAGAAATGTCTATCGAATTGTTTTCCAACATAGCTTTCATTGCAAGTGACTATGCAGAAGATACTGTTTTGTTTGGTTCATTGTGTACAAGTGTCACAAACAATGTGACTTATTTTTGCTTATTTCGAAAGTTGCATTTGCCATGCAGGTTTTTCTTGCTGTCTTTCTTGTTGTGATGGAGAGCATTGAACACAATCAATGTTCTAGCATAGGAGCAAGATCTATTCCGATTATACGAGGGGCATTTGATGGTATTGATATTGCTTTGTCAAGAAACCATTTGTTTCGTTTGCAAGCTTTTCATTCCCTCCTGTCAAGAACAATGTGCGGAGAGGAGAGTCCTATGGTGTCAAAACTAGACACAAAACACATGATCACTCTATGGCATGGTTCTCTTCTATCTTCATAATACATGCATCTCAGAATCGAGCATCTCTGAATCCAGTGGCCTCCCAAACTCACTGTGGCTCAGGCTCTCTTGATGTGACTTACTTGAGGAAGGCTATGAGTGCTTGTTTTCAGAGGGACAAAGCTTCGAAACTTGAATCCTAAGATCATGCCCCCTTTGTCAAGTACAAAGTAAGAAGCAGTACAATATTCTGCTGCAAGTTTCACTCTTGCAGGTTTCTTCAATTCCACACACCGATCTGAAGAATGGTTGCGCTTCCCGCAATGCTGACAAGGATGAAGATCAAAACACTGATATTTCATATGGCCTACTCGATCACAACATTGGCATCTAGAACTATGAATAGGTCGTACATCTAACATGATTTCACTATTTTATGGTAGTTGATAGGAATCATCTTCAAACAAAGGGTTATCCTGAACAAGCACTAGTTCAGAATGTTGATTCATGTGTTGTACATCTTCCTCTTTTGCTTTCAAATTCTGCAATTGATTGATGACAGTTTGAAGTGTGTCTTTGTTGATTGTGATTGAGTCATATGCAGCTGAATGTACTAGAGTATTCAACAACTCTAATGTTTCTTATGCATTAGACATTGTGATTACAGTTTGAAGCCTCCTTATGCAGGTAGGACCAAGTACAAAAGACCCAATCAAACTTAGGGCTTCTTGCAACTCCGCCGTTTACAAGCAATATTTCAGCAGATTCAAACTTAGAAAGTGAGGGGTGTTGGTCTCAGCCGAAAATGCACCCACATTCAATGTACAATTCAAATTTCCTTAGTTTTGGTACTATACAAAACACACATGCAAGTACCAAACATACACAAGAACTTACAATAAAAAATAGTTGCAAGTTACATTTATGAATCTGCTATACCTGAATGATGTGGACCTAGTTCTACAACTTTTCTTCTTTTGGAGCAGGTGTAGCAACAAGCTGCAAACTTGCTTGGATCCTTCAGGTGGGCACACCAAACTAATCTCGAATATTCTTTGCAAGCTCACTTATGTCAATCAAGTGCAACTTATCTTCACAATGACGTAGGATAAATGATGGCTAGAGAAAGAGCGATCAATCCTGCATTTCAATCAATTATGTGCACTATGCATGTCACTCCATTGATGAGAACGCAACTCTCCAAAGAGTCTTCACAACGAAGAAATCCCCGCAGTCTTCAATATGCAGCTCGCAAAATGTAGGGCACAATGGTCTTAACTCAGAGATAACGCCACTTAACTCAGAGATAACGCCACTAGTCAACTTCTAAGTCAAAACACAACTCTTCACAGTTCACAAAAGAATGCAAACCATTTCTATGCAACTTTCAACTACAAGGATATTAGTGTAAGAGTTTGCATGGGTAAATGCAATTCCACTGCTTACAAAATACTTATTTACAACAATAAAATTGAGCAATTGGTGCTCATCGCAATTTTCCACAATATCATAATTTTGAAAATGAAACTAATATTTTCCAAGTAGGCAAATCATGCATGAAATTCAGCCTTCACTTATCAAACATAATTCTCATCAAGATTCACAGATTACTTACAGTCATCAATCTGATTCACGCACCACACTTCTTGAGGACTCAACACAAGAGTCAATGGTTTCCACGAGGTCACTTCAATAGATATCACCGATGTTCAAGAGCAGTCTTGAAATATTGCTCGCAGCTATTGAGTGATGAAGAAGCAGCTCACAACTTACTTCAAGAGAGAGGTCGCAACTTTTCATAGGCAGTCCAAACAGGTCTCAACACTCCCATGCAATGGTCATAAATTCACACTGGTGGAAAATCTCCCACGTAAAAAATCCACTTCACGCAGGGTCAGCTCAAGAGACACAGTATCCATGTAGTCTTTATAAAAGCCAAAAGTGATTGAGAACTATTGTCAATATCAGGCATGGAGTCAAGGACTCGAGTCTCCCTAGGATTTATTTTCTCAAACTCAGATAACTTGTGCAAATCTTTTGTTGTAGTTTGCTCCACTTCCATGCTTTCAAGCTGAGATCCAAAGGTACTTTATCACCAATAATTGGCAAATCCTGTCCAAAACTTGGCCATATCAACAGTCATTCTCGAGCTTAGCAACATTACGAAAGTTGTTACATCCATGACACTCAGCCTTTTGATCAACGTTCTTATTCGTATCTTTACTATTCATGGAGGTATTTACATTACCAGATGATGTATGATTTTCATTCCTCCTCCAAATAAATTTTGATGAAAGCTTCGCATAAGATAATGTGGAACTTTGGTTGATCTCTCTTATCTATTTCTGAAACATAGAAGCATCCTTAAAGTTGCCTTTAGAGCTAAGTATTTTAATCCTGTCACCAGGCTTTGTAACAGGATAAATATCACCAACACAAGTGTCAATGTATCTGGGCGGCTTGGACGACTCAACTTTCTTGGGCACATAAACCACTACATGAAGCTTCATTAGACACTGGTTGTCGACATTTAAATTGTTCTCCTTTTTCTTCAGTTCAAGCTCGTGTAAAGACCAACATAGTGTCAAAAATGCACTGCAACGCAACATGCACAGTCACATATGAAGAGAGAAATATCATCGCACATCACTTGCAAAGAGAAGAGAGAAGAGTGAGTTATGGAAGCATTTTTTTCTTGTGGTTGCACGTCACGGGAATATGCCCTAACTCTATTGTTCCTTTGAACTTGAATCGAAAATGCTAGATGATGCAACAACGCTTCCACACAAAATCTGAGAAGTTTTGTGATCGGATAGATCTACTCCGTGGATGGTTCGTGATGCCAAAAAATACGAGGCGATTGTCTGGTCCACCGGTGCCCTGACCTCACAAGAGTTGCAGAGATTAGGGCAGCTTGGCATTCTTCAAATTAGCTCCAACAACTAAATTAGATCAATCCGTCGATTTCAATTCCACAACTGATGAAAGGATCTCCTACTTGCTTGTCGAGTTGAAAGGAAGAAGCATAGTGCCCATGACATACTCTACAAGATCACATCTTCAGAGATTAGGGTTTCTACCAGCATCACTGTCCACGCGGCAGCCTTCAAGCAAACTCCAAGTCGCAGGAACACAACAGCCTTAAAACTGAGTGAAATGTCACTCCATGATATCTTGGTAGCAGTCTTCAAGTCACGCAGCAGTCTTGATCATTGAAATGTGTAGCAGCGAATCACATTGCAGCTACCATATGTTATCAAAGCAACCTCCAGTGTATGAACCAAGGTTTTACATGAGTCGATCTTGAACTCGGTACAGCCAAAGAACCTTATGAATATGAATCGGGAGGGATCACACATTGTGCTATAACATGTGAAGGAAACATTCTGAAGAATCCTCTTGTGATGGGCGTTGGAAGCGCATTGGAAAAGTTGGGGCTTGTGGTTTCAGTCGAATTTGTGGAGGATGTTCTCAAATTAACCTACGTGGCGGGTAAGGAGGCCTTAACAAGATACACATCTCCATCACGTGGAATTCTCTAGAGGATTTGCTTGGCAAAGATGAATTGTTTGACGCGATGTGGGACTGCAGTAAGGTAATGAAGGCAGAGGTAGATGTAATGTCTCTCACTTGAGAGAAATCGCCCTCTCAAATTCACACCCGAAGAGATGGAGAGAAACGCAACAGACTTCATAGTTGGAAAGAGTGGTAGCTCATTTCACAAATTAGGGTTCCGCAGCACCCAAATGGAAGTATTCAAGAACACGCTCGACATCAAAAACACGCTCTGCAATAGTGCACAGAAAATAATATGCAATGGGTAAAGTGCAGGACTGAGGAGGAAAGAAGGCAGAGGCATGTCTATGTAGAGAGCATAGCAAAGAATCTGGTAGAGGGTAGACATAATGGCAGGTAGAAGTTACACCTGAGAGAATTCATCAAATAAAAATGTCCATACAAATTAGGATTTACAGGTCTGGAAAATCTAACGGGAGAAGGAATAGCAGGTCTGGAAAATCTAACGGGAGAAGGAATAGCAGGTCTGGAGGAGGGCAGAACCTTAAGTCTCAAAAATTGCACATGTCATAGGTTACAAATCAGGAAGACTAGCAGGCAGGATGGTAACGTACAAGCCACAATGAGGTTGCAGGTAAACGGTCACACAGAGGCATAATAAGGCAGATAAGTCATGCGAATAGCCATTAGGGTTAGGTAAATTCAATAGGCCTAGTTTTGCAAACTGAGCACTGAGCAAGCAAGATGGTAAAATGGCATATCTGAGAACAGACAGCATGCTAATACGTGCTCTGATACCACTGTTGATGCCTATTGGGAAAATAGGCATAAATGAATTGAAGACAAGAAGATAGGTTTTAACTCAAATGTTCAATATATACATTGATCATTTATCCTAGGATTTCATATTCCAAGAGGTCTTTTGGGTGACTCTTTGTCTCCCTTACACGTTAATATTCCTTACACCGTTAATATTCCTCACACCGAGGATTAGCCTCCGACAAATGGCATAGAACTTCATGCTATAATTTTAGTGATTGGCCAATCCCACACTAGTTGGGCTCAATAAGTTGGGCTTGTATTCCTTACACCGTTAATATTCCTCACACCGAGGATTAGCCTCCGACAAATGGCATAGAACTTCATGCTATAATTTTAGTGATTGGCCAATCCCACACTAGTTGGGCTCAATAAATTGGGCTTGTATTCAACGAGGGCAAGTGTTTAAATTCATGGAATTCCAATGCTTGTCCATTTATTTATGGGATGTTGTAGGAATGGAAAAGAAGTTGGCAAATTGATGATTAGGCCCTTAGCCATAGCAACCAAGTTTCATTTTATCAAAACCATGATTCATTTAGAGGGTTAAGGTTGCCCACTGGGTAAGAAGGCTTGCAAAGGTGTATCCTTACAAACTTAGTTGCTAAAATTTATTTTGCATAGTATATGGAAGCCTTGGGAGGCCATTAATCCCTTTTATCCCATGGCGAGATATTTCCATTCGAATGGGCTTGTCCTTCAATGATCATTGTCTATGGTGACCCCTTGTGTGACTACATGAGGGTAATCCCTTTAGAAAATTGACTCGGTTCTTAGTTAAGACATTGTTCTAGAAGGGCAACTAGTCTACAAATGCCATGATTGACTTGCAATAAAGAGAATTGATGCCATGGTCAAATCTTAAGTGAAAGTTTAATTTGGCCGATACAAACAATTTTAGTCTAGAATGGGTTCAATGCCTAATTTTAGAGGATTTTGTACTTAAGCTTGGCTTGCAAGGTCCACAAGGTTGGTGGTGTGACTATAAGTGGGGGAGTGTAACAACCTTCATCAAATATGAATTTGACCTCATCTATGGGTGGTTCTTCCTTAAGCCTATGTTAGAAGGACTTCTTAATAACCTTTAGAAGGTGAACTCTAAGCAAAAGGCTTGGTTGTTTAGGTTCAAGAGCCTTTCAAAGCTAGTTTTAGAACCTAAAATATGAATGTTTCCCTCGTTTCTAATAATGGGAGGGTTACCATTTAGGAAAATGCTTTCTTACCTGTGAATTCCAAACTTGCATTACTTCTAATGTGGTTAGAGAAAGATTGTGAAACACATCCTCAGGTTTTTTCCTATAATTAAGTGTACATGGGTTTGCAAGGGTTGCTTCCTAGTGGTAAAATATCCCAATATCTGTTAAATGGAAAGTTACTATCCAAAAAATAGATTATTATGGATTATTGAATTCAATATTACATAGATGTTTGTGTGAATTGAAGTTTTATAATTTGCTTAGAAGAAGCACAATGATTCATTTTTAAGCTTAAGCTTCTTGCACTTTCACTTAGTATGGCAATGCGCATAGTATGTAGTTGTAGATCAAAATACAAACCTATAAAATCATAATGGGATAGACCACTTTCATTAGATGTTGGATTTTGTAGATAAACCCCTACACAATGAGTGGGAGACACGGGAGACACCTTGGCCCTCTCAACCTACCTCAACATAGTCTCATAAAAGTGGCCACCACAAGGTTGGTAGACAAGTTATAAAAAAGTGGAAGCGTGCACACGGTATCTTGAAAAGTCCTAAGCCTTGAGAGTCGCGACCCTCCAAATGATGGATGGATGGTAGATGTTGATCGATGAGCCTTCCACAATGATTGGTTGAGGCCTAGCACTCATGATCAAGATGAGCCGCCCTTTCACTTCCTTGTACAAACATGATTGTCTAATGTTTTAAACATCTAGTTATACATGTTATAATAAATTGCCATGTAAATTGAACTTGGGCTCCCACAGATTAATGTTAAGAATTGTAATCTCAATGATACTATGTTGGTTAATTAGTTGATTCAATGGTCCTAAGTTGGTTAATTAGTTGAGTCAATGGTCCTAATTTGGTTAATTAGTTGAGTTATTAGTTAATTCTAGTTTGACTAGGACACTTGGTTGTCCCATAGTATTGGACAGTGGTATTGATGTGATGTAATCCTATATATGTTCATGGTTAATAATCAGAAGGCAATGAATATGCCCACTCGTGTTCCATCTTTTCTGTCTTCTATATTTTAACATGGTATCAGAGCGTATGGCATGATCCATACCTGTTGTCGAGTAAGCCTTTTCACATAGTGGAAAGCACACATGCGTAGATCAAGACGGAACACATCGGCGTGGAGGAGAAGCTTCACAGCTTTGGGGCCGCATCAAAAAAAAATTATTATTTTTTCTGTTAGAGCCACCGACTCACTTTCTGTTAAGGAAAAGAGAGCCACCGACTCACTTTCTGTTAAGGCAAAGAGAGCCACCAACTCACTTTCTGTTAAGGCAAAGAGAGCCACCGGCACATGTTCTGTTAAGGCAAAGAGAGCCACCGACGCACTTTCTATTAAGGGAAGGAGAACCATCGATACACTTTCTGTTAAGGAAAAGAGAGCCACCGATGCACCTTCTGTTAAGGAAAAGAGAGCCACCTACGCACTTGTTCTTAAGGAAAAGAGAGCCACCAACGCACTTGTTGTTAAGGCAAAGAGAGCCACCGAAGCACTTGTTGTTAAGGAAAAGTGCGCCAAACACTATTAGCTTAAGAAGTTGTGCCACTCTGTTTAAAGATAGTCATACAAAATGGAAAGTACCAGGATGAAGCAGATCTCTGAACCAATGCTAACCGGCACCAACTACGATTTTTGGTCAATCAAGATGAAGACGTTTCTCCAACTCAACAAATGTTGGGATATGGTTGAAAATGAGTTCATAGAACCGACGGCAATTGTTGTTGCTTCTGTGTCGAACGCTCTCAAGAAATCCCTTGAAGAAAGACGAGATCGAGATCTCACGGCAAAATGGTTGATCTAAAGCTGCATTAAGGAGTCCATATTCTTGCGGATCTCAGGAGCTACCACCGCATATCAATCATGGAATCTCCTTGCAACTGCATACAAAGGTACCGACATAGTTAAAATGGTAAGAATACAAACCCTTAGACTTCAGTTTGAAAGTCTTAAAATGAATGAAAGTGAAACTGTAAATCAGTTCATGACTAGGGTTTCGAGTATTGTGACTCAATTCCAAACCTATGGCGAAGTTTTGGAACAAAAGGTTGTTGTCCAAAAGGACCTCAGATGTCTTACTAAGAAGTTTGCTATGGTTGTCACTGCAATAGAAGAATCTAAAGATCTGTCCAAGTTTACCCTAGAAGAGTTAACAGGGTCCCTTCTATCCCATGAAGCTCGACTCAGTCAAGAGGAAGAGTCTCTGTCAAATGCATTCAACACTCAAGCTTCATTCAGCAGAGGCTAAGGCAGAGGAAGTAGAGGACGAGGAAGAAGAGGAAGAAGTTCTCATTCTATAGAGGATAGAACTGCTCATGAACATTCTGAACACTATGATCACTCTCACAACTCTCAGAACCAGAGAGGGAGAGGAAATAAATGGACTAATAGGTCCAACATTTAGTGCAACTATTGCAAGAAGCATGGCCACTATAAACGAGACTGTAGAAAGAAGCAAGGAGATCATAACAGTGGCAGAGCCCATGTCTCCAATGTTGAAGAAATCTCATCAAAAGTCATGTTTCTCTCATGCCAAGCAACTAAAGAAGAATACCATTCAGATGTATGGTTTCTAGACAGTAGCTACAGCAATCATATGACAGGTAACAAATCATTATTTTTGGATCTAGATCCATCTGTTAATTCAAAGATAAATCTTGGTGATCATTACCTTGTTCCTGCTCAAGGAAAAGGAGTTGTTCCCGTCCTTACTAAAAAGAATGGAAAGAAGCTAATACATGATGTATTTTATGTTCCTAATATGAAATTCAATCTAATCAGTGTGGGTCAACTGATTCAGAACAAGTATGACGTCAGGTTTATTGATTCATATTGTGTTGTCTATGATAAAGCCCTTAGTAGAAGACTCTTAGCAAAAGTTGAAATGACCAAAAACAGAATCTTCCCACTCAGTCTGAGAAGTACTATCATGTCATAGTCATATGCACATACTGTTTCCAGTCTAGATGAAACCTCGTTGTGGCATTGTAGGTATGGTCATCTACCCTTTCAGAGTCTCAGTCATCTGCAAAAACAATTCATGGTCAAGGGGTTACCAATTATGAATGAACAGTCTAGTTCTTGTGAAGACTGTATCTTATGAAAACACCAGAGGAACAATTTCCCCACTTCCACAAATCGATCCAAAGAACACCTTGAGTTAGTTCACACAGACCTATGTGGACCCATGCAAAACCAGTCCATAGGAGGTTGCCTGTATTTTATGACCTTTATTGATGATTATAGCAGGAAAGTCTGAATCTATTTCCTCAGACACAAATCAGATGCCTTCTCAAAATTCAAAGAGTTCAAGGCATTGACTGAAAAGCAGTCAGGTAAATCCATCAGAATACTCAGATCAGATGGTAGAGGTGAGTATGACTCACATGATTTTGCAGAGTTCTGTAAGCAGCATGGCATCCATCTCTAGTTCACTACCAGATACACTCCACAGCAGAATGGGGTTGCTGAACGAAAGAATCAGACCATCATGAACATGGCCCGAAGTATTTTGTCAGACGATTATTGGGCTAAAGCTATTGCATGTTCAGTTTACTTATTGAACAGATCTCCCACAGTAAGTGTTAAAGATAATATTCCTGAAGAACCATGGAGTGGCACTACGATTAGTGTTTCACATCTCATAGTATTCGGATGTGTGGCATTTGCACACATACCTGATGAATTGAGGAAAATATTGACAAGAAAAGTGAAAGATGTATCTTCACTTGTTACAGTGAAAATCATAAGGCTTACAAATTGTATAATCCTGTTACCAAAAAGCTTATGGCGAGAAGAGATGTGAAATTCCTTGAAGATAAATGTTGGAGTGATCCTCATAATGATACAACAGATATTCAACAGAAATATAGTCCTGCACCACTAGAACCACTTAGAATGCCCAGAATGGAGGTACAACAAAAACAAGAAGCAACACCAACAAACAGTCCACCTCAGAACCAGAGAACTAGAAGCTTAAGGGAGTTATATGAACAGACTCCTGTTATTGATGAGCAACTACAAAATGCTCTATTTTCCTGTCATCCAACATCATTTGATTAAGCAGTAAACGATGCACAGTGGGTACAAGCAATGAATGAAGAAATTGATTCTATTGAAAGGAATCAGACTTGGGATCTTGTTAATCTCCCATCCGACAAAAACAGTATTGGACTAAAATGGGTCTATAAGACCAAACTAAATGAAAAAGCAAAGATAGAGAAGAACAAAGCAAGGTTGGTTGCAAAAGGATTTGCACAACAATATGGTGTAGACTATGATGAAACCTTTGCTCCAGTAGCAAGGATGGACACCATTAGAGATGTACTTGCAATAGAAGCTCAAAACCAGTGACTTGTTTATCAAATGGATGTAAAATTTGCCTTTCTCAATGGCATACTTGAAGAAGAAGTCTATGTAGACTAGCCACCTGGTTATGTTGTCAAAGGTCAATAACACAAGGTATGTAAGCTGAAAAAGGCCTTGTATGATCTAAAACAAGCTCCATGAGCTTGGTACAGAATAATTGATTCTTATCTCATCAACAATGGATTCAACAAGAGCAACAATGAACACAATCTTTATGTCAAAACAAATCAGCAAGGTAACATTCTACTTGTATGTCTTTATGTTGATGATATGATTTATACTGGAAATATGATGCTAGGAGAATTTAAGACAGTCATGGAAAAGGAGTTTGAAATGACTGATCTTGGTCTCATGAAGTACTTCCTCGGTCTAGAAGTTGACCAAAGTGAAAATGGCATCTTCATATGTCAGCATAAGTATGCTACAGACATTCTGTAGAGATTCAGAATGGACAAATGCAAACCAACAGAAACCCCCATTGCTATAGGAACCAAGTTAAGCAAAAATAATGAAGGACCAGAAGTAAATTCTACAATTTACAAAAGATTGGTAGGAAACTTAATGTATTTGACTACAAGTAGACCTTATTTAATGTATGTTGTGAGTTTGATCTCTAGATTATGGAGTCTCCCAAAGACTCTCACTCGAAAGTTGGAAAAATCAATTTGAGATATGTTGTAGGCACAATTGGTTATGGACTCTGGTACACTCATTCACCAGACAGTACTCTTACAGAGTACATTGACAGTGATTATGCAAGCAGTATTGATGATAGGAAAAGCACATGTGGTTATGCTTTTCATTTTGGTACCAGTTTGATTTCATGGGCCTCTCAGAAACAACCGATTGTTAGTATGTCTTTTGTAGAAGCAGAATATGTCACAGCAACTACAACAACATGCCACGCAGTTTGGCTAAGAAGACTTTTGAAGGATATGGGACACACAGAAACAAGACCAACAACTTTTTATTGTGACATTAGTTCAGCCATACAATTGTTCAAACATAATGTGTTTCATAGAAAGAGTAAACACATTGACACTCACTATCACTTTATACGTGAGTTAGTCAATAACGGAAATATTATTTTGATGTTTCGTGGCTCTAAGGAGCAATTGGCTGATATGTTCACCAAACCTTTGGCTCCATTTGAGTTTCTAAGGAAGCACTTAGGCATTGATAGTGTTGAGAATACCATCTCATTTGAGATTAAGGGGGTGTGTTAGGAATTGTAATCTCAATGGTCCTAAGTTCGTTAATTAATTGAGTCAATGGTCCTAAGTTGGTTAATTAGTTAATTCTAGTTTGAGTAGGACACTTGGTTGTCTCATAATATTTCTTGTCCCATAGTATTGGACAGTGGTATTGATGTGATGTAATCCTATATATGTTCATAACTAATAATCAGAAGGCAATGAATATGACCACTTATGTTCCATCTTTTCTGTCTTTTATATTTTAACAATTAAAACCGGTCCACAACTATACTCACCTGTATATAATAAATTGCCATGAATATTATAATTAGTATTGGCAAATCCAAGTGATATTTGCATATTTTCCTCCGAAACTATCATTCTCCTTACGTTCACAATCCCAACGCCAAAGTGGCAATGGATTACGAGTCTTAGATTCGAACTCCAATTCGTTTGGCACGCCATTTCAAGCGTTACGTTCGACACCTTCTCGCAGTTGCCAAAGAAATCCTTTTCGGCACAAAATGTTGTTGCCATTGGTGAGTAAATAGAGAAACCGTGCTTGCCCAATTAGGATTAGATACAAATTCTGAGTTCATGGCCGCGGTTAGTGTTTTTCTGTCCTTGGAGGTTTTGCCAAAATAGGTTTAAGGGGTTTCCGACAATCGCTTTGGTTATTGAAAGAAAAGTTCAACTGTCAAACAGATATAACAACAAGGTACAGATTGGAAAATAGGGCAAAATTTAAAAGATAGAACAAGAGCACAAGTTTGAGATCCATACAGACATATGTTTTAGGACAAAGATACAGCACAAATTTGTCTGTTGTGTTTGTTTACTCTGCAGGGCCATGCATCTGTCTTTGTTTTTGGATGATTCTGTTTTTTTTCTTTTTTATGCTTGCTTTTATTTATTTATTTTTGTAATTTCTTTTTTAGTAGGTAATTATTTTGGGATAAAGCCAAGACACTTCTTTTCATTTCGAGAATAGGATTCAGAGTAAGCTTTAGATTTTTCAGAGCACAACGTTAGGTTATCAAAAATCTCAGTCACATCTTGTTAGAAACGGGTGACAACCGGCTATGACGGTAACTATGTAACTGACTAACTAAATATGTAGTTATTAGTAACCGTGTAAGAAATGTATATGTTTCTTGTATTCTCGTAAGAGAAGATATTGGAGAGTTGTGAGTTGTTGTAAATCTTCAGATTCTGAATAATAAGATACCGATACCATTGCTCTGTGGATGTTTCCCTAAGAGAGGGTTTTACCACGTAAATCTCTGCGTATATCTCATGTGTGTGTATTTATTTTCTTTCTTGTTTTATTTGCCTCCGCTGCATATTGTATTTTGTGGCTGTTAGATCCAACAAGTGGTATCAGAGCTTGGTAGAAAGCCACAGAGAACGAGAAAGCCGAATGATCATTGTTTTAAGATTTAAATTGGTTTTACGGGTCAAAAGTTACCGGAGGAGAAAAGTTTGAAATCCTGTGTAAAGGAGCGGTAATATTAAACTACCGCAGGTCTGAAACTTAGTGGGGCGCGGCACTTTATGGCACACTTATAGAAATCAAAAATCTTACGGACTACCGCGGCACTGAACCATCGAGAGGCGCGGTACTGTTTTCTGTTTGAGGTAAAATGTGAATAGTTATTTTTTGTTTGAGATTTCACGTGAAAGAAAAATTGCTGCCGTGATGTCGTGAATATTTGAAATGTTTTTGAGATATAAAGCATATGGTGGATGGGAGTTATAAGGGATGGTTTATTAAAAGGTTTTTTGTTATAAGGTTTAAAGGTGGGAGTTATAAGGTTTAACATATTATTTCTTGATTGTTTAAAATATATATATATATAAGAAATAAAACCTTTATTCCATTGTTTTTTGGAATTTTTTAAATTATAAAACCTTTATTCCATTATTTCAAAAAGGGTTTCCCTTATAAAGTTTTTTGACCTGGTGTTTTCTTGAGAAAATGGCAAAAACGCAGAGTGTTAAGTTTGAAATTGAGAAGTTCAATGGGAGCAATAATTTCGAGTTGTGGAAGGTCAAGATGCGGGATATGCTCATGCAGCAAGGAGTTGCGAAGGCACTGGCAGGGAAAATAAAGAAACCCCCAGATATTTCAGATGGAGACTGGAGCGAGATGGATGAAAGAGCTCTCAGTGCTATTCGTCTGTGCTTGGCCGGCGATGTTTTATTTAACATCGTGTCTGAAACTACAGCAGCAGGTCTTTGGACAAAGTTGGAAAGTTTGTACATGACTAAATCCTTGACGAATAAAATCTTCCTGAAGCGGTAGTTGTTTACCTTGCGTATGAAAGAAGGTACAAATATTTTTGAACACTTGAATGCGTTCAATACTCTTATTTGTCAGTTGACTAGTATGGAAGATATTATTAAATCTGAATACAAGGCGATTTTACTGTTGTGCTCTCTGCCTGAGTCTTGGGCACATTTTGTAACCTCTATCAGTTTTAGTTCTACTGAGTCTATTACCTTCGATGAAGTTGTGGGAGCCTTACTTTCTGAGGAAACTCGAAAGAAATATAGTCTTGAAACCTCGACATTAGAAGTAATGGTGGCCAGAGGAAGAACTAGTGAAAGAGGACAACATTCAAAGGGTACATCAAGGTCAAAGTCGAAGGGCAAAAAGAGTAAATTGAAGTGTTGGTACTGCAATAAAGCAGGACATCTGAAGAAAGACTGCTGGAAACGCAAGCGAGCTTCTGAGGAGGAGGACTCTACAAAGGAGGCGAACATAGCCAAGAATGATTCAGGTATGATCGATGAGGTATTATCTACATCTACTGTTTTACAATACCATTCTGACTGGTTAATTGATTCTGGAGCATCTCACCACATGTGTCTTCATAGAAATTGGTATTCGTCATACCAATCTATAGATGACGGGGTAGTTTATATGGGAAATAATGTTACATGTAAAACTGTTGGGGTAGGGAGTATCAGAATTAAAATGTATGATGGGACTGTTAGGACTCTAACAGATGTGAGACATGTACCTGAATTAAGGAAGAACTTGATATCAATGGGAGTTCTTGATGATGCTGGTTACAAGTTTACAGTTCAAGGTGGAGTTATGAAGATATCGAAAGGTATCTTGGTTGTTATGAAAGCAAACAGAGTTGGGAACCTGTATAGACTTAAAGGGAGGACGGAAGTTGATCACGCAACAGTAGCATCGGTTGGTGCATCAACAGACATCACTCGTCTATGGCATCAGCGGTTAGGTCATATCAGTGAAAGAGGTATGAAGGTACTTGCTGATCGAAAGTTGCTTCCTAGTTTAAAATCTGTAGATTTGAAGTTTTGTGAGCACTGTATTTATGGTAAACAGGCTAGACAAAAATTTAAATCTGGAAAACACACTAGTAAAGGTATCCTAGACTACATACATTCTGATCTTTGGGGTCCATCTCCAAAAATTTCTTATGGGGGATCGTCATATTTCGTCAGTTTTATAGATGATTACTCGAGGAAAGTTTGGATCTATTTATTAAAGAGAAAAGATGATGTTTTTGATATATTTAAGCAGTTTAGAGCTTTGGTTGAGAAGAGCACTGGCAGGTTCATTAAATGTCTTGGAACAGATAATGGAACCGAATTTACTTCAAAGGAGTTTGATAATTATTGCAAGCAGGATGGGATTGAGAGGCATAAGACCACTGTTTACACTCTGCAGCAGAACGGCATTGCTGAATGCATGAACGGGACTCTTCTTGAAAGAGCAAGGAGTATGCGAAGTTGCAGCAGGAATTGTGGGGAGAGGCATTACTTATAGCTTGTTACCTGGTCAATCGATCACCATCAACAGCAATTGACTGCAAAATTCCAGAAGAGGTATGGACAGGTCAATCATGTGATTATTCTAATCTTAGAGTATTTGGTTGTGAAGCCTATGCACTTATTCCGAAAAATCAGCGTTCCAAACTCGATCCTAAGTCAAGAAAATTGATCTTTGTCGGATATGGTGATGGTGTTAAGGGATATAGGTTGTGGAATCCTACTGTCCACAAAATCATCATAAACAGAGATGTAAAATTTGATGAACTTTCTCTGACAAATTTAGATGTAAGTAATGATTTGAAACAGGCTAATGTACCACAGTTTCAGTAAATTTAGTTTGATACACAGTCATCTGCGAGGGGGACTCATGAGGATGTCCAGGAAGAGGATATTCATGAGGACACTCCTCAGGAAGAGGATGAGCAGACAGAAATAGAGGAAATACCACAACAAACTCTACGGAGATCTACGCGGAACAGAACTTTTCCAAAGAGGTATGATGATTTTGTTTTCATTTCTAATGAAGGAGAACCTGAAAGTTATAAGGAAGCATTAGAAGTGTCTGACAGTGACAAATGGAAACATGCAATGAAAGAAGAAATGGATTCTTTGGCAAAGAACAAAACGTGGGATATTGTGGAACTTCCAGAGAGTAGGAAAGTGGTTGGCTGCAAATGGGTGTACAAACTGAAGAAAGGAGCTGATGAAATTGTTCCGAAGTACAAAGCGAGACTGGTTGCAAAAGGATTTTCTCAGAAAGCAGGTATTGACTTTCATGAGATTTTTTCACCAGTTGTAAAACTTGTTTCTATCATAATTTTGTTAGCACTAGTTTCTTTATATGATTTGGAGTTAGAGCAGCTAGATGTCAAAACAACTTTCTTACATGGAGATTTAGATGAGGAAATTTTCATGGAACAACCAGAAGGGTTCGTTCAAAATCGCAACAAGAGGTTTGTTTGCAAGCTCAAAAAATCATTGTATGGCCTGAGGCAGTCTCCCAGGCAATGGTACAAGAAGTTTGATTCTTTCATGGTGAGCCAAAATTTTACCAGGAGTGAGTATGATCATTGTGTGTACTTTAAAAAGTTGGAAAATGACATGTTCATTATTTTGGTATTGTATGTTGATGATATGCTTGTCGCAAGCAAGAGGATGTTTGAAATCAGCAGGTTAAAGGCTCAGTTGGCTAGGACGTTTGATATGAAGGATCTAGGAGCAGCAAATCAGATTTTGGGCATGCAGATACACAGAGACAGGAAAAATGGCAAGCTGTGGTTATCACAAAAGAAGTATGTGGAGAAAATACTTCAGAAATTCGGTATGGATAATGTGAAACCTTCTAGTATCCCTTTAGCTTCTCATTTCAAGCTTTCTTCAGGTTTGAGTCCTAAAAATGATGAAGAAAAGCAGTACATGTCTCGTGTACCATATGCTAATGCATTAGGAAGTTTGATGTATGCGATGATAAGTACAAGACCAGATATTTCACATGCAGTTGGTGTTGTCAGTAGATACATGGCAAATCCAGGAAAAGAGCATTGGGCAGCAGTGAAATGGGTGCTTCGATATCTTAGAGGCACAAGTGACTATTGTATCACTTTTGATGGTTGCAGTGATAAAGTCTGTGGTTATGTTGATTCTGATTTTGCAGGTGATTTGGACAAGAGGAGGTCCACTTCAGGTTATGTTTTTACTCTTGCAGGTGGAGCTATTAGTTGGATGTCAAAGCTTCATAATATTGTTGCTTTATCTACTACAGAGGCAGAATATATAGCTGCTTCACATGCTTGCAAAGAGGCGGTCTGGTTAAAAGGTTTGCTGGGTGAGTTAGGAAAGGTTCAGAACTCTATAAAGATTTTCTATGATAGTCAAAGTGCTATTCATTTGGCTAAAAATCCAGCTTATCACAGTAAGACAAAACATATTCCTGTAAAATATCATTTTGTAAGACATGTTATTGATGAAGGTGGAGTGGTTCTTGAAAAGGTCCACACTCAAAAGAATAGTGCAAACATGTTCACGAAGCCAGTTACTTCAGAGAAGCTACGGTGGTGCTTAGCTTCTCTAGGCTTGCAGAAAAGGTGATCAATAGAGCAATGAGCAATGGTATCAGATAAATTGTTGTCAAGGTGGAGATTGTTAGAAACGGGTGACAACCGACTATGACGGTAACTATGTAACTGACTAACTAAATATGCAGTTATTAGTAACCGTGTAAGAAATGTATATGTTTCTTGTATTCTCGTAAGAGAAGATATTGGAGAGTTGTGAGTTGTTGTAAATCTTCAGATTCTGAATAATAAGATATCGATACCATTGCTCCGTGGATGTTTCCCTAAGAGAGGGTTTTACCACGTAAATCTCTGCGTATATCTCATGTGTGTGTATTTATTTTCTTTCTTGTTTTATTTGCTTCCGCTGCATATTGTATTTTGTGGCTGTTAGATCCAACACATCTCTTAATTTAAAGGATGGTATCCAAAAGCCTTAAATATTTCAGGGTACGAGGTCAAGTCATAACATGACTCAAAGCCGTTGCAATATTATATTTATTATGAATTCAACATATCATTTATAGGAATAAAATTTGGAAGAAGTCTAAAAGTGTGATGATTTCTCTTTTTTGGTGAGATTTTAATTGGAATCCAGTCATTCTTTTTTTAAAATCTGGTTTTTGTGGCGTTCAAATCTTGGTTTTGAGTTTAGAAATAGATTCAGCGGCCTTGATATACTACATGGCACTAAGATTAAGCAGTTTTAACTCTGATTTTTGAGAATTTTAAAAATTCCTTTCCAGATTCTGTCTAAATCTTCGCGAGAAATGCTGTTGGGAACAGGTAAATCCATCCCTCATTAATGGCTCAGTTAGACCACCCGTCAAATTTAGAGGGGAAGGAAACACTTCATCCCACAACCACTCAAACTAAAACCAATTGAAAAAGTAGAAAACTTCATTTTCTTTAATACTTACATGGTTGTTGGTTCTTTATTTTATTTTGTTGAGATGAGAAAAAGAAACACGGTCAAGAGATCTCTGGATAGTCGATCATAAAGATTAGGTCGGCATGAACTGAATGAGATGACTGAAAAAAACCAAAAACGAAGGGATGGGATGGGATGGGATGAAATAGCCACGATTATGTTCAAATAGCCACGATTATGGTCCAATCACTTTTAGTTTAGGGCACTTGGTTTCCTGTTTTCTTTTTTCTTTAATTTAAGGGTTTTCCATTGATAACAGCTCTGCTCTGCAAAATTAAATTAGAGACATTTTGATCGTTCCCCAAAACATTTGGATTTATTCCTTGGAAAATTGCATGGCTTAACAAAGTAGAGAAATGCTCCGGAAAGAGAGTTTATTTGGTCTTTTTTCACAATATTCTGGATTATTTTTTGGAAGAGAAAATTTCTTTTGAAAAGGTAAAGTTATGTTTTCGCAATGTTTTTTTAATTGCATTTGGTGGGTTGCTTGTTGGCTTTGTTCAGAGATCATAGGTTATGTGGTCTTTTTCACTATTTTGGATTTAGTTTAGGAAAAATGCAGGGATCAACACAGCAGAGAAAAGCTTTGTACAGATCATTCATTAACAATTAAGGTCAAACTATGTTCTCCATACCTATTGAATTTTTTAATGCATTGGGTGGTTTGCTGGTTGGCTTTGTTCTAGATAGTACAGATCGGGGTCTGTTTCGTCTTTTCACAATATGTTGGATTTAATATTTGAAAATTGCACATATTGCATAGCAGAGAAAAGCTTCGTAGATATCATTCATTATTCAAAACAATTAAGGTAAAAGTTAAAACCATGTTCTCTATTGGCCCATTGATTTTTTTATTGCATTCCATGGGTTGCTTGACCTGTGCTCGATTTAGTACAGATCATAGCTTATTTTCTATTTTCGATTCCTCCGAATATTCTGGACTTATTCTTGGAAACTTGCAGGACAGATCATTCATGATTTAGTAACAGTTAAGGTAAAGCTATGTTCTCTAATGCATCCATTGAACTTTAAATTGCATTTGGTGGGTTGCTTTCCGGTTTATGTTTTTTTCTAAAAATAAAATTATTGCAATGAAGCGAAGTGTTGTCATACTGTAGATGCAAGTAAATAGAGTGCATAATAGCATATAAGTTTTAAAAGGAAAGGTACTGGAATCACGCCTCTCTTTCTGTCACTCTGGAAATGCTTTTATCTGTTATATATTTGTTGATTGTTATATGCATATTGATGTATATTCACATTATATATTTGTTTTTTTGGATGCATAAGTTTCAATTTCAGTTCCTTTCTCAATTCTTTCTGGGCATTTCATCATATTTAGCTAAATACGACAAGGACATTAGCGCTCCATGGCTCTTCTTTATTCAAGTCATCTCTCTCCATAGTTAATAATAGATGCGAAACCAAAAATTGAGATGAAGCTATGCCAATGCAATACCCTCCAAGTCCAATAGAAAAAGCGTATGTCTACCAAGTAGTGTTGAAATAGCCTGGTTCAGTTTTTGCCCTAATATAAAATTGGCAACAATTAATTCAGATTCGATTGTCACTGCAGCTTTACTTAGAAAATCCCAAATTTAGCCTACCTAGATTGAGCGATTCTGGCAGATGGAGAGTTCCTGTAGATAAAAAATAAAATTCAAACAATACACAGTGACGGTACTTTGTTCAATGGTGAGATTCTGTTAGAAGAAAGAAAAAAAGTGTCTGGGATATGATAAATATGCCATTGTGTATATGTGCCCTGCAATAGATTAAAACAGCAAAGGAATCTTGAATGTGAAACAATTTTAACAACTATTCCATTGATATTATTTGAAATGATGTTTAACAAAACGAAACCAAAGAGTTCAGACACACAACACAGCTGCTGGCTGATTGAAGTTATTTCTTTAGAGAACTGAAATTGCTGTTCAAGCTTCCCAACTTCAAAACGAAATAAGAATACCTCTATTCTTTAAACCCTTGAAGACAGCTCTGCAACCTGAACTGCCATGATGATGGATTATCATTTACTAGCGAATGCCTATCTCAACTCCAGATCATAAAATGGCAGCTTTTAATTACACAATGAGTCCTTTTATTACATATATAGAAGGAGGACTAAGGCTATAAAAAATCCTGTCATAGTAAATCACATTGAATAAGATGTGATAGTATTGATGATAACTGCAGTCTATAAATATATTCTTCTCTCTGGTCATGATTTGGTAACAGTTCTGTGAAGGCAAACATATATATCATATGAGCCATTTTTTCCCTCTCACGTGGGCACATTTACTGCAGTGCTGGTGCCTTTGCCCAATGAAAACATTTTATTTGCACTGATGTGTTTCCTCATCTTGTGAACAACATATGTCCATTGCTCTGCAACACCCATTAGCTTGAACCTGAACCTGAGACTGAGGCTGAAGAAGAAGTCATAGAGTACTGTGAAGAGCCATGAGAACTGGAGAAGGAATGTGATGTGAAAAGAGACTTGATGGAATGGGCAAGGGAAGAGGCAATGGCTGCCTTCACTTGCCCTCTCTTCGGGATATGCCTGGACTCAGAAGGCATACTTATCTTGTGCCTGGAATTGGCCTGGGATGGCATGCTATGTTTCTCTCAAATTCAATAAGTAAATCTACAAACTGAAAGGAATGGATTGGTAGCCAAGGCTAGAGGATGCTGTGAATATATAACAAGTCTATACGAGATTTAAGATTGTTGTGAGTGCAGCAGTCAATGATCTACAGGTGACTGCTAATATTTTTCTATATTATCTTATTTGTTAGGTCGACGCCTATATTCGTCACAATTCAAAAGCAATTTGCTCACGATACTTCACTAAATTATGATTTGATGTGGCCACATATTGACTTGCTCCTCTATGTGATAATTGCGTGGTATTCAAGCAATTTTATATATTATTGCTTGACGTTCAAGCTCTCTTTAGTTTCAGTCAAACCACTGAACTTTCATTTTTATTTAACATGAAGACGACTTGGTTTGAGTGCAATTGAAAACTTTTAAGAGAATCCATAACAACTACAATTTTCTTGGACAGCAAGACACGATAATCACCATGTGAAGTCGATTGTTAGGAAAATGATCGACATAAATGCCCCACAAATAAAAACACGTTTAACATTTAACATTAAGAGTGTACAAGTCGAATAAAAATGTCTATGAGTACAGTTGCAGTTAGCCTCTAGTGATCCTAAACACTGATTTAGTTCTATTGATCTTAATCACTGATTTAGTTTATATATTGTTATTATTTGAAAGTTTTTTAAAAATGTTCTATATAGTTGAAAATTTGATCCATCTCATTACACAATAATTAATATTAAATAAAATTTATGAAAATGGATCTTTTTATATAGTAAACATGTCCAAAAGGTGTTTGTGGTGGGATAGTTAGGAAGGGTTTTGGAAGTAGCACTTTTGATCTCTATCTTTAAATTAATTAAAAATACAGTAACTCGACACAAATAATCTACCTTTCTTTTATTTTGTAAAAAATATTCGTGTTGCATTGGTTTTTGTGATAGGGAATAGCGGGGATGAGAGAGGCGTCCCTAAAATGACTAGTGCTCAACCCCATATTTTTACGGGGATTTTTACGAGGATAGTAAGGTTAGGGGTGACAATTATATAGAGAGAGAGAGTACATACTTGGATATTAGCAAAATGCATTTTAACTTTATGGAAATTAAGTGTATTTATTTTAAATTTGCATTAAAGTTGATGATGAGTTTATGGGATGAATATGTGTCTCAAGAATAGCTTATTTTCCTCATGTGTCTTGTTTTCAACGATCATATTGAAAGGATTTCCCTTTGCAATAGGTTATGCTTTTATTTTTTAAGCAAAAGAACACTTCATTCTATTCCATCCAAGTCAAGATTACAGTCACAGATTTTACAATGCACAAGGCGCTTAAACAACACCCCCTGAGATCCCAAATCCCAAAACTATCCATGGCATAACCCTCCCAAGAAGAGCCAGAGTGCCAAGACAAAACATCTCTAAGCAGTACATACAGACCTATCCATACTCGGTAAAGAAACAAAACAAAGTTCCCAAACAAAACATCTCTGAGCAGTACATACAGACCTATCCAAACTCAGTAAATAAACAAAAAACGAACAGTGTTACCCACAGTGCCCACACAAGCAAAAGTTCTACATCCTATTACATAACAAACGCCATAGAAGGCACCAACCGGAAAAAGGACCCCATAGCAACGAAACAGTAGCAAGTCGAACCAGCCCGACAACAAGCACAGAGAATCATCCTGCCGGCCCCGCCTCATCATCAATGTTCACAACCAGAGGGGCTCCCGTCTTTGCAGCCTTGCCCCGAAGATCAATAACTTTCGGGTTATCCACCTTCTTAGGACGCATCAAGAATGAAATGCCCAATTCTGCCGCAATGGTGTCAAGTTTCATATGGATCTAGTTGGTTTCCTCCGCATGTTCCTTGCAACTGTCCTCCAGCTTCTTCAAACGCTGAGAATCCTCCAAAATATCCACCCTGGCCTCCAGGGTCTGGGCAATGAGTATTTTAGTGACCCAAAACATGACCACTGCTCTGTTGTATAAAGCCATCCACCCCTGGTGTTACCAGGGTCATGAATCCAATCAGCCATAGCCACCGCTTCCGATGAAAGCTCCTGTTCCCCCACCATTCTCCACAAATTAGCTCCCATCTCTTCTAACTCACTCTGTAACGTTTGAGGAAAAAGGCGATGAAAGAAAACCGTAGTCGAAGCAGCTCTCCACTGCTCCCTGCTAGGCCCAACCTGGGCCTTAATGCCTCTGTTTAGATTGCTCTGTTCACCCTGACCATGGCGTCCCCGATGGGCAGGCCGACCTCTCGGAGGCATACTCACAATAGCAATATTACCATAATCCAACCAGCAAGAACACACAATAAAACTTAACAAGGCACAAACCTTCTCAGAATGACTACATAGATTGCGAAAGTCGACCCTGGTGAAGGAATATAAAGGCAAGACGCCACACGCAACCATTAAATCCACCATAATGATTCGAGCTCTATAGTAATTCCCCGCGTCCTTAGCAATCATCATGAAATCAGAACCCTGATCAGCAACCTCCATTCTAAACATGGGAATTCGATTACCAGTTTCCATCCCAGGCTTTAGATCTCTAAGCATAGTTGACACAGGTGATGAGGATAGGAGTGAAGGACGAGCAGTTAACTTTTTCAGATAATTACAATAAAGCCTCCCTTCACCTTTGCATGCTACTAGTAGTACACCACCGGTTATAAACCATCACTTCACTTACTTCAGATGCAGGCCAACGACATTATTCATCGCACATCTGTCATTTTCAGCAGTTTGCAAACATTTAGCCCGACATGTGCTCACCGACATGTTGAGGGCCTCTCCATCCCATCCATCATCATGATAGCTGGCACCTTGGTTAGCAAGCACATCTGCCAAACAATTCGCACTTCCCCTCACATGGTGGAAGGTGACGGAGTTCATCAACGTTATGACATTTTTCAGACAGGTCATACGCCATGCCAGCCTCCATGAAGGGGCCAACTTGGCCGCACGAGTCCCATTACACAGACTGGTGGCTAGCTAGATAATAAGTTTTGAGTCACCCTCCACGTGAACACAACTGATGCCACGCCGAGCCGCCATGCATAAACCCTGCAACATCGCCTCACACTCGGCCATGTTATTGGTTTCCTTGCCTAGGTGGCCATAATAGCTATACAAAACATTCCCTTTTTCATCACGCACAACACCACCATAACCAGCATTACCAGGGTTTCCCTTCGATGCCCCATACAAATTGAGCTTGAGCTAGCCCGGTAATGGAGGAGACCAAATCGCCGGACTTTCCAGAGACGTTCGACGCATGCAAAGGCTCCCGATATGGCTAGGCGACGCCCAAATGCCCCAGTTATGTAAAATACTCACTTCATTCGCTGGTATGTTCATATCTTGTTCCATCTAGGAAGTTAATTGCAGAGTCTCTATAATGCCACGCTGAATTTGACTCCATATAACTTTGCATGTCTGATGTTTTCCTGTGAAAATTATTTTATTACGTTCTTTCTACACTTCCCAAACGAGAAAATCTGGGAAAAGCTCCCAAATTCTATTCAAAATTCTCCCCTGGAAGGGATCCTTCCTCCAACATTTGATCGTTTCTACAGGGTCAGTTCTAATTCTATCCGACATGCGAAATATCATAGCTCCCTTATCCCATAAGCTCGAGGAGAACCTGCACTCATCCAAAAGATGGGCAATCGTTTCCCCATGAGTCCCACAGAGAATGCAGAAATAAGGTCCCTCGAAGCCTCGCTTAGTGTATTGTCCCACGTCAGAATTCTGCCTTTCAACACCAACCAGAGGAAGAGAGTGATTAGGCCATAATTTAGCTCCCCAGAGGCGCTTCCATTCACTTTCTATAATGGGATTATCCTGGCCACCCTGGATGTAGTAAGCTTCCTTCATAGTAAACATACCTTTAGGTCGATATCCCCAGCGCAGAAGGTCCATTCCCATCTGAATTTTGACCTGTCGATGTTGCAATAATTCATGGATTTGCTTTCCTACCTCCTCCCCATAGTTAGCCGTCCACTAGTTAAGAGGGTTCCACACATGAAAACCTATGTAATTCGGTTCCTCCTACCAATAATGCTCAACCGTCTGCCAATTATGGTTTGAAGCAGGTGAGTCCAGAGGGATATCATCCACTAGAGTCAGAAGAGTCGGTTCTTTTTGCCATGCATCAAACCACAGATTAGTCGAAGATCCTTGACAAACCTCCCAAAAATTGTGTTTCCTGATCAAATCACGCCCCTTCCTAGCCATATTCCAAATATGCGAACCTTGCTCCAGTCCATCCACCCTGACCCAGTCCTGTTTTTCAAACTACAGAGCATACTTCTTTCCCCAAAAACTAGCCCATTGCTCAGTTGTATGAGTGAGCCAACGCCACCAAATTTTAGCTCCACACACAATACTAAGTTTCGCAGGATCCCGGAGACCTAGACCCCCTTCAAATTTAGATTTACACAGAGTCTCCCAATCCACCAGGGGCCATTTTCTATGTTCCGTAGTGCCGCCCCACAGAAAGGAGCATTGGATATCTCTTATGTCCTTCAGAACCTACTTAGGAGCTGATAACACTGAGAAAAGATGCAGAGGCATCTCTTGTAGCACAATTTTAACAATGACAACTCTTCCCGGAAAGTTCAAAGCTTGGAGCGTCCAGTTAGAGAGTTTCTCACGCATTTTACTTAAGAGTTCTTCCCAGGAAACCTTCTTTAGAACAATATCAGATAGGGAAGCACCCAAGTATTTGGTTGGAAGGGAACTCTTCTTGAAACCTAAAATCCTTACAATGTTCCTTTGACTAGCAGGAGGAGTATTAAAGAAGAAAATCAAGGATTTATCCATATTAATAGTAAGCCTTGAGGCTCTTAGGAAAAGATTCAAAGCCTTCTTAATTTGTCTTGCTTCCTGAATAGAAGAGTGTCTCATCAGGAGAGTGTCATCAACAAATTGTTGATGCGTTATAGCCTTCTCATATGGTTTGAACTTGAGACCTTTGATTTTCCCCTGTTCTACTAAATGCGAAATGAGCCTTCCAAGTCCTTCTGCCATGATCATGAAGAGAAAGGGCAAGAGAGGATCTCCTTGGCAGATGCCCCGCGTTGGCTTGAATACAGCAGCCGGATGCCCATTGATCACGATAGAAAAGAAAGCATTGGATGTAAGATTAGCTATCTACTTGATCCAGACCTCACTAAAACCAAAGGAGCTCATAACCTCTTTCATGTAGTTCCAGTTTAGTTTATCATAAGCTTTGGATAAGTCTAACTTCAGTAACATCCCAGCTTTCTTCGTGCTCTTTAGAGAGTGTAAGACTTCCTGTGCTAGGATAATACCATCGAGAATTTGTCTTCCTTCTACAAATCCCATCTGTTCCAAAGAGATCAAAGAAGGGAGAAGGGGTTTAAGTTGATTATCCAATACTTTCGTGATGAGTTTATAGATGATGTTCCACAGAGAGATAGGTCTAAACAAGTCAGACCTCTTAGCCACCGGATTTTTCGGTATCAAGGTGAGAAAGGTAGAGTTTAAAGCAGGGAGAACCCGCCTCATTTTCCGTGATTCTTCCACCACCTACCAAAATTCATTTTTGATCAAGTCCCAGAAGTGGTGAAAGAAGTTGGTCGTACAACCATCATGCCCTGGGGATTTACCATCCTCCATTTGGTTAATGGCGATCTCGACCTCCTGGAATTCAATGGGACGAATGAGCATCTCATTATGCTCATCCGTAATAAGCCTAGGAATTACTTCCTTGATCTCTCGACAAGCCTCAAAACAGTCCACCTGTGGTTCCGTAATCACTTCCTTAAAATGAGTAATGAGTTCCTGCTCTGTATCCTCATGAGAATCAACTATCACCCCATCAGGGGTACGGAGGTTACATATCTAGTTTTGGTGTCTATGTTGGATGGTTTCTCTATGGAAGAACTTTGTATTCTTATCCCCATCCTTCAGCCACTAGTTCCTAGATTTCTGTTGCCACAAAAGTTCTTCTTGAGTCTGTCTCTGATATAACTATTCAGAAAGGTTTTTTTCCTCTATAGCCAGTTCAACTGTCAAGTCTATCCGCATGATGCTTTCCTGGACATGTTCCATCTGTCCTTCAATCTTAGCTTTATCAATCAAAATGTTCCCAAAGACATCTTTATTCCAACTTTTGATCTTTTGTTTCAACAGTTTCAGTTTTTGTTGAAAACAATACATCTTAGTGCCATGAGGGGGAATAATATTCTTCCACCATTCCTCCACACAAGTTTGGAAGTCTTTATGAGTTAACCAAAAACTCTCAAACCTAAAAGGCCTTGTCATTCTAGTCCCAATATTACTCCAGATAAGGGAAACAGGCCAATGGTCAGACCCTGAAGAGGAAATCGGGCGAGATGACAGTGTCCCCCTTAAAAGCATAATGCTTTCCGAAATGAGGAACCTATCAAGCCTAGCAGCCACCAAATGATCCCCTCCTCTTCTGTTATTCCAGGTGAACCCGTTGCTCCCTATATCAACATCAATAAGATTACTAGTCTCAATGAATTCATCAAACAGGGTATTTTTAGGAGTCAGGATTCTTCTGCCCCCTTTTTTCTCCAACAGTGACCTGATCAAATTAAAATCACCTCCCACAATCCAATGAGTCCCTTCAAACATTCTTCTAAGCTTAGTTAAACTGGTAATGAAATTACTCTTCTCCGGATAACTACTCAGCCCATACACATTGCTAATAATCCCCCACACATTAGAGCCTACAAGATGAAATACAGCAAAGAGACTAAACTTGGTAGAGAGAAAGTCAGTGAGGGAAACATGCCAAGCGTCCCACAGGATAGCCATTCCTGCAGAATGACCAACAACATCCATCGCCATACACTTACACTATTTCATATGCTATGAATATTTAGTTCCAGTTGTGCTCCCGAACACTTAGTTTCTTGTAACAAAACAATAGTAGGTTTTTCCTTCATAATCTTACGTTTCAGAGTTTTTCTTTTGTGAGGACCATTAGTCCCTCTAATATTCCACGAAACAATTTTCATCAAGTACTGTATCTCACAGAGAGTCGAGCTTCCTGGATCGTGGGGTACTGACCAGAGTCAACCAATCAAGCCCCAATTTCTCCTATTCGCTCCATGTTGGATCTCCTTCCCCTCTTCGATCCTCCTTCTTTGAATTTCCTTTTGCTCTCCTTCAATTTTAGGGGACCAATCCCCAAGATGGGGCTAGGTTTCATTTTAAGAATCGCGTCCTTCAATAGCTTAAGTTGGTTATCCAGGATAGAATGAAACTCAATGTTTTTGCAGGCCTCTTCGATGCTATCAAGATCCAAGTCTCCTAGTTCCATCTCCTCCATTTCATCCTCCATATGCTCTACTTCCAGAGGGTTTTTCCTAACAGATTTATTCTTATTACTGATCTCAGGTATCACTGCTGGACTTTCAACCTCAGGATGAGGAGATTCCTGAGCTACCAAAGGAATAGGAGGTTCTGGAAGATCGGGATCCAACGCAGCAAAGCAATTCGCACTAGTTCCTTTATTCCTCAGTTCAGAACCATTATGCCTCCTTCCCGTTCTTCCCCAATTAGAGATTTTGGTAAAACCTTCACAATCTTGATGTTCCTGAGGTTTGCTACCCAAAATTTCCACAGGGAGATTCAGATGACAATCCCGAGCCATATGTCCATGGGTATGACATCGACGACACCGAAAAGGTACATGTTCATAATCTAGGGTTTGAAACCACTTAAATTCTTCCCATGTCAATGTGATCCCCTCTGGTAAGGTTTTAGAAATATTCATGTAAACACATAGACGAGCATATGACACATACCTTCCTTGCTTAGTTTGATCAGATATTTTCACAAAATGCCCTAGAGCGCCTTCAATAGCCTTTAGGATGTCCGGGTCCCAGTATTCAGTCAGTAATGAATAAGTCTAATCCAAACCAGAGCTATTGACAGATCTTCCTTGTCGGGGTTTAAATGATCCTTCCATATGCGTAAGAATAACCCTGCTGAGTAGTAGAAATAAGGTCCTCCCTCAAATACCCGGTTCTTGTCTTCCACATTTAGAAAAACCACAATAAAGAAACCTTTAGAACCCAGTAGGAGATCAAAGTGACCTTTTGGTTTCCAAGTAGAATGAATCCACCACGTTAGAGCTTTCTCCAAGGGCCAAATCCCCATGAATTTACCAATTAATGCATGATCCGTCATGTGCTGAATTCTCTCCTTAACCCGTGTAGGATTCACCGAGATGGCTGGAGTACTAAGCGATTTAGGGATGCAAGACCCCTACCCCGTGTTTCCTGGATCAGATGCAGAAAACTCAGCTTGAGGACTGCAACCCTCTCCTCCGATTCCTTCCTCCTGAAGTTGCACTGTCGTAATCTCCTTCATCGTTTTCTTCTCATGCCGTGGAGGAGGGGAAGGGCCCCTCCCCTGAGTTCGTACCATCCTACCACCACTCACCCCGAACCACAGCACCATGCCCGCCCTTCAGACTACAAGCAAGCATTCGTTGGAGGTAATCACTTCTCGGAGCATTCCTCTCATTGGATCGCTCTCATGTCACCTCCTTTGCAATAGGTTATGTTGATATAGGTCCTATCAGTTTTTACAGCTTCGTTGAAATCCATTGCAAAACACTTTGGGATGGTGGAATAATTGAAATTGAATAACTTTTGTACACACATGTACAACATGTAAAAGCTAAGATGACTCCAAAAATGAGAATAAAAAGAGTAATAACCACAAAGATTAGGCCTTTAAGATGTTGCATTTCTTGGTTTGTTCACATGGAGGCTTTGCATGCTTGTAATGATGTGACTGAAAAGATAATGATAAATCACCAGAAACCCAAATCAAAACATGGCCCATGTTTGGAGCTGCAACTTGTACAAATTTAGATTTAGATTTGGTATAATACAAAAAATGGATTGGAAATGATCATATTGTCCAATTATCAATATCCATTTTCAAAATTGAAGATACATGCTGAGAGCATTCACAAAAGCTGCATGGAGTGTCCTTAAAATATATGTAAAACATCCTCGAAATTTGACAGGAAAGTACCTAAAATATACTCGGAGCATCTTGGGTATGACCAACAAGCCTCCAATAAAGTCCCCAACAAATTAGGGATGTTTTCTAGGGGTTCCCAAGTCGTCAAAACAATGGAAACTTAACTATAGTCTACAAGAAAGCATGAAATAAATACATACAAGTAAGAAAGCATGTTAGGGTACTTTGCAGGGTGTATCTCATTGGGTGATCATTATCCAGTGTGCGGGAGAGCCTTTAAGACTCTTATAGGCTATATTTTATCATTGTGATGACGATATGCACCAGAAAAACAATCCAACAATATGCATAGGAAAAACAATCTTGCCCTCTTCCAACCGATAGAGCTATGCATGCTATGTTGAACATCGTGGGATGGTATTTGGATGGTATCGATTTTCCATGCCAAGCATGCATCTTCGCTATGATGAAAGCGCAAATTTAAAATTTAAAATTTCTTTAAGCTTGCCATAGAGAGGGAACATAATTGGAGGGAATTCGGCATATCCATTTTGAACTTGACAATTATAGAATTGGTGGTGAGGGAATATCAAGTTCATTCCCTACTGGGAAACAGGTTGCTAAGCCGAGCGAATGAAAGGAGTTTTAGTAAATTAGTTTCTATATCTTGGTTTCGTGTATTGAATTGAATTATGTTGATCTAATAATGATGTTGCATGTAGCCTCCCATTCCATTTCACTTTCCGAAGCGAACTGATGATGAGATCAAGAACCACTAGAATACCCATTTGAAGAAGCGCTTGCTACAAATGGGGATCGACCTTGTGATGCACAAGCCCAAATCCGAATCGATTATTGCAACTGGTGCTCAGTCGTTCAATGGGTCAACGAATGTGAGCCGTATGGAGCAGTGGGAGAGCAGTCACTTGGAAGCCGAATCTAGGTTGGAGTGCGAGTCCAAGCTCAGGTCCAGGGTCAATGTCAATGTTAGATCAGATATATTTAATAGGTTGCAGAGTGCTAGTCAAGGGGTCGATTCTGATAAAGAAGAATCAAAGACTCTCAATTGAACTTTGTCTATACCTTTGAATATCTGAAAATAAAACATAAATGGGACAAGTTCTTCGACTTGATGTATGGAACTAAATTAGACCAATGCAATTCATTTGCGTTGGGAGGTTTGTTAAGTGGTTATAATCCAATGGTGAATGGTCAGAGCGAGGACTGAGCCAATAACACAAGCTATCTCAACCTTCTACAACAATCCATGTATCCTGCTCAAGACAACATAATTCTTTATAATGAAGCCAATAAATTGGTGGAGAGCTAGAAGAATCGACAAGCTAATGCAGTAGCCACCCCTTAGCAGAATGCTTATCACATAGACCAACCCGAGAAATTGTGATGAGAAGAAACCAACTATGGTATCTGAGAAAGCTCAGTGATATCCAAAGCTTCAGCCATGAGGAGAATTTGGAGCTAGCCGATAGCCACCATGGGCTTTTGTTTACCTCCGTTATGTTAAATGATGGGAATCGTTCCAGCGGAAAGCAAAATCGAACAAGCAGTTGTCGCCAATTGTGATAAAGTAGAGAATTTTGATAGCATTCTCAACAAGTTTCAACACATTCATTCAGATTAAATTAGTAGCAATGGCGGGTTCAAGCCCGGGTCGAGCTATGATGGTTTTAATGGTGATATGATTTTAGATCTGGTAGTGACTCCTCCCTAATGGCCATTCTATTGTTGTTTGTGGCAAGAATAGATCCGTGAGTGGGATGTCTGTTTGATGATAATAAAGAATAGTGGAGCAATATGTTCAGTGTTTGCAATTCTCTTCATAATGGCAACCAATTCTCTATGTAGGCGATTTTAATTGACTAGATTATGTCGAGATTGACTGAAGATGAACTCAGTTTTGTAAATGGGAGTGTTCTTTGAAAGATGACAATGTGAGAAAGAAGGCTTTGGGGTACATAACCATGTCTATAAATTGATTTACTCTCGTGCAGATCGAAAACGACAATGATCACGTGACTTCATCCTTGTGAGTTCTCCAAGGCCACATGAGAATTTGTTGAGCATGATCATTTGCAAATCTGCAAAGAAGTTTCGTGAAAACAAACTCTAGGAGATGATATCAACCAAGTTTTCATCAAACTCATACGTAGGGGAGGAGGCCTAGATCTTACAACACGTTAGAGGCTGAACACACAACTTAACACCTTGTACATGATTTGGCTAGTAAAGCATTGCCCTTGCAATTGAAGCATATTTATGCCTAAGATCATAAGGTTGGAACAAATGAGCTTCATTCAAGGTCGTTACAACTTATTGTCATCACTATATTGAAAGGCATGGAATGGGCTCAAACATTCTGACTAATTAATGTCGATATGACCCAATGAGAATATGTGAGTAAATGTATATGATATGACTCCAAAGGCGGCATATATAGGGGTAAATGTTGTTAAAGTTAGTGCAGCTGCGAGACCCATTCTCAGAGAGGATGGTACCCTAGTCAGTTAACTAGGGTTCCTGGTTAGTTAACACAAGTCCCTAGAAGGTACACTAGGGACCCCAGTTGGTACACTAGGGACCCCAGTTGTGTAATACCTCTGGATGAGACCCTTGAACCGATCATATGTATGATGTAAATATTGATATGCAAATGCTTGTATGGCAAGACAAATGTACATTTTGTAATTATTAATAATAAAAATTATAACTAGCTGTGACTGAGGCAAAACGCTGAAAAGATCGGGGACTTATATATTCACTAGAGTCAGCAAGGGGGTTAAAAGGCCTTAGGTGGGGGAAACCTTTGCTATGACCCTTTTATAATCCTAAGTCCCTAAAAATATCCAAAGTTTTGACTAAGTCATAATTCCATATAAATGACTTTAGTTATGTTTTTAAAATCATAATTATCATTTAATTATGATTTAAGTGGGATTAGGGGGAGAGCTTATATGTTTTTATTTTTAAATAAAAATAAAAATAATAAAGTGTGAAACGTGGGTCTCTTAGAGAGCCCACATGGTTTAAACTTGTCATGCATTTAACTTATGCATGCAAGTGGGAAAATGATTCAATTCCTTCATTCTGGGAAAAAGAAGGGGCAGGTATGAAATTATTGGTGCCTGGGAAGAAGTTTGAAAGAAAAAGAGAGAAGTTTTGCAGAGAGCTTGCAGAGTTGCGAGTGCAGAAGCACATGAAGAAACTAAGTCACGAGCAAAGGAGACTTTGGTGATTGAACCTACCTAAATTATCCATGAACCTTTGATTGTTTAAGGTTGTTTTTTACTGTTGTTTTGTGGTCAAGGAAATAGTGAATTGTACATAAATTGTTCTGGTGGATTTCCTATGCACTGGTTAAGCTGTGATGGTTTTCACTGTGGTGTGATTGGAATGAAACCAGGATGAGAAGTGTATGGTTTGGCATAGAATTGGATTAAGTTTGTATTTCTTGAATGCCTGAAAGTTTTTGTGAACCTCTGAAAACTATGAGGAATTATACATGATAAACCTGTGATGGAATGATAGTGGATGGAATGAATGATTTGCTGGTGAATTCACAAGTCGCAGCTCAAGGGTGGTGTTCTGCTGAGAGATTAATGAGCAGAACTACCTACGGTTAGGTGGAGCATGGCTTCCACGAAGCCAGTTGCCTGTGTTAATCCTTCTTGCAGATAAGTTTATTTCCTAGAAATTATGTTTAAATTTCTTAAAGGATAAATTATTTACCGGTTAAAGATTTGCATGATTTACTTGTTAAATTTCGTGAGTTTCTGTGTGAAAATGTTAATTCACTGCATAGTTGTGTTTTGTTTTACTGTGCAGCTCCTACGTTCAAGGAAACAATTATGCAATTCTGTGAGAATGTAATTCAGTGCATAGTTTTGTCTTGTTTTACTGTGCAGCTCCTAAGTCCAGGAAACCACTAAATTTGAAATTATAAGTCGAACTTAATTGGGAAAAGAAATAGAAATGGCTTGACTTAAATATTTAATAAAGTTTTGTTGATTTAGTCAATTATGAGTTCGACCAATTTTTCTAATGGGTGAATTGATTCATTAAAACCAAATTTGTTTTGGGTTAATAAAAACCATGGGTTGATTTGTTTAGTTGAAGAGATTAGGTGTTTAAGCCTTAATTGTATTTATTAAATAAATGGTAAACAATACATTGAGTTAAGGCATGTTTTTAGGAGCCTTGTAATGAGTGGTATTGTTGATTTGAAAACCACGGGTTAGAGTGGTATAACTACAAATTTATGATTTAATCCAAGTTAGACATATGTGAATGTAATATCCCAATTTTTGACCCCATCTCATTTAACATGTAAATGATGTAATATAGTTATGAAATCGTGGTGAGGAGCTCAAGGCCAAGGCCCCACTATTAATTTAGCGTTAAAATTTATGCATATGGTTTGCATGCTAGCCAAGCGCAATAGAAATAATAAATATCATGTAAATATGCATTTTAATAAAAATACCCACAACTAGCTATGCAATGCAATGCAACAAGAATATGGGGGCATGATTTTTACAAGGAAATGGGAGGAAAATATTCAAACCCTTGAGCCAATAAATTCAAGCCAAGTGTCAATGAGAGAACCCATGAACCTTCAACTATCCATGTTGACTTTTGTACCCAGTCATTTATTTCTCCCAAGAATTGGTTGAAGTAATTATTATTTGGGGAAATGGAGAGGTATGGCTGTCCCATTTTCGTGTATGGAAAAGCCACCATTTTGGAAATTTGTGTTTCACTTCTTGGGAAAGAAAATAGTCACAAATTTTCTCCCTAAGCCGTTATTTCATCAACCAAATTTTCTCTCTCACGAGTTCTGAGCTACCTGGGCGTTTTCCCTCATGTTTTCCTGAGTTTTCCTCCATTTTTCTCTAGCTAGGAGGTTTTTTTTGTGTTGTAGAATGTCTGGGAGGAAGGGAGTCACAATTCGGGGGCCCATAGAGGTCGTTTTTTTCCCTCTGAATGCCCATATACCTGTTGGGAACTCGTTTTTTTCTCCTTGTGGTCGTTTTCCTTTCCCACAACTCATTTTGGGGTGTGCCATGAGTTGGAAGAACCAATAGGAATCATGTTTTGTAAATCCCATAGTAAAAATGTTTATCCATGCCAACAATTGTGCTTGCTGTGTGTGGAAAGAGTATGTTGGGGCATGAGTTATGGGTTTCCATTGCTTGGGCTTGAGCTTGAGTGCAAGCATCCAGAAATGAAGAGGGTTCAGAATTGGCTTGATAAACCCAAATATGGATTGGCTTGGCTTAGATGAGGTAACCATTTGTTGTGCATCAGTTGAGTGTTCTCATTCTTTGTGGAAATCATGCCCAACTCGGGGGTGGCAATTGTTTTGAGATATTGATAAACACAATTGGCCTATGGCTGGGTGGAACGTTGCAGCTGCATAGTTAGTTGCTCGGGACAACTTTACCATCAAGATAAGTATTCTCTGTGTGTATTAAACTCTGCAATGTTTTTAATTATTGTTTGTTCTGATTATGTTGATGAATGCATGTAAAAAGTGTGTGGATATTTATTTTACTTCCTCTTTGTTTATTTGATTATGCATCTGCACACATGCATTTTACTTGTTTTATGAATTCTCAATGATACATGGGGCTACGTTTTTGTAAATGCTCATAATTGTTAGTGTCATGTTCCATTCCTTACATTGGATCGATGGGGGGGACGTGGCAATGAATATGCTTAAGTTGAAGTTATATAATTGGGACCGTAGTCGGTAGAGGATTTAGTCGATTAATGGACTAAGTTATTAAGATCGGTAATTTTTATTTATTATAGTTTTATAAGAGATTTGTTGAATTGATATTTCATTGATTTAATGAAATGAAAATATCCATATACTTGGAAAATAAATATTTTTCCTTGCCTTAAGGAAATATTTGAGAATAACGGACAAATATTTCTAACGCAACTCCTCCTAACTATCAACTGTTCCTGCGTATGACTACATTCAAACAGGACAAATATTTGTTTAAGTCGACTACATTCATAAAGGACAAATATTTGTTTAAGTCAAAGTAGACTATATATTTATATTTATGTTTAAGTCGAAGTATAACTACATTCAAACATGACAAATATTTGTTTAAGTCGACCACATTCAAGCAGGACAAGTATTTGTTTAAGTCGAAGTAGTCGAGAGTTTCAACTTTCTAACGCAGCTCCTCCTGCGTATGACTACATTCAAATAGGACAAATATTTGTTTAAGTCAAAGTAGACTATATATTTATATTTAAAAGCTCACTATTTTCATATTTGTCAGGTTAGTCGGCAACCGACAAATATTTATTCAAGTCGAAGTAGACTATATATTTATATTTAAAAGCTCATTATTTTCATAATTGTCCGGTTAATCGACAACCGACAAATATTTGTTTAAGTCGAATTAGACTATATATTTATATTTAAAATCTCATTATTTTCATAATTGTAGGGTTAGTCGGAAACCGACAAATATTTGTTTGAGTCGAAGTTAGACAAGTATTTGTTTAAGTCGAAGTTAGACAAGTATTTGTTTAGTCGGTTAACTGAACGATTGTATTAACTAGACCGTAGTCGGATCTCAATCGTAGTTTATGAAAAATGGTCGGAATTCCTAAGAATAAATTTTATAAGGAAAGATTTATTCATATTATTTCTGGGCCAAAATTTATTATGGTTGAATAAACTTATTTAATAAAAATAACATAATTTGGTATTAGTATGGGTGCATAAATATATGCCTTAATCTTTTTATTTTACGTGAAACTTACTATACAGTATGTTTCGAAAGGAGAAAAAAAATAAGTCGAAGTTCTATATACTTTTAACCTAATTAATGGGTAGACAAATAAATAAAGGCATGTTGATTTAAATTTTTAAAAATGTCTATGCTCTAAATTTGTGTAGTTTTACGTGTAGTCCATAAGCAAGAGTTTTACTGTACACTTGTTACTGTGAAGGGGGTTACTATTAACTTTGCATTTGTGCATTAAATTATTTTGTATGAATTTTATTAAACAAATGTCTCATAGATTAGTCTATGCTTCCGATATTATAACTTTTATGCATTTGATAAAAGATTTAATGGGTCTTTTGAAATATTTTATGCTTTCACTATTTCATTTCATAGTTAATATGCACTATAAAATGCATTTGTCGAAGGGCCGTGTTATAGCTTGGTATTAGAGCTGAGGCTATAGCCCTTGAACCTCTAGGATGATGGCTTGCTTTTGGAAAAAAAACTTAATATATAAATGCATTCGTTATTTGATTAATGTTGTTCATCACGAGTAATTGAGGTTACCATTCGTGATGTTTTGAAGTTTTCTTTGCCTCTTTACAAATTTTCCATGATTAAAAGCATGGGGAAAATATGCATTAGTTTAATTGTATGTGTTTTTTATTTTTGAAATGGTGCTTCAGATATAGTGACCAGCCTACATGGCACACATCAGAAGGAAATGGATGCATTCATGGTGTTTCAATGTGTCAAAATATGTAAGTTGGTGCTGCATATTGAAAAAGAGAAGTGAAGAGAGAACAAACTAAAGAATAAAAGGTTATACAAGCCAAGAACGAGTATCCTTTAGCAGTTTGCATTGAGGATGTATATCCTCTGATGAAATATTATGTAAGTCGAGGAAGAATATCATTTGGCAGTTTGCATTGAGGTCGTATATCATATGATTGAAGGTATGTTTCTCTAATTAAAGTATGCAAGCCGATGATGGATATCCTTTGGCGAGTTTCACTGAATGAATTTTTTTCTAATTAAAGACTATGCAAGTCAAGGAAGAGTTTTTTTGGCTGATTGCATTGAGGATATGAATCCTATGATTAAAGTTATGCAAGCGAAGGATGGGTTTCCTTCATCCGATTGCATTGAGGATGTGAATTCTCTACAAGAGCAAAAGACTAAGCAAGTCGAGCATCTGCATTTCAAAGAGGAAGAGACTAAGGAGCAGGAAAACCACAGTGGTGGAACTCTAGATTGGGTGCAGACTAAGAGGGGGAAACTCTTACTCTTCTTTATCTATTTTATTTGCTTTCTACGAAAAGAAAAGTTATTGAAATGCATGCTACAGTTGAAAAGTTGTTGTATTTATTTTTCTTGAAATAAACAATGAATGCTGAAATAGTTAAATTTCTAAAAATTAAATGAAGATGAATGGATTCATTTGTATGCATATGTCGAGTTAACCATGAAATGCATGAAAGCATTCTGAGCAAAAATATATATATCTGATCTTTAATAAATAGGATGGCTTGATTGTATTACTATACTAGCTTAATGAAATTATGGTAATTGATAGCAAGGGAAAGTATTCATTTGAACGTTATTGCTACTATATAAAGTTAAAGAAGCCTGAAGAAAATCACACAAATTGAAGATAGCAGCTGATCATATTTTTCTCTGTGTTTTTCAAGAAATGTTTTGAATCAGCTATGGATTCCAAAAGTGCTCAAGCAAAAATAGCAAGAATGATGGTAGCTGAAAGAAAGAATTGTTGAGGTGATCAGTCCATATGTTGAGTTGGAAGGTCCAAGCCAGTAGGAACAACATGAAGAGGTTTGATCGACCTGATCCAAGTTTCAGAGGTCAACTTGAAAGACATAGTGCAGGAGGATCACTTGCAACATTTTGAAAATCTTGTTCATGTATTTTGTACAAAGGAACACCGAGGACGGTGTTGAATTTATGGGGGAGGGGAATGTAATACCCCTGGATGAGACCACTGAACTAATCATATGTATGATGTAAATATTGATATGCAAATCCTTGTATGACAGGACAAATGTATATTTTGTAATTATTAATAATAAAAATTATAACTGGTTGTGGCTGAGGCAGAATGCTGAAAAGATTGGGGACTTGTGTATTCACCAAAGTCAGCAAGGGGGTTAAAAGGCCTTAGGTGGGGGGAACTTTTGCTATGACTCTTTTATAATCCTAAGTCCTTACAAATATCCAAAGTTTTGGCTAAGTCATAATTCCATATAAATGAATTTAGTTATATTTTTAAAATCATAATTATCAATTAATTCTGATTTAAGTGGGATTAGGGGGGAGAGCTTATATGTTTTTATTTTTAAATAAAAATAAAAATAATAAAGTGTGAAATGTGGGTCTCTTGGAGAGCCAACGTGGTTTAAACTTGTCATGTATTTAACTTGTGCATGCAAGTGGGAAAATGATTCAATTCCTTCATTCTGGGAAAAAGAAGGAGCAAGTCTGAAATTATCGGTTCCTGGGAAGAAGTATGAAAGAAAATGAGAGAATTTTTGCAGAGAGCTTGCAGAGTTGCGAGTGCACAAGCACATGAGGAAATTGAGTCACGAGCAGAGGAGACTCTAGTGATTGAACCTACCTAAATTATCCATGAATCGTTGATTATTTAAGGTTTCTTTTCAATGTTGTTTTGTGGTCAAGGAAATGGTGAATTATACATAAACTGTTCTTGTGGATTTCCTATGCATTGGTTAAGCAATGTTGGTTTTGACTGTGGTGTGATCAGAATGAAACCAGAATGGGAAGTGTATGGTTTGACATGGAATTAGCTTAAGCCTGTATTTCCTGAATTCCTGAAATTTTTTGTGAACCTTTGAAAACTGTAAGAAATTACCCATGATAAACCTATGATGGGATGATACAAGTTGGAAGGAATGATTTTCTAGTCAATTCACAAGTCCCAGCTCGGGGGTGGTGTTCTATTGAGAGATTAATGAGAAGAACTACGTATGGTTGGATGGAGCGTGGATGCCATGAAGCCAGTTGCATGTGTTAATCCTTCTTGCAGATAAGTTTATTTCCTAGAAATTCTATTTAAATTTCTGAAATGATAATTAATTATTTACCGGTTAAATATTTGTATGATTTACTTGTTAAATTTCCTGAGTTTGGATATAAGTTAGGAATTCATATTTTACTTGGATTATTTCATAGGCAGGAAATGAGTACAAGTTTAATTATTTGATATTGAAATTTTATGCAAGCCTATTTATTTATATTTAAGTTGAAGTCGAAATTCATTTCCTGTGCAAATTGTTAATTTCCATGTTTGAAATTTTAATGTTTAATTAAACTATGTCAAAGAGCACAATAAAAGAATGGATCAATAAACTTGAATTTTATCCATTTCTATTATTTTTCATTAAATTAAATTATTATGGCAAAAATAAAATTGTATTGTGAAAATGCTAATTCACTGCATAGTTTTGTTTCTCCAAACTCCAAAGTTCAAGGAAATAGTTATGCAATTCATTAAGGATTATAGTCGGGGAGAAGACATAGAAATGGCTTGACTTGAATATTTAATAAAGTTTTGTTCATTTAGTCTTATGGGTTCGACCAATTTGTCTAATGGGTGAATTGAAAATCATAAACTGATTTGATTCATTAAAACCAAAGTTGTTTTGGGTTAATAAAAACCATGGGTTGATTTGTTTAGTTGAAGAGATTAGATATTTAAGTCTTAATAGTATTTATTAATTAAATGATAAACAATATCTTGAGTTAAGGCATGTTTTTAGGAGCCTTGTAATGAGTAGTATTGTTATTTTAAAACCACATATTAGAGTGGCATAACTACAAATTTATGCTTTAGTCCAAGTTAAACATATACGAATATGCTTAAGTTGAAGTTATATAATTTCTACTGTAGTCGGTGGAGGATTTAGTCGGTTAATGGGCTAAGTTATTACGGTTTGTAATTTTTATTTATTATAGTTTTATAAGAGATTTGTTGAATTAATATTTATTTGATTTAATGAAATGGAAATATGCATATACTTAGAAAATAATTATTTTTCCTTGCCTTAAGGAAATATTTGGGAATAACCGACAAATATTTGTTTAAGTCGAAGTAGACTATATATTTATATTTAAAAGCTCACTATTTTCATATTTGTGGGGTTAGTCGGTAACCGACAAATATTTATTTAAGTCGAAGTAAACTATATATTTATATTTAAAAGCTCACTATTTTCATAATTGTCGGGTTAGTCAGCAACCGACAAATATTTGTTTAAGTTGAATTAGACTATATATTTATATTTAAAAGCTCATCATTTTCATAATTGTCAGGTTAGTTGGCAAGTGACAAATATTTGTTTGAGTCGAAGTTAGACAAGTATTTGTTTAAGTCGAAGTTAGACAAGTATTTGTTTAGTCGGTTAACATGCACTAACTCGACCGTAGTTTATGAAAAATGGTCGGAATTCCTAAGAATAAATTTTATAAGGAAATATTTAGAAATATTATTTCTGGGCCAAAATTTATTATGGTCAAGTAAACTTATTTAATAAAAATAGCATAATTTGGTATTAGTATGGGTGCATAAATATATGTCTTAATCTTCTTATTTTACGTGAAACTTAGTCTATAGTAAGTTTTGAAAGGAAAAGAATAAGTCGAAGTTCTAATTACCTTTGACCTAATTAATGAGTAGACAAATAAATAAAGACATGTTAATTTAAATTTTTAAAAATGTTTATGCTCTAAATTTGTGTAGTTTTACGTGTAGTCCATAAGCAAGAGTTTTACTGTACAGTTCTTACTGTGCAAGGGTTACTATTAAATTTGCATTTGTGCATTAAAATATTTTGTATGAATTTTATTAAACAAATGTCTCATAGATTAGTCTATGCTTCCGATATTATATGTTTTATGCATTTGATAAAATATTTAATGGGCCTTTTAAAATATTTTATGCTTCTGTTATTTCATTTCATAGTTAATATGTACTATAAAATGCATTTGTCGAAGGCGTGTGTTACAAGTTGTCTCATGGGTTCTTGCTTGGGGACCAAGCAAGTTGATGCCATGGCAAAGTCCCTAGCGTGTGGCTAGGGCCCCTATTTCTATCTAGGGTATTCTAGCCTGCGACTTGACAGTTCTTGGTCATGAGGACCAAGCAGATCCTACAGGTTAAGACAAATACCTCCTAGTACGGGACCAAGTAGATTCTTTCTCACGAGGACCAAGTAGTTCATGCAGGTACATACGTGGTCAGTTAAATAGGTGGATCTTGGTCAGTTAACCAAGATGATGATGTGTGATTCCCTCCTCTCCTAGGTCTTCGAGATGGTTGAGCTAGATGGTCTTCCCAAGGGACTAGCCACCCCTTGATGGAGTCACTAGCACTTGACCTCAGGAACAGTTAGGAGGACCAAAGGATCACATCATCCAGTGTGGACTTTCCTTATACAGGGATGATGAAATTTCAGTTAGTGTATGAAACACTTGTACATTTGAGAGAGACATGATTGGTTGTACCCCCACCTTGGTTGTTCACCCTTGGTTCTTACACCTTGTTGATTCTTGGTCTTGTGGTTAGAAAGGTTATCTACCCACCTTGGTTTGTCTTGACTCTTATCACCTTGATGTGTTGGTCTTTTGGATATTAGGGTTACTTACCCACCTTAGTGGTACACCCTTTTGTCCTAGGGGTTGTGGGTCATGTACCCATCCTTGTTTTATGATTTGACTTGTACCATTTGTTGGTCCTTGTACCCTCACCTAATTAATTTATATGCGGAGTGAGTTGACCCTAGTACCCACCTAAAGACACCCTAATTATATTTTATATTTATATAAAGTGACTTTATTGTTTTGGTGTATTAACCCTTATGTGCTAGTACCCACCTAAGACATCTTAATTATATTTTATTATTATAAGTGGTTTGATGTCTTAACCTCTATGTGTTGGTACCCACCCTAATTTATGGAGCCCTAACTTAAATATTAGTTTATGATGCTTCTAGAAGTTTTTAAGATTCTATTTAATGATGTCTAATTCTCTCATTTGACATCTTCTTATCATTATCATATCAACTCTGATTTTATGTTGCTTGACATCAAGGGTTTTTGGGGTTATTGTTGCTACTTACTCACTGGTTTTTGGGGTTATTGTTGTTGCTTACTCACTGTTTAGGCGTCCACCTACTGCTGGAGATTAACTCATATCAGATATGATCTAAGTAATTGTTTAAAAGGCTTTTATGATGCTAGGGTTCGCTATTGCCATCATTTGAGGATTGTTTTTGCTAGCCGTGAAAGTGTGGAACCCTATATCTACCTAGTCGTGAACTTGTTGTGTCTCGATCTACCTGCCGGTAGTCTTGATTGAGGTCCGATATGTTGTTGTGGTCTGCCTAGGGGCCGATCTATTAATTGTCTACTTGGTGGAACCATGTTGAGGTATGATCTGACTGTTAAGGCCTTATTGGGGTTGGATTTGTCTGCTTGAGGTATTATTGATGTTTGATCTGCTGTTGTGGGGTCTGATTTATCTTTTGAAACCCTTGTTGAGGCTCGATCTACCTATTAAGACTTTGTCGGAAGTTCGATTTGCCTTAGTGCTACCCACTGGAGTTATTCTGAGCCCTAATTGATAAGGCCATATCCTGTTGAGTGCATTATTGTGGGGGATGTGAGCCCTGTTGGTCTTATCTAGCTCGTTGGTTGCTTTTTGTGGTGCCCGTGAGGTCTGTTGGTCCTCAATCTGTCTGCTAGTTGCATTTTTTGTGGAGGCCGTGAGGCTTGAGGGTCTTACCTGGTCTCCTGAGTACAGAATTTTTGTAGCCGTGAGCTCTGTTGGACATATCTATACTGCTAAGACCTTATTAAGGCCAGATCTATATTGCTGAGACTTAATCTATGTGCTGAGATTTTATCTGTGATTTAAACTCTATGCTAAGACTTTGTTTGTGGTCAAACCTATGTGCTGAGACTTATTGAGGTCTGTTCTACTATACTGAGTCTTGTTTTGGATTGCCTCTATGTTCTGACTGTCATTGACCATCACTACTGCAACCTACCATCTCTCTCTCTCTCAGGTTTGTACTTATCCTCTAACAAGGATCATCGTGTTCCTGTGATTGATTGGTCTCTGAGAGGCACAATATATTATGAAAGTAAATTCTTCTGAGTATAAAAAACAGGAAGGGTCCCACACTGCAAGTAAGTGTTCTAACTTGTTCTTCTTATTATTAGACAGGTCATTGTTAGCTATTCTACTATTGTACTATTTTGTTTCAATGCTAGTTTGTCATATCTAATTTTGCATTAAAGTATATGAAATTTTGTTTTCTTTGCATCAAACCCTAACCCTAACTAAAATTTAACATGGTATTAGAGCTTAGGCCTTGTAGCTAACTCTGTTTTGCAGGCTATCAGAATCTACATAGATCCTAAGGTAAGGGTTTGAGTCTTAATCAACTTGACTACAGGTTTACAGGTGTACTTGGCAAGTTGGTTGTTTGGGTTTGAGATGGCTTCTAACTTAGTGCAGAAGATAGTCTTGAAGGAGCCTCAAAATTTAATGCATGGAAGGCTAGGGTTTTGAATATTTTGGAGGAGAAGGATTTGGATGATTTGGTTACTAGGGTTGTGTAAGAGCCCACAACAACTCAAGGAAGAGAAGAATTTAAGAAGAAGCAATCCAAGGCAAAGAGAGTCATCTTTGATTCAGTTAAAGACAATTTGATGCTTGTGATAACTCCTCTAAGGCCAGCTAAAGAATGCTTTGATGCCCTAGCAAACCTTTATGAGAAGAAGGCACCTACTCAGAACTAAGGATAATTTTAGGGGCAAAATTTAGCCCATGGGCTATTTTTCCATGTTTTTTTCTAAAAACCGATTCGCCAATTTGCATTTTTTGAAGCCCCATTTCGCCCAATTTTGATGGGGTAAAAAATTTTCTCTCTAAAAATCGCCAAATTATTATATAAACTATATAAAATCCTTATAAATTGAAATAATTATAGAAAAATATCACCAAATATTTTATAGTTGACATTTTAAGAATTGGTGAGATTCGCCAAGGTTTATACACTTTTAAATAAGTATGGGTCCTTAAAACTATCCCTACGAGTCAGAAGAAGGTTTTGAAGAAGCAACTTCGTTCATTGAAGATGGAAGAGAAGGAGTCAGTTGCTTCTTCTTCTCAAAGATTGCTCAGACAAGAGATTAACTCATGGAAATTGGAGTTGAAGTAGATGATGATGATCTTGTGCAAACAACAGTAAATGGTATTCCTACATCTTGGGAGACATTTCTTGCAGCAGTGAATGGAAGAGAAATACAACCAAGCTTGGATAGGTTGTGGCATGATTATCTAGAAGAAGAAGGAAGAATCCATAGTAGATATGGGCCTCCCATTGAAAAGAATCATGTTCTTGTTGCTAAGACAAAGAAGGGAAGAAGCTTCCCTCAAAACCAGAACAAAGGTAAGGGACCTCAAGGTAAGCACTTTCAGAAGTCAAAAGTAAGATGTTATAACTGTATCAGGCTTGGTCATTATGAAAAAGACTGTAAGAATCCTCCTAACAAGAAATGACATAGGGAGAAGTATCATGCTTCAACTGCTACAAAAGAAGAAGATCCCCAACAAAAGAAATCTAAGGATCAGACCAAAGAAAAAGATAAAAGAGAATACATCTTGGTTTCAACACTCTCAGGTTCTATCTCCAACTCAGCAGACTCCTAATGGATTGATAGTGGGGTCACCAAGCATATAATTGGATTCAAAAGGGCTCTTGTAGTTTACAAGGCCAAGAAGTTCAATGTGAAAGTGGAGCTGGGATATGGAAGTACCTATGCAATAAAAGGAGTTGGTTCAACTTCCTTAAAGCTTGATTCAGGTATGTTGATTCGTGTTGAGGAAATTTCGTATGTTCCTGGTTTAAAGAATAATATTCTTTCATTGGCAATTTTAGAAGACAAGGGGTTCTCTATAGCCTTCTTAGGAGGAAAGGAACTAGTGTGGCCTAAGGATTGAAAGATGAGCTCATCCATTCAAATTGGTGTCCGTGAGGTGACCTTTATAAGGTCTCGAGACATGTTGTTAAAGCTCTAATTAATAACCCCTATCAAGATTCAAAGATCAAGAGGGAGCCAACTATGCTCCTCGATCCCCAGCAGAGTGGGATTGCAGAAAATAAAAGTGGAGATGTGATATTTCATCACTCCAGGGAGTCTTTCAATGACTCAGATATGGAATCCTATGAGACATCTCATTCAGAGAAACAAAGGGATAAGGCCAAGAAGCCTTCAATTGATCTCATTGAGGATCCTATTGAGAGGCTTCAAGGGTGCTCCAGTGTGAGCCATGTCACTGATCTAGGATCATCCACTTATGTGGAGGGAGTCAAACATCAGGTTTGGAAAGATACTAATATAGAGTATATCCAGTTGATAATGGATAATGACATGTGGAAAGTGATTCTTAGACAACAAGGGAAGTCAGTTGTAACTTCCAAGTGGATCTATAAGATCAAGGTTCTTGCTGACATCCAGAGCTATTTGAAGCTCTCATAAAATTATGTATTCTATGACAGGTCGAGTCACATCGAGAGGAAGTATCACCATGTTAAGGACATGGTTAAGTTGTCAACAAAATATTTTACTGATGTGGTGACTAAGCCTCTATATTTAACAAGCTTAGTGTTGTTGAAAATGCCTCTCTTGCTGAGAGGGAGTGTTAAAGTTAGTGCAGCTACGAGACCCATTCTCAGAGAGGATGGTACCCTAGTCAGTTACCTAGGGTTCTTGGTCACTTAATTAGGCAGAGTAAAGAGTAAGTCCCTAGAAGATACCCTAGGGCCCCCAACTGTCTCCTGGGGTTCTTGGTTTGGGACCAAGCAAGTTGATGCCATGGAAAAGTCCCTAGCGTGTGGATAGGGACCCTATTTGTCTCTAGGGTATTCTGGTATGGGACTAGACAGTTGCTTGGTCAGGAGGACCAAGCAGATCTTGTAGGTTGATACAAATACCTCCTAGTCCGGGACCAGGAAGACTATTGGTCAAGAGGACCAAGTAGTTCCTGCAGGTACATACCTGGTCATTTAACCAGGTGTATCTTGGTCAATTAACCAAGATGACGGCGCGTGATGCCCTCCTCTCCTAGGTCTTTGAGATGGTTGAGCTAGATGGTCTTCTCAAGGGACCGACCACCCCTTGATGGAGTCACTAGAACTTGACCACGGGAGCAGTTAGGAGGACCAGAGGATCACATCATCCAGTGTGGACCTTCCTTATATAGTGATGATGAACTTTCAGTTAGTGTATGGAACACTTGTACGTTTGAGAGAGAGATGATTGGTTGTACCCCCACCTTGGTTGTTCACCATTGGTCTTTACACCTTGTTGATTCTTGGTCTTGTGGTTAGAAAGGTTATCTACCCACCTTGGTTTGTCTTGACTCTTATCAACTTGATGTGTTGGTATTTTGGATATTAGGGTTACTTACCCAACTTAGTGGTACACCCTTTGGTCCTAGGGGTTGTGGGTCATGTACCCATCCATGTTTTATGATTTGACTTGTACCATTTGTTGGTCCTTTTACCCTCACCTAATTAATTTATATGTGGGGTGACTTGACTCTAGTACCCACCTAAAGACACCCTAATTATATTTTATATTTATAAGTGACTTCATTGTTTTGGTGTCTTAACCCTTATGTGCTAGTACCCACCTAAGACATCTTAATTATATTTTATTATTATAAGTGGTTTGATGTCTTAACCTCTATGTGGTTGTACCCACCCTAATTTATGGAGTACCAATATTAATTTATGATGCTTCTAGAAGTTTTTAAGATTCTATTTAATGATGTATAATTCTCTCATTTCACATAATCTTATCATTATCATATCAGCTCTGATTTTATGTTGCTTGACGTCAAGGTTTTTTGGGTTTTTTGTTGCTGCTTACTCACTCTTTAAGCGTCCACCTACTGCTAGAGATTACCTCATATCAGATCTGATCTAAGTAATTGTTTAGAGGGATTTTATGATGCTAGGGTTCGCTACTACCATCATTTGAGGACTGTTTCTGTTAGCCGTGAAAGTGTGGATCCCCAATTCTACCTAGACGTGAACTTGTTGAGTCTCGATCTGCCTGTCGGTAGTCTTGATTGAGGTTCGATCTTCTGTTGTGATCTTCCTAGGGGTCGATCTGTTAACTGTCCGCTTGGTGGAGCCATGTTGAGGTCTGATCTAACTATTAAGTCCTCATTGGGGTTCGATCTGTTTGCTTGAGGTATTATTGAAGTCTGATTTGCTATTGTGGGGTCCGATCTATCTGTTGAAACCCTTGTTGAGGCTCGATCTACCTGTTGAGACTTTGTTGGAAGTTCGATCTGCCTTACTTCTACCTACTGGAGTTATTCTGAGCCCTAATTGATAAGGCCATAGCCTGGAAAGTACATGATTGTGGGGGTTGTGAGCCCTATTGGTCTTATCTAGCTTGTTGGGTGCTTTTTGTGGTGGCCATGAGGTTTGTTGGTCCTCAATCCATCTGCTGGTTGCATTTTTTGTGGAGGTCATGAGGCCTGAGGTTCTTACCTAGTCTGTTGAGTACATAATTATGGTAGCTGTGAGCTCTGTTGGACAGATCTATACTGTTGAGACCTTATTAGGGCCAGATCTATAATGCTGAGATTTAATCTATTTGTTGATATTTTATCTATGGTTTAAACTCTATGCTAAGACTTTGTTTGTGGTCAAACCTATGTGCTGAGACTTACTGAGGTATGTTCTACTGTACTGAGTCTTGTTTGGGACTGCCTCTATGTTTTGACTGTCATTGAACATCACTGCTGCAACCTATAATATATCTATCTCAGGTTTGTACTTATCCTCTAGCAAGGATCAACTTGTTCCTGTGATTGATTCGCCTCTGAGAGGCACAGTATATTCTGAAAGTAAATTCTCCTGAGTATAAAAATAAGAAGGGTCCCACACTCTAGGTAAGTGTTCTAACTTGCTCTTCTTATTATTAGACATGTTATTGTTAGCTATTCTACTACTGCTAACTTTACATGTTACTAAAGATTACTTTAACACGGGGGCCTACTTCGTAGTGTTAAAGTTGAAAGAGATGAAAATTATGTTTTAAATGATCTTGTTTGGTTCCAGCTGTACTATTCTGTTTCGGTACTAGTTTGTCATACCTATTTTTGCATTAAAGTATATGAAATTTTGCTTTCTTTGCATCAAACCCTAACCCTAACTAAAATTTAACAATTGTATGTAAACTTATATGTAATAGGGTCAACCTAATAAGGGGGGTACACGTTCCCCTCTTATTATCCCAAACCTATTACATATCGCTCTCTTTGACAATATGGACTTTGAAAAATATTACGACATAGTGGAATGCCTTTTCATTATGGTAATGCTTAAGGATTTAAGCTTTGACTCCTTCATTATAGTTGTTGAAACATTATTTGTTGAGGTCTTTGCTTGCCTTTCTATCAATGTGTGTAAGTTTAAGGAGGTGGCCTTGTTTTTCTTTATTAGGTAAGGTTACCCACTTGAACCAATGTTATGTGTTCTAGTTTTAGATATGATAGGATACATTCTATGTTGCAAAGGAGGGATGTGCCTTATCAAGAGTATCCCACTTATTGAGATGGGTGTGGATTAGTTGGTGAACGACTATTTCGCTAATGATTATTTCCTAACCATACTAAATGATCAAACTTCTTGGGATAATATGATGGATTGGCTCAATAGTTTTTTGAGTGGTTCTAACATTCAATGGCATAGAACTTCATGTTACAATTATAGTGAATGACCAATCCCACACTAGTTGAGCTCAATACATTGGGCTTGTATTCAATTGTCACATACCCACCCATTCAACCAATGCAAGGCAGGGTACATGATGCCAAATTCAGGGCTTTCCCATGATCTCAGCCCATTAGTTAGATTCATATAAATAAATTATGAATGTGCAGATGTAAAACAAATCAATTATGATGCACAGCGGAATTAAAACATCCACACACATTACTCATGCATATAGCATATCAACAGTTATTGAATTAATATAGTGCAGAAGTAAATATAGAGGCATAAAAACACTTATCTTCATTTTTCAACTGCCCAAGCAACTAGCTATGTCGCTGCAACGTTCCACCCAGCCATAGGCTCTTCGACAGCTTATACTGAGTCCGTCTGAAGGCCACCCCCGAGCTGGGCATTATTCCTTCAAGGAAAAGGGGACATTCACTCTCTCACAACCAATTAATCATTCCATCTGAGCCAAGCCAGTCCATAGCTGGGTTTATCAGGCTACAACTGAACCCTGGATTATCGCACTCAAGCTCAAGCCCAAGCCATGGATACCCATACCCACACCCAACATACTCTACTCTCACACATTAAGCACAAATAGGGGGCAGGGATACACATTTTAGACAGTGGGATTTACAAATAAGATGGCCATGGGTTTTCCTAAAAACGTTCCCAACCAAAAACGGATTGTGGGATGGGAAAACAACCACAGGGGAAAAAATGATTTCTTCCCCAAATATCTCAGCCTTCAACAGCCCAACACGGTCTCTATTGAACCCCCCATTCGATTTCCCTTCTTCCCCACTAGTATACAACACAGAAAATGCCCTTCTCTACTGGGGAAATGAAGAAAATGCTGCAACATGCTTGGAAGACGCCCAGGTACCTCTAAACTCGTGAGGGAGGAAGAAGAATCATGGATGATGACTTGGGGGAGAAATTCCTGGCTCTTTTCCTGCCCAAGGAGACAAAAACGTTTTTCCATAAAGGGTGGCTTGCCCATACCCGAATTTGGATAGCCATACCTCTCCATTCCCAAGGCATTAACTACCTCAACCAACTCTTGGGAGAAATCAATGGTTGGGTACAAAAGTCAACATGGGTAGTTGAGGGTTTGATGGGTTCTCTCATTGACACTTGGCTTGACCTGATTGGCTCAAGGGTTTGAATGTTTTCCCTCCCAATTCCTTGTGAAATCATGCCCCCATCTCTTTGTTGCATTGCATAGCTAGTTGTGGGTATTTTTATTAAAATGCATATTATATGATATTTGAATTCCCAATGTGCATTGCTAGCATGCAAACCATATGCATCACTAAATCGATGGCGGGGCCTTGGCCTTGAGCTCCTCACCATGATTTCATAACAATATTACATCATTTATAAGGTTAATGCCATGGGGTAAAACTAGGGACATTACATCAATGAGGGCAAGTGTTTAAATTCATGGACATTCTAATGCTTGTTCATTTACTTGTGGGATGTTGTAGAGAATGGAAAAAAAAGGTTGACAAATGGATGGCTAGGCCCTTAGCCATATCGACCAAGTTTCATATTTGTACCAAAATCTTCATAGTGGCTCATGTTTATTACAACCTCTATTGGATCCTTTCCATCAATGCTTAGAGAAATCCCTTGAAATATTATTTGGGCTAATGATACCAATGACAAAGGATTTCATAGAATCAATTTGGACCATTGTTGCACTCCACAGAAGTTGGGGAACCTTCATATTCTCAAAATGATGAATCATGTAGAGGGTCAAGGTTGCCCACTGGTAAGAAGGCTCACAAAGATGTATTCTTTCAAACTTTGATAGTCACTTCTACTAAAGTCAAAGTTGCTAAAATTTATTTTGCATAGTATATGGAAGCCTTGGGAGGCCATTAATCCCTTCTATCCGAGAGTGAGATCTCTCCATTCAAATGAGCTTGTCCTTCAATGATCATTGTCTATGGTGACCCCTTGTGTGAATACATGAGAGCAGGCCCTTGAGAAAATTGACTTGGTTCTTAGTTAAGACATTGTTCCAGAAGGGAAACTAGTCTACAAATGCCATGATTGGCTTGCAATAAAGAGAATTGATGTCGTAGTCGAATCTTAAGTGAATGTTTAAGTTGGCCACTACTAACAATTTTAGTCTAGAATGGATTCAATGCCTAATTTTAGAGGATCTTGTACTTAATCTTGCCCTGCAAGGCCCACGAGGTTGTTGGTGTGACTATAAGTGGGGGAGTGTAACAACCTTCATCAAATACAAATAAGACCTCGTCTATGGGTGGTTTTTCCTTGAGCCTATTAGAAGGACATCTTAATAGCCTTTGGAAGGTGAACTCTAAGCAAAAGGCTTGGTTGTTTAGGTTCATGAGCCTTTCAAAGCTATTTTTGGAACCTAAAATATGAATGTTTCACTCGTTTTTAATAATGGGAGGGTTGCCATTTAGGAAAAGGCTTTCTTACATGTGAATTTAAAACATGCATTGCTCTAATGTGGTCAGGGTGAGACTCTGAAGCACATCCTCAAGTGTTTCCCTATAGTTAAGTGTACATGGGTTTGCAAGAGTTGCCTCCTAGAGATATAATATCTCAATCTCAACATCTGTTAAATGAAAAAATACTATCCGAGAGAATAGATTATTATGGAGATGGACCACTTTCATAATTCATTAGGTGTTGGAACACCTTGGACGACATTTAAGATTGCTGTGAGTGCAGCAATCAATGGTCTACAAGTGACTGCTAATTTTCTTTTATATTATCTTATTTGTTAGGTCGACGCCTATATTCGTTTCGTCACAATTCAAAAGCAATTTGCTCACGATACTTCACAAAATTTATGATTTGATGTGGCCACATATTCACTTGCTCCTCTATGTGATATAACATAATTGCGTGGTATTCAAGCAATTTCATATATTATTGCTTGGGGTTCAAGCTCTCTTTAGTCTCAGTCAAACCACTGAACTTTCATTTTTATTTTAACATATTTAACCTGACGATGACTTTATTGACTGTTTTTCCAGATAGAGGTTTGAGTGCAATTGAAAACTTTTGGGAGAATCCATAACAGCTACAATTCTCTTGGAGACCAAGACATTATAATCACCATGTGAAGCCCATTGTTAGGAAAGTGATCGACATAAATGCCCCACAAATAAAAACACGTTTAACATTTAACATTGAGAGTGTATAAGTCGAATAAAGATGTTGCAGTTAGCATCTATTGATCATAACCACTGATTTAGTTTAAATATTAATAATGAAGAGGAATTTTGAAAAACTCCTTGGTTTTAAAAAATTGAAAAACTAAGATGATAGATTTATTTAAATTTTAAAATTTAATAAAGTATTTTGATAAAGTTATATTATTATATATATATAGAATATATGTCTTGAGGTAATTTGTCACTTTACTGTTTTAAGTCAATACAATAATATGTTTATTTATGAGCTCAATAAACATGTCACTTACAAGATTTGAATCTGGATGAGGAAGATAACAATCATTCTTTTCAACCATACAAACTACATTCAATAAATTAATATATTGTTATTATGATATTAGTTTAAATTATATTAATTTTAAATTTAAGTATTTGAAAGTTTCTAAAAACATGTTCAAGCTACATTCAATGGACTTATATATTGTTATTATTATATTAGTTTAGATTATATTAATTTTAAATTTAAGTATTTGAAAATTTCTAAAAGAATGTTCTATAAAATAGAAAATTTGATTCATCTCATTACACAATAATTAATATTAAATAAAATTTATGAAAATGTATTCCTTATATAGTAAACATATCCAAAAGGTGTTTGTGGTGGGATACTTATGGAGGGTTTTGGAAGTAGCACTTTTGATCCCTGTCTTTAAATTATTTAAAAATACATTAACTGAGAAAATTTACCTTTTTTATTTTATAAAAATTACTTATGTTGCATTGGTTTCTGTTATGGGGAAATGACGCGGATGAGAGATGCATGTCCTTGAAATGACTAGAGGTTAACCCTAGGTTTTTAAGGGGATGGAAGGTTGGGGATAACAATTATATATATATATATAGATAGAGAGAGAGAGAGAGAGAGAGAGAGAGAGAGAGAGAGAGGCATAACATTATTGACACTTGGACATTAACAAAATGCATTTTATCTTTAGGAAAATTAAGTGTATCTATTTTAAATTTGCATTAAAGTCGAGGATGGGTTTATGGGATGAATATGTGGCTCAAGAATAGCTTATTTTCCTCACGTGTCTTGTTTACAATGATTTTCCCTTCTGAATAGGTTATGTTGATATATGTTCTATCGGTTTTTACAACTTTGTTGAAACCCATTACAAAACACTAGGATATGCAAACATTTTGTAAATATTTGATTCATATTTAATATTAGGAAGATGATTGAATAAGACTTTATTCAAACATTTACTACCCAACTTGAGTCACTACTATTTGATTGTTTTCACAATGCATAAGGTTGGGATGGTGGAAGAATTGAAATTGAAATTTTGTACACCCATGTACAACATGTAAAAGGTAAGATGTCTCCAAAAATGAGAATAACAAGAGCAATAACCACAAGGATTAGACCTTTAAGATGTTGCATTTCTTGGTTTGTTCACTTGGAGGCTTTGCATGTTTTTAATGATGTGATTGAAAATACAACAATTAAATCACCAAAAACCCAAATCAGAACCCATGTTTTGAGTTGCAACTTATACAGATTCTAATTGAGATTTGGTATAATACAAAAAAAATGATTGGAAATGATCATATTGTCCAATTATCAATATCCATTTTCAAAAGTGAAGATACATGCCCACAGCATTCACAAAAGTTGCATGCCAATGTCCTTGAAATTTATGTAAAACATCCTCGAAATTTGACAGGAAAGCACCTAAAATATACTTGAAGCATCTTGGGTATGGCCAACAAGCCCCCAATGAAGTTCCCAACAAATTCGGGATGTTTTCTAGGGGTTCCCAAGTCCTCAAAATGTTGGAACGATGGGTAAATAATATTTTTTGGTGGGGATGAGTGCTCATGCGACATAGAAAAATACATAATTTGTCAAATTTTTAATAACTTGTTACAAACTTAACTATAGTCTCTGCATTTACTTGTTAATAATTATATACTATTCAAAATAAATCATCGTAGATAATGCCAATGATTATTATAATTTTTATTACTAATATTCCTTTCCAGAAGCATGACTTTGTACACAATACATATAAGCAAGAAAGCATGTTAGGGAACTTTGTAGGTTGTATCCCATTGGGCGTTGTTATTTGTAACTAGGGTGGCATTGCCGACAAACTAGTTATCTAAACAAAGTCTTTTTTATTTTTTAAATTTGTTGAGGCCCATGCCCAACAATTCTAACTAGTGGGTAGAATTCCCAAGCCTCTCAATCGTGCAATTGTGTCTCTTTTTGGAAAGAATATATATCCCGATAGGAGGGTTTATCTTCCATGGGACAAATTGTAGTTTCTTTAACCCAAGTGTCCAATGTAGGGATTTTTTCAAGGTTACCTTGTCGAAATACCTTAGGGAGTTTGTTTAATTATGCTTGGTGGCAAAGTGCATCACCAAGTAGTGCAATACATTGTCCTCCCCGATCCCTATTTTCATTGCCAAGCACATATTATCATATATGTGACTAGCCTTGATGCAATAGAGCAACCCATATTCCTCCTTGCCCACATAGACTCCCTAGGGCCCAAATGGTAACCATGAAAATGATGTAGAAGGTGGATGGACTTAAGTGGTGAGAAGGAACTTAGGTTGTGGGACTCTAAAATCTTTGACACCAAAGATAAACATTCCAAACAATCTTCCTAGGCTTCAAAGTCTCATGGTGTGTAAATCAACTCCCACGTCTCTCTTTGTGGATGCTTTAACACGTCTCTCTATTAGTTGATATAATCCGAGGAAATTGGATTATTTAAGTCCATTGTCATTAGACAAGGTTGCCTCTATGCTCTAACACTCTATGCCATTGTAGCTAAGGAACTTGGTTATTTTCTTAATACCAAGGTTAATTTGATGCATGACATTGGGAGTTAGCAATGAAAGTTGTCCTTGGAATGTTCAAGGTTTGAATGACCCTATTAGAAAATACACTACTCGCTTAATTAGTGGGGTGGATATTTTATTTTACAAGAAGTCAAAATTCTAGATTTTCTCTTTGTGAATGCTTTAACATGTCTCTCTATTAGTTGATATAATCCGAGGAAATTGGATTATTTAGGTCCATTAGACAAGGTTGCCTCTATGCTCTAACACTCTATGCCATTGTAGCTAAGGAAATTGGCTATTTTCTTAATACCAAAGTGAATTTGATGCATGGCATTGGGAGTTAGCAATGAAAGTTGTCCTTGGAATGTTCAAGGTTTGAATGACCCTATTAGAAAATACACTACTCGCTTAATTAGTGGGGTGGATATTTTATTTTACAAGAAGTCAAAATTCTAGATTTCGTACTCTCTTTGTGGATGCTTTAACATGTCTCTATATTAGTTGATACAATTCGAGGAAATTGGATTATTTAGGTCTATTAGACAAGGTTTCCCTTATGGCCCTAACACTTTACGTCATTGTAACTAAGGAACTTGGCTATTTTCTTAATACCAAAGTTAATTTGGGGCACATTCAAAGGGATTCCTCTCCTTGAGCTAGATGTTGCAAAATTAATCAATGGATACTTTGCAAAGGATTCTTTCTTGATTGTCTCAGAAGATCAACAATCTTGGAGACATACCATGGATTATTTGCATATTTTGTGTACTACTTTGCGGTTGAGTATTCAATAGGTGAAGAATCAATATTGGCAGGGCCAATGATTAATGCTAGAGAGGTTGGCCTTCCAAAGTAGGACTTGGGTTTAGCCTAGTTAGATTTTCAAGCGCCTTTGTATTCCCTTCGATTTCTAGGCTTCTCCTTGAGAACTCTGGGAAGTGGTAGTGTAGAGAGTTGAGAAAAAGCTAGATATGTGGATTACTAAGCCCTTGATGCTAGTAGCCAAATTTTATATTGGCACCTACTCATATATACTAGTACTTTGATTAAGTCCCATTAAAGGGGGCTTGTTAGTCCTTTGATATGTCAACCTCCTTTTTGAGATGTGTCACCTATGTTTATTTCATTTTGCGTGGTTTGGCTACTTGAAATTATTTTTAAATTGAATTCACTTGGCATTTTAAATCTAAGAAGTTTTTAAAACTATAATAAATATTTGTCGGTTACTGACTAATCCCACAAATATGAAAATAGAGAGCTTTTAAATATAAATAGATAGTCTACTTCGACTTAAACAAATATTTGTTAGTTATTCCCAAATATTTCCTTAAGGCAAGGAAAAATAATTATTTTCTAAGTATATGCATATTTCCATTTCATTAAATCAAATAAATATTAATTCAACAAATCTCTTATAAAACTATAATAAATAAAAATTACAAACCGTAATAACTTAGCCCATTAACCGACTAAATCCTCCACCGACTACGGTAAAAATTATATAACTTCATCTTAAGCATATTTGTATATGTCTAACTTGAACTTAAGCATATTCGTATATGTCTAACTTGAACTAAAGCATAAATTTGTAGTTATGCCACTCTAATATGTGGTTTTCAAATATTAGATGATGCAACAACGCTTCCACACAAAATCTGAGAAGTTTTGTGATGGGATAGATCTACTCCGTGGATGGTTCGTGATGCCAAAAAATACGAGGCGATTGTCTGGTCCACCGGTGCCCTGACCTCACCAGAGTTGCAGAGATTAGGGCAGCTTGGCATTCTTCAAATTAGCTCCAACAACTAAATTAGATCAATCCGTCGATTTCAATTCCACAACTGATGAAAGGATCTCCTACTTGCTTGTCGAGTTGAAAGGAAGAAGCATAGTGCCCATGACATACTTGCTTGTCGAGATGAAAGGAAGAAGCATAGTGCATCACTGTCCACGCCAAAGAACCTTATGAATATGAATCGGGAGGGATCACACATTGCGCTATAACATGAATCGGGAGGGATCATCGGTACAGCCAAAGAACCTTATGAATATGAATCGGGAGGGATCACACATTGCGCTATAACATGTGAAGGAAACATTCTGAAGAATCCTCTTGTGATGAGCGTTGGAAGCGCATTGGAAAAGTTGGGGCTTGTGGTTTCAGTCGAATTTGTGGAGGATGTTCTCAAATTAACCTACGTGGCGGGTAAGGAGGCCTTAACAAGATACACATCTCCAACACGTGGAATTTTCTAGAGCATTTGCTTGGCAAAGATGAATTGTTTGACGCGATGTGGGACTGCATTAAGGTAATGAAGGCAGAGGTAGATGTAATGTCTCTCACTTGAGAGAAATCGCCCTCTCAAATTCACACCCGAAGAGATGGAGAGAAACACAACAGACTTCATAGTTGGAAAGAGTGGTAGCTCATTTCACAAATTAGGGTTCCGCAGCACCCAAATGGAAGTATTCAAGAACACGCTCGACATCAAAAACACGCTCTGCAATAGTGCACAGAAAATAATATGCAATGGGTAAAGTGCAGGACTGAGGAGGAAAGAAGGCAGAGGCACGTCTATGTAGAGAGCATAGCAAAGAATCTGGTAGAGGGTAGACATAATGGCAGGTAGAAGTTACACCTGAGAGAATTCACCAAATAAAAATGTCCATACAAATTAGGATTTACAGGTCTGGAAAATCTAACGGGAGAAGGAATAGCAGGTCTGGAGGAGGGCAGAACCTCAAGTCTCAAAAATTGCACATGTCGTAGGTTACAAATCAGGAAGACTAGCAGGCAGGATGGTAACGTACAAGCCATAATGAGGTTGCAGGTAAACGGTCACACAGAGGCATAATAAGGCAGATAAGTTATGCGAATAGCCATTAGGGTTAGGTAAAGTCAATAGGCCTAGTTTTGCAAACTGAGCACTGAGCAAGCAAGATGGTAAAATGGCATATCTGAGAACAGACAGCATGCTAATACGTGCTCTGATACCACTGTTGATGCCTATTGGGAAAATATGCATAAATGAATTGAAGACAAGAAGATAGGTGTTAACTCAAATGTTCAATATATACATTGATATTGATCATTTATCCTAGGATTTCATATTCCAAGAGGTCTTTTGGGTGACTCTTTGTCTCCCTTACACGTTAATATTCCTCACACCGAGGATTAGCCTCCAACAAATGGCATAGAACTTCATGCTATAATTTTAGTGATTGGCCAATCCCACACTAGTTGGGCTCAATAAATTGGGCCTGTATTCAACGAAGGCAAGTGTTTAAATTCATGGAATTCCAATGCTTGTCCATTTACTTATGGGATGTTGTAGAGAATGGAAAAGAAGTTGGCAAATTGATGATTAGGCCCTTAGCCATAGCAACCAAGTTTCATTTTATCAAAACGATGATTCATTTAGAGGGTTAAGGTTGCCCACAGGGTAAGAAGGCTTGCAAAGGTGTATCCTTACAAACTTAGTTGCTAAAATATATTTTGCACAGTATATGGAAGCCTTGGGAGGCCATTAATCCCTTTTATCCCATAGCGAGATATCTCTGTTCGAATGGGCTTGTCCTTCAATGATCATTGTCTATGGTGACCCCTTGTGTGACTACATGAGGGTAATCCCTTTAGAAAATTGACTCGGTTCTTAGTTAAGACATTGTTCTAGAAGGGAAACTAGTCTACAAATGCCATGATTGACTTGCAATAAAGAGAATTGTTGCCATGGTCGAATCTTAAGTGAAAGTTTAATTTGGCCACTACAAACAATTTTAGTCTAGAATGGGTTCAATGCCTAATTTTAGAGGATTTTGTACTTTAGCTTGGCTTGCAAGGTCCACAAGGTTGGTGGTGTGACTATAAGTGGGGGAGTGTAACAACCTTCATCAAATATGAATTTGACCTCATCTATGGGTGGTTCTTCCTTAAGCCTATGTTAGAAGGACATCTTAATAGCCTTTAGAAGGTGAACTCTAAGCAAAAGGCTTGGCTGTTTAGGTTCAGGAGCCTTTCAAAGCTAGTTTTAGAACCTAAAATATGAATGTTTCCCTTGTTTCTAATAATGGGAGGGTTACCATTTAGGAAAATGCTTTCTTACCTGTGAATTCCAAACTTGCATTACTTCTAATGTGGTTAGGGAAAGATTGTAAAACACATCCTCGGGTTTTTTCCTATAATTAAGTGTACATGGGTTTGCAAGGGTTGCTTCCTAGTGGTAAAATATCCCAATATCTATTAAATGGAAAGTTACTATCCAAAAAATAGATTATTATCGATTATTGAATTCAATATTACATAGATGTTTGTGTGAATTGAAGTTTTATAATTTGCTTAGAAGAAGCACAATGATTCATTTTTAAGCTTAAGCTTCTTGCACTTTCACTTAGTATGGCAATGCGCATAGTATGTAGTTGTAGATCAAAATACAAACCTATAAAATCATAATGGGATAGACCACTTTCATTAGATGTTGGATTTTGTAGATAAACCCCTACACAATGAGTGGGAGACACGAGAGACACCTTGGCCCTCTCAACCTACCTCAACATAGTCTCATAAAAGTGGCCACCACAAGGTTGGTAGACAAGTTATAAAAAAGTGGAAGTGTGCACACGGTATCTTGAAAAGTCCTAAGCCTTGAGAGTCGCGACCCTCCAAATGATGGATGGATGGTAGATGTTGATCGATGAGCCTTCCACAATGATTGGTTGAGGCCTAGCACTCATGATCAAGATGAGCCGCCCTTTCGCTTCCTTGTACAAACATGATTGTCTAATGTTTTAAACATCTAGTTATACATGTTATAATAAATTGCCATGTAAATTGAACTTGGCCTCCCACAGATTAATGTTAAGAATTGTAATCTCAATGATCCTATGTTGGTTAATTAGTTAAGTCAATGGTCCTAAGTTGGTTAATTAGTTGAGTCAATGGTCCTAATTTGGTTAATTAATTGAGTTATTAGTTAATTCTAGTTTGACTAGGACACTTGGTTTTCCCATAGTATTGGACAGTGGTATTGATGTGATGTAATCCTATATATGTTCATGGTTAATAATCAGAAGGCAATGAATATGCCCACTCGTGTTCCATCTTTTCTGTCTTCTATATTTTAACATGGTATCAGAGCGTATGGCCTGATCCATACCTGTTGTCGAGTAAGCCTTTTCACATAGTGGAAAGCACACATGTGTAGATCAAGACGGAACACATTGGCATGGAGGAGAAGCTTCACAGCTTTGGGGCCGCATCAGAAAAAAATTATTATTTTTTCTGTTAGAGCCACCGACTCACTTTATGTTAAGGAAAAGAGAGCCACCGACTCATTTTCTGTTAAGGCAAAGAGAGCCACCAACTCACTTTCTGTTAAGGCAAAGAGAGCAACCGGCACACGTTCTGTTAAGGAAAAGAGAGCCACCGGCGCACTTTCTGTTAAGAGAAGGAGAACCATCGATGCACTCTCTGTTAAGGAAAAGAGAGCCACCGACGCACCTTCTGTTAAGGAAAAGAGAGCCACCTACGCACTTGTTCTTAAGGCAAAAAGAGCCACCAGTGCACTTGTTGTTAAGGCAAAGAGAGCCACTGAAGCACTTGTTGTTAAGGAAAAGTGCGCCAAACACTATTAGCTAAAGAAGTTGTGCCACTCTGTTTAAAGATAGTCATACAAAATGGAAAGTACCAGGATGAAGCAAATCTCCGAACCAATGCTTATCGGCACCAACTACGATTTTTGGTCAATCAAGATGAAAACGTTTCTCCAACTCAACAAATGTTGGGATATGGTTGAAAACGAGTTCACAAAACCGGCGGCAATTGTTGTTGCTTCTATGTCGAACTCTCTCAAGAAATCCCTTGAAGAAAGCCAAGATCGAGATTTCACGGAAAAATGGTTTATCTAAAGCTGCATTGAGGAGTCCATATTCCTGCGGATCTCAGGAGCTACCACCGCATATCAATCATGGAATCTCCTTGCAACTGCATACAAAGGTACCGACATAGTTAAAATGGTAAGAATACAAACCCTTAGGCTTCAGTTTGAAAGTCTTAAAATGAATGAAAGTGAAACTGTAAATCAGTTCATGACTAGGGTTTCGAGTATTGTGACTCAATTCCAAACCTATGGCAAAGTTTTGGAACAAAAGGTTGTTGTCCAAAAGGTCCTCAGATGTCTTACTAAGAAGTTTGCTATGGTTGTCACTGCAATAGAAGAATCTAAAGATCTGTCCAAGTTTACCCTAGAAGAGTTAACAAGGTCCCTTCTGTCCCATGAAGCTCGACTCAGTCAAGAGGAAGAGTCTCTGTCAAATGCCTTCAACACTCAGGCTTCATTCAGCAGAGGCAAAGGCAGAGGAAGTAGAGGACGAGGCAGAAGAGGAAGAAGTTCTCATTCTATAGAGGATAGAACTGCTCATGAACATTCTGAACACTATGATCACTCTCACAACTCTCAGAACCAGAGAGGGAGAGGAAATAAATGGACTAATAGGTCCAAAATTCAGTGCAACTATTGCAAGAAGCATGGCCACTATAAATGAGACTGCAGAAAGAAGAAAGTAGATCAGAACAGTGGCAGAGCCCATGTCTCCAATGTTGAAGAAATCTCATCAAAAGTCATGTTTCTCTCATGCAAAGCAACTGAAGAAGAATACCATTCAGATGTATGGTTTCTAGACAGTAGCTGCAGCAATCATATGACAGGTAACAAATCATTATTTTTTTATCTAGATCCATCTGTTAATTCAAAGATAAATCTTGGTGATCATTGCCTTGTTCCTGCTCAAGGAAAAGGAGTTGTTCCTGTCCTTACTAAAAAGAATGGAAAGAAGCTAATACATGATGTATTTTATGTTCCTAATCTGAAATTCAATCTAATCAGTGTGGGTCAACTGATTCAGAACAAGTATGATGTCAGGTTTATTGATTCATATTGTGTTGTCTATGATAAAGCCCTCAATAGAAGACTCTTAGCCAAAGTTGAAATGACCAAAAAAAGAATCTCCCCACTCAGTCTGAGAAGTGCTATCCTGTCATAGTCATATGCACATACTGTTTCCAGTCTAGATGAAACCTCGTTGTGGCATTGTAGGTATGGTCATCTACCCTTTCAGAGTCTCAGTCATCTGCAAAAACAATTCATGGCCAAGGGGTTACCAATTATGAATGAACAATCCAGTTCTTGTGAAGACTGTATCCTATGAAAACACCAAAGGAACAATTTCCCCACTTCCACAAATCGATCCAAAGAACACCTTGAGTTAGTTCACACACACCTATGTGGACCCATGCAAAACTAGTCCATAGGAGGTAGCCTGTATTTTATGACCGTTATTGATGATTATAGCAGGAAAGTCTGGATCTATTTCCTCAGATACAAATCAAATGCCTTCTCAAAATTCAAAGAGTTCAAGGCATTAACTGAAAAGTAGTCAGGTAAATCCATCAGAATACTCAGATCAGATGGTGGAAGTGAGTATGACTCACATGATTTTGCAGAGTTATGTAAGCAGCATGGCATCCAGCTCTAGTTCACTACCAGATACACTCCACAGCAGAATGGGGTTGCTGAACGAAAGAATCAGACCATCATGAACATGGCCCGAAGTATGTTGTCATACAAGAAGTTGTTAGACGATTATTGGGCTAAAGCTATTGCATGTTCAGTTTACTTATTGAACAGATCTCCCACAGTAAGTGTTAAAGATAATATTCCTGAAGAATCATGGAGTGGCACTAAGATTAGTGTTTCACATCTCAGAGTATCTAGATGTGTGGCATTTGCATACATACCTGATGAATTGAGGAAAATATTGACAAGAAAAGTGAAAGATGTATCTTCACTTGTTACAGTGAAAATCATAAGGCTTAGAAATTGTATAATCCTGTTACCAAAAAGCTTATGGCAAGAAGAGATGTGAAATTCCTTGAAGATAAATGTTGGAGTGATCCTCATAATGATACAACAAATATTCAATAGAAATATAGTCCTGCACCACTAGAACCACTTAGAATGCCCAGACTGGAGGTACAACAAAAACAAGAAGCAACACCAACAGACAGTCCACCTCAGAACCAAAGAACTAGACGCTTAAGGGAGTTATATGAACAAACTCCAGTTATTGATGAGCAACTACAAAATGCTCTATTTTCCTGTCATCCAACATCATTTGATTAAGCAGTAAACGATGCACAGTGGGTACAAGCAATGAATGAAGAAATTGATTCTATTGAAAGGAATCAGACTTGGGATCTTGTTAATCTCCCATCAGACAAAAACAGTATTGGAGTAAAATGGGTCTTCAAGACCAAACTAAATGAAAAAGCAGAGATAGAGAAGAACAAAGCAAGTTTGGTTGCAAAAGGATTTGCACAACAATATGGTGTAGACTATGATGAAACCTTTGCTCCAGTAGCAAGGATGGACGCCATTAGAGCTATACTTGCAATAGAAGCTCAAAACCAGTGACTTGTTTATCAAATGGATGTAAAATTTGCCTTTCTCAATGGCATACTTGAAGAAAAAGTTTGTGTAGACCATCCACCTGGTTATGTTGTCAAAGATCAATAACACAAGGTATGTAAGCTGAAAAAGGCCTTGTATGATCTAAAACAAGTTCCACGAGCTTGGTACAGAATAATTGATTCTTACCTCATCAACAATGGATTCAACAAGAGCAACAATGAACACACTCTTTATGTCAAAACAAATCAGCAAGGTAACATTCTACTTGTATGTCTTTATGTTGATGATATGATTTATACTGGAAATATGATACTAGGAGAATTTAAGACAGTCATGGAAAAGGAGTTTGAAATGACTGATCTTGGTCTCATGAAGTACTTCCTCGGTCTAGAAGTTGACCAAAGTGAAAATGGTATCTTCATATGTCAGCATAAGTATGCTACAGACATTCTGTAGAGATTCAGAATGGACCAATGCAAACCAACAAAAACCCCCATTGCTATAGGAACCAAGTTAAGCAAGAATAATGAAGGACCAGAAGTAAATTCTACAATTTACAAAAGATTGGTAGGCAACTTAATGTATTTGACTACAAGTAGCCCTTATTTAATGTATGTTGTAAGTTTGATCTCTAGATTATGGAGTCTCCCAAAGACTCTCACTTGAAAGTTGGAAAAATCAATCTGAGATATGTTGTAGGCACAATTGGTTATGGACTCTGGTACATCCATTCACCAGACAGTACTCTTACAGAGTACACTGACAGTGATTATGCAACCAGTATTGATGATAGGAAAAGCACATCTGGTTATGCCTTTCATTTTGGTACCAGTTTGATTTCATGGGCCTCTCATAAACAACCCATTGTTAGTATGTCTTCTGTAGAAGCAGAATATGTCGCAGCAACTACAACAACATGCCACGCAGTTTGGCTAAGAAGACTTTTGAAGGATATGGGACACACAGAAACAAGACCAACAACTTTTTATTGTGACAATAGTTCAGCCATACAATTGTTCAAACATAATGTGTTTCATAGAAAGAGTAAACACATTGACACTCACTATCACTTTATACGTGAGTTAGTCAATAACGGAAATATTATTTTGATGTTTCGTGGCTCTAAGGAGCAATTGGCTGATATGTTCACCAAACCTTTGGGAACATCTCCATTTGAGTTTCTAAGGAAGCACTTAGGCATTGATAGTGTTGAAAATACCATCTCATTTGAGATTAAGGGGGTGTGTTAGGAATTGTAATCTCAATGGTCCTAAGTTCGTTAATTAATTGAGTCAATGGTCCTAAGTTGGTTAATTAGTTAATTCTAGTTTGAGTAGGACACTTGGTTGTCTCATAATATTTCTTGTCCCATAGTATTGGACAGTGGTATTGATGTGATGTAATCCTATATATGTTCATAACTAATAATAAGAAGGCAATAAATATGACCACTTATGTTCCATCTTTTCTGTTTTTTATATTTTAACAATTAAAACCGATCTACAACTATACTCAACTATACTCACCTGTAAATAATAAATTGCCATGAATATTATAATTAGTATTGGCAAATCCAAGTGAAACCATCGTTCTCCTTACGTTCACAATCCCAACGCCAAAGTGGCAATGGATTACGAGTCTTAGATTCGAACTCCAGTTCGTGTGGCACGCCATTTCAAGCGTTACGTTCCACAACTTCTCGCAGCTGCCAAAGAAATCCTTTTCGGCACAAAATGCTGTTGCCACCGGTGAGTAAATAGAGAAACCGTGCTTGCCCAATTAGGATTAGATACAAATTTCGAGTTCATGGCCGCAGTTAGTGTTTTTCTGTCCATGGAGGTTTTCCCAAAATAGGTTTAAGGGGTTTCCGACAATCCCTTTGGTTATTGAAAGAAAAGTGCAACTGTCAAACAGATATAACAACAAGGTACAGGTTGGAAAATAGGGCAAAATTTAAAAGATAGAACAAGAGCACAAGTTTAAGATCCGTACAGACATATGTTTTAGGACAAAGATACAGCACAAATTTGTCTGCTGTGTTTGTTTACTCTGCAGGGCCATGCATCTGTCTTTGTTTTTGGATGATTCTGTTTTTTTTCTTTTTTATGCTTGCTTTGTTTTTTTTTATTTTTGTAATTTCTTTTTTAGTAGGTAATTATTTTGGGATAAAGCCAAGACGCTTCTTTTCATTTCGAGAATAGGATTCAGAGTAAGCTTTAGATTTTTCAGAGCACAACGTTAGGTTATCAAAAATCTCAGTCACATCTCTTAATTTAAAGGATGGTATCCAAAAGCCTTAAATATTTCAGGGGACGAGGTCAAGTCATAACATGACTCAAAACCGTTGCAATATTATATTCATTATGAATTCAACATATCATTTACAGGAATAAAATCTGGAAGAAGTCTAAAAGTGTGACGATTTTTCTTTTTTGGTGAGATTTTAATTGGAATACAGCCAATTTTTTTTTTAAATCTGGTTTTTGTGGCATTCAAATTATGGTTTTGAGTTTAGAAATAGATTCAGCGGCCTTGATATATTATATGGCACTAAGATTAAGCAGTTTTAACTCTGATTTTTGAGAATTTTAAAAATTCCTTTCTATATTCTGTTTAAATCTGGTCGGGAAATGCTGCTGGGAACAGGTAAAATTGTTCCTCATTAGTGGCTCAGTTAGACCATCCGTAAAATTTAGAGGGGAAGGAAACACTTCATCCCACAACTACTCAAACTAAAACCAATTGAAAAAGTAGAAAACTTCATTTTCTTTAATACTTGCATGGTTGTTAGTTCTTTATTTTATTCTGTTGAGATGAGAAAAAGAAACACGGTCAAGAGATCTCTGGAGAGTCGATCATAAAGATTAGGTCGGCATGAACTGAATGAGATGACTGAAAAAAACCAAAAACGAAGGGGATGGGATGGGATGGGATGAAATAGCCACGATTATGTTCAAATGCCACGATTATGGTCCAATGACTTTTAGTTTAGGGCACTTGGTTTCCTGTTTTCTTTTTTCTTTAATTTAAGGGTTTTCCATTTAAGTGTAGATAACAGCTCTGCTCTGCAAAATTAAATTAGAGCCATTTTGATCGTTCCCCAAAACATATGGATTTATTCTTTGGAAAATTGCATGGCTTAACAAAGTAGAGAAATGCTCCGGAAAGAGAGTTTATTTGGTCTTTTTTCACAATATTCTGGATTTTTTTTTTAAAAGAGAAAATTTCTTTTGAAAAGGTAAAGTTATGTTTTCGCAATGTTTTTTTAATTGCATTTGGTGGGTTGCTTGTTGGCTTTGTTCAGAGATCATAGGTTATGTGTTCTTTTTCACTATTTTGGATTTAGTTTAGGAAAAATGCAGGGATCAACACAGCAGAGAAAAGCTTTGTACAGATCATTCATTAACAATTAAGGTCAAACTATGTTCTCCATACCTATTGAATTTTTTAATGCATTGGGTGGTTTGCTGGTTGGCTTTGTTCTAGATAGTACAGATCGGGGTCTGTTTCGTCTTTTCACAATATGTTGGATTTAATATTTGAAAATTGCACATATTGCATAGCAGAGAAAAGCTTCGTAGATATCATTCATTATTCAAAACAATTAAGGTAAAAGTTAAAACCATGTTCTCTATTGGCCCATTGATTTTTTTATTGCATTCCATGGGTTGCTTGACCTGTGCTCGATTTAGTACAGATCATAGCTTATTTTCTATTTTCGATTCCTCCGAATATTCTGGACTTATTCTTGGAAACTTGCAGGACAGATCATTCATGATTTAGTAACAGTTAAGGTAAAGCTATGTTCTCTAATGCATCCATTGAACTTTAAATTGCATTTGGTGGGTTGCTTTCCGGTTTATGTTTTTTTCTAAAAATAAAATTATTGCAATGAAGCGAAGTGTTGTCATACTGTAGATGCAAGTAAATAGAGTGCATAATAGCATATAAGTTTTAAAAGGAAAGGTACTGGAATCACGCCTCTCTTTCTGTCACTCTGGAAATGCTTTTATCTGTTATATATTTGTTGATTGTTATATGCATATTGATGTATATTCACATTATATATTTGTTTTTTTGGATGCATAAGTTTCAATTTCAGTTCCTTTCTCAATTCTTTCTGGGCATTTCATCATATTTAGCTAAATACGACAAGGACATTAGCGCTCCATGGCTCTTCTTTATTCAAGTCATCTCTCTCCATAGTTAATAATAGATGCGAAACCAAAAATTGAGATGAAGCTATGCCAATGCAATACCCTCCAAGTCCAATAGAAAAAGCGTATGTCTACCAAGTAGTGTTGAAATAGCCTGGTTCAGTTTTTGCCCTAATATAAAATTGGCAACAATTAATTCAGATTCGATTGTCACTGCAGCTTTACTTAGAAAATCCCAAATTTAGCCTACCTAGATTGAGCGATTCTGGCAGATGGAGAGTTCCTGTAGATAAAAAATAAAATTCAAACAATACACAGTGACGGTACTTTGTTCAATGGTGAGATTCTGTTAGAAGAAAGAAAAAAAGTGTCTGGGATATGATAAATATGCCATTGTGTATATGTGCCCTGCAATAGATTAAAACAGCAAAGGAATCTTGAATGTGAAACAATTTTAACAACTATTCCATTGATATTATTTGAAATGATGTTTAACAAAACGAAACCAAAGAGTTCAGACACACAACACAGCTGCTGGCTGATTGAAGTTATTTCTTTAGAGAACTGAAATTGCTGTTCAAGCTTCCCAACTTCAAAACGAAATAAGAATACCTCTATTCTTTAAACCCTTGAAGACAGCTCTGCAACCTGAACTGCCATGATGATGGATTATCATTTACTAGCGAATGCCTATCTCAACTCCAGATCATAAAATGGCAGCTTTTAATTACACAATGAGTCCTTTTATTACATATATAGAAGGAGGACTAAGGCTATAAAAAATCCTGTCATAGTAAATCACATTGAATAAGATGTGATAGTATTGATGATAACTGCAGTCTATAAATATATTCTTCTCTCTGGTCATGATTTGGTAACAGTTCTGTGAAGGCAAACATATATATCATATGAGCCATTTTTTCCCTCTCACGTGGGCACATTTACTGCAGTGCTGGTGCCTTTGCCCAATGAAAACATTTTATTTGCACTGATGTGTTTCCTCATCTTGTGAACAACATATGTCCATTGCTCTGCAACACCCATTAGCTTGAACCTGAACCTGAGACTGAGGCTGAAGAAGAAGTCATAGAGTACTGTGAAGAGCCATGAGAACTGGAGAAGGAATGTGATGTGAAAAGAGACTTGATGGAATGGGCAAGGGAAGAGGCAATGGCTGCCTTCACTTGCCCTCTCTTCGGGATATGCCTGGACTCAGAAGGCATACTTATCTTGTGCCTGGAATTGGCCTGGGATGGCATGCTATGTTTCTCTCAAATTCAATAAGTAAATCTACAAACTGAAAGGAATGGATTGGTAGCCAAGGCTAGAGGATGCTGTGAATATATAACAAGTCTATACGAGATTTAAGATTGTTGTGAGTGCAGCAGTCAATGATCTACAGGTGACTGCTAATATTTTTCTATATTATCTTATTTGTTAGGTCGACGCCTATATTCGTCACAATTCAAAAGCAATTTGCTCACGATACTTCACTAAATTATGATTTGATGTGGCCACATATTGACTTGCTCCTCTATGTGATAATTGCGTGGTATTCAAGCAATTTTATATATTATTGCTTGACGTTCAAGCTCTCTTTAGTTTCAGTCAAACCACTGAACTTTCATTTTTATTTAACATGAAGACGACTTGGTTTGAGTGCAATTGAAAACTTTTAAGAGAATCCATAACAACTACAATTTTCTTGGACAGCAAGACACGATAATCACCATGTGAAGTCGATTGTTAGGAAAATGATCGACATAAATGCCCCACAAATAAAAACACGTTTAACATTTAACATTAAGAGTGTACAAGTCGAATAAAAATGTCTATGAGTACAGTTGCAGTTAGCCTCTAGTGATCCTAAACACTGATTTAGTTCTATTGATCTTAATCACTGATTTAGTTTATATATTGTTATTATTTGAAAGTTTTTTAAAAATGTTCTATATAGTTGAAAATTTGATCCATCTCATTACACAATAATTAATATTAAATAAAATTTATGAAAATGGATCTTTTTATATAGTAAACATGTCCAAAAGGTGTTTGTGGTGGGATAGTTAGGAAGGGTTTTGGAAGTAGCACTTTTGATCTCTATCTTTAAATTAATTAAAAATACAGTAACTCGACACAAATAATCTACCTTTCTTTTATTTTGTAAAAAATATTCGTGTTGCATTGGTTTTTGTGATAGGGAATAGCGGGGATGAGAGAGGCGTCCCTAAAATGACTAGTGCTCAACCCCATATTTTTACGGGGATTTTTACGAGGATAGTAAGGTTAGGGGTGACAATTATATAGAGAGAGAGAGTACATACTTGGATATTAGCAAAATGCATTTTAACTTTATGGAAATTAAGTGTATTTATTTTAAATTTGCATTAAAGTTGATGATGAGTTTATGGGATGAATATGTGTCTCAAGAATAGCTTATTTTCCTCATGTGTCTTGTTTTCAACGATCATATTGAAAGGATTTCCCTTTGCAATAGGTTATGCTTTTATTTTTTAAGCAAAAGAACACTTCATTCTATTCCATCCAAGTCAAGATTACAGTCACAGATTTTACAATGCACAAGGCGCTTAAACAACACCCCCTGAGATCCCAAATCCCAAAACTATCCATGGCATAACCCTCCCAAGAAGAGCCAGAGTGCCAAGACAAAACATCTCTAAGCAGTACATACAGACCTATCCATACTCGGTAAAGAAACAAAACAGAGTTCCCAAACAAAACATCTCTGAGCAGTACATACAGACCTATCCAAACTCAGTAAATAAACAAAAAACGAACAGTGTTACCCACAGTGCCCACACAAGCAAAAGTTCTACATCCTATTACATAACAAACGCCATAGAAGGCACCAACCGGAAAAAGGACCCCATAGCAACGAAACAGTAGCAAGTCGAACCAGCCCGACAACAAGCACAGAGAATCATCCTGCCGGCCCCGCCTCATCATCAATGTTCACAACCAGAGGGGCTCCCGTCTTTGCAGCCTTGCCCCGAAGATCAATAACTTTCGGGTTATCCACCTTCTTAGGACGCATCAAGAATGAAATGCCCAATTCTGCCGCAATGGTGTCAAGTTTCATATGGATCTAGTTGGTTTCCTCCGCATGTTCCTTGCAACTGTCCTCCAGCTTCTTCAAACGCTGAGAATCCTCCAAAATATCCACCCTGGCCTCCAGGGTCTGGGCAATGAGTATTTTAGTGACCCAAAACATGACCACTGCTCTGTTGTATAAAGCCATCCACCCCTGGTGTTACCAGGGTCATGAATCCAATCAGCCATAGCCACCGCTTCCGATGAAAGCTCCTGTTCCCCCACCATTCTCCACAAATTAGCTCCCATCTCTTCTAACTCACTCTGTAACGTTTGAGGAAAAAGGCGATGAAAGAAAACCGTAGTCGAAGCAGCTCTCCACTGCTCCCTGCTAGGCCCAACCTGGGCCTTAATGCCTCTGTTTAGATTGCTCTGTTCACCCTGACCATGGCGTCCCCGATGGGCAGGCCGACCTCTCGGAGGCATACTCACAATAGCAATATTACCATAATCCAACCAGCAAGAACACACAATAAAACTTAACAAGGCACAAACCTTCTCAGAATGACTACATAGATTGCGAAAGTCGACCCTGGTGAAGGAATATAAAGGCAAGACGCCACACGCAACCATTAAATCCACCATAATGATTCGAGCTCTATAGTAATTCCCCGCGTCCTTAGCAATCATCATGAAATCAGAACCCTGATCAGCAACCTCCATTCTAAACATGGGAATTCGATTACCAGTTTCCATCCCAGGCTTTAGATCTCTAAGCATAGTTGACACAGGTGATGAGGATAGGAGTGAAGGACGAGCAGTTAACTTTTTCAGATAATTACAATAAAGCCTCCCTTCACCTTTGCATGCTACTAGTAGTACACCACCGGTTATAAACCATCACTTCACTTACTTCAGATGCAGGCCAACGACATTATTCATCGCACATCTGTCATTTTCAGCAGTTTGCAAACATTTAGCCCGACATGTGCTCACCGACATGTTGAGGGCCTCTCCATCCCATCCATCATCATGATAGCTGGCACCTTGGTTAGCAAGCACATCTGCCAAACAATTCGCACTTCCCCTCACATGGTGGAAGGTGACGGAGTTCATCAACGTTATGACATTTTTCAGACAGGTCATACGCCATGCCAGCCTCCATGAAGGGGCCAACTTGGCCGCACGAGTCCCATTACACAGACTGGTGGCTAGCTAGATAATAAGTTTTGAGTCACCCTCCACGTGAACACAACTGATGCCACGCCGAGCCGCCATGCATAAACCCTGCAACATCGCCTCACACTCGGCCATGTTATTGGTTTCCTTGCCTAGGTGGCCATAATAGCTATACAAAACATTCCCTTTTTCATCACGCACAACACCACCATAACCAGCATTACCAGGGTTTCCCTTCGATGCCCCATACAAATTGAGCTTGAGCTAGCCCGGTAATGGAGGAGACCAAATCGCCGGACTTTCCAGAGACGTTCGACGCATGCAAAGGCTCCCGATATGGCTAGGCGACGCCCAAATGCCCCAGTTATGTAAAATACTCACTTCATTCGCTGGTATGTTCATATCTTGTTCCATCTAGGAAGTTAATTGCAGAGTCTCTATAATGCCACGCTGAATTTGACTCCATATAACTTTGCATGTCTGATGTTTTCCTGTGAAAATTATTTTATTACGTTCTTTCTACACTTCCCAAACGAGAAAATCTGGGAAAAGCTCCCAAATTCTATTCAAAATTCTCCCCTGGAAGGGATCCTTCCTCCAACATTTGATCGTTTCTACAGGGTCAGTTCTAATTCTATCCGACATGCGAAATATCATAGCTCCCTTATCCCATAAGCTCGAGGAGAACCTGCACTCATCCAAAAGATGGGCAATCGTTTCCCCATGAGTCCCACAGAGAATGCAGAAATAAGGTCCCTCGAAGCCTCGCTTAGTGTATTGTCCCACGTCAGAATTCTGCCTTTCAACACCAACCAGAGGAAGAGAGTGATTAGGCCATAATTTAGCTCCCCAGAGGCGCTTCCATTCACTTTCTATAATGGGATTATCCTGGCCACCCTGGATGTAGTAAGCTTCCTTCATAGTAAACATACCTTTAGGTCGATATCCCCAGCGCAGAAGGTCCATTCCCATCTGAATTTTGACCTGTCGATGTTGCAATAATTCATGGATTTGCTTTCCTACCTCCTCCCCATAGTTAGCCGTCCACTAGTTAAGAGGGTTCCACACATGAAAACCTATGTAATTCGGTTCCTCCTACCAATAATGCTCAACCGTCTGCCAATTATGGTTTGAAGCAGGTGAGTCCAGAGGGATATCATCCACTAGAGTCAGAAGAGTCGGTTCTTTTTGCCATGCATCAAACCACAGATTAGTCGAAGATCCTTGACAAACCTCCCAAAAATTGTGTTTCCTGATCAAATCACGCCCCTTCCTAGCCATATTCCAAATATGCGAACCTTGCTCCAGTCCATCCACCCTGACCCAGTCCTGTTTTTCAAACTACAGAGCATACTTCTTTCCCCAAAAACTAGCCCATTGCTCAGTTGTATGAGTGAGCCAACGCCACCAAATTTTAGCTCCACACACAATACTAAGTTTCGCAGGATCCCGGAGACCTAGACCCCCTTCAAATTTAGATTTACACAGAGTCTCCCAATCCACCAGGGGCCATTTTCTATGTTCCGTAGTGCCGCCCCACAGAAAGGAGCATTGGATATCTCTTATGTCCTTCAGAACCTACTTAGGAGCTGATAACACTGAGAAAAGATGCAGAGGCATCTCTTGTAGCACAATTTTAACAATGACAACTCTTCCCGGAAAGTTCAAAGCTTGGAGCGTCCAGTTAGAGAGTTTCTCACGCATTTTACTTAAGAGTTCTTCCCAGGAAACCTTCTTTAGAACAATATCAGATAGGGAAGCACCCAAGTATTTGGTTGGAAGGGAACTCTTCTTGAAACCTAAAATCCTTACAATGTTCCTTTGACTAGCAGGAGGAGTATTAAAGAAGAAAATCAAGGATTTATCCATATTAATAGTAAGCCTTGAGGCTCTTAGGAAAAGATTCAAAGCCTTCTTAATTTGTCTTGCTTCCTGAATAGAAGAGTGTCTCATCAGGAGAGTGTCATCAACAAATTGTTGATGCGTTATAGCCTTCTCATATGGTTTGAACTTGAGACCTTTGATTTTCCCCTGTTCTACTAAATGCGAAATGAGCCTTCCAAGTCCTTCTGCCATGATCATGAAGAGAAAGGGCAAGAGAGGATCTCCTTGGCAGATGCCCCGCGTTGGCTTGAATACAGCAGCCGGATGCCCATTGATCACGATAGAAAAGAAAGCATTGGATGTAAGATTAGCTATCTACTTGATCCAGACCTCACTAAAACCAAAGGAGCTCATAACCTCTTTCATGTAGTTCCAGTTTAGTTTATCATAAGCTTTGGATAAGTCTAACTTCAGTAACATCCCAGCTTTCTTCGTGCTCTTTAGAGAGTGTAAGACTTCCTGTGCTAGGATAATACCATCGAGAATTTGTCTTCCTTCTACAAATCCCATCTGTTCCAAAGAGATCAAAGAAGGGAGAAGGGGTTTAAGTTGATTATCCAATACTTTCGTGATGAGTTTATAGATGATGTTCCACAGAGAGATAGGTCTAAACAAGTCAGACCTCTCAGCCACCGGATTTTTCGGTATCAAGGTGAGAAAGGTAGAGTTTAAAGCAGGGAGAACCCGCCTCATTTTCCGTGATTCTTCCACCACCTACCAAAATTCATTTTTGATCAAGTCCCAGAAGTGGTGAAAGAAGTTGGTCGTACAACCATCATGCCCTGGGGATTTACCATCCTCCATTTGGTTAATGGCGATCTCGACCTCCTGGAATTCAATGGGACGAATGAGCATCTCATTATGCTCATCCGTAATAAGCCTAGGAATTACTTCCTTGATCTCTCGACAAGCCTCAAAACAGTCCACCTGTGGTTCCGTAATCACTTCCTTAAAATGAGTAATGAGTTCCTGCTCTGTATCCTCATGAGAATCAACTATCACCCCATCAGGGGTACGGAGGTTACATATCTAGTTTTGGTGTCTATGTTGGATGGTTTCTCTATGGAAGAACTTTGTATTCTTATCCCCATCCTTCAGCCACTAGTTCCTAGATTTCTGTTGCCACAAAAGTTCTTCTTGAGTCTGTCTCTGATATAACTATTCAGAAAGGTTTTTTTCCTCTATAGCCAGTTCAACTGTCAAGTCTATCCGCATGATGCTTTCCTGGACATGTTCCATCTGTCCTTCAATCTTAGCTTTATCAATCAAAATGTTCCCAAAGACATCTTTATTCCAACTTTTGATCTTTTGTTTCAACAGTTTCAGTTTTTGTTGAAAACAATACATCTTAGTGCCATGAGGGGGAATAATATTCTTCCACCATTCCTCCACACAAGTTTGGAAGTCTTTATGAGTTAACCAAAAACTCTCAAACCTAAAAGGCCTTGTCATTCTAGTCCCAATATTACTCCAGATAAGGGAAACAGGCCAATGGTCAGACCCTGAAGAGGAAATCGGGCGAGATGACAGTGTCCCCCTTAAAAGCATAATGCTTTCCGAAATGAGGAACCTATCAAGCCTAGCAGCCACCAAATGATCCCCTCCTCTTCTGTTATTCCAGGTGAACCCGTTGCTCCCTATATCAACATCAATAAGATTACTAGTCTCAATGAATTCATCAAACAGGGTATTTTTAGGAGTCAGGATTCTTCTGCCCCCTTTTTTCTCCAACAGTGACCTGATCAAATTAAAATCACCTCCCACAATCCAATGAGTCCCTTCAAACATTCTTCTAAGCTTAGTTAAACTGGTAATGAAATTACTCTTCTCCGGATAACTACTCAGCCCATACACATTGCTAATAATCCCCCACACATTAGAGCCTACAAGATGAAATACAGCAAAGAGACTAAACTTGGTAGAGAGAAAGTCAGTGAGGGAAACATGCCAAGCGTCCCACAGGATAGCCATTCCTGCAGAATGACCAACAACATCCATCGCCATACACTTACACTATTTCATATGCTATGAATATTTAGTTCCAGTTGTGCTCCCGAACACTTAGTTTCTTGTAACAAAACAATAGTAGGTTTTTCCTTCATAATCTTACGTTTCAGAGTTTTTCTTTTGTGAGGACCATTAGTCCCTCTAATATTCCACGAAACAATTTTCATCAAGTACTGTATCTCACAGAGAGTCGAGCTTCCTGGATCGTGGGGTACTGACCAGAGTCAACCAATCAAGCCCCAATTTCTCCTATTCGCTCCATGTTGGATCTCCTTCCCCTCTTCGATCCTCCTTCTTTGAATTTCCTTTTGCTCTCCTTCAATTTTAGGGGACCAATCCCCAAGATGGGGCTAGGTTTCATTTTAAGAATCGCGTCCTTCAATAGCTTAAGTTGGTTATCCAGGATAGAATGAAACTCAATGTTTTTGCAGGCCTCTTCGATGCTATCAAGATCCAAGTCTCCTAGTTCCATCTCCTCCATTTCATCCTCCATATGCTCTACTTCCAGAGGGTTTTTCCTAACAGATTTATTCTTATTACTGATCTCAGGTATCACTGCTGGACTTTCAACCTCAGGATGAGGAGATTCCTGAGCTACCAAAGGAATAGGAGGTTCTGGAAGATCGGGATCCAACGCAGCAAAGCAATTCGCACTAGTTCCTTTATTCCTCAGTTCAGAACCATTATGCCTCCTTCCCGTTCTTCCCCAATTAGAGATTTTGGTAAAACCTTCACAATCTTGATGTTCCTGAGGTTTGCTACCCAAAATTTCCACAGGGAGATTCAGATGACAATCCCGAGCCATATGTCCATGGGTATGACATCGACGACACCGAAAAGGTACATGTTCATAATCTAGGGTTTGAAACCACTTAAATTCTTCCCATGTCAATGTGATCCCCTCTGGTAAGGTTTTAGAAATATTCATGTAAACACATAGACGAGCATATGACACATACCTTCCTTGCTTAGTTTGATCAGATATTTTCACAAAATGCCCTAGAGCGCCTTCAATAGCCTTTAGGATGTCCGGGTCCCAGTATTCAGTCAGTAATGAATAAGTCTAATCCAAACCAGAGCTATTGACAGATCTTCCTTGTCGGGGTTTAAATGATCCTTCCATATGCGTAAGAATAACCCTGCTGAGTAGTAGAAATAAGGTCCTCCCTCAAATACCCGGTTCTTGTCTTCCACATTTAGAAAAACCACAATAAAGAAACCTTTAGAACCCAGTAGGAGATCAAAGTGACCTTTTGGTTTCCAAGTAGAATGAATCCACCACGTTAGAGCTTTCTCCAAGGGCCAAATCCCCATGAATTTACCAATTAATGCATGATCCGTCATGTGCTGAATTCTCTCCTTAACCCGTGTAGGATTCACCGAGATGGCTGGAGTACTAAGCGATTTAGGGATGCAAGACCCCTACCCCGTGTTTCCTGGATCAGATGCAGAAAACTCAGCTTGAGGACTGCAACCCTCTCCTCCGATTCCTTCCTCCTGAAGTTGCACTGTCGTAATCTCCTTCATCGTTTTCTTCTCATGCCGTGGAGGAGGGGAAGGGCCCCTCCCCTGAGTTCGTACCATCCTACCACCACTCACCCCGAACCACAGCACCATGCCCGCCCTTCAGACTACAAGCAAGCATTCGTTGGAGGTAATCACTTCTCGGAGCATTCCTCTCATTGGATCGCTCTCATGTCACCTCCTTTGCAATAGGTTATGTTGATATAGGTCCTATCAGTTTTTACAGCTTCGTTGAAATCCATTGCAAAACACTTTGGGATGGTGGAATAATTGAAATTGAATAACTTTTGTACACACATGTACAACATGTAAAAGCTAAGATGACTCCAAAAATGAGAATAAAAAGAGTAATAACCACAAAGATTAGGCCTTTAAGATGTTGCATTTCTTGGTTTGTTCACATGGAGGCTTTGCATGCTTGTAATGATGTGACTGAAAAGATAATGATAAATCACCAGAAACCCAAATCAAAACATGGCCCATGTTTGGAGCTGCAACTTGTACAAATTTAGATTTAGATTTGGTATAATACAAAAAATGGATTGGAAATGATCATATTGTCCAATTATCAATATCCATTTTCAAAATTGAAGATACATGCTGAGAGCATTCACAAAAGCTGCATGGAGTGTCCTTAAAATATATGTAAAACATCCTCGAAATTTGACAGGAAAGTACCTAAAATATACTCGGAGCATCTTGGGTATGACCAACAAGCCTCCAATAAAGTCCCCAACAAATTAGGGATGTTTTCTAGGGGTTCCCAAGTCGTCAAAACAATGGAAACTTAACTATAGTCTACAAGAAAGCATGAAATAAATACATACAAGTAAGAAAGCATGTTAGGGTACTTTGCAGGGTGTATCTCATTGGGTGATCATTATCCAGTGTGCGGGAGAGCCTTTAAGACTCTTATAGGCTATATTTTATCATTGTGATGACGATATGCACCAGAAAAACAATCCAACAATATGCATAGGAAAAACAATCTTGCCCTCTTCCAACCGATAGAGCTATGCATGCTATGTTGAACATCGTGGGATGGTATTTGGATGGTATCGATTTTCCATGCCAAGCATGCATCTTCGCTATGATGAAAGCGCAAATTTAAAATTTAAAATTTCTTTAAGCTTGCCATAGAGAGGGAACATAATTGGAGGGAATTCGGCATATCCATTTTGAACTTGACAATTATAGAATTGGTGGTGAGGGAATATCAAGTTCATTCCCTACTGGGAAACAGGTTGCTAAGCCGAGCGAATGAAAGGAGTTTTAGTAAATTAGTTTCTATATCTTGGTTTCGTGTATTGAATTGAATTATGTTGATCTAATAATGATGTTGCATGTAGCCTCCCATTCCATTTCACTTTCCGAAGCGAACTGATGATGAGATCAAGAACCACTAGAATACCCATTTGAAGAAGCGCTTGCTACAAATGGGGATCGACCTTGTGATGCACAAGCCCAAATCCGAATCGATTATTGCAACTGGTGCTCAGTCGTTCAATGGGTCAACGAATGTGAGCCGTATGGAGCAGTGGGAGAGCAGTCACTTGGAAGCCGAATCTAGGTTGGAGTGCGAGTCCAAGCTCAGGTCCAGGGTCAATGTCAATGTTAGATCAGATATATTTAATAGGTTGCAGAGTGCTAGTCAAGGGGTCGATTCTGATAAAGAAGAATCAAAGACTCTCAATTGAACTTTGTCTATACCTTTGAATATCTGAAAATAAAACATAAATGGGACAAGTTCTTCGACTTGATGTATGGAACTAAATTAGACCAATGCAATTCATTTGCGTTGGGAGGTTTGTTAAGTGGTTATAATCCAATGGTGAATGGTCAGAGCGAGGACTGAGCCAATAACACAAGCTATCTCAACCTTCTACAACAATCCATGTATCCTGCTCAAGACAACATAATTCTTTATAATGAAGCCAATAAATTGGTGGAGAGCTAGAAGAATCGACAAGCTAATGCAGTAGCCACCCCTTAGCAGAATGCTTATCACATAGACCAACCCGAGAAATTGTGATGAGAAGAAACCAACTATGGTATCTGAGAAAGCTCAGTGATATCCAAAGCTTCAGCCATGAGGAGAATTTGGAGCTAGCCGATAGCCACCATGGGCTTTTGTTTACCTCCGTTATGTTAAATGATGGGAATCGTTCCAGCGGAAAGCAAAATCGAACAAGCAGTTGTCGCCAATTGTGATAAAGTAGAGAATTTTGATAGCATTCTCAACAAGTTTCAACACATTCATTCAGATTAAATTAGTAGCAATGGCGGGTTCAAGCCCGGGTCGAGCTATGATGGTTTTAATGGTGATATGATTTTAGATCTGGTAGTGACTCCTCCCTAATGGCCATTCTATTGTTGTTTGTGGCAAGAATAGATCCGTGAGTGGGATGTCTGTTTGATGATAATAAAGAATAGTGGAGCAATATGTTCAGTGTTTGCAATTCTCTTCATAATGGCAACCAATTCTCTATGTAGGCGATTTTAATTGACTAGATTATGTCGAGATTGACTGAAGATGAACTCAGTTTTGTAAATGGGAGTGTTCTTTGAAAGATGACAATGTGAGAAAGAAGGCTTTGGGGTACATAACCATGTCTATAAATTGATTTACTCTCGTGCAGATCGAAAACGACAATGATCACGTGACTTCATCCTTGTGAGTTCTCCAAGGCCACATGAGAATTTGTTGAGCATGATCATTTGCAAATCTGCAAAGAAGTTTCGTGAAAACAAACTCTAGGAGATGATATCAACCAAGTTTTCATCAAACTCATACGTAGGGGAGGAGGCCTAGATCTTACAACACGTTAGAGGCTGAACACACAACTTAACACCTTGTACATGATTTGGCTAGTAAAGCATTGCCCTTGCAATTGAAGCATATTTATGCCTAAGATCATAAGGTTGGAACAAATGAGCTTCATTCAAGGTCGTTACAACTTATTGTCATCACTATATTGAAAGGCATGGAATGGGCTCAAACATTCTGACTAATTAATGTCGATATGACCCAATGAGAATATGTGAGTAAATGTATATGATATGACTCCAAAGGCGGCATATATAGGGGTAAATGTTGTTAAAGTTAGTGCAGCTGCGAGACCCATTCTCAGAGAGGATGGTACCCTAGTCAGTTAACTAGGGTTCCTGGTTAGTTAACACAAGTCCCTAGAAGGTACACTAGGGACCCCAGTTGGTACACTAGGGACCCCAGTTGTGTAATACCTCTGGATGAGACCCTTGAACCGATCATATGTATGATGTAAATATTGATATGCAAATGCTTGTATGGCAAGACAAATGTACATTTTGTAATTATTAATAATAAAAATTATAACTAGCTGTGACTGAGGCAAAACGCTGAAAAGATCGGGGACTTATATATTCACTAGAGTCAGCAAGGGGGTTAAAAGGCCTTAGGTGGGGGAAACCTTTGCTATGACCCTTTTATAATCCTAAGTCCCTAAAAATATCCAAAGTTTTGACTAAGTCATAATTCCATATAAATGACTTTAGTTATGTTTTTAAAATCATAATTATCATTTAATTATGATTTAAGTGGGATTAGGGGGAGAGCTTATATGTTTTTATTTTTAAATAAAAATAAAAATAATAAAGTGTGAAACGTGGGTCTCTTAGAGAGCCCACATGGTTTAAACTTGTCATGCATTTAACTTATGCATGCAAGTGGGAAAATGATTCAATTCCTTCATTCTGGGAAAAAGAAGGGGCAGGTATGAAATTATTGGTGCCTGGGAAGAAGTTTGAAAGAAAAAGAGAGAAGTTTTGCAGAGAGCTTGCAGAGTTGCGAGTGCAGAAGCACATGAAGAAACTAAGTCACGAGCAAAGGAGACTTTGGTGATTGAACCTACCTAAATTATCCATGAACCTTTGATTGTTTAAGGTTGTTTTTTACTGTTGTTTTGTGGTCAAGGAAATAGTGAATTGTACATAAATTGTTCTGGTGGATTTCCTATGCACTGGTTAAGCTGTGATGGTTTTCACTGTGGTGTGATTGGAATGAAACCAGGATGAGAAGTGTATGGTTTGGCATAGAATTGGATTAAGTTTGTATTTCTTGAATGCCTGAAAGTTTTTGTGAACCTCTGAAAACTATGAGGAATTATACATGATAAACCTGTGATGGAATGATAGTGGATGGAATGAATGATTTGCTGGTGAATTCACAAGTCGCAGCTCAAGGGTGGTGTTCTGCTGAGAGATTAATGAGCAGAACTACCTACGGTTAGGTGGAGCATGGCTTCCACGAAGCCAGTTGCCTGTGTTAATCCTTCTTGCAGATAAGTTTATTTCCTAGAAATTATGTTTAAATTTCTTAAAGGATAAATTATTTACCGGTTAAAGATTTGCATGATTTACTTGTTAAATTTCGTGAGTTTCTGTGTGAAAATGTTAATTCACTGCATAGTTGTGTTTTGTTTTACTGTGCAGCTCCTACGTTCAAGGAAACAATTATGCAATTCTGTGAGAATGTAATTCAGTGCATAGTTTTGTCTTGTTTTACTGTGCAGCTCCTAAGTCCAGGAAACCACTAAATTTGAAATTATAAGTCGAACTTAATTGGGAAAAGAAATAGAAATGGCTTGACTTAAATATTTAATAAAGTTTTGTTGATTTAGTCAATTATGAGTTCGACCAATTTTTCTAATGGGTGAATTGATTCATTAAAACCAAATTTGTTTTGGGTTAATAAAAACCATGGGTTGATTTGTTTAGTTGAAGAGATTAGGTGTTTAAGCCTTAATTGTATTTATTAAATAAATGGTAAACAATACATTGAGTTAAGGCATGTTTTTAGGAGCCTTGTAATGAGTGGTATTGTTGATTTGAAAACCACGGGTTAGAGTGGTATAACTACAAATTTATGATTTAATCCAAGTTAGACATATGTGAATGTAATATCCCAATTTTTGACCCCATCTCATTTAACATGTAAATGATGTAATATAGTTATGAAATCGTGGTGAGGAGCTCAAGGCCAAGGCCCCACTATTAATTTAGCGTTAAAATTTATGCATATGGTTTGCATGCTAGCCAAGCGCAATAGAAATAATAAATATCATGTAAATATGCATTTTAATAAAAATACCCACAACTAGCTATGCAATGCAATGCAACAAGAATATGGGGGCATGATTTTTACAAGGAAATGGGAGGAAAATATTCAAACCCTTGAGCCAATAAATTCAAGCCAAGTGTCAATGAGAGAACCCATGAACCTTCAACTATCCATGTTGACTTTTGTACCCAGTCATTTATTTCTCCCAAGAATTGGTTGAAGTAATTATTATTTGGGGAAATGGAGAGGTATGGCTGTCCCATTTTCGTGTATGGAAAAGCCACCATTTTGGAAATTTGTGTTTCACTTCTTGGGAAAGAAAATAGTCACAAATTTTCTCCCTAAGCCGTTATTTCATCAACCAAATTTTCTCTCTCACGAGTTCTGAGCTACCTGGGCGTTTTCCCTCATGTTTTCCTGAGTTTTCCTCCATTTTTCTCTAGCTAGGAGGTTTTTTTTGTGTTGTAGAATGTCTGGGAGGAAGGGAGTCACAATTCGGGGGCCCATAGAGGTCGTTTTTTTCCCTCTGAATGCCCATATACCTGTTGGGAACTCGTTTTTTTCTCCTTGTGGTCGTTTTCCTTTCCCACAACTCATTTTGGGGTGTGCCATGAGTTGGAAGAACCAATAGGAATCATGTTTTGTAAATCCCATAGTAAAAATGTTTATCCATGCCAACAATTGTGCTTGCTGTGTGTGGAAAGAGTATGTTGGGGCATGAGTTATGGGTTTCCATTGCTTGGGCTTGAGCTTGAGTGCAAGCATCCAGAAATGAAGAGGGTTCAGAATTGGCTTGATAAACCCAAATATGGATTGGCTTGGCTTAGATGAGGTAACCATTTGTTGTGCATCAGTTGAGTGTTCTCATTCTTTGTGGAAATCATGCCCAACTCGGGGGTGGCAATTGTTTTGAGATATTGATAAACACAATTGGCCTATGGCTGGGTGGAACGTTGCAGCTGCATAGTTAGTTGCTCGGGACAACTTTACCATCAAGATAAGTATTCTCTGTGTGTATTAAACTCTGCAATGTTTTTAATTATTGTTTGTTCTGATTATGTTGATGAATGCATGTAAAAAGTGTGTGGATATTTATTTTACTTCCTCTTTGTTTATTTGATTATGCATCTGCACACATGCATTTTACTTGTTTTATGAATTCTCAATGATACATGGGGCTACGTTTTTGTAAATGCTCATAATTGTTAGTGTCATGTTCCATTCCTTACATTGGATCGATGGGGGGGACGTGGCAATGAATATGCTTAAGTTGAAGTTATATAATTGGGACCGTAGTCGGTAGAGGATTTAGTCGATTAATGGACTAAGTTATTAAGATCGGTAATTTTTATTTATTATAGTTTTATAAGAGATTTGTTGAATTGATATTTCATTGATTTAATGAAATGAAAATATCCATATACTTGGAAAATAAATATTTTTCCTTGCCTTAAGGAAATATTTGAGAATAACGGACAAATATTTCTAACGCAACTCCTCCTAACTATCAACTGTTCCTGCGTATGACTACATTCAAACAGGACAAATATTTGTTTAAGTCGACTACATTCATAAAGGACAAATATTTGTTTAAGTCAAAGTAGACTATATATTTATATTTATGTTTAAGTCGAAGTATAACTACATTCAAACATGACAAATATTTGTTTAAGTCGACCACATTCAAGCAGGACAAGTATTTGTTTAAGTCGAAGTAGTCGAGAGTTTCAACTTTCTAACGCAGCTCCTCCTGCGTATGACTACATTCAAATAGGACAAATATTTGTTTAAGTCAAAGTAGACTATATATTTATATTTAAAAGCTCACTATTTTCATATTTGTCAGGTTAGTCGGCAACCGACAAATATTTATTCAAGTCGAAGTAGACTATATATTTATATTTAAAAGCTCATTATTTTCATAATTGTCCGGTTAATCGACAACCGACAAATATTTGTTTAAGTCGAATTAGACTATATATTTATATTTAAAATCTCATTATTTTCATAATTGTAGGGTTAGTCGGAAACCGACAAATATTTGTTTGAGTCGAAGTTAGACAAGTATTTGTTTAAGTCGAAGTTAGACAAGTATTTGTTTAGTCGGTTAACTGAACGATTGTATTAACTAGACCGTAGTCGGATCTCAATCGTAGTTTATGAAAAATGGTCGGAATTCCTAAGAATAAATTTTATAAGGAAAGATTTATTCATATTATTTCTGGGCCAAAATTTATTATGGTTGAATAAACTTATTTAATAAAAATAACATAATTTGGTATTAGTATGGGTGCATAAATATATGCCTTAATCTTTTTATTTTACGTGAAACTTACTATACAGTATGTTTCGAAAGGAGAAAAAAAATAAGTCGAAGTTCTATATACTTTTAACCTAATTAATGGGTAGACAAATAAATAAAGGCATGTTGATTTAAATTTTTAAAAATGTCTATGCTCTAAATTTGTGTAGTTTTACGTGTAGTCCATAAGCAAGAGTTTTACTGTACACTTGTTACTGTGAAGGGGGTTACTATTAACTTTGCATTTGTGCATTAAATTATTTTGTATGAATTTTATTAAACAAATGTCTCATAGATTAGTCTATGCTTCCGATATTATAACTTTTATGCATTTGATAAAAGATTTAATGGGTCTTTTGAAATATTTTATGCTTTCACTATTTCATTTCATAGTTAATATGCACTATAAAATGCATTTGTCGAAGGGCCGTGTTATAGCTTGGTATTAGAGCTGAGGCTATAGCCCTTGAACCTCTAGGATGATGGCTTGCTTTTGGAAAAAAAACTTAATATATAAATGCATTCGTTATTTGATTAATGTTGTTCATCACGAGTAATTGAGGTTACCATTCGTGATGTTTTGAAGTTTTCTTTGCCTCTTTACAAATTTTCCATGATTAAAAGCATGGGGAAAATATGCATTAGTTTAATTGTATGTGTTTTTTATTTTTGAAATGGTGCTTCAGATATAGTGACCAGCCTACATGGCACACATCAGAAGGAAATGGATGCATTCATGGTGTTTCAATGTGTCAAAATATGTAAGTTGGTGCTGCATATTGAAAAAGAGAAGTGAAGAGAGAACAAACTAAAGAATAAAAGGTTATACAAGCCAAGAACGAGTATCCTTTAGCAGTTTGCATTGAGGATGTATATCCTCTGATGAAATATTATGTAAGTCGAGGAAGAATATCATTTGGCAGTTTGCATTGAGGTCGTATATCATATGATTGAAGGTATGTTTCTCTAATTAAAGTATGCAAGCCGATGATGGATATCCTTTGGCGAGTTTCACTGAATGAATTTTTTTCTAATTAAAGACTATGCAAGTCAAGGAAGAGTTTTTTTGGCTGATTGCATTGAGGATATGAATCCTATGATTAAAGTTATGCAAGCGAAGGATGGGTTTCCTTCATCCGATTGCATTGAGGATGTGAATTCTCTACAAGAGCAAAAGACTAAGCAAGTCGAGCATCTGCATTTCAAAGAGGAAGAGACTAAGGAGCAGGAAAACCACAGTGGTGGAACTCTAGATTGGGTGCAGACTAAGAGGGGGAAACTCTTACTCTTCTTTATCTATTTTATTTGCTTTCTACGAAAAGAAAAGTTATTGAAATGCATGCTACAGTTGAAAAGTTGTTGTATTTATTTTTCTTGAAATAAACAATGAATGCTGAAATAGTTAAATTTCTAAAAATTAAATGAAGATGAATGGATTCATTTGTATGCATATGTCGAGTTAACCATGAAATGCATGAAAGCATTCTGAGCAAAAATATATATATCTGATCTTTAATAAATAGGATGGCTTGATTGTATTACTATACTAGCTTAATGAAATTATGGTAATTGATAGCAAGGGAAAGTATTCATTTGAACGTTATTGCTACTATATAAAGTTAAAGAAGCCTGAAGAAAATCACACAAATTGAAGATAGCAGCTGATCATATTTTTCTCTGTGTTTTTCAAGAAATGTTTTGAATCAGCTATGGATTCCAAAAGTGCTCAAGCAAAAATAGCAAGAATGATGGTAGCTGAAAGAAAGAATTGTTGAGGTGATCAGTCCATATGTTGAGTTGGAAGGTCCAAGCCAGTAGGAACAACATGAAGAGGTTTGATCGACCTGATCCAAGTTTCAGAGGTCAACTTGAAAGACATAGTGCAGGAGGATCACTTGCAACATTTTGAAAATCTTGTTCATGTATTTTGTACAAAGGAACACCGAGGACGGTGTTGAATTTATGGGGGAGGGGAATGTAATACCCCTGGATGAGACCACTGAACTAATCATATGTATGATGTAAATATTGATATGCAAATCCTTGTATGACAGGACAAATGTATATTTTGTAATTATTAGTAATAAAAATTATAACTGGTTGTGGCTGAGGCAGAATGCTGAAAAGATTGGGGACTTGTGTATTCACCAAAGTCAGCAAGGGGGTTAAAAGGCCTTAGGTGGGGGGAACTTTTGCTATGACTCTTTTATAATCCTAAGTCCTTACAAATATCCAAAGTTTTGGCTAAGTCATAATTCCATATAAATGAATTTAGTTATATTTTTAAAATCATAATTATCAATTAATTCTGATTTAAGTGGGATTAGGGGGGAGAGCTTATATGTTTTTATTTTTAAATAAAAATAAAAATAATAAAGTGTGAAATGTGGGTCTCTTGGAGAGCCAACGTGGTTTAAACTTGTCATGTATTTAACTTGTGCATGCAAGTGGGAAAATGATTCAATTCCTTCATTCTGGGAAAAAGAAGGAGCAAGTCTGAAATTATCGGTTCCTGGGAAGAAGTATGAAAGAAAATGAGAGAATTTTTGCAGAGAGCTTGCAGAGTTGCGAGTGCACAAGCACATGAGGAAATTGAGTCACGAGCAGAGGAGACTCTAGTGATTGAACCTACCTAAATTATCCATGAATCGTTGATTATTTAAGGTTTCTTTTCAATGTTGTTTTGTGGTCAAGGAAATGGTGAATTATACATAAACTGTTCTTGTGGATTTCCTATGCATTGGTTAAGCAATGTTGGTTTTGACTGTGGTGTGATCAGAATGAAACCAGAATGGGAAGTGTATGGTTTGACATGGAATTAGCTTAAGCCTGTATTTCCTGAATTCCTGAAATTTTTTGTGAACCTTTGAAAACTGTAAGAAATTACCCATGATAAACCTATGATGGGATGATACAAGTTGGAAGGAATGATTTTCTAGTCAATTCACAAGTCCCAGCTCGGGGGTGGTGTTCTATTGAGAGATTAATGAGAAGAACTACGTATGGTTGGATGGAGCGTGGATGCCATGAAGCCAGTTGCATGTGTTAATCCTTCTTGCAGATAAGTTTATTTCCTAGAAATTCTATTTAAATTTCTGAAATGATAATTAATTATTTACCGGTTAAATATTTGTATGATTTACTTGTTAAATTTCCTGAGTTTGGATATAAGTTAGGAATTCATATTTTACTTGGATTATTTCATAGGCAGGAAATGAGTACAAGTTTAATTATTTGATATTGAAATTTTATGCAAGCCTATTTATTTATATTTAAGTTGAAGTCGAAATTCATTTCCTGTGCAAATTGTTAATTTCCATGTTTGAAATTTTAATGTTTAATTAAACTATGTCAAAGAGCACAATAAAAGAATGGATCAATAAACTTGAATTTTATCCATTTCTATTATTTTTCATTAAATTAAATTATTATGGCAAAAATAAAATTGTATTGTGAAAATGCTAATTCACTGCATAGTTTTGTTTCTCCAAACTCCAAAGTTCAAGGAAATAGTTATGCAATTCATTAAGGATTATAGTCGGGGAGAAGACATAGAAATGGCTTGACTTGAATATTTAATAAAGTTTTGTTCATTTAGTCTTATGGGTTCGACCAATTTGTCTAATGGGTGAATTGAAAATCATAAACTGATTTGATTCATTAAAACCAAAGTTGTTTTGGGTTAATAAAAACCATGGGTTGATTTGTTTAGTTGAAGAGATTAGATATTTAAGTCTTAATAGTATTTATTAATTAAATGATAAACAATATCTTGAGTTAAGGCATGTTTTTAGGAGCCTTGTAATGAGTAGTATTGTTATTTTAAAACCACATATTAGAGTGGCATAACTACAAATTTATGCTTTAGTCCAAGTTAAACATATACGAATATGCTTAAGTTGAAGTTATATAATTTCTACTGTAGTCGGTGGAGGATTTAGTCGGTTAATGGGCTAAGTTATTACGGTTTGTAATTTTTATTTATTATAGTTTTATAAGAGATTTGTTGAATTAATATTTATTTGATTTAATGAAATGGAAATATGCATATACTTAGAAAATAATTATTTTTCCTTGCCTTAAGGAAATATTTGGGAATAACCGACAAATATTTGTTTAAGTCGAAGTAGACTATATATTTATATTTAAAAGCTCACTATTTTCATATTTGTGGGGTTAGTCGGTAACCGACAAATATTTATTTAAGTCGAAGTAAACTATATATTTATATTTAAAAGCTCACTATTTTCATAATTGTCGGGTTAGTCAGCAACCGACAAATATTTGTTTAAGTTGAATTAGACTATATATTTATATTTAAAAGCTCATCATTTTCATAATTGTCAGGTTAGTTGGCAAGTGACAAATATTTGTTTGAGTCGAAGTTAGACAAGTATTTGTTTAAGTCGAAGTTAGACAAGTATTTGTTTAGTCGGTTAACATGCACTAACTCGACCGTAGTTTATGAAAAATGGTCGGAATTCCTAAGAATAAATTTTATAAGGAAATATTTAGAAATATTATTTCTGGGCCAAAATTTATTATGGTCAAGTAAACTTATTTAATAAAAATAGCATAATTTGGTATTAGTATGGGTGCATAAATATATGTCTTAATCTTCTTATTTTACGTGAAACTTAGTCTATAGTAAGTTTTGAAAGGAAAAGAATAAGTCGAAGTTCTAATTACCTTTGACCTAATTAATGAGTAGACAAATAAATAAAGACATGTTAATTTAAATTTTTAAAAATGTTTATGCTCTAAATTTGTGTAGTTTTACGTGTAGTCCATAAGCAAGAGTTTTACTGTACAGTTCTTACTGTGCAAGGGTTACTATTAAATTTGCATTTGTGCATTAAAATATTTTGTATGAATTTTATTAAACAAATGTCTCATAGATTAGTCTATGCTTCCGATATTATATGTTTTATGCATTTGATAAAATATTTAATGGGCCTTTTAAAATATTTTATGCTTCTGTTATTTCATTTCATAGTTAATATGTACTATAAAATGCATTTGTCGAAGGCGTGTGTTACAAGTTGTCTCATGGGTTCTTGCTTGGGGACCAAGCAAGTTGATGCCATGGCAAAGTCCCTAGCGTGTGGCTAGGGCCCCTATTTCTATCTAGGGTATTCTAGCCTGCGACTTGACAGTTCTTGGTCATGAGGACCAAGCAGATCCTACAGGTTAAGACAAATACCTCCTAGTACGGGACCAAGTAGATTCTTTCTCACGAGGACCAAGTAGTTCATGCAGGTACATACGTGGTCAGTTAAATAGGTGGATCTTGGTCAGTTAACCAAGATGATGATGTGTGATTCCCTCCTCTCCTAGGTCTTCGAGATGGTTGAGCTAGATGGTCTTCCCAAGGGACTAGCCACCCCTTGATGGAGTCACTAGCACTTGACCTCAGGAACAGTTAGGAGGACCAAAGGATCACATCATCCAGTGTGGACTTTCCTTATACAGGGATGATGAAATTTCAGTTAGTGTATGAAACACTTGTACATTTGAGAGAGACATGATTGGTTGTACCCCCACCTTGGTTGTTCACCCTTGGTTCTTACACCTTGTTGATTCTTGGTCTTGTGGTTAGAAAGGTTATCTACCCACCTTGGTTTGTCTTGACTCTTATCACCTTGATGTGTTGGTCTTTTGGATATTAGGGTTACTTACCCACCTTAGTGGTACACCCTTTTGTCCTAGGGGTTGTGGGTCATGTACCCATCCTTGTTTTATGATTTGACTTGTACCATTTGTTGGTCCTTGTACCCTCACCTAATTAATTTATATGCGGAGTGAGTTGACCCTAGTACCCACCTAAAGACACCCTAATTATATTTTATATTTATATAAAGTGACTTTATTGTTTTGGTGTATTAACCCTTATGTGCTAGTACCCACCTAAGACATCTTAATTATATTTTATTATTATAAGTGGTTTGATGTCTTAACCTCTATGTGTTGGTACCCACCCTAATTTATGGAGCCCTAACTTAAATATTAGTTTATGATGCTTCTAGAAGTTTTTAAGATTCTATTTAATGATGTCTAATTCTCTCATTTGACATCTTCTTATCATTATCATATCAACTCTGATTTTATGTTGCTTGACATCAAGGGTTTTTGGGGTTATTGTTGCTACTTACTCACTGGTTTTTGGGGTTATTGTTGTTGCTTACTCACTGTTTAGGCGTCCACCTACTGCTGGAGATTAACTCATATCAGATATGATCTAAGTAATTGTTTAAAAGGCTTTTATGATGCTAGGGTTCGCTATTGCCATCATTTGAGGATTGTTTTTGCTAGCCGTGAAAGTGTGGAACCCTATATCTACCTAGTCGTGAACTTGTTGTGTCTCGATCTACCTGCCGGTAGTCTTGATTGAGGTCCGATATGTTGTTGTGGTCTGCCTAGGGGCCGATCTATTAATTGTCTACTTGGTGGAACCATGTTGAGGTATGATCTGACTGTTAAGGCCTTATTGGGGTTGGATTTGTCTGCTTGAGGTATTATTGATGTTTGATCTGCTGTTGTGGGGTCTGATTTATCTTTTGAAACCCTTGTTGAGGCTCGATCTACCTATTAAGACTTTGTCGGAAGTTCGATTTGCCTTAGTGCTACCCACTGGAGTTATTCTGAGCCCTAATTGATAAGGCCATATCCTGTTGAGTGCATTATTGTGGGGGATGTGAGCCCTGTTGGTCTTATCTAGCTCGTTGGTTGCTTTTTGTGGTGCCCGTGAGGTCTGTTGGTCCTCAATCTGTCTGCTAGTTGCATTTTTTGTGGAGGCCGTGAGGCTTGAGGGTCTTACCTGGTCTCCTGAGTACAGAATTTTTGTAGCCGTGAGCTCTGTTGGACATATCTATACTGCTAAGACCTTATTAAGGCCAGATCTATATTGCTGAGACTTAATCTATGTGCTGAGATTTTATCTGTGATTTAAACTCTATGCTAAGACTTTGTTTGTGGTCAAACCTATGTGCTGAGACTTATTGAGGTCTGTTCTACTATACTGAGTCTTGTTTTGGATTGCCTCTATGTTCTGACTGTCATTGACCATCACTACTGCAACCTACCATCTCTCTCTCTCTCAGGTTTGTACTTATCCTCTAACAAGGATCATCGTGTTCCTGTGATTGATTGGTCTCTGAGAGGCACAATATATTATGAAAGTAAATTCTTCTGAGTATAAAAAACAGGAAGGGTCCCACACTGCAAGTAAGTGTTCTAACTTGTTCTTCTTATTATTAGACAGGTCATTGTTAGCTATTCTACTATTGTACTATTTTGTTTCAATGCTAGTTTGTCATATCTAATTTTGCATTAAAGTATATGAAATTTTGTTTTCTTTGCATCAAACCCTAACCCTAACTAAAATTTAACATGGTATTAGAGCTTAGGCCTTGTAGCTAACTCTGTTTTGCAGGCTATCAGAATCTACATAGATCCTAAGGTAAGGGTTTGAGTCTTAATCAACTTGACTACAGGTTTACAGGTGTACTTGGCAAGTTGGTTGTTTGGGTTTGAGATGGCTTCTAACTTAGTGCAGAAGATAGTCTTGAAGGAGCCTCAAAATTTAATGCATGGAAGGCTAGGGTTTTGAATATTTTGGAGGAGAAGGATTTGGATGATTTGGTTACTAGGGTTGTGTAAGAGCCCACAACAACTCAAGGAAGAGAAGAATTTAAGAAGAAGCAATCCAAGGCAAAGAGAGTCATCTTTGATTCAGTTAAAGACAATTTGATGCTTGTGATAACTCCTCTAAGGCCAGCTAAAGAATGCTTTGATGCCCTAGCAAACCTTTATGAGAAGAAGGCACCTACTCAGAACTAAGGATAATTTTAGGGGCAAAATTTAGCCCATGGGCTATTTTTCCATGTTTTTTTCTAAAAACCGATTCGCCAATTTGCATTTTTTGAAGCCCCATTTCGCCCAATTTTGATGGGGTAAAAAATTTTCTCTCTAAAAATCGCCAAATTATTATATAAACTATATAAAATCCTTATAAATTGAAATAATTATAGAAAAATATCACCAAATATTTTATAGTTGACATTTTAAGAATTGGTGAGATTCGCCAAGGTTTATACACTTTTAAATAAGTATGGGTCCTTAAAACTATCCCTACGAGTCAGAAGAAGGTTTTGAAGAAGCAACTTCGTTCATTGAAGATGGAAGAGAAGGAGTCAGTTGCTTCTTCTTCTCAAAGATTGCTCAGACAAGAGATTAACTCATGGAAATTGGAGTTGAAGTAGATGATGATGATCTTGTGCAAACAACAGTAAATGGTATTCCTACATCTTGGGAGACATTTCTTGCAGCAGTGAATGGAAGAGAAATACAACCAAGCTTGGATAGGTTGTGGCATGATTATCTAGAAGAAGAAGGAAGAATCCATAGTAGATATGGGCCTCCCATTGAAAAGAATCATGTTCTTGTTGCTAAGACAAAGAAGGGAAGAAGCTTCCCTCAAAACCAGAACAAAGGTAAGGGACCTCAAGGTAAGCACTTTCAGAAGTCAAAAGTAAGATGTTATAACTGTATCAGGCTTGGTCATTATGAAAAAGACTGTAAGAATCCTCCTAACAAGAAATGACATAGGGAGAAGTATCATGCTTCAACTGCTACAAAAGAAGAAGATCCCCAACAAAAGAAATCTAAGGATCAGACCAAAGAAAAAGATAAAAGAGAATACATCTTGGTTTCAACACTCTCAGGTTCTATCTCCAACTCAGCAGACTCCTAATGGATTGATAGTGGGGTCACCAAGCATATAATTGGATTCAAAAGGGCTCTTGTAGTTTACAAGGCCAAGAAGTTCAATGTGAAAGTGGAGCTGGGATATGGAAGTACCTATGCAATAAAAGGAGTTGGTTCAACTTCCTTAAAGCTTGATTCAGGTATGTTGATTCGTGTTGAGGAAATTTCGTATGTTCCTGGTTTAAAGAATAATATTCTTTCATTGGCAATTTTAGAAGACAAGGGGTTCTCTATAGCCTTCTTAGGAGGAAAGGAACTAGTGTGGCCTAAGGATTGAAAGATGAGCTCATCCATTCAAATTGGTGTCCGTGAGGTGACCTTTATAAGGTCTCGAGACATGTTGTTAAAGCTCTAATTAATAACCCCTATCAAGATTCAAAGATCAAGAGGGAGCCAACTATGCTCCTCGATCCCCAGCAGAGTGGGATTGCAGAAAATAAAAGTGGAGATGTGATATTTCATCACTCCAGGGAGTCTTTCAATGACTCAGATATGGAATCCTATGAGACATCTCATTCAGAGAAACAAAGGGATAAGGCCAAGAAGCCTTCAATTGATCTCATTGAGGATCCTATTGAGAGGCTTCAAGGGTGCTCCAGTGTGAGCCATGTCACTGATCTAGGATCATCCACTTATGTGGAGGGAGTCAAACATCAGGTTTGGAAAGATACTAATATAGAGTATATCCAGTTGATAATGGATAATGACATGTGGAAAGTGATTCTTAGACAACAAGGGAAGTCAGTTGTAACTTCCAAGTGGATCTATAAGATCAAGGTTCTTACTGACATCCAGAGCTATTTGAAGCTCTCATAAAATTATGTATTCTATGACAGGTCGAGTCACATCGAGAGGAAGTATCACCATGTTAAGGACATGGTTAAGTTGTCAACAAAATATTTTACTGATGTGGTGACTAAGCCTCTATATTTAACAAGCTTAGTGTTGTTGAAAATGCCTCTCTTGCTGAGAGGGAGTGTTAAAGTTAGTGCAGCTACGAGACCCATTCTCAGAGAGGATGGTACCCTAGTCAGTTACCTAGGGTTCTTGGTCACTTAATTAGGCAGAGTAAAGAGTAAGTCCCTAGAAGATACCCTAGGGCCCCCAACTGTCTCCTGGGGTTCTTGGTTTGGGACCAAGCAAGTTGATGCCATGGAAAAGTCCCTAGCGTGTGGATAGGGACCCTATTTGTCTCTAGGGTATTCTGGTATGGGACTAGACAGTTGCTTGGTCAGGAGGACCAAGCAGATCTTGTAGGTTGATACAAATACCTCCTAGTCCGGGACCAGGAAGACTATTGGTCAAGAGGACCAAGTAGTTCCTGCAGGTACATACCTGGTCATTTAACCAGGTGTATCTTGGTCAATTAACCAAGATGACGGCGCGTGATGCCCTCCTCTCCTAGGTCTTTGAGATGGTTGAGCTAGATGGTCTTCTCAAGGGACCGACCACCCCTTGATGGAGTCACTAGAACTTGACCACGGGAGCAGTTAGGAGGACCAGAGGATCACATCATCCAGTGTGGACCTTCCTTATATAGTGATGATGAACTTTCAGTTAGTGTATGGAACACTTGTACGTTTGAGAGAGAGATGATTGGTTGTACCCCCACCTTGGTTGTTCACCATTGGTCTTTACACCTTGTTGATTCTTGGTCTTGTGGTTAGAAAGGTTATCTACCCACCTTGGTTTGTCTTGACTCTTATCAACTTGATGTGTTGGTATTTTGGATATTAGGGTTACTTACCCAACTTAGTGGTACACCCTTTGGTCCTAGGGGTTGTGGGTCATGTACCCATCCATGTTTTATGATTTGACTTGTACCATTTGTTGGTCCTTTTACCCTCACCTAATTAATTTATATGTGGGGTGACTTGACTCTAGTACCCACCTAAAGACACCCTAATTATATTTTATATTTATAAGTGACTTCATTGTTTTGGTGTCTTAACCCTTATGTGCTAGTACCCACCTAAGACATCTTAATTATATTTTATTATTATAAGTGGTTTGATGTCTTAACCTCTATGTGGTTGTACCCACCCTAATTTATGGAGTACCAATATTAATTTATGATGCTTCTAGAAGTTTTTAAGATTCTATTTAATGATGTATAATTCTCTCATTTCACATAATCTTATCATTATCATATCAGCTCTGATTTTATGTTGCTTGACGTCAAGGTTTTTTGGGTTTTTTGTTGCTGCTTACTCACTCTTTAAGCGTCCACCTACTGCTAGAGATTACCTCATATCAGATCTGATCTAAGTAATTGTTTAGAGGGATTTTATGATGCTAGGGTTCGCTACTACCATCATTTGAGGACTGTTTCTGTTAGCCGTGAAAGTGTGGATCCCCAATTCTACCTAGACGTGAACTTGTTGAGTCTCGATCTGCCTGTCGGTAGTCTTGATTGAGGTTCGATCTTCTGTTGTGATCTTCCTAGGGGTCGATCTGTTAACTGTCCGCTTGGTGGAGCCATGTTGAGGTCTGATCTAACTATTAAGTCCTCATTGGGGTTCGATCTGTTTGCTTGAGGTATTATTGAAGTCTGATTTGCTATTGTGGGGTCCGATCTATCTGTTGAAACCCTTGTTGAGGCTCGATCTACCTGTTGAGACTTTGTTGGAAGTTCGATCTGCCTTACTTCTACCTACTGGAGTTATTCTGAGCCCTAATTGATAAGGCCATAGCCTGGAAAGTACATGATTGTGGGGGTTGTGAGCCCTATTGGTCTTATCTAGCTTGTTGGGTGCTTTTTGTGGTGGCCATGAGGTTTGTTGGTCCTCAATCCATCTGCTGGTTGCATTTTTTGTGGAGGTCATGAGGCCTGAGGTTCTTACCTAGTCTGTTGAGTACATAATTATGGTAGCTGTGAGCTCTGTTGGACAGATCTATACTGTTGAGACCTTATTAGGGCCAGATCTATAATGCTGAGATTTAATCTATTTGTTGATATTTTATCTATGGTTTAAACTCTATGCTAAGACTTTGTTTGTGGTCAAACCTATGTGCTGAGACTTACTGAGGTATGTTCTACTGTACTGAGTCTTGTTTGGGACTGCCTCTATGTTTTGACTGTCATTGAACATCACTGCTGCAACCTATAATATATCTATCTCAGGTTTGTACTTATCCTCTAGCAAGGATCAACTTGTTCCTGTGATTGATTCGCCTCTGAGAGGCACAGTATATTCTGAAAGTAAATTCTCCTGAGTATAAAAATAAGAAGGGTCCCACACTCTAGGTAAGTGTTCTAACTTGCTCTTCTTATTATTAGACATGTTATTGTTAGCTATTCTACTACTGCTAACTTTACATGTTACTAAAGATTACTTTAACACGGGGGCCTACTTCGTAGTGTTAAAGTTGAAAGAGATGAAAATTATGTTTTAAATGATCTTGTTTGGTTCCAGCTGTACTATTCTGTTTCGGTACTAGTTTGTCATACCTATTTTTGCATTAAAGTATATGAAATTTTGCTTTCTTTGCATCAAACCCTAACCCTAACTAAAATTTAACAATTGTATGTAAACTTATATGTAATAGGGTCAACCTAATAAGGGGGGTACACGTTCCCCTCTTATTATCCCAAACCTATTACATATCGCTCTCTTTGACAATATGGACTTTGAAAAATATTACGACATAGTGGAATGCCTTTTCATTATGGTAATGCTTAAGGATTTAAGCTTTGACTCCTTCATTATAGTTGTTGAAACATTATTTGTTGAGGTCTTTGCTTGCCTTTCTATCAATGTGTGTAAGTTTAAGGAGGTGGCCTTGTTTTTCTTTATTAGGTAAGGTTACCCACTTGAACCAATGTTATGTGTTCTAGTTTTAGATATGATAGGATACATTCTATGTTGCAAAGGAGGGATGTGCCTTATAAAGAGTATCCCACTTATTGAGATGGGTGTGGATTAGTTGGTGAACGACTATTTCGCTAATGATTATTTCCTAACCATACTAAATGATCAAACTTCTTGGGATAATATGATGGATTGGCTCAATAGTTTTTTGAGTGGTTCTAACATTCAATGGCATAGAACTTCATGTTACAATTATAGTGAATGACCAATCCCACACTAGTTGAGCTCAATACATTGGGCTTGTATTCAATTGTCACGTACCCACCCATTCAACCAATGCAAGGCAGGGTACATGATGCCAAATTCAGGGCTTTCCCATGATCTCAGCCCATTAGTTAGATTCATATAAATAAATTATGAATGTGCAGATGTAAAACAAATCAATTATGATGCACAGCGGAATTAAAACATCCACACACATTACTCATGCATATAGCATATCAACAGTTATTGAATTAATATAGTGCAGAAGTAAATATAGAGGCATAAAAACACTTATCTTCATTTTTCAACTGCCCAAGCAACTAGCTATGTCGCTGCAACGTTCCACCCAGCCATAGGCTCTTCGACAGCTTATACTGAGTCCGTCTGAAGGCCACCCCCGAGCTGGGCATTATTCCTTCAAGGAAAAGGGGACATTCACTCTCTCACAACCAATTAATCATTCCATCTGAGCCAAGCCAGTCCATAGCTGGGTTTATCAGGCTACAACTGAACCCTGGATTATCGCACTCAAGCTCAAGCCCAAGCCATGGATACCCATACCCACACCCAACATACTCTACTCTCACACATTAAGCACAAATAGGGGGCAGGGATACACATTTTAGACAGTGGGATTTACAAATAAGATGGCCATGGGTTTTCCTAAAAACGTTCCCAACCAAAAACGGATTGTGGGATGGGAAAACAACCACAGGGGAAAAAATGATTTCTTCCCCAAATATCTCAGCCTTCAACAGCCCAACACGGTCTCTATTGAACCCCCCATTCGATTTCCCTTCTTCCCCACTAGTATACAACACAGAAAATGCCCTTCTCTACTGGGGAAATGAAGAAAATGCTGCAACATGCTTGGAAGACGCCCAGGTACCTCTAAACTCGTGAGGGAGGAAGAAGAATCATGGATGATGACTTGGGGGAGAAATTCCTGGCTCTTTTCCTGCCCAAGGAGACAAAAACGTTTTTCCATAAAGGGTGGCTTGCCCATACCCGAATTTGGATAGCCATACCTCTCCATTCCCAAGGCATTAACTACCTCAACCAACTCTTGGGAGAAATCAATGGTTGGGTACAAAAGTCAACATGGGTAGTTGAGGGTTTGATGGGTTCTCTCATTGACACTTGGCTTGACCTGATTGGCTCAAGGGTTTGAATGTTTTCCCTCCCAATTCCTTGTGAAATCATGCCCCCATCTCTTTGTTGCATTGCATAGCTAGTTGTGGGTATTTTTATTAAAATGCATATTATATGATATTTGAATTCCCAATGTGCATTGCTAGCATGCAAACCATATGCATCACTAAATCGATGGCGGGGCCTTGGCCTTGAGCTCCTCACCATGATTTCATAACAATATTACATCATTTATAAGGTTAATGCCATGGGGTAAAACTAGGGACATTACATCAATGAGGGCAAGTGTTTAAATTCATGGACATTCTAATGCTTGTTCATTTACTTGTGGGATGTTGTAGAGAATGGAAAAAAAAGGTTGACAAATGGATGGCTAGGCCCTTAGCCATATCGACCAAGTTTCATATTTGTACCAAAATCTTCATAGTGGCTCATGTTTATTACAACCTCTATTGGATCCTTTCCATCAATGCTTAGAGAAATCCCTTGAAATATTATTTGGGCTAATGATACCAATGACAAAGGATTTCATAGAATCAATTTGGACCATTGTTGCACTCCACAGAAGTTGGGGAACCTTCATATTCTCAAAATGATGAATCATGTAGAGGGTCAAGGTTGCCCACTGGTAAGAAGGCTCACAAAGATGTATTCTTTCAAACTTTGATAGTCACTTCTACTAAAGTCAAAGTTGCTAAAATTTATTTTGCATAGTATATGGAAGCCTTGGGAGGCCATTAATCCCTTCTATCCGAGAGTGAGATCTCTCCATTCAAATGAGCTTGTCCTTCAATGATCATTGTCTATGGTGACCCCTTGTGTGAATACATGAGAGCAGGCCCTTGAGAAAATTGACTTGGTTCTTAGTTAAGACATTGTTCCAGAAGGGAAACTAGTCTACAAATGCCATGATTGGCTTGCAATAAAGAGAATTGATGTCGTAGTCGAATCTTAAGTGAATGTTTAAGTTGGCCACTACTAACAATTTTAGTCTAGAATGGATTCAATGCCTAATTTTAGAGGATCTTGTACTTAATCTTGCCCTGCAAGGCCCACGAGGTTGTTGGTGTGACTATAAGTGGGGGAGTGTAACAACCTTCATCAAATACAAATAAGACCTCGTCTATGGGTGGTTTTTCCTTGAGCCTATTAGAAGGACATCTTAATAGCCTTTGGAAGGTGAACTCTAAGCAAAAGGCTTGGTTGTTTAGGTTCATGAGCCTTTCAAAGCTATTTTTGGAACCTAAAATATGAATGTTTCACTCGTTTTTAATAATGGGAGGGTTGCCATTTAGGAAAAGGCTTTCTTACATGTGAATTTAAAACATGCATTGCTCTAATGTGGTCAGGGTGAGACTCTGAAGCACATCCTCAAGTGTTTCCCTATAGTTAAGTGTACATGGGTTTGCAAGAGTTGCCTCCTAGAGATATAATATCTCAATCTCAACATCTGTTAAATGAAAAAATACTATCCGAGAGAATAGATTATTATGGAGATGGACCACTTTCATAATTCATTAGGTGTTGGAACACCTTGGACGACATTTAAGATTGCTGTGAGTGCAGCAATCAATGGTCTACAAGTGACTGCTAATTTTCTTTTATATTATCTTATTTGTTAGGTCGACGCCTATATTCGTTTCGTCACAATTCAAAAGCAATTTGCTCACGATACTTCACAAAATTTATGATTTGATGTGGCCACATATTCACTTGCTCCTCTATGTGATATAACATAATTGCGTGGTATTCAAGCAATTTCATATATTATTGCTTGGGGTTCAAGCTCTCTTTAGTCTCAGTCAAACCACTGAACTTTCATTTTTATTTTAACATATTTAACCTGACGATGACTTTATTGACTGTTTTTCCAGATAGAGGTTTGAGTGCAATTGAAAACTTTTGGGAGAATCCATAACAGCTACAATTCTCTTGGAGACCAAGACATTATAATCACCATGTGAAGCCCATTGTTAGGAAAGTGATCGACATAAATGCCCCACAAATAAAAACACGTTTAACATTTAACATTGAGAGTGTATAAGTCGAATAAAGATGTTGCAGTTAGCATCTATTGATCATAACCACTGATTTAGTTTAAATATTAATAATGAAGAGGAATTTTGAAAAACTCCTTGGTTTTAAAAAATTGAAAAACTAAGATGATAGATTTATTTAAATTTTAAAATTTAATAAAGTATTTTGATAAAGTTATATTATTATATATATATAGAATATATGTCTTGAGGTAATTTGTCACTTTACTGTTTTAAGTCAATACAATAATATGTTTATTTATGAGCTCAATAAACATGTCACTTACAAGATTTGAATCTGGATGAGGAAGATAACAATCATTCTTTTCAACCATACAAACTACATTCAATAAATTAATATATTGTTATTATGATATTAGTTTAAATTATATTAATTTTAAATTTAAGTATTTGAAAGTTTCTAAAAACATGTTCAAGCTACATTCAATGGACTTATATATTGTTATTATTATATTAGTTTAGATAATATTAATTTTAAATTTAAGTATTTGAAAATTTCTAAAAGAATGTTCTATAAAATAGAAAATTTGATTCATCTCATTACACAATAATTAATATTAAATAAAATTTATGAAAATGTATTCCTTATATAGTAAACATATCCAAAAGGTGTTTGTGGTGGGATACTTATGGAGGGTTTTGGAAGTAGCACTTTTGATCCCTGTCTTTAAATTATTTAAAAATACATTAACTGAGAAAATTTACCTTTTTTATTTTATAAAAATTACTTATGTTGCATTGGTTTCTGTTATGGGGAAATGACGCGGATGAGAGATGCATGTCCTTGAAATGACTAGAGGTTAACCCTAGGTTTTTAAGGGGATGGAAGGTTGGGGATAACAATTATATATATATATATAGATAGAGAGAGAGAGAGAGAGAGAGAGAGAGAGAGAGAGAGAGAGAGAGGCATAACATTATTGACACTTGGACATTAACAAAATGCATTTTATCTTTAGGAAAATTAAGTGTATCTATTTTAAATTTGCATTAAAGTCGAGGATGGGTTTATGGGATGAATATGTGGCTCAAGAATAGCTTATTTTCCTCACGTGTCTTGTTTACAATGATTTTCCCTTCTGAATAGGTTATGTTGATATATGTTCTATCGGTTTTTACAACTTTGTTGAAACCCATTACAAAACACTAGGATATGCAAACATTTTGTAAATATTTGATTCATATTTAATATTAGGAAGATGATTGAATAAGACTTTATTCAAACATTTACTACCCAACTTGAGTCACTACTATTTGATTGTTTTCACAATGCATAAGGTTGGGATGGTGGAAGAATTGAAATTGAAATTTTGTACACCCATGTACAACATGTAAAAGGTAAGATGTCTCCAAAAATGAGAATAACAAGAGCAATAACCACAAGGATTAGACCTTTAAGATGTTGCATTTCTTGGTTTGTTCACTTGGAGGCTTTGCATGTTTTTAATGATGTGATTGAAAATACAACAATTAAATCACCAAAAACCCAAATCAGAACCCATGTTTTGAGTTGCAACTTATACAGATTCTAATTGAGATTTGGTATAATACAAAAAAAATGATTGGAAATGATCATATTGTCCAATTATCAATATCCATTTTCAAAAGTGAAGATACATGCCCACAGCATTCACAAAAGTTGCATGCCAATGTCCTTGAAATTTATGTAAAACATCCTCGAAATTTGACAGGAAAGCACCTAAAATATACTTGAAGCATCTTGGGTATGGCCAACAAGCCCCCAATGAAGTTCCCAACAAATTCGGGATGTTTTCTAGGGGTTCCCAAGTCCTCAAAATGTTGGAACGATGGGTAAATAATATTTTTTGGTGGGGATGAGTGCTCATGCGACATAGAAAAATACATAATTTGTCAAATTTTTAATAACTTGTTACAAACTTAACTATAGTCTCTGCATTTACTTGTTAATAATTATATACTATTCAAAATAAATCATCGTAGATAATGCCAATGATTATTATAATTTTTATTACTAATATTCCTTTCCAGAAGCATGACTTTGTACACAATACATATAAGCAAGAAAGCATGTTAGGGAACTTTGTAGGTTGTATCCCATTGGGCGTTGTTATTTGTAACTAGGGTGGCATTGCCGACAAACTAGTTATCTAAACAAAGTCTTTTTTATTTTTTAAATTTGTTGAGGCCCATGCCCAACAATTCTAACTAGTGGGTAGAATTCCCAAGCCTCTCAATCGTGCAATTGTGTCTCTTTTTGGAAAGAATATATATCCCGATAGGAGGGTTTATCTTCCATGGGACAAATTGTAGTTTCTTTAACCCAAGTGTCCAATGTAGGGATTTTTTCAAGGTTACCTTGTCGAAATACCTTAGGGAGTTTGTTTAATTATGCTTGGTGGCAAAGTGCATCACCAAGTAGTGCAATACATTGTCCTCCCCGATCCCTATTTTCATTGCCAAGCACATATTATCATATATGTGACTAGCCTTGATGCAATAGAGCAACCCATATTCCTCCTTGCCCACATAGACTCCCTAGGGCCCAAATGGTAACCATGAAAATGATGTAGAAGGTGGATGGACTTAAGTGGTGAGAAGGAACTTAGGTTGTGGGACTCTAAAATCTTTGACACCAAAGATAAACATTCCAAACAATCTTCCTAGGCTTCAAAGTCTCATGGTGTGTAAATCAACTCCCACGTCTCTCTTTGTGGATGCTTTAACACGTCTCTCTATTAGTTGATATAATCCGAGGAAATTGGATTATTTAAGTCCATTGTCATTAGACAAGGTTGCCTCTATGCTCTAACACTCTATGCCATTGTAGCTAAGGAACTTGGTTATTTTCTTAATACCAAGGTTAATTTGATGCATGACATTGGGAGTTAGCAATGAAAGTTGTCCTTGGAATGTTCAAGGTTTGAATGACCCTATTAGAAAATACACTACTCGCTTAATTAGTGGGGTGGATATTTTATTTTACAAGAAGTCAAAATTCTAGATTTTCTCTTTGTGAATGCTTTAACATGTCTCTCTATTAGTTGATATAATCCGAGGAAATTGGATTATTTAGGTCCATTAGACAAGGTTGCCTCTATGCTCTAACACTCTATGCCATTGTAGCTAAGGAAATTGGCTATTTTCTTAATACCAAAGTGAATTTGATGCATGGCATTGGGAGTTAGCAATGAAAGTTGTCCTTGGAATGTTCAAGGTTTGAATGACCCTATTAGAAAATACACTACTCGCTTAATTAGTGGGGTGGATATTTTATTTTACAAGAAGTCAAAATTCTAGATTTCGTACTCTCTTTGTGGATGCTTTAACATGTCTCTATATTAGTTGATACAATTCGAGGAAATTGGATTATTTAGGTCTATTAGACAAGGTTTCCCTTATGGCCCTAACACTTTACGTCATTGTAACTAAGGAACTTGGCTATTTTCTTAATACCAAAGTTAATTTGGGGCACATTCAAAGGGATTCCTCTCCTTGAGCTAGATGTTGCAAAATTAATCAATGGATACTTTGCAAAGGATTCTTTCTTGATTGTCTCAGAAGATCAACAATCTTGGAGACATACCATGGATTATTTGCATATTTTGTGTACTACTTTGCGGTTGAGTATTCAATAGGTGAAGAATCAATATTGGCAGGGCCAATGATTAATGCTAGAGAGGTTGGCCTTCCAAAGTAGGACTTGGGTTTAGCCTAGTTAGATTTTCAAGCGCCTTTGTATTCCCTTCGATTTCTAGGCTTCTCCTTGAGAACTCTGGGAAGTGGTAGTGTAGAGAGTTGAGAAAAAGCTAGATATGTGGATTACTAAGCCCTTGATGCTAGTAGCCAAATTTTATATTGGCACCTACTCATATATACTAGTACTTTGATTAAGTCCCATTAAAGGGGGCTTGTTAGTCCTTTGATATGTCAACCTCCTTTTTGAGATGTGTCACCTATGTTTATTTCATTTTGCGTGGTTTGGCTACTTGAAATTATTTTTAAATTGAATTCACTTGGCATTTTAAATCTAAGAAGTTTTTAAAACTATAATAAATATTTGTCGGTTACTGACTAATCCCACAAATATGAAAATAGAGAGCTTTTAAATATAAATAGATAGTCTACTTCGACTTAAACAAATATTTGTTAGTTATTCCCAAATATTTCCTTAAGGCAAGGAAAAATAATTATTTTCTAAGTATATGCATATTTCCATTTCATTAAATCAAATAAATATTAATTCAACAAATCTCTTATAAAACTATAATAAATAAAAATTACAAACCGTAATAACTTAGCCCATTAACCGACTAAATCCTCCACCGACTACGGTAAAAATTATATAACTTCATCTTAAGCATATTTGTATATGTCTAACTTGAACTTAAGCATATTCGTATATGTCTAACTTGAACTAAAGCATAAATTTGTAGTTATGCCACTCTAATATGTGGTTTTCAAATATTAGATGATGCAACAACGCTTCCACACAAAATCTGAGAAGTTTTGTGATGGGATAGATCTACTCCGTGGATGGTTCGTGATGCCAAAAAATACGAGGCGATTGTCTGGTCCACCGGTGCCCTGACCTCACCAGAGTTGCAGAGATTAGGGCAGCTTGGCATTCTTCAAATTAGCTCCAACAACTAAATTAGATCAATCCGTCGATTTCAATTCCACAACTGATGAAAGGATCTCCTACTTGCTTGTCGAGTTGAAAGGAAGAAGCATAGTGCCCATGACATACTTGCTTGTCGAGATGAAAGGAAGAAGCATAGTGCATCACTGTCCACGCCAAAGAACCTTATGAATATGAATCGGGAGGGATCACACATTGCGCTATAACATGAATCGGGAGGGATCATCGGTACAGCCAAAGAACCTTATGAATATGAATCGGGAGGGATCACACATTGCGCTATAACATGTGAAGGAAACATTCTGAAGAATCCTCTTGTGATGAGCGTTGGAAGCGCATTGGAAAAGTTGGGGCTTGTGGTTTCAGTCGAATTTGTGGAGGATGTTCTCAAATTAACCTACGTGGCGGGTAAGGAGGCCTTAACAAGATACACATCTCCAACACGTGGAATTTTCTAGAGCATTTGCTTGGCAAAGATGAATTGTTTGACGCGATGTGGGACTGCATTAAGGTAATGAAGGCAGAGGTAGATGTAATGTCTCTCACTTGAGAGAAATCGCCCTCTCAAATTCACACCCGAAGAGATGGAGAGAAACACAACAGACTTCATAGTTGGAAAGAGTGGTAGCTCATTTCACAAATTAGGGTTCCGCAGCACCCAAATGGAAGTATTCAAGAACACGCTCGACATCAAAAACACGCTCTGCAATAGTGCACAGAAAATAATATGCAATGGGTAAAGTGCAGGACTGAGGAGGAAAGAAGGCAGAGGCACGTCTATGTAGAGAGCATAGCAAAGAATCTGGTAGAGGGTAGACATAATGGCAGGTAGAAGTTACACCTGAGAGAATTCACCAAATAAAAATGTCCATACAAATTAGGATTTACAGGTCTGGAAAATCTAACGGGAGAAGGAATAGCAGGTCTGGAGGAGGGCAGAACCTCAAGTCTCAAAAATTGCACATGTCGTAGGTTACAAATCAGGAAGACTAGCAGGCAGGATGGTAACGTACAAGCCATAATGAGGTTGCAGGTAAACGGTCACACAGAGGCATAATAAGGCAGATAAGTTATGCGAATAGCCATTAGGGTTAGGTAAAGTCAATAGGCCTAGTTTTGCAAACTGAGCACTGAGCAAGCAAGATGGTAAAATGGCATATCTGAGAACAGACAGCATGCTAATACGTGCTCTGATACCACTGTTGTTGATGCCTATTGGGAAAATATGCATAAATGAATTGAAGACAAGAAGATAGGTGTTAACTCAAATGTTCAATATATACATTGATATTGATCATTTATCCTAGGATTTCATATTCCAAGAGGTCTTTTGGGTGACTCTTTGTCTCCCTTACACGTTAATATTCCTCACACCGAGGATTAGCCTCCAACAAATGGCATAGAACTTCATGCTATAATTTTAGTGATTGGCCAATCCCACACTAGTTGGGCTCAATAAATTGGGCCTGTATTCAACGAAGGCAAGTGTTTAAATTCATGGAATTCCAATGCTTGTCCATTTACTTATGGGATGTTGTAGAGAATGGAAAAGAAGTTGGCAAATTGATGATTAGGCCCTTAGCCATAGCAACCAAGTTTCATTTTATCAAAACGATGATTCATTTAGAGGGTTAAGGTTGCCCACAGGGTAAGAAGGCTTGCAAAGGTGTATCCTTACAAACTTAGTTGCTAAAATATATTTTGCACAGTATATGGAAGCCTTGGGAGGCCATTAATCCCTTTTATCCCATAGCGAGATATCTCTGTTCGAATGGGCTTGTCCTTCAATGATCATTGTCTATGGTGACCCCTTGTGTGACTACATGAGGGTAATCCCTTTAGAAAATTGACTCGGTTCTTAGTTAAGACATTGTTCTAGAAGGGCAACTAGTCTACAAATGCCATGATTGACTTGCAATAAAGAGAATTGTTGCCATGGTCGAATCTTAAGTGAAAGTTTAATTTGGCCACTACAAACAATTTTAGTCTAGAATGGGTTCAATGCCTAATTTTAGAGGATTTTGTACTTTAGCTTGGCTTGCAAGGTCCACAAGGTTGGTGGTGTGACTATAAGTGGGGGAGTGTAACAACCTTCATCAAATATGAATTTGACCTCATCTATGGGTGGTTCTTCCTTAAGCCTATGTTAGAAGGACATCTTAATAGCCTTTAGAAGGTGAACTCTAAGCAAAAGGCTTGGCTGTTTAGGTTCAGGAGCCTTTCAAAGCTAGTTTTAGAACCTAAAATATGAATGTTTCCCTTGTTTCTAATAATGGGAGGGTTACCATTTAGGAAAATGCTTTCTTACCTGTGAATTCCAAACTTGCATTACTTCTAATGTGGTTAGGGAAAGATTGTAAAACACATCCTCGGGTTTTTTCCTATAATTAAGTGTACATGGGTTTGCAAGGGTTGCTTCCTAGTGGTAAAATATCCCAATATCTATTAAATGGAAAGTTACTATCCAAAAAATAGATTATTATCGATTATTGAATTCAATATTACATAGATGTTTGTGTGAATTGAAGTTTTATAATTTGCTTAGAAGAAGCACAATGATTCATTTTTAAGCTTAAGCTTCTTGCACTTTCACTTAGTATGGCAATGCGCATAGTATGTAGTTGTAGATCAAAATACAAACCTATAAAATCATAATGGGATAGACCACTTTCATTAGATGTTGGATTTTGTAGATAAACCCCTACACAATGAGTGGGAGACACGAGAGACACCTTGGCCCTCTCAACCTACCTCAACATAGTCTCATAAAAGTGGCCACCACAAGGTTGGTAGACAAGTTATAAAAAAGTGGAAGTGTGCACACGGTATCTTGAAAAGTCCTAAGCCTTGAGAGTCGCGACCCTCCAAATGATGGATGGATGGTAGATGTTGATCGATGAGCCTTCCACAATGATTGGTTGAGGCCTAGCACTCATGATCAAGATGAGCCGCCCTTTCGCTTCCTTGTACAAACATGATTGTCTAATGTTTTAAACATCTAGTTATACATGTTATAATAAATTGCCATGTAAATTGAACTTGGCCTCCCACAGATTAATGTTAAGAATTGTAATCTCAATGATCCTATGTTGGTTAATTAGTTAAGTCAATGGTCCTAAGTTGGTTAATTAGTTGAGTCAATGGTCCTAATTTGGTTAATTAATTGAGTTATTAGTTAATTCTAGTTTGACTAGGACACTTGGTTTTCCCATAGTATTGGACAGTGGTATTGATGTGATGTAATCCTATATATGTTCATGGTTAATAATCAGAAGGCAATGAATATGCCCACTCGTGTTCCATCTTTTCTGTCTTCTATATTTTAACATGGTATCAGAGCGTATGGCCTGATCCATACCTGTTGTCGAGTAAGCCTTTTCACATAGTGGAAAGCACACATGTGTAGATCAAGACGGAACACATTGGCATGGAGGAGAAGCTTCACAGCTTTGGGGCCGCATCAGAAAAAAATTATTATTTTTTCTGTTAGAGCCACCGACTCACTTTATGTTAAGGAAAAGAGAGCCACCGACTCATTTTCTGTTAAGGCAAAGAGAGCCACCAACTCACTTTCTGTTAAGGCAAAGAGAGCAACCGGCACACGTTCTGTTAAGGAAAAGAGAGCCACCGGCGCACTTTCTGTTAAGAGAAGGAGAACCATCGATGCACTCTCTGTTAAGGAAAAGAGAGCCACCGACGCACCTTCTGTTAAGGAAAAGAGAGCCACCTACGCACTTGTTCTTAAGGCAAAAAGAGCCACCAGTGCACTTGTTGTTAAGGCAAAGAGAGCCACTGAAGCACTTGTTGTTAAGGAAAAGTGCGCCAAACACTATTAGCTAAAGAAGTTGTGCCACTCTGTTTAAAGATAGTCATACAAAATGGAAAGTACCAGGATGAAGCAAATCTCCGAACCAATGCTTATCGGCACCAACTACGATTTTTGGTCAATCAAGATGAAAACGTTTCTCCAACTCAACAAATGTTGGGATATGGTTGAAAACGAGTTCACAAAACCGGCGGCAATTGTTGTTGCTTCTATGTCGAACTCTCTCAAGAAATCCCTTGAAGAAAGCCAAGATCGAGATTTCACGGAAAAATGGTTTATCTAAAGCTGCATTGAGGAGTCCATATTCCTGCGGATCTCAGGAGCTACCACCGCATATCAATCATGGAATCTCCTTGCAACTGCATACAAAGGTACCGACATAGTTAAAATGGTAAGAATACAAACCCTTAGGCTTCAGTTTGAAAGTCTTAAAATGAATGAAAGTGAAACTGTAAATCAGTTCATGACTAGGGTTTCGAGTATTGTGACTCAATTCCAAACCTATGGCAAAGTTTTGGAACAAAAGGTTGTTGTCCAAAAGGTCCTCAGATGTCTTACTAAGAAGTTTGCTATGGTTGTCACTGCAATAGAAGAATCTAAAGATCTGTCCAAGTTTACCCTAGAAGAGTTAACAAGGTCCCTTCTGTCCCATGAAGCTCGACTCAGTCAAGAGGAAGAGTCTCTGTCAAATGCCTTCAACACTCAGGCTTCATTCAGCAGAGGCAAAGGCAGAGGAAGTAGAGGACGAGGCAGAAGAGGAAGAAGTTCTCATTCTATAGAGGATAGAACTGCTCATGAACATTCTGAACACTATGATCACTCTCACAACTCTCAGAACCAGAGAGGGAGAGGAAATAAATGGACTAATAGGTCCAAAATTCAGTGCAACTATTGCAAGAAGCATGGCCACTATAAATGAGACTGCAGAAAGAAGAAAGTAGATCAGAACAGTGGCAGAGCCCATGTCTCCAATGTTGAAGAAATCTCATCAAAAGTCATGTTTCTCTCATGCAAAGCAACTGAAGAAGAATACCATTCAGATGTATGGTTTCTAGACAGTAGCTGCAGCAATCATATGACAGGTAACAAATCATTATTTTTTTATCTAGATCCATCTGTTAATTCAAAGATAAATCTTGGTGATCATTGCCTTGTTCCTGCTCAAGGAAAAGGAGTTGTTCCTGTCCTTACTAAAAAGAATGGAAAGAAGCTAATACATGATGTATTTTATGTTCCTAATCTGAAATTCAATCTAATCAGTGTGGGTCAACTGATTCAGAACAAGTATGATGTCAGGTTTATTGATTCATATTGTGTTGTCTATGATAAAGCCCTCAATAGAAGACTCTTAGCCAAAGTTGAAATGACCAAAAAAAGAATCTCCCCACTCAGTCTGAGAAGTGCTATCCTGTCATAGTCATATGCACATACTGTTTCCAGTCTAGATGAAACCTCGTTGTGGCATTGTAGGTATGGTCATCTACCCTTTCAGAGTCTCAGTCATCTGCAAAAACAATTCATGGCCAAGGGGTTACCAATTATGAATGAACAATCCAGTTCTTGTGAAGACTGTATCCTATGAAAACACCAAAGGAACAATTTCCCCACTTCCACAAATCGATCCAAAGAACACCTTGAGTTAGTTCACACACACCTATGTGGACCCATGCAAAACTAGTCCATAGGAGGTAGCCTGTATTTTATGACCGTTATTGATGATTATAGCAGGAAAGTCTGGATCTATTTCCTCAGATACAAATCAAATGCCTTCTCAAAATTCAAAGAGTTCAAGGCATTAACTGAAAAGTAGTCAGGTAAATCCATCAGAATACTCAGATCAGATGGTGGAAGTGAGTATGACTCACATGATTTTGCAGAGTTATGTAAGCAGCATGGCATCCAGCTCTAGTTCACTACCAGATACACTCCACAGCAGAATGGGGTTGCTGAACGAAAGAATCAGACCATCATGAACATGGCCCGAAGTATGTTGTCATACAAGAAGTTGTTAGACGATTATTGGGCTAAAGCTATTGCATGTTCAGTTTACTTATTGAACAGATCTCCCACAGTAAGTGTTAAAGATAATATTCCTGAAGAATCATGGAGTGGCACTAAGATTAGTGTTTCACATCTCAGAGTATCTAGATGTGTGGCATTTGCATACATACCTGATGAATTGAGGAAAATATTGACAAGAAAAGTGAAAGATGTATCTTCACTTGTTACAGTGAAAATCATAAGGCTTAGAAATTGTATAATCCTGTTACCAAAAAGCTTATGGCAAGAAGAGATGTGAAATTCCTTGAAGATAAATGTTGGAGTGATCCTCATAATGATACAACAAATATTCAATAGAAATATAGTCCTGCACCACTAGAACCACTTAGAATGCCCAGACTGGAGGTACAACAAAAACAAGAAGCAACACCAACAGACAGTCCACCTCAGAACCAAAGAACTAGACGCTTAAGGGAGTTATATGAACAAACTCCAGTTATTGATGAGCAACTACAAAATGCTCTATTTTCCTGTCATCCAACATCATTTGATTAAGCAGTAAACGATGCACAGTGGGTACAAGCAATGAATGAAGAAATTGATTCTATTGAAAGGAATCAGACTTGGGATCTTGTTAATCTCCCATCAGACAAAAACAGTATTGGAGTAAAATGGGTCTTCAAGACCAAACTAAATGAAAAAGCAGAGATAGAGAAGAACAAAGCAAGTTTGGTTGCAAAAGGATTTGCACAACAATATGGTGTAGACTATGATGAAACCTTTGCTCCAGTAGCAAGGATGGACGCCATTAGAGCTATACTTGCAATAGAAGCTCAAAACCAGTGACTTGTTTATCAAATGGATGTAAAATTTGCCTTTCTCAATGGCATACTTGAAGAAAAAGTTTGTGTAGACCATCCACCTGGTTATGTTGTCAAAGATCAATAACACAAGGTATGTAAGCTGAAAAAGGCCTTGTATGATCTAAAACAAGTTCCACGAGCTTGGTACAGAATAATTGATTCTTACCTCATCAACAATGGATTCAACAAGAGCAACAATGAACACACTCTTTATGTCAAAACAAATCAGCAAGGTAACATTCTACTTGTATGTCTTTATGTTGATGATATGATTTATACTGGAAATATGATACTAGGAGAATTTAAGACAGTCATGGAAAAGGAGTTTGAAATGACTGATCTTGGTCTCATGAAGTACTTCCTCGGTCTAGAAGTTGACCAAAGTGAAAATGGTATCTTCATATGTCAGCATAAGTATGCTACAGACATTCTGTAGAGATTCAGAATGGACCAATGCAAACCAACAAAAACCCCCATTGCTATAGGAACCAAGTTAAGCAAGAATAATGAAGGACCAGAAGTAAATTCTACAATTTACAAAAGATTGGTAGGCAACTTAATGTATTTGACTACAAGTAGCCCTTATTTAATGTATGTTGTAAGTTTGATCTCTAGATTATGGAGTCTCCCAAAGACTCTCACTTGAAAGTTGGAAAAATCAATCTGAGATATGTTGTAGGCACAATTGGTTATGGACTCTGGTACATCCATTCACCAGACAGTACTCTTACAGAGTACACTGACAGTGATTATGCAACCAGTATTGATGATAGGAAAAGCACATCTGGTTATGCCTTTCATTTTGGTACCAGTTTGATTTCATGGGCCTCTCATAAACAACCCATTGTTAGTATGTCTTCTGTAGAAGCAGAATATGTCGCAGCAACTACAACAACATGCCACGCAGTTTGGCTAAGAAGACTTTTGAAGGATATGGGACACACAGAAACAAGACCAACAACTTTTTATTGTGACAATAGTTCAGCCATACAATTGTTCAAACATAATGTGTTTCATAGAAAGAGTAAACACATTGACACTCACTATCACTTTATACGTGAGTTAGTCAATAACGGAAATATTATTTTGATGTTTCGTGGCTCTAAGGAGCAATTGGCTGATATGTTCACCAAACCTTTGGGAACATCTCCATTTGAGTTTCTAAGGAAGCACTTAGGCATTGATAGTGTTGAAAATACCATCTCATTTGAGATTAAGGGGGTGTGTTAGGAATTGTAATCTCAATGGTCCTAAGTTCGTTAATTAATTGAGTCAATGGTCCTAAGTTGGTTAATTAGTTAATTCTAGTTTGAGTAGGACACTTGGTTGTCTCATAATATTTCTTGTCCCATAGTATTGGACAGTGGTATTGATGTGATGTAATCCTATATATGTTCATAACTAATAATAAGAAGGCAATAAATATGACCACTTATGTTCCATCTTTTCTGTTTTTTATATTTTAACAATTAAAACCGATCTACAACTATACTCAACTATACTCACCTGTAAATAATAAATTGCCATGAATATTATAATTAGTATTGGCAAATCCAAGTGAAACCATCGTTCTCCTTACGTTCACAATCCCAACGCCAAAGTGGCAATGGATTACGAGTCTTAGATTCGAACTCCAGTTCGTGTGGCACGCCATTTCAAGCGTTACGTTCCACAACTTCTCGCAGCTGCCAAAGAAATCCTTTTCGGCACAAAATGCTGTTGCCACCGGTGAGTAAATAGAGAAACCGTGCTTGCCCAATTAGGATTAGATACAAATTTCGAGTTCATGGCCGCAGTTAGTGTTTTTCTGTCCATGGAGGTTTTCCCAAAATAGGTTTAAGGGGTTTCCGACAATCCCTTTGGTTATTGAAAGAAAAGTGCAACTGTCAAACAGATATAACAACAAGGTACAGGTTGGAAAATAGGGCAAAATTTAAAAGATAGAACAAGAGCACAAGTTTAAGATCCGTACAGACATATGTTTTAGGACAAAGATACAGCACAAATTTGTCTGCTGTGTTTGTTTACTCTGCAGGGCCATGCATCTGTCTTTGTTTTTGGATGATTCTGTTTTTTTTCTTTTTTATGCTTGCTTTGTTTTTTTTTATTTTTGTAATTTCTTTTTTAGTAGGTAATTATTTTGGGATAAAGCCAAGACGCTTCTTTTCATTTCGAGAATAGGATTCAGAGTAAGCTTTAGATTTTTCAGAGCACAACGTTAGGTTATCAAAAATCTCAGTCACATCTCTTAATTTAAAGGATGGTATCCAAAAGCCTTAAATATTTCAGGGGACGAGGTCAAGTCATAACATGACTCAAAACCGTTGCAATATTATATTCATTATGAATTCAACATATCATTTACAGGAATAAAATCTGGAAGAAGTCTAAAAGTGTGACGATTTTTCTTTTTTGGTGAGATTTTAATTGGAATACAGCCAATTTTTTTTTTAAATCTGGTTTTTGTGGCATTCAAATTATGGTTTTGAGTTTAGAAATAGATTCAGCGGCCTTGATATATTATATGGCACTAAGATTAAGCAGTTTTAACTCTGATTTTTGAGAATTTTAAAAATTCCTTTCTATATTCTGTTTAAATCTGGTCGGGAAATGCTGCTGGGAACAGGTAAAATTGTTCCTCATTAGTGGCTCAGTTAGACCATCCGTAAAATTTAGAGGGGAAGGAAACACTTCATCCCACAACTACTCAAACTAAAACCAATTGAAAAAGTAGAAAACTTCATTTTCTTTAATACTTGCATGGTTGTTAGTTCTTTATTTTATTCTGTTGAGATGAGAAAAAGAAACACGGTCAAGAGATCTCTGGAGAGTCGATCATAAAGATTAGGTCGGCATGAACTGAATGAGATGACTGAAAAAAACCAAAAACGAAGGGGATGGGATGGGATGGGATGAAATAGCCACGATTATGTTCAAATGCCACGATTATGGTCCAATGACTTTTAGTTTAGGGCACTTGGTTTCCTGTTTTCTTTTTTCTTTAATTTAAGGGTTTTCCATTTAAGTGTAGATAACAGCTCTGCTCTGCAAAATTAAATTAGAGCCATTTTGATCGTTCCCCAAAACATATGGATTTATTCTTTGGAAAATTGCATGGCTTAACAAAGTAGAGAAATGCTCCGGAAAGAGAGTTTATTTGGTCTTTTTTCACAATATTCTGGATTTTTTTTTTAAAAGAGAAAATTTCTTTTGAAAAGGTAAAGTTATGTTTTCGCAATGTTTTTTTAATTGCATTTGGTGGGTTGCTTGTTGGCTTTGTTCAGAGATCATAGGTTATGTGTTCTTTTTCACTATTTTGGATTTAGTTTAGGAAAAATGCAGGGATCAACACAGCAGAGAAAAGCTTTGTACAGATCATTCATTAACAATTAAGGTCAAACTATGTTCTCCATACCTATTGAATTTTTTAATGCATTGGGTGGTTTGCTGGTTGGCTTTGTTCTAGATAGTACAGATCGGGGTCTGTTTCGTCTTTTCACAATATGTTGGATTTAATATTTGAAAATTGCACATATTGCATAGCAGAGAAAAGCTTCGTAGATATCATTCATTATTCAAAACAATTAAGGTAAAAGTTAAAACCATGTTCTCTATTGGCCCATTGATTTTTTTATTGCATTCCATGGGTTGCTTGACCTGTGCTCGATTTAGTACAGATCATAGCTTATTTTCTATTTTCGATTCCTCCGAATATTCTGGACTTATTCTTGGAAACTTGCAGGACAGATCATTCATGATTTAGTAACAGTTAAGGTAAAGCTATGTTCTCTAATGCATCCATTGAACTTTAAATTGCATTTGGTGGGTTGCTTTCCGGTTTATGTTTTTTTCTAAAAATAAAATTATTGCAATGAAGCGAAGTGTTGTCATACTGTAGATGCAAGTAAATAGAGTGCATAATAGCATATAAGTTTTAAAAGGAAAGGTACTGGAATCACGCCTCTCTTTCTGTCACTCTGGAAATGCTTTTATCTGTTATATATTTGTTGATTGTTATATGCATATTGATGTATATTCACATTATATATTTGTTTTTTTGGATGCATAAGTTTCAATTTCAGTTCCTTTCTCAATTCTTTCTGGGCATTTCATCATATTTAGCTAAATACGACAAGGACATTAGCGCTCCATGGCTCTTCTTTATTCAAGTCATCTCTCTCCATAGTTAATAATAGATGCGAAACCAAAAATTGAGATGAAGCTATGCCAATGCAATACCCTCCAAGTCCAATAGAAAAAGCGTATGTCTACCAAGTAGTGTTGAAATAGCCTGGTTCAGTTTTTGCCCTAATATAAAATTGGCAACAATTAATTCAGATTCGATTGTCACTGCAGCTTTACTTAGAAAATCCCAAATTTAGCCTACCTAGATTGAGCGATTCTGGCAGATGGAGAGTTCCTGTAGATAAAAAATAAAATTCAAACAATACACAGTGACGGTACTTTGTTCAATGGTGAGATTCTGTTAGAAGAAAGAAAAAAAGTGTCTGGGATATGATAAATATGCCATTGTGTATATGTGCCCTGCAATAGATTAAAACAGCAAAGGAATCTTGAATGTGAAACAATTTTAACAACTATTCCATTGATATTATTTGAAATGATGTTTAACAAAACGAAACCAAAGAGTTCAGACACACAACACAGCTGCTGGCTGATTGAAGTTATTTCTTTAGAGAACTGAAATTGCTGTTCAAGCTTCCCAACTTCAAAACGAAATAAGAATACCTCTATTCTTTAAACCCTTGAAGACAGCTCTGCAACCTGAACTGCCATGATGATGGATTATCATTTACTAGCGAATGCCTATCTCAACTCCAGATCATAAAATGGCAGCTTTTAATTACACAATGAGTCCTTTTATTACATATATAGAAGGAGGACTAAGGCTATAAAAAATCCTGTCATAGTAAATCACATTGAATAAGATGTGATAGTATTGATGATAACTGCAGTCTATAAATATATTCTTCTCTCTGGTCATGATTTGGTAACAGTTCTGTGAAGGCAAACATATATATCATATGAGCCATTTTTTCCCTCTCACGTGGGCACATTTACTGCAGTGCTGGTGCCTTTGCCCAATGAAAACATTTTATTTGCACTGATGTGTTTCCTCATCTTGTGAACAACATATGTCCATTGCTCTGCAACACCCATTAGCTTGAACCTGAACCTGAGACTGAGGCTGAAGAAGAAGTCATAGAGTACTGTGAAGAGCCATGAGAACTGGAGAAGGAATGTGATGTGAAAAGAGACTTGATGGAATGGGCAAGGGAAGAGGCAATGGCTGCCTTCACTTGCCCTCTCTTCGGGATATGCCTGGACTCAGAAGGCATACTTATCTTGTGCCTGGAATTGGCCTGGGATGGCATGCTATGTTTCTCTCAAATTCAATAAGTAAATCTACAAACTGAAAGGAATGGATTGGTAGCCAAGGCTAGAGGATGCTGTGAATATATAACAAGTCTATACGAGATTTAAGATTGTTGTGAGTGCAGCAGTCAATGATCTACAGGTGACTGCTAATATTTTTCTATATTATCTTATTTGTTAGGTCGACGCCTATATTCGTCACAATTCAAAAGCAATTTGCTCACGATACTTCACTAAATTATGATTTGATGTGGCCACATATTGACTTGCTCCTCTATGTGATAATTGCGTGGTATTCAAGCAATTTTATATATTATTGCTTGACGTTCAAGCTCTCTTTAGTTTCAGTCAAACCACTGAACTTTCATTTTTATTTAACATGAAGACGACTTGGTTTGAGTGCAATTGAAAACTTTTAAGAGAATCCATAACAACTACAATTTTCTTGGACAGCAAGACACGATAATCACCATGTGAAGTCGATTGTTAGGAAAATGATCGACATAAATGCCCCACAAATAAAAACACGTTTAACATTTAACATTAAGAGTGTACAAGTCGAATAAAAATGTCTATGAGTACAGTTGCAGTTAGCCTCTAGTGATCCTAAACACTGATTTAGTTCTATTGATCTTAATCACTGATTTAGTTTATATATTGTTATTATTTGAAAGTTTTTTAAAAATGTTCTATATAGTTGAAAATTTGATCCATCTCATTACACAATAATTAATATTAAATAAAATTTATGAAAATGGATCTTTTTATATAGTAAACATGTCCAAAAGGTGTTTGTGGTGGGATAGTTAGGAAGGGTTTTGGAAGTAGCACTTTTGATCTCTATCTTTAAATTAATTAAAAATACAGTAACTCGACACAAATAATCTACCTTTCTTTTATTTTGTAAAAAATATTCGTGTTGCATTGGTTTTTGTGATAGGGAATAGCGGGGATGAGAGAGGCGTCCCTAAAATGACTAGTGCTCAACCCCATATTTTTACGGGGATTTTTACGAGGATAGTAAGGTTAGGGGTGACAATTATATAGAGAGAGAGAGTACATACTTGGATATTAGCAAAATGCATTTTAACTTTATGGAAATTAAGTGTATTTATTTTAAATTTGCATTAAAGTTGATGATGAGTTTATGGGATGAATATGTGTCTCAAGAATAGCTTATTTTCCTCATGTGTCTTGTTTTCAACGATCATATTGAAAGGATTTCCCTTTGCAATAGGTTATGCTTTTATTTTTTAAGCAAAAGAACACTTCATTCTATTCCATCCAAGTCAAGATTACAGTCACAGATTTTACAATGCACAAGGCGCTTAAACAACACCCCCTGAGATCCCAAATCCCAAAACTATCCATGGCATAACCCTCCCAAGAAGAGCCAGAGTGCCAAGACAAAACATCTCTAAGCAGTACATACAGACCTATCCATACTCGGTAAAGAAACAAAACAGAGTTCCCAAACAAAACATCTCTGAGCAGTACATACAGACCTATCCAAACTCAGTAAATAAACAAAAAACGAACAGTGTTACCCACAGTGCCCACACAAGCAAAAGTTCTACATCCTATTACATAACAAACGCCATAGAAGGCACCAACCGGAAAAAGGACCCCATAGCAACGAAACAGTAGCAAGTCGAACCAGCCCGACAACAAGCACAGAGAATCATCCTGCCGGCCCCGCCTCATCATCAATGTTCACAACCAGAGGGGCTCCCGTCTTTGCAGCCTTGCCCCGAAGATCAATAACTTTCGGGTTATCCACCTTCTTAGGACGCATCAAGAATGAAATGCCCAATTCTGCCGCAATGGTGTCAAGTTTCATATGGATCTAGTTGGTTTCCTCCGCATGTTCCTTGCAACTGTCCTCCAGCTTCTTCAAACGCTGAGAATCCTCCAAAATATCCACCCTGGCCTCCAGGGTCTGGGCAATGAGTATTTTAGTGACCCAAAACATGACCACTGCTCTGTTGTATAAAGCCATCCACCCCTGGTGTTACCAGGGTCATGAATCCAATCAGCCATAGCCACCGCTTCCGATGAAAGCTCCTGTTCCCCCACCATTCTCCACAAATTAGCTCCCATCTCTTCTAACTCACTCTGTAACGTTTGAGGAAAAAGGCGATGAAAGAAAACCGTAGTCGAAGCAGCTCTCCACTGCTCCCTGCTAGGCCCAACCTGGGCCTTAATGCCTCTGTTTAGATTGCTCTGTTCACCCTGACCATGGCGTCCCCGATGGGCAGGCCGACCTCTCGGAGGCATACTCACAATAGCAATATTACCATAATCCAACCAGCAAGAACACACAATAAAACTTAACAAGGCACAAACCTTCTCAGAATGACTACATAGATTGCGAAAGTCGACCCTGGTGAAGGAATATAAAGGCAAGACGCCACACGCAACCATTAAATCCACCATAATGATTCGAGCTCTATAGTAATTCCCCGCGTCCTTAGCAATCATCATGAAATCAGAACCCTGATCAGCAACCTCCATTCTAAACATGGGAATTCGATTACCAGTTTCCATCCCAGGCTTTAGATCTCTAAGCATAGTTGACACAGGTGATGAGGATAGGAGTGAAGGACGAGCAGTTAACTTTTTCAGATAATTACAATAAAGCCTCCCTTCACCTTTGCATGCTACTAGTAGTACACCACCGGTTATAAACCATCACTTCACTTACTTCAGATGCAGGCCAACGACATTATTCATCGCACATCTGTCATTTTCAGCAGTTTGCAAACATTTAGCCCGACATGTGCTCACCGACATGTTGAGGGCCTCTCCATCCCATCCATCATCATGATAGCTGGCACCTTGGTTAGCAAGCACATCTGCCAAACAATTCGCACTTCCCCTCACATGGTGGAAGGTGACGGAGTTCATCAACGTTATGACATTTTTCAGACAGGTCATACGCCATGCCAGCCTCCATGAAGGGGCCAACTTGGCCGCACGAGTCCCATTACACAGACTGGTGGCTAGCTAGATAATAAGTTTTGAGTCACCCTCCACGTGAACACAACTGATGCCACGCCGAGCCGCCATGCATAAACCCTGCAACATCGCCTCACACTCGGCCATGTTATTGGTTTCCTTGCCTAGGTGGCCATAATAGCTATACAAAACATTCCCTTTTTCATCACGCACAACACCACCATAACCAGCATTACCAGGGTTTCCCTTCGATGCCCCATACAAATTGAGCTTGAGCTAGCCCGGTAATGGAGGAGACCAAATCGCCGGACTTTCCAGAGACGTTCGACGCATGCAAAGGCTCCCGATATGGCTAGGCGACGCCCAAATGCCCCAGTTATGTAAAATACTCACTTCATTCGCTGGTATGTTCATATCTTGTTCCATCTAGGAAGTTAATTGCAGAGTCTCTATAATGCCACGCTGAATTTGACTCCATATAACTTTGCATGTCTGATGTTTTCCTGTGAAAATTATTTTATTACGTTCTTTCTACACTTCCCAAACGAGAAAATCTGGGAAAAGCTCCCAAATTCTATTCAAAATTCTCCCCTGGAAGGGATCCTTCCTCCAACATTTGATCGTTTCTACAGGGTCAGTTCTAATTCTATCCGACATGCGAAATATCATAGCTCCCTTATCCCATAAGCTCGAGGAGAACCTGCACTCATCCAAAAGATGGGCAATCGTTTCCCCATGAGTCCCACAGAGAATGCAGAAATAAGGTCCCTCGAAGCCTCGCTTAGTGTATTGTCCCACGTCAGAATTCTGCCTTTCAACACCAACCAGAGGAAGAGAGTGATTAGGCCATAATTTAGCTCCCCAGAGGCGCTTCCATTCACTTTCTATAATGGGATTATCCTGGCCACCCTGGATGTAGTAAGCTTCCTTCATAGTAAACATACCTTTAGGTCGATATCCCCAGCGCAGAAGGTCCATTCCCATCTGAATTTTGACCTGTCGATGTTGCAATAATTCATGGATTTGCTTTCCTACCTCCTCCCCATAGTTAGCCGTCCACTAGTTAAGAGGGTTCCACACATGAAAACCTATGTAATTCGGTTCCTCCTACCAATAATGCTCAACCGTCTGCCAATTATGGTTTGAAGCAGGTGAGTCCAGAGGGATATCATCCACTAGAGTCAGAAGAGTCGGTTCTTTTTGCCATGCATCAAACCACAGATTAGTCGAAGATCCTTGACAAACCTCCCAAAAATTGTGTTTCCTGATCAAATCACGCCCCTTCCTAGCCATATTCCAAATATGCGAACCTTGCTCCAGTCCATCCACCCTGACCCAGTCCTGTTTTTCAAACTACAGAGCATACTTCTTTCCCCAAAAACTAGCCCATTGCTCAGTTGTATGAGTGAGCCAACGCCACCAAATTTTAGCTCCACACACAATACTAAGTTTCGCAGGATCCCGGAGACCTAGACCCCCTTCAAATTTAGATTTACACAGAGTCTCCCAATCCACCAGGGGCCATTTTCTATGTTCCGTAGTGCCGCCCCACAGAAAGGAGCATTGGATATCTCTTATGTCCTTCAGAACCTACTTAGGAGCTGATAACACTGAGAAAAGATGCAGAGGCATCTCTTGTAGCACAATTTTAACAATGACAACTCTTCCCGGAAAGTTCAAAGCTTGGAGCGTCCAGTTAGAGAGTTTCTCACGCATTTTACTTAAGAGTTCTTCCCAGGAAACCTTCTTTAGAACAATATCAGATAGGGAAGCACCCAAGTATTTGGTTGGAAGGGAACTCTTCTTGAAACCTAAAATCCTTACAATGTTCCTTTGACTAGCAGGAGGAGTATTAAAGAAGAAAATCAAGGATTTATCCATATTAATAGTAAGCCTTGAGGCTCTTAGGAAAAGATTCAAAGCCTTCTTAATTTGTCTTGCTTCCTGAATAGAAGAGTGTCTCATCAGGAGAGTGTCATCAACAAATTGTTGATGCGTTATAGCCTTCTCATATGGTTTGAACTTGAGACCTTTGATTTTCCCCTGTTCTACTAAATGCGAAATGAGCCTTCCAAGTCCTTCTGCCATGATCATGAAGAGAAAGGGCAAGAGAGGATCTCCTTGGCAGATGCCCCGCGTTGGCTTGAATACAGCAGCCGGATGCCCATTGATCACGATAGAAAAGAAAGCATTGGATGTAAGATTAGCTATCTACTTGATCCAGACCTCACTAAAACCAAAGGAGCTCATAACCTCTTTCATGTAGTTCCAGTTTAGTTTATCATAAGCTTTGGATAAGTCTAACTTCAGTAACATCCCAGCTTTCTTCGTGCTCTTTAGAGAGTGTAAGACTTCCTGTGCTAGGATAATACCATCGAGAATTTGTCTTCCTTCTACAAATCCCATCTGTTCCAAAGAGATCAAAGAAGGGAGAAGGGGTTTAAGTTGATTATCCAATACTTTCGTGATGAGTTTATAGATGATGTTCCACAGAGAGATAGGTCTAAACAAGTCAGACCTCTTAGCCACCGGATTTTTCGGTATCAAGGTGAGAAAGGTAGAGTTTAAAGCAGGGAGAACCCGCCTCATTTTCCGTGATTCTTCCACCACCTACCAAAATTCATTTTTGATCAAGTCCCAGAAGTGGTGAAAGAAGTTGGTCGTACAACCATCATGCCCTGGGGATTTACCATCCTCCATTTGGTTAATGGCGATCTCGACCTCCTGGAATTCAATGGGACGAATGAGCATCTCATTATGCTCATCCGTAATAAGCCTAGGAATTACTTCCTTGATCTCTCGACAAGCCTCAAAACAGTCCACCTGTGGTTCCGTAATCACTTCCTTAAAATGAGTAATGAGTTCCTGCTCTGTATCCTCATGAGAATCAACTATCACCCCATCAGGGGTACGGAGGTTACATATCTAGTTTTGGTGTCTATGTTGGATGGTTTCTCTATGGAAGAACTTTGTATTCTTATCCCCATCCTTCAGCCACTAGTTCCTAGATTTCTGTTGCCACAAAAGTTCTTCTTGAGTCTGTCTCTGATATAACTATTCAGAAAGGTTTTTTTCCTCTATAGCCAGTTCAACTGTCAAGTCTATCCGCATGATGCTTTCCTGGACATGTTCCATCTGTCCTTCAATCTTAGCTTTATCAATCAAAATGTTCCCAAAGACATCTTTATTCCAACTTTTGATCTTTTGTTTCAACAGTTTCAGTTTTTGTTGAAAACAATACATCTTAGTGCCATGAGGGGGAATAATATTCTTCCACCATTCCTCCACACAAGTTTGGAAGTCTTTATGAGTTAACCAAAAACTCTCAAACCTAAAAGGCCTTGTCATTCTAGTCCCAATATTACTCCAGATAAGGGAAACAGGCCAATGGTCAGACCCTGAAGAGGAAATCGGGCGAGATGACAGTGTCCCCCTTAAAAGCATAATGCTTTCCGAAATGAGGAACCTATCAAGCCTAGCAGCCACCAAATGATCCCCTCCTCTTCTGTTATTCCAGGTGAACCCGTTGCTCCCTATATCAACATCAATAAGATTACTAGTCTCAATGAATTCATCAAACAGGGTATTTTTAGGAGTCAGGATTCTTCTGCCCCCTTTTTTCTCCAACAGTGACCTGATCAAATTAAAATCACCTCCCACAATCCAATGAGTCCCTTCAAACATTCTTCTAAGCTTAGTTAAACTGGTAATGAAATTACTCTTCTCCGGATAACTACTCAGCCCATACACATTGCTAATAATCCCCCACACATTAGAGCCTACAAGATGAAATACAGCAAAGAGACTAAACTTGGTAGAGAGAAAGTCAGTGAGGGAAACATGCCAAGCGTCCCACAGGATAGCCATTCCTGCAGAATGACCAACAACATCCATCGCCATACACTTACACTATTTCATATGCTATGAATATTTAGTTCCAGTTGTGCTCCCGAACACTTAGTTTCTTGTAACAAAACAATAGTAGGTTTTTCCTTCATAATCTTACGTTTCAGAGTTTTTCTTTTGTGAGGACCATTAGTCCCTCTAATATTCCACGAAACAATTTTCATCAAGTACTGTATCTCACAGAGAGTCGAGCTTCCTGGATCGTGGGGTACTGACCAGAGTCAACCAATCAAGCCCCAATTTCTCCTATTCGCTCCATGTTGGATCTCCTTCCCCTCTTCGATCCTCCTTCTTTGAATTTCCTTTTGCTCTCCTTCAATTTTAGGGGACCAATCCCCAAGATGGGGCTAGGTTTCATTTTAAGAATCGCGTCCTTCAATAGCTTAAGTTGGTTATCCAGGATAGAATGAAACTCAATGTTTTTGCAGGCCTCTTCGATGCTATCAAGATCCAAGTCTCCTAGTTCCATCTCCTCCATTTCATCCTCCATATGCTCTACTTCCAGAGGGTTTTTCCTAACAGATTTATTCTTATTACTGATCTCAGGTATCACTGCTGGACTTTCAACCTCAGGATGAGGAGATTCCTGAGCTACCAAAGGAATAGGAGGTTCTGGAAGATCGGGATCCAACGCAGCAAAGCAATTCGCACTAGTTCCTTTATTCCTCAGTTCAGAACCATTATGCCTCCTTCCCGTTCTTCCCCAATTAGAGATTTTGGTAAAACCTTCACAATCTTGATGTTCCTGAGGTTTGCTACCCAAAATTTCCACAGGGAGATTCAGATGACAATCCCGAGCCATATGTCCATGGGTATGACATCGACGACACCGAAAAGGTACATGTTCATAATCTAGGGTTTGAAACCACTTAAATTCTTCCCATGTCAATGTGATCCCCTCTGGTAAGGTTTTAGAAATATTCATGTAAACACATAGACGAGCATATGACACATACCTTCCTTGCTTAGTTTGATCAGATATTTTCACAAAATGCCCTAGAGCGCCTTCAATAGCCTTTAGGATGTCCGGGTCCCAGTATTCAGTCAGTAATGAATAAGTCTAATCCAAACCAGAGCTATTGACAGATCTTCCTTGTCGGGGTTTAAATGATCCTTCCATATGCGTAAGAATAACCCTGCTGAGTAGTAGAAATAAGGTCCTCCCTCAAATACCCGGTTCTTGTCTTCCACATTTAGAAAAACCACAATAAAGAAACCTTTAGAACCCAGTAGGAGATCAAAGTGACCTTTTGGTTTCCAAGTAGAATGAATCCACCACGTTAGAGCTTTCTCCAAGGGCCAAATCCCCATGAATTTACCAATTAATGCATGATCCGTCATGTGCTGAATTCTCTCCTTAACCCGTGTAGGATTCACCGAGATGGCTGGAGTACTAAGCGATTTAGGGATGCAAGACCCCTACCCCGTGTTTCCTGGATCAGATGCAGAAAACTCAGCTTGAGGACTGCAACCCTCTCCTCCGATTCCTTCCTCCTGAAGTTGCACTGTCGTAATCTCCTTCATCGTTTTCTTCTCATGCCGTGGAGGAGGGGAAGGGCCCCTCCCCTGAGTTCGTACCATCCTACCACCACTCACCCCGAACCACAGCACCATGCCCGCCCTTCAGACTACAAGCAAGCATTCGTTGGAGGTAATCACTTCTCGGAGCATTCCTCTCATTGGATCGCTCTCATGTCACCTCCTTTGCAATAGGTTATGTTGATATAGGTCCTATCAGTTTTTACAGCTTCGTTGAAATCCATTGCAAAACACTTTGGGATGGTGGAATAATTGAAATTGAATAACTTTTGTACACACATGTACAACATGTAAAAGCTAAGATGACTCCAAAAATGAGAATAAAAAGAGTAATAACCACAAAGATTAGGCCTTTAAGATGTTGCATTTCTTGGTTTGTTCACATGGAGGCTTTGCATGCTTGTAATGATGTGACTGAAAAGATAATGATAAATCACCAGAAACCCAAATCAAAACATGGCCCATGTTTGGAGCTGCAACTTGTACAAATTTAGATTTAGATTTGGTATAATACAAAAAATGGATTGGAAATGATCATATTGTCCAATTATCAATATCCATTTTCAAAATTGAAGATACATGCTGAGAGCATTCACAAAAGCTGCATGGAGTGTCCTTAAAATATATGTAAAACATCCTCGAAATTTGACAGGAAAGTACCTAAAATATACTCGGAGCATCTTGGGTATGACCAACAAGCCTCCAATAAAGTCCCCAACAAATTAGGGATGTTTTCTAGGGGTTCCCAAGTCGTCAAAACAATGGAAACTTAACTATAGTCTACAAGAAAGCATGAAATAAATACATACAAGTAAGAAAGCATGTTAGGGTACTTTGCAGGGTGTATCTCATTGGGTGATCATTATCCAGTGTGCGGGAGAGCCTTTAAGACTCTTATAGGCTATATTTTATCATTGTGATGACGATATGCACCAGAAAAACAATCCAACAATATGCATAGGAAAAACAATCTTGCCCTCTTCCAACCGATAGAGCTATGCATGCTATGTTGAACATCGTGGGATGGTATTTGGATGGTATCGATTTTCCATGCCAAGCATGCATCTTCGCTATGATGAAAGCGCAAATTTAAAATTTAAAATTTCTTTAAGCTTGCCATAGAGAGGGAACATAATTGGAGGGAATTCGGCATATCCATTTTGAACTTGACAATTATAGAATTGGTGGTGAGGGAATATCAAGTTCATTCCCTACTGGGAAACAGGTTGCTAAGCCGAGCGAATGAAAGGAGTTTTAGTAAATTAGTTTCTATATCTTGGTTTCGTGTATTGAATTGAATTATGTTGATCTAATAATGATGTTGCATGTAGCCTCCCATTCCATTTCACTTTCCGAAGCGAACTGATGATGAGATCAAGAACCACTAGAATACCCATTTGAAGAAGCGCTTGCTACAAATGGGGATCGACCTTGTGATGCACAAGCCCAAATCCGAATCGATTATTGCAACTGGTGCTCAGTCGTTCAATGGGTCAACGAATGTGAGCCGTATGGAGCAGTGGGAGAGCAGTCACTTGGAAGCCGAATCTAGGTTGGAGTGCGAGTCCAAGCTCAGGTCCAGGGTCAATGTCAATGTTAGATCAGATATATTTAATAGGTTGCAGAGTGCTAGTCAAGGGGTCGATTCTGATAAAGAAGAATCAAAGACTCTCAATTGAACTTTGTCTATACCTTTGAATATCTGAAAATAAAACATAAATGGGACAAGTTCTTCGACTTGATGTATGGAACTAAATTAGACCAATGCAATTCATTTGCGTTGGGAGGTTTGTTAAGTGGTTATAATCCAATGGTGAATGGTCAGAGCGAGGACTGAGCCAATAACACAAGCTATCTCAACCTTCTACAACAATCCATGTATCCTGCTCAAGACAACATAATTCTTTATAATGAAGCCAATAAATTGGTGGAGAGCTAGAAGAATCGACAAGCTAATGCAGTAGCCACCCCTTAGCAGAATGCTTATCACATAGACCAACCCGAGAAATTGTGATGAGAAGAAACCAACTATGGTATCTGAGAAAGCTCAGTGATATCCAAAGCTTCAGCCATGAGGAGAATTTGGAGCTAGCCGATAGCCACCATGGGCTTTTGTTTACCTCCGTTATGTTAAATGATGGGAATCGTTCCAGCGGAAAGCAAAATCGAACAAGCAGTTGTCGCCAATTGTGATAAAGTAGAGAATTTTGATAGCATTCTCAACAAGTTTCAACACATTCATTCAGATTAAATTAGTAGCAATGGCGGGTTCAAGCCCGGGTCGAGCTATGATGGTTTTAATGGTGATATGATTTTAGATCTGGTAGTGACTCCTCCCTAATGGCCATTCTATTGTTGTTTGTGGCAAGAATAGATCCGTGAGTGGGATGTCTGTTTGATGATAATAAAGAATAGTGGAGCAATATGTTCAGTGTTTGCAATTCTCTTCATAATGGCAACCAATTCTCTATGTAGGCGATTTTAATTGACTAGATTATGTCGAGATTGACTGAAGATGAACTCAGTTTTGTAAATGGGAGTGTTCTTTGAAAGATGACAATGTGAGAAAGAAGGCTTTGGGGTACATAACCATGTCTATAAATTGATTTACTCTCGTGCAGATCGAAAACGACAATGATCACGTGACTTCATCCTTGTGAGTTCTCCAAGGCCACATGAGAATTTGTTGAGCATGATCATTTGCAAATCTGCAAAGAAGTTTCGTGAAAACAAACTCTAGGAGATGATATCAACCAAGTTTTCATCAAACTCATACGTAGGGGAGGAGGCCTAGATCTTACAACACGTTAGAGGCTGAACACACAACTTAACACCTTGTACATGATTTGGCTAGTAAAGCATTGCCCTTGCAATTGAAGCATATTTATGCCTAAGATCATAAGGTTGGAACAAATGAGCTTCATTCAAGGTCGTTACAACTTATTGTCATCACTATATTGAAAGGCATGGAATGGGCTCAAACATTCTGACTAATTAATGTCGATATGACCCAATGAGAATATGTGAGTAAATGTATATGATATGACTCCAAAGGCGGCATATATAGGGGTAAATGTTGTTAAAGTTAGTGCAGCTGCGAGACCCATTCTCAGAGAGGATGGTACCCTAGTCAGTTAACTAGGGTTCCTGGTTAGTTAACACAAGTCCCTAGAAGGTACACTAGGGACCCCAGTTGGTACACTAGGGACCCCAGTTGTGTAATACCTCTGGATGAGACCCTTGAACCGATCATATGTATGATGTAAATATTGATATGCAAATGCTTGTATGGCAAGACAAATGTACATTTTGTAATTATTAATAATAAAAATTATAACTAGCTGTGACTGAGGCAAAACGCTGAAAAGATCGGGGACTTATATATTCACTAGAGTCAGCAAGGGGGTTAAAAGGCCTTAGGTGGGGGAAACCTTTGCTATGACCCTTTTATAATCCTAAGTCCCTAAAAATATCCAAAGTTTTGACTAAGTCATAATTCCATATAAATGACTTTAGTTATGTTTTTAAAATCATAATTATCATTTAATTATGATTTAAGTGGGATTAGGGGGAGAGCTTATATGTTTTTATTTTTAAATAAAAATAAAAATAATAAAGTGTGAAACGTGGGTCTCTTAGAGAGCCCACATGGTTTAAACTTGTCATGCATTTAACTTATGCATGCAAGTGGGAAAATGATTCAATTCCTTCATTCTGGGAAAAAGAAGGGGCAGGTATGAAATTATTGGTGCCTGGGAAGAAGTTTGAAAGAAAAAGAGAGAAGTTTTGCAGAGAGCTTGCAGAGTTGCGAGTGCAGAAGCACATGAAGAAACTAAGTCACGAGCAAAGGAGACTTTGGTGATTGAACCTACCTAAATTATCCATGAACCTTTGATTGTTTAAGGTTGTTTTTTACTGTTGTTTTGTGGTCAAGGAAATAGTGAATTGTACATAAATTGTTCTGGTGGATTTCCTATGCACTGGTTAAGCTGTGATGGTTTTCACTGTGGTGTGATTGGAATGAAACCAGGATGAGAAGTGTATGGTTTGGCATAGAATTGGATTAAGTTTGTATTTCTTGAATGCCTGAAAGTTTTTGTGAACCTCTGAAAACTATGAGGAATTATACATGATAAACCTGTGATGGAATGATAGTGGATGGAATGAATGATTTGCTGGTGAATTCACAAGTCGCAGCTCAAGGGTGGTGTTCTGCTGAGAGATTAATGAGCAGAACTACCTACGGTTAGGTGGAGCATGGCTTCCACGAAGCCAGTTGCCTGTGTTAATCCTTCTTGCAGATAAGTTTATTTCCTAGAAATTATGTTTAAATTTCTTAAAGGATAAATTATTTACCGGTTAAAGATTTGCATGATTTACTTGTTAAATTTCGTGAGTTTCTGTGTGAAAATGTTAATTCACTGCATAGTTGTGTTTTGTTTTACTGTGCAGCTCCTACGTTCAAGGAAACAATTATGCAATTCTGTGAGAATGTAATTCAGTGCATAGTTTTGTCTTGTTTTACTGTGCAGCTCCTAAGTCCAGGAAACCACTAAATTTGAAATTATAAGTCGAACTTAATTGGGAAAAGAAATAGAAATGGCTTGACTTAAATATTTAATAAAGTTTTGTTGATTTAGTCAATTATGAGTTCGACCAATTTTTCTAATGGGTGAATTGATTCATTAAAACCAAATTTGTTTTGGGTTAATAAAAACCATGGGTTGATTTGTTTAGTTGAAGAGATTAGGTGTTTAAGCCTTAATTGTATTTATTAAATAAATGGTAAACAATACATTGAGTTAAGGCATGTTTTTAGGAGCCTTGTAATGAGTGGTATTGTTGATTTGAAAACCACGGGTTAGAGTGGTATAACTACAAATTTATGATTTAATCCAAGTTAGACATATGTGAATGTAATATCCCAATTTTTGACCCCATCTCATTTAACATGTAAATGATGTAATATAGTTATGAAATCGTGGTGAGGAGCTCAAGGCCAAGGCCCCACTATTAATTTAGCGTTAAAATTTATGCATATGGTTTGCATGCTAGCCAAGCGCAATAGAAATAATAAATATCATGTAAATATGCATTTTAATAAAAATACCCACAACTAGCTATGCAATGCAATGCAACAAGAATATGGGGGCATGATTTTTACAAGGAAATGGGAGGAAAATATTCAAACCCTTGAGCCAATAAATTCAAGCCAAGTGTCAATGAGAGAACCCATGAACCTTCAACTATCCATGTTGACTTTTGTACCCAGTCATTTATTTCTCCCAAGAATTGGTTGAAGTAATTATTATTTGGGGAAATGGAGAGGTATGGCTGTCCCATTTTCGTGTATGGAAAAGCCACCATTTTGGAAATTTGTGTTTCACTTCTTGGGAAAGAAAATAGTCACAAATTTTCTCCCTAAGCCGTTATTTCATCAACCAAATTTTCTCTCTCACGAGTTCTGAGCTACCTGGGCGTTTTCCCTCATGTTTTCCTGAGTTTTCCTCCATTTTTCTCTAGCTAGGAGGTTTTTTTTTGTGTTGTAGAATGTCTGGGAGGAAGGGAGTCACAATTCGGGGGCCCATAGAGGTCGTTTTTTTCCCTCTGAATGCCCATATACCTGTTGGGAACTCGTTTTTTTCTCCTTGTGGTCGTTTTCCTTTCCCACAACTCATTTTGGGGTGTGCCATGAGTTGGAAGAACCAATAGGAATCATGTTTTGTAAATCCCATAGTAAAAATGTTTATCCATGCCAACAATTGTGCTTGCTGTGTGTGGAAAGAGTATGTTGGGGCATGAGTTATGGGTTTCCATTGCTTGGGCTTGAGCTTGAGTGCAAGCATCCAGAAATGAAGAGGGTTCAGAATTGGCTTGATAAACCCAAATATGGATTGGCTTGGCTTAGATGAGGTAACCATTTGTTGTGCATCAGTTGAGTGTTCTCATTCTTTGTGGAAATCATGCCCAACTCGGGGGTGGCAATTGTTTTGAGATATTGATAAACACAATTGGCCTATGGCTGGGTGGAACGTTGCAGCTGCATAGTTAGTTGCTCGGGACAACTTTACCATCAAGATAAGTATTCTCTGTGTGTATTAAACTCTGCAATGTTTTTAATTATTGTTTGTTCTGATTATGTTGATGAATGCATGTAAAAAGTGTGTGGATATTTATTTTACTTCCTCTTTGTTTATTTGATTATGCATCTGCACACATGCATTTTACTTGTTTTATGAATTCTCAATGATACATGGGGCTACGTTTTTGTAAATGCTCATAATTGTTAGTGTCATGTTCCATTCCTTACATTGGATCGATGGGGGGGACGTGGCAATGAATATGCTTAAGTTGAAGTTATATAATTGGGACCGTAGTCGGTAGAGGATTTAGTCGATTAATGGACTAAGTTATTAAGATCGGTAATTTTTATTTATTATAGTTTTATAAGAGATTTGTTGAATTGATATTTCATTGATTTAATGAAATGAAAATATCCATATACTTGGAAAATAAATATTTTTCCTTGCCTTAAGGAAATATTTGAGAATAACGGACAAATATTTCTAACGCAACTCCTCCTAACTATCAACTGTTCCTGCGTATGACTACATTCAAACAGGACAAATATTTGTTTAAGTCGACTACATTCATAAAGGACAAATATTTGTTTAAGTCAAAGTAGACTATATATTTATATTTATGTTTAAGTCGAAGTATAACTACATTCAAACATGACAAATATTTGTTTAAGTCGACCACATTCAAGCAGGACAAGTATTTGTTTAAGTCGAAGTAGTCGAGAGTTTCAACTTTCTAACGCAGCTCCTCCTGCGTATGACTACATTCAAATAGGACAAATATTTGTTTAAGTCAAAGTAGACTATATATTTATATTTAAAAGCTCACTATTTTCATATTTGTCAGGTTAGTCGGCAACCGACAAATATTTATTCAAGTCGAAGTAGACTATATATTTATATTTAAAAGCTCATTATTTTCATAATTGTCCGGTTAATCGACAACCGACAAATATTTGTTTAAGTCGAATTAGACTATATATTTATATTTAAAATCTCATTATTTTCATAATTGTAGGGTTAGTCGGAAACCGACAAATATTTGTTTGAGTCGAAGTTAGACAAGTATTTGTTTAAGTCGAAGTTAGACAAGTATTTGTTTAGTCGGTTAACTGAACGATTGTATTAACTAGACCGTAGTCGGATCTCAATCGTAGTTTATGAAAAATGGTCGGAATTCCTAAGAATAAATTTTATAAGGAAAGATTTATTCATATTATTTCTGGGCCAAAATTTATTATGGTTGAATAAACTTATTTAATAAAAATAACATAATTTGGTATTAGTATGGGTGCATAAATATATGCCTTAATCTTTTTATTTTACGTGAAACTTACTATACAGTATGTTTCGAAAGGAGAAAAAAAATAAGTCGAAGTTCTATATACTTTTAACCTAATTAATGGGTAGACAAATAAATAAAGGCATGTTGATTTAAATTTTTAAAAATGTCTATGCTCTAAATTTGTGTAGTTTTACGTGTAGTCCATAAGCAAGAGTTTTACTGTACACTTGTTACTGTGAAGGGGGTTACTATTAACTTTGCATTTGTGCATTAAATTATTTTGTATGAATTTTATTAAACAAATGTCTCATAGATTAGTCTATGCTTCCGATATTATAACTTTTATGCATTTGATAAAAGATTTAATGGGTCTTTTGAAATATTTTATGCTTTCACTATTTCATTTCATAGTTAATATGCACTATAAAATGCATTTGTCGAAGGGCCGTGTTATAGCTTGGTATTAGAGCTGAGGCTATAGCCCTTGAACCTCTAGGATGATGGCTTGCTTTTGGAAAAAAAACTTAATATATAAATGCATTCGTTATTTGATTAATGTTGTTCATCACGAGTAATTGAGGTTACCATTCGTGATGTTTTGAAGTTTTCTTTGCCTCTTTACAAATTTTCCATGATTAAAAGCATGGGGAAAATATGCATTAGTTTAATTGTATGTGTTTTTTATTTTTGAAATGGTGCTTCAGATATAGTGACCAGCCTACATGGCACACATCAGAAGGAAATGGATGCATTCATGGTGTTTCAATGTGTCAAAATATGTAAGTTGGTGCTGCATATTGAAAAAGAGAAGTGAAGAGAGAACAAACTAAAGAATAAAAGGTTATACAAGCCAAGAACGAGTATCCTTTAGCAGTTTGCATTGAGGATGTATATCCTCTGATGAAATATTATGTAAGTCGAGGAAGAATATCATTTGGCAGTTTGCATTGAGGTCGTATATCATATGATTGAAGGTATGTTTCTCTAATTAAAGTATGCAAGCCGATGATGGATATCCTTTGGCGAGTTTCACTGAATGAATTTTTTTCTAATTAAAGACTATGCAAGTCAAGGAAGAGTTTTTTTGGCTGATTGCATTGAGGATATGAATCCTATGATTAAAGTTATGCAAGCGAAGGATGGGTTTCCTTCATCCGATTGCATTGAGGATGTGAATTCTCTACAAGAGCAAAAGACTAAGCAAGTCGAGCATCTGCATTTCAAAGAGGAAGAGACTAAGGAGCAGGAAAACCACAGTGGTGGAACTCTAGATTGGGTGCAGACTAAGAGGGGGAAACTCTTACTCTTCTTTATCTATTTTATTTGCTTTCTACGAAAAGAAAAGTTATTGAAATGCATGCTACAGTTGAAAAGTTGTTGTATTTATTTTTCTTGAAATAAACAATGAATGCTGAAATAGTTAAATTTCTAAAAATTAAATGAAGATGAATGGATTCATTTGTATGCATATGTCGAGTTAACCATGAAATGCATGAAAGCATTCTGAGCAAAAATATATATATCTGATCTTTAATAAATAGGATGGCTTGATTGTATTACTATACTAGCTTAATGAAATTATGGTAATTGATAGCAAGGGAAAGTATTCATTTGAACGTTATTGCTACTATATAAAGTTAAAGAAGCCTGAAGAAAATCACACAAATTGAAGATAGCAGCTGATCATATTTTTCTCTGTGTTTTTCAAGAAATGTTTTGAATCAGCTATGGATTCCAAAAGTGCTCAAGCAAAAATAGCAAGAATGATGGTAGCTGAAAGAAAGAATTGTTGAGGTGATCAGTCCATATGTTGAGTTGGAAGGTCCAAGCCAGTAGGAACAACATGAAGAGGTTTGATCGACCTGATCCAAGTTTCAGAGGTCAACTTGAAAGACATAGTGCAGGAGGATCACTTGCAACATTTTGAAAATCTTGTTCATGTATTTTGTACAAAGGAACACCGAGGACGGTGTTGAATTTATGGGGGAGGGGAATGTAATACCCCTGGATGAGACCACTGAACTAATCATATGTATGATGTAAATATTGATATGCAAATCCTTGTATGACAGGACAAATGTATATTTTGTAATTATTAATAATAAAAATTATAACTGGTTGTGGCTGAGGCAGAATGCTGAAAAGATTGGGGACTTGTGTATTCACCAAAGTCAGCAAGGGGGTTAAAAGGCCTTAGGTGGGGGGAACTTTTGCTATGACTCTTTTATAATCCTAAGTCCTTACAAATATCCAAAGTTTTGGCTAAGTCATAATTCCATATAAATGAATTTAGTTATATTTTTAAAATCATAATTATCAATTAATTCTGATTTAAGTGGGATTAGGGGGGAGAGCTTATATGTTTTTATTTTTAAATAAAAATAAAAATAATAAAGTGTGAAATGTGGGTCTCTTGGAGAGCCAACGTGGTTTAAACTTGTCATGTATTTAACTTGTGCATGCAAGTGGGAAAATGATTCAATTCCTTCATTCTGGGAAAAAGAAGGAGCAAGTCTGAAATTATCGGTTCCTGGGAAGAAGTATGAAAGAAAATGAGAGAATTTTTGCAGAGAGCTTGCAGAGTTGCGAGTGCACAAGCACATGAGGAAATTGAGTCACGAGCAGAGGAGACTCTAGTGATTGAACCTACCTAAATTATCCATGAATCGTTGATTATTTAAGGTTTCTTTTCAATGTTGTTTTGTGGTCAAGGAAATGGTGAATTATACATAAACTGTTCTTGTGGATTTCCTATGCATTGGTTAAGCAATGTTGGTTTTGACTGTGGTGTGATCAGAATGAAACCAGAATGGGAAGTGTATGGTTTGACATGGAATTAGCTTAAGCCTGTATTTCCTGAATTCCTGAAATTTTTTGTGAACCTTTGAAAACTGTAAGAAATTACCCATGATAAACCTATGATGGGATGATACAAGTTGGAAGGAATGATTTTCTAGTCAATTCACAAGTCCCAGCTCGGGGGTGGTGTTCTATTGAGAGATTAATGAGAAGAACTACGTATGGTTGGATGGAGCGTGGATGCCATGAAGCCAGTTGCATGTGTTAATCCTTCTTGCAGATAAGTTTATTTCCTAGAAATTCTATTTAAATTTCTGAAATGATAATTAATTATTTACCGGTTAAATATTTGTATGATTTACTTGTTAAATTTCCTGAGTTTGGATATAAGTTAGGAATTCATATTTTACTTGGATTATTTCATAGGCAGGAAATGAGTACAAGTTTAATTATTTGATATTGAAATTTTATGCAAGCCTATTTATTTATATTTAAGTTGAAGTCGAAATTCATTTCCTGTGCAAATTGTTAATTTCCATGTTTGAAATTTTAATGTTTAATTAAACTATGTCAAAGAGCACAATAAAAGAATGGATCAATAAACTTGAATTTTATCCATTTCTATTATTTTTCATTAAATTAAATTATTATGGCAAAAATAAAATTGTATTGTGAAAATGCTAATTCACTGCATAGTTTTGTTTCTCCAAACTCCAAAGTTCAAGGAAATAGTTATGCAATTCATTAAGGATTATAGTCGGGGAGAAGACATAGAAATGGCTTGACTTGAATATTTAATAAAGTTTTGTTCATTTAGTCTTATGGGTTCGACCAATTTGTCTAATGGGTGAATTGAAAATCATAAACTGATTTGATTCATTAAAACCAAAGTTGTTTTGGGTTAATAAAAACCATGGGTTGATTTGTTTAGTTGAAGAGATTAGATATTTAAGTCTTAATAGTATTTATTAATTAAATGATAAACAATATCTTGAGTTAAGGCATGTTTTTAGGAGCCTTGTAATGAGTAGTATTGTTATTTTAAAACCACATATTAGAGTGGCATAACTACAAATTTATGCTTTAGTCCAAGTTAAACATATACGAATATGCTTAAGTTGAAGTTATATAATTTCTACTGTAGTCGGTGGAGGATTTAGTCGGTTAATGGGCTAAGTTATTACGGTTTGTAATTTTTATTTATTATAGTTTTATAAGAGATTTGTTGAATTAATATTTATTTGATTTAATGAAATGGAAATATGCATATACTTAGAAAATAATTATTTTTCCTTGCCTTAAGGAAATATTTGGGAATAACCGACAAATATTTGTTTAAGTCGAAGTAGACTATATATTTATATTTAAAAGCTCACTATTTTCATATTTGTGGGGTTAGTCGGTAACCGACAAATATTTATTTAAGTCGAAGTAAACTATATATTTATATTTAAAAGCTCACTATTTTCATAATTGTCGGGTTAGTCAGCAACCGACAAATATTTGTTTAAGTTGAATTAGACTATATATTTATATTTAAAAGCTCATCATTTTCATAATTGTCAGGTTAGTTGGCAAGTGACAAATATTTGTTTGAGTCGAAGTTAGACAAGTATTTGTTTAAGTCGAAGTTAGACAAGTATTTGTTTAGTCGGTTAACATGCACTAACTCGACCGTAGTTTATGAAAAATGGTCGGAATTCCTAAGAATAAATTTTATAAGGAAATATTTAGAAATATTATTTCTGGGCCAAAATTTATTATGGTCAAGTAAACTTATTTAATAAAAATAGCATAATTTGGTATTAGTATGGGTGCATAAATATATGTCTTAATCTTCTTATTTTACGTGAAACTTAGTCTATAGTAAGTTTTGAAAGGAAAAGAATAAGTCGAAGTTCTAATTACCTTTGACCTAATTAATGAGTAGACAAATAAATAAAGACATGTTAATTTAAATTTTTAAAAATGTTTATGCTCTAAATTTGTGTAGTTTTACGTGTAGTCCATAAGCAAGAGTTTTACTGTACAGTTCTTACTGTGCAAGGGTTACTATTAAATTTGCATTTGTGCATTAAAATATTTTGTATGAATTTTATTAAACAAATGTCTCATAGATTAGTCTATGCTTCCGATATTATATGTTTTATGCATTTGATAAAATATTTAATGGGCCTTTTAAAATATTTTATGCTTCTGTTATTTCATTTCATAGTTAATATGTACTATAAAATGCATTTGTCGAAGGCGTGTGTTACAAGTTGTCTCATGGGTTCTTGCTTGGGGACCAAGCAAGTTGATGCCATGGCAAAGTCCCTAGCGTGTGGCTAGGGCCCCTATTTCTATCTAGGGTATTCTAGCCTGCGACTTGACAGTTCTTGGTCATGAGGACCAAGCAGATCCTACAGGTTAAGACAAATACCTCCTAGTACGGGACCAAGTAGATTCTTTCTCACGAGGACCAAGTAGTTCATGCAGGTACATACGTGGTCAGTTAAATAGGTGGATCTTGGTCAGTTAACCAAGATGATGATGTGTGATTCCCTCCTCTCCTAGGTCTTCGAGATGGTTGAGCTAGATGGTCTTCCCAAGGGACTAGCCACCCCTTGATGGAGTCACTAGCACTTGACCTCAGGAACAGTTAGGAGGACCAAAGGATCACATCATCCAGTGTGGACTTTCCTTATACAGGGATGATGAAATTTCAGTTAGTGTATGAAACACTTGTACATTTGAGAGAGACATGATTGGTTGTACCCCCACCTTGGTTGTTCACCCTTGGTTCTTACACCTTGTTGATTCTTGGTCTTGTGGTTAGAAAGGTTATCTACCCACCTTGGTTTGTCTTGACTCTTATCACCTTGATGTGTTGGTCTTTTGGATATTAGGGTTACTTACCCACCTTAGTGGTACACCCTTTTGTCCTAGGGGTTGTGGGTCATGTACCCATCCTTGTTTTATGATTTGACTTGTACCATTTGTTGGTCCTTGTACCCTCACCTAATTAATTTATATGCGGAGTGAGTTGACCCTAGTACCCACCTAAAGACACCCTAATTATATTTTATATTTATATAAAGTGACTTTATTGTTTTGGTGTATTAACCCTTATGTGCTAGTACCCACCTAAGACATCTTAATTATATTTTATTATTATAAGTGGTTTGATGTCTTAACCTCTATGTGTTGGTACCCACCCTAATTTATGGAGCCCTAACTTAAATATTAGTTTATGATGCTTCTAGAAGTTTTTAAGATTCTATTTAATGATGTCTAATTCTCTCATTTGACATCTTCTTATCATTATCATATCAACTCTGATTTTATGTTGCTTGACATCAAGGGTTTTTGGGGTTATTGTTGCTACTTACTCACTGGTTTTTGGGGTTATTGTTGTTGCTTACTCACTGTTTAGGCGTCCACCTACTGCTGGAGATTAACTCATATCAGATATGATCTAAGTAATTGTTTAAAAGGCTTTTATGATGCTAGGGTTCGCTATTGCCATCATTTGAGGATTGTTTTTGCTAGCCGTGAAAGTGTGGAACCCTATATCTACCTAGTCGTGAACTTGTTGTGTCTCGATCTACCTGCCGGTAGTCTTGATTGAGGTCCGATATGTTGTTGTGGTCTGCCTAGGGGCCGATCTATTAATTGTCTACTTGGTGGAACCATGTTGAGGTATGATCTGACTGTTAAGGCCTTATTGGGGTTGGATTTGTCTGCTTGAGGTATTATTGATGTTTGATCTGCTGTTGTGGGGTCTGATTTATCTTTTGAAACCCTTGTTGAGGCTCGATCTACCTATTAAGACTTTGTCGGAAGTTCGATTTGCCTTAGTGCTACCCACTGGAGTTATTCTGAGCCCTAATTGATAAGGCCATATCCTGTTGAGTGCATTATTGTGGGGGATGTGAGCCCTGTTGGTCTTATCTAGCTCGTTGGTTGCTTTTTGTGGTGCCCGTGAGGTCTGTTGGTCCTCAATCTGTCTGCTAGTTGCATTTTTTGTGGAGGCCGTGAGGCTTGAGGGTCTTACCTGGTCTCCTGAGTACAGAATTTTTGTAGCCGTGAGCTCTGTTGGACATATCTATACTGCTAAGACCTTATTAAGGCCAGATCTATATTGCTGAGACTTAATCTATGTGCTGAGATTTTATCTGTGATTTAAACTCTATGCTAAGACTTTGTTTGTGGTCAAACCTATGTGCTGAGACTTATTGAGGTCTGTTCTACTATACTGAGTCTTGTTTTGGATTGCCTCTATGTTCTGACTGTCATTGACCATCACTACTGCAACCTACCATCTCTCTCTCTCTCAGGTTTGTACTTATCCTCTAACAAGGATCATCGTGTTCCTGTGATTGATTGGTCTCTGAGAGGCACAATATATTATGAAAGTAAATTCTTCTGAGTATAAAAAACAGGAAGGGTCCCACACTGCAAGTAAGTGTTCTAACTTGTTCTTCTTATTATTAGACAGGTCATTGTTAGCTATTCTACTATTGTACTATTTTGTTTCAATGCTAGTTTGTCATATCTAATTTTGCATTAAAGTATATGAAATTTTGTTTTCTTTGCATCAAACCCTAACCCTAACTAAAATTTAACATGGTATTAGAGCTTAGGCCTTGTAGCTAACTCTGTTTTGCAGGCTATCAGAATCTACATAGATCCTAAGGTAAGGGTTTGAGTCTTAATCAACTTGACTACAGGTTTACAGGTGTACTTGGCAAGTTGGTTGTTTGGGTTTGAGATGGCTTCTAACTTAGTGCAGAAGATAGTCTTGAAGGAGCCTCAAAATTTAATGCATGGAAGGCTAGGGTTTTGAATATTTTGGAGGAGAAGGATTTGGATGATTTGGTTACTAGGGTTGTGTAAGAGCCCACAACAACTCAAGGAAGAGAAGAATTTAAGAAGAAGCAATCCAAGGCAAAGAGAGTCATCTTTGATTCAGTTAAAGACAATTTGATGCTTGTGATAACTCCTCTAAGGCCAGCTAAAGAATGCTTTGATGCCCTAGCAAACCTTTATGAGAAGAAGGCACCTACTCAGAACTAAGGATAATTTTAGGGGCAAAATTTAGCCCATGGGCTATTTTTCCATGTTTTTTTCTAAAAACCGATTCGCCAATTTGCATTTTTTGAAGCCCCATTTCGCCCAATTTTGATGGGGTAAAAAATTTTCTCTCTAAAAATCGCCAAATTATTATATAAACTATATAAAATCCTTATAAATTGAAATAATTATAGAAAAATATCACCAAATATTTTATAGTTGACATTTTAAGAATTGGTGAGATTCGCCAAGGTTTATACACTTTTAAATAAGTATGGGTCCTTAAAACTATCCCTACGAGTCAGAAGAAGGTTTTGAAGAAGCAACTTCGTTCATTGAAGATGGAAGAGAAGGAGTCAGTTGCTTCTTCTTCTCAAAGATTGCTCAGACAAGAGATTAACTCATGGAAATTGGAGTTGAAGTAGATGATGATGATCTTGTGCAAACAACAGTAAATGGTATTCCTACATCTTGGGAGACATTTCTTGCAGCAGTGAATGGAAGAGAAATACAACCAAGCTTGGATAGGTTGTGGCATGATTATCTAGAAGAAGAAGGAAGAATCCATAGTAGATATGGGCCTCCCATTGAAAAGAATCATGTTCTTGTTGCTAAGACAAAGAAGGGAAGAAGCTTCCCTCAAAACCAGAACAAAGGTAAGGGACCTCAAGGTAAGCACTTTCAGAAGTCAAAAGTAAGATGTTATAACTGTATCAGGCTTGGTCATTATGAAAAAGACTGTAAGAATCCTCCTAACAAGAAATGACATAGGGAGAAGTATCATGCTTCAACTGCTACAAAAGAAGAAGATCCCCAACAAAAGAAATCTAAGGATCAGACCAAAGAAAAAGATAAAAGAGAATACATCTTGGTTTCAACACTCTCAGGTTCTATCTCCAACTCAGCAGACTCCTAATGGATTGATAGTGGGGTCACCAAGCATATAATTGGATTCAAAAGGGCTCTTGTAGTTTACAAGGCCAAGAAGTTCAATGTGAAAGTGGAGCTGGGATATGGAAGTACCTATGCAATAAAAGGAGTTGGTTCAACTTCCTTAAAGCTTGATTCAGGTATGTTGATTCGTGTTGAGGAAATTTCGTATGTTCCTGGTTTAAAGAATAATATTCTTTCATTGGCAATTTTAGAAGACAAGGGGTTCTCTATAGCCTTCTTAGGAGGAAAGGAACTAGTGTGGCCTAAGGATTGAAAGATGAGCTCATCCATTCAAATTGGTGTCCGTGAGGTGACCTTTATAAGGTCTCGAGACATGTTGTTAAAGCTCTAATTAATAACCCCTATCAAGATTCAAAGATCAAGAGGGAGCCAACTATGCTCCTCGATCCCCAGCAGAGTGGGATTGCAGAAAATAAAAGTGGAGATGTGATATTTCATCACTCCAGGGAGTCTTTCAATGACTCAGATATGGAATCCTATGAGACATCTCATTCAGAGAAACAAAGGGATAAGGCCAAGAAGCCTTCAATTGATCTCATTGAGGATCCTATTGAGAGGCTTCAAGGGTGCTCCAGTGTGAGCCATGTCACTGATCTAGGATCATCCACTTATGTGGAGGGAGTCAAACATCAGGTTTGGAAAGATACTAATATAGAGTATATCCAGTTGATAATGGATAATGACATGTGGAAAGTGATTCTTAGACAACAAGGGAAGTCAGTTGTAACTTCCAAGTGGATCTATAAGATCAAGGTTCTTGCTGACATCCAGAGCTATTTGAAGCTCTCATAAAATTATGTATTCTATGACAGGTCGAGTCACATCGAGAGGAAGTATCACCATGTTAAGGACATGGTTAAGTTGTCAACAAAATATTTTACTGATGTGGTGACTAAGCCTCTATATTTAACAAGCTTAGTGTTGTTGAAAATGCCTCTCTTGCTGAGAGGGAGTGTTAAAGTTAGTGCAGCTACGAGACCCATTCTCAGAGAGGATGGTACCCTAGTCAGTTACCTAGGGTTCTTGGTCACTTAATTAGGCAGAGTAAAGAGTAAGTCCCTAGAAGATACCCTAGGGCCCCCAACTGTCTCCTGGGGTTCTTGGTTTGGGACCAAGCAAGTTGATGCCATGGAAAAGTCCCTAGCGTGTGGATAGGGACCCTATTTGTCTCTAGGGTATTCTGGTATGGGACTAGACAGTTGCTTGGTCAGGAGGACCAAGCAGATCTTGTAGGTTGATACAAATACCTCCTAGTCCGGGACCAGGAAGACTATTGGTCAAGAGGACCAAGTAGTTCCTGCAGGTACATACCTGGTCATTTAACCAGGTGTATCTTGGTCAATTAACCAAGATGACGGCGCGTGATGCCCTCCTCTCCTAGGTCTTTGAGATGGTTGAGCTAGATGGTCTTCTCAAGGGACCGACCACCCCTTGATGGAGTCACTAGAACTTGACCACGGGAGCAGTTAGGAGGACCAGAGGATCACATCATCCAGTGTGGACCTTCCTTATATAGTGATGATGAACTTTCAGTTAGTGTATGGAACACTTGTACGTTTGAGAGAGAGATGATTGGTTGTACCCCCACCTTGGTTGTTCACCATTGGTCTTTACACCTTGTTGATTCTTGGTCTTGTGGTTAGAAAGGTTATCTACCCACCTTGGTTTGTCTTGACTCTTATCAACTTGATGTGTTGGTATTTTGGATATTAGGGTTACTTACCCAACTTAGTGGTACACCCTTTGGTCCTAGGGGTTGTGGGTCATGTACCCATCCATGTTTTATGATTTGACTTGTACCATTTGTTGGTCCTTTTACCCTCACCTAATTAATTTATATGTGGGGTGACTTGACTCTAGTACCCACCTAAAGACACCCTAATTATATTTTATATTTATAAGTGACTTCATTGTTTTGGTGTCTTAACCCTTATGTGCTAGTACCCACCTAAGACATCTTAATTATATTTTATTATTATAAGTGGTTTGATGTCTTAACCTCTATGTGGTTGTACCCACCCTAATTTATGGAGTACCAATATTAATTTATGATGCTTCTAGAAGTTTTTAAGATTCTATTTAATGATGTATAATTCTCTCATTTCACATAATCTTATCATTATCATATCAGCTCTGATTTTATGTTGCTTGACGTCAAGGTTTTTTGGGTTTTTTGTTGCTGCTTACTCACTCTTTAAGCGTCCACCTACTGCTAGAGATTACCTCATATCAGATCTGATCTAAGTAATTGTTTAGAGGGATTTTATGATGCTAGGGTTCGCTACTACCATCATTTGAGGACTGTTTCTGTTAGCCGTGAAAGTGTGGATCCCCAATTCTACCTAGACGTGAACTTGTTGAGTCTCGATCTGCCTGTCGGTAGTCTTGATTGAGGTTCGATCTTCTGTTGTGATCTTCCTAGGGGTCGATCTGTTAACTGTCCGCTTGGTGGAGCCATGTTGAGGTCTGATCTAACTATTAAGTCCTCATTGGGGTTCGATCTGTTTGCTTGAGGTATTATTGAAGTCTGATTTGCTATTGTGGGGTCCGATCTATCTGTTGAAACCCTTGTTGAGGCTCGATCTACCTGTTGAGACTTTGTTGGAAGTTCGATCTGCCTTACTTCTACCTACTGGAGTTATTCTGAGCCCTAATTGATAAGGCCATAGCCTGGAAAGTACATGATTGTGGGGGTTGTGAGCCCTATTGGTCTTATCTAGCTTGTTGGGTGCTTTTTGTGGTGGCCATGAGGTTTGTTGGTCCTCAATCCATCTGCTGGTTGCATTTTTTGTGGAGGTCATGAGGCCTGAGGTTCTTACCTAGTCTGTTGAGTACATAATTATGGTAGCTGTGAGCTCTGTTGGACAGATCTATACTGTTGAGACCTTATTAGGGCCAGATCTATAATGCTGAGATTTAATCTATTTGTTGATATTTTATCTATGGTTTAAACTCTATGCTAAGACTTTGTTTGTGGTCAAACCTATGTGCTGAGACTTACTGAGGTATGTTCTACTGTACTGAGTCTTGTTTGGGACTGCCTCTATGTTTTGACTGTCATTGAACATCACTGCTGCAACCTATAATATATCTATCTCAGGTTTGTACTTATCCTCTAGCAAGGATCAACTTGTTCCTGTGATTGATTCGCCTCTGAGAGGCACAGTATATTCTGAAAGTAAATTCTCCTGAGTATAAAAATAAGAAGGGTCCCACACTCTAGGTAAGTGTTCTAACTTGCTCTTCTTATTATTAGACATGTTATTGTTAGCTATTCTACTACTGCTAACTTTACATGTTACTAAAGATTACTTTAACACGGGGGCCTACTTCGTAGTGTTAAAGTTGAAAGAGATGAAAATTATGTTTTAAATGATCTTGTTTGGTTCCAGCTGTACTATTCTGTTTCGGTACTAGTTTGTCATACCTATTTTTGCATTAAAGTATATGAAATTTTGCTTTCTTTGCATCAAACCCTAACCCTAACTAAAATTTAACAATTGTATGTAAACTTATATGTAATAGGGTCAACCTAATAAGGGGGGTACACGTTCCCCTCTTATTATCCCAAACCTATTACATATCGCTCTCTTTGACAATATGGACTTTGAAAAATATTACGACATAGTGGAATGCCTTTTCATTATGGTAATGCTTAAGGATTTAAGCTTTGACTCCTTCATTATAGTTGTTGAAACATTATTTGTTGAGGTCTTTGCTTGCCTTTCTATCAATGTGTGTAAGTTTAAGGAGGTGGCCTTGTTTTTCTTTATTAGGTAAGGTTACCCACTTGAACCAATGTTATGTGTTCTAGTTTTAGATATGATAGGATACATTCTATGTTGCAAAGGAGGGATGTGCCTTATCAAGAGTATCCCACTTATTGAGATGGGTGTGGATTAGTTGGTGAACGACTATTTCGCTAATGATTATTTCCTAACCATACTAAATGATCAAACTTCTTGGGATAATATGATGGATTGGCTCAATAGTTTTTTGAGTGGTTCTAACATTCAATGGCATAGAACTTCATGTTACAATTATAGTGAATGACCAATCCCACACTAGTTGAGCTCAATACATTGGGCTTGTATTCAATTGTCACATACCCACCCATTCAACCAATGCAAGGCAGGGTACATGATGCCAAATTCAGGGCTTTCCCATGATCTCAGCCCATTAGTTAGATTCATATAAATAAATTATGAATGTGCAGATGTAAAACAAATCAATTATGATGCACAGCGGAATTAAAACATCCACACACATTACTCATGCATATAGCATATCAACAGTTATTGAATTAATATAGTGCAGAAGTAAATATAGAGGCATAAAAACACTTATCTTCATTTTTCAACTGCCCAAGCAACTAGCTATGTCGCTGCAACGTTCCACCCAGCCATAGGCTCTTCGACAGCTTATACTGAGTCCGTCTGAAGGCCACCCCCGAGCTGGGCATTATTCCTTCAAGGAAAAGGGGACATTCACTCTCTCACAACCAATTAATCATTCCATCTGAGCCAAGCCAGTCCATAGCTGGGTTTATCAGGCTACAACTGAACCCTGGATTATCGCACTCAAGCTCAAGCCCAAGCCATGGATACCCATACCCACACCCAACATACTCTACTCTCACACATTAAGCACAAATAGGGGGCAGGGATACACATTTTAGACAGTGGGATTTACAAATAAGATGGCCATGGGTTTTCCTAAAAACGTTCCCAACCAAAAACGGATTGTGGGATGGGAAAACAACCACAGGGGAAAAAATGATTTCTTCCCCAAATATCTCAGCCTTCAACAGCCCAACACGGTCTCTATTGAACCCCCCATTCGATTTCCCTTCTTCCCCACTAGTATACAACACAGAAAATGCCCTTCTCTACTGGGGAAATGAAGAAAATGCTGCAACATGCTTGGAAGACGCCCAGGTACCTCTAAACTCGTGAGGGAGGAAGAAGAATCATGGATGATGACTTGGGGGAGAAATTCCTGGCTCTTTTCCTGCCCAAGGAGACAAAAACGTTTTTCCATAAAGGGTGGCTTGCCCATACCCGAATTTGGATAGCCATACCTCTCCATTCCCAAGGCATTAACTACCTCAACCAACTCTTGGGAGAAATCAATGGTTGGGTACAAAAGTCAACATGGGTAGTTGAGGGTTTGATGGGTTCTCTCATTGACACTTGGCTTGACCTGATTGGCTCAAGGGTTTGAATGTTTTCCCTCCCAATTCCTTGTGAAATCATGCCCCCATCTCTTTGTTGCATTGCATAGCTAGTTGTGGGTATTTTTATTAAAATGCATATTATATGATATTTGAATTCCCAATGTGCATTGCTAGCATGCAAACCATATGCATCACTAAATCGATGGCGGGGCCTTGGCCTTGAGCTCCTCACCATGATTTCATAACAATATTACATCATTTATAAGGTTAATGCCATGGGGTAAAACTAGGGACATTACATCAATGAGGGCAAGTGTTTAAATTCATGGACATTCTAATGCTTGTTCATTTACTTGTGGGATGTTGTAGAGAATGGAAAAAAAAGGTTGACAAATGGATGGCTAGGCCCTTAGCCATATCGACCAAGTTTCATATTTGTACCAAAATCTTCATAGTGGCTCATGTTTATTACAACCTCTATTGGATCCTTTCCATCAATGCTTAGAGAAATCCCTTGAAATATTATTTGGGCTAATGATACCAATGACAAAGGATTTCATAGAATCAATTTGGACCATTGTTGCACTCCACAGAAGTTGGGGAACCTTCATATTCTCAAAATGATGAATCATGTAGAGGGTCAAGGTTGCCCACTGGTAAGAAGGCTCACAAAGATGTATTCTTTCAAACTTTGATAGTCACTTCTACTAAAGTCAAAGTTGCTAAAATTTATTTTGCATAGTATATGGAAGCCTTGGGAGGCCATTAATCCCTTCTATCCGAGAGTGAGATCTCTCCATTCAAATGAGCTTGTCCTTCAATGATCATTGTCTATGGTGACCCCTTGTGTGAATACATGAGAGCAGGCCCTTGAGAAAATTGACTTGGTTCTTAGTTAAGACATTGTTCCAGAAGGGAAACTAGTCTACAAATGCCATGATTGGCTTGCAATAAAGAGAATTGATGTCGTAGTCGAATCTTAAGTGAATGTTTAAGTTGGCCACTACTAACAATTTTAGTCTAGAATGGATTCAATGCCTAATTTTAGAGGATCTTGTACTTAATCTTGCCCTGCAAGGCCCACGAGGTTGTTGGTGTGACTATAAGTGGGGGAGTGTAACAACCTTCATCAAATACAAATAAGACCTCGTCTATGGGTGGTTTTTCCTTGAGCCTATTAGAAGGACATCTTAATAGCCTTTGGAAGGTGAACTCTAAGCAAAAGGCTTGGTTGTTTAGGTTCATGAGCCTTTCAAAGCTATTTTTGGAACCTAAAATATGAATGTTTCACTCGTTTTTAATAATGGGAGGGTTGCCATTTAGGAAAAGGCTTTCTTACATGTGAATTTAAAACATGCATTGCTCTAATGTGGTCAGGGTGAGACTCTGAAGCACATCCTCAAGTGTTTCCCTATAGTTAAGTGTACATGGGTTTGCAAGAGTTGCCTCCTAGAGATATAATATCTCAATCTCAACATCTGTTAAATGAAAAAATACTATCCGAGAGAATAGATTATTATGGAGATGGACCACTTTCATAATTCATTAGGTGTTGGAACACCTTGGACGACATTTAAGATTGCTGTGAGTGCAGCAATCAATGGTCTACAAGTGACTGCTAATTTTCTTTTATATTATCTTATTTGTTAGGTCGACGCCTATATTCGTTTCGTCACAATTCAAAAGCAATTTGCTCACGATACTTCACAAAATTTATGATTTGATGTGGCCACATATTCACTTGCTCCTCTATGTGATATAACATAATTGCGTGGTATTCAAGCAATTTCATATATTATTGCTTGGGGTTCAAGCTCTCTTTAGTCTCAGTCAAACCACTGAACTTTCATTTTTATTTTAACATATTTAACCTGACGATGACTTTATTGACTGTTTTTCCAGATAGAGGTTTGAGTGCAATTGAAAACTTTTGGGAGAATCCATAACAGCTACAATTCTCTTGGAGACCAAGACATTATAATCACCATGTGAAGCCCATTGTTAGGAAAGTGATCGACATAAATGCCCCACAAATAAAAACACGTTTAACATTTAACATTGAGAGTGTATAAGTCGAATAAAGATGTTGCAGTTAGCATCTATTGATCATAACCACTGATTTAGTTTAAATATTAATAATGAAGAGGAATTTTGAAAAACTCCTTGGTTTTAAAAAATTGAAAAACTAAGATGATAGATTTATTTAAATTTTAAAATTTAATAAAGTATTTTGATAAAGTTATATTATTATATATATATAGAATATATGTCTTGAGGTAATTTGTCACTTTACTGTTTTAAGTCAATACAATAATATGTTTATTTATGAGCTCAATAAACATGTCACTTACAAGATTTGAATCTGGATGAGGAAGATAACAATCATTCTTTTCAACCATACAAACTACATTCAATAAATTAATATATTGTTATTATGATATTAGTTTAAATTATATTAATTTTAAATTTAAGTATTTGAAAGTTTCTAAAAACATGTTCAAGCTACATTCAATGGACTTATATATTGTTATTATTATATTAGTTTAGATAATATTAATTTTAAATTTAAGTATTTGAAAATTTCTAAAAGAATGTTCTATAAAATAGAAAATTTGATTCATCTCATTACACAATAATTAATATTAAATAAAATTTATGAAAATGTATTCCTTATATAGTAAACATATCCAAAAGGTGTTTGTGGTGGGATACTTATGGAGGGTTTTGGAAGTAGCACTTTTGATCCCTGTCTTTAAATTATTTAAAAATACATTAACTGAGAAAATTTACCTTTTTTATTTTATAAAAATTACTTATGTTGCATTGGTTTCTGTTATGGGGAAATGACGCGGATGAGAGATGCATGTCCTTGAAATGACTAGAGGTTAACCCTAGGTTTTTAAGGGGATGGAAGGTTGGGGATAACAATTATATATATATATATAGATAGAGAGAGAGAGAGAGAGAGAGAGAGAGAGAGAGAGAGAGGCATAACATTATTGACACTTGGACATTAACAAAATGCATTTTATCTTTAGGAAAATTAAGTGTATCTATTTTAAATTTGCATTAAAGTCGAGGATGGGTTTATGGGATGAATATGTGGCTCAAGAATAGCTTATTTTCCTCACGTGTCTTGTTTACAATGATTTTCCCTTCTGAATAGGTTATGTTGATATATGTTCTATCGGTTTTTACAACTTTGTTGAAACCCATTACAAAACACTAGGATATGCAAACATTTTGTAAATATTTGATTCATATTTAATATTAGGAAGATGATTGAATAAGACTTTATTCAAACATTTACTACCCAACTTGAGTCACTACTATTTGATTGTTTTCACAATGCATAAGGTTGGGATGGTGGAAGAATTGAAATTGAAATTTTGTACACCCATGTACAACATGTAAAAGGTAAGATGTCTCCAAAAATGAGAATAACAAGAGCAATAACCACAAGGATTAGACCTTTAAGATGTTGCATTTCTTGGTTTGTTCACTTGGAGGCTTTGCATGTTTTTAATGATGTGATTGAAAATACAACAATTAAATCACCAAAAACCCAAATCAGAACCCATGTTTTGAGTTGCAACTTATACAGATTCTAATTGAGATTTGGTATAATACAAAAAAAATGATTGGAAATGATCATATTGTCCAATTATCAATATCCATTTTCAAAAGTGAAGATACATGCCCACAGCATTCACAAAAGTTGCATGCCAATGTCCTTGAAATTTATGTAAAACATCCTCGAAATTTGACAGGAAAGCACCTAAAATATACTTGAAGCATCTTGGGTATGGCCAACAAGCCCCCAATGAAGTTCCCAACAAATTCGGGATGTTTTCTAGGGGTTCCCAAGTCCTCAAAATGTTGGAACGATGGGTAAATAATATTTTTTGGTGGGGATGAGTGCTCATGCGACATAGAAAAATACATAATTTGTCAAATTTTTAATAACTTGTTACAAACTTAACTATAGTCTCTGCATTTACTTGTTAATAATTATATACTATTCAAAATAAATCATCGTAGATAATGCCAATGATTATTATAATTTTTATTACTAATATTCCTTTCCAGAAGCATGACTTTGTACACAATACATATAAGCAAGAAAGCATGTTAGGGAACTTTGTAGGTTGTATCCCATTGGGCGTTGTTATTTGTAACTAGGGTGGCATTGCCGACAAACTAGTTATCTAAACAAAGTCTTTTTTATTTTTTAAATTTGTTGAGGCCCATGCCCAACAATTCTAACTAGTGGGTAGAATTCCCAAGCCTCTCAATCGTGCAATTGTGTCTCTTTTTGGAAAGAATATATATCCCGATAGGAGGGTTTATCTTCCATGGGACAAATTGTAGTTTCTTTAACCCAAGTGTCCAATGTAGGGATTTTTTCAAGGTTACCTTGTCGAAATACCTTAGGGAGTTTGTTTAATTATGCTTGGTGGCAAAGTGCATCACCAAGTAGTGCAATACATTGTCCTCCCCGATCCCTATTTTCATTGCCAAGCACATATTATCATATATGTGACTAGCCTTGATGCAATAGAGCAACCCATATTCCTCCTTGCCCACATAGACTCCCTAGGGCCCAAATGGTAACCATGAAAATGATGTAGAAGGTGGATGGACTTAAGTGGTGAGAAGGAACTTAGGTTGTGGGACTCTAAAATCTTTGACACCAAAGATAAACATTCCAAACAATCTTCCTAGGCTTCAAAGTCTCATGGTGTGTAAATCAACTCCCACGTCTCTCTTTGTGGATGCTTTAACACGTCTCTCTATTAGTTGATATAATCCGAGGAAATTGGATTATTTAAGTCCATTGTCATTAGACAAGGTTGCCTCTATGCTCTAACACTCTATGCCATTGTAGCTAAGGAACTTGGTTATTTTCTTAATACCAAGGTTAATTTGATGCATGACATTGGGAGTTAGCAATGAAAGTTGTCCTTGGAATGTTCAAGGTTTGAATGACCCTATTAGAAAATACACTACTCGCTTAATTAGTGGGGTGGATATTTTATTTTACAAGAAGTCAAAATTCTAGATTTTCTCTTTGTGAATGCTTTAACATGTCTCTCTATTAGTTGATATAATCCGAGGAAATTGGATTATTTAGGTCCATTAGACAAGGTTGCCTCTATGCTCTAACACTCTATGCCATTGTAGCTAAGGAAATTGGCTATTTTCTTAATACCAAAGTGAATTTGATGCATGGCATTGGGAGTTAGCAATGAAAGTTGTCCTTGGAATGTTCAAGGTTTGAATGACCCTATTAGAAAATACACTACTCGCTTAATTAGTGGGGTGGATATTTTATTTTACAAGAAGTCAAAATTCTAGATTTCGTACTCTCTTTGTGGATGCTTTAACATGTCTCTATATTAGTTGATACAATTCGAGGAAATTGGATTATTTAGGTCTATTAGACAAGGTTTCCCTTATGGCCCTAACACTTTACGTCATTGTAACTAAGGAACTTGGCTATTTTCTTAATACCAAAGTTAATTTGGGGCACATTCAAAGGGATTCCTCTCCTTGAGCTAGATGTTGCAAAATTAATCAATGGATACTTTGCAAAGGATTCTTTCTTGATTGTCTCAGAAGATCAACAATCTTGGAGACATACCATGGATTATTTGCATATTTTGTGTACTACTTTGCGGTTGAGTATTCAATAGGTGAAGAATCAATATTGGCAGGGCCAATGATTAATGCTAGAGAGGTTGGCCTTCCAAAGTAGGACTTGGGTTTAGCCTAGTTAGATTTTCAAGCGCCTTTGTATTCCCTTCGATTTCTAGGCTTCTCCTTGAGAACTCTGGGAAGTGGTAGTGTAGAGAGTTGAGAAAAAGCTAGATATGTGGATTACTAAGCCCTTGATGCTAGTAGCCAAATTTTATATTGGCACCTACTCATATATACTAGTACTTTGATTAAGTCCCATTAAAGGGGGCTTGTTAGTCCTTTGATATGTCAACCTCCTTTTTGAGATGTGTCACCTATGTTTATTTCATTTTGCGTGGTTTGGCTACTTGAAATTATTTTTAAATTGAATTCACTTGGCATTTTAAATCTAAGAAGTTTTTAAAACTATAATAAATATTTGTCGGTTACTGACTAATCCCACAAATATGAAAATAGAGAGCTTTTAAATATAAATAGATAGTCTACTTCGACTTAAACAAATATTTGTTAGTTATTCCCAAATATTTCCTTAAGGCAAGGAAAAATAATTATTTTCTAAGTATATGCATATTTCCATTTCATTAAATCAAATAAATATTAATTCAACAAATCTCTTATAAAACTATAATAAATAAAAATTACAAACCGTAATAACTTAGCCCATTAACCGACTAAATCCTCCACCGACTACGGTAAAAATTATATAACTTCATCTTAAGCATATTTGTATATGTCTAACTTGAACTTAAGCATATTCGTATATGTCTAACTTGAACTAAAGCATAAATTTGTAGTTATGCCACTCTAATATGTGGTTTTCAAATATTAGATGATGCAACAACGCTTCCACACAAAATCTGAGAAGTTTTGTGATGGGATAGATCTACTCCGTGGATGGTTCGTGATGCCAAAAAATACGAGGCGATTGTCTGGTCCACCGGTGCCCTGACCTCACCAGAGTTGCAGAGATTAGGGCAGCTTGGCATTCTTCAAATTAGCTCCAACAACTAAATTAGATCAATCCGTCGATTTCAATTCCACAACTGATGAAAGGATCTCCTACTTGCTTGTCGAGTTGAAAGGAAGAAGCATAGTGCCCATGACATACTTGCTTGTCGAGATGAAAGGAAGAAGCATAGTGCATCACTGTCCACGCCAAAGAACCTTATGAATATGAATCGGGAGGGATCACACATTGCGCTATAACATGAATCGGGAGGGATCATCGGTACAGCCAAAGAACCTTATGAATATGAATCGGGAGGGATCACACATTGCGCTATAACATGTGAAGGAAACATTCTGAAGAATCCTCTTGTGATGAGCGTTGGAAGCGCATTGGAAAAGTTGGGGCTTGTGGTTTCAGTCGAATTTGTGGAGGATGTTCTCAAATTAACCTACGTGGCGGGTAAGGAGGCCTTAACAAGATACACATCTCCAACACGTGGAATTTTCTAGAGCATTTGCTTGGCAAAGATGAATTGTTTGACGCGATGTGGGACTGCATTAAGGTAATGAAGGCAGAGGTAGATGTAATGTCTCTCACTTGAGAGAAATCGCCCTCTCAAATTCACACCCGAAGAGATGGAGAGAAACACAACAGACTTCATAGTTGGAAAGAGTGGTAGCTCATTTCACAAATTAGGGTTCCGCAGCACCCAAATGGAAGTATTCAAGAACACGCTCGACATCAAAAACACGCTCTGCAATAGTGCACAGAAAATAATATGCAATGGGTAAAGTGCAGGACTGAGGAGGAAAGAAGGCAGAGGCACGTCTATGTAGAGAGCATAGCAAAGAATCTGGTAGAGGGTAGACATAATGGCAGGTAGAAGTTACACCTGAGAGAATTCACCAAATAAAAATGTCCATACAAATTAGGATTTACAGGTCTGGAAAATCTAACGGGAGAAGGAATAGCAGGTCTGGAGGAGGGCAGAACCTCAAGTCTCAAAAATTGCACATGTCGTAGGTTACAAATCAGGAAGACTAGCAGGCAGGATGGTAACGTACAAGCCATAATGAGGTTGCAGGTAAACGGTCACACAGAGGCATAATAAGGCAGATAAGTTATGCGAATAGCCATTAGGGTTAGGTAAAGTCAATAGGCCTAGTTTTGCAAACTGAGCACTGAGCAAGCAAGATGGTAAAATGGCATATCTGAGAACAGACAGCATGCTAATACGTGCTCTGATACCACTGTTGTTGATGCCTATTGGGAAAATATGCATAAATGAATTGAAGACAAGAAGATAGGTGTTAACTCAAATGTTCAATATATACATTGATATTGATCATTTATCCTAGGATTTCATATTCCAAGAGGTCTTTTGGGTGACTCTTTGTCTCCCTTACACGTTAATATTCCTCACACCGAGGATTAGCCTCCAACAAATGGCATAGAACTTCATGCTATAATTTTAGTGATTGGCCAATCCCACACTAGTTGGGCTCAATAAATTGGGCCTGTATTCAACGAAGGCAAGTGTTTAAATTCATGGAATTCCAATGCTTGTCCATTTACTTATGGGATGTTGTAGAGAATGGAAAAGAAGTTGGCAAATTGATGATTAGGCCCTTAGCCATAGCAACCAAGTTTCATTTTATCAAAACGATGATTCATTTAGAGGGTTAAGGTTGCCCACAGGGTAAGAAGGCTTGCAAAGGTGTATCCTTACAAACTTAGTTGCTAAAATATATTTTGCACAGTATATGGAAGCCTTGGGAGGCCATTAATCCCTTTTATCCCATAGCGAGATATCTCTGTTCGAATGGGCTTGTCCTTCAATGATCATTGTCTATGGTGACCCCTTGTGTGACTACATGAGGGTAATCCCTTTAGAAAATTGACTCGGTTCTTAGTTAAGACATTGTTCTAGAAGGGCAACTAGTCTACAAATGCCATGATTGACTTGCAATAAAGAGAATTGTTGCCATGGTCGAATCTTAAGTGAAAGTTTAATTTGGCCACTACAAACAATTTTAGTCTAGAATGGGTTCAATGCCTAATTTTAGAGGATTTTGTACTTTAGCTTGGCTTGCAAGGTCCACAAGGTTGGTGGTGTGACTATAAGTGGGGGAGTGTAACAACCTTCATCAAATATGAATTTGACCTCATCTATGGGTGGTTCTTCCTTAAGCCTATGTTAGAAGGACATCTTAATAGCCTTTAGAAGGTGAACTCTAAGCAAAAGGCTTGGCTGTTTAGGTTCAGGAGCCTTTCAAAGCTAGTTTTAGAACCTAAAATATGAATGTTTCCCTTGTTTCTAATAATGGGAGGGTTACCATTTAGGAAAATGCTTTCTTACCTGTGAATTCCAAACTTGCATTACTTCTAATGTGGTTAGGGAAAGATTGTAAAACACATCCTCGGGTTTTTTCCTATAATTAAGTGTACATGGGTTTGCAAGGGTTGCTTCCTAGTGGTAAAATATCCCAATATCTATTAAATGGAAAGTTACTATCCAAAAAATAGATTATTATCGATTATTGAATTCAATATTACATAGATGTTTGTGTGAATTGAAGTTTTATAATTTGCTTAGAAGAAGCACAATGATTCATTTTTAAGCTTAAGCTTCTTGCACTTTCACTTAGTATGGCAATGCGCATAGTATGTAGTTGTAGATCAAAATACAAACCTATAAAATCATAATGGGATAGACCACTTTCATTAGATGTTGGATTTTGTAGATAAACCCCTACACAATGAGTGGGAGACACGAGAGACACCTTGGCCCTCTCAACCTACCTCAACATAGTCTCATAAAAGTGGCCACCACAAGGTTGGTAGACAAGTTATAAAAAAGTGGAAGTGTGCACACGGTATCTTGAAAAGTCCTAAGCCTTGAGAGTCGCGACCCTCCAAATGATGGATGGATGGTAGATGTTGATCGATGAGCCTTCCACAATGATTGGTTGAGGCCTAGCACTCATGATCAAGATGAGCCGCCCTTTCGCTTCCTTGTACAAACATGATTGTCTAATGTTTTAAACATCTAGTTATACATGTTATAATAAATTGCCATGTAAATTGAACTTGGCCTCCCACAGATTAATGTTAAGAATTGTAATCTCAATGATCCTATGTTGGTTAATTAGTTAAGTCAATGGTCCTAAGTTGGTTAATTAGTTGAGTCAATGGTCCTAATTTGGTTAATTAATTGAGTTATTAGTTAATTCTAGTTTGACTAGGACACTTGGTTTTCCCATAGTATTGGACAGTGGTATTGATGTGATGTAATCCTATATATGTTCATGGTTAATAATCAGAAGGCAATGAATATGCCCACTCGTGTTCCATCTTTTCTGTCTTCTATATTTTAACATGGTATCAGAGCGTATGGCCTGATCCATACCTGTTGTCGAGTAAGCCTTTTCACATAGTGGAAAGCACACATGTGTAGATCAAGACGGAACACATTGGCATGGAGGAGAAGCTTCACAGCTTTGGGGCCGCATCAGAAAAAAATTATTATTTTTTCTGTTAGAGCCACCGACTCACTTTATGTTAAGGAAAAGAGAGCCACCGACTCATTTTCTGTTAAGGCAAAGAGAGCCACCAACTCACTTTCTGTTAAGGCAAAGAGAGCAACCGGCACACGTTCTGTTAAGGAAAAGAGAGCCACCGGCGCACTTTCTGTTAAGAGAAGGAGAACCATCGATGCACTCTCTGTTAAGGAAAAGAGAGCCACCGACGCACCTTCTGTTAAGGAAAAGAGAGCCACCTACGCACTTGTTCTTAAGGCAAAAAGAGCCACCAGTGCACTTGTTGTTAAGGCAAAGAGAGCCACTGAAGCACTTGTTGTTAAGGAAAAGTGCGCCAAACACTATTAGCTAAAGAAGTTGTGCCACTCTGTTTAAAGATAGTCATACAAAATGGAAAGTACCAGGATGAAGCAAATCTCCGAACCAATGCTTATCGGCACCAACTACGATTTTTGGTCAATCAAGATGAAAACGTTTCTCCAACTCAACAAATGTTGGGATATGGTTGAAAACGAGTTCACAAAACCGGCGGCAATTGTTGTTGCTTCTATGTCGAACTCTCTCAAGAAATCCCTTGAAGAAAGCCAAGATCGAGATTTCACGGAAAAATGGTTTATCTAAAGCTGCATTGAGGAGTCCATATTCCTGCGGATCTCAGGAGCTACCACCGCATATCAATCATGGAATCTCCTTGCAACTGCATACAAAGGTACCGACATAGTTAAAATGGTAAGAATACAAACCCTTAGGCTTCAGTTTGAAAGTCTTAAAATGAATGAAAGTGAAACTGTAAATCAGTTCATGACTAGGGTTTCGAGTATTGTGACTCAATTCCAAACCTATGGCAAAGTTTTGGAACAAAAGGTTGTTGTCCAAAAGGTCCTCAGATGTCTTACTAAGAAGTTTGCTATGGTTGTCACTGCAATAGAAGAATCTAAAGATCTGTCCAAGTTTACCCTAGAAGAGTTAACAAGGTCCCTTCTGTCCCATGAAGCTCGACTCAGTCAAGAGGAAGAGTCTCTGTCAAATGCCTTCAACACTCAGGCTTCATTCAGCAGAGGCAAAGGCAGAGGAAGTAGAGGACGAGGCAGAAGAGGAAGAAGTTCTCATTCTATAGAGGATAGAACTGCTCATGAACATTCTGAACACTATGATCACTCTCACAACTCTCAGAACCAGAGAGGGAGAGGAAATAAATGGACTAATAGGTCCAAAATTCAGTGCAACTATTGCAAGAAGCATGGCCACTATAAATGAGACTGCAGAAAGAAGAAAGTAGATCAGAACAGTGGCAGAGCCCATGTCTCCAATGTTGAAGAAATCTCATCAAAAGTCATGTTTCTCTCATGCAAAGCAACTGAAGAAGAATACCATTCAGATGTATGGTTTCTAGACAGTAGCTGCAGCAATCATATGACAGGTAACAAATCATTATTTTTTTATCTAGATCCATCTGTTAATTCAAAGATAAATCTTGGTGATCATTGCCTTGTTCCTGCTCAAGGAAAAGGAGTTGTTCCTGTCCTTACTAAAAAGAATGGAAAGAAGCTAATACATGATGTATTTTATGTTCCTAATCTGAAATTCAATCTAATCAGTGTGGGTCAACTGATTCAGAACAAGTATGATGTCAGGTTTATTGATTCATATTGTGTTGTCTATGATAAAGCCCTCAATAGAAGACTCTTAGCCAAAGTTGAAATGACCAAAAAAAGAATCTCCCCACTCAGTCTGAGAAGTGCTATCCTGTCATAGTCATATGCACATACTGTTTCCAGTCTAGATGAAACCTCGTTGTGGCATTGTAGGTATGGTCATCTACCCTTTCAGAGTCTCAGTCATCTGCAAAAACAATTCATGGCCAAGGGGTTACCAATTATGAATGAACAATCCAGTTCTTGTGAAGACTGTATCCTATGAAAACACCAAAGGAACAATTTCCCCACTTCCACAAATCGATCCAAAGAACACCTTGAGTTAGTTCACACACACCTATGTGGACCCATGCAAAACTAGTCCATAGGAGGTAGCCTGTATTTTATGACCGTTATTGATGATTATAGCAGGAAAGTCTGGATCTATTTCCTCAGATACAAATCAAATGCCTTCTCAAAATTCAAAGAGTTCAAGGCATTAACTGAAAAGTAGTCAGGTAAATCCATCAGAATACTCAGATCAGATGGTGGAAGTGAGTATGACTCACATGATTTTGCAGAGTTATGTAAGCAGCATGGCATCCAGCTCTAGTTCACTACCAGATACACTCCACAGCAGAATGGGGTTGCTGAACGAAAGAATCAGACCATCATGAACATGGCCCGAAGTATGTTGTCATACAAGAAGTTGTTAGACGATTATTGGGCTAAAGCTATTGCATGTTCAGTTTACTTATTGAACAGATCTCCCACAGTAAGTGTTAAAGATAATATTCCTGAAGAATCATGGAGTGGCACTAAGATTAGTGTTTCACATCTCAGAGTATCTAGATGTGTGGCATTTGCATACATACCTGATGAATTGAGGAAAATATTGACAAGAAAAGTGAAAGATGTATCTTCACTTGTTACAGTGAAAATCATAAGGCTTAGAAATTGTATAATCCTGTTACCAAAAAGCTTATGGCAAGAAGAGATGTGAAATTCCTTGAAGATAAATGTTGGAGTGATCCTCATAATGATACAACAAATATTCAATAGAAATATAGTCCTGCACCACTAGAACCACTTAGAATGCCCAGACTGGAGGTACAACAAAAACAAGAAGCAACACCAACAGACAGTCCACCTCAGAACCAAAGAACTAGACGCTTAAGGGAGTTATATGAACAAACTCCAGTTATTGATGAGCAACTACAAAATGCTCTATTTTCCTGTCATCCAACATCATTTGATTAAGCAGTAAACGATGCACAGTGGGTACAAGCAATGAATGAAGAAATTGATTCTATTGAAAGGAATCAGACTTGGGATCTTGTTAATCTCCCATCAGACAAAAACAGTATTGGAGTAAAATGGGTCTTCAAGACCAAACTAAATGAAAAAGCAGAGATAGAGAAGAACAAAGCAAGTTTGGTTGCAAAAGGATTTGCACAACAATATGGTGTAGACTATGATGAAACCTTTGCTCCAGTAGCAAGGATGGACGCCATTAGAGCTATACTTGCAATAGAAGCTCAAAACCAGTGACTTGTTTATCAAATGGATGTAAAATTTGCCTTTCTCAATGGCATACTTGAAGAAAAAGTTTGTGTAGACCATCCACCTGGTTATGTTGTCAAAGATCAATAACACAAGGTATGTAAGCTGAAAAAGGCCTTGTATGATCTAAAACAAGTTCCACGAGCTTGGTACAGAATAATTGATTCTTACCTCATCAACAATGGATTCAACAAGAGCAACAATGAACACACTCTTTATGTCAAAACAAATCAGCAAGGTAACATTCTACTTGTATGTCTTTATGTTGATGATATGATTTATACTGGAAATATGATACTAGGAGAATTTAAGACAGTCATGGAAAAGGAGTTTGAAATGACTGATCTTGGTCTCATGAAGTACTTCCTCGGTCTAGAAGTTGACCAAAGTGAAAATGGTATCTTCATATGTCAGCATAAGTATGCTACAGACATTCTGTAGAGATTCAGAATGGACCAATGCAAACCAACAAAAACCCCCATTGCTATAGGAACCAAGTTAAGCAAGAATAATGAAGGACCAGAAGTAAATTCTACAATTTACAAAAGATTGGTAGGCAACTTAATGTATTTGACTACAAGTAGCCCTTATTTAATGTATGTTGTAAGTTTGATCTCTAGATTATGGAGTCTCCCAAAGACTCTCACTTGAAAGTTGGAAAAATCAATCTGAGATATGTTGTAGGCACAATTGGTTATGGACTCTGGTACATCCATTCACCAGACAGTACTCTTACAGAGTACACTGACAGTGATTATGCAACCAGTATTGATGATAGGAAAAGCACATCTGGTTATGCCTTTCATTTTGGTACCAGTTTGATTTCATGGGCCTCTCATAAACAACCCATTGTTAGTATGTCTTCTGTAGAAGCAGAATATGTCGCAGCAACTACAACAACATGCCACGCAGTTTGGCTAAGAAGACTTTTGAAGGATATGGGACACACAGAAACAAGACCAACAACTTTTTATTGTGACAATAGTTCAGCCATACAATTGTTCAAACATAATGTGTTTCATAGAAAGAGTAAACACATTGACACTCACTATCACTTTATACGTGAGTTAGTCAATAACGGAAATATTATTTTGATGTTTCGTGGCTCTAAGGAGCAATTGGCTGATATGTTCACCAAACCTTTGGGAACATCTCCATTTGAGTTTCTAAGGAAGCACTTAGGCATTGATAGTGTTGAAAATACCATCTCATTTGAGATTAAGGGGGTGTGTTAGGAATTGTAATCTCAATGGTCCTAAGTTCGTTAATTAATTGAGTCAATGGTCCTAAGTTGGTTAATTAGTTAATTCTAGTTTGAGTAGGACACTTGGTTGTCTCATAATATTTCTTGTCCCATAGTATTGGACAGTGGTATTGATGTGATGTAATCCTATATATGTTCATAACTAATAATAAGAAGGCAATAAATATGACCACTTATGTTCCATCTTTTCTGTTTTTTATATTTTAACAATTAAAACCGATCTACAACTATACTCAACTATACTCACCTGTAAATAATAAATTGCCATGAATATTATAATTAGTATTGGCAAATCCAAGTGAAACCATCGTTCTCCTTACGTTCACAATCCCAACGCATGGCCATGCTCAATGCACTGTTGGTTTTTTGAATCCATGCTGCCGTGGCCATGTGAATGACCAATACGGTGCGTATTAATGGCATGCTCTTTAAACCCATGGCCCCGACTCCCGTGCCATATGGATAACCAATACAGAGCGCATTAATGCCATCTTGGTTTGCATTTTCGAATTCAGTAAAGGCGCTAAGGATGGATGGAATGACATTCAAATCAGATTTTGAATTTGTAAACCCGCCGAACCCATAGTTTGTTTTTCAAATTTTGGGGCAAAACGTTTGGTATCAACAACATGCTTGCAGAGAGTTAGCACATGGTGAATTTTGGCAGTAGTTATTGGTTTTATAGGTGGTTCAAGACGATGACGGTGAACGTTGTATGTTTGCCCAATTTGTGACAGGTATACAAATACTTACAGCCCGCAAATTTATTTGTTTACAGCTGTGGTGGACGAGGGCCTGTCTTTGCTGGTGGTGGAGGCGGTCCGGGAGGTAGTGAAAACGGTCCTGGATGTGGGGAGGAGGGCCTAGCTTTGGTGGTGGCAGAGGCGGTTCTGGAAATGGCGACCGAGGGCCTGGATTTGGTGGTGGCGGAGGCGGTCCTGGAAGTGGCGGTGGTAGAGGCGGTCAGAGAGTAGAAGGCAGTGGAGGATTTGGACGCTGTGGTGGCCGACGTGGAGAACGTTAATGGCATGAGATTCACCATATTTCTAATTCCATAGCAATCTGTTTGAATTTTGAATATGATCGGCATTGTAGATATTCTTTCCTCAGGAGAACAGTATGTTTATTATCTCAAAAACACTAAAAGTATTTATATGGATGGAATACAAGAAATATACCGATTGCTATAAAATCTAATGCTTTTTCGGTTTTGAATTATGATGTCAACTCGTTGCCATGGAGTTATCCATTGTTCATCTCATCTGCGTCCATGGTGTTATCCATTGTTTATCTCAACTGCGTGTGTTTAAAATTATGAAATCCATGAACCAGTCACTGTGAATGTTTGCAAAAGAAAAGGAAAGTGCATGTCTTGTTATAGTTTCAACTGCTCTACGGAGAGAAGAAATAATGCTAGAAATTTAATTGGATACTAATACAAACTGCTTGTTACTTCTTAAATTTATCTAATTATTAGATTTGTAATGTATGGATTCGATTAAGGTTTTTGGATAATGTAATTGACATTAAAAGTGGTACTGATACTTTTGTCAAATGCTTATTAGTAAATGTTTAAAGAACATGAAATATTTTGTTTTTTTTTAATAATTTTTAAATTAAAAAAAGGCCTTCAAATAAATAAGTGTAATTATAAAAAATAAAAATAAAACTTTTAACATTGACAAATGATAATAGTGTTTGGAAAATGTAAATTGAAAAAATTATATATATATATATATATATTTTGAATTCACATCATTTAAAATAATATTTTAAATATATAAATTTTATTTATTTAGATTTTTAATATAATTTTTTTTTTTTTTAAAGTTGAGATTTTAATTTTGTAAAAATATATAATATAATATAGTATAATGATAAATAAATATATAAAACGCAGTTTGAGTAATGATTTTTTCATGTATTTTTTAATTAATAAAGTTAGCTAATCTCAAAACTAGTATCTTATGTTTTTGTTAATGAGTTTTTTGTTTTTGTTTTTTCTTTCATTTTTATGTGGGATTTTTGTGTTAATAAGTTATGTTATAGAAATATTAAAAATAATAATATTCTTTAAAATTTTATATATTTTTAATTTAATGTATTAATTGATAAAATAAAACTATATTGAAAAATGGAAAACATTTTTAAAATTGTTTTGGTTTGTTAGTTACTCCTAGTAAGATCATCAAATGAAATACATCACATAAGAAGTGATAGATGGGTAGGATAAGTGTTATTAAAAGTGAGCTTGTTCTTTTGAAATTCAAAATTGCCACATGTGTTAAGTTCCCACTTAGAATTTGAATTTAACATGACAATAACTTGTGTGCAATCTAGTGATACATAATTTGTGTGCATACTAATGATAAATAACAATGCGGCCCATTCTAGTGATACAATAACGTGCACATTATTATTCACATTAAAAAATTTATTAAGACACACTTAAACACATGAAATAAATGTAGACATTTATTATTGGTTCATTTAAATTTATAAGTCGACAGTTTAACAATTTCTCGTTTGAGATTTTGGTCGGGTTTACCTTGGGTTAAAAAATTTCTTGGTTGAGAGTTTAAATTTGTCTTATTCAAGAGTTTACTCAAGCTTGTCGACCAAACTCTAGGACAGAACTCTCGACTAAGAAATAAGATTCTTTCTAAACTCTCGACCGAGAGATGTTTTATTATATATAGCCAAAAGATGACTTGGCCCACAATATCACTGCACTAACCCGCAACATCACCCATGAAATGAAAGTCCATTGGCCTGCAACATCACCTATGAAACTATACTCCACTGACCCACAACATCACCTGAGAAACAAAAATCATTTGCCTTCGACAGGTTTGAGCTATATTCTTCCACATCACTCGACAACACCGGATATGTACCTATTTCTTGAATTGATCTTTGTGACCGAATCATAAACAAACTAAAACTCAAATTTAGATTGAGGTCAAGATGCTCTTCCCCATTCAAAATTATTGGCTCGATAGGTGAGCTTTCCAATTGATGGGGTTGGAAGTATTTCATTATCTCCTGCGATTCCTTCACTACCAAACACTATTTTAACCCTCCATAATCATTGCAGGTTGAAACCCTAACTATATGTCTACATATCAAAAGTCGATTGGCCAAATTCTACTAGCCAAACCCCAATAGGGAATCTGGAAATAGGAAGAGACTCAATTCCTATGGAAAATATAGATAAATGGAAGTTTTAACCCCCACTTAAATAAAATCCAAAACAAAGAAAGTTTATGCTCCCATGTGAAAAATTATTGGTTACTTACAATGGCCACGAGCCTATTGGTTAATTACATATTTGAAATATACATAAAAAATTCTATCTATGCCTAAAATTTCGTTAATAATGGTCATGTATGTCATGCTGTAAAGAGCAATGAAAAACATGCATATTGAGAAAAATGGTGGAAATGTCTAATTAGCTATGGTTCAGTAAATTCCATAGCACAAGTTTGGTAAGTCCGAACCAACCACATAGGACTGTGGCTGACACGCGGGCGCGGGAGGAGTGGGTGATTAGGTGCTCAGGAACGCGTGCGCATTATATTTAAATTCAAATAACACGTGCGCGTTATAGTTAAATTCAAATATTTTCGTAGGCGCACTTAATGTTAGACGAAACGCGAGCGCATTTATTCTTTACAAAATGCGTGAGCATTTTGTATCTACATAAAACGCGCGTGTTATTAAGTTCACAAGTTTATGTTTTTAAGTGTTGGATGGAGATAAAGGGGGTGAGAGAGAGAAGAGACATACAATCTTCATCATAATCATCCTAAACAGACATATATACTGGTGTATATATCATATACAGACATATATACTGGTGTATATATCATAAACAGACATATATGCTGGTGTATATATCATAAACAGACATATATATTGATGTATCATTGCACTAATATTTTAACCTTGTGAACTTACAATGGTTGTGTAATATAAGCTCTTTCATCCTTGCAATTCCAAAATTCTGATAGTGTGTGGATCAACACGGTTCATGTTTTGCAAATCTAGTGTCCTTCTAAATGTAATTGGATAGAGCGATAAGGCCAATGTTTGTGCAATATAAAGTCTATAGGCCTTGTTGTCATAGAATGTTCATATTCTATAGATTAATATGGATCATGTTTTTGCACTAAGAGTAGCAAGTGCTTTATAGTTCATTTTGACTCTTAATGCTGTATAGTCTAATTTGACATAAACTCACCTTGAATTTGGATCCATCAAACATTTAGAGGAATCAAATTTCTTATGGTGTATTTGTTGTTATTATTTAATTAAATGATAAAAAAATCATATCTCAAAAAATTTGATTCCTCTTGGTACTTGATAAATCCAAGTTTAAAAATGATCTTACAAACACAAAATTCTTCTAAATATAATTTAGATAGAATAACAAAGCGAAATTATATACATATATATACTACTTTTTATTTCGTCGCATCTTATATTTGTTACAATATAAACCCATAATTCATATCTGATAGGGCCAAAAGGTCAAACGCAACGATACCAAAAGGTTCATACTATGTTCTAGACATATTATCTTGGTATAAAGGTGGGGTGGTTGGACATACACCTATATTTGTGTGTACTACTATCCTTTTTTTTGTTATCTTTTGGCTCTAGAAGCACGATACCAGGCCTATTGATTTTTAGGGCTTAGTGCCAAAAGAGCCTATATGGCTGTGATGCACCTGCAACAATTAATTAACAAGAATACGCTGAATAGCAGAAATGACAGAACTCAGAATCACTTTTATATTGATCACAGGCCACTTCGAGGGGGCAACCTCCTTTAAGCAAGCTCAATACAAATAAATTCACGGTGCCTTCATAGGTCTCGACACACACTTATATACTAATTCTAGGCGCCAATACTATGGGTCAAAACCATGGGCCGTTACAAACTATGGATCAACAATACTACGGGCGACTTACAAAGCATATGCGCCAACAACAATAACACAAACTATTGATCAACAAATACTACGGGACGACTTACAAATCATATGCGTCCAACAACAACATATAAACAAAGTAAAGACATGGGTTCCTAACAATGGCACAAGCCTTACAAGACTGTAAGTAGACAGGTTGGCATGAGGATGAACAAAAAAAACCTTAACCTATCCAAGAACTCACCTTCAAACTCAGAAATGCTTCGATTTCTGTCTGCAAATTCCCAGCCCCACCATGTCTGCAACAATGACCAAACCCCGGTTTAGTCTCAGCTTCTGCAGAGTCGCCCCTCATTTCTTTCGAATATCAACCACGACTACATCCATAATCAGGCCCTCTCCCCATCGTGAGGCCCTGGGAACAAACACCAAAGCAGTCGTCTGCAGAGTTTTGGAATCGTCTGAATGAGGGGATGAAGGGATCCCGCGGCTGAGATAAAAGTTAGTTCCCAGCTCGCATGTCGGACAAGTGGCAAGCTAGATAATTTCATTTAATTCCTGCGTGTTTCATATGCGCATATACGGAAGCTTCCGTATATGCGCAGCTTCCGTATATGTGCATATATGGAAGCTTTCGTAAGCTTCCATATATGCACATATACGGAAGCTTCCGTATATGCGCAACTTCCGTATATGTGCATATGCGGAAGCTTCTATATATGTGCATACATTCGTATATGTGCATATGCGTAAGCTTCCGTATCCGTAAGCTGCACATATGCTGCACATATGTACGCAAGCTTCCGTATATGTGCTGCGCATATACAAAAGCTGCGCATATATGTATAGTTTATAGATACGGAAGCTTCCGCATATGCACATATACGGACGTATGAGCATATGCGGAAGCTGCGCATATACGGAAGCTTCCGTATATGCGCTGCGCATATACGGATATATGGAAGTTGCGCATATACGGAAGCTTCCGTATATGCGCTGCGCATATACAGAAGTTTCTGTATATACGGAAGTTTCCGTATATGCGCAGCTTCCATATATGCATATGTGGAAGCTTACGGATGCGGATGCTACGCATACACTGCGCATATACGGAAGCTTCCTTATATGCGCAGCGCATATACGGAAGCTTCTATATATGCGCAGCTTCCGTATATGCATATGCAGAAGCTTACAGATGCGGAAGCTATGCATACGTTGCTTACAGATGCGGAAGCTTCCGTATATGCGCATATACGGAGCGCTTACGAAAGCTTCCATACATGAGCATATATATGGAACGCCTACTTAAGCTTCTGTATATGCGCATATACGGAAGCTGGACATATACGGAAGATGCGCATATATAGAAACTTCCGTATATGCGCGCATATACGGAAGCTTGCGTATATGTGCAGCTTCCGCATATATGGCAGCTTCCGTATATGTGCATATACAGAAGCTGGGCATATACAGAAGCTGCGCATATATGGAAGCTTCCGTATATGCGCAGCTTCCGTATATGTGCTGCGCATATACAGAAGCAGAAGCTTCCCTATATGCGCATATACAGAAGCTGAGCATATACGAAAGCTTCTGTATATGTGCAGCTTCCGCATATGCGCTGTGCATATATGAAAGCTTTCACATATGCGCATATACAGAAGCTGTGCATATACGGAAGCTTCCATATATGCGCATATATGGAACGCCTTACAAAAGCTTCCAAAAGCTGCGCATACACGGACGTATATGCGCATATATGGAAGCTTCCATATATGCGCATATACGGAACGCCTACTTAAGCTTTTGTATATGTGCATATACGGAATGCCTATTTAAGCTTTCGTATATGCGCATATACGGAAGCTGGGCATATACGGAAGATGCGCATATATGGAAGCTTCCGTATATGCACGCTCGCATATACGGAAGCTTCCGCATATGGGCAGCTTCCGTATATGCGCATATGCAAAAGCTTCCGTATATGCGTTGCGCATATATGGAAGCTTCCGCATATGCGCAGCGCATATACGGAAGCTTCTGCATATGCGTATATGGAAACTGCGCATATATGGAAGTTTCTGTATGCAAAATCTGCACATATACGGAAGCTTCAGTATATGCGTAGTATGGAAGCTTCCGTATATGCACATCTTCCGCATCTAGAATGCCCTACGAAAGCTTCCAAAATCTGTGCATATACGGAAGCTTGCGCGCATATACGGAAGCTTCCGTATATGCGCAGCTTTTATATATGCACATATACGGAAGCTGCACATATATGGAAGCTTCCGTATATGCGCAGCTTCCGTATATGCGCATATTTGGAAGCTTCCGTATACGGAAGCTTCCGCATATGCATATACGGAAGTAGCTACGCATATACGGAAGCTTCCGTATATGCATATATGGAAGCTTCCGTATATGCACAGTGCATATACGGAAGCTTCCGTATATGCGTAGCGTATTAGAATGCCTTACGAAAACTTCCAAAATCTGTGCATATACGGAAGCTTCCGTATATGCGCAGCTTCCGCATATGCGCTACGCATATACGAAAACTTCCACATATGCACATATACGGAAGCTGCGCACATATACGGAAGTTGTGCATATACGGAAGCTGGGCATATACGGAAGCTTCCGTATATGCACAGCTTCCATATATGCGCTGCGCAGCTTCCGTATATGCGTAACTTCCGTATATGCAGCTTCCGTATATGTGCAGCGCATATAGAACGCCTTACAAAAGCTTCCAAAATCTATGCATATACGGAAGCTTCCGTATATGCATATATGGAAGCCTCCGTATATGCACACATATACGGAAGCTTCCGTATATGTGCATATACGGAAGCTACGCATATACGACAGCTACATATATACGGCAGCTTCCGTATATGTGCAGCTTTCGTATATACGCAGCGCATATACGGAAGCTTCCGTATATGCGCATATACAGAAGCTGCGCATGTACGGAAGCAGGGCATATACGGAAGCTTCCGTATATGCGCAGCTTCCACATATATGGTAGCTTCTATATATGCGCATATACGGAAGCTGGGCATATATGGAAGCTTTCACATATGTGCATATACGGAAGCTTCTGTATATGTGCATATACGGAACGCCTTACGAAAGCTTCCAAAAGTTGCGCATACATGGACGTATATGCGCATATACGAAAGCTTCCGTATATGCGCATATACGGAACGCTTACTTAAGCTTTCGTATATGCGCATATACGGAAGCTGGGCATATACGGAAGCTGCGCATATACGGAAGCTTCCGTATATGCGCGCAAGCTTCCGTATATGCGCAGCTTCTGTATATGCGCATATGCAGAAGCTTCCGTATATGCGCAGCACATATATGGAAGCTGCGCATATACGGAAGTATACGGAAGCTTCCGTATATGCACATATATAGAATGCCTTGCGAAAGCTTCCAAAAGCTGCACATACATGGAAGCTTCCGTATATGCACATATACGGAAGCTGGGCATATACAGAACGCCTATGGAATCTTCCGTATATGCGAATGTATGGAAGCTTCCGTAAGCGCTCCGTATATGCGCATATACGGAAGCTAGGCATATACGGAAGCTGTCGTATATGCGCTAGGCATATACGAAAGCTGCGCATATACGGAAGCTTCCGTATATGCGCAGCGCATATACGAAAGCTGCGCATATACGGAAGCTACGCATAAACGGAAGCTTCTGTATATGCGTAGCTTCCATATATGCCTATATGTGGAAGCTTACGGATACGGAAGCTGCACGCTGCGCATATACATGCATGTTATTCAAAGTTCAAGAAGGTTTTTAATTCATTTTAAATTTGGTTAGCATAATTAATTTTAAATTTGGTTGGCACAATCTACGGATTGATATTCATTAATAACAAATATTTCTCTATAGATATTGCACTCTCCCAACTCTTAGGTTAGAGATGAAAACATACTGAATAATCGATGCAGACCAGGTTATATTACCAATCGTTATGTCTTACCAAAATAGTTGTTGATCCCGTCTTTGTTGACAATGGCTATGTTACAGCTTGGATTGATCTGATTCCCTTGGAGGTGGCCACGAGGAGCCCAAAGTATTGGTATAACAGGGCCTTTCTATAAGTTCACAATCGTCGTTCGCCCTATGCAAACAGTGGCACCAAATACTTTGGCTTGACCTTGCAAACTGTTAATGCGAAATTTCTCCAACCTAAACTCATTCCACAGAAATGCAAAACATGTCCAGGTTACAAACATGCAATTATGTCCAGGTTACAAGCATGCAATTAATAAATGCTCCCTGAAGAATTCAAAAACCCTACTCAATACCTGAACACGACAGCCATTATGAAGGTCATCAGAGGTATCCCATTACTCAATGGGCAATCTCCAGAGAGAAACCTAATCTACACAGCGAAATCTCTACCCTCTCTACCCTAAAGCGCAACGTGCAACATTCAAAATGTGCAGTATCAAACAATTCAGCTGAAATGGTAAAACAATGAAACTATTAAGCTAAAATGGTAAAAATGATTCAACAGTTTCAATTCTTTCCATTCGATTAACCATTCATTTAACCCATTAACAGTTCCCCCGCGTGGATTAATCCAGTTTCAATCAGTTGATCATCTATTCTCGACCATAAACAAAAGAACAATAATCAAGTCGACATGGGAATAGATGCCCCTCTATTCTATACAACACACAAAAAAATGATGATGGAATTCGATTTGGGTTGAGACGCCCTCACCATTCACACCCTAAGGAAAATAGGAAGGGACGCTCACCAGTGGACTTTCATGTAGGGAACCAGAAAAAAAAGAGAATCCCCCTTCTCCAAGCAAACCATAATATTATAACTAATAACAACTTTGACTCCGAGGGAAACAAATTGAAGTTTGAAGATTCAACACTCCTTGACAAACCCCATTACCAATCCAAGTGCCGAGTTTAATTCCCTTGAAAGAATTGCAGCAAATCATATTTTATTCACGCCTAAGATAGCCTCGGTCTCCATTAGTCATCATCATCATCATCATCATCATCATCATCATCATCATCATCATCTTCATCATCATCGTCATCGTCATCATCATCATCGTCATCATCATCATCATCATCGTCATCATCGTCATCATCATCATCCTCATGCTCGTGCTCACAATGATGATGATGACGATGATGATGATGATCATGCTGTGGATCATGTTGTCGATGATGATGATGTGCTGCATATTCGTCATCATCTTCATCATCAACATCATCATCATCTCCATTAGTCATCATCATCATCATCATCATCACCATCTTCACCGTCATCATCATCATCATCATGACTAATGGAGATGATGATGATGATGATGATGTTAGTACCTTAGATCCATCAACAAGCAATGACGAAGTGGTTGAATCCAATCAAATCTTGCCTGATGTCGAGTATGAAGGGATGGACGTTGAACAAGTTCTCAATTGGAAACCTCCCCAAGAAGAGCACACACATGGAGAACACACTCCTTTGCATGATCAAGTTGTGAACGAAGGGCCACAACAAGTCGTTGACGGGACTCATACTTCCTTGCTGACTCCCTTGCCTCGACTATCAAGCGGACGATGAAGAACTCCCAGACTTATTCACGTGGATGAAAGTTCATTTTCAAGACTTAAAGGTAAGATGCCCAAACGCACTATTGATTTCCATTGTAGCAAGATAATGAAAGAATTCTTTGAATCCAAAACCGATGCAGCAAAATGTCAATTGTTTCTTGCTTTGTTAAAATCACATTGTCTAGCGAATGTTAGGAGAATTTTGGGCATAAAGGTGACTCATACTTCCTTGCTGACTCCCTTGACTACCAGTATATAAAGTGGTGTATATACCACTATATAGACTGGTGTATATACCAATATATACACCAGTCTATATACCGATATATACATCAGTGTATATTTCGATATATAGACTGGTATATATACCGGAATATACACCAGTGTATATACCGAAATATACACCAGTGTATATTCTGATGGTGATGAAGATGATGATGATGAAAATGATGATGATGATGATGATGAAGATCAATGAGGACGATGTCAACAATGATGATGGTGATGATGATGATGAAGATGGTGACGACGATAATGATGAAGATGATGATGACGATGATGGTGGTGATGGTGATGACGACGACAACGATGTCGATGATGATGGTGATGATGATGGTGACGATGATAATGATGATGACGATGAGGATGATGATGATGAGTATATTCCGGTAGGGTGATGGTATATAGACTGATGTATATTCTGGTATATAGGCATACCGGTATATACACCATTATATATTTCGGTGTATACATTAGTGTATATACCGAAATATACACCAGTGTATATACCGATATATACACCAGTGTATATTCCAGTATATAGACTATATAGACTAGTGTATATACTGGTATATACACTTATGTATATTTCGGTATATAGACATACCAGTATATACACCAGTGTATATACTGGTATTCCGGTATATACACTAGTGTATATACCGAAATACTGGTATATACACTGGTGTATAACGGTATATACACCAGTGTATATACCGGAATACTGATATATACACTGGTGTATACCGTTATATACACCACTGTATATACCGAAATACTGGTATATACACTGGTGTATATACCGGTATTACAGTATATACACTGGTGTATATACCGGTATTCCCGTATATAGACTAGTGTATATACCGGTATATAGACTGGTGTATATACCGGTATATAGACTGGTGTATATACCGGTATATACACCAGTCTATATACCAGTATATAGTGGTGTATATACCAGTATATACACTGGTGTATATTCCGGTATATACACCAGTCTATATATCGGAATATACACTGGTGTATATACCGGTATATAGACTGGTGTATATACCGGTATATACACCAGTCTATATACCGGTATATACACCAGTGTATATTCCGATATATAGACTGGTGTATATACCGGAATATACACCAGTGTATATACCGAAATATACACCAGTGTATATTCTGATGGTGATGAAGATGATGATGATGAAGATGATGATGATGATGATGAGGACGATGTCAATGATTATGATGATGAAGATGGTGATGACAACGACGATTTTATTTTGCTTCCTTGACTCAAGTTATTTGATGATTTTAATGTGTGTGTGTATTTTAGATGGAGAACATTTATTTTGAGTAAAATGTATTAAGGTTTCAAAATTTATTATTAAAACTAAAGAAACACACATCCAAATATCTTTAGTTTTTAACTTTAGATTATGGTTAGCCTTGTCTTATTTAATGTTTATTTTTTTATGTTTATTTATCTAATGTTCAATATTATGAATCCTCCTTTATTTAATCATTTATTATTTACTAAGCTATGCCCATCAAACTTTTCTTGCATGCCTATTTTATTATTTTTCTAATGATATTTCCTTAACACTCAACACTACTAAAATGAATTTTTGTTTTTCCTTATCAATATTATGTCACAATCTTCATACACAAAATTTATAACTTTTACATCCTTAAAATTTTAAATTTACTATCTTTTCCATCTCATGTCTTTGAACCTAATTAATTATATATATTAATTTTTGATACTAGACATTCAAATTTTAAATATTTTTAACACTATTTCCATGTGTATCTAATTTTGTGTTTAGTAAATTAAGTTGAGTTACTTTGCAAATGCTTTTAGAAAAGGCACATTTGTGTTGAGAAATGTGAAAATATGTTAACAAAGCTTATATTCATAGGTGTCAAAGGCATTACTACTTTCATCCTTTTTGATGTTACATTTTATGTGGTTTAATTTTGTACTTCAAAAATAAGTGGAATTGTTTTGCTACATGTTTTTAGAAAATGTAATTTCTTAATAAGAAATGTGAAAATAGGTGAACAAAAGTATTTTAAGAAGTATCAATTTTTTTTTTATTTTCATGTCACATTTAATAAGTGGAATTTCTTTGCCACATGTTTTTAGAAAATGTAACTTCTTAATCAGAAATGTGAAAATAAGTGAACAAAAGTAGCTTAAGAAGTATTGATTTTGTTATTTTGATGTCACATTTTATGTAAAAAAAAAGTTTAATCTTTAAAAATAAAATAATTAATTTAGATATCAATATAAATTTTATATATACACTGAATATAATAATGATTAAATATATAGATAAAACAACTTAAAATACATTATTAACATTAATTGAAAAATTTTAAAGAGTTAATATAATAAAATAAAGAAAAATTATTAACACAAATTAAAATTAACTAAAACTTTTAACCTACTTAGTTTTAATTTTTTAGAAGTGAGAATCTTAGAAAAACATTTATATGCGTAATTATGAAATTCCTAAAATACTCACAATATAAATGTGAATTTTTGGTTTTGATTTGGTTAGAAATAATATTAAATAAATTACATAATAATTTTAAAAAAATATAATATTAAATTAAAAAAAGATAGTTTCATATTATTAATATATTTTAAATTTAATATAGAGAATGATTCAAATTAAGTCAAATTTAAAAGAAAAACAAAACATAATTCAAAGTGTAAATGTTGAGAAAATGTTTGCAATTGAGAAATATTTGATCGCCTTTAAAGATAGATTTATACTGGTTTAAAACTATGTTGAAAAAACAAAAATTACACTATAATGATGTCTTATAAGACCACTTTAGTTTATAATAATCAATTTGAAAAATATGTATGAAGAATAATAATTTTATTTATTTTAAGAATCTTATGTATTTTAATAGAAGTAAACAATATTAGAAAAAGTACAAACTCAAATAAATAGTGAATTATAATGATAAATTTTTTAATTAAATATAAAAAATATTGCAAATGGAAAGAAAACATATAACATTTTAACAAATAATTAAAACTAAAAAAATTATATAAATTTAAACATGAGATGTAATGAGCTTCACTATTTTATTCATAACAATTAATTATAAATAAAAATAAAATGTTCAAATAATCACATCTAAACTCATGCAAACAAAACCAGTTTAGATATTTACACAAATTCATAAAGGAATTGGTATATTTACACAAATCCATAAAGGAATTAGTAAAAAAAGATTAACTAGTTATAAACACATAGTTTTGAAATTTAAATTAGTTATAGAAACAATACAATTTAAAGATCCAATGAAAGCTTTAGTTAACATATCTATGTTATTTTTTTACATTGTTTCCATGAATATATGCTATTCTGATAGGCTTTCTTCTAGCAATATGGTTGGATTGCATATGACTCAACCAAGCAACTCTATTCCTAAATCCAACTTGACCCAAGTTCTTCGGTGTAAGTTTTGTGTGTTTTATAACTCTTTCTTGTTGAGATCTAGTTTTTTCATTTACCTACACAAGAAAAAAAATGTTAGTAAATACAAAATAAAGTTCAATCATTAAGGAATTCACTTATATTAACATTTCAAAATGTGAATATAAAATTTTAAAATGCATCAAAAATATTTACTCACAATCAAATCATGAGTGTTGTGGATACTAGGTGTGTAGTGTTTGTCATCCAATGGTGGATCATTTTGGAAACACTCTTCTATAAAACCCTATATATAATTACACACACAATATATACAACTTTAGTAAATTTTAATCAAATGAAAAAGATACAAGAATAAGTATACATTTTTTCCACAATAAATAAAAGCATAAAAAGTACAAGTAATATACTTACATAGCTATATTGATTCATCTCAGAGGTCATGGTCTTCTTACTATTGTGATCTATGACATTAGGTGTTATTGAGCATTGCTTGACTTGCTCTATAGAATCCTATATAATTTCGTGCATGTGCACGTGAGTTTAACATGATTAATATTATAAAAGAAATAGATAAAAACATGTGCTAAAATATGTACTTCAATCATATGATTGTTGGATGCATTAGTATTTCCCTCCATAATAGAAGATGAACACTCATCTTCTACATTCAATCCATTGAACATTTTCATTGTTTCTTGTAGCCCTTGGAAATTTTGCTTCTCCGATTCTATAGAAATCTATATAATATGCACCCATGTTAGCACTACAACTATAAAATTCATGTCAACACTACAAAATATGAAAACAACAAATTTGATATTAAAATGTCTTATAAAGATACTATTTCACTTACTTCATTGACAAAATGAGTGTATGCACCACTAATGCTGTCCATGGTTGAAGATGACCCTTCATTAGAACTAGTTAACTCATTGAACACTTTTTTAATTTCAATCCTTCTTAAAGTGTCTTCATGCCTTTTCATCTCATTTGATTTATATGCATCCAAGCGATGCGAAATTCTCTCCAAGGCCTCATTACTCAGCTCATGTTCATGATTCACATTCTATTTAGAAAACACATACACATAATTAATATTTATAGAATTAGATAAAGAGAAACAAAAAACGAAGCTTATATATATATATATATATATATATATATGAAGTCAACATAACTAATATTTATAAAACAAGATAAAATGAAAGTAAAATATGAAGCTTTAATATGAGCATACCTCTTTAGATATCTCTTGTTCTAATAGACGTTTTTTTAAGTTTTTGAGAGCCATTTCCATGCGACATTCAACACGAAGGCTCCTTAGTTCATTGTTCTTTTGAATTTCCTTGGGATCTTTTTTTGGCCAATGAGAATCTTGAGCACGTGGATGACGCTTCTGACGAGGTGGAATTGGACCAAGTTGATGTACTCATTGTCTATGTTTATTTAATGCATCAATTGTAGTGACTCCATATTTACTCTTGCATACACCAATCATGCAATAATGAAGTGGGTGTAAACCTCGTCTTTTAACTATTTTGAAATCCAATTCTTCTTGTTGATGCTCCATAATAAATTGTTGGAAAACTGTAAAACATATTTTTTTTCTCAATCAAAACTACAGATATATAATTTTTCACATATGTTATATCAAAGTATACATTTTTTCCTAATTTTTTAATAAATTATCGCAAATGATTGATTTCTTTTTGTGTGTCAATTTCATCGAGAAAAATCACTTTTTGCAAAGGTAAAAATCAGAATTAGTAATTGGTCCATCAAATTGTTGGCCACTGAACAATAGCTAAAAAGGGGGGACTAGTTTTGCCTAGCACATTACAAGGTTCTTATTCTCTTATTGTAATAATTTTAGCATATTGAGTCATCTACATAATTCAATTATCCAAAATAACGAAATAGAAATACATAATTTGATAAAAGAAAATCTAATACATAACTTGATAAATAAAATTAATATTTAATTTTAATACAAAAACATGCATAATTTTAGTACCAATATTGTCTAAATATTCATATTTAAATAGAAAGTTTGGTTAATAGTGATGGGCCATTGCATAAAGACTTGGACTCTAGATTTGCATTCTAGATTTGCGAGTTGAGAGTTTGTGTGTTTTTTTTCAGAAGCAAGTGACTGGGAAACCCATCAATACTTCCCCATATTTTGTAGATGGTAAGGGTGGTAAACTATTGACCTTTGGAGAGAAGGCCTAGCTCCGAAAGACTCAAAGCTCGAACTCATGAAATTTGTACAATCTTCCATCTTATGCTATATTTTTGGTGAATTTTCCTCATCCCTCTCCTCCTCTCACTAGGGAAGAAAATCAAATGGAGACTAGAGAGAAAAATAATTGGAATAAAATATGTTGTTGGGCGATCAACTCATCTAGGATTCACCTCATTCGGAGGGGAGGAAACTTGTTATTGATGTACTCAAGGAACTAAAGGGAAGAAGAAATTTAAGAGGAACTGTTGGCATTCTTCCTCCCAAATAGAGACTAATTGTTCTACCTTCATAACCTATAAAACAATAATCATAGATTTGCAACGCCTACAACTATCACAAATACAAAAAATACACATACCCACATATAATTAGAGAGGTTGACATCCATCATTTGCAACAATTGTTAAAAACATTGCAAAATACAGCATCAACCACTTTATGAGTTGATAATGTTGAAGATGTGAAGTTAACACATAAAATGAAATTTTGTTTCATAACATAAATACATATATGACGATGAAAACTCATGTTAGAATCAATATTAGTTGAAATTTTTGGTAGATAAATATTGGAATAATTAGCAAATGAATAGTTTGTACTGAAGAAAGAAAAAAAACATCAAATTTAGAATCTTGAAATACTTAATCAGTAGCTAATTAAAAAAATTATTATCGCAATATGAAAAAAACATACACTACTACACTATGTGATATATTTAGTAACCGTACTTTCAAGAAGAAGTTAATTGATTTTCGAGGACAAAGTGTCTTGACACTTAGAGAAAATTGATTGAAATATTGTGTTGAAACTATCAAATATTTTAAATCTATTAATCTTTTGTCAAATATTTTCACCTTTGAACAAACAATGTCATGTGTTCAAGTCCGAAATTAATGGCAATGTTGGACCTGTCTTTGATGTGGTTGGCACCAAAAAATTAGTTGCAATAGCTAAGTTTGACAACGATCTCTAGTGTAGTAGATTGCATGTATCATTCACTCCTACAACTACTGTTGTTGTATCAACCAAAAACGAGCTACCCGTAGCAATATTATTGTGCAATAATCGAGGTCGACAAGTCTGAATAACTTGAGATGTGCCTCCCTCAACTGTAACAATAATCACCAAAATAATAAGACAATGATAGTAGGCCCAGTGAAACAATCAAATATGCCGTAGTTAATGGAAATTAACAAATATTATCAAACCGATATACCTCTATTGCGTAGAGTCCAATGTTGCACTGAATCTAACCTATGTTCCACATCTCCTTGTTGTCTACAAGAAATCTCCATTTGCTCATTTATGGTTTTATTTTTTGTATGCAACAGTCCAACACATTCGAAGTGTGTTTTAGCATAATTTGATTGGCCATGATGATGTGAAATTTCTTGACCAATAGACACCTTTCCTATAAAAACAACCAAGAAAGTCTTCTCACCATGACCATACGATCATTTAAAAAAATGTGATTGAAATTAATAACAATACCTCTACAAGTCTCGTTACTATGTTGTGGTGGGTTGAATGTATCATTCCCTTCTATTTCTGCTATTGAATGATTAGGAAACAATGAGGTATCATCGATAGCACTATCATGAAATAATCGAAGTCGACAACTTGGAATAGATTGAGAAGTGGATTCCTCAATTGTAACAATAATCACCAAAATAATTAGATTATGGCATTGGGTTGAATAATATACCTTATTTCAAATTAAACAAAATTCAGTATCATATTGAAATACCTCTATTGTATGGAATATAATGTTGCACTATATCTGATCTGTGATAGACATTTCTTTGTTTTTGAGAAGAAATCTTCATTTGTTCATCCATGCTTTTCTTTTTTGTGCGAGCTCGTCTGACCCTTTGAAATTTTGTTGCATCTTTTCTTGAATGCAATGCTTGACCACATTGTCTTTTTTTATTGAGCGGGCTCAAAAAACTATGGTGTCTTTGTTTAGTGATTTTAGATGGAGTTATACAACAATTAAACATTTTATTACACTCCTGACCCACATTGTATACTACCACATTAACACCACAAAATGTAAGTGGTGCTAAAACATGGATTTTCTTGTTGTTTTATATTGCATATTCCAGAAGTGTCTTTTCATATTCTTATTTTTTTTCTCTATATTTTTCCTTATTCATTTACTGTTTTGTTTAGATTTCAGTTTAATTAATTTTCTATTAAAGTCTTCTTAATCTTCTTTGTTTATCATAGTTCTTCCCTATAGAGAAACTAAGACCTCTTGTTCATCGATTAGCCCACATAACCCAAGCGGATTTTTCAACAAATTATAATAATATACCAAGTACATAGTACCTTCAAACATAGGTTCCAATGTTTACAAAAATACTTGGCCGAATATAAGGGGTTGGCATTCCAAGATATTACAAATAATTATTATTCACAATCCCAAAAGGGTTGGAACCATTCATGAGGTTGTTGAATTTGGAATTCTATACTAATTTTGTAATGTTCGTCATGATGCAAATTATGTAGAAGGGTAGTCTTTGTCGTCTCTGTAAGAGTCTTTTTGGGATTTGTATAACAGTTCATAGCTGATATGTATTGACATAAGCTATCTTTGATTCCAACAGAATAGTAAGTAACTATTTTTTTTGTTGAAAAAAAGGAATCGTTGGTGAGGATGATGAGTTTTTCAGCAATGGGAAAGTTTCAGTTCCGCCCATCATCTCATATATCTAACCCAAAACAGATTTGGGATGTTTTATTTTGTAAAATTTGTGATAGAGTGGAGGTTAATGATAATTTTTCTTATATTTTTTTATAAATTCTTAATTTAGTATAATATGTTTTATTGGTGTGATATACCTTATTGGTCCAAGGAGAGGACTAGGGAGATAGTAAAAATTATCACTATTGGTGATTGATTGGATCATGGCATTTAAATTCCATAAGTTGCGTTGGCTTTCCTTGCTCCTACAAGTACATTTTTTATTTATAATTTAGCAAATAAAGGAAACAAGGTGTACTACCATGTCAAGGAATGTTTTTGTTAGTGGCAAGTGATGAAAGTAGCTTAAGCCAATCAATAGGAGTAGGAGAGAATTAAAGGAAGAGTAGCATAAACATATTAGAGTTGGGCATTTAGAGGAAGCATTCCCCCTTTAACAAAGTAAAAGGGAACTTGATAGAATTAACTTTAAACTCTTTGGCATTTTTCCATGAATATTGAACTTCATTATTTCCATATCTCAAATTCACACTAAATTGAGAATGAGAAACATTTGTTTTTAAGTTGTACTACCCTTAATAATGTAAAACTATTTTTTTGGAATTTCATATATAAAAAGTACATTTTTATTGATAATTGTAAAGTTATGCTCAATATTATTACAAAGTAGTTGCTGCAATAATTAATACCATTGGTGAGCATCCTTTTCTTTCAACTTCATCCCCTTATTGTATCATTCTAATTTTTTTTTGGCATTTATTTCATTTTATTTTATTTATTTACGCTTTTTGAACTCGTAATTATAGGTCATTCCGACATATCACTTTAATAAAACATCATTTTATTTAACTAATTTATTTAATTAGTTTTTTTCTTCCTTATTTTTTTAGGGTATTGTTCTTTATAACCTTTGAACATTTTCCTACACACTATTATTTTATTTCGCACTCTTATTTTAGTTGGTGAAATTTTTATGTTAATTTATCCTTATCCCTTTTTCTATTTTTAGTTATATCATCTATCTTATAATTTTAATTTTTAACTTTTGAAATGGAACAAAAAGTTTCGTCAAATGCATAAGATTTTTTACGATAGTATATATAGAATTAGTTAATGTATATGGTGTATTAACTGAAAATCCAAAAACCAAACCAAAAAAGATGTCTACAACATCTGTTTTAAGTAGTCCCAATATCAATATAAAGATCTACCTAATCTTTGAATTATTACCATTGACTAGGATCTTCTCGTTTCACCTTGATCCCATTTTTGGAGTGTTCTATTTTCCTTAGCATTTTTATTTCATTTATTTTTCCTTTTGAATCAATAATTATAGGTTATTTAGTTCATTTTAGTTTTTTTGTTTTACTTTTGGATCAATAATTTTAAGTTATAGCCTTTATATTATTTTACTAAAAAATCTTTGTTTAAATAATTTATTAATTAGTTTTTCTTTCTTATTTATTTCTTTAACAATTGATACTTTCAACAGTTTTCTACTTTCTTATTTTATTGTTGTTTCTTGTGTTAATGCTAACTTTTGTTAATGTGTTGCCATATAGAAGAATGCATTCACTTTACAAACCCAAAAAATGTTTGCAAAGATTATTTTTTTGAGAGAGTTTTTATTCTAATTTTTTAGTAGAACTATTTTTACAATGTTAATGCGAACTTTTGTTAATGTGTTGCCATTTAGGAGAATGCATTCACTTTTACAAACCCAAAAAATGTTTGCAAAAATTAACTTTAAGATTGAACTTTATTGTTTTCATAACTCAAATTCAAATAAAAAGATAAATAATACAAATCCAACATATTAAAGTTGGTAGAGGAAGCATCCGCCCTTTTTCAAATCAAACCATAGGGAATTTGACAGAACTAAAATCCAAACATATTAAAGTCAATAGAGGAAGTATTCACTCTTAACCAATCAAAGAGGATTTGGGAAAGAGATTAAACTTCATTATTTCCATAACTCAAAGTCACATTTTCCAATTCGATATCTTAGCATGGAAAGCTTGCATTACAGGCCAAATTAATAGCCTCCTTAGTTGCTAAGGTTCCAATTATGATGTTTTTGCATACCATATTACTAATATGTACATTCATATTAGACTAGTGCACGGGCAAAGTCAATATTAACAACAAAGTAAGTTACAAAAGCCAATCTTAAGAACAAAGTATGTTACAGAATTTTAAAATAAGCTACAAAACTTCAGTGGTCATATGATGCTTCAAGTGTCCTATGTGTCAAAAATATTTCTCATTAAAGAAAAGTGCACTAAAGTGGGATAAAGGAAGACGTTCAGATAGCTGTAGAATGATGAGCACTTTAGCAGTACAACCTGGGAACTAGAATTTGTCAATGAGGATTGTATTCCCCACGTTGTTCATCCGTCGGTTCTCAAATGTTAAGCCCTTGGCGAAGCCCTTTCCTCCTTGCCATGTTTTGACTCTAACTCAATTTTCAGTGCCTGAGAAAGAAACTCCATTTACAGTGACGTTGCTGACTCCATTACGAGTAGGATATCTCCCAAGAATCCCCACACTGCATAATAATAACCCAAATCGGTTGTCACTGCATTGCATTGAATGCTCATATTATCAGTCCTACTGAAATTTTATCAAACTATTTCACCTGATTCCACGGCCTGGTACGCAGGTAACTTGCTTAATGGCAATAGCGGAAGTTCCTTCCAAAAAAAACCAATACAGTCATCTCCTGCACAGCCAAAGTTAAAGATTTATCTTTAACAAAATAGTTCCCCTTCCTCCAACAATATATTTTAAAACGCTAATGGGAAATATGATCCAGCCGTTCCTATGTTGATATTTCAAAGACTGACATTGGAAGAAGAAGATATGTGAATTCCATCGGTGTTGTGGTTGTCCGCTGGAGCACGGATAGTCAATCCCTCTGCCAGGACGTTGTTAGATGCAGCAATGGATACATGGAACTGCTTGGTGTTGGATACATGGAACTGCTTGCTGTTGATGGAAGTAATGCCTCTCACCACAGTATTCGTAGCGCCCATCAATTAGAGACTGTTCATTACCATTCCACATTGTCAAATTCACATTCATTACAGCATGCTTAAGTTATAAACTCCCAAGTATAAAATACTCAAATGCATATGCGAAAAAATGGCTTGAGAAAATACCATAGAACCGCGTTTCCAGTTTGCACTGCACAGCATCAGCAATATACTTGCACACCGCACAAGGCATCTCCTCGCATATTACAAGCTATTGTCTACACTCTATGGACAATCAACACTAAACAGAAGCCAGTCAACACTAGAGGAGTTAAATAAGCTACTGGATGCAATGCAAAGATTCTCTTTCCTGTACGCCATATCTATTGGATGGAAAATCTGGTTCTAGTCGGGAATAAGAGTGGTTAAATCATATTATGTTTATGCTTCAGAAACTTTAACCAGGCTTCATAAAAATAGAATTACCCTATCCCTCTTTAACCAGGCTTCGTAAAAATAGAATTACCCTATCCCTCCTATGGAACAGATTTTACAGCTGGTAAGGGGTTCTTAAATGCTTTCAAGTTTGGATATTAAAAATTCAGAAATCGAATATGAAAATTTGTGTGAAAGTGTGCCTAAGTTTTAAAAGAATTAGCCGAGCGATTTTGTGCCCGCTTAAAAAAGCTCTTCTTTTGGAATAGAGACTCGTACCGTCTTTGAGTGAGGATGGAGTGCAACTTATTTGAAAACAACATGCAGTGAAGAGGTATGGCTATCTAGCTGAAACTCCTCTATTGATCAACCGACATGAATCAGTATCTTCAATCGAGTTTTGGGTCACCGTGACTAAACAGAAGCCACTGTCGTGCGTCCTTTTTGAGCATGGCTTAATCCTATCATGCCGGCTTCTCCTTTGGCCAATATTTTCAGAAGAAATCCGGGGCCCGCTCGGGTTTTTGCCGTGGTGGAATAGGCAGCCATTACAGGACTGAACAATACCCCCAAATTCGACCATGGCGGGTTCACAAATTCAATATCCCAATCTGGGTTGGGCGGGGTTTTCAATTTCAAATTTGAAATAACTGGGCGGGTTTTCAATTTCAAATTTGAAATAAGCATGCCATTAATGCTGACCGCATAGCATTTGTTGGGCCCATTCGGATGGAGTTTCATGGGATTGTGATCATGAGCATGGCCATGGCCCATGGCCATTGCCAATGGCATGGACGACTGCCCCAACAGATAATCACCGGAAATTTCCCACCGTGAAATATCATACACACGGAGTTACGGAGCATTAAGGCTATGTCAGAGCCCCGCAGCAGCATTAATCAGTCTGCTGCAGGGTGCTTATTGCTTGCCCTTATGTTCCATCTTTTCTGTTTTTTATATTTTAACAATTAAAACCGATCTACAACTATACTCAACTATACTCACCTGTAAATAATAAATTGCCATGAATATTATAATTAGTATTGGCAAATCCAAGTGAAACCATCGTTCTCCTTACGTTCACAATCCCAACGCCAAAGTGGCAATGGATTACGAGTCTTAGATTCGAACTCCAGTTCGTGTGGCACGCCATTTCAAGCGTTACGTTCCACAACTTCTCGCAGCTGCCAAAGAAATCCTTTTCGGCACAAAATGCTGTTGCCACCGGTGAGTAAATAGAGAAACCGTGCTTGCCCAATTAGGATTAGATACAAATTTCGAGTTCATGGCCGCAGTTAGTGTTTTTCTGTCCATGGAGGTTTTCCCAAAATAGGTTTAAGGGGTTTCCGACAATCCCTTTGGTTATTGAAAGAAAAGTGCAACTGTCAAACAGATATAACAACAAGGTACAGGTTGGAAAATAGGGCAAAATTTAAAAGATAGAACAAGAGCACAAGTTTAAGATCCGTACAGACATATGTTTTAGGACAAAGATACAGCACAAATTTGTCTGCTGTGTTTGTTTACTCTGCAGGGCCATGCATCTGTCTTTGTTTTTGGATGATTCTGTTTTTTTTCTTTTTTATGCTTGCTTTGTTTTTTTTTATTTTTGTAATTTCTTTTTTAGTAGGTAATTATTTTGGGATAAAGCCAAGACGCTTCTTTTCATTTCGAGAATAGGATTCAGAGTAAGCTTTAGATTTTTCAGAGCACAACGTTAGGTTATCAAAAATCTCAGTCACATCTCTTAATTTAAAGGATGGTATCCAAAAGCCTTAAATATTTCAGGGGACGAGGTCAAGTCATAACATGACTCAAAACCGTTGCAATATTATATTCATTATGAATTCAACATATCATTTACAGGAATAAAATCTGGAAGAAGTCTAAAAGTGTGACGATTTTTCTTTTTTGGTGAGATTTTAATTGGAATACAGCCAATTTTTTTTTTAAATCTGGTTTTTGTGGCATTCAAATTATGGTTTTGAGTTTAGAAATAGATTCAGCGGCCTTGATATATTATATGGCACTAAGATTAAGCAGTTTTAACTCTGATTTTTGAGAATTTTAAAAATTCCTTTCTATATTCTGTTTAAATCTGGTCGGGAAATGCTGCTGGGAACAGGTAAAATTGTTCCTCATTAGTGGCTCAGTTAGACCATCCGTAAAATTTAGAGGGGAAGGAAACACTTCATCCCACAACTACTCAAACTAAAACCAATTGAAAAAGTAGAAAACTTCATTTTCTTTAATACTTGCATGGTTGTTAGTTCTTTATTTTATTCTGTTGAGATGAGAAAAAGAAACACGGTCAAGAGATCTCTGGAGAGTCGATCATAAAGATTAGGTCGGCATGAACTGAATGAGATGACTGAAAAAAACCAAAAACGAAGGGGATGGGATGGGATGGGATGAAATAGCCACGATTATGTTCAAATGCCACGATTATGGTCCAATGACTTTTAGTTTAGGGCACTTGGTTTCCTGTTTTCTTTTTTCTTTAATTTAAGGGTTTTCCATTTAAGTGTAGATAACAGCTCTGCTCTGCAAAATTAAATTAGAGCCATTTTGATCGTTCCCCAAAACATATGGATTTATTCTTTGGAAAATTGCATGGCTTAACAAAGTAGAGAAATGCTCCGGAAAGAGAGTTTATTTGGTCTTTTTTCACAATATTCTGGATTTTTTTTTTAAAAGAGAAAATTTCTTTTGAAAAGGTAAAGTTATGTTTTCGCAATGTTTTTTTAATTGCATTTGGTGGGTTGCTTGTTGGCTTTGTTCAGAGATCATAGGTTACGTGTTCTTTTTCACTATTTTGGATTTAGTTTAGGAAAAATGCAGGGATCAACACAGCAGAGAAAAGCTTTGTACAGATCATTCATTAACAATTAAGGTCAAACTATGTTCTCCATACCTATTGAATTTTTTAATGCATTGGGTGGTTTGCTGGTTGGCTTTGTTCTAGATAGTACAGATCGGGGTCTGTTTCGTCTTTTCACAATATGTTGGATTTAATATTTGAAAATTGCACATATTGCATAGCAGAGAAAAGCTTCGTAGATATCATTCATTATTCAAAACAATTAAGGTAAAAGTTAAAACCATGTTCTCTATTGGCCCATTGATTTTTTTATTGCATTCCATGGGTTGCTTGACCTGTGCTCGATTTAGTACAGATCATAGCTTATTTTCTATTTTCGATTCCTCCGAATATTCTGGACTTATTCTTGGAAACTTGCAGGACAGATCATTCATGATTTAGTAACAGTTAAGGTAAAGCTATGTTCTCTAATGCATCCATTGAACTTTAAATTGCATTTGGTGGGTTGCTTTCCGGTTTATGTTTTTTTCTAAAAATAAAATTATTGCAATGAAGCGAAGTGTTGTCATACTGTAGATGCAAGTAAATAGAGTGCATAATAGCATATAAGTTTTAAAAGGAAAGGTACTGGAATCACGCCTCTCTTTCTGTCACTCTGGAAATGCTTTTATCTGTTATATATTTGTTGATTGTTATATGCATATTGATGTATATTCACATTATATATTTGTTTTTTTGGATGCATAAGTTTCAATTTCAGTTCCTTTCTCAATTCTTTCTGGGCATTTCATCATATTTAGCTAAATACGACAAGGACATTAGCGCTCCATGGCTCTTCTTTATTCAAGTCATCTCTCTCCATAGTTAATAATAGATGCGAAACCAAAAATTGAGATGAAGCTATGCCAATGCAATACCCTCCAAGTCCAATAGAAAAAGCGTATGTCTACCAAGTAGTGTTGAAATAGCCTGGTTCAGTTTTTGCCCTAATATAAAATTGGCAACAATTAATTCAGATTCGATTGTCACTGCAGCTTTACTTAGAAAATCCCAAATTTAGCCTACCTAGATTGAGCGATTCTGGCAGATGGAGAGTTCCTGTAGATAAAAAATAAAATTCAAACAATACACAGTGACGGTACTTTGTTCAATGGTGAGATTCTGTTAGAAGAAAGAAAAAAAGTGTCTGGGATATGATAAATATGCCATTGTGTATATGTGCCCTGCAATAGATTAAAACAGCAAAGGAATCTTGAATGTGAAACAATTTTAACAACTATTCCATTGATATTATTTGAAATGATGTTTAACAAAACGAAACCAAAGAGTTCAGACACACAACACAGCTGCTGGCTGATTGAAGTTATTTCTTTAGAGAACTGAAATTGCTGTTCAAGCTTCCCAACTTCAAAACGAAATAAGAATACCTCTATTCTTTAAACCCTTGAAGACAGCTCTGCAACCTGAACTGCCATGATGATGGATTATCATTTACTAGCGAATGCCTATCTCAACTCCAGATCATAAAATGGCAGCTTTTAATTACACAATGAGTCCTTTTATTACATATATAGAAGGAGGACTAAGGCTATAAAAAATCCTGTCATAGTAAATCACATTGAATAAGATGTGATAGTATTGATGATAACTGCAGTCTATAAATATATTCTTCTCTCTGGTCATGATTTGGTAACAGTTCTGTGAAGGCAAACATATATATCATATGAGCCATTTTTTCCCTCTCACGTGGGCACATTTACTGCAGTGCTGGTGCCTTTGCCCAATGAAAACATTTTATTTGCACTGATGTGTTTCCTCATCTTGTGAACAACATATGTCCATTGCTCTGCAACACCCATTAGCTTGAACCTGAACCTGAGACTGAGGCTGAAGAAGAAGTCATAGAGTACTGTGAAGAGCCATGAGAACTGGAGAAGGAATGTGATGTGAAAAGAGACTTGATGGAATGGGCAAGGGAAGAGGCAATGGCTGCCTTCACTTGCCCTCTCTTCGGGATATGCCTGGACTCAGAAGGCATACTTATCTTGTGCCTCGAATTGGCCTGGAATGGCATGCTATGTTTCTCTCAAATTCAATAAGTAAATCTACAAACTGAAAGGAATGGATTGGTAGCCAAGGCTAGAGGATGCTATGAATATATAACAAGTCTATACGAGATTTAAGATTGTTGTGAGTGCAGCAGTCAATGATCTACAGGTGACTGCTAATTTTTTTCTATATTATCTTATTGGTTAGGTCGACGCCTATATTCGTCACAATTCAAAAGCAATTTGCTCACGATACTTCACTAAATTATGATTTGATGTGGCCACATATTGACTTGCTCCTCTATGTGATAATTGCGTGGTATTCAAGCAATTTTATATATTATTGCTTGACGTTCAAGCTCTCTTTAGTTTCAGTCAAACCACTGAACTTTCATTTTTATTTAACATGAAGACGACTTGGTTTGAGTGCAATTGAAAACTTTTAAGAGAATCCATAACAACTACAATTTTCTTGGAGAGCAAGACACGATAATCACCATGTGAAGTCGATTGTTAGGAAAATTATCGACATAAATGCCCCACAAATAAAAACACGTTTAACATTTAACATTAAGAGTGTACAAGTCGAATAAAGATGTCTATGAGTACAGTTGCAGTTAGCCTCTAGTGATCCTAAACACTGATTTAGTTCTATTGATCTTAATCACTTATTTAGTTTATATATTGTTATTATTTGAAAGTTTTTTAAAAATGTTCTATATAGTTGAAAATTTGATCCATCTCATTACACAATAATTAATATTAAATAAAATTTATGAAAATGTAATTTTTTTATATAGTCAACATATCCAAAAGGTGTTTATGGTGGGATAGTTAGGAAGGGTTTTGGAAGTAGCACTTTTGATCTCTATCTTAAAATTAATTAAAAATACAGTAACTCGACACAAATAATCTACCTTTCTTTTATTTTGTAAAAAATACTCGTGTTGCATTGGTTTTTGTGATAGGGAATAGCGGGGATGAGAGAGGCATCCCTAAAATGACCAGTGCTCAACCTCATATTTTTACGGGGATTTTTACGAGGATAGTAAGGTTAGGGATGACAATTATAGAGAGAGAGAGAGTACATACTTGGATATTAGCAAAATGCATTTTAACTTTATGGAAATTAAGTGTATTTATTTTAAATTTGCATTAAAGTTGATGATGAGTTTATGGGATGAATATGTGTCTCAAGAATAGCTTATCTTCTTCATGTGTCTTGTTTTCAACGATCATATTGAAAGGCTTTCCCTTTGCAATAGGTTATGCTTTTTTTTTTAAGCAAAAGAACACTTCATTCTATTCCATCCAAGTCAAGATTACAGTCACAGATTTTACAATGCACAAGGTGCTTAAATAGCACCCCCCGAGATCCCAAATCCCAAAACTATCCATGGCATAACCCTCCCAAGAAGAGCCAGAGTGCCAAGACAAAACATCTCTAAGCAGTACATACAGACCTATCCATACTCGGTAAAGAAACAAAACATCTCTGAGCAGTACATACAGACCTATCCAAACTCAGTAAATAAACAAAAAACTAACAGCGTTACCCACAGTGCCCACACAAGCAAAAGTTCTACATCCTATTACATAACAAACGCCATAGAAGGCACCAACCGGAAAAAGGACCCCATAGCAATGAAACAGTAGCAAGTCGAACCAGCCCGACAACAAGCACAGAGAATCATCCTGTCGGCCCCGCCTCATCATCAATGTTCACAACCAGAGGGGCTCCCGTCCCTGCAGCCTTGCCCTGAAGATCAATAACTTTCGGGTTATCCACCTTCTTAGGACGCATCAAGAAGGAAATGCACAATTCTGCCACAATGGCGTCAAGTTTCATATGGATCCAGTTGGTTTCCTCCGCATGTTCCTTGCAACTGTCCTCCAGCTTCTTCAGACGCTGAGAATCCTCCAAAATATCCACCCTGGCCTCCAGGGTCTGGGCAATGAGCGTTTTAGTGACCCAAAACATGACCACCGCTCTGTTGTATAAATCCATCCACCCCTGGTGTTACCAGGGTCATGAATCCAATCAGCCATAGCCACCACTTCCGACGAAAGCTCCTGTTCCCCCACCATTCTCCACAAATTAGCTCCCATCTCTTATAACTCACTCTGTAACGTTTGAGGAAAAAGGCGACGAAAGAAAACCGCAGTCGAAGCAACTCTCCACTGCTCCCTGCTAGGCCCAGCTTGGGCCTTAATGCCTTTGTTCAGATTGCTCTGTTCACCCTGACCATGGCGTCCCCGACGGGCAGGTCGACCTCTCGGAGGCATACTCACAATAGCAATATTACCATAATCCAACCAGCAAGAACACACAATAAAACTTAACAAGGCACAAACCTTCTCGGAATGACTACAGAGATTGCGAAAGTTGACCCTAGTGAAGGAATATAAAGGCAAGACGCCACTCGCAACCATTAAATCCACCACAATGATTCGAGCTCTATAGTAATTCCCCGCGTCCTTAGCAATCGTCATGAAATCATAACACTGATCAGCAACCTCCATTCTAAACATGGGAATTCGATTACCAGTTTCCATCCCACGCTTTAGATCTCTAAGCATAATTGACACAGGTGATGAGGATAGGAGTGAAGGACGAGCAATTAACTTTTTCAGATAATTACCATAAAGCCTCCCGTCACCTCTGCATGCTACTAGTAGTACACCACCGATTATAAACCATCACTTCACTTACTTCGAATACAGGCCAACGACATTATCCATTGCACATCTGTCATTTTCAGCAGTTTGCAAACATTTAGCCCGACATGTGCTCACCGACATGTTGAGGGCCTCTCCATCCCATCCATCATCATGATAGCTGGCACCTTGGTTAGCGAGCACATCTGCCAAACAATTCGCACTTCTCCTCACATGGTGGAAGGTGACGGAGTTCATCGACGTTATGACATTTTCCAGACAGGTAATACGCCATGCCAGCCTCCATGAAGGGGCCAACTTGGCTGCACGAGTCCCATTACACAGACTGGTGGCTAGCTGGATAATAAGTTTTGAGTCACCCTCCACGTGAAGACAATTGATTCCACGCCGAGCCGCCATGCATAAACCCTGCAACATCACCTCACACTCGGCCATGTTATTAGTTTCCTTGCCTAGGTGGCCATAATAGCTATACAAAACATTCCCTTTTTCATCACGCACAACACCACCATAACTAGCATTACCAGGGTTTCCCTTCGACGCCCCATAGAAATTGAGCTTGAGCTAGCTCGGTAATGGAGGAGACCAAACCGCCGAACTTTCCAGAGACGTTTGACGCATGCAAAGGCTCCCAATATGGCTAGGCGACGCCCAAATGCCCCAGTTATGTAAAATACTCACTTCATTCGCTGGTATGTTCATATCTTGCTCCATCCAAGAAATTAATTGCAGAGTCTCTATAATGCCACGCTGAATTTGACTCCATATAACTTTGCATGTCTGATGTTTTCCTGTGAAAATTATTTTATTACGTTCTTTCTACACTTCCCAAACGAGAAAACCTGGGAAAAGCTCCCAAATTCTATTCAGAATTCTCCCTTGGAAGGGATCCTTCCTCCAATAGTTGATCGTTTCCGCAGGGTCAGTTCTAATTCTATCCGACATGCGAAATATCATAGCTCCCTTATCCCATAAGCTCGAGGAGAACCTGCACTCATCCAAAAGATGGGCAATCGTTTCCCCATGAGTCCCACAGAGAATGCAGAAATAAGGTCCCTTGAAGCCTCGCTTAGTGTATTGTCCCACGTCAGAATTTTGCCTTTCAACACCAACTAGAGGAAGAGAGTGATTAGGCCATAATTTAGCTCCCCAGAGGCGCTTCCATTCACTTTCTACAATGGGATTATCCTGACCACCCTGGATGTAGTAAGCTTCCTTCATAGTAAACATACCTTTAGGTCGATATCCCCAGCGCAGAAGGTCCATTCCTATCTAAATTTTGACCTGTCGATGTTGCAATAATTCATGGATTTGCTTTCCTACCTCCTCCCCATAGTTAGCCATCCACTAGTTAAGAGGGTTCCACACACAAAAACCTATGTAATTCGGTTCCTCCTACCAATAATGCTCAACCGTCTGCCAATTATGGTTTGAAGCAGGTGAGTCCGGAGGGATATCATCCACTAGAGTCAGAAGAGTCGGATCTTTTTGCCATGCATCAGACCACATATTACTCGAAGATCCTTGACAAACCTCCCAAAAACTGTGTTTCCTGATCAAATCACGCCCCTTCCTAGCCATATTCCAAATATGCAAACCTTGTTCCAGTCCATCCACCCTGACCCAGTCCTGTTTTTCAAACTACGGAGCATACTTCTTTCCCCAAAAACTAGCCCATTGCTCAGTTGTATGAGTGAGACAACGCCACCAAATTTTAGCTCCACACACAATACTAAGCTTCTCAGGATCCCGGAGACGTAGACCCCCTTCAGATTTAGATTTACACAGAGTCTCCCAATCCACCAGGGGCCATTTTCTATGTTCCGTAGTACTGCCCCACAGAAAGGAGCATTGGATATCTCTGATGTCCTTCAGAACCTACTTAGGAGCTGATAACACTGAGAAAAGATGAAGAGGCATCTCTTGCAGCACAATTTTAACAATGACAACTCTTCCTAGAAAGTTCAAAGATCGGAGCGTCCAGTTAGAGATTTTCTCACTCATTTTACTTAAGAGTTCTTCTCAGGAAACCTTCTTTAGAACAATATCAGATAGGGGAGCACCCAAGTATTTGGTTGGAAGGGAACTCTTCTTGAAACCTAAAATCCTTACAATGTTCCTTTGACTAGCAGGAGGAGTATTAAAAAAGAAAATCAAGGATTTATCCATATTAATAATAAGCCCTGAGGCTCTTAAGAAAAGATTCAAAGCCTTCTTAATTTGTCTTGCTTCCTGAATAGAGGAGTGTCTCATCAGGAGAGTGTCATCAACAAACTGCTGATGCGTTATAGCCTTCTCATATGGTTCGAACTTGAGACCTTTGGTTTTCCCCTGTTCTACTAAATGCGAAATGAGCCTTCCAAGTCCTTCTGTCATGATCATGAAGAGAAAGGGCAAGAGAGGATCTCCTTGGCAGATGCCCCGCGTTGGCTTGAAGACAGCAGCCGGATGCCCATTGATCACGATAGAAAAGAAATCATTGGATGTAAGATTAGCTATCTACTTGATCCAGACCTCACTGAAACCAAAGGAGCTCATAACCTCTTTCATGTAGGTCCAGTTTAGTTTATCATAAGCTTTGGATAAGTCTAACTTCAGGTACATCCCATCTTTCTTCGTGCTCTTTAGAGAGTGTAAGACTTCCTGTGCTAGGATAATACCATCGAGAATTTGTCTTCCTTCTACAAATCTCATCTGTTCCAAATAGATCAAAGAAGGGAGAAGGGGTTTAAGTCGATTAGCCAATACTTTCGTGATGAGTTTATAGATGATGTTCCACAGAGAGATAGGTCTAAACAAGTCAGACCTCTTATCCACCATAGTTTTCGGTATCAAGTTGAGAAAGGTAGATTTTAAAGCAGGGAGAACCCCCCTCATTTTCCGTGATTCTTCCACCACCTGCCAAACTTCATTTTTGATCAAGTCCCAGAAGTGGCGAAAGAAGTTGGCCGTAAAACCATCATGCCCTGGGGATTTACCATCCTCCATTTGGTTAATGGCGATCTCGACCTCCTGGAATTCAATGGAACGAATGAGCATCTCATTCTGCTCATCCGTAATAAGCCTAGGAATTACTTCCTTGATCTCCCGACAAGCCTCAAAACAGTCCACCTGTGGTTCCGTAATCACTTCCTTAAAATGAGTAATGAGTTCCTGCTCTGTATCCTCATGAGAATCAACTATCACCCCATCAGGGGTACGGAGGTTACATATCTAGTTTTGGTGTCTATGTTGGATGGTTTCTCTGTGGAAGAACTTTGTATTCTTATCCCCATCCTTTAGCCACTAGTTCCTACATTTCTGTTGCCACAAAAGTTCTTCTTGAGTCTCTCTCTCTCATATAACTATTCAGAAATGTTTTTTTCCTCCATAGCCAGTTCAGCTGTCAAGCCTATCCGCACGATGCTTTCCTGGACATGTTCCATCTGTCCTTCAATCTTAGCTTTATCAATCAAAATGTTCCCAAAGACATATTTATTCCAACTTTTGATCTTTTGTTTCAACAGTTTCAGTTTTTGTTGAAAACAATACATCTTAGTGCCATGAGGGGGAATAATATTCTTCCACCATTCCTCCACACGAGTTTGGAAGTCTTTATGAGTTAACCAAAAACTCTCAAACCTAAAAGGCCTTGTCATTCTAGTCCCAATATTACTCCAGATAAGGGAAACAGGCCAATGGTCAGACCCTGAAGAGGAAATCGGGCGAGATGACAGTGTCCCCCCTAAAATCATAATTCTTTCCGAAATTAGGAACCTATCAAGCCTAGCAGCCACCAAATGCTCCCCTCCTCTTCTGTTATTCCAGGTGAACCTGTTTCTCCCCATATCAACATCAATAAGATTACTAGTCTCAATGAATTCATCAAACAGGGTATTTTTAGGAGTCAGGATTCTTCTGCCCCCTTTTTTCTCCAACAGTGACCTGATCAAATTAAAATCACTTCCCACAATCCAATGAGTCCCTTCAAAGATTCTTCTAAGCTTAGTTAAACTGGTAATGAAATTACTCTTCTCCGGATAACTCCTCGGCCCATACACATTGGTAATAATCCCCCACACATTAGAGCCTACAAGATGAAATACAGCAAAGAGACTAAACTTGGTAGAGAGAAAGTCAGTGAGGGACACATGCCGAGGGTCCCACAGTATAGCCATTCCTCTAGAATGACCAACAACATCCATCGCCATACACTTACACTTTTTCATATGCTATGAATATTTAGTTCCAGTTGTGCTCCCGAACACTTAGTTTCTTGTAACAAAACAATAGTAGGTTTTTCCTTCATACTTTTACGTTTCAGAGTTTTTCTTTTGTGAGGACCATTAGTCCCTCTAATATTCCACGAAACAATTTTCATCAAGTACTGTATCTCACAGAGAGTCGAGCTTCCTGGATCGTGGGGTACTGACCAGAGTCAACCAATCAAGCCCCAATTTCCCCTATTCGCTCCCTGTTGGATCTCCTTCCCCTCTTCGATCCTCCTTTGAATTTCATTTTGCTCTCCTTCAATTTTAGGGGACCAATCCCCAGGCTGGGGGTAGGTTTCATTTTAAGAATCGCGTCCTTCAATATCTTAAGTTGGTTATCCGGGATAGAATGAACCTCAATGTTTTTGCAGGCCTCTTCGATGCTATCAAGATCCAAGTCTCCTAGTTCCATCTCCTCTATTTCCTCCTCCATATGCTCTACTTCCAGAGGGTTTTTCCTAACATATTTATTCTTATTACTGATCTCAAGTATCACTGCTGGACTTTCAGCCTCGGGATGAGGAGATTCCTGAGCTACCAAAGGAATAGGAGGTTCTGGCAGATCGGGATCCAACGCAGCAAAGCAATTCGTACTAGGTCCTTTATTCCTCAGTTCATAACCATTATGCCTCCTTCCCGTTCTTCCCCAATTAGAGATTTTGGTAAAACCTTCAGAATCTTGATGTTCCTGAGGTTTGCTACCCAAAATTTCCACAGGGAGATTCAGATGACAATCCCGAGCCATATGTCCATGGGTATGACATTGACGACACCGAAAAGGTACATGTTCATAATCTAGGGTTTGAAACCACTTAGATTCTTCCCATGTCAATGTGATCCCCTTTGGTAAGGTTTTAGAAATATTCACGTAAACACATAGACGAGCATATGACACATACCTTCCTTGCTTAGTTTGATCAGAGATTTTCACAAAATGCCCTAGAGTGCCTCCAATAGCCTTTAGGATGTCGGGGTCCCAGTATTCAGTCGGTAATGAATAAAGTCTAATCCAAACCAGAGCTATTGACAGATCTTCCTTGTCGGGGTTAAAATGATCCTTCCATATGCGTAAGAATAACCCTACTGAGTAGTAGAAATAAGGTCCTCCCTCAAATACCCGGTTCTTGTCTTCCACATTTAGAAAAACCACAATAAATAAACCCTTAGAACCTAGTAGGAGATCAAAGTGACCTTTAGGTTTCCAAGTAGAATGAATCCACCACGTTAGAGCTTTCTCCAAGGGCCAAATGCCCATGAATTTACCAATTAATGCATGATCCGTCATGTGCTGAATTCTCTCCTTAACCCGTGTAGGATTCACCGAGATGGCTGGAGTACTAAGTGATTTAGGGATACAAGACCCCTACCCCGTGTTTCCTGGATCAGATGCATAAAACTCAGCCTGAGGACTGCAACCCTCTCCTCCGATTCCTTCCTCCTGAAGTTGCACTGTCATAATCTCCTTCATCGTTTCCTTCTCATGCCATGGAGGAGGGGAAGGGCCCCTCCCCTGAGTTCGTACCATCCTACCACCACCACTCACCCCGAGCCACAGCACCATGCCCATCCTTCAGACTGCAAGCAAGCATTCGTTGGAGGCAATCACTTCTTGGAGCATTCCTCTCATTGGATCGCTCTCATATCACCTCCTTTGCAATAGGTTATGTTGATATAGGTTCTATCAGTTTTTACAGCTTCGTTGAAATCCATTGCAAAACACTTTGGGATATGCAAACATTTTGTAATGAGATTTGATTCATATTTAAGATTAAGAAGATGATTGAGTAAGAATTTATTCAAACAATTAGCATCCAATCCCAGTCACTACTAGTATTCAAACAACTTTTCACAATGCCTAAGGTTGGGATGGTGGAATAATTGAAATTGAATAACTTTTGTACACCCATGTACAACATGTAAAAGCTAAGATGACTCCAAAAATGAGAATAAAAAGAGTAATAACCACAAAGATTAGGCCTTTAAGATGTTGCATTTCTTGGTTTGTTCACATGGAGGCTTTGCATGCTTGTAATGATGTGACTGAAAAGACAATGATAAATCACCAGAAACCCAAATCAAAACATGGCCCATGTTTTGAGCTGCAACTTGTACAAATTTTGATTTAGATTTGGTATAATACAAAAAATGGATTGGAAATGATCATATTGTCCAATTATCAATATCCATTTTCAAAATTGAAGATACATGCTGAGAGCATTCACAAAAGCTGCATGGAGTGTCCTTAAAATATATGTAAAACATCCTCGAAATTTGACAGGAAAGTACCTCAAATATACTCGGAGCATCTTGGGTATGGCCAACAAGCCTCCAATAAAGTCCCCAACAAATTAGGGATGTTTTCTAGGGGTTCCCAATTCATCAAAACAATGGAAACTTAACTATAGTCTACAAGAAAGCATGAAATAAATACATATAAGTAAGAAAGCATGTTAGGGTACTTTGCAGGGTGTATCTCATTGGGTGGTCATTATCCAGTGTGCGGGAGAGCCTTTAAGACTCTTATAGGCTATATTTTATCATTGTGATGACGATATGCACCAGAAAAACAATCCAACAATATGCATAGGAAAAACAATCTTGCCCTCTTGCAACCGATAGAGCTATGCATGCTATGTTGAACATCGTGGGATGGTATTTGGATGGTATCGATTTGCCATGCCAAGCATGCATCTTCGCTATGATGAAAGCGCAAATTTAAAATTTAAAATTTCTTTAAGCTTGCCATAGAGAGGGAACATAATTGGAGGGAATTCGGCATATCCATTTTGAACTTGACAATTCTAGAATTGGTGGTGAGGGAATATCAAGTTCATTCCCTACTGGGAAACAGGTTGCTAAGCCGAGCGAATGAAAGGAGTTTTAGTAAATTAGTTTCTATATCTTGGTTTTGTGTATTGAATTGAATTATGTTGATCTAATAATGATGTTGCATGTAGCCTCCCATTCCCTTTCACTTTCCGAAGCGAACTGATGAACCACTAGAATACCCATTTGAAGAAGCACTTGCTACAAATGGGGATCGACCCTATGATGCACAAGCCCAAATCCGAATCGATTATTGCAACTGGTGCTCAGTCGTTCAATGGGTCAATGAATGTGAGCCGTATGGAGCAGTGGGAGAGCACTCACTTGGAAGCCGAATCTAGGTTGGTGTGCGAGTCCAAGCTCAGGGCCAGGGGTCAATGTCAATGTTAGCTTAGATATATTTAATAGGCTGCAGAGTGCTAGTCAAGGGGTCGATTCTGATAAAGAAGAATCAAAGACTCTCAATTGAACTTTGTCGATAGCTTTGAATATCTGAAAATAAAACATAAATGGGACAAGTTCTTCGACTTGATGTATGGAACTAAATTAGACCAATGCAATTCATTTGCGTTGGGAGGTTTGTTAAGTGGTTATAATCCAATGGTGAATGGTCAGAGCGAGGACTGAGCCAATAACACAAGCTATCTCAACCTTCTACAACAATTCATGTATCCTGCTCAAGACAACATAATTCTTTATAATGAAGCCAATAAATTGGTGGAGAGATAGAAGAATCGACAAGCTAATGCAGTAGCCACCCCTTAGCAGAATGCTTATCACATAGACCAACCCGAGAAATTGTGATGAGAAGAAACCAACTATGGTATCTGAGAAAGCTCAGTGATATCCAAAGCTTCAGCCATGAGGAGAATGTGGAGCTAGCTGATAGCCACCATGGGCTTTTGTTTACCTCGGTTATGTTAAATGATGGGAATCGGTCCAGCGGAAAGCAAAATTGAACAAGGAGTTGTCGCCAATTGTGATAAAGTAGAGAATTTTGATAGCATTCTCAACAAGTTTCAACACATTCATTCAAATTAAATTAGTAGCAGTGGCGGGTTCAAGCCCGGTTCGAGCTATGATGGTTTTAATGGTGATATGATTTTAGATCTGGTAGTGACTCCTCCCTAATGGCCATTCTACTGTTGTTTGTGGCAAGAATAGATCCGTGAGTGGGATGTCTGTTTGATGATAATAAAGAATAGTGGAGCAATATGTTCAGTGTTTGCAATTCTCTTCATAATGGCAACCAATGGAGTTCAGAGTATGTAGGCGATTTTAATTGACTAGATTATGTCGAGATTGACTGAAGATGAACTCAATTTTGTAAATGGGAGTGTTCTTTGAAAGATAACAATGTGAGAAAGAAGGCTCTGGGGTACATAACCATGTCTATAAATTTATTTACTCTCTTGCAGATCGAAAACGACAATGATCACGTGACTTCATCCTTGTGAGTTCTCCAAGGCCACATGGGAATTTGTTGAGCATGATCATTTGCAAATCTACAAAGAAGTTTCGTGAAAACAAACTCTAGGAGATGATATCAACCAAGTTTTCATCAAACTCATACATAAGGGAGGAGGCCTAGATCTTACAACACGTTAGAGGTTGAACACACAACTCAACACCTTGTACACAATTTGGCTAGTAAAGCATTTCCCTTGCAATTGAAGCATATTTATTCCTAAGATCATAAGGTTGGAACAAATGAGCTTCATTCAAGGTCGTTACAACTTATTGTCATCACTATATTGAAAGGCATGGAATGGGCTCAAACATTCTGACTGATTAATGTCGATATGACCCAATGAACATATGTGAGTAAATGTATATGATATGACTCCAAAGGGGGCATATATAGGGGTAAATGTTGTTAAAGTTAGTGCAGCTGCGAGACCCATTCTCAGAGAGGATGGTACCCTAGTCAGTTAACTAGGGTTCCTGGTTAGTTAACACAAGTCCCTAGAAGGTACACTAGGGACCCCAGTTGGTACACTAGGGACCCCAGTTGTGTAATACCTCTGGATGAGACCCTTGAACCGATCATATGTATGATGTAAATAATGATATGCAAATGCTTGTATGGCAAGAAAAATGTATATTTTGTGATTATTAATAATAAAAATTGTAACTAGCTGTGACTGAGGCAAAACGCTGAAAAGATCGGGGACTTATATATTCACCAGAGTCAGCAAGGGGGTTAAAAGGCCTTAGGTGGGGGAAACCTTTGCTATGACCCTTTTATAATCCTAAGTCCCTAAAAATATCCAAAGTTTTGACTAAGTCATAATTCCATATAAATGACTTTAGTTATGTTTTTAAAATCATAATTATCATTTAATTATGATTTAAGTGGGATTAGGGGGAGAGCTTATATGTTTTTATTTTTAAATAAAAATAAAAATAATAAAGTGTGAAACGTGGGTCTCTTAGAGAGCCCACATGGTTTAAACTTGTCATGCATTTAACTTATGCATGCAAGTGGGAAAATGATTCAATTCCTTCATTCCGGGAAAAAGAAGGGGCAGGTATGAAATTATTGGTGCCTGGGAAGAAGTTTGAAAGAAAAAGAGAGAAATTTTGCAGAGAGCTTGCAGAGTTGCGAGTGCACAAGCACATGAAAAAACTAAGTCACGAGCAAAGGATACTTTGGTGATTGAACCTACCTAAATTATCCATGAACCTTTGATTGTTTAAGGTTTTTTTTTACTGTTGTTTTGTGGTCAAGGAAATAGTGAATTGTACATAAATTGTTCTGGCGGATTTCCTATGCACTGGTTAAGCTGTGATGGTTTTCACTGTGGTGTGATTGGAATGAAACCAGGATGAGAAGTGTATGGTTTGGCATAGAATTAGATTAAGTCTGTATTTCTTGAATGCCTGGAAGTTTTTGTGAACCTCTGAAAACTATGAGGAATTATACACGATAAACCTGTGATGGAATGATAGTGGGTGGAATGAATGATTTGCTGGTGAATTCACAAGTCCCAGCTCAAGGGTGGTGTTCTGCTGAGAGATTAATGAGCAGAACTACCTATGGTTAGGTGGAGCGTGGCTTCCACGAAGCCAGTTGCCTGTGTTAATCCTTCTTGCAGATAAGTTTATTTCCTAGAAATTATGTTTAAATTTCTTAAAGGCTAAATTATTTACCGGCTAAAGATTTGCATGATTTACTTGTTAAATTTCGTGAGTTTCTGTGTGAAAATGTTAATTCACTGCATAGTTGTGTTTTGTTTTACTGTGCAGCTCCTACGTTCAAGGAAACAATTATGCAATTCTGTGAGAATGTAATTCACTGCATAGTTTTGTCTTGTTTTACTGTGCAGCTCCTAAGATGAAGGAAACCAGTAAATTTGAAATTATAAGTCGAACTTAATTGGGAAAAGAAATAGAAATGGCTTGACTTAAATATTTAATAAAGTTTTGTTGATTTAGTCAATTATGAGTTCGACCAATTTTTCTAATGGGTGAATTGATTCATTAAAATCAAATTTGTTTTGGGTTAATAAAAACCATGGGTTGATTTGTTTAGTTGAAGAGATTAGGTGTTTAAGCCTTAATTGTATTTATTAAATAAATGGTAAACAATACCTTGAGTTAAGGCATGTTTTTAGGAGCCTTGTAGTGAGTGGTATTGTTGATTTGAAAACCACGGGTTAGAGTGGTATAACTACAAATTTATGATTCAGTCCAAGTTAGACATATGTGAATGTAATATCCCAAATTTTGACCCCATCTCATTTAACATGTAAATGATGTAATATAGTTATGAAATCGTGGTGAGGAGCTCAAGGCCAAGGCCCCACCATCAATTTAGCGTTAAAATTTATGCATATGGTTTGCATGCTAGCCAAGCGCAATAGAAATAATAAATATCATGTAAATATGCATTTTAATAAAAATACCCACAACTAGCTATGCAATGCAATGCAACAAGAATATGGGGGCATGATTTTTACAAGGAAATGGGAGGGAAATATTCAAACCCTTGAGCCAATAAATTCAAGCCAAGTGTCAATGAGAAAACCCATGAACCTTCAACTATCCATGTTGACTTTTGTACCCAATCATTTATTTCTCCCAAGAATTGGTTGAAGTAATTATTATTTGGGGAAATGGAGAGGTATGGCTGTCCCATTTTCGTGTATGGAAAAGCCCCCATTTTGGAAATTTGTGTTTCACTTCTTGGGCAAGAAAATAGTCACAAATTTTCTCCCTAAGCCGTTATTTCATCAACCAATTTTTCTCTCTCACGAGTTCTGAGCTACCTGGGCGTTTTTCCTCATGTTTTCCTGAGTTTTCCTCCATTTTTCTCTAGCTAGGAGGTTGTTTTTGTGTTGCAGAATGTCTGGGAGGAAGGGAGTCACAATTTGGGGGCCTATAGAGGTCGTTTTTTTCCCTCTGAATGCCCATATGCCTGTTGGGAACTCGTTTTTTTTCTCCTTGTGGTCGTTTTTCTTTCCCACAACTCGTTTTGGGGTGTGCCATGAGTTGGAAGAACCAATAGGAATCATGTTTTGTAAATCCCATAGTAAAAATGTTTATCCATGCCAACAATTGTGCTTGCTGTGTGTGGAAAGAGTATGTTGGGGCATGAGTTATGGGTTTCCATTGCTTTGGCTTGAGCTTGAGTGCAAACATCCAGAAATGAAGAGGGTTCAGAATTGGCTTGATAAACCCAAATATGGATTGGCTTGGCTTAGATGAGGTAGCCATTTGTTGTGCATCAGTTGAGTGTTCTCATTCTTTTTGGAAATCATGCCCAAATCGGGGGTGGCAATTGTTTTGAGATATTGATAAACACAATTGGCCTATGGCTGGGCGAAACATTGCAGCTGCATAGTTAGTTGCTCGGGACAACTTTACCATCAAGATAAGTATTCTCTCTGTGTATTAAACTCTGCAATGTTTTTAATTATTGTTTGTTCTGATTATGTTGATGAATGCATGTAAAAAGTGTGTGGATATTTATTTTACTTCCTCTTTGTTTATTTGATTATGCATCTGCACACATGCATTTTACTTGTTTTATGAATTCTCGATGATACATGGGGCTATGTTTTTGTAAAAGCTCATAATTGTTAGTGTCATGTTCCATTCCTTGCGTTGGATCGATGGGGGGGACGTGGAAATGAATATGCTTAAGTTGAAGTTATATAATTGGGACCGTAGTCGGTAGAGGATTTAGTCGATTAATGGACTACGTTATTACGATCAGTAATTTTTATTTATTATAGTTTTATAAGAGATTTGTTGAATTGATATTTCATTGATTTAATGAAATGAAAATATCCATATACTTGGAAAATAAATATTTTTCCTTGCCTTAAGGAAATATTTGAGAATAATGAACAAATATTTCTAACGCAACTCCTCCTAACTATCAATTGTTCCTACGTATGACTACATTCAAACAAAACAAATATTTGTTTAAGTCGACTACATTCATAAATGACAAATATTTGTTTAAGTCGAAGTAGACTATATATTTATATTTATGTTTAAGTCGAAGTATAACTACATTCAAACATGACAAATATTTGTTTAAGTCGACTACATTCAAGCAGGACAAATATTTGTTTAAGTCGAAGTAGTCGAGAGTTTCAACTTTCTAACGCAGCTCCTCCTGCGTATGACTACATTCAAACAGGACAAATATTTGTTTAAGTCGAAGTAGACTATATATTTATATTTAAAAGCTCACTATTTTCATATTTGTCAGGTTAGTCGGCAACCGACAAATATTTATTCAAGTCGAAGTAGTCTATATATTTATATTTAAAAGCTCATTATTTTCATAATTGTCCGGTTAATCGACAATCGACAAATATTTGTTTAAGTCGAATTAGACTATATATTTATATTTAAAATCTTATTATTTTCATAATTGCAGGGTTAGTCGGCAACTGACAAATATTTGTTTGAGTCGAAGTTAGACAAGTATTTGTTTAAGTCTAAGTTAGACAAGTATTTGTTTAGTCGGTTAACCGAATGATTGTATTAACTAGACCGTAGTTGGATCTCGATCGTAGTTTATGAAAAATGGTCGGAATTCCTAAGAATAAATTTTATAAGGAAAGATTTATTCATATTATTTATGGGCCAAAATTTATTATGGTTGAATAAATTTATTTAATAAAAATAACATAATTTGGTATTAGTATGGGTGCATAAATATATGCCTTAATCTTTTTATTTTACGTGAAACTTACTATACAGTATGTTTCGAAAGGAAAAAAAATAAGTCGAAGTTCTATTTACTTTTAACCTAATTAATGGGTAGACAAATAAATAAAGGCATGTTGATTTAAATTTTTTAAAATGTCTATGCTCTAAATTTGTGTAGTTTTACGTGTAGTCCATAAGCAAGAGTTTTATTGTACACTTCTTACTGTGAAGGGGGTTACTATTAACTTTGCATTTGTGCATTAAATTATTTTGTATGAATTTTATTAAACAAATGTCTCATAGATTAGTCTATGCTTCTGATATTATAACTTGTATGCATTTGATAAAAGATTTAATGGGTCTTTTGAAATATTTTATGCTTCCACTATTTCATTTCATAGTTAATATGCACTATAAAATGCATTTGTCGAAAGGCCGTGTTATAGCTTGGTATTAGAGCTGAGGCTATAGCCCTTGAACCTCTGGGATGATGGCTTGCTTTTGGAAAAAAAACTTAATATATAAATGCGTTCGTTATTTGATTAATGTTGTTCATCACGAGTAATTGAGGTTACCATTCGTGATGTTTTGAAGTTTTCTTTGCCTCTTTACAAATTTTGCATGATTAAAAGCATGGGAAAAATATGCATTAGTTTAATTGTATGTGTTTTTTATTTTTGAAATGGTGCTTCAGATATAGTGACCAGCCTACATGGCACACATCAGAAAGAAATGGATGCATTCATGGTGTTTCAATGTGTCAAAATATGTAATTTGGTGCTGCATATTGAAAAAGAGAAGTGAAGAGAGAAAAAACTAAAGAATAAAAGGTTATACAAGCCAAGAACGAGTATCCTTTGGTAGTTTGCATTGAGGATGTGTATCCTCTGATGAAATATTATGTAAGTCGAGGAAGAATATCATTTGGCAGTTTGCATTGAGGTCGTATATCATATGATTGAAGGTATGTTTCTCTAATTAAAGTATGCAAGCCGATGATGGGTATCCTTTGGCGAGTTTCACTGAATGATTTTTTTTCTAATTAAAGACTATGCAAGTCAAGGAAGAGCTTTTTTGGCTGATTGCATTGAGGATATGAATCCTATGATTAAAGTTATGCAAGCGAAGGATGGGTTTCCTTCATCCGATTGCATTGAGGATGTGAATTCTCTACAAGAGCAAAAGACTAAGCAAGTCGAGCATCTGCATTTCAAAGAGCAAGAGACTAAGGAGCAGGAAAACCACAGTGGTGGAACTCTAAATTGGGTGCAGACTAAGAGGGGGAAACTCTTACTCTTCTTTATCTATTTTATTTGCTTTCTACGAAAAGAAAAGTTATTGAAATGCATGCTACAGTTGAAAAGTTGTTGTATTTATTTTTGTTGAAATAAACAATGAATGCTAAAATAGTTAAATTTCTAAAAATTAAATGAAGATGAATGGATTCATTTGTATGCATATGTCGAGTTAACCATGAAAGCATTCTGAGCAAAAATATATATATCTGATCTTTCATAAATAGGATGGCCTAATTGTATTACTATACTAGCTTAATGAAATTATGGTAATTGATTGCAAGGGAAAGTATTCATCTGAACGTTATTGCTACTATATAAAGTTAAAGAAGCCTGAAGAAAATCACACAAATTGAAGATTGCAGTTGATCATATTTTTCTCTATGTTTTTCAAGAAATGTTTTGAATCAGCTATGGATTCCAAAAGTGCTCAAGCAAAGATAGCAAGAATGATGGTAGCTGAAAGAAAGAATTATTGAGGTGATCAGTCCATATGTTGAGTTGGAAGGTCCAAGCCAGTAGGAACAACATGAAGAGGTTTGATCGACCTGATCCAAGTTTCAGAGGTCAACTTGAAAGACATAGTGCAGGAGGATCACTTGCAACATTTTGAAAATCTTGTTCATGTATTTTGGACAAAGGAACACCGAGGACGGTGTTGAATTTATGGGGGAGGGGAATGTAATACCCCTGGATGATACCCCTGAACTAATCATATGTATGATGTAAATATTGATATGCAAATCCTTGTATGACAGGACAAATGTATATTTTGTAATTATTAATAATAAAAATTATAACTGGTTGTGGCTGGGGCAGAATGCTGAAAAGATTGGGGACTTGTGTATTCACCAGAGTCAGCAAGGGGGTTAAAAGGCCTTAGGTGGGGGGAACTTTTGCTATGACCCTTTTATAATCCTAAGTCCTTACAAATATCCAAAGTTTTGGCTAAGTCATAATTCCATATAAATGAATTTAGTTATATTTTTAAAATCATAATTATCAATTAATTCTGATTTAAGTGGGATTAGGGGGGAGAGCTTATATGTTTTTATTTTTAAATAAAAATAAAAATAATAAAATGTGAAATGTGGGTCTCTTGGAGAGCCAACGTGGTTTAAACTTGTCATGTATTTAACTTATGCATGCAAGTGGGAAAATGATTCAATTCCTTCATTCTGAGAAAAAGAAGGGGCAGGTCTGAAATTATCGGTTCCTGGGAAGAAGTATGAAAGAAAATGAGAGAATTTTTGCAAAGAGCTTGCAGAGTTGCGAGTGCACAAGCACATGAGGAAATTGAGTCACGAGCAGAGGAGACTCTAGTGAGTGAACCTACCTAAATTATCCATGAATCGTTGATTATTTAAGGTTTCTTTTCACTGTTGTTTTGTGGTCAAGGAAATGGTGAATTATACATAAACCGTTCTTGTGGATTTCCTATGCATTGGTTAAGCAATGTTGGTTTTGACTGTGGTGTGATCAGAATGAAACCAGAATGGGAAGTGTATGGTTTGACATGGAATTAGCTTAAGCCTGTATTTCCTGAATTCTTGAAAGTTTTTGTGAACCTCTGAAAACTGTAAGAAATTACCCATGATAAACCTGTGATGGGATGATACAAGTTGGAAGGAATGATTTTCTAGTCAATTCACAAGTCCCAACTCGGGGGTGGTGTTCTATTGAGATATTAATGAGAAGAACTACGTATGGTTGGATGGAGCGTGGCTGCCATGAACCCAGTTGCATGTGTTAATCCTTCTTGCAGATAAGTTTATTTCCTAGAAATTCTATTTAAATTTCTGAAATGATAATTAATTATTTACGGGTTAAATATTTGTATGATTTACTTGTTAAATTTCCTGAGTTTGGATATAAGTTAGGAATTCATATTTTACTTGGATTATTTCATAGGCAGGAAATGAGTACAAGTTTAATTATCTGATATTTAAATTTTATGCAAGCCTATTTATTTATATTTAAGTTGAAGTCGAAATTCATTTCGTGTGCAAATTGTTAATTTCCATGTTTGAAATTGTAATGTTTAATTAAACTATGTCAAAGAGCACAATAAAAGAATGGATCAATAAACTTGAATTTTATCCATTTCTATTATTTTTCATTAAATTAAATTATTATGGCAAAAATAAAATTGTATTGTGAAAATGCTAATTCACTGCATAGTTTTGTTTCTCCAAACTCCAAAGTTCAAGGAAATAGTTATGCAATTCATTAAGGATTATAGTCGGGGAGAAGAAATAGAAATGGCTTGACTTGAATATTGAATAAAGTTTTGTTCATTTAGTCTTATGGGTTCGACCAATTTGTCTAATGGGTGAATTGAAAATCATAAACTGATTTGATTCATTAAAACCAAAGTTGTTTTGGGTTAATAAAAACCATGGGTTGATTTGTTTAGTTGAAGAGATTAGATATTTAAGTCTTAATAGTATTTATTAATTAAATGATAAACAATATCTTGAGTTAAGGCATGTTTTTAGGAGCCTTGTAATGAGTAGTATTGTTATTTGAAAACCACATATTAGACTGGCATAACTACAAATTTATGCTTTAGTCCAAGTTAAAGATATAAGAATATGCTTAAGTTGAAGTTATATAATTTCTACCGTAGTCGGTGGAGGATTTAGTCAGTTAATGGGCTAAGTTATTACGTTTGTAATTTTTATTTATTATAGTTTTATAAGAGATTTGTTGAATTAATATTTATTTGATTTAATGAAATGGAAATATGCATATACTTAGAAAATAATTATTTTTCCTTGCCTCAAGGAAATATTTGTTTAAGTCGAAGTAGACTATATATTTATATTTAAAAGCTCACTATTTTCATATTTGTGGGGTTAGTCGGTAACCGACAAATATTTATTTAAGTCGAAGTAAACTATATATTTATATTTAAAAGCTCACTATTTTCATAATTGTCGGGTGCAACCGACAAATATTTGTTTAAGTCGGATTAGACTATATATTTATATTTAAAAGCTCATCATTTTCATAATTGTCAGGTTAGTCGGCAACTGACAAATATTTGTTTGAGTCAAAGTTAGAAAAGTATTTGTTTAAGTCGAAGTTATAGACAAGTATTTGTTTAGTCGGTTAAGAGACCGATTGCACTAACTCGACCGTAGTTTATGGTCGGAAATCCTAAGAATAAATTTTATAAGGAAATATTTAGAAATATTATTTCTGGGCCAAAATTTATTATGGTCGAGTAAACTTATTTAATAAAAATAGCATAATTTGGTATTAGTATGGGTGCATAAATATGTGTCTTAATCTTCTTATTTTACTTGAAAATTAGTGTATAATAAGTTTCGAAAGGAAAAGAATAAGTCGAAGTTCTAATTACCTTTGACCTAATTAATGAGTAGACAAAGAAATAAAGGCATGTTAATTTAAATTTTTAAAAATGTTTATGCTCTAAATTTGTGTAGTTTTACGTGTAGTCCATAAGCAAGAGCTTTACTGTACAGTTCTTACTGTGCAAGGGTTACTATTAAATTTGCATTTGTGCATTAAAATATTTTGTATGAATTTTATTAAACAAATGTCTCCTAGATTAGTCTATGCTTCCAATATTATAAGTTTTAAGCATTTGATAAAATATTTAATGGGCCTTTTGAAATATTTTATGCTTCTGCTATTTCATTTCATAATTAATATGTACTATAAAATGCATTTGTCGAAGGCGTGTGTTACAAGTTGTCTCATGGGTTCTTGCTTGGGGACCAAGCAGGTTGATGCCATGGCAAAGTCCCTAGTGTGTGGCTAGGGCCCCTATTTGTATCTAGGGTATTCTAGTCTGGGACTTGACAGTTCTTGGTCACGAGGACCAAGCAGATCCTACAGGTTAAGACAAATACCTCCTAGTACGAGACCAGGTAGATTCTTTCTCATGAGGACCAAGTAGTTCATGCAGGTACATACGTGGTCAGTTAAATAGGTGGATCTTGGTCAGTTAACCAAGATGATGATGTGTGATTCCCTCCTCTCCTAGGTCTTCGAGATGGTTGAGCTAGATGGTCTTCCCAAGGGACTAGCCACCCCTTGATGGAGTCACTAGCACTTGAACTCAAGAACAGTTAGGAGGACCAAAGGATCACATCATCCAGTGTGGACCTTCCTTATATAGGGATGATGAAATTTTAGTTAGTGTATGAAACACTTGTACATTTGAGAGAGACATGATTGGTTGTACCCCCACCATGGTTGTTCACCCTTGGTCTTTACACCTTGTTGATTCTTGGTCTTGTGGTTAGAAAGGTTATCTACCCACATTGGCTTGTCTTGACTCTTATCACCTTGATGTGTTGGTCTTTTGGATATTAGGGTTACTTACCCACCTTAGTGGTACACCCTTTTGTCCTAGGGGTTGTGGGTCATGTACCCATTCTTGTTTTATGATTTGACTTGTACCATTTGTTGGTCCTTGTACCCTCACCTAATTAATTTATATGCGGAGTGAGTTGACCCTAGTACCCACCTAAAGACACCCTAATTATATTTTATATTTATATAAAGTGACTTTATTGTTTTGGTGTATTAACCCTTATGTGCTAGTACCCACCTAAGACATCTTAATTATATTTTATTATTATAAGTGGTTTGATGTCTTAACCTCTATGTGTTGGTACCCACCCTAATTTATGGAGCCCTAACTTAAATATTAGTTTATGATGCTTCTAGAAGTTTTTAAGATTCTATTTAATGATGTCTAATTCCCTCATTTGACATCTTCTTATCATTATCATATCAACTCTGATTTTATGTTGCTTGACATCAAGGGTTTTTGGGGTTATTGTTGCTACTTACTCACTAGTTTTTGGGGTTATTGCTGTTGCTTACTCATTGTTTAGGCGTCCACCTACTGCTGGAGATTAACTCATATCAGATATGATCTAAGTAATTGTTTAAAAGGATTTTATGATGCTAGGGTTCGCTATTTCCATCATTTGAGGATTGTTTCTGCTAGCCGTGAAAGTGTGGAACCCTATATCTACCTAGTCGTGAACTTGTTGAGTCTCGATATACCTGCTGGTAGTCTTGATTGAGGTCCAATCTGTTGTTGTGGTCTGCCTAGGGGCCGATCTATTAATTGTCTACTTGGTGGAACCATGTTGAGGTATGATCTGACTATTAAGGCCTTATTGGGGTTGGATCTGTCTGCTTGAGGTATTATTGATGTTTGATCTGCTGTTGTGGGGTCTGATTTATCTTTTGAAACCCTTGTTGAGGCTCGATCTACCTATTGAGACTTTGTTGGAAGTTCGATCTGCCTTAGTGCTACCCACTGGAGTTATACTGAGCCCTAATTGATAAGGCCATATCATGTTGAGTGCATTATTGTGGGGGATGTGAGCCCTGTTGGTCTTATCTAGCTCGTTGGGTGCTTTTTGTGGTGCCCGTGAGGTTTGTTGGTCCTCAATCTGTCTGCTAGTTGCATTTTTTGTGGAGGTCGTGAGGCTTGAGGGTCTTACCTAGTCTCCTGAGTACAGAATTTTTGTAGCCGTGAGCTCTGTTGGACATATCTATACTGCAAAGACCTTATTAAGGCCAGATCTATACTGCTAAGACTTAATCTATGTGCTGAGATTTTATCTGTGGTTTAAACTCTATGCTAAGACTTTGTTTATGGTCAAACCTATGTGCTGAGACTTATTGAGCTCTGTTCTACTGTACTGAGTCTTGTTTTGGATTGCCTCTATGTTCTGACTGTCATTAACCATCACTACTGCAACCTACCATCTCTCTCTCTCTTAGGTTTGTACTTATCCTCTAACAAGGATCATCGTGTTCCTGTGATTGACTGGTCTCTGAGAGGCACAATATATTATGAAAGTAAATTCTTCTGAGTATAAAAAACAGGAAGGGTCCCACACTGCAAGTAAGTGTTCTAACTTGTTCTTCTTATTATTAGACAGGTCATTGTTAGCTATTCTACTATTCTACTATTTTGTTTTAGTGCTAGTTTGTCATATCTAATTTTGCAAAGTATATGAAATTTTGTTTTCTTTGCATCAAACCCTAACCCTAACTAAAATTTAACATGGTATTAGAGCTTAGGCCTTGTAGCTAACTCTGTTTTGCAGGCTATCAGAATCTACATAGATCCTAAGGTAAGGGTTTGAGTCTTAATCAACTTGACTATAGGTTTACAAGTGTACTTGGCAAGTTGGTTGTTAGGGTTTGAGATGGCTTCTAACTTAGTGCAGAAGATAGTCTTGAAGGAGCCTCAAAATTTAATCCATGGAAGGCTAGGGTTTTGAATATTCTGGAGGAGAAGGATTTGGATGATTTGGTTACTAGGGTTGTGTAAGAGCCCACAACAACTCAAGGAAGATAAGAATTTAAGAAGAAGCAATCCAAGGCAAAGAGAGTCATCTTTGATTCAGTTAAAGACAATTTGATGCTTGTGATAGCTCCTCTAAGGACAGCTAAAGAATGCTTTGATGCCCTAGCAAACCTTTATGAGAAGAACGCACCTACTCAGAAGCAAGGATAATTTTAGGAGCGAAATTTATCCCATGGGCTATTTTTCCATGCTTTTTTTCTAAAAACCGATTCGCCAATTTGCATTTTTTGAAGCCCCATTTCGCCCAATTTTGATGGGGTAAAAATTTTTCTCTCTAAAAATCACCAAATTATTATATAAACTATATAAAATCCTTAGAAATTGAAATAATTTTAGAAAAATATCACCAAATATTTTATAGTTGACATTTTAAGAATTGGTGAGATTCGCCAAGGTTTATACACTTTTAAATAAGTATGGGTCCTTAAAATTATCCCTACTCAGAAGAAGGTTTTGAAGATGGAAGAGAAGGAGTCAGTTGCTTCTTCTTCTCAAAGATTGCTCAGACAAGAGATTAACTCATGGAAATTGGAGTTGAAGTAGATGATGATGATCTTGTGCAAACAACAGTAAATGGTATTCCTACATCTTGGGAGACATTTCTTGCAGCAGTGAATGGAAGAGAAATACAACCAAGCTTTGATAGGTTGTGGCATGATTATCTAGAAGAAGAAGGAAGAATCCATAGTAGATATAGGCCTCCCGTTGAAAAGAATCATGTTCTTGTTGCTAAGACAAAGAAGGGAAGAAGCTTCCCTCAAAACCAGAACAAAGGTAAGGGACCTCAAGGTAAGCACTTTCATAAGTCAAAAGTAAGATGTTATAACTGTATCAGGCTTGGTCATTATGCAAAAGACTGTAACAATCCTCCTAACAAGAAATCATGTAGGGGGAAGTATCATGCTTCAACTGCTACAAAAGAAGAAGATCCCCAACAAAAGAAATCTAAGGATGAGACCAAAGAAAAAGATAAAAGAGAATACATCTTGGTTTCAGCACTCTCAGGTTCTATCTCCAACTCAGCAGACTCCTAATGGATTGATAGTGGGGTCACCAAGCATATAATTGGATTCAAAAGGGCTCTTGTAGGTTACAAGGCCAAGAAGTTCAATGTGAAAGTGGAACTGGGAGATGGAAGTACCTATGCAATAAAAGGAGTTGGTTCAACTTCCTTAAAGCTTGATTCAGGTATGTTGATTCGTGTTGAGGAAATTTTGTATGTTCCTGGTTTAAAGAATAATATTCTTTCATTGGCAATTTTAGAAGACAAGGGGTTCTCTATAGCCTTCTCAGGAGGAAAGGAACTAGTGTGGCCTAAGGATTGAAATATGAGCTCATCCATTGAGATTGGTGTCCGTGAGGTGACCTTTATAAGGTCTCGAGACATGTTGTTAAAGCTCTAATTAATAACCCCTATCAAGATTCAAAGATCAAGAGGGAGCCAACTATGCTCCTCGATCCCCAGCAGAGTGGGATTGCAGAAAATAAAAGTGGAGATGTGATCTTTCATCACTCCAGGGAATCTTTCAATGACTCAGATATGGAATCCTATGAGACATCTCATTCAGAGAAACAAAGGGAGAAGGCCAAGAAGCCTTCAATTGATCTCATTGAGGATCCTATTGAGAGGCTTCAAGGGTGCTCCAGTGTGAGCCATGCCACTGATTTAGTATCATCCAGTTATGTGGAGGGAGTCAAACATCAAGTTTGGAAAGATACTAATATAGAGTATATCCATTTGATAATGGATAATGACATGTGGAAAGTGATTCTTAGACAACAAGGGATGTCAGTTGTAACTTCCAAGTGGATCTATAAGATCAAGGTTCTTGCTGACATCTAGAGCTATTTGAAGCTCTCATAAAATCATGTATTCTATGACAGGTCGAGTCACATCGAGAGGAAGTATCACCATGTTAAGGACATGGTTAAGTTGTCAACAGAATATTTTATTGATGTGGTGACTAAGCCTCTGTCTTTAACAAGCTTAGTGTTGTTGAAAATGCCTCTCTTGCTGAGAGGGAGTGTTAAAGTTAGTGCAACTGCGAGACCCATTCTCAGAGAGGATGGTACCCTAGTCAGTTACCTAGGGTTCTTGGTCACTTAATTAGGCAGAGTAAAGAGTAAGTCCCTAGAAGATACCCTAGGGCCCCCAACTGTCTCCTAGGGTTCTTGGTTGGGGACCAACCAAGTTGATGCCATGGAAAAGTCCCTAGCGTGTGGATAGGGACCCTATTTGTCTCTAGGGTATTCTGGTATGGGACTAGACAGTTGCTTGGTCAGGAGGACCAAGCAGATCCTGTAGGTTGATACAAATACCTCCTGGTCTGGGACCAGGAAGATTATTGGTCAAGAGGACCAAGTAGTTCCTACAGGTACATACCTAGTCAGTTAACCAGGTGGATCTTGGTCAGTTAACCAAGATGATGGCGTGTGATTCCCTCCTCTCCTAGGTCTTTGAGATGGTTGAGCTAGATGGTCTTCTCAAGGGACCGACCACCCCTTGATGGAGTCACTAGAACTTGACCACGAGAACAGTTAGGAGGACCAGAGGATCACATCATCCAGTGTGGACCTTCCTTATATAGTGATGATGAACTTTCAGTTAGTGTATGGAACACTTGTACATTTGAGAGAGAGATGATTGGTTGTACCCCCACCTTGGTTGTTCACCCTTGGTCTTTACACCTTGTTGATTCTTGGTCTTGTGGTTAGAAAGGTTATCTACCCACCTTGGTTTGTCTTGACTCTTATCAACTTGATGTGTTAGTATTTTGGATGTTAGGGTTACTTACCCAACTTAGTGGTACACCCTTTGGTCCTAGGGGTTGTGGGTCATGTATCCATCCATGTTTTATGATTTGACTTGTACCATTTGTTGGTCCTTGTACCCTCACCTAATTAATTTATATGTGGGGTGACTTGACACTAGTACCCACCTAAAGACACCCTAATTATATTTTATATTTATAAGTGACTTCATTGTTTTGGTGTCTTAACCCTTATGTGCTAGTACCCACCTAAGACATCTTAATTATATTTTATTATTATAAGTGGTTTGATGTCTTAACCTCTATGTGTTGGTACCCACCCTAATTTATGGAGTACCAATATTAATTTATGATGCTTCTAGAAGTTTTTAAGATTCTATTTAATGATGTATAATTCTCTCATTTGACATAATCTTATCATTATCATATCAGCTCTGATTTTCTGTTGCTTGACGTCAAGGTTTTTTGGGTTTTTTGTTGCTGCTTACTCACTCTTTAGGCGTCCACCTACTGTTGGAGATTACCTCATATCAGATCTGATCTAAGTAATTGTTTAGAGGGATTTTATGATGCGAGGGTTCGCTACTACCATCATTTGAGGACTATTTCTATTAGCCGTGAAAGTGTGGATCCCTAATTCTACCTAGACGTGAACTTGTTGAGTCTCGATCTGCCTGTCGGTAGTCTTGATTGAGGTTCGATCTTCTGTTGTGATCTTCCTAGGGGTCGATCTATTGACTGTCCGCTTGGTGGAGCCATGTTGAGGTCTGATCTAACTATTAAGTCCTCATTGGGGTTCGATCTGTTTGCTTGAGGTATTATTGAAGTCTGATTTGCTATTGTGGGGTCCGATCTGTTTGTTGAAACCCTTGTTGAGGCTCGATCTACCTGTTGAGACTTTGTTGGAAGTTTGATATGCCTTACTGCTACCTACTGGAGTTATTCTGAGCCCTAAGTGATAAGGCCATAGCCTGGTAAGTACATGATTGTGGGGGTTGTGGGCCCTATTGGTCTTATCTAGCTTGTTGGGTGCTTTTTGTGGTGGCCATGAGGTTTGTTGGTCCTCAATCCATTTGTTGGTTGCATTTTTTGTGGAGATCATGAGGCCTGAGGTTCTTACCTAGTCTGTTGAGTACATAATTATGGTAGCTGTGAGCTCTGTTGGACAGATCTATACTGTTGAGACCTTATTAGGGCCAGATCTATAATGCTGAGATTTAATCTATGTGTTGATATTTTATCTGTGGTTTAAACTCTATGCTAAGACTTTGTTTGTGGTCAAACCTATGTGCTGAGACTTACTGAGGTATGTTCTACTGTACTGAGTCTTGTTTGGGACTGCCTCTATCTTCTGACTGTCAGTGAACATCACTGCTGCAACCTATAATCTATCTATCTCAGGTTTGTACTTATCCTCTAGCAAGGATCAACTTGTTCCTGTGATTGATTGGCCTCTAAGAGGCACAGTATATTCTGAAAGTAAATTCTCCTGAGTATAAAAATAAGAAGGGTCCCACACTCTAGGTAAGTGTTTTAACTTGCTCTTCTTATTATTAGACATGTTATTGTTAGCTATTCTACTACTGCTAACTTTACATGTTACTAAAGATTACTTTAACACAGGGGCCTACTTGGTAGTGTTAAAGTTGAAAGAGATGAAAATTATGTTTTAAATGATCTTGTTTGGTTCCAGCTGTACTATTCTGTTTCGGTACTAGTTTGTCATACCTATTTTTGCATTAAAGTATATGAAATTTTGTTTTCTTTGCATCAAACCCTAACCCTAACTAAAATTTAACAATTGTATGTAAACTTATATGTAATAGGGTCAACCTAATAAGGGGGGTACATGTTCCCCTCTTATTATCCCAAACCTATTACATATCGCTCTCTTTGACAATATGGACTTTGAAAAATATTACGACATAGTGGAATGCCTTTTCATTATGGTAATGCTTAAGGATTTAAGCTTTGACTCCTTCATTATAGTTTTTGAAACATTATTTGTTGAGGTCTTTGCTTGCCTTTCTATCAATGTGTGTAAGTTTAAGGAGGTGGCCTTGTTTTTCTTTATTAGGTAAGGTTACCCACTTGAACCAATGTTATGTGTTCTAGTTTTAGATATGATAGGATACATTCTATGTTGCAAAGGAGGGATGTGCCTTATCAAGGGTATCCCACTTATTGAGATGGGTGTGGATTAGTTGGTGAACGACTATTTCGCTAATGATTATTTCCTAACCATACTAAATGATCAAACTTCTTGGGATAATATGATGGATTGTCTCAATAGTTTTTTGAGTGGTTCTAACATTCAATGGCATAGAACTTCATGTTACAATTATAGTGAATGACCAATCCCACACTAGTTGGGCTCAATACATTGGGCTTGTATTCAATGAGGACAAGTGTTTAAATTCATGGACATTCTAATGCTTGTTCATTTACTTATGGGATGTTGTAGAGAATGGAAAAAAAAGGTTGACAAATGGATGGCTAGGCCCTTAGCCATATCGACCAAGTTTCATATTTGTACCAAAATCTTCATAGTGGCTCATGTTTATTACAACCTCTATTGGATCCTTTCCATCAATGCTTAGAGAAATCCCTTGAAATATTATTTGGGCTAATGATACCAATGACAAAGGATTTCATAGAATCAATTTGGACCATTGTTGCACTCCATAGAAGTTGGGGAATCTTCATATTCTCAAAACGATGATTCATGTAGAGGGTCAAGGTTGCCCACTGGTAAGAAGGCTCACAAAGATGTATTCTTTCAAACTTTGATAGTCACTTCTACTAAAGTCAAAGTTGCTAAAATTTATTTTGCATAGTATATGGAAGCCTTGGGAGGCCATTAATCCCTTCTATCCTAAAGTGAGATCTCTCCATTCAAATGTGCTTGTCCTTCAATGATCATTGTCTATGGTGACCCCTTGTGTGAATACATGAGAGCAGGCCCTTGAGAAAATTGACTTGGTTCTTAGTTAAGACATTGTTCCAGAAGGGAAACTAGTCTACAAATGCCATGATTGGCTTGCAATAAAGAGAATTGATGCCGTGGTCGAATCTTAAGTGAATGTTTAAGTTGGCCACTACTAACAATTTTAGTCTAGAATGGATTCAATGCCTAATTTTAGAGGATCTTGTACTTAATCTTGGCCTGCAAGGCCCACGAGGTTGTTGGTGTGACTATAAGTGGGGGAGTGTAACAACCTTCATCAAATACAAATAAGACCTCGTCTATGGGTGGTTTTTCCTTGAGCCTATTAGAAGGACATCTTAATAGCCTTTGGAAGGTGAACTCTAAGCAAAAGGCTTGGTTGTTTAGGTTCATGAGCCTTTCAAAGCTATTTTTGGAACCTAAAATATGAATGTTTCACTCGTTTTTAATAATGGGAGGGTTACCATTTAGGAAAAGGGTTTCTTACAGGTGAATTTAAAACATGCATTGCTCTAATGTGGTCAGGGTGAGACTCTGAAGCACATCCTCAAGTTTTTCCCTATAGTTAAGTGTACATGGGTTTGCAAGAGTTACCTCCTAGAGATATAATATCTCAATCTCAACATCTGTTAAATGAAAAAATACTATCCCAAAGAATAGATTATTATGGAGATGGACCACTTTCATAATTCATTAGGTGTTGGAACACCTTGGCCTTCTCAACCGACCTCAACATAGTCCCATAGAAGTGGCCACCACAAGGTTTGTAGAAAAGTTATAAAATACATTGGGAGTGTGCACACGCAACATCTTCCCCACCCCTAATATCCATGATAAACTATTTCTAACTTCGACACATGGTATCTTGAAAAGTCCTAAGCCTTGCGACCCTCCAAATGATAGATGTTGATCGATGAGCCTTCCACAATGATTGGTTGAGGCCCTAGCACTCATGATCAAGATGAGCCGCCCTTCCGCTTCCTGCTACAAACATTGTTGTTAATGTTTTATACATCTAGTTGTAATAAATTGTTGTTAGCTGTAGATTACAGCTCTTTGGTTTCCTGTTTATTTATTTATTTTAATTTAAGGGTTTTCAATGTAAGTGTAGATTACAGCTCTGCCATGCAAAATTAAATTATAGCTATTTTGATCTTTCCCCAAAACATTTGGATTTATTCTTTGGAAAATTGCATGGCTTAACAGAGTAGAGAAAGGCTTAGGAGAGAGTTTATTTGGTCTTTTCTCACAATATTTTGGATTTATTATTTGGAAGAGAAAAATTCTTTTGAAAATGTAAAGTTATGTTTTCGAAATGTTTTTTTAATTACATTTGGTGGCTTGCTTGCTGGCTTTGTTTAGAGATCATAGCTTATGTGATAATTTTTCACTATTTTGGATTTAGTTTCGGAAAAATGCAGGGATCAACATAGCGGGGAAAAGCTTTGTACAGATCATTCATTAATGATTATTCTTTAACAATTAAGGTCAAACTATGTTCTCCATGCCCCGTTGATATTTTAACTGCATTGGGTGGTTTGTTGGTTGGCTTTGTTCTAGATAGCACAGATCGTGGACTGTTTTGTCTTTTCAGAATATGTTGGATTTAATTTTTTGAAAATTGCACATATTACATAGCAGAGAAAAGCTTCGTAGAATCACTCAATATTCAAAACAATTAAGGTAAAACCATGTTCTCTATTGATCCATTGATTTTTTAATTGCATTCCATGGGTTGCTTGACCTGTGCTCGATAGAGTACAGATCATAGCTTATTTTCTATTTTCTCTATCTCCGAATATTCTGGACTTATTTTTGGAAACTTGCAGGGCTCAACATATCAGAGAAAAGCTCTGTAGAGATCATTCGTGATTTAATAACAGTTAAGGTAAAGCTATGTTCTCTAATGCATCCATTGAACTTTAAATTGCATTTGGTGGGTTGCTTTTAATAGGAAAGGTACTGGAATTACGCCTATCTTTCTGTCACCCTGGAAATGCTTGTATCTGTTATATATTTGTTGATTGTTATATGCATATTGATGTATATTCACATTATATATTTGCTTTTTTTTAGGATGCATAAGTTTCAATTTCAGTTCCTTTCTCAATTCTTTCTGGGCATTTCATCATACTTTATTATTTAGCTAAATACGACAAGGACATTACCGATCCATGGCTCTTCTTTATTCAAGCCATCCCTCTCCATAGTCAATAATAGATGCGAAACCAAAAACTGACTGAAGCTATGCCAATGCAATAGCCTCCAAATCCAATAGAAAAAGCATGTTGTCAATATTCGTTTCGTCACAATGCAAAAGCAATTTGCTCACGATACTTAAAAATACATTAACTGAGAAAATTTACCTTTTTTTATTTTATAAAAATTACTTGTGTTGCATTGGTTTCTGTTATGGGGAAATGACGGGGATGAGAGATGCATGTCCTTGAAATGATTAGAGGTTAACCCTAGGTTTTTAAGGGGATGGAAGGTTGGGGATGACAATTATATATATAGAGAGAGAGAGAGATGGGCATAACATTATTAACATTTGGACATTAACAAAATGCATTTTATCTTTAGGAAAATTAAGTGTATCTATTTTAAATTTGCATTAAAGTCGAGGATCGGTTTATGGGATGAATATGTGGCTCAAGAATAGCTTATTTTCCTCACGTGTCTTGTTTACAATGATTTTCCCTTCTCAATAGGTTATGTTGATATATGTTCTATCGGTTTTTACAACTTTGTTGAAACCCATTGCAAAACACTGGGATATGCAAACATTTTGTAAATATTTGATTCATATTTAATATTAGGAAGATGATTGAATAAGACTTTATTCAAACATTTACTACCCAACTTGAGTCACTACTATCTGATTGTTTTCACAATGCATAAGGTTGGGATGGTGGAAGAATTGAAATTGAAATTTTGTACACCCATGTACAACATGTAAAAGGTAAGATGTCTCCAAAAATGAGAATAACAAGAGCAATAACCACAAGGATTAGACCTTTAAGATGTTGCATTTCTTGGTTTGTTCACTTGGAGGATTTGCATGTTTTTAATGATGTGATTGAAAATACAACAATTAAATCACCAAAAACCCAAATCAAAACCCATTTTTTGAGTTGCAACTTATACATATTCTAATTGAGATTTGGTATAATACAAAAAAATTGATTGGAAATGATCATATTGTCCAACTATCAATATCCATTTTCAAAAGTGAAGATACATGCCCACAACATTCACAAAAGTTGCATGCCAATGTCCTTGAAATTTATGTAAAACATCCTCGAAATTTGACAGGAAAGCACCTAAAATATACTTGAAGCATCTTGGGTATGGCCAACAAGCCCCCAATGAAGTTCCCAACAAATTCGGGATGTTTTCTAGGGGTTCCCAAGTCCTCAAAATGTTGGAACGATGGGTACATAATATTTTTTGGTGGGGATGAGTGCTCATGCAACATAGAAAAATACATAATTTGTCAAATTTTTAATAACTTGTTACAAACGTAACTATAGTCTCTGCATTTAGTTGTTAATAATTATATACTATTCAAAATAAATCATCCTAGATAATGCCAATGATTATTATAATTTTTATTACTAATATTCCTTTTCAGAAGCATGACTTTGTACACAATACATATAAGCAAGAAAGCATGTTAGGGAACTTTGTAGGTTGTATCCCATTGGGCGTTGTTGTTTGTAACTAGGGTGGCATTGTCGACAAACCAGTTATCTAAACAAAGTCTTTTTTATTTTTTAAATTTGTTGGGGCCCATGCCCAACAATTCTAACTAGTGGGTAGAACTCCCAAGCCTCTCAATCGTGCAATTGTGTCTCTTCTTGGGAAGAATATATATCCCGATAGGAGGGTTTATCTTCCATGGGACAAATTGTAGGTTCTTTAACCCAAGTGTCCAATGTAGGTTTTTTGTCAAGGTTACCATGTCGAAATACCTTAGGGAGTTTGTTTAATTATGATTGGTGCCAAAGTGCATCACCAAGTAGTGCAATACATTGTCCTCCCCAATCCCTATTTTCATTGCCAAGCACATATTATCATATATGTGACTAGCCTTGATGCAATAGAGCAACCCATATTCCTCCTTGCCCACATAGACTCCCCAAGGCCCAAATGGTAACCATGAAAATGATGTGGAAGGTGGATGGACTTAAGTGGTGAGAAGGAACTTAGGTTGTGGGACTCTAAAATCTTTGACACCAAAGATAAACATTCCAAACAATCTTCCTAGGCTTCAAAGTCTCATGGTGTGTAAATCAAATCCCACGTCTCTCTTTGCGGATGCTTTAACACGTCTCTCTATTAGTTGATATAATCCGAGGAAATCGGATTATTTAAGTCCATTGTCATTAGACAAGGTTGCCTCTATGCTCTAACACTCTATGCCATTGTAGCTAAGGAACTTGGTTATTTTCTTAATACCAAGGTTAATTTGATGCATGACATTGGGAGTTAGCAATGAAAGTTGTCCTTGGAATGTTCAAGGTTTGAATGACCCTAGTAGGAAATATACTACTCGCTTAGTTAGTGGGGTGGATATTTTATTTTACAAGAAGTCAAAATTCTAGATTTCTTACTCTCTTTGTGAATGCTTTCACATGTCTCTCTATTAGTTGATATAATCCGAGGAAATTGGATTATTTAGGTCCATTAGACAAGGTTGCCTCTATGCTCTAACACTCTATGCCATTGTAGCTAAGGAAATTGGCTATTTTCTTAATACCAAAGTGAATTTGATGCATGGCATTGGGAGTTAGCAATGAAAGTTGTCCTTGGAATCTTCAAGGTTTGAATGACCCTATTAGAAAATACACTACTCGCTTAAGTAGTGGGGTGGATATTTTATTTTACAAGAAGTCAAAATTCTAGATTTCATACTCTCTTTGTGGATGCTTTAACATGTCTCTATATTAGTTGATACAATTCGAGGAAATTGGATTATTTAGGTCCATTAGACAAGGTTTCCCCTATGGCCCTAACACTTTACGTCATTGTAGCTAAGGAACTTGGCTATTTTCTTAATACCAAGGTTAATTTGGGGCACATTCAAAGGGATTCCTCTCCTTGAGCTAGATGTTGCAAAATTAATCAATGGACACTTTGCAAAGGATTCTTTCTTGATTGTCTCAGAAGATCAACAATCTTGGAGACATACCATGGATTATTTGCATATTTTGTGTACTACTTTGTGGTTGAGTATTCAATAGGTGAAGAATCAATGTTGTCAGAGCCAATGATTAATGCTAGAGTGGTTGGCCTTCCAAAGCTGGACTTGGATTTAGCCTAGTTAGATTTTCAAGCTCCTTTGTATTCCCTTCGATTTCTAGGCTTCTCCTTGAGAACTCTGGGAAGTGGTAGTGTAGAGAGTTGAGAAAAAGCTAGATATGTGGATTACTAAGCCCTTGATGCTGGTAGCCAAATTTTATATTGGCACCTACTCATATATACTAGTACTTTGATTAAGTCCCATTAAAGGGGGCGTGTTAGTCCTATGATATGTCAACCTCCTTTTTGAGATGTGTCACCCATGTTTATTTCATTTTGCGTGGTTTGGCTACTTGAAATTATTTTTAAATTGAATTCACTTTGCATTTTAAGCTATGTTATTGTTAACCTGGCTCCTAATGTTTGAAGTCTTAAGTATCCCTTATGTTCAAAAAACATTATGAGTTGAGTTTTAAAGGTCAAATATCACATATTTTAGTTTTGATATATTCCGGTAGTGCGTGGTGTTACTTTTGTATGTACGTGCACTGCCAGAATGTTAAATCATTGACAGAGCTGATTTAAGACACATGTCTTGTAATCATTACAAAGTTGAGCCTTGGGAAATGTTTCTAATATGTCGACTAATGGTTTACATTGTTCTATGCATCTGTAAAGATTGAATTTAATGCTCTAGTCATTCAAATCATTAGAGTCATGTTTGCTGCCAAATTTCGATTGCATGTGAAGTCGGTGGCTCCATTTCAAATCTAAATCCTTTCTTTAGCGGACACGATTTCCTCTTCAGCCACAATTGCATGACAGAGAATAAGCTTCAGAAGAGTTGGTGTTCAGCTTTCGTAATTAAGAGCTGGAGTTGGAGCCCGATAAGAAAAAGAGACCCAGTGGACCTAGCAGGAAACTGCTTCGAACTGAACCTAAAAATACAAATTGAATTAAATATTTTCCATGTGTTGCTGACAAGCTAAAGGATGCAGGATGGTTTTCCATGTGTTAAATATTTCAGGGTTAGAACGTTGAGGTAACAAAGCAATTTGCCTTGAATTTCAAAGGATCAGTAGTGAGTTTTGATGGTTTTGAGTTCCAAGTGACAGAAAAATCGATTGCACTTGCAATTGATGTGTCCCCAAAAGGAGAAAGGTGGTTCAAAAAAAACTAGTGGATGCAGATTATAACCAGTTCCTTCTTGCTCAACACATAAACCCTGACTGGAGTAAGCGAATCCAAAGAACTTGTCTGTTAGAGGAATGGCGCTACGTTCTGCAAATAGTGTAGAGATATGTGACCTGTGAAGGGAGATTTTCAACAGTCTTCTTATATCATATGTGGTTCTTGGTCCATGCAGCAGGTATTAAAAGATTGAATGTACGCTATTTTTTCCTGAAAATTTTGAGAAAATGGCAGTTAGGGTTCAAAATCATTCCAATTTTAGCAATCATAGCGTTTTTCATCACGGATTGGTAAAGTTGTTAATGATTCAAGAATTGAAGAAATATAACATATCCTGGTCACATTTCCTTTTTTGGTTTGTTTTTGTGTCTGAGCAAAAGAAGTATAAATGCAAAGGAGGCTCAACTGTTTGTATAAAAAGAAGGCGGACGAGCATTGCAGAGCAAATTTCGAAGCAATCTTCCAACCAGAATCAAAAGGAAAGTAATGAACAAGAACTTGTTCTTGAAGAGGGGAAACATAATAATTTTGAATTCAAACCTGTCAAAGAAGAAATTATTGTACAAACCCCTACCAAGTTTGATGAAAGTCCAATAGAAAGCCTTCAAATTCAGGATAGCGCACATGTTAATGCTGGTGTCATATACGATAAACAAGAAAAGAAAACTGAAGAAAAGCCAGAACACAGTTCTGTTGAAGTTTCTCTTGATAATTTTAAAAGCTCTCCTGCTTGTTCGTCAATTCCACTTCAAGTTTATAGGAGGCCTAAAACTCGACCAACAAATCGGTTTAGGCTGGATATGAGGTCTATCTTGGACCCTAAAATTAAGAAGAACAAAATAGTCAGTATTTAAGATTCATCTAATGAGGAAGATCATAAAGCAAATGAATTGGAAAGAACGCTGGAAGAGGTATCAGGCAAAACTAATCAGATCTCTAAAGAAAATCCCAGATCTTATTAAAGAAAACCAGCCAGCTTGTTGTTGCAGCAACACCCCCCCAAAATTTTGTACATATTGGGGTCCCTCATTTCATTTTTGTAGAAAGTTTTCCTTAAGAAGCCATCCCAGCTGTTATCTGTGTTTTTCATTGTAAAATCTTGTTTCCCAACTGAACATCTTGCCATAAACAAGTTCAAAAGGAGTCTTTCCAGTGGAATTCTTCTTTGTGATCCTATCTGCCCACAATGCATACTTGATTTTGCTATCCCAAGACCTCTTGTTATCCCCTACAGTTTTCTTAAGGATGGTCATAAAATTTTTGTTTGAGGACTCTGCAAGTCCATTGCCCTGGGGATAATAATCAGAAGAGTGTGATAAAACAATGCCATACTTGAAGCAAAAATCATTCATCTCTGCCGAACTGAAATCCTTAGCATTGTCTGTTGTTATCTTTAGGGGAGTGCCAAACCGGGTGATGATCCTATCCTCGATGAAATCCATGATTACCTTTTCAGTGGCTGTTTTGGTGGGTATAGCTTCCACCCATTTAGTGAAGTAATCAGTTGCAGTGAGGATCCAGCAAAATCCATTGCTAGAGTTATCCTGGAATTTTCCAATAAAGTCGAGACCCCATTGTTGAAAAGGGGCAATGACAACTACCGGTGCGAGAGGTAAAGCAGCCAATTTAGGCTTTCCTGTGAAAAGTTGACACTCCTGGCAATACTTGACATACTTGTAAGTATCCGCGAAAATAGTTGGCCAATAGTAACCTGCTCTCAGAATCTTATGAGCAGTTGTGTTTGCTGCATAGTGGCCCCCACAAAATCCGGAATGGAATTCAGTCAAGATCTTTTTGGAATCCTGCTCGTGCACACATCTAAGTATCACACCATCAGGGTTCCTCCAACCCAAACCTTCTTGAGTGAGGCAATAACTGGCAGTTTTTAACCTAAGAGCTCTTCTTTTATGTCCCTTGAGATGATCTGGGACATCCAGGTGCAGCAGAAAGTATATATTGTCGGAGTACCAATGATTATCTAGGTCCTGTAAAGCTGGTGTCATACGAGGATGAGATGAAAGGCTTGCAAAACACATGTCAATGGCCTCTTCATTCTTCTGAGTTAACATCTTAGCCAGGCCTTGCCCCTTTATCAGTTTAGTGGGCCGAATTTCAAGATCATACTCCTGGATTTTGGACACCCATGTGCCTCTTGTTCCTAAGAAATCCTGTTGGGATAGGATGTCTTTTATAGCGGCATGGGGGACATATCCTATGACTCTTGAATAACCAATGTATGTCCTAAAGTGTTTTAGAGACTTCACCAAGGCATAGGCCTGCTTTTCCATGGTAGTATATTTTAACTCAGAGTTTTGGAGGGCTCTACTCATGAAGGCAATAGGTTGTTCAAACCCTTCGGAATTCTTTTGGAGCAATACCCCAGCTATTGTGTCCTCTGAGGCAAAGGAGAATATCATGAACTCTTTAGTGTAATCAGGGATGACTAACACAGGTGACTTGGAAATAGCATCTTTGATAGTGGCAAAGGCTTCCTTCCCTTCATCATCCCAGACAAATTTAGCATCCTTTTTTAACAACCGTTGCATGGGTTTTATTATCTCGGATAAATTTGGTATGAATCTCCTTATGAAGTTGATATGGCCATTAAAAGATTGGAGACCTTTGACATTTCTAGGAAGGGGAATTTTCTGGATAGCTTCTACTCTTTCGGGATCAACCTTGACCCCGTCTTTGTTAACAATGTGACCCAAAATTTTACCTTCTTCAATGCCAAAGACTGATTTCACCGGATTTAAAGAAATCCCATACTCTCTACATCTTTCAAATGCTTTCCTAAGGTGGCCAACATGACTAGATCTTTCTTTTGAAAATACGGTCAAGTCATCCTGATAGATTTCAATGATTTTTCCCACTAATTCTTTGAAGGCATAGTCCATGGCCCTTTGAAAAGTGGCCCCAGCATTTGTAAGGCCAAAAGGCATTCTTAGATACTTGAAAGTTCCCCAAGGGGTTGTGAAAGCAGTTTTGTGTCTATCTTCCTCCTTGATGACTACCTGATTGTAACCTGAAAATCCATCCAACATTGACATCATGCCAGACCCAGTGACCCGTTGGAGGAGAGTCTCCATATTTGGAAGGGGGTAGTTGTCTTTTTGGCATGCCATGTTCAGATTTCTAAAGTCTATACATATTCTTAAGTTGCCATTCTTCTTTCTGACCACCACCAAATTTGAACACCATGAAGTATGTCGAGTGGGTGCTATGATGCCTGCTGCTAACATTTTTTCTAATTCCTGTTTTACAATAGGAGCTAGTTTAGGATTTATCTGCCTCAGCTTTTGCCGGAAAGGTTTACCCTTTTGACATTCTGGTTTTAAGGGAATGGTGTGTTGGAAAACATCCTCCCTATATGCCTTAAGCTCATCATATGTGAAAGCAAATATGTCCCTAAATTCTCTTAATAAGTTAATAAGGGCATTTCTTTCTTCATCAGGGATACCTTTTCCAATCTTAAGTATTTTTGGTTCCTTTTCCGTTCCAATGTTAATCTCAATGTACTCACCTGGTTTCATCTGGTCCACATTACTCTTTTTCCTATCCTGTCTGTCAAAAACATGTTCCAAAGCCACAAAACCTAGTGGAACAGGGTTTGAGTGGTTACCCTCATCCTGATAAACTTTACCTTCCTCCTGATCATTTGGTTTATAATTCAAGAACTCATCAATGTTGTTTATGAACTTGAGTATTTGTTCATCATCTCTGAAAACTTGCCAATGTTCTATATTATCAGGAATGGAAGGTCTAAAGTTTATTTCCAGGGGGCAATGTCCTTCTAACATTTCGTCCAAAGGTTGAAGTGTTGACGCTGAAACTGCAAGTTTATCCGCGGCACTATTCTGGTCTCGAGGGACTGCTTCTATATTAAGGGCATCAAAGAATTCCATTGTATCCCATATTGCATTTCGGTATTTCTTAAGTCTCTGGCATTTACATGCGAATTGACCCTTAATCTGTTGGACAATTAGATCTGAGTCCCCTTTTATAGTTAGCAGTTTGATTCCCATATCCTTGGCAATCTCTATGCCTAGTAGAAGTGCCTCATACTCTGCCACATTATTCGTTGCTTCAAACTCTAGTCTAAAAGCGAAGTTGAAAATTTTACCCTCTGGGGAAGTGATGACAACCCCAGCACCCTTTCCTGCTCTACAATTGGCTCCATCAAAATTCATTTTCCATAGCCTACTTGTTTCTTCATTTTTTATCTCTTCCTGGATTGGATCTAAAAAGGTGGAGTTGATTTGAATATCTCCTATCTCACCGACATGGCAGACAAACTCATTTGATGGTATATCCGGGTTTTCCACATGGTATCTCCTTTCCTTTTCAGTGTGTAATTTTACAAGTGAGTCCTCAGAAGCAGGAATTGTTGCATAAGACCAATCCAACTGTATGGAACCACCCAAGGTTGCACCCCACTTTCTAGAGAGTAGCATGCCCCACCTATCTGGTACGTCTATGACAAGAATATCCATGGTGAGGTGGATGTCCGGGTACTTGGCCAATCTAACAGGAACTTTCTCTATCATCCCTTCAACCTTAACGGGTCTAGAATCCATGGCACACACATTCTGGTAGGGCCTGGTGCTTCTTAAATTAAGCTGTTGCATAACCCTTTTGGTCATTAAGCTTGCACCAGATCTTGAATCCAGCATACAATTGTGTAGAAGAAGGTCACCTATCATCAATGATATGTAGAAAGGAGGGTGAGCTTCTCTTCTTGTATCCCTAGTATGCAGGATTATAGGAGGGTCCTCATAAGTTGATTCACAGCTGGTTGAAGGTTCTTCCACATTATCCGCAAAAGTGACCTTTTTAGGAGTCTGAGGAGTGAGAGGAGTAGGTGGACTAGGATTGGTAGTACATGCAGGAGTAGGTGGATTATGATTTGTAGTACATGTAGGAATAGGTGATTCTAATGTTTTCAACAACTTTTCCTTTTGACCAGGAATCTTGTAGAGTTCATTTATGGGTATAGGTACCTTAGTAGTATTGAACCAATTATTCCAATCAAAATTTAATTTACTAGAATCGGTTGGATCATTTGGAATAATTACCTTGGGAGGTTGTATAGCAGGTGCAGGATTTGATCTTCTTTGGTATCCGACCCCTTTAAATCTCTGCATATTGTGGAGCTGTTCATTAGATGGTCTTCCTCCAAAGTTTTTTGTCATATTGTCTGGTTCATTGTCAACAGGTTTCCAGTTTTCTCTGGGAACATTGCGGATATCTCCTACAGCATTTATGTATTCAGGCTCGCTTGATGTTGGATTACTGGTACCCTCCCCTTCAGGATAACCATGCTCCTGTACATAGTTTGCAAAGTAGCAAGCGAATTCCTCATGGAAATCCTTGCAAGCTCTGCAAAATGGGATGTACACCTCATTTGTGTTAGCAGCCTCTATCTGAGTTGGAGGCCTCTTTTCATTTTCGGGAGCTTTCTTTTGCTAGTTATTTTTGGGAGGGTAATTTTTCTGAATTGGTTGAGTTTGTTGAATCTGCTGAACTCGTTGGACATGTGCCCTTTCCATGTTTATTATCTTGTTTTGAACCTCTTTCATTTGGACTACATGTTTTTGTTCAGCTCTTTCCATCCTCTCACACATATCCGTCATCTTTTTCTCGTATGATTCTTTCAAAGCGGCTAGAGGATCTTTGTCTTTAGGCTCAGCTGTTTTTAAAGGAGTTTGAGCTCTAGAATAACCAGGTAAATTTGACTTTCCAGAGGACTGCATGTTCTTATCGATCTTAGTTGCCATCGTTTGTGCTTCTAACAAAGTAGCAGGTTCTTTATCCCTAAGTTGATATTGCATCTCTCCACTTAAAGCTTCAATGTAATAAACCAGTATAGTATGTGGAGTTGGCTTGTAATCTGTAGGGATTACATTGTATAGATCGGTGAACTTCTTGTTGAAATCTTCCATGGTTTATATCTCACTTCTTTTGATGTTTGTTAGAGCAGCAAGTTGATGACGGGGCTCTTTTTTCTCACCATACTTGTTGGTGAAAGCAGTTGAAAACTCAGCCAAGGTGGCAAAAGAGTTGGCTGGCAAGCCGATGAACCAGTCACCAGCATCTCCATCTAAGGATAAGGAAAACAACTTCATGTACACATCTTCATGCCTATGAGCAGGCTCTCTGACATATCCACTTTTTATTCTTGAGAAAGCAGTGAGGTGATGTGCAGCAGTAACAGCATCAGTGCCGGTAAAGGTGGGAAGTTTGTCGATGGCCTTATCTGGAAGATCATGTGGTTGACCTGCTATCTGAGCAATGTTGAGGGGAGCGAAAAAATCACCCATCGTATCGGAAAAAAAATTATTACTATTTTCAGAATTTTCTAAGTTATTTTCTTGAAAAAGACTATGGATGTCAGAAATAGGCTGAGACCTAAGTTCTTCAAGGATTTTACGAGAAGCTAGCTTGTTCAGTCTTCTCCTATAAACCTTTTCAGGTTCTGGGATAAAACTAAGCAAGCCTTCAGAGTTTCTTCTAGTCGAATACCTTGAGGTGTTAATTGACAGTGGAGTCGCCAGGTGGTTTCAAGTCTAATTTCTGAGAGTGATTAAACTAAAAAACTACCAAAAAGGAAAAAAGGGCAGTGGAGTCGCCAGATAGATTGAGAATCTATCAAAAAAGGTAAAAACTAGAAAAAACTAAGGTCATCCAGGAACAAAAAGATTTGTCCCTGGCAACGGCGCCAAAGATGTTGTCTGCCAATATGCACACCAGCAGTGGAAATCTTTCGAAAGTTGTCTCTTCACTACAAGTGAGAGAGGTGTGGCCCTGGGGGCAAGCAATGAGCCAGGTACTATCACCTGAATCCCATCTCCTCTGTTTAGGAAAACTCCTAACGAAGCCAAGGTGGGTAGTCCCTAAAAGAGAGTTTCACTAAGGCTCTTTGTGTATTTAAGTGTTTTTGATGTGGTGATGCGGATGGGTGTTATTTAGGAGTTTTTTGAAATGATAGACAATATAAAATTAAAATAAAGACAAGATAGCGCAATCCACGTTGCAAATACAAGATGAAAGATACACTTGGGCAATAAAAAAATCACTTCACGGAAATATAAGCAAATACTCCAATGTTGATACTTAAGCAAGCAAAATATAAGATGAAGGACCAGTGCCTTATGGAGTCAGAAAATAAAAGTGATTGTAAACTTGACACAAGTGCTTGAAATGGAAAGTTTGTGAGAACGTTGTGCAGCTTATCTTGGTAAATTCAAAGTTTTAATTGTCTTGATTATTAGGGCTAAAACCAAGGGTATTCAAAGAAAGTCCGGAAAAAACAATATCAAGTGCCTCCGTTCAAGGACCTGTCGGGCCACCCAGTGCTCTAGCCAGGCCGCGCAATGCAAGCCAACAAACTAGAGGCTGAACATGGAATCCCAGCGCCCTCACTAGGAGATTACCCACTGAAATTATCTTATCGATCAACTCCGAATTGGTTGGTTATGGGGGTGAAAATTTTAATTAGATTTTCGCTTGTAGATTAACAAGTCTTCCACCTTTCTGAGTACTAGCCCAACCGTTTCCGGTTGGCAGAGCATACGGGTGTAGGACAGAAACCAAGGTAAATTAATTAAAGGGTGAATGAGTGGAAAATTTTATAATTATTAAAAAACCTTGTTCAACTCTCCGACAGAGAGCGCTCTTGACTCGGTCTTATGACCACAGTTCAAGAGACTTGCTAAACTTAAAATGCCTAATGCAGGGATGATGCAAAAAACTAAAATGCCCTCCAACAGAGGGTGCTCTTGACTTGGATTGTGGCCAAGTTCAAGAGACTTTGGTTTATTTTAAAGAAGCAGATAGATTGTAGTAGCAGTATATCTCAGATTGAAAATAGATTTAAACAATAAGATGATTGATCAGCGAGATACAAATACTATTAACAACACTACTTGCGAAATAAATGAAACTGAGTAAATCTAGTGTTCTACCACACAAACTTTAATCTACTAGGTGGGATTGATCTCCGAACAAGATCAACCACTAGAAGCCACCAATCCTGGAAACCTTCCAACTAGCTGGATGTCCACAAGAAGTTGATGGGGGAGCGAGAAGCTACCACAAAACTATGTGGCCTTTGGGATACGATCCCAAAGTTAGCTATTCTCTGGTCAAGGATTGGAAGAGAAACAAGATAATAATAAATGCAAGAAATAAAGCTAAACTACCCAAGAATCTCTTTCAGGTCAAAGACCCTACTCGGGAGAGCATGGGGGTAAGTAAATATGGAAGATAACTTTAAATGACTTATTGAAGCAAAAAAAAAAAATCTAAGAACATGAAACCATAAATCTAAGCTAAACCAATCCACAAGACCCAACACTCTTCCCCAAATGGGGAAGAAGACCAAAAAGTGGAGGCCTCCTCCACTTGAAACTTTTATTAAACGATTACAAATACCTTGGGTTTAAAACCTTGCAAGGTCTTTTGAGATAATAAGACTTGGAAAAACAAAGCTAACTCCTATAAGCTATTACAAAGGATAGTACAAGATAATGTCATGTTTTGGATCATCCTTATGGTTTGTTTACGTTTTGCTTTGTTTGGGCTTCTTCACTTCAAGATTCTCTCAAGCCCTTTTCCTCTTCAAAAGCACCTACAACAACATTCAACTCAAAACACCCTTTAGCATTAGATAAATAATCAAAATTTGAAACTAATCCTAAAATGCAAGAGATCAATACTTTTGGGATCTGAGCTTTTCACTTTAAAAAAAAAAGAGATCTAGGTAAGCAATAAACTGGATACAAAAGTGACAAACTTAGAAGTTTAACTAAGGTCTGAGGTATTAAAAAAAAATGCTTGCTTTTTATTTTTGTAATGAGAAATCTAAGATGCAAAGATATAAAATGAACTATAAACTTGACAAATGATGCAAGTCTAAACTCAAAAAATGAGACCTAAAATGTAAATGAAACTAACAATGAGATGCAAACAAGACTAGATCCTAACTATGCAAATGCAATATGTAGATCTAAACACTAACTTTTTCAAAGGAAATGCAACTAACTAAGGCTAACACTTAACAAGTTTTGTTGTTTATTGTGATTTTTTAGGGCTCTCAAGGATGGACGAAAGGGATGGAGGAGCAAAAGAGAGGGAGACGAGAGCAAAGAAAGCTAGGAGCTAGGGGAGACGAGGGCACAAGAAGGGAGAAAAACGAGATGAGAGGGAGGTGGACGAATGGAAGAAGTGGAGATTTAGGAGAATGAAAAGCAAGAAGAGAGAGAAGGTGGGGAAAGCTAGGAGAAGGGGATACTAAGGGAGAAGAACGAAAGGAGGAGATAGATGAAAATGGCTATAAGAGGATGGCTTAGCAAGGCAAAGAAAAAATGTTTCAAGGAGAAAAAGAGAGCTGGAAGATAGAAGCTCATAGACCACGGTTTCCAATAGTTTAAATGAAGTTTTTGTTGGAGAAGGCAAGAGGTACTTTGGAGAAGCTCACAACCCTACAAAACAAAGTATTAAGATAAATGGAACACTTGATCGGTGAAGGTATTAGATGCCAATTGCTCTCAATGGTTGAATTCCCTAAAGACACAAAAAACTCAATGCAATAGATTAGAAGCCTAAGTACTAGATTGTTAGTCTTCAATAAGCATCATAATCAAAATTGCAAAATAAGAATAGGGTGAAAGAGATATTACTTCACATGAGATGAAGACACAATGCCAAGAGCCCAATCAAATGACCTCCAAAGTCTCAAAATATTTTATTAAACAAGAGCTTACAATTTTCACCAGAGTTTCTTTGCACAAAAATCCTTGAGATAATAACCCAAAATGGGCCTCTCTTTATAGTAAAACACACTAGAAACCTAAGCCTAAACCCTAGGTCGGATTAGTAATGAGCATGTAGTTCGAAATCCAATCAAATCGAGGCTTGGAGGGGATAACTCGCACTAGTTGGTTGGTATGGGTGAAGAGGTGGCAAACTCGAGTGGTAGATGGCATGGGAAGTATCATCCAACGAATGGGCAAACTACAACAAGGAAGGGTGTGATCCATGTGGGAGATGCGAGTTGGATGTGATGGAGACAAGTGGAAGGGCGAGTTAGCATGGGGATGGCATATGGCGTGTAGTAGGTGCTAATTCGCATGGGTGGAGCTTGGACACCAATCACCACACTACAACAAGGCTTAAACTCGAGTTTAATGGAGATTGACGTGAGCTTGTGGTAGGTTGCGAGTTGGTGTAGGTGGATACACGTGTAGATTGGTAGGTATAGACTCGAATTCATGAAGGGAGCCAAGCTTTAGGATAAGGTGAGTCATGAGGGCGCCTACTTCAAGCTTTAATTGCAAGCCACCAATCCATACATCAAGTGACACATCATTAAATCGATTTTGCATGAAGGAGGGCGAATTGGCTCAAGAAGATCTCTAGCTGGTGACTGGATGGTTGACTGGGAGGACTCGGAGTTGATTGGAATCTTCCTAAATGCTCATTGCAATGTCATTTAGCCTTTTATTTTAATCAAATTGATTATTTTTGGAGGGATTTGGATTATCTCCAAAATATTCAATTTTATTATTTTAATTAATAATTTCTCTGTAAATGACTTTTCAGAGAAAATATTAATTACGAGGCTGAATTGACATCCGAAAGTTGGGTTTAGCTACTCCATAGGTCATGTGTGATTTTTGGCTTATCAAACGAGCCATCAATCACTGAATTCGGACCCCGGATGACTGACATATTACAAATAATTATTTCTCTATTTAAACTATAGAGAAATTTATTAAATTAAAAAAAATAAAAATAAATAATTAAAACCCAAATTTCGACGGACCCGGTAAAAAAATTTTCGAAATTTTTTCTGAGGGTTTTATGGACCTAGGACATGACCGACACCTATTCTAACAGTGTCTAGTAGGCTTATATACATTAGTTGGCCCCTAATAACCCCCCATGGCCAAATTTTCAAAATCGGGCATTCCAGCTTTGGAGGAGCGGGAGAAAACCTCATAGATTATACATCGCCTTAAGCAAAGTATAATTGACAAGGGAAAAAACTCATTGGAATACCTTAGTTGCTTAATCCAGTCATGAGGAACCGAGGCACTCAGATCCTACTAGCACACTTTTATTACAAACCCCCATGGGGCCATGGTCATGTCGACTCAAAAAACAAAACAAGCTAACCACAACTGGCTATCTACAAAATTGCTGGATCATCTGATACACTGGAATCAAACATTCATCATGTTTGTTAAATGGCGGCTCTCCAGAAAATCCAACTATTGTACAAAAAGTTGGTAACAGGCCCTATCCATGGCCTCATACAGGTAGCCCATTGCAAGCTTATCTCCATCAACCAAGCGGAGAACCCTTACCAAATGTTCAGTGACGTCACAAACCTCCCTCACGTCATCCCAAAAGGTCGGATGGAAATTCACTAGCCTGAATATGGCTTGCCCCTCTAGTCTAGTGCTAAATGATAAAGCACGCCACTCAGGTGAAAGGAACCTCTGCTGCAAGTCCCACATAGAAACCAAGATGGACTGGAGAGAAATAAAGCTAGTGGCAAAGCATGTGATGGCAGGACGCACCAACTCTCTATCACCTGTGAAAGTTCTCATCAAGCTAAGCACCACTGCGTGATTGTATATGAATTTTGTGATGCTCCATGTTGAAGCAATGGTATCCATGATCCAATCAATCTTGGCTAAATCCTCTAACATCAAATCAAGGCAATGGGCCGCACAAGGAGTCCAGAATAGTGAAGGATACATGTCCATAAGCATCCTACCAGCAGACACATAGTTCGCAGCGTTGTCCGTTATGACTTGGACAACATGCTGCGGGCCAACCTCTTGGATGAAGTCATCCAACAAGCTACATAGTAAACCCGCATCTTTGACATATGCAGATGCATCCACGGATTTCAAAAACATAGTCCCCCTAGGACAATGAACCAAGAAGTTGAGAAGGGTCCTACCCTTCATATCAATCCAACTGTCTGACATCACTGTGCATCCTGTTAACTCCCATGATTTTCGAAGATCCTCCAACCTCTGAGTGCATTTGGCCTTTTCATTCTGGAGGATGGGCCCTCTCAACTCCTCATAAGTGGGAGGCTTATACCCCGGTCCAACAATAGCAGCTGCCTCAAACATGGACATATAAAATGGGTTATTGGCAAAGTTAAATGGAATATCACTCCATAGCAAGCATCGACCCACAAGTGTATCTGCGTCTTTTTTCTCCTTTAATTTCATCATGGACCTTACAGAAGGTTGTCCACCAGTTGTGCATCTCGACACAAAGGAACCTAATGGTGATGCAGTCAAAGGTGAAGGCATTGTGGACTGTTGTGTGGAGAAGGTTTCCGGACTCGTCCCACTAGCCCCCACTCCGCATCCGGACCCGGATCTTGAGGCAATTTGATGCCTCACGGCCTCCTTGAATTGTTTATTTTGCTTAGTTCCCTCAATTGCTTTTTCGGCCTTGTCAATGTGATCCTCGTTTGCTGCGGTGCAAGGAATCACATCATGCCCCGATATTTGTGCAATGTGATATTTCAGCCTGCTTATCCCTCCCGCCATTCTTTTCCCACATAAATTGCAAGTGAGCATTTGTCGATTTTCTGGATCAACGGCTGTGCCAAATTCCCAAAATGCATCCAATTTCGACATCTTGTATATGGATGAAATGAAGTTTCAACTTTCAAGTAAACCTAGGGCAACAAAAAAAAAAAATTAGCATGCTGCTGCATGTGATTGATGAAAATTTGAAATATAATTTTTTTTTTAAAACAACAAAATTACAATTACAAATAACAAATTTGAAATAACAACAAATAAATAAAAACAACAAATACTAATAGAAATTAGAAATTTCTGTTAGGAAGACCTAGGGCAAGAAAATTCAAAAAACGTTTTTTGGCAAACATAACTGCTGCAAATCACATTAATATGGAAAAAAAAATTGTTTAAGAGCCTCTAGAAAACAGTGATGAGGATGGAGAGATCATGCCAAGGAAAACTAGCATGAACCTACTTGGAAAAATTAGAAATAAATGGGCAATTTGTTTTACTGTTTTACATACCTTCTTCAGTTGTAAAAAACCCCAAATGGAAAGCTCCACTGCTCCAGAGTCCAATCTTCAAATCTGGTGCTTGATGGCGTGGAAACTCCAGCTTGGTGAAAAAAATTGCATTGGATCTGTTCTCTCCACTGCTGTAGCGACTAGCGAGCAAATGAGCCGGACTGATGCTCCCACGGGCTTCAAAACGCAAAAAAATCACTTTTTTTTTTACTGTCCCGAAAATCACGAGTCGACGGAGAGAAATCGGGGTAAAAATCGGCCATTTTTTGGGGGAAAATCGGCCCCGATTTTTCCTTGAAAATTGCGGGCTCGGAAAAATCGTGAAAAAGCGGGATATCACGAAAAAGCGGCCGATTTTTGTAACTATGGTTGTAACCACTAAATCCATCCAAAAAGGAAAAATACTTCTTTCCAGACAAGGTATCAAGGACCTGATCAATAAAAGGTAAGGGAAAGTGGTCTTTCTGTGTTGCTTTGTTCAGTTCTCTGTAGTCTACGCAAACCCTCCATTTCCCATTCTTTTTTGGTACAATCATGAGTGGAGAAACCCACTCGCTGTATGAAATTGGGTATATAAATCCTGCTTCCAAAAGTTTTTGGATTTCTTCCTTCACTATGTCCCTTATGTTTGGGTTCATCCTTCGTTGTGGTTGGCACACTGGCCTGGAGTCGCTTTTGATGTAAATGTGATGGGTACACAGGTTAGAAGGAATACCCTTCATATATGTGTATTCCCATGCGAAATCTCCCTTGTGTTTTTTGAGCAAAGTGATCGTCTGTTCCAGCTCATTGGGTGCAAGATTTGGGTTAATGTTTAATGTTTTTCCTAGCTCAATTTCTATTGGGACACTTTTCAAATTTTTTATACTGGAATTATATTAGCATCATTGACTAGAGTTTCTTCTGTTAAATTTTCTTGTTTTGTTTCCTCTAACGTACTGTTCAGAATTTGATAAACATGTTTATTGACAGACATGGGCTCACTAATGAAACTATTAATAGTGTCATCCTCTGTTTCATCCTTAAAAGTTAAGGCTCTCCCTATCATTAATAATGGATGAACACCTTCCTCTTCCTCCAGATCCACCCAAAGTGGAGTTTCAGCTTCTAAGCTTGGTCGGGCTGGAGGGTATAAAGTTAGGTTCTTATATCAGTCCCGTCTGAGATAGTCATGGACCTTGACCGACAGCTGATACAGGTATCTACCGTGGCTAACCAAGGTCTTCCTAGGATCAGCGGGTGTCTCCCCAGCTGCGACTTCGGTTGTAAAACCAAGAAATCCGCAGGGTACTCCCACGAATCAACAGAGATTACTAGATTGTCTGGGATTCCCTCAGGCTTGATTGTTGATCTATCAACAAGTTCTAAAATGGTAGGGTTGGCCGAAGATTAGTGAGTCCCAGTTTTTTCATAGTTTCGGTGGTCATAACATTGATGGCTGTACCTAAATCTACCAAGACATTTGGTATCTGAGTGTGTCCTATATGTACTGTAACAGTAGGGTTTCCAGGATTTTTATATTTAGCCACATGAGTCTTACCCATTATTAATTCAGAAAGTTTTCCCAATACGTGGACAGTGGGAGGATCCCTCAGCTTTCTTCCTGGTTTTCTAACACACATATCTCTAACGGTCTTGGCATAAATAGGCACATCATGGAGGGCTTGTCACAATGGAATTTTGACGTATAAGTTCTGCAATTCCCCTAAGAGATTGAATCTAGGTTGTTCCACTGTTTTCTGTAGGGCCAATCGTTCAGGATATGTTGGTTCTCTTATAAGCTATGTAGGATGTGTTTCATCGTGTGTTACTTCCTTTGTTTCGACTATTGTTTCAGTAGGAATGTCAACATCCTCAATGATGGGGATTGTTGTATCAGCTAAATTCTCGTATTGCTGATCCATTCTGGCTTCAGTCGCAGAGGATGGAACATCCTCAATAACTATGGGTTCCACTACTCTTCCCGATCGAAGATGTATATCGTTACAGGGAATGGAGGTAATGGAATAAGCAGGCATGTTGGCAGTCTCGAATTGATGAACTGCTTTATTATTCGAGTTAGGGTTAGGTTGTGCAGGTAGCTGTGGTCGTAGTGGTGCATTCATAGGTGTGACATTATTTGGGAGTTGCGGCTGTGGCTGCTGGTACTGTTGGTGAGGGTACTATTGAGAAAGATACTGTTGGTAAGGTGTTTGGTGGTGAGGAAAATTGTTTCATGGGTAAGAATTTCTCCAATTGAGAGTCCAGGGAGCTTGTTGATTTGATTGTTGTGCCCATGGCATCCAGGGGTTAGGATTTTGCATTGAGGGTTGAGATGGATGCCATTGGTTATTAGAATAATGTGAAGGGAATTGTGTATTCATGTGATTCATGTTATTCATACCATTCATATTATTTCAAAAAGATGGCAGTTCTGAATTCATACCTTGATTTCGAGGCTGCCAAGGATTCTTCTAAGCAATAAAATAAGCTTGTTCCACATCTGAAGTAGATGCCTACAAAACTGATTTGACTTTGGGTAATGAAGGACATTCCTTGGTATCGTGATCCAGTTCAAGTATCCAACATACCTCTACCTTGTCAAGCAGACATTCTTTTAGTGGGTGCTTCTTTCTGCATTTGGGACAGAATACGCCAAGTGTCAGGTCTTCTACTGCCTGCCTCTGTTTTTCCCTCAAGACATCCAATTATGAGGAAATGGAGCTCATCATATCTGTTTTAAAGTTCTCCAGAAGGTTTCCTATTTCTACTCGAGTGGATCCTCCACTAACTGATTTTTGTGTCCTAGTGAAGACATCTCGTCTCATTCCTTGTCCCGATTGTTGGTTCTAGAGGACCCCCTTGAATACCTTCGACATAATTCAACACTCTTCTCAAAAGGTTCCTTTGAGATATCCCCCTTCCCCAACAAATTCAACATATCAAGGCAATCTTCTCTAATTCCCCGTAACAAGATAATCTTGAGTACATATTTTCCAATCTCAATATGACCAAACCTCTGTAAATTATACAACAACCTTTCAACAAAGTCTTCCAAGCTCTCTTCTTCCTTCTGAATGTTAGGAACCTGTGTCAACCCTTCTCTTTACTATGTTAGTTTATTGTTGTTGGACACATATGCTTTGTAAGTCGTCCCGTAGTATTTGTTGATCCATAGTTTATATTAGCCCATAGTATTGACCCATAGTATTGGACGCATATGCTTTGTAAGTCGTCCCATAGTATTATATGTCCCATGGTTTGACCCATAGTATTGGGCATAGACTTAGTATATAAGTGTGTGTGTTGAGGTCATTGAAGGCACCGTGAAGTTAATTGTATTGAGCTTGCTCAAAGGAGGTTGCCCCCTCGAAGTGGCCCGTGATCAATATAAAAGTGATTCTGAGTTCTATTATTTATGATATCTCGTGTATTTGCATTAATTAATTATTGCAGGTTTTTCACATCTGGTATCAGAGCACTTTCTTGGGCTTGCTGGGTGAAATTTTTGCCAATTTTTTTTTCGCATCTGTTGCAGGTTCAGATTTGGGAATAATCCCTATCCGCTTAACTGTGGGAAGTACTTGGGCATAAGCCCTAAAACTCATTGTGAGGAGTACCACAAGAACCCCGAAGTAGCTGGCCCATTGAGAGGACCTGCCAGCGAAAAAGGCAGCGACCCCTACTTGATTGACTAGTTCCCACCCGTGAGGTAAACCAAGAGCTGTCGTTTGTGGCAAAGCGATTATCAGTTTTACCTGAGCCGTGGAGTGAGGGGTACTGCCTCAATACGCAAGCCGTCAAACAATATTGGTGGCCGAGTGAAACCCCTGAACTGTTAGGAAGCCGCACATACTATTGTCAATCACTGCTACGCCGTTTCAGATCCATTATGAAAGCCGTTCCAGATCCATCCGTTTTCAATCCATTCGACGTCGTTTCAGATCCCTCTGTTTCTGCTCACTTCCAGGCCGTTGCAGATCTATTTGTTTCAAATCCCTTTCGAGCCGTAGCCGCTCTAGTCTAGACAAAAAAAAAAAAATCAGTTTTTTCTCCATATCTCCCTATATAAAGGGAGATATAAAATTCAGTTTTTTCTCCATATCTCCCTATATAAAGGGAGATATAAAATTCAGTTTTTTCTCCATATCTCCCTTGTTTCACTCTGTTTCCCTTGAAATTTTTGGGGAACCCCTGTCATCCCATTCTACATATTTCATTTCTGAGGACCATATCCCCAATTCCACTTCCCAAATCCTGAAATCCCACATTTGTCTATTTTTAGGGTTTTCCATAACTTCCTCAGATTTCACCCAATCACCTTCAAATTTTACCACAGAGTTCCTTTCTGAATTCTGATTCTTTATCCCCCTCTACCAAATTTTCCCATTCTTTCACCCTGCTTCTGAAATCCTCATTTTTTGCTTCTCTGTCTATTCGACAGTGTCCAAAACCTAGTCAAACCCCAATTACCCTTCAGATTTTTTCCCAAATCCAGATTTTCCTTTACTAAAGTAGTTTCTGTTTTTCTACCCAGTCAACCAAAACAAAAAAAATCCTGGTTATGGTTGTCACCGGTGCAGGAGCAAACACCATGGAGGAATCACTTGTAGCGATCCAAACCAAACTGCAAGATCTGGATGAAAAATTTCTCAGCCTCCATCTTCAGCATTCAGCCATGAACAATAACCAATAGCCAGAATCTTTTGCAGCCACCGGGTTCTCTTTTTCCAGCAATTTTCGTAGGCCGAAGCTTGATTTTCCTTGCTTCAATGGTACTGATCCAATTGGATGGATATACCGTGCAGAACAATATTTCAGTCTGCATAATACTTTTGATGTCCAGAAAGTTCCACTTGCATCCTTTCATTTGGAACAAGAAGCCCTTCAATGGTACCGTTGGTACATCAAAGCTCATCCCGAACCAAACTGGACATATTTTTTCCAACTCCTTTTGCCACGATTTGGTCCTAGTGCTTTTGATGACTTCACAGGAGCACTCACTAAACTTCACCAAATTGGCACAGTGAGAGAGTATCAGACAGAATTTGAGAAACTGGCCAATCATACAGAAGGATTGTCTGATGAATTCTACAGGAGCTGTTTTATTAGTGGTCTCAAGGATGATATCTGCTCAGAGGTCAAAATGTTCTGTCCCAACACAATGATGGAAGTCCTAGGGTTGGCTAAGTTGGCAGAGGACAAGATCACAGCTCAACAACGCTCCAAACCCACCTTTGTTCCCTTCAGAAATATGGGTTCTCAACGACCTCCCATCACGCCTGCTCCTCAACCAACTCCTATCAAGCATTTGTCTGAAACAGAGATGCAGGCACGCCGAGAAAAAGGGCTTTGTTATAATTGTGATGAGAAATTCACTCGGGGACATAGATGTGTTCAACAAAAGCTCTATCTCTTGGATGTGGATTCTCCGCCTGCCTCAAAACTTGATGAAGAAGCTCCAGATACTGTAGATGATCAAGTCAACGTTCAACACCCGCCTATTGACACCCCATCTCAGGATGACCTACCCGAGATCTCTCTCCATGCTGTAACCAACGTCACCACCCCACAAACAATGCGAGTCAGGGGATACTTCAAGAAGCTCCCTCTTACCATACTCATTGATTCTGGTAGCACTCACAACTTCATTGACCCTCGGATTGCCAAACAGGCTGATTGTTTTGTCCATCCTTGCTCCAACTTTGAAGTCATGGTTGCCAATGGGGGCACCTTACCTTGTAAGGGGAAGTGTCACAATGTGCGTATATCTATGGAAGATTATAACCTGCGCTTTGACATGTTTTCCTTGTCCTTAGGCGGATGTGATGTGGTTTTGGGTGTTCAATGGTTACGCACACTTGGCCCCATCTTATGGGATTTTGCAGAACTTTGGATGCAGTTTTCAGTCAATGGGGCACAACACAAATTAATGGGCTTACAACCAGGGTCTCTCCGCATCATCAGCTCACATCTCCTGGAAAAAATCCTTAAGAAGAATTCACATGGTGTCATCGCTCAGCTCCATTCCATTCAGATGCACCCATCAACGGTCTCCACTGCTTCCTTGGATAGATATGCAGGTGTCTTTGCTGAACCAATGAGATTGCCGCCTTCAAGAGACCTTTCCGGTAAGAATTTAGTCGCATCTACCTCTCAGCAGGAACTGATGGCTATTTTGCATGCAGTACAGAAGTGGCAGCCATACCTATTAGGGAATTATTTCTGCATTAAGACTGATCTCCAGAGTCTGGAAAATTTTCTGGAACAATGGGTCTCCTACCCAACACACCTGAAATGGGTTATCCAACTCATGGGTTATCCCTATGCGATCACTTACAAGAAGGGTAAGGACAATATGGTGGCAGATGCTCCTTCTCGCACAATTGATGACCCAATTTCTCTTACAGCTCTTTCTCTGCTTATTCCAAATTGGTTGCAATATGTTGAACCGGGCTATCTCTTCTATGAACTCCATGCTTCTTCATCAGCAGGGCACTCTGGGTTCTTCAAAATGTATGACCGGGACCAATGTAACTTATTTTGGCAGGGACTAAAAATGACAATTCAACAGATGGTGGCTGATTGTGATACTTTCCAGGTCAACAAGGGTGAAACGACACTCCTTTCGGGATTGCTCAAACCCTTGCCCATCCCTACACAGCTTTGGCCAACTATTTCTATGTATTTCCTAGCAGCACTCTGGTGGTACAATACCACATCCCAAAGGACACCATATGAAGCATTCTATGGACAGACACCGCCAGTTCTTCTTCCATACACCCTTAGCAGCTCCCCAGTTCAGGAAATTGACTCGGTTCTTCGCAACCGCGATCAGATTCTTCTCATTCTACAAGACAATCTTCACATGGCCAGAATTCGCCTGAAACAACAAGCCGATCAGCACCATTTTGAGCGCATTTTCCATGCAGTTGATAGGGTTCTTCTTCATCTACAGCCTTCCAAGCAATCCTCCCTGACACTCCAAAGGCGTTAATGGCCCGAAATGCAACCCGAGGATGCTACCGGGGAACCACTCCTTCAGATTCTGTAGCAATTTCTCCAACCAAAGCTTTGAGGACAAAGCTTTTTCTAAGGGAGAGGGGATGTTAGGAACCCGTGTCAACCCTTCTCTTTACTATGTTAGTATATTGTTGTTGGACGCATATGCTTTGTAAGTCGTCCCGTAGTATTTGTTGATCCATAGTTTATATTAGCCTATAGTATTGGACGCATATGCTTTGTAAGTCGTCCCGTAGTATTATATGTCCCATGGTTTGACCCATAGTATTGGGCATAGACTTAGTATATAAGTGTGTGTTGAGATCATTGAAGGCACCATGAAGTTAATTGTATTGAGCTTGCTCAAAGGAGGTTGCCCCCTCGAAGTGGCCCGTGATTAATATAAAAGTGATTCTGAGTTCTATTATTTCTGATATCTCGTGTATTTGCATTAATTAATTATTGCAGGTTCTTCACACTGAACCATTTTAAACAACTCCTCCTTCCTATCTCTGGTTCTACAGTATTCTTGGTATTTGGAAAGGAATGTTTGTTTCATCTGGTCCCAAGTAGTAATGGTCTCACGACCCAAACTCATAAACCAGCGCAAAGCATTTCCCTTCAGGGTGGCTAGAAATAGTTTCAATTTCTGTGCATTGGAGGTGTAATCTTAACTGCGACAGAGGATGTCAAACTCAAAAAGAAACTCATCAGGATCTTCAGAGGACTTACCATGAAAATTTGGAAGAACTGAGGGTGAGATATTCTTCATAGGTGTTTCCCTTGGTGTTTGGAGGATAGGGAATTCGAGTGTGACCACAGTGTCACCATTCTGATTATCTTCCACCTCCTCCTCGTTGTTATTGTGGTGCTCATTGTTTCCTTCCTGTTCCTCGTTATTCATGGTGCTCCAAAATTTCAATGCTTCCTTTGCTCTTTCTTTCTCTGCCTTTGCCTCTTCTGCTCTCCTCCTTTCTTCTTCTCGCCTTCTTTCTTCTTCTTGTTCTTGGCGATGATCCAACCACTCCTCCTTGGTAACTCTGTGCCCATTAATATGATAAATCTCCTCTCTATCTGGTACACCCACAACACTTCCCTTGTCTTCAGGAGGTTTCTTCTCTGGAACGGGATTTGAAGGTCCCGTTGTGTTCTCCACAGTTGATGCAGAAGTATTGATATTAGGGAGAACATAATTTCCTCTTCTTGGAGATGATCGTAGTAGTCTGGTGGAAGAATCAGCTCTAGCAATTATTTCATCAATGTATGTATGTCTTCCTCGACCTTAATTTCGACCACGACCTCGTCCACCTACAATGTTAGTATCTTGAGGGGGTTCCCGATTTGTTTTTCTTGTATTCATGCATGCTTTAGGTAATCCAAACTAAAATGAAATCAGTAAATCAACTACTATCTACGCCTATAAATTACCATCCCAGACAACGATGCCAAAATGTTGGTCACCCTATATGCCAATTAATTACAACTAACACACATGATGCTCAATATAAATTGTCAACCCAGGGAAGTCTTTTATTTCAATGGAAATAAGCACAGTCTATGCATAAACATTTCAAGTAGGAATTCCACCTATTTGCTCAGCCAATCTCATCTCATAGCTAAAACTAATCTAACTTATTCATCTAGGAATTCAAAATACAATTATCTTCCTACAAATATCAATCCAGCAGTTACTGATCTAAGAATGAAATAAATTAGACTTACTTTTGCAAGAAGTTAAATCCTATAATTATCAAACTATAGTATTCAATCTCTATTGATCTAATTCATCTAGCAGCTACTGTAACTCAATTATAATCTATCTAATCTTATAAATTCAAGAAATATAACAGTAACCAAAAACTAGAAGTAAGCTGAACTCTAATTTGATTAACTTGAAATCCTAGAAAGAATAAATGACTGAAAAGAAATCAGAGCTAAGATTGGCTGTAACAGCTGATCTAACACACCCTGCATCAAATAAACTAACCTACATAGTTGACTGCCACACCACACAGTTGCAGCTATTCAGGATGGAATCATAAACTACCAGAAGAGAATGCAATTATCATTTCACTGTTGCAGCTTATTGTAACACATCTAATGCATTTCCACACCACACACAACATGAAAGAAATTAAACTACCTACTTAACTCGGCTATTTCTGTGAGAAGGCGGGCCATGGCCTTCCAACAGAGATGTCGTAGACTAACAAAAATTAAAACTCAGATATAAGAAACTCTACTCCTTGTATTAAGAATGATGAAATTACAGTCACAGCTCTCTATCCCAGCTTATACAATTAGAAATTCTCCAAACCCCAGGCTCAGAATGCCTCTTTACATTTATACCCCATGACATGAAATCGTTACACCAAAATACAGGGCAGCCGTGAAGATCTACGATCTTTAGGCTGTCGATTTACAATGGAATTGTTACAGTCATAAGTGATCTTGAATGAAATCGTTGCATTCAGGCCTGAGCTGTTGCATGCTGTCGCAGCCCAGAATAGATTCGAGCTTATTGGAATGGCTGGTACTTGGATGCTCTGTTGTGACTCATTCGCAGTTGGCCATGTGGAGGAATGTTCGAACTGTTTCAGCGAATTGTGGAACCGAACTCAAGAAGGGCCAGCTGGTTTCTCCCAGGGTCAACGAGCTGCTACACCTGCGGTCTTGTAAAGGCTTCTGGGCTATCTTTATCGAATAAGACAATATTAGCACAACCTTAAAAGATAGAGTACAAAACCATAAACAAATCATGCATTAATTGAATAAAAAAGTAATAGAGTATACCTGTTGCAATCCATGCTTTGCTTGGGAAAATATCTGCTTAGATCAAGGAATGGTAAGGCAAAACAGGGAAAAAGGTGTAGATAGGTGTAGGCAAAAAGGGGCTATTTTGGGGCCCAACACCAATCAGCTAATGATATAAGGTGGGATCTACCAAATCAAACTCAGAAGCATTCAACTTCTTAGTTCTTCCAATTGGTTATCATCGGTGTCGACATAGGCCCGTAATCCTCCATTTGAAATCTCTTCAAAATGTCAACTGCATACTTCTCTTGTCCCAGAAAAATGTGTCCTGGTTCCTGCAAAACCTTCAATCCCAAATAATAGTGCATCAACACAATATCCTTCATGTCGAACTATGAAGCAAGATCTCGCTTACATTCCCTGATGAGATTTTCTGACCCCGTGAGAAAGAGATCATCCACATACAAGATAAGAATGAGTGGATCCTCTCCAACCAAGATATAGTATAGGTTGGGATCCACGTCCCTCTTAACAAAGCCCAATTGTAGTAATTAACTGTGAATCCTCGAGTACCAAGATCGTGGAGCTTGCTTCAGTCTGTATAAGGATTTCTTCATCCTACACACATGAGACTCTCTCCCATGCTCCTCAAAGCCCAATGGTTGCTCAATGTACACCTCCTTCTTTATGAATCCATTCAAAAATGTTGTCTTCACATCCATCTGATGTATACTCGAACCCATTTATCTTGCAATGGACATGATTTCTCTAATAGACATGTATCTCGCAACTGGTGCAGAGGTCTCATTATAGTCAACTCTCTCTACCTGTGATAACCGCTAAGCCACAAACCAAGCTTTGTATTTCTCCATGCTACCATCTACATCATGCTTGATTTTATAGAGCCACTTGGAAGTCACCATTGACTTCCCATAAGGTCTTGGCGCAACCTCCCAAACATCATTCTTCATTATGGAAGTGTACTCTTCCACCATGGCATATCTCCAAACCTGATGGTCTACTGCCTCCTCAAAGGTAGAAGGCTCAGACTCTCGAATACACCTCATCAAAGCTATATAACTACAAAATCTCTATGGTTCCTTACTCTCCATGACATTCCTCTTAGGACTTTCCAAATGCTTTTGTGCATCCTTCAAGGTCGTATAAAGCCATATTGGCTTTCTCTTCCCTGAAGTTGCCTCATGTGGAGCATACATCTCCTTTTCATCTCTCTCATCTAAATATTGTGTACCTCAAGACTGAGTACTAGTGGCATGTGAATTGGTAACCTGAAAACCCATAACTCTTGAAACTTGTGAACTTGAACTTTGTGACCTTGTAACCTATAGTGTGCTCACCTGAACCCGAGGAGCTTGCTACCCCTCCTCTGCTATAGGTGACACATGAGACTTCCTAAATTCTTTGTCCTCCTCAAACTTCACAACCCTCCTTGCCATTGTTTTCTTCAATGCAGGAATGTATATACGGTAAGCCATTGAGGTCTCACTATACCCAAGAAATATTCCCTTTTCTAATGTGGGCTCTAGCTTCGTCCTCTTCTCTGAAGGGACATGTGAATAAGTCAAGCACCCAAAGATGTGAAAGTGCCCAACCTTAGGATTCTTCCCTGTAAAATCCTCCTCATGAGTTTTATTCCCCAATGCCATGTGAGGACTTCTATTTTGAATGTAAATAGTTGTGTTGCATGCCTCATCCCAAAGAAACATTGATAGATCCTGATCATGTAACATGGATTTTGCTGCTCCAATAATAGCCCTGTTATTTCTCTCTACAAATCCATTATGTTGTGGGTTGTATGGAAATGTCAGCTCTCTTTTGACTCACTCATGTATACAAAAGTTCTTGAACTTATTGGAGGTATACTCACCCTCATTGTTTGACCTCAACACATTGATTTTCCTTCCTATTTGGTTCTCCACAAGAGCTTTAAACTCTTGAAACCAACTAAAGAATTGAATCTTGGTCTTCCTAGAGAAGTCATTTATAAAGGTAACATAATACTCAAATCCACTCAAATATACTGCTGACATTGGCCCACATACATCTGAATGTACCAAATCTATAATCCCCCTGCTCTGTTATCACTGCTCGAAAATGCAGTTTTAATGTACTTCTCGAGTGCACACCCTTTGCACACATCTTGATGCCCTGTACTGAAATCCGAAAATCCAGTAACAATCTCTCTCAACACCTGAAGAACTCCATGGTGCAAATGTGCCATCCTCTTATGCCATAACTCACATAAGTCATAGATGTTATTTTTGTGTAGCAAGGCTCGTGTTGGATGAAACATAAGCTTGTATAGTTTCCCCTATCTAATCCCAATCGCCTTTGTTGTTTTGATACTGTATCCTCTAGGATGAATCAGTACCTATCCATCTCGAAAAATCACCTCCTATCCCCTGTCTTTTGTGGCGGAAACTAACATCAGACTCTTCGTTAACCTCGGAACATACAATACATCCCTCACTACCATGGGCTGTTGAAACTCGCTATGAAAGGAAACTATCCCACAAACAATTTCCTTAACCTTAGAATCATCTCCAAGCTCAACATCAAGATCCACATCACTCTCTATAAGACCTATAAAGTGCTTGCACACACTTGTCATATGCCTGGAGGCCCCACTATCTATATATCAAACACTAGTAGAAGCCGCACTCGAGGAAAGGCATACCAACAAAGAGAACTCTCTCTCAAATCTAGTAGTAAACTCATTTACTTCAACTAAAGTTTCAACCTGATTCTTCTTTTTCTTGTTAGGACACTGACCTGCATAGTGCCCCATCTTACGACATGCAAAGCACTTAAATTTGCTCATGTCCTTTTTCTGTTCACCCTTTGACTTAGTCTTGCTTGTTTGAATTTTCTTGGACTTGTTCTTTCCCTTTGCTGAAAGGGCCACATTTTCCTCATCATCCCCCCGATGCTGGCCTCGATGTATGGAACTAACTCTAATATCCTCCTATATAAAGTCACCTCGAAGTCTCTCCCAATCAAGAAGATGTTCCTTGGCAACAATACATTGAACAAATGTATTCCATGGTTTTGAAAAAGCATTCAAGGCAATTTTGGTTATTTCTGCCCCATCCATATTTTCTCCAACAAACCCTGGTTGATTACGAATTTGTGTCAACTTGGTAAGGTATGATGCAACTGTATCAGTTTTGTTCATCTTGGTGTTTCTTAGTTTTTCTCTCAACATCATCTTTCTGTTTTCATTGTCATTCTGGTATAGCTTGGTTAAAGGTTCCCAAATCTTGTAGGCATTCTTTTTCTCGGTTACATGAGGAATGGCATGGTATTTAATGGCATCAAGGATTATCCTCTTGGATTTAACATTCTTTTTAGTATATTCAATCAATAGTGTTGCATCCGTAGGAATAGTGACAACTTTCTTAACAATGTTCCACAACTCTTGTTCCTCCAACAACAAGGCAATCCTTTCCTTCCATGGACTAAAATTTCCAACCCCCTCCAATCTATCCTCAAACCTGTATCCATATGTCCTGATCAACTGATAACAAGGCCCAACACTCTTTCCAGTGAACAACCTGCAACTCTCTTGCAAACCCTTGTATCAACTTGTTTGGTTTCCCCTCTCAGTCTCAATGCTTTGATACCATGTAAATTTTATAGGCTCAAGTCTTGGCTCTTGGTTTCAATAAATTGTTTGTATCTGTTTAATGCTCATTCATAAATGCATCTTCAGAATTGGAATTTATAATAAAAAAACATTGAATCTTTTACTTGCATAGTGGAAACAAGAAATCAAACCATTCAATGACACAAGATATTTTGGGCAATACCCGTGAAAAAGACCCCGAATGGAAAATCAATAGAGAGATGAAATTTTTATTAGGGTCACAGAGAATTTTTTTGGGAAATTACAGTGAGAGATTTAAGAACAAGTGCACTTCAAATTTTGTGCCAAACCTAGAAAATTGTAGCAACAATTATGTAAAACCACTTTCTTGAAATCTGTGCACTGTACGACCTGCAATAATGTTGTATGAACCACCTGCAATAAATCTTGTTGTACCTCGATTTTTGTGCGTTTTTCCTCTCACGTGCGGTTTGCAATAAATGCACCCTTCCTCACATGTGCCACCTCGAATTTTGTGCATTATACGGAATGGTGTTCTTCTCTTGCATTAAATGTTGTACGGTCTCCTTTGGATTCATGGCCTCTTTCTCCTTGGGAGTCATGCTCTCCTTCGTTGTAATATTTCTCTCCTCTTTTCCTCTTCACCTTACGCTTTCTCTCTTCTCATTAAAATGAATAATAATGTCTTTTTCCTCTAGAACTCCTTTTTGTCTCTTCATTAAATGAAACTAACCTAATTTCCTAGATCTAATAGCCAAGATTAAATCTTAGACCAATAAGATCTACGGTTGTGATGTAATTGCTTATTATCACAACTTAAGTCACTGTATTCATTTAATGAAGCAAAAAGTCACTTTAACTTTATAAATATAAAGTTAATGTCTACAGACCACTTTATGTCCCCCACGTGCTAAGACACCAAGCCTATATAGAAGACATTCTGAGCTATAAACTCAACTGTATAAGCTAAAAGATGCTCCCATTAGACTCACCCAAAAGAAACGCATGTTTGGCTCAGTATCCGAATGGAATTTTTTCGCAAATCAAGGCGTTGACTGCCAAACTATCCCTACCAATAGGCTACAATAAGATTTGAAGGCAAAGAAGCTTCAACAAATGACTTTGAAACTTGGACTCAACTTTTGCAATGAATAATATAATATGAAAACTTCAAAATTTCTTACCTCATGGATCCCTTGATTTGCTTTGTATAGCCATAAACATACCAAAGGTACTAGTACTCTCATTGAAATGCAAGAGCTTACTATGTATCTCATCTTGTATCTTGGGATCAGGGAACATGTACTCAATGCATCTGTACAATCCCTCTTTTACATCCCCATCTTGATTCTTGATTTGCTTCAAAAAAATTTTATAATGGTACCCTCAAAGTTTAGCAGTAAAAAAATATTCATCAATTGAATTTGAATCCTTGGCTAAGCTTTTGTAATGAATAACAAAACTTAAAAACTTTGAAATTGCTTACCTTGGGTTTAAGTAATAGGTAGTTGCATGTAAAGGTATATGGAGTTGTTTGTTCCATCTATCATCAATGATTTTCCATAGAGAAATCCTACTTATGTCTTTTATCAACATATGTTGCCTTTATTGTCTCTTTGGCCTGATCCATGGACTCATAATTAAAACCCATTGACAGGTTTACCACCATCCACCATGCGCAACTCTTCCACAAGAGGCTCATTGAAGAGTACTATCTCTTATTCCTTTTTCCAAAAATATTTTCCAAGCACTTTGTCAACTATGTCTTTCCGTTCATCCTTTTTGCTCCATCGAGATGCATTCCACTCATCTCAAGAAAGCATCTTCTACAAGTTGTTTTTTATTAAACAATGGATTGTAACAAAATAAAGTTTGTTGCAAATCATATAATATATGATTGAACAATCTCTTTACGCCCAATGTGTTCCTCATAAGGTTCAGAACCAATGTGTGGTTGTAGATGTACCTGGATATGGATTTTTATTGTTTCACACACTTCTTCACCCACTCAATTTTGCCAATGTCCTCAAGCATCAAGTCCAAACAATGGGATACACATGGAGTCCACCAAATGGTGGAGTATTTTTCCTCCAACATCCTTCTTGCTGCAACATAGTTGGAGGCATTGTCTGTGATGACTTGTACAACATTCTTCACCCTCACCTCCACAACTACTTCATCCAAAAGACTAAATAATAATTGTGTATCCTTCACTTGATTAGATGCATCTACAAATTTAAGAAACATGGTTCTTTTGGGAAAGCAATTAGGAAATTGAGAGTGGTGTAGGATCTTCCAATCAGTCCATCCATCAGACATGATTTTGCACCGTGTTTTACTCCATGACTCCTTGAATTCTATGAGGTATTCATCTATTCTTTGGACCTCATTTTGGAAAAGTACCCACTTGATATCATGAAAACCAGGGCATTTGAAGCTCGAACAACATGAAGCTACAACATCTAACATAGGTTGATAATAAGCAGAATTAGTAGCATTGAAAGACAAGTCTACATCATACCACCATATTGAAATGCATTCCCAAGTAGAATCCTTCTCCATCTTCTTCCATTTAGCATAAGGGTGGGTTGAGCACTAGGAGTGGTGCAGGGTACAAAGAAAGAGTCAAGCCCTTTACGTGGTCTCTTCAAAATCAAATTGGATGAACTAGGGCCAAAAACATATTCATCTCTATGTCCAACAAGAAAAGTAGAGGATCCCTTAAAACTAGGAATTTGATCTTTAGGGTCATCATCATACTCATTATCAACTAACCTTGAACGTCTCCCTATGTCTTTTTCAAGCTTCTTCGTTTGGGTTTTTCCTGCTTAGAAGGATTCAATAAGACCTAGCATCTATGCTTTTATATCATCATAGACTTTTGAGCAAGGTTATAGTGGTCCTCTTACATGTGTTAAGTGTTGTTTTAACCTATGGATCCCCCCGCCCCCACCAACTTTCTTCCCACAAATGTAGCATATCATTTTCCCTTCAACACTCAATTGACAATGAATCCATGTTGGATCATTCTTCTCTTTAGGAGAGATGGCGATTCTTACACCAACATAAAAACAAATCTGCAAATAAAAACCTAGGAATTCTTAAACACTAGGAAAAAACAACAATTGTAAAAGAAGACGAGAAGAAGAAGATAATCCTTGACATACCTTCACAAGCCCTTAAAATTTAGAGAAGAAGAGTAGCTCCTAACATTAGAAAAAACAACTCTATAATAGCTCACAAAATTATGAAAATGAACCCTTGAATCAACTCCAAAAACAACCCAACAAATTTTAAATACAGTCCCTTGAAACAACTTTAAATCTGTCCATGAAGATCAGCGCAAAAGTTCTCCAACTCAGCCCTTCAACTTACTCTACAAATATGTTCAAGGACTTCTTCGAAACAACTTTGCAAACAACTCTCCAAAACCACTCAAAAAACTTAGGTCAAGGATTCCAAATAGCTCAAATGAATAGTGTGCATGAAATGGAAGGGGGGGACCTCCTTAAATAGCTTTATTAGGTCCCTAGGGTTAGGTTTTTTATTTGCAATTTAATTAATTTTTTTTTAAAGTGGATTTCATGGACCCCAACCGTTGGCTATACAGAACCAGTCGATTTGGTGCCAAAAGGATGGTTCCATTTGGAATCGACTGATTTGGTGCCAAAACGTTGGTTCCATATGGAACCAGTTAGTTCTATATGGAATTTGCTTTTTTTTTCGGTTGGAAATACTGAACTAGATCGGATAGTGCCCAAAACTGATCGGATCGACTGGTTTTGCCAGGTCCGATCTGGTTCGGATAACACAAATCCTTTTATTTCAAGGACCTTAGATTCTTCATGCTCCCAAGTTACAACAAGCAATATAATATTGATTTCAATTGGGATCCTCATCCAACTTAACATGGGACCTTTTCTCCATGGAAAGCAACTACAGTTCCAAGAAAGGATCCAAAATGTCCCAAATTCCTACTTATTGTTTTTTGTCCTTGATAATAACTTTTCTATTCTTGATTATTCCACATTTTCCTTCCTTTCTATCTTTTTTTACCTTTTCAACTTCCTTTCTTAATTTGGCTTGATCTTCTGGAATGAGATCTTCCTTTATAAATATTCCAAGCCATTTTAGACTTGTAGTTTTACTGACTCTATAAGCTTATTCAATTCCTCTTTGATGGGTTTGATATCCAATTTATCCTCCAAACATTTTAGGGCCAAAGTGTTATTTAGTTTTTTCTTCTAACTTTTGAATCTTGTTCTTCATATTAAGCTTTTCTATATTATCAACTTCTCCTTCCTGGATTGAATGCTTCTTTTCTTGGCTTTGCTTTTTTATTTCTTGTAATCTCATCTCCAATTTCTCCTACTTATTCTCCAGCCTGATTATTTTAGTGTCTTTCTGTTTTTGAATCTTGTCTTCAAATGATGCAAACTTTTTATCAAGCATTTTCCCTTTTTTTTTTCAAGTTTAGATTCTCTTTCTTCCCTATATTTATCTAAAGATTCTATACATTCACAAAGTCTATATAGAGTTACTTTGTTAGGTCTCCCCTTTTGAGATGTTTTTGGTAAATATGGTGACTTGTTTATATTGGAATAAAAAAATAAAGAGGAAATAAACTATTATCAAGATTGGGAAAAAAAGCTTGATTGGGAGAAAATAAATTATAACCAAGTTTGGGAGAAGGAACTTGTGCACTTGATTAGGTCAAACTCATGAATTAGAGTTTCAGAAAATGTCCAAAAGAAAATAATAAAAGAATAAAAAGAAAATAAATTACAACCAAGAAAGAAACATGTGCACTTGATTAGGTCAAACTCATAAATTAGAGTTTGGGTAGGTCATGAAAATGCACAAACCTTGAAAATTAATGATGAAAATACCCAATCTTGAAAATACATGGTAAAAATACCCAATCTTGAAAATACATGGTAAAAATACCTCAGAGAAAAGCTTCGTAAATATGATTCATTATTCAAAACAATCAATGTAAAACCATATTGTCTATGCACCCATTGATTTTTTTATTGCATTTCGTGGGTTGCTTGATTTGTGCTCAATATAGTACAGATCATACTTTATTTTCTCTTTCTCAGATTATTCTGGACTTATTTTTGGAAAATTGCAGGGCTCAACATAGCAGAGAAAAGCTCTGTACAGATCATTCATGATTCAATAATAGTTAATTTAAAGCTATGTTCTCTAATGCATCCATTGAACTTTAAATTGCATTTGGTGGGTTGCTTTTCGGTTTATGTTTTTTTTTCTAAAATAAAAATATTAGTGAAGTGTTGTCATACTCTATATGCAAGTAACTAGAGTGCATATAAGTTGTAAGAGGAAAGGTACTGGAATCACGTCTCTTTCTGTCACCCTGGAAAAGCTTGTATCTGTTATATATTTGTTGATTGTTATACGCATATGGATGTATATTCACATTATATGTTGATTGTTTTGTTATGATTGTTGGAAATGCTTGTATCTGTTATGTATTTGTTGGTTGTTATAAACATATGGATGTATATTCACATTATATGTTGATTGTTTTGTTATAATAGTTGGAAATGCTTGTATCTGTTATGTTGCAAGTATTTGTTGATTGTTATATTCACATTGTATGTTGATTGTTTGAATTCTATGGATGCATAAGTTTCAATTCAGTTCCTTTCTCAATTCTTTCTGGGTATTTCATCATCTTTTCGATGGTATGGCAAAGACATTACGATTCCTTGACTCTTGTTTATTCAAGTCACCCCTCCATAGTTAATAATAGATACGAAACCAAAGTGAGATGAAGCTTATGCTAATGTCCTAATGTCAAATTGGCAACGATTAACTCAGGTTCAATTGTCATTGCAACTTTACTTTGAAAATCCCAAATTTAACTTACCTAGATTGAGCGATTCTGGATTCCTGTAGATAAAAAATAAATTTCAAACAATACACAGTGACGCCACTTTGTTCAATGGTGAGATTCTGTTAAAGGAAATAAAAAAAGTTTCTGGGGTATGTAAATATGCCATTGTATATATGTGCCCTGAAATAGATTAAAACAGCAAAGAAATCTTGAATGTGAAACAATCATAACAACTGTTCTATGGATATTATTGGAGATGATGTTTAACAAAACGAAACCAAAAAGTTCAGACACACAACACAGCTGCTGGCTGATTGAAGTTATTACTTTACAGAACTGAAATCGCAGTTCAGGCCTCCCAACTTCAAAACAAGAAAAAATACCTCTATTCTTTAAACCCTTGAAGATTGCTCTGCAACCTGAACTGCCATGATAGATTATCATTTACTAGCGCATATATCTATCATAAAATGACATCTTTTGATGACACAATGAGTCCTTTTATTACAAATATAAAAGGACTAAGGCTATAAAAAATCCTGCAATAGTAAATCACATTGATTAAGATGTGATAGCATTGATGACAACTGCAGGCTAGAAAGATATCCTACTCTATAGTCATGGTTTGGGAACAGTTCTGTGAAGGCCAACATATATATCATATGAGCCATTTTACTCCTCTCATGTGGGCACTTTTAGTGTAGTGCTGGTGCCTTTACCCAATGAACACATTTTATTTGCACTGCTGTGTTTCCTCAACTTGTGAACAACAGATTGTCCATTGCTCTGCAACATTCATTAGCTTGAATCTTAACCTGAGACCGAGGCTGAAGAAGAAGTCATCCGAGAGTACTGTGAAGAGCCATGAGAACTGGAGAAGGAATGGGATGTGAAAAGAGACTTGATGGAGTGAGCAAGGGAAGAGGCAATGGCTGCCTTTACTTGCCCTCTCTTAGGGATATGCCTGGACTCAGAAGGCATACTTATCTTGTGCCTGGAATTGGCCCTGGATGGCATGCTATGAATTCTTTCTGAATAAGTAAATCGACAAACTGGAAGGAATGGATTGGTGACTAAGGCTAGAGGGTCCTGTGAATATATAATAATTCTTCCGAGATTTAAGATTGCTGTGAGTGCAGCAGTCAATAGTCAACAGGTGACTGCTATTTTTTTATATTATTTTATTTTTTAGGTCGATGCTTAGGTTCGTCACAATTCAAAAGTAATTTGCTCAGATTACTTTACAAAACTTACGATTTGATGGGACAAAAATTATGATTTGATGTGCCCTCATATTGACTTTCTCTTTTGGGTTGAGGTCAGGAGCCAGCGGTGCCAGTGTTGGGGTTTGATGGTTGCTTTAACGAAAGGTCAGTTTGGATTTTTACAAGAGAGGTGTAGAAATTGAAACTGCACTCTAGAAAAAGCTCGTACAACTATGGTGGTAACTGATGACTTAGACTAACAACTGTACTCGTGACGATACTTGCTAGACAGTTTGAAGAAATTCCCCTGTTAAAAAAAGAAAAAGAAAAAAAATATTGACTTTCTCTTCTATGTGATATAACATAATTACTTAGGATTCAAGCAATTTTATATTGTTGCTTGGGGTACAAGCTCTCTTTAGTCTCAGTCAAACCATTGAACTTTCATTTCTATTTAACATGATGTCGACTTTATGGCTGTTATTCCAGATTAAGAAGATGATGACTTTATGACTGTTTCTCCTGATAAGATAGATGACTTATGACCGTTTTTTAGATAGAGGTTTTGAGTGAAATTGAAAACTTTTGTGAGAATCCATAACAATTACAATTTTGTTACAATTTTGTTGGAGACTGACACATGACAATCACCACCATGTAAAGTCTATTGTTAGGAAAACAACCAACATAAATGCCCCACAAATAAACAAATATGTCTGACATATAAAGATTGAGACTGTACAAGTCTAATAAGGATGTCTATAAGTTCCAGCATCTATTGATTTTAACCACCAGCATCTATCGATTTTAGCGACTTATTTAGTTTATTAATTCTAACAATGAATAGAAATTTTGAAAGGAAAATAATCAACATAAATGTCTCATAAATAATAAAAATGTGTTTGATATTTAAAGATTGAGATTATACAAGTCGAATAAGAATGTCTCTAAATTCCAGTATCTATGGATCTTAGCCACTGATTTAGTTTATTAATATTTATTTATCAATCTTGATTACAGTTTTAGTTTATTAATATTAATAATGATTAAGAATTTTGAAAAACTATATATATTTTTAAAATTTAAAAATAAAATAAATGTAATTTGTATTATTTTTACTTTACAAAAGTTATTTATATATTTAATTCGATCTTAATTACTAATTTAATTTATTAGTATTAACTATGAATAGGAATTGTGAAAAACTAGAAATTTTTTATAATTTAAAAAATAAGATGAATATAATTCATTTATATTATTTTCAATAAAAAAGGTTATTTATATATTTAATTAAATGTTAAAATTGAATAAAATACTTTAAAAAAGTTGTTGTTTTAAATTTAAGTATTTGGAAACTTATAAAGATTTCTTTAAAATATGTTTTTATCTTAAAAAATATTTTATCCATCTCAATGCATAATAGTTAATATAAAATAAAATTTATTAAAATGCATTTTTTATGAATCAAATAATGTTTGAGATTGGGATGATTGAAGAATGTAAATTGAATTACGTATGTACACCCATATATAATATCTGAAAACTACGATGACTTCAAAAATTAGAAGAGCAAGAGCAATGACCACAAGGGCCAGACCGTTAAGATGTTGCATTTCTTGGTTTATTCACATGGAGGCTTTGCTTGTCGTAACAACGTGACTGAAAAGATAATAGTTAAATCACCTGAATCATAATCAAAGGCTATGTTTTGAGTTGCAACTTGTATAGATTTAGATTTAGATTTGGTATAATACCCAAAAAACGGATGGGAAAAATATCAATGTCCATTGTCAAAACTAAATATGTAGGCCCAAAACATTCACAAAATCTGCTTGGAATGTCCTTGAATTTTGTTGAAAACGTTCTCAAAATTTGGTTGGAATATACTTGAATATGCTTAGATTTTCTAATATGGCCAGCGAGTCCCCAAGTCCAAAATAAAGTCCCAAGCATATTGGGGATGTTTTTCTAGGGGTCCCCAAATCACTGAAATGTCAGAACGGTGGCTACATATATTTTTTTTAGGTGGGGTTGGGGGCACGTTGGGGGGAGGCACAAGTCCTCGTGAAACATAGAAAAATACATGTGTAGGATTGTCGATTATTTCAAATAATTCAAAAATACACTAAACCAATTTCAAATAATTAATCAATTCGTTAACTAACCCATATCAAACTTAAATATAGTTGCCACATTTACTTCTTACTAATGATACACTATTCAAAATAAACCATCCTACATAATATTAATAATTACAATTTTTTTACTACCAATATTCCTTTTGATTAGCATGGCTTTGTGTGCAATACCATGCTGATCAAAGGAATGTACAAATCCAAAGGGTGTATCCCATTGGACATTGTTATTTGTAACTTGGTTAAGGGGGTTTGGGAACTACATGGGTGGTAGTGCTTGCAAATCCATGGTCTAAACAAAGGTTTTTCATTTTTAAATTTGCTAAGGTAGCCCATGTCATTGAAATTCTCAAGCATGGTCCATAGATAAAAGGTGTTGATGGTTTTCTTATCTTTGTTAGAGGGTGTTTTTGCTAACCAAGTTGCCTAACTATCCTAACCAATGTGGGTAGAATTCCCAAGCCTCTGAATCATGTAGTTGTGTCTCTTTTTGGAATGAATCTTGGTCTTGAGAGGATGGCTTATCTTCCATGAGGTGGATTGTAGGTTCTTACCCCAGGGATCTAATGTAGGGTTTCTGTCAAGGTTACCATGTCAAAAGAACTTAAAAAGTTTGTTTACAATAGGATAGGTGACAAAATGCATCATCGAGATATGCAATATATTAACCTCCCCAACCCCTATTTCCATTGTCAAGCCCTTATCATCATATATGTAATGAGCCTTGATGCAATAGAGTAACACAATGCTCCCTCGCCCACAGAGACACCCCAAGGCCCACTTGGTAACCATGAAAATGCCACAGAAGGTGGATGAATTTAAGTGGTGAGAAGGAATTGAGGTAATGGGCCTCCAAAAGCTTCAAATCCAAAAATATGCATGCCATACAATCCTCTTAGGATTCAAGGTCCCCTAGTGTGTAAATCAACTCCCCCTTTGAACTCTAGTTTCTCAGCAAGGAGGAGTTGTCAGAGCTTGTTCTCCTCCACAAGTGTTGCGTTTGTGTGAATATAATACAAATAATAGCTTGATAAAAAAATCTTGATGTTTTAGCATTCAAGATTGGCTTCAACTAACAAAACTTATTACCAACACAAACTATTTTGATTCACTCCTTGACCTTGGAGAAAATCATAAAGAGATGCATGACACTGGAAGTCCAAAATGAAAGTTTCCCTTGGAATGTTCAGGGTTTGAATGACCCTAGTATGAAACACACTAGCCGCTTGATTAATGGGGTGAACGTTTTATTTTACGTGAAGTCAAAATTTTAGGCTTCTTACTCCCTTTGCGGGTGCTTTAGAATGTCTCTTTATCAAGTGATACAAATCAAAGGAAATTGGATTGTTTAGGTTCATTACACAAGGTCTCTTAACACTCAAATGTCATTGTAGTTGAGGAAGTTGGCTATTTTCTTAATACCAAAGTCAATTTGGGGAACATTGAAGGGATTCCTCTCCTTGGAAACTTATTTGATGACATGTCTAGGAATTAGATTCCTTGGGTTGATCTTAAGAGGAAGCTTTTGTTGGCTAAGGTTGATAATATTGATGTGGATGGCAGCTAGGGCTTATCCCTAATACCATGGTGTTAAAGCTTGGTATTTGAGTGCCTTGTGCCAGGCGGTGAGATTAGAAGTGAGAAAAGATGATTGCCTTCTTGAGATATGCATCGATCACCATGGGTTACAAGTGGCTTTGCTCCTAACCCTTCCTCGAAGGTTGGTTGAACAAACTTTGATGATGAAATCCAAGCAAAATAAATGATGATACCAAATTCAATGTCACGTGGATGCTTGTGGGAACTAAAGTGTTATACTTTATTTGGATTATGCACAATGATTTCATTTTTAATAAGCATGAGTCTTCTTATACTTTTTCCTAATTTGATGGTGCACTAACACATGACAACCTATCATTGTTGATCATAGTGCAAAGTTGTAAAATCATAATGGAAATGGACCACCTATAATCACTATTGGATTTTTGGGGTGAGGCCCCTTGCATGATGAATTGGGAGCCACCTTGCACATATCGAATCACCTCAGTTCAATGTCATCAGAGTGGGCACCTACTACACTAGTAAGTAGGTTAGAGAGTGGTGGGAGCACACACACAACATCCCTCCCACCCCTACTATCCATGAAAAATAGTTTTGGACTCTAGCCCTTGCTATCTTGGAGGATCCTAAGCCACATAAGCATCTTGGTGATGGATGGGATATGTTAGTGGATGAGCCTCCCACAATGACTAGTTGGGGCCCTACCTCAATGATCATGATGAGCTCCCTCTTGTTGACATGGGCATCATTGTCTAGTGTTGCACATTATAGTGTTGTGGACTTTATTTATTTGATGTTAGTTTTTAGTGAATTTATATTATGCTTGCTCTTGGGTATTTTGGCTTCAGCCTATCCCTTTTTAAGTTTTGAATATTTTTACTAGTACTTGCAATCAATGTATGTGCATCTTGGTTTTCTTTTAATCAAAACAATGCACATATAATTATATTAATAATAAAATTTGTTTTAATGTAAAAAACAAATGATATAAATAATTCAAGATTTTGCTTTTTTTTTTACCACATCACTCAAATTCAACATCAAACACCCAAAATCCTATCAAAATAAACATTTTTTATACCATATAACATGTAAAAACCTCATTGCTCTCAAATTAATTCTGGTGAGTTCTGGTGAGAAAACAAGTAAAATGATTCCTTAAAAACACAAGACAAAAAAGCCCAATATGTTAGTCATGGGGAGGTCAGATGCTAAGCAATATCCTATCACATCCATTCATATTGGGGGAATGAATAAGGTTTAAAAAAATAAAAAATATGTTGCCCCATATTAAGGGGGCAAGGGGTGTTTACAATGTAATATTGCAATATGAATATTTAGGGTTTGTTTATTATATTTTGAGGATAAACATTCGAGGGGAGGTGGAGGGAAACTGTGATCATGAAAAGGGAACAACTGGGGAAACCAAGGTGATGGCACTATGAGGGATTCGAGCTTGCTTGGAATGACTAGGACAAGGGCCCATCGACGATTTACATGATCTTGGCCATATAAATGGATCCTTATATTGTGTTGGAAACACATGTAGATGGGGCTTGGATTTTGAGTTTCAACAATCATTGATACATGCCACAAACCAATATATGAAATTAGGAGTGCCTTAATCTAGGTCAAAATTGTCAACCTAGAAAGTTTTAAAATTTATTTACAACATTGTATATGTTCAATATCATGTACATTCTTTAATAAGCCCCACCCCCATTCATGGTCATCTTCTTTCATTTTATGAGTGGATTTCAAAGTAACAAATTTATGGAGTACTTACATTCTAGCAATACTATTCTACTATTGCTAATCCTCAATGATTCATGTTAGAATTGTGCATCTAACCATTTATAAGAGAAGTGAAAGATCTTCTTGGGTTACAATTATTTACCATGATTAAATGTGTATGAATATGTTCTCTTCTAATATGTACTATATCATATCAGATCAATAGAGTACACAACCATTCTTGACGATAAAATTGTGTTGGGGTTTTGTAAAGTGTATTGTGTATTGTATTATTGTTGTGTGTACTTTCATTTCCATTATTGACTTGTGAAAGTCAAATTTTATTATAGCAAAGTACCATTTCATGCCGAACCATAAGTATGTACTTGATCTTAAATTTCTTTAGTCATTAATTTATATGGGTGCAAATTTACATAGATTTTAGTGTGATGCAAGACAATATAACAACATTATGTTAACTATTTATAATTAAATCAATTTCACAACAATAGTTTGCACAGGGATTAGTAGCTAGTTGCGTTTTTGTTTTGTTGCTTAATTGTGATCATGAAAGGGATGCATTTCTTACTAAGAAGTTTTTGAAAGAAAGGTTTTCTTATGTTGTTTTTCTATGTTTTTTAAAGTGTGGTTCTTGGCCTTATTTGGAGCAATTGTGTGCTTCTAAAGAGGCTGATAGGGCATGAAATTATACTCATCTCATTATACTAAGGGGATAAATATAAAGGGGTATTAAAAATGGGTTGATAAAAATGGATACCTACAATATCTAAAGAAATTAAGGATATTTTAATTGGAAATGTGTATTGGGAAGGGGGTTCAACAATATAAATTTGGGAGATATTTTCCAATATTTAGTGAAATTAAAGGTATTATTTAATATCTTGTGAACACACGTGCTATGTAACAAGTTCACTAAGTGAACCCTCATGATGTCAATACACTTAATTTTTTTAAAGAAATTAATGTCATTATTTTAATCCCTCAATCCTTTAACTATTCTAAAGATTACACATAAATAAAATTGTAGGGTTAAGAAATGGTGTTTTTCATCTTTTCATATAAGATATGATCATAATATTTTAGGGTTTGATCGTGTCTATAACTTTAGATTAGATTCTTACAAGGAACTCATTAAATTGAAAATGGTTAGAAATGAAGGGATTACGTTATACATAAAAGTAATGACTTGTATTCTAAAGATTACCCATAAATAAAATTGTAGGGTTAAGAAATGGTGTTTTCATATAAAATATGGTGACACTCTCATCATAATATTTCAAGGTTTGATAGCATCTATAACTTTACTTTACATTCTTACAAGGAACTCATTAAATGGAAAATGAATAGCAATGAAGGGATTAAGTTATACATAAAAGTAGTGAGTTGTATTTATATTTCAGTATGTTAGAGATATTATCAAATGCGTGGATAGTTTTTACTTATAAATTTAAAATATTTATAATAAATAATAATACTATATATTAATTAGAAAATAATTTTTATTTTTTTTATAATATAGAAAATAAATTTTAGATATAAAAATAATATAATAATTACTATAAAAGAAATAAATAAAAATATTTATACATAAATAAAAATATTATAAATATGATATTATCTTTATTGTTATTTAAGTTTATTTTAAATGATAAAAAATTTTACAATTTGATCAAAATTCTTCTATAAATATATAACAAATTTATCTAAAATTTAAGATGACAATAAATACAATAGTCATAACCTTAAAAAAAATATTGATACAAATATTATGAATATATAACAAATCTATCTGAAATTTAAGATAGCAATAAATACAATATTCAATAAGATGATAATAAATACAATAGTCAATGACCTTCAAAATTTTGATGAAAATACTATGAATATATTACAAAAGAGTAAGCTAAACTCTAGACCTAGATCGTTAAATGACAGTTTTGGGTTGTTAGAATTGCATAATCAAGGCGTCCTAAGGGTAATCGAGGTCGCTGAATCCATTCCTGCAACCAAAATTGCAATTCAAGCAACCCAAATCGCAGTTTCAGCAATTTCCCCTTCACCGGATTCCAGTGAAAATTGCCTATAACAATGCAAACGGTCTAAAGTTTAACCCATCCATCTGAAATTTAAGATAGCAATACAATAGTCAATGACTACAATTTACTTCTAAAAATTTACATTTTTTTTATATATAACGAAGTTGGTCAGAATTAAAAAAACAATTTGTTTGTCATAAATTTGATATGTTGATATGTCCACATATTGACCTGTTATTACACTATGCGATGCAACATTTACATAACTGTTTGGTGTTCAAGTTCTCATTAGTCTTAGTCAAACCATTGAACATTATTTTTATTTAACATGGTAACGACGACTTTACGAAGCGTTTTGAGACAAGTTTGAATCCATAACAGTACCAATTGTCTTGTGAGGCCGAGACACTATCGCCACTATGGGAACTTGTTTGTCAAGAAAATGTGCGACACAAATTGGCCCACCATTAAAATATGTTTGAAATTTAAGATGGGCCTGTCCAAAGTTGACATAGAAGTTGAATAAGGATGTGGATAAATTCGGTAAAAGTTTTGGGTTTCTATGATTGAGTTTTATGTTCAAACTTCATAAAGAAATGATGTGCACTGAAGCCCACAAAATTACATAACATGTGATGCGTTTAATTTAAAGAAATGATGTGCAATGAGGCCCACAAAATTACATAACATGTGATGCATTTAATTTAAATTTGACTTTATTTTTTAATGCAATTCAAAAGTAATGGAAACCCACATGAATGAATAACTCGAAAGCTTGGAGGGTAATGGACAATATTTGTACAAAACTTGGAAGTGATTATGGATGATTGGTTAACTAGTGGAATTATCAGAGTAGATTGTTTAGTAATTTTTGTTATGATTTAGATAAAGATATAGGGACAAAACATTGTTTGTTTGTTAAGTTTCAAATGTTTTAGATATACGATCATTTTTAGTGGTTTAATGGTTTGTTAATGCAATTTAGGATATATATATATATATAAATGTTTTAGATATACGATCATTTTTAGTGGTTTAAGGGTTTGTTAATGCAATTTAGGATATATATATATATATATATAAGTTTTGACAAAATAGATATTTACTATTTATTTCTAGTGTTTTTTAATGTTATTTAGTGGCTTGATATTATTTTGTATTTAGTGTCATAATAATGTTTTGTCTAGTGGCTTGGTGGTTTTCATTTTCCCCACCAGGTTTCAAATCCCCCAATGAGACATTGTCCCGTTGTGATAAGTCTAGAGGGGTAGGTGTTCTAATTTGAGTTTGGGGTCCATATTATATCTGTGGTCTTCGAACGTCTCGACACTTACTAGTTATTTCTAGTGTTTTTTAGAGGAAACCAACATGGGTACGAGAAGCAATACAAGATGCAGAGAGGCATGGCGCTCCAGAGGGGATACACAGAGAAAGTAAGAGACCATGGGGGCTTCACTCAATGAACTTGTTACATATCACGAGCGTTCATAGGATATTAAAGAATATCCCTAATTTCACTAAATATTGGAAAATGCCTCCTAAAATTGTATTGTTGAACACCCCTCCCAATATACCTTTCCAATTAAGAAAACCCCTAGTTTCACCAGATATTGTAGGTATCGATTTTTATCAACCCATTTTCAATACCCCCTTTATATCATATTATTAATTTGTAACAAACAGGAGCCCTAATACATCTTAGTATAAGCAAACAAGATGCTAAATAAAATAATAGTATAATGCTAATAATGATCCCATTGATATTGTAGGGGTGAGTGATCAATTTGTAGCGTTGGATAGTAGAAGACCCAATGCAATAGTAATGGGGAAGGAAAAATTGTAAAAGGAAACCAAGTCAAGAGATCAATGTAACAAAGAATGTAAAAGAATGATAGTCCAATAGTCACTCCCATACTTAGAAAAGATGAGAATTGCATATGACATTTCACACCACAGCTTGCCAATCTACCAATTTTATATCATGTAAATACAATTATAACCATAGAGAGCTCATGTTTTTTATAAGCTTAATAAATTAAACTCCATAAAAATGCAAAATCAAAACCTTTTTGTGGATGGACTTCCCTACCTTCCTATCAAAACAAACATCATCGATGTTTGAACCCAAATGAACATAGAAAAATTCCTCTTACTTACCAATAACACCATATGATCATGTGCATAGCTTGGATTTGGGTCATTCACAAGATTAAATGAATTACATCCACTTCATGTGCATTTATTCCTGCAATCAAGGGAATTAAAAACATTTAGTTACCTTTTCTTAGGTTATATCTAGTTTTTTTTATCTTTACAAAAGAGGGAAAAATCTCCATTGTTAAGTTTCAAGCATGCAAATTATAGTTATAAAGATACACAGATGGTGAAACTTATATGATACCATTTCATGATAACTATAAAATATAGGGTATGTAAATAAGGATTTAGATTTTCACCTATGTTCATGTTAGTTCCAACAAAATATTAAGATGGATGCCTTGCATATAAGAATTGAAATTACAATTATGAATGCGCCAAATATAACTCAATCTAGCAACTATTTCTAAATGGCAATGTGAAAATGTCAAAGAAAATACAAAAAGTTGAAAGAAATAATTGGTCAAGAAAGATTGATCTAACTTTTCTTGGTTCCAATGAACCAACAAAGCCTTGATCTCACTTTTCTTGGTTGTCGTGGAGCAAGGTTTGATTGAATTTCAATACCCACCTAAACCTCAACATAAAAAATGAAGAGTTAGATCTTTTACTAGAATGCCTACAAAAAATACAATACAATTGTTCAACTCCGGAAATCTTGATTAGCTACATCTCCTAACTTTGGAGTTGAGGAGGAACCAAATCCATATTCAATCATATTGAACAGTCTCATAGGATGCAGTGTGACTTCTATCTAGAAAATAAACGCACTTTGGAAATTAGCCTCGTATAGAACAACAAAAGGTATAATGTTACAAGACTACCTCAGATATTAAAAACCAAGAGGAAATTTCCTAATAAGAGGCTCAAACTTAAAGATGAAAAACAATATAATATCAATTCAAACTAAGCCTAAATAATATATTAAATGAGGATTTCTCGAGGTCAGTAATCTAAAGAGACTTACATCGAGATTATCATTGGTACACTATTATTATATTTATGCAAACCTTAGGATCATAAACAATATCAAATAAAAATGGAGGGTCCTTAACTTTTAGATGGGTATGAATTGAGCCCATGATTTGAAGGTATGAATCCATCCCACAATTTGGAGGTTATTCCTCATCCCACCCAAATGAAATAACCCCCAATATTTATATTACTATGTCAAATTAAAAACCCCACTTGAGGCCAATATATTTTTGAGGTTTTTAGAAGTATTCAAACCCCAATATGAATGAACGTGATATGATATTGCCTCACTAGTGAAGCCCTTGTGTAAGAGACCTAGGCCATACTCCAGCTATGTAGCCCTGTTGTGCAACATCATTGAAAAAGAACCTTCCAACTATGAGGAAGCGACAGAGAAGAAAGAATGGAAGGATGCCATGATCGAGGAGTACCAGTCGATCATGAAGAATGATGTCTGGGAGGTAGTCCTGAGACCAGAAGGGAAGTCTGTTGTGACTTCGGAGTGGATCTACAAGATCAAGCATGCTGCATATGGTAGCATCGAGAAACACAAGGCAAGGTTCGTGGCACATGGCTTCTCCCGGAAGGAAGGCATAGACTATGAGGAGACATTTGCACCTGTAGCTAGATACACTTCCATCAAATCTGTATTAGCACTGGCTGCAGTGATGAAATGGAAGGTACACTAGATGGATGTCAAGACAGTGTTCTTGAATGGTGTAGTAGAAGAGGAAGTGCATGTGGAGCAACCACTAGGATTTGAGACACATGACAGGCAGACTCATGTGTGCAAGTTGAAGAAGGCCTTGTACAAATTGAAGCAAGCACCTAGGACGTGGTACGATAGGATGGATAGCTTCCTGATGAGCTTAGGCTTTACCAAGAGTAAAGCAGATTCCAACCTTCACTACAAGGTTGAGGTGGGAAATCCAGTGATACTTCTACTCTATGTAGATGACCTGTTTGTAACAGGGGAGGATGAGCTTATTACAGATACGAAGAGGAAGCTTTCCATAGAGTTCGAGATGAAGGACCTGGGGATGATGCATTATTTCTTAGCCATGGAGGTGTGGCAAAGTGCTGATGGAATATTCCTTGGACAAGGGAAGTATGCAGTGGAGATTCTGAAGAGGTTCGGAATGATGGGCTGCAAGGCTATGGCCACACCCATGGCATCAAACTTGAAGCTACTGTGTGATGCTTCATCAGAGTTAGTTGATGCCACGATGTATCGTCAGATGATTGGTTCATTGATGTACTTGACGAACACAAGACCAAACATATGCTTTGCTATGAACACCCTGAGCCAGTTCCATACGGATCCGAGACATGTTCACCTGATTACTGCGAAGCATATATTGAGGTACCTGAAGGGTACAGTTGACTATGGGCTCAAGTACGATGTGAATCAGAAGATTAACCTACAGGGTTATGTTGATTCAGATTGGGCAGGAAGTACCGCAGATACGAAGAGCACTTCGGGATGTTGCTTCAGTATGGGATCTGATATGATCTCCTGGTTTAGCAGGAAGCATTTGTGTGTGGCATTAAGTACAGCTGCAGCAAAGTATGTTGCAGCTTGTTCGGCTAGTTTTGAGGCAGTATGGCTTAGGAAGCTATTGTCTGATTTGTTTGATCTCCAGTTAGAGGCGACTTGTATATTATGTGACAACCAGAGCTGTGTGAAGTTGTCCGAGAACCCAGTGTTCCATGACAAGACGAAGCACATTGATATCAAGTATCACTATATCATGGATATGGTGCAAAGAGGAGCAGCGAAGCTCCAGTATGTTGCGACGGATGAGCATATAGCCGATGTATTGAACAAGCCATTAGCTAGAGTGAAGTTCGAGTACTTTAGAGAGAAGCTTGGTGTTCTCCAGATAGAGGTTCCTCCTAAGAGGAAGTGATGAGTCTGGATGTCACGAACCCAAATTTTCGTAAAATTTAAAACTTCTTTAAGTGCCTAAAATGCCACTAAAATATAGGCGAAAATATAAAGTGTGGGTTTACTTTCTTAAATTATTGCTTACAAATAATTAAAACTTTGCAATGTTTATTACTGTTTATAAATGTCATTATAATTTAACAATATTTAACACGAGAAACCTTTAGCTAAGATGCATTCTACAATGTGATCAACTATTAAGATAACTTAAGAAATCATATAATCATCATAATGTACATACACCTCCAATAGAATAAGCCATATGAACAATGATCTACAAAGCATGCATATATAAATAAAACAATCCCAACAAGAGTACATACACACAAGAGATCAAAGACATTCACAAGAGACCAAAGTAACGTGGTTCACCTGTACACGGGCTAGTCCACAAAGGTGTGTGCATCTTTTATTATTTAGAGAAAAAGTAGTAGGATTACAAAGAGCAACTTAGTTGCTGCAACAAGACTCCATCTTCTTCCAACAAGCCTCTACCTCATAGGGCTTTAAATGAATCAACTAAAAATAAACTAAGACCACACAATCCTTACATTTATGCTTCTAGTCATATTATCTTCAAATGTACAACCCATAAGGCATCTTTGTTTTGAACAAAAGGGAAGACTTTTAAATATTTAGATATACAAATCTTGGTTCCCCTTTTTCTTTAAGGGTCTAATATCCTTCCAAGAGAATTTATACATCAAATTATTTACACTTTTTGGAGGCTTTGGATTAAAAATTCATACAAATCTTTTTGTACTACCATAGCCACATATTATGACGCTTTTAAAGGATTAAAATACATATATAAGTAGTAGTATGATGTTATTTATAGTACTACTTTTCTTATAGTGTAACCTTCTTGCATATTTCTCATATATATATACTTGAAATCCTTTTTGACATTCCTTATGTAGTTATGTTCACAAACAACTAACCAAAAGAAAATATCTTTATTAATTTAATGCCCAAATCCTTTGTATATATATATTTATATAAGTATGTACAATGCTATAGCACTTTACCTTATCCTCTAAAATACGAGTAAATAAATTGATAAGTCCATGCTAGAAGATCATAACAATACTAACTATCATTTTTGCGTTCTACCTTATGTGATAAGGTGATTTCAAAAGAATGTTATGGAGAGCTAGGTATACGTTTAATGAATAGATACCTCATGGTTACCATTACATAAGATTTATTTCGATTAAGTTGATGTTTGCAACAGCGATGCTTAGCTATCTAAGCGATAAGCTTGTAATGAGAACGTCTCCGTATTTCTCTCGATTATATAATAACAATTTATGGAATTTCTCATTTCGTGGCTCTGTATGAAATGCAAATCGAATTGCATTCACCGCAACACTCTGTTATCGTTCAAGTTCTTAAATGGAAAACTTCTACCTTCATTACTGAGCAGATCTTTATGTTAGAAAAAAGGCGTAGCTGGGCCTTAAGGAAAATAGGCCGCTAATGTCTACAGAAAAATCATCTTTTAACAAACCAAATTTGAAACAGAAATGCAGCTTACTGAAATCCGGATATCATTTCCCTTTCTTTATAAATATAATTATAATTATATAACCAAGGTAATGGAGACCTAGAGTCCTCGGCATAATATCTTATAACCTATCTAATTATGAAGAAAATAAGCTATACTGAGATCGCACTTCTAATGCAGAGGTCGCCTTTATTTTGCAGGGCACATATGTATATATTTAATATACTTAAAAATAAACTATGCATGATGTGGTTATAAATTTTACAAAAATGCAGTGAAGTTAAATCAGGGATCTTAATGGGCTTCGGCTAATGAGTGTCACTCTTAACCGTTGCAGAGATGGAAATTATTCCAACACCGAGATGGTTTTTCTCTATCAGCTTAAATATTTCAAAAAAACAACAATCCGTTTCTTTGTCAGATCTAGCTACAACACGATAGATGGATTGGACATTTCCTAAAATAAAACTCAAAACTTTAAACCTATATCCTGTTTGCATAAAAGAAAAATAGCCATCACTACCCCCTATTTGTTTGTGTGCAGAGAGCTATCATCACAAGGCTCTATTATTAAAAGAAAAACGCTTCTACCAAAGCCGACCCTCTTAGGTCTCGTGCACAGATTTAGTCTGTGATGGAAATCGTAGTGCAGGATGGAATTATGCCAACTTCATAAAGATAAAAATAAATAAATAGAAACTCGCCAGGGAAATAATAAAACAAAGTTTGAACCCCAAACATAGGTTCGATATTCATTAGGGGCGTCTCTATTTACGATCTCAAGACAATGTAGGCATGCAAGGGAGAGAGAGAGACTTAAATCAAAAGCAGAAAACATGTATGCTAACAGCGAGGACTTAGCTTCAAAGACTTGACAACCAAAGTATGAGGTTTTTCCACCGTTCTCAGTGTCAAACGTATCAACATACTGTGAATCGGATTTTGACAGTGAATGGGATTTTCTTGACCGTTTTCTTTTTGCAGCAACCAAATACAGAACAAAACTTCATCAATGGAAACATATAAACTATATGCTGAGGTAGGGTTCCTTCAGTAGCAGACAGCTATTTAAGAATCAGAGAAGCACGCAAACATAGATTAATTTAATGGTGTAGAGATAACTCTTTTGGCACAAAGATCTAGCTAAGCGTCAAAGCACAGAAATCAGAAATAAACCGATATCACTTACCTCTTTCTAGAAACGATCAGTTGTCGACCTACCTCCTTAGCAAGTCTACTATGTTCTACTTTTTCGGAGTTCACACCGCCTTGATGAAGGTGCATTCCTCTCACAAAGATCGCCATTCCCAACTCTCGTAGGGTTCACTCCATAACAAAGCGCAACTAAAATTAATCTGATTCTACAGAGGTTTGGTAGAGCTGGAAGCTATCTCCTCCATAACGCTTAGTCCAATTTCTTCTCTCTTCCCCCAACTCCAATCCCCTTCATCGCAGATCAAAATGGCGAACTTCCCCCTTCAAAAAAGATTTTCCCTCCTTTTTAATAAGAGGTCTTTACATTGATTACCTCGACAAATGGTAACTGCTTAGTGCCAAATGGCGACCATCTTAAATTATAACCTCCCACTAAGGGACAACATGCTAAAAACGCTCCCTAACTCCCTCTATTAGCGAGATACTACTACTGAACTCTCATAGTGGAATGGTTGCCATTTGGCATTGGCAGCAACAGGCCTCTATCTCCATTTTGGAGGCAACTTCCAAGAAACCAAATTCATAAATTTAACTTCATTAATTTATAACCATCACGCTGAGCTTTTAGGCGGTTGAAAGGAAAATCAAAAAGAATATTTTTGAAAAGAAATCGGGAGAGGACAATACTCCATGGGCAGGTTATGTCATAAAATAAACCTTTAAACCTCAAACCTATCCGTATTTATGAAATATAAACTACCTTTCACTTCTCAAAAAATATTATATTTACATAAATAACAATTTGGTATTGGTAACCCAACGTTTTCTATGTAGGCACTCACTTTACATATATTTAAATGTAAGCCCCTTTAAAAAACTTATAGGATAAAAATCTTATAAAGAACATTATGTGCAAATTTCAAATATATATAAATATATATATTATAAATCCATTTAAGTATTTTATTATTAGTACCCCTTTTCTTTTAAGTATAGTTAGGTGTCAAACTTTTCACTAGTATAATAGTGGCTCTTATTATATAGCCAAGCTTATTTGCTAACACTTATGCATATATGTATATATGATATTTTGACCAACATATATGTTATTATTTCTAACTCATAATACTTAAACATATTCTTTGTGATTTGTATTCAATCTATGTATCTATATATATATATATAGATAGATAGATACTTCAATAATTCACAAATAATAATCTTCTTGGTACTGGATATCATAATGTTAGCTGGTCCTTGGAAACACACCTTTGCTTACTCATTAAGAGCATCTTTATCCCTTGATACATGTGTTTGCTAAGGAAAACTAAGGGTAGTTATTTGTAATATGTAAATTTGTATATATATATATAAACATAATCCAATGTCGACTCATGGAATGGTAGATATTTAGTTTGGAGTTCAAAGCTTAATTAATGGCATTAGATGCCACTTTATGATGGATATAAGATTTCCTTTTAACCTTATTAAACCCTGTAGTGGTAAATTTTAGATTTCCACCTATCAAGGAGGCTTTTAGAAGTTCAATAACGGTTAGTCGTCATTTGGAGAATATTAGTTCTTACCTAAATTTTACTTGAAACTCTAGACCTTTAAGTGACTAGTTATAAGTATGCCTAGGTCCACAGTCCTAAAGATGGCATCTGTCGTCATCTAGTAACATTCCCTGATGGGTTTTGTTACTTATCGTTTCGTCGAGTTATCAAATCTTAATCTGCTAGGCTTGAAATAAGACTTAGAAACATAACACTAGCTCGAGGTCCATTGGTGGGGCCTTGGCCTTGAGCTCCTCACCATGGCCAATTACAAAATTCATAATTACTTTTACAAGTATAATAACAATAGTTGTCGAAATTGAGGGATGTTACACACTCCACCCCTTAAAGATAACACCGTCCTCGGTGTTCAACAGTTTGTCTTCGGCATCTATTCATCATCTTTCACTTACTTTTGCTCTTAAGGTTCGGTCGTCTTTACATCTTTGCAATTTCAGTAAGCTTTCTTCAATTGTAACCTGCACATTGTACAACTCGTACAAGATTTTTCAGTATTTTTCAGTATAACATAAGTATACAAAATTTCAAAATAGCAAATGTTTATCATTCATCCTCATCCTTGATGGAGTATTTGCTTACTTTAGCGTTTATAACATTCACACCTAAATACATGTGATAGTCTAGCTACAAGACAATCATTATCATTAACTCATATCATAAAACAATTCTTTCAACTGAACTTTGTAATCACCAAACCTCTTTGTACTTCCGCAATCATGGAGACTTGCATACAAAACTCTGATGTATTTTCTACAATCGTGAAGACTTGCCATACAAAACCCTTTATGTATTTCCGCAATCGTGGAGACTTTCCATACAAAACATGAGTCTTCTGTAACTCAGCCAGAAAACCTCTGCATACAGCAGAAATATGACAGTCTTACTCTGCAACTCATTACATAGCTTCCCTTCATCGAATCTTCTTGTGGGCTCAGTTCTAACACCACAAGGAAAAAGTTTAGTCTCCTCAGAGAACCTCTTGTGTGCTCCATTCTAACAACACAAGGAAAATCGTGAGCCCTTCCTCTGCTCAATTCGATGGTTATAAAGTTTGCCTAGGACTTTTGGGTCAGTATAACATTCAACGAGCTTCCCACCTGCTCTGTTCCACTTCCATGGGGAACATGACCACAATTTTAGGGAAGTTGCACCCTGCAACAGCTAGTAAGTGAGTGCAAGATGCAGCCTCTACTTGAGTTCAGGAAATATTATTTTCCCCTCAAATCTTCTCATTTGAGTCCGAGAATTTTACTTAGTAACAATCATTTAGTATTTCTTATATTCCACATGCGACAAAATAGCCACAAAATATTTAATGAATATATTCATCTATTTACCATCATATTCTATGCATTTTGATGATAACACATCATCAATCATAAGTCTTATCACCAAATCATGATTCATAAAATCCTGTAAATAACATGTAAAGAAAATCATTACTTACTTTTGAGCAACATAGCTCAACTTATCTGTATAAGTCAACGTCCCTTTTTGATCATGTCATCAGTTGGGATTAAGTTCACTTCCTAAAATGTTAGTATAAGGATAAGTTTCTCTGCTTCAATTGCTCATCTTCTGAACAAATTAGTTCCAAGGCATTACACGCATGCTCATTTACTTGTGCATCCTCTTCATTTCATCTTGATACAAACTCTTTTGCTTAACAAATAAACATGTTAGTTTCATAATTTAAAACGGCTATAGATTCATTTCAAATTGAATACTTTTCGAGCCTTTAACAAAATGATGATACTCATCAATAGTGTTTTCAAGTAATTTCTGAACTTCACTTTCTAATTCCTCATATTCATTTTAACATGCTTAGTTCTAACCATGACACATTTTATTGAAACACATTAGGATCTATAGGAGTTTAAACCATCCTAAATGATGACCCTATTATGCATTCTACGGTAATGAGATGCCTTTATTTACAATATCTCAATAATCTAGCCCATAGCTTGGGATATCCTACCACTTCATATGGATGTATAACTTCACATTGATATAAAGTAACTTCAAATGTAACTTCACATATATAAGAATATATATGTTGCACTTTTAGTTAAGGTCAAAGTATTATCATTAACATCCAACATCAAAACAATTCTTATTATCAAAGGTCAGTCAAATCTCATTAACAAGGGTCAACCAAATCTTATCAAATTGAAGATACACAATACTCACATATCAAATTAGATTTGCACATCAACTACTTTGCTTTAATAACTGAAATACTCATCTTTACTCCTTTGGGAAACTTTGAAGTTTGAACTTTTGAATGACATTGCCCCTCGTCCATTCCAGTTCCATGCATCCAAAGTGAAACAAAATAATTGATTAGTAAACTTAACAACCTTCATACTTATTTATTGCATGTTGAGCTCATTAGGTCCAAGTGTTGTAACCTAATGCTCTGATACCATATGTCACGAACCCAAATTTTCGTAAAATTTAAAACTTCTTTAAGTGCCTAAAATGCCACTAAAATATAGGCGAAAATATAAAGTGTGGGTTTACTTTCTTAAATTATTGCTTACAAATAATTAAAACTTTGCAATGTTTATTACTGTTTATAAATGTCATTATAATTTAACAATATTTAACACGAGAAACCTTTAGCTAAGATGCATTCTACAATGTGATCAACTATTAAGATAACTTAAGAAATCATATAATCATCATAATGTACATACACCTCCAATAGAATAAGCCATATGAACAATGATCTACAAAGCATGCATATATAAATAAAACAATCCCAACAAGAGTACATACACACAAGAGATCAAAGACATTCACAAGAGACCAAAGTAACGTGGTTCACCTGTACACGGGCTAGTCCACAAAGGTGTGTGCATCTTTTATTATTTAGAGAAAAAGTAGTAGGATTACAAAGAGCAACTTAGTTGCTGCAACAAGACTCCATCTTCTTCCAACAAGCCTCTACCTCATAGGGCTTTAAATGAATCAACTAAAAATAAACTAAGACCACACAATCCTTACATTTATGCTTCTAGTCATATTATCTTCAAATGTACAACCCATAAGGCATCTTTGTTTTGAACAAAAGGGAAGACTTTTAAATATTTAGATATACAAATCTTGGTTCCCCTTTTTCTTTAAGGGTCTAATATCCTTCCAAGAGAATTTATACATCAAATTATTTACACTTTTTGGAGGCTTTGGATTAAAAATTCATACAAATCTTTTTGTACTACCATAGCCACATATTATGACGCTTTTAAAGGATTAAAATACATATATAAGTAGTAGTATGATGTTATTTATAGTACTACTTTTCTTATAGTGTAACCTTCTTGCATATTTCTCATATATATATACTTGAAATCCTTTTTGACATTCCTTATGTAGTTATGTTCACAAACAACTAACCAAAAGAAAATATCTTTATTAATTTAATGCCCAAATCCTTTGTATATATATATTTATATAAGTATGTACAATGCTATAGCACTTTACCTTATCCTCTAAAATACGAGTAAATAAATTGATAAGTCCATGCTAGAAGATCATAACAATACTAACTATCATTTTTGCGTTCTACCTTATGTGATAAGGTGATTTCAAAAGAATGTTATGGAGAGCTAGGTATACGTTTAATGAATAGATACCTCATGGTTACCATTACATAAGATTTATTTCGATTAAGTTGATGTTTGCAACAGCGATGCTTAGCTATCTAAGCGATAAGCTTGTAATGAGAACGTCTCCGTATTTCTCTCGATTATATAATAACAATTTATGGAATTTCTCATTTCGTGGCTCTGTATGAAATGCAAATCGAATTGCATTCACCGCAACACTCTGTTATCGTTCAAGTTCTTAAATGGAAAACTTCTACCTTCATTACTGAGCAGATCTTTATGTTAGAAAAAAGGCGTAGCTGGGCCTTAAGGAAAATAGGCCGCTAATGTCTACAGAAAAATCATCTTTTAACAAACCAAATTTGAAACAGAAATGCAGCTTACTGAAATCCGGATATCATTTCCCTTTCTTTATAAATATAATTATAATTATATAACCAAGGTAATGGAGACCTAGAGTCCTCGGCATAATATCTTATAACCTATCTAATTATGAAGAAAATAAGCTATACTGAGATCGCACTTCTAATGCAGAGGTCGCCTTTATTTTGCAGGGCACATATGTATATATTTAATATACTTAAAAATAAACTATGCATGATGTGGTTATAAATTTTACAAAAATGCAGTGAAGTTAAATCAGGGATCTTAATGGGCTTCGGCTAATGAGTGTCACTCTTAACCGTTGCAGAGATGGAAATTATTCCAACACCGAGATGGTTTTTCTCTATCAGCTTAAATATTTCAAAAAAACAACAATCCGTTTCTTTGTCAGATCTAGCTACAACACGATAGATGGATTGGACATTTCCTAAAATAAAACTCAAAACTTTAAACCTATATCCTGTTTGCATAAAAGAAAAATAGCCATCACTACCCCCTATTTGTTTGTGTGCAGAGAGCTATCATCACAAGGCTCTATTATTAAAAGAAAAACGCTTCTACCAAAGCCGACCCTCTTAGGTCTCGTGCACAGATTTAGTCTGTGATGGAAATCGTAGTGCAGGATGGAATTATGCCAACTTCATAAAGATAAAAATAAATAAATAGAAACTCGCCAGGGAAATAATAAAACAAAGTTTGAACCCCAAACATAGGTTCGATATTCATTAGGGGCGTCTCTATTTACGATCTCAAGACAATGTAGGCATGCAAGGGAGAGAGAGAGACTTAAATCAAAAGCAGAAAACATGTATGCTAACAGCGAGGACTTAGCTTCAAAGACTTGACAACCAAAGTATGAGGTTTTTCCACCGTTCTCAGTGTCAAACGTATCAACATACTGTGAATCGGATTTTGACAGTGAATGGGATTTTCTTGACCGTTTTCTTTTTGCAGCAACCAAATACAGAACAAAACTTCATCAATGGAAACATATAAACTATATGCTGAGGTAGGGTTCCTTCAGTAGCAGACAGCTATTTAAGAATCAGAGAAGCACGCAAACATAGATTAATTTAATGGTGTAGAGATAACTCTTTTGGCACAAAGATCTAGCTAAGCGTCAAAGCACAGAAATCAGAAATAAACCGATATCACTTACCTCTTTCTAGAAACGATCAGTTGTCGACCTACCTCCTTAGCAAGTCTACTATGTTCTACTTTTTCGGAGTTCACACCGCCTTGATGAAGGTGCATTCCTCTCACAAAGATCGCCATTCCCAACTCTCGTAGGGTTCACTCCATAACAAAGCGCAACTAAAATTAATCTGATTCTACAGAGGTTTGGTAGAGCTGGAAGCTATCTCCTCCATAACGCTTAGTCCAATTTCTTCTCTCTTCCCCCAACTCCAATCCCCTTCATCGCAGATCAAAATGGCGAACTTCCCCCTTCAAAAAAGATTTTCCCTCCTTTTTAATAAGAGGTCTTTACATTGATTACCTCGACAAATGGTAACTGCTTAGTGCCAAATGGCGACCATCTTAAATTATAACCTCCCACTAAGGGACAACATGCTAAAAACGCTCCCTAACTCCCTCTATTAGCGAGATACTACTACTGAACTCTCATAGTGGAATGGTTGCCATTTGGCATTGGCAGCAACAGGCCTCTATCTCCATTTTGGAGGCAACTTCCAAGAAACCAAATTCATAAATTTAACTTCATTAATTTATAACCATCACGCTGAGCTTTTAGGCGGTTGAAAGGAAAATCAAAAAGAATATTTTTGAAAAGAAATCGGGAGAGGACAATACTCCATGGGCAGGTTATGTCATAAAATAAACCTTTAAACCTCAAACCTATCCGTATTTATGAAATATAAACTACCTTTCACTTCTCAAAAAATATTATATTTACATAAATAACAATTTGGTATTGGTAACCCAACGTTTTCTATGTAGGCACTCACTTTACATATATTTAAATGTAAGCCCCTTTAAAAAACTTATAGGATAAAAATCTTATAAAGAACATTATGTGCAAATTTCAAATATATATAAATATATATATTATAAATCCATTTAAGTATTTTATTATTAGTACCCCTTTTCTTTTAAGTATAGTTAGGTGTCAAACTTTTCACTAGTATAATAGTGGCTCTTATTATATAGCCAAGCTTATTTGCTAACACTTATGCATATATGTATATATGATATTTTGACCAACATATATGTTATTATTTCTAACTCATAATACTTAAACATATTCTTTGTGATTTGTATTCAATCTATGTATCTATATATATATATATAGATAGATAGATACTTCAATAATTCACAAATAATAATCTTCTTGGTACTGGATATCATAATGTTAGCTGGTCCTTGGAAACACACCTTTGCTTACTCATTAAGAGCATCTTTATCCCTTGATACATGTGTTTGCTAAGGAAAACTAAGGGTAGTTATTTGTAATATGTAAATTTGTATATATATATATAAACATAATCCAATGTCGACTCATGGAATGGTAGATATTTAGTTTGGAGTTCAAAGCTTAATTAATGGCATTAGATGCCACTTTATGATGGATATAAGATTTCCTTTTAACCTTATTAAACCCTGTAGTGGTAAATTTTAGATTTCCACCTATCAAGGAGGCTTTTAGAAGTTCAATAACGGTTAGTCGTCATTTGGAGAATATTAGTTCTTACCTAAATTTTACTTGAAACTCTAGACCTTTAAGTGACTAGTTATAAGTATGCCTAGGTCCACAGTCCTAAAGATGGCATCTGTCGTCATCTAGTAACATTCCCTGATGGGTTTTGTTACTTATCGTTTCGTCGAGTTATCAAATCTTAATCTGCTAGGCTTGAAATAAGACTTAGAAACATAACACTAGCTCGAGGTCCATTGGTGGGGCCTTGGCCTTGAGCTCCTCACCATGGCCAATTACAAAATTCATAATTACTTTTACAAGTATAATAACAATAGTTGTCGAAATTGAGGGATGTTACACACTCCACCCCTTAAAGATAACACCGTCCTCGGTGTTCAACAGTTTGTCTTCGGCATCTATTCATCATCTTTCACTTACTTTTGCTCTTAAGGTTCGGTCGTCTTTACATCTTTGCAATTTCAGTAAGCTTTCTTCAATTGTAACCTGCACATTGTACAACTCGTACAAGATTTTTCAGTATTTTTCAGTATAACATAAGTATACAAAATTTCAAAATAGCAAATGTTTATCATTCATCCTCATCCTTGATGGAGTATTTGCTTACTTTAGCGTTTATAACATTCACACCTAAATACATGTGATAGTCTAGCTACAAGACAATCATTATCATTAACTCATATCATAAAACAATTCTTTCAACTGAACTTTGTAATCACCAAACCTCTTTGTACTTCCGCAATCATGGAGACTTGCATACAAAACTCTGATGTATTTTCTACAATCGTGAAGACTTGCCATACAAAACCCTTTATGTATTTCCGCAATCGTGGAGACTTTCCATACAAAACATGAGTCTTCTGTAACTCAGCCAGAAAACCTCTGCATACAGCAGAAATATGACAGTCTTACTCTGCAACTCATTACATAGCTTCCCTTCATCGAATCTTCTTGTGGGCTCAGTTCTAACACCACAAGGAAAAAGTTTAGTCTCCTCAGAGAACCTCTTGTGTGCTCCATTCTAACAACACAAGGAAAATCGTGAGCCCTTCCTCTGCTCAATTCGATGGTTATAAAGTTTGCCTAGGACTTTTGGGTCAGTATAACATTCAACGAGCTTCCCACCTGCTCTGTTCCACTTCCATGGGGAACATGACCACAATTTTAGGGAAGTTGCACCCTGCAACAGCTAGTAAGTGAGTGCAAGATGCAGCCTCTACTTGAGTTCAGGAAATATTATTTTCCCCTCAAATCTTCTCATTTGAGTCCGAGAATTTTACTTAGTAACAATCATTTAGTATTTCTTATATTCCACATGCGACAAAATAGCCACAAAATATTTAATGAATATATTCATCTATTTACCATCATATTCTATGCATTTTGATGATAACACATCATCAATCATAAGTCTTATCACCAAATCATGATTCATAAAATCCTGTAAATAACATGTAAAGAAAATCATTACTTACTTTTGAGCAACATAGCTCAACTTATCTGTATAAGTCAACGTCCCTTTTTGATCATGTCATCAGTTGGGATTAAGTTCACTTCCTAAAATGTTAGTATAAGGATAAGTTTCTCTGCTTCAATTGCTCATCTTCTGAACAAATTAGTTCCAAGGCATTACACGCATGCTCATTTACTTGTGCATCCTCTTCATTTCATCTTGATACAAACTCTTTTGCTTAACAAATAAACATGTTAGTTTCATAATTTAAAACGGCTATAGATTCATTTCAAATTGAATACTTTTCGAGCCTTTAACAAAATGATGATACTCATCAATAGTGTTTTCAAGTAATTTCTGAACTTCACTTTCTAATTCCTCATATTCATTTTAACATGCTTAGTTCTAACCATGACACATTTTATTGAAACACATTAGGATCTATAGGAGTTTAAACCATCCTAAATGATGACCCTATTATGCATTCTACGGTAATGAGATGCCTTTATTTACAATATCTCAATAATCTAGCCCATAGCTTGGGATATCCTACCACTTCATATGGATGTATAACTTCACATTGATATAAAGTAACTTCAAATGTAACTTCACATATATAAGAATATATATGTTGCACTTTTAGTTAAGGTCAAAGTATTATCATTAACATCCAACATCAAAACAATTCTTATTATCAAAGGTCAGTCAAATCTCATTAACAAGGGTCAACCAAATCTTATCAAATTGAAGATACACAATACTCACATATCAAATTAGATTTGCACATCAACTACTTTGCTTTAATAACTGAAATACTCATCTTTACTCCTTTGGGAAACTTTGAAGTTTGAACTTTTGAATGACATTGCCCCTCGTCCATTCCAGTTCCATGCATCCAAAGTGAAACAAAATAATTGATTAGTAAACTTAACAACCTTCATACTTATTTATTGCATGTTGAGCTCATTAGGTCCAAGTGTTGTAACCTAATGCTCTGATACCATATGTCACGAACCCAAATTTTCGTAAAATTTAAAACTTCTTTAAGTGCCTAAAATGCCACTAAAATATAGGCGAAAATATAAAGTGTGGGTTTACTTTCTTAAATTATTGCTTACAAATAATTAAAACTTTGCAATGTTTATTACTGTTTATAAATGTCATTATAATTTAACAATATTTAACACGAGAAACCTTTAGCTAAGATGCATTCTACAATGTGATCAACTATTAAGATAACTTAAGAAATCATATAATCATCATAATGTACATACACCTCCAATAGAATAAGCCATATGAACAATGATCTACAAAGCATGCATATATAAATAAAACAATCCCAACAAGAGTACATACACACAAGAGATCAAAGACATTCACAAGAGACCAAAGTAACGTGGTTCACCTGTACACGGGCTAGTCCACAAAGGTGTGTGCATCTTTTATTATTTAGAGAAAAAGTAGTAGGATTACAAAGAGCAACTTAGTTGCTGCAACAAGACTCCATCTTCTTCCAACAAGCCTCTACCTCATAGGGCTTTAAATGAATCAACTAAAAATAAACTAAGACCACACAATCCTTACATTTATGCTTCTAGTCATATTATCTTCAAATGTACAACCCATAAGGCATCTTTGTTTTGAACAAAAGGGAAGACTTTTAAATATTTAGATATACAAATCTTGGTTCCCCTTTTTCTTTAAGGGTCTAATATCCTTCCAAGAGAATTTATACATCAAATTATTTACACTTTTTGGAGGCTTTGGATTAAAAATTCATACAAATCTTTTTGTACTACCATAGCCACATATTATGACGCTTTTAAAGGATTAAAATACATATATAAGTAGTAGTATGATGTTATTTATAGTACTACTTTTCTTATAGTGTAACCTTCTTGCATATTTCTCATATATATATACTTGAAATCCTTTTTGACATTCCTTATGTAGTTATGTTCACAAACAACTAACCAAAAGAAAATATCTTTATTAATTTAATGCCCAAATCCTTTGTATATATATATTTATATAAGTATGTACAATGCTATAGCACTTTACCTTATCCTCTAAAATACGAGTAAATAAATTGATAAGTCCATGCTAGAAGATCATAACAATACTAACTATCATTTTTGCGTTCTACCTTATGTGATAAGGTGATTTCAAAAGAATGTTATGGAGAGCTAGGTATACGTTTAATGAATAGATACCTCATGGTTACCATTACATAAGATTTATTTCGATTAAGTTGATGTTTGCAACAGCGATGCTTAGCTATCTAAGCGATAAGCTTGTAATGAGAACGTCTCCGTATTTCTCTCGATTATATAATAACAATTTATGGAATTTCTCATTTCGTGGCTCTGTATGAAATGCAAATCGAATTGCATTCACCGCAACACTCTGTTATCGTTCAAGTTCTTAAATGGAAAACTTCTACCTTCATTACTGAGCAGATCTTTATGTTAGAAAAAAGGCGTAGCTGGGCCTTAAGGAAAATAGGCCGCTAATGTCTACAGAAAAATCATCTTTTAACAAACCAAATTTGAAACAGAAATGCAGCTTACTGAAATCCGGATATCATTTCCCTTTCTTTATAAATATAATTATAATTATATAACCAAGGTAATGGAGACCTAGAGTCCTCGGCATAATATCTTATAACCTATCTAATTATGAAGAAAATAAGCTATACTGAGATCGCACTTCTAATGCAGAGGTCGCCTTTATTTTGCAGGGCACATATGTATATATTTAATATACTTAAAAATAAACTATGCATGATGTGGTTATAAATTTTACAAAAATGCAGTGAAGTTAAATCAGGGATCTTAATGGGCTTCGGCTAATGAGTGTCACTCTTAACCGTTGCAGAGATGGAAATTATTCCAACACCGAGATGGTTTTTCTCTATCAGCTTAAATATTTCAAAAAAACAACAATCCGTTTCTTTGTCAGATCTAGCTACAACACGATAGATGGATTGGACATTTCCTAAAATAAAACTCAAAACTTTAAACCTATATCCTGTTTGCATAAAAGAAAAATAGCCATCACTACCCCCTATTTGTTTGTGTGCAGAGAGCTATCATCACAAGGCTCTATTATTAAAAGAAAAACGCTTCTACCAAAGCCGACCCTCTTAGGTCTCGTGCACAGATTTAGTCTGTGATGGAAATCGTAGTGCAGGATGGAATTATGCCAACTTCATAAAGATAAAAATAAATAAATAGAAACTCGCCAGGGAAATAATAAAACAAAGTTTGAACCCCAAACATAGGTTCGATATTCATTAGGGGCGTCTCTATTTACGATCTCAAGACAATGTAGGCATGCAAGGGAGAGAGAGAGACTTAAATCAAAAGCAGAAAACATGTATGCTAACAGCGAGGACTTAGCTTCAAAGACTTGACAACCAAAGTATGAGGTTTTTCCACCGTTCTCAGTGTCAAACGTATCAACATACTGTGAATCGGATTTTGACAGTGAATGGGATTTTCTTGACCGTTTTCTTTTTGCAGCAACCAAATACAGAACAAAACTTCATCAATGGAAACATATAAACTATATGCTGAGGTAGGGTTCCTTCAGTAGCAGACAGCTATTTAAGAATCAGAGAAGCACGCAAACATAGATTAATTTAATGGTGTAGAGATAACTCTTTTGGCACAAAGATCTAGCTAAGCGTCAAAGCACAGAAATCAGAAATAAACCGATATCACTTACCTCTTTCTAGAAACGATCAGTTGTCGACCTACCTCCTTAGCAAGTCTACTATGTTCTACTTTTTCGGAGTTCACACCGCCTTGATGAAGGTGCATTCCTCTCACAAAGATCGCCATTCCCAACTCTCGTAGGGTTCACTCCATAACAAAGCGCAACTAAAATTAATCTGATTCTACAGAGGTTTGGTAGAGCTGGAAGCTATCTCCTCCATAACGCTTAGTCCAATTTCTTCTCTCTTCCCCCAACTCCAATCCCCTTCATCGCAGATCAAAATGGCGAACTTCCCCCTTCAAAAAAGATTTTCCCTCCTTTTTAATAAGAGGTCTTTACATTGATTACCTCGACAAATGGTAACTGCTTAGTGCCAAATGGCGACCATCTTAAATTATAACCTCCCACTAAGGGACAACATGCTAAAAACGCTCCCTAACTCCCTCTATTAGCGAGATACTACTACTGAACTCTCATAGTGGAATGGTTGCCATTTGGCATTGGCAGCAACAGGCCTCTATCTCCATTTTGGAGGCAACTTCCAAGAAACCAAATTCATAAATTTAACTTCATTAATTTATAACCATCACGCTGAGCTTTTAGGCGGTTGAAAGGAAAATCAAAAAGAATATTTTTGAAAAGAAATCGGGAGAGGACAATACTCCATGGGCAGGTTATGTCATAAAATAAACCTTTAAACCTCAAACCTATCCGTATTTATGAAATATAAACTACCTTTCACTTCTCAAAAAATATTATATTTACATAAATAACAATTTGGTATTGGTAACCCAACGTTTTCTATGTAGGCACTCACTTTACATATATTTAAATGTAAGCCCCTTTAAAAAACTTATAGGATAAAAATCTTATAAAGAACATTATGTGCAAATTTCAAATATATATAAATATATATATTATAAATCCATTTAAGTATTTTATTATTAGTACCCCTTTTCTTTTAAGTATAGTTAGGTGTCAAACTTTTCACTAGTATAATAGTGGCTCTTATTATATAGCCAAGCTTATTTGCTAACACTTATGCATATATGTATATATGATATTTTGACCAACATATATGTTATTATTTCTAACTCATAATACTTAAACATATTCTTTGTGATTTGTATTCAATCTATGTATCTATATATATATATATAGATAGATAGATACTTCAATAATTCACAAATAATAATCTTCTTGGTACTGGATATCATAATGTTAGCTGGTCCTTGGAAACACACCTTTGCTTACTCATTAAGAGCATCTTTATCCCTTGATACATGTGTTTGCTAAGGAAAACTAAGGGTAGTTATTTGTAATATGTAAATTTGTATATATATATATAAACATAATCCAATGTCGACTCATGGAATGGTAGATATTTAGTTTGGAGTTCAAAGCTTAATTAATGGCATTAGATGCCACTTTATGATGGATATAAGATTTCCTTTTAACCTTATTAAACCCTGTAGTGGTAAATTTTAGATTTCCACCTATCAAGGAGGCTTTTAGAAGTTCAATAACGGTTAGTCGTCATTTGGAGAATATTAGTTCTTACCTAAATTTTACTTGAAACTCTAGACCTTTAAGTGACTAGTTATAAGTATGCCTAGGTCCACAGTCCTAAAGATGGCATCTGTCGTCATCTAGTAACATTCCCTGATGGGTTTTGTTACTTATCGTTTCGTCGAGTTATCAAATCTTAATCTGCTAGGCTTGAAATAAGACTTAGAAACATAACACTAGCTCGAGGTCCATTGGTGGGGCCTTGGCCTTGAGCTCCTCACCATGGCCAATTACAAAATTCATAATTACTTTTACAAGTATAATAACAATAGTTGTCGAAATTGAGGGATGTTACACTGGAAGACGCAGATGCACATTGGCCATTCTCGCATGGTGGTAGGAAAGTCCTCCAATGTTGGTATATGTAAGGGTCGAGCCATTCTCGCATGGTGGTAGGAAAGTCCTCCCATGTTGGTAGATGTAAGGGTTGATCCATTCTCACATGGTGGTAGGAAAGTCCTCCCATGTTGGTAAATCTAAGGGCTGGGTCCCGCATGATGGTAGGAAATTCGTCTCATGTTGGTAGACGTGAGTCTCACATGCTGGTAGACATAGTTCTCGCATGCTGGTAGACAAGGTCTCGTATGGTGGTAGGTTTGTCCTCCCATACTGGAGACATTGTGAAGTCCACCACTCATAAGACACTGTGTGTGCGCCTAGGAAAAATCTCGCATGGTGGCAGGTTTGTCCTCCCATGCTGGTAGACGCGGGTTGACCGTTGTGGGACATGTTATGTGCATCTAGGCTATGCTCCGTGTGATGATGAGATGATCTGGATACGATGAGGCGATAGTAGGAGACGCAGGTGATTGTTGCGGCAATGTAATGACTGGTCCTGGGCTGTACCTACTTGATGGCTTGCTCGCAGAGATGATGAAGACCTACATGAGGGATAGGCCTACATCCAGCATGAAAAAGGGCCAGCTCTGTAGAACTTCCTATGACGAGTAGATTCGAGAGATGTCACCAATCAATGATCGACATGATGAGGATTGCAGTAGCAGAACGATGATGATCCAGTGTTGATAATGATGTTCCAGCATTGAAGATGATCCAACGATGATGACTTGTGTCCAAAGTGTTGATGATTGTGGCAAGAGGATACCTTCCTAATTAAGAGGGAGTGTTGATGTAATTGTAACTTCAGAAGATATTCATTTGTATTTTATATTTTTATTATTATTGTATTTTATTTGTACCTCCGACAGAGATGTTTTTCCCTCTGGTCGGAGATGTCATTATTACATTTGGTCATGTAAAGTCATTTAGGTAAATCCTCCATTGTAATTCGGGGCAATAGATCCCCCTAGATTCAAATGTATTAAGGTTATTGAGTCTCCTAAAGAAGTCGGTCCAGTCAAGTTTAGTTGGGGTCGACCTAGCTAGTGAAAAGTTCAAGTGAAAGTAAAGTATAAATAGAGAGTTGGGCTCTCTCATTTGGACACACACTCACTCACTCAAGTTCGCATTAGTGAGAGAGAGAAGACAAGTTTGCGAAGGATAAAAGATAGAGAGATGCAGAAGACTATCTTGTTTTGGGGTTTTCCATTTTGTGATATTGTACTGGTGACGATTCTATCTCTAAGGAAGTTGCAGGGTTTTCTCCTTTATGGTTTCCCCAAGGAAAATGTTTGTGTCTCTTGTGTTATGTTGTGCATGTTATTCTTTCAGTTAAGATCCTAGATAATAATGATTAAAAGTAGAAAATATAACACTTATGACATGCAAAGAACTTAACTTTGCTCGTGTCCTTTTTTTGTTCACCCTTTGACTTAGTCTTTCTTGTTTGACTTTTCTTGGACTTGTTCTTTCCTTTTGTTGAAAGGGCCACATTTTCCTCATCATCATCCCCCCGATGCTGGCCTCGGTGTATGGAACTAACTATAATATCCTCCTGTATAAAGTCATCCCGAAGTCTCTCCCAATCAAGAAGATGTTCCCTAGCAACAATACATTGAATAAATGTATTCCATGGTTTTGAAAAACCATTCAAGGCAATTTTGGCTATTTCTGACCCATCCACCTTTTCTCCAAAATCCCCTAGTTGATTACGAATTTGTGTCAACTTGGTAAGGTATGATGCAACTGTATCGGTTTTGTTCATTTTGGTGTTTCTTAGTTTTTCTCTCAACATCATCTTTATGTTTTCATTGTCATTCTGGTATAGCTTGGTTAAACGGATTCCCAAATCTCGTAGGCATTCTTTTTCCTGATTACATGAGAAATGGCATGGTATTTAATGGCATCAAGGATTATCCTCTTGGATTTAAAATTATTTTTAGTATATTCAACCAATAGTGTTGCATCCGTAGGAATAGTGACAACTTTCTCAACAATGTTCCACAACTCTTGTTCCTCCAACAACAAGGGAATCCTTTCCTTCCATGGACTAAAATTTCCAACCTCCTCCAATCTATCCTCAAACCTCAAACCTGTAGCCATTTGCCTTGATCAATTGATAACAAGGCTCAACACTCTTTCCAATGAACAACTTGCAACTCTCTTGTAAACCCTTGTGTCAACTTGTTTGGTTTCCCCTCTCAGTCTCAATGCTCTGATACCATGTAAATTTTATAGGTTCAAGTCTTGGTTTTTGGTGTCAATAAATTGTTTGTGTCTGTTTAATGCTCATTCATAAATGCATCTTCAAAATTGGAATTTATAATAAAAAACACATTGAATATTTTACTTGTATAGTGGAAACAAGAAATCAAACCATTCAATAACACAAGATATTTTGGGCAATGGCCTTGAAAATATCCCAAATGGAAAATCAGTAGAGAGATGAAATTTTTATTAGGGAAACAGAGAATTTTTTTTGGAAATTATAGTGAGAGATTTAAGAACAAGTGCACCTCAAAATTCGTGCCAAACCTAGAAAATTGTACCAACAATTATGTACATCCTGTACAACCACTTTCTTGAAATCCGTGCACTGTACGACCTATAATAAATGTTGTACGAACCACCTGCAATAAATGTTGTTGTACCTCGATTTTTGTGCCTTTTTCCTCTCACGTGTGGTTTGCAATAAATGCACCCTTCCTCACATGTGCCACCTCGAATTTTGTACATTATACAGAATGATGTTCTTCTCTTGCATTAAATGTTGTACGTATCCTTGGGATTCATGCCCTCTTTCTCCTTGTGAGTCATGCTCTCCTTTGTTGTAATATATCTCTCCTATTTTCCTCTTCACCTTACGCTCTCTCTTTCTCATTAAAATGAACAATAATGTCTTTTTCCTCTAGATCTCCTTTTTGTCTCTTCATTAAATGAAACTAACCTAACTTCCTAGATCTAATAGACAAGATTAAATCTTAGACCAATGAGATCTACGGTTGTGATATAATTGCGTATTATCACAACTTAAGTCACTGTATTCATTTAATGAAGCAAAAAGTCACTTTAACTTTATAAATATAAAGTTAATGTCTACAAACCACTTTATGCCCCCCACGTGCTAAGACACCAAGCCTATGTAGAAGACAGTCTGAGCTATAAACTCAATTGTATAAGCTAAAAGATGCTCCAATTACACTCACCCAAAAGAAACGCATGTTTGGCTCAGTATCTGAATGGAAAATTTTTGCAAATCAAGGCGTTGACAGTGAAACTATCCCTACCAATAGGTTGCAATAAGAGTTGAAGGAAAAGAAACTTCAACAAATGACTTTGAAACTTGGACTCAACTTTTGCAATGAATAATATAATATGAAAACTTCAAAATTTCTTACCTTTTGGATCCCTTGATCTGCTTTGTATAGCCATAAACATACCAAAGGTACCAGTACTCATTGAAATGCAAGAGCTTACTATGTATCTCATCTTATATCTTGGGATCAAGGAACATGTACTCAATGCATCTGTAGAATACCTCTTTTACATCCCCATCTTGATCAGTGTTTTAAAACTCGGCCGAGTCCGAGTCTAAGTCGGTCAAGTTGACCTCGAGCCAAGCTGACTTGGCTTGTAAATCCGCTCAGGTGACTAGTTCGGTACCGAACTGGCCGAGTTGATGTCCAACTCGGCCGATTCAGTACCGAACTGGTCAACTCGCCTAAGTTATGGGATGACTCGCCCGAGTTTATCCGAGTTGTTGCGTGGAGTAAAAAAACACTAATTTTTTTTTAATTAATTCATGAACTTCATATATGTCGCACGTGTCATTTAGGACTATGTCTATTCTTGTCTCTTAAACCGCCGACGATTTCTGCTAATGGTAATTTAGGACTATGGTAATTCTTGTAGTATAAGCAGTTTACAGATCTTGTTACTGTGCTATTATTTATAAACTAGAGTTGCTCTCCCGTTGTGAGTGGGTTAAGCAATGTTGAGGCCCATTCATTTCCATTTTGTTGATATTTCTTGTAACTGTGAGATACTAGAAGGAAATTGTGCATGGTTTGAACATGGAATGATAAGTATGGAATATGGATTTTCAACTCATGATATTTTTCTACTTTAATCAACGAATTTTGTATATGCCTCTGAGGTTTTGGTTATATCTGAATTAGCAATTTAGTAGATGGTAAAATAATAACTATATTGAATATGGAAAGAATCAAATAAAATAAATTAGTGAATTATGCCATTCTATAGGCCATTTAGGCCTTCTTTGATTATGTATTTTCATTTTGTTCCAATCTTCCAGATATGTATTGCATAGTACACTTCGTTCAATTTTGATATCTTCACCCTTATATGGTATATAGTATATACATGAGCAAACTTTGCATATTTTGTCTCTAATGATTTGGAATCATGGATTATAATCTTTAAAATATTTGTTTTTCTTTAAAATTTAAATACTTTATGTGTTTTTTAGTGAACCAAGTCATTAAATTCAAATCGGCCGATTCATTACTGATTCATTGTCGAGTTCGAGTCTGAGTCTGAATCCAAGTTCGAGTTTACCCTCGGTCGATATCAAGTCCGAGTCCGAGTTTTAAAACATTGATCTTGATCTGTGTTGGTTTTTCTCTCTGGGTAGACCCGGGCTAGCTATACCTTTTAGACCAACAGAACCCTTAGCTCACTGGCCCTTTCGGCAACAGGTCGCAGAAGCAACCTGAAGTCTCACCCGAAGTGATTCTAATGGGTGGCAGAAGACTCAAGTGTCCTCAGCCAGGTTCCGAGGCATCCAGGGTGCTTAAACCCACCTTAGCTCTCTCCTCATAGGCTGACTTATCTCATTCTAGTACTCCGGCTATACCTCTGTCTTATCGCATCACGCAGGAAGTGCGATAAGTCTTCCCTTTATATGAGCCCGTCTAGCGATACCTAAGATATCGCGGGTGCGATATCTTCCTCCTTTCTGTCCCTGCGGTATGTGTTTCTTAGCCGCTTCCTGGATTAATACGCGGTCTCAACCACCCTTATCCTATTACTGAAGATAGTAATATCATTTAATCTCTAAGCATAACCCTCGCTAATGAGCTTGACCCTTGATGTTTCGCAACGATGTGGCTGTATAGAGTATTACTTTGAGCACTGTTCTAATTGAACCCTTCATGCATTACATTCATTCCATACTCGAACATTATCCTTTATTAGACAAATATCTAGTTCACTAGGATTTTAGCTATGATTCTCACAATTGTTACACATCAACCAGAACTAAACTGACGACCATATACATTACTTATAAACTGAAGGAAGCATTCATGTATAATAAAGATAAGTGAATAAGAGCAACAGCTACACAAATACACTCGCGCTACTTAGATAAGCACGTTGTCACTCCCAGGAGGGGAGCTACGTCCACGGGAACTGTGTTTCCTGTTAACAACTCGGGAGAGTAAAATACAGTTCCGTCACAACTCTTTACAACAGAGGTCTTCTGGGAAACTCCACCTCATTGGGAGCCCTTCTCTATAGACCTCTCTTCTTTTCCTGCCTCTTACAATGCATTCTCTTTCTCCTTCAATCCCAGTGGATTGCACAATCTCTCAATGGGTCGGTCCTTGTTCTCTAGGGGATGTTCAGACTCTGTATCAACAAAGACTCGACTATCCTCTACCTAATAGCTTCTGTCACTATGTGGCCAACCCCTTTTCATATAAAAAGACTCATATATATAGATGGCCCGAAGGTCTCATCGCAGTTACAAAACTGTGGGCCTTATCCCAACAGTGACTCAACCCTAACCACTTACAGTCAACTAGCTGTACTTCCATAGCCGCCTCCTGTCTCGTCGCCGCTTCCTGCAGTCCTTAGTCTTTAATGCATCGGTCCGTTGCTTCTTCTTGGTTCAAGCAACGCTGACTGTAGTCCTTCTTCTTAATGAGGGTAGTTGAACCCTCTCTTCATCTTCGGCGCCTTTATTATGGTGGTTGAGCTCTCCCTTCGGCCTCTTCCTTGTACCACACGCTTTGACTTTTCTGTACATATCTCCGCAATTCCCGTCGGAATTTGCGCTACGGCGATATCTTTGTCTTGTCGCCAAAATTGGTACTTTCTCCCCAAAAATGGTTATCTTTCCCAAAATTAGCAGCTTCCTAAATGCTGCGGAAGTTCTCTCCAACAATCTGCTTCAATTTTTTTTGTATAATGGTACCCTCAAAGTTCAGAAGTAAAAAAATATTCATCAATTGAATTTGAATCTTTGACTAAGATTTTGTAATGAATAACAAAACTTAAAAACTTTGAAATTGCCTACCTTGGGTTTATGTAATAGGTAGTTGCATGTAAATATATATGGAGTTGTTTGTTCCATCTATCATCAATGATTTTCCATAGAGGAAGCCTACTTTTGTCTTTTATCACCGTATGCTGCCTTTATTGCCTCTTTGGTCTGATCCATGGCCTCATAAATAAAACCCATTGACGGGTTTACCACCATCCACCATGTGCAACTCTTTCACAAGAGGCTCATTGAAGCGTACTATCTCTTATTCCTTTTTCCAAACACTTTGTCAACTATGTCTTTCCGTTCATCCTTTTTGCTCCATTGAGATGCATTCCACTCATCTCAAGAAAGCATCTTCTGCAAGTTTTTTTTTTATTAAACAATGGATTGTAACAAAATAAATTTTGTTTCAAATCATGTAATATATGATCAAACAATCTCTTTACGCACAATGTTTTCCTCATAAGGTTCAGAACTAATGTGTGGTTGTAGATGTACCTGGATATGGATTTTTCTGATTTCACACACTTCTTCACCCACTCAATTTTTCCAATATCCTCAAGCATCAGGTCCAACCAATGGGCTACACATGGAGTCCACCAAATGGTGGGGTATTTTTCCTCCAACATCCTTCTTGTTGCAACATAGTTGGAGGCATTGTCTGTGATGACTTGTACAAAATTCTTCATCCCCACCTCCACAACTACTTCATCCAAAATACTGAATAATAATTGTGCATCCTTCACTTGATTAGATGCATCTACAAATTTAAGAAACATGGTTCCTTTTGGGAAAGCAATTAGGAAATTGAAAGTAGTGTAGGATCTTCCATCAGTCCATCCATCAGACATGATTGTGCACCTTGTTTTACTCCATGAATCCTTGAATTCTATGCAGTATTCATCTATTCTTTGGACCTCATTTCGGAAAAGTGCCTGCTTGATATCATGAAAACCGAGGCATTTGAAGCTCGAACAACATGAAGCTACAACATCTAACAGAGGTTGATAATATGCAAAATTAGTAGCATTGAAAGACATGTCTACATCATACCGCCATATTGCAATGCAAGTAGCATCCTTCTCCATCTTCTTCCATTTAGCATCAAGGGTGGGTTGAGCACTGGGAGTGGTGTGGGGTACAAAGAAAGAGTCAAGGCCTTTACATGGTCTCTTCAAAATCAAATTGGATGAACTAGGGCCAAAAACATATTCATCTCTATGTCCAACAAGAAAAGTAGAGGATCCTTCAAAACTAGGAATTTGATCTTTAGGGTCATCATCATACTCATTATCAACTAACCCTGAACTTCTCCCTATGTCTTTTTCAAGCTTCTTGGTTTGGGTTTTTCCTGCTTAGAAGGATTCAATAAGACCTAGCAACTATGCTTTTTTATCATCATAGACTTTTGGGCAAGGTTATAGTTGTCCTCTTTCATGTGTTAAGTGTTGTTTTATCCTATGGATACCCCCCGCTCCCACCAACTTTCATGCCACAAATGTAGCATATCATTTTCCCTTCGACACTCAATCGACAATGAATCCATGTTGGATCATTCTTCTCTTTAGGAGAGATGGCGATTCTTGCACCAACATAAAAAAATCTACAAATAAAAACCTAGGAATTCTTAAACACTAGGAAAAACAGCAATTGTAAAAGAAGACGAGAAGAAGAAGATAATAATTGACATACCTTCACAAGCCCTTAAAATTTAGAGAATAAGAGTAGCTCCTAACATTAGAAAAAACATCTATATAACAGCTCACAAAATTATGAAAATGAACCCTTGAATCAACTCCAAAAACAACCCAACAAATTTTAAATACAGTCCCTTGAAACAACTTTAAATCTGTCCAAGAAAATCAGCCCAAAAGTTCTCCAACTTAGCCCTTAAACTAACTCTACAAATATGCTGAGGACTTCTTTGAAACAACTTTGCAAACAACTCTCCAAAACCACTCAAAAAACTTAGGTTAAGGATTCCAAATAGCTCAAATGAATAGTGTGCGTGAAATGGAAGCGGGGGAGGCCTCCTTAAATAACTTTATTAGGTCCCTAGGGTTAGGTTTTTTGTTTGCAATTTAAGTAATTTTTTTTAAAGTGGATTTCATGGACCCCAACTGTTGGCTATACAGAACTAGTAGATTTGATGCCAAAAGGATGGTTCCATTCGGAATCGACTGATTTGGTGCCAAAACGTTGGTTCCATATGGATCCAGTTGGTTCTATATGGAATTTGCTTTTTTGGGTTGGAAATACTGAACTAGACCGGATAGGGCCCAAAACCGATCGGACCTTAGATTCTTCATGCTCCCAAGTTACAAAAAGCAATATAATATCGATTTCAATTGGGATCCAACTTAACATGGGACCTTTTCTCCATGGAAAACAACTAGAGTTCCAAGAAAGGATCCAAAATGTCCAAAATTTCTACTTATTGTTTTCTTTTTGTCTTTATCCTTGATAATAACTTTTCTATTCTTGTTTATTCCTCATTTTCCTTCCTTTCTAGCTTCTTTTACCTTTTCAACTTCCTTTCTTAACTCCGCTTGATCTTCTGGAATGAGATTTTCCTTTATAAATATTCCAAGCCATTCTATACTTGTAGTTTTTCTAACTCTATAAGCTTATTCAATTCCTCTTTGATGGGTTTGATATCCAATTTATCCTCCAAACATTTTAGGGCCAAAGTGTTATTTAGTTTTTTCTTCTAACTTTTTAATCTTGTTTTTCATATTAAGCTTTTCTATATTATCAACTTCTCCTTCCTGGATTGAATGCTTCTTTTCTTGGCTTTGCTTTTCTATTTCTTTTAATCTCATCTCCAATTTCTCCTACTTATTCTCCAACCTGATTATTTTAGTGTCTTTCTGTTTTTGAATCTTGTCTTCAAATGATGCAAACTTATTATCAAGCATTTCCCCTTATTTTTTTCAAGTTTAGATTCTCTTTCTTCCCTATATTTATCTAAAGATTCTATACATTCACGAAGTCTATATAGAGTTACTTTGTTAGGTCTCCCCTTTTGAGATGTTTTTGGTAAATATGGTGACTAGTTCATATTGGAATAAAAAAATAAAGAAGAAATAAACTATTATCAAGATTGGGAAAAAGAGCTTGATTGGGAGAAAATAAATTATAACCAAGCTTGGGAGAAGGAACTTGTGCATTTTATTAGGGCAAGCTCATGTATTAGAGTTTAGAGTTACTCGTGAAAATGTCCACATATGGAAACTACATGGTGAAAATGTCCACATATGGAAACTACATGGTGAAAATGCCCCATAAAAATTACTTTGAAAATGCCTTGTGAAAGTTCCTTCATGAAATTTTGCCTTGTGAAAATGCTTCAATAAAAATGTCTTGTGAAAGTGTTTTAGTGAAAAAGTCTAGTGAAAATGCCTTGGTAAAAATGCCCCCCGAAAAAATCTGGTGAAAACAACTTTGGAAAACAGAAAATAATAAAGAAATAAAAAGGAAATAAATTATAACTAAAAAAGGAACATGTACACTTGATTAGGTCAAACTCATGAATTAGGGTTTGGGTACTTCATAAAAATGCACAAACCTTGAATTATTCCTGATGAAAATGGCCAATCTTGAAAATACATGGTAAAAATACCTCAGAGAAAAGCTTCGTAAATATCATTCATTATTCAAAACAAATACAATCAATGTAAAACCATATTGTCTATGCACCCATTGATTTATTTAGTGCATTTCGTGGGTTGCTTTTCGGTTTATGTTTTTTTTTTATAAAATAAAATTATTAGTGATTAGTGAAGTGTTGTCATACTCTGTATGCAAGTAACTAGAGTGCATATAAGTTGTAAGAGGAAAGGTACTGGAATCACGTCTCTTTCTGTCACCCTGGAAATGCTTGTATATGTTATATATTTGTTGATTGTTATATGCATATGGATGTATATACTATATTCACATTATATGTTGATTGTTTTGTTATGATTGTTGGAAATGCTCGTATCTGTTATGTATTTGTTGATTGTTATATATATATGGATGTATATTCACATTATATGTTGATTGTTTTGTTATGATTGTTTGAATTCTATGGATGCATAAGTTTCAATTCAGTTCCTTTCTCAATTCTTTCTGGGTATTTCATCATCTTTTCGATGATATGGCAAAGACAATACGATTCATTGAAATTTGACTCTTGTTTATTCAGGTCACCCCTCCATATTAAAGAATAGATACGAAACCAAATTGAGATGAAGCTTATGCTAATGTCCTAATATCAAATTGGCAACGATTAACTCAGGTTCAATTGTCACTGCAACTTTACTTTGAAAATCCCAAATTTAACTTACCTAGATTGAGCGATTCTGGATTCCTGTAGATAAAACAATACACAGTGACGCCACTTTGTTCAATGGTGAGATTCTGTTAAAGGAAATAAAAAAAGTGTCTGGGGTATGTAAATATGACATTGTATATATGTGCCTTGAAATAGATTAAAACAGCAAAGAAATCTTGAATGTGAAACAATCATAACAACTGTTCCTTGGATATTATTGGAGATGATGTTTAACAAAACGAAACCAAAAAGTTCAGACACACAACACAGCTGCTGGCTGATTGAAGTTATTACTTTACAGAACTGAAATCGCAGTTCAGGCCTCCCAACTTCAAAACAAGAAAAAATACCTTTATTCTTTAAACCCTTGAAGATTGCTCTGCAACCTGAACTGCCATGATAGATTATCATTTACTAGCGCATATATCTATCATAAAATGACATCTTTTGATGACACAATGAGTCCTTTTATTACAAATATAAAAGGACTAAGGCTATAAAAAATCCTGCCATAGTAAATCACATTGATTAAGATGTGATAGCATTGATGACAACTGCAGGCTAGAAAGATATCCTACTCTATAGTCATGGTGTGGGAACAGTTCTGTGAAGGCAAACATATATATCATATGAGCCATTTTACTCCTCTCATGTGGGCACTTTTAGTGTAGTGCTGGTGCCTTTACCCAATGAAAACATTTTATTTGCACTGCTGTGTTTCCTCAACTTGTGAACAACAGATTGTCTATTGCTCTGCAACATCCATTAGCTTGAATCTTAACCTGAGACCGAGGCTGAAGAAGAAGTCATCTGAGAGTACTGTGAAGAGCCATGAGAATGGGATGTGAAAAGAGACTTGATGGAGAGAGCAAGGGAAGAGGCAATGGCTGCCTTTATTTGCCCTCTCTTAGGGATATGCCTAGACTCAGAAGGCATACTTATCTTGTGCCTGGAATTGGCCCGGGATGGCATGCTATGAATTCTTTCTGAATAAGTAAATCGACAAACTGGAAGGAATAGATTGGTGACTAAGGCTAGAGGGTCGTGTGAATATATAATAATTCTTCCGAGATTTAAGATTGCTGTGAGTGCAGCAGTCAATGGTCAACAGGTGACTGCTAATTTTTTTATATTATTTTACTTTTTAGGTCGATGCTTAGGTTCGTCACAATTCAAAAGCAATTTGCTCACATTACTTTACAAAACTTATGATTTGATGTGGCCTCATATTGACTTTCTCCTCTATGTTATATAACATTATGGTGAACAATATTCAACTTGTTGTAGGTTATTTAATGTAGTTGTAACAGGTGTGTTGATTATTGGATTTTAACTAGTTTAATTGAAATCCAACGATCAACATATCTGCTGTAGCTGTATTAAATAACCTGCAATAAACTGAATAATGTTCATCATGGTGAACAATATTCAACTTGTTGTAGGTTATTTAATGTAGTTGTAACAGGTGTGTTGATTATTGGATTTTAACTAGTTTAATTGAAATCCAACGATCAACCTATCTGCTGTAGCTGTATTAAATAACCTGCAATAAACTGAATAATGTTCATCTTTATAATTATTTAGGATTCAAATAATTTTATATTATTACTTGGAATTCAAGCTCTTTTTAGTCTCAGTCAAAACATTGAACTTTCATTTCTATTTAACATGATGTCGAATTTATGGTTGTTTTTCCAGATTAAGAAGATGATGACTTTAGGACTGTTTTTCCTGATAAAATAACGACTTTATGACTTTTTTTTTTTCAGATAGAGGTTTTGAGTGAAATTGAAAACTTTTGTGAGAATCCATAACAATTACAATTTTGTTGGAGACAGACACATGACAATCACCACCATGTAAAGTCTACTGTCGGGAAAACAACCAACATAAATGCCCCACAAATATGTCTGACATATAAAGATTGAGACTGTACAAGTCTAATAAGGATGTCTGTAAGTTCCAGCATCTATTGATTTTAGCCACTAGCATCTATCGATTTTAGCGACTTATTTAGTTTATTAATTCTAACCATGAATAGAAATTTTGAAAGCGGTTGAAAAAAGAATAGAAATTTTGAAAGGAAAATCATCAGCATAAGTGTCTCATAAATAAAAATATGTTTGTTTGATATTTAGAGATTGAGATTATACAAATCGAATAAGAATGTCTATAAATTCCAGCACCTATCGATCTTAACTACTGATTTAGTTTATTAATATTTATCTATCGATCTTAATCACTGTTTTAGTTTATTAATATTAATAATGAATAAGAATTTTGAAAAACTATATATTTTTAGAATTTAAAAATAAAATAAATGTAATTAATTTGTATGATTTTTAGTTCACACAAATTATTTATACATTTAATTCGATCTTAATTACTAATTTAATTTATTATTAATAACTATGAATAGGAATTTTGAAAAATTAGAACTTTTTTATAATTAAAAAAAATAAAATGAATATAATCAATTTATATTATTTTTAGTAAAAAAAGTTATTTATATATTTAATTAAATGTTAAAATTGAATAAAATACTTTAAAAAATTTGTTGGAGTTGTTTTAAATTTAAGTATTTGAAAACTTATAAAGATTTCTTTAAAATATGTTTTTATGTTAAAAAATGTTTTATTCATCTCGATGCACAATACTTAATATAAAATAAAATTTATTAAAATGTGTTTTTTAATAAGGAAATAATATTTGAGATTGGGATGATTGAAGAATTGAAATTTAATTACTTATGTACGCCCATGTACAATATCTGAAAACTAAGATGACTTTAAAAATGAGAAGAGCAAGAGCAATGACCACAATGACCACAAGGGCCAGGTCGTTAAGATGTTGCATTTCTTGGTTTATTCACATGGAGGCCTTGCTTGTTGTAATGACGTGACTGAAAAGACAATAGCTAAATCACCAAAATCATAATCAAACCCCATGTTTTGAGTTGCAACTTGTATAGATTTAGATTTAGATTTGGTTTAATACCAAAAAAACGGATGGGAAAAATATCAATGTCTATTGTCAAAACTAAATATGTAGGCCCAAAACATTCACAAAATCTGCTTGGAATGTCCTTGAAATTTGTTGAAAATGTTCTCAAAATCTGGTTGGAATATACTTGAAATATGCTTAGATTTTCTAGTATGGCCAGCGAGTCCCCAAGTCCAAAATAAATCCCAAGCATATTGGGGATGTTTTTCTAGGGGTCCCCAAGTCACTGAAATGTCAGAACGGTGGCTACATATTTTTTTTTTAGGTGGGGTTGGGGGGAGGCACAAGTCCTCTTAAAACATAGAAAAATACATGTAGGATCGCCGATTATTTCAATTAATTCAAAAATACACTAAATCAATTTCAAATAATTAATCAATTCGTTAATTAACCCATATCAAACTTAAATATAGTTGCCACATTTACTTCTTACTAATGATACACTATTCAAAATAAACCATCCTACATAATATTAATAATTACAATTTTTTTACTACCAATATTCCTTTTGATTAGCATGGCTTTGTGTGCAATACCATGCTGATCAAAGGAATGTACAAATCCAAAGGGTGTATCCCATTGGACATTGTTATTTGTAACTTGGTTAAGGGGGTTTGGGAGCTACATGGGTGGTAGTGCTTGCAAATCCATGGTCTAAACAAAGGTTTTTCATTTTTAAATTTGCTAAGGTAGCCCATGTCATGGAAATTCTCAAGCATGGTCCATAGACAAAAGGCGTTGATGGTTTTCTTATCTTTGTTAGAGGGTGTTATTGCTAACCAAGTTGCCTGACTATCCTAACCAATGTGGGTAGAATTCCCAAGCCTCTGAATCATGTAGTTGTGTCTCTTTTTGGAATGAATCTTGGTCTTGAGAGGATGGCTTATCTTCCATGAGGTAAATTGTAGGTTCTTACCCCAGGGATCTAATGTAGGGTTTGTGTCAAGGTTACCATGTCAAAAGAACTTAAAAAGTTTGTTTACAGTAGGATAGGTGACAAAACGCATCATTGAGATATGCAATACATTAACTTTCCCAACCCCTATTTTCATTGTCAAGCCCTTATCATCATATATGTAATGAACCTTGATGCAATGGAGTAACACAATGCTCCCACGCCCACAGAGACACCCCAAGGCCCACTTGGTAACCATGAAAATGCCACAGAATGTGGATGAATTTAAGTGGTGAGAAGGAATTGAGGTAATGGGCCTCCAAAAGCTTCGAATCCAAAAATATGCATGCCATACAATCCTCTTAGGATTCAAGGCCCCCTAGTGTGTAAATCAACTCCCCCTTTGAACTCTAGTTTCTCAGCAAGGAGGACAAGTGTTGCATTTGTGTGAATATAATACAAATAATAGCTTGATAAAAAAATCTTGATGTTTTAGCATTCAAGATTGGCTTCAACTAACAAAATTTATTACCAACATGAACAATTTTGATGCACTCCTTGGCCTTGGAGAAAATCATAAGGAGATGCATGACACTGGGAGTCAAAAATCAAAGATTCCCTTGGAATGTTCAGGGTTTGAATGACCCTAGTACGAAACATACTAGCTGCTTGATTAATGGGGTGAATTTTTTTTTTTTTACATGAAGTCAAAATTTTAGGTTTCTTACTCCCTTTGCGGGTGCTTTAGAATGTCTCTTTATCAATTGATACAAATCAAAGGAAATTGGATTGTTTAGGTTCATTACACAAGGTTTCTCTTAACACTGAGATGTCATTGCAGTTGAGGAAGTTGGCTATTTTCTTAATACCAAAGTCAATTTGGGCACATTGAATGGATTCCTCTTCTTGGGAACTTATTTGATGACATGTCTAGGAATTAGATTCCTTGGGTTGATCTTAAGAGGAATTTTTTGTTGGCTAAGGCTGATAATATTGATGTGGATGGCAGCTAGGGCTTATCCCTAATACCAAGGTGTTAAAGCTTGGTCTTTGAGTGCCTTGTGTCAGGCAATGAGATTAGAAGTGAGATAAGATGATTGCCTTCTTGAGATATGCATCGATCACCATGGGTTACAAGTGGATTTGCTCCCAACCCTTCCTCGAAGGTTGGTTGAACAAACATTGACGATGAAATCCAAGCAGAAGAAATGGTTATTTTGATTAATAATCATCTGAAAACCTATTCTTGAACCCCAAAAAATATTTTTTTGCTTGGATTTTAATGGTGGGGGGGCCTCCATGTTTATAGAATGTTATTGTATTTGGGTGTGCAAAACCCACTTTGTCCATAGTGTGGTTGAGTTGAAACCTTGAAACACCTTTAATAGTTATGTCCACTTGTTATGGATGTATTGTCCTATGTAGATTCTTTGTATCAATGATGTTTGCCTAATTCTTTATGCTAGTGAGTCGCCTTTCTAGTCGATTCCATGCTTTAGGCCATATGGTTTCAAGGCGCTTGAACGCTTATTAGAACTGAATATCTCTTTTGGAGTTGAAAATAAATAAATGATGTTTTGTTTAATGATGTTGTTTCATCTCACAAGTTTTCTTAGTTTGATGCAACATTGATATGTGTGAGCTTGTTAGTACATATCATTGTGCATACATGAAAGGTATGGCCAACACATATGCCTCAATTATTAAGGAAATAAGACAGTTGATTGTTGTTGGACAAAAGATGAAATTCTAGATGCCCCTTGTTTGGTTTGTAGTGATTTTAACATGGGTGAAAACTTGGAGCATAAGGAGGGGGATCGTTTGACTAAAATCTCATGTGGAGAGACGGAACCTTGGATAGCTCTCAAAGTTCACATTCAGTTGTATCACCAAAGCAAATATAGGTGTAAGGACTCCATCAGAACTATGGTTCACCTAGAACAAGCTCTGTGAAGGTTAGGAGAGAATCTTATGTTGCCTAGATAGACTCATGATTTTTTAGTATGATGCATCCTATTTTGAATCCTCTAGTGTTAGGGATGTGAGTAGATGGCATGAACACTCTTTTTGACCACCAACAAACATTTTTTGTCTTTTTCTAGAGTGCATAGAAGATGTGAATGCATGGGAGTATATACATCATGAATATCTCCCATTTGTAGAGTCCTAATACATCATGAGTTTCTAGAAGGCCCGGGAGGCCATTAAGCCTTATCTTGGATAGATCTCTCCTCTTGATTGGGTTTATCCTTCAATGACCAATGTCTATGTTGTTCCCTTTTGTAGCTATATGAGAGTGAACTCTTGGATAAAATAACCCTATTCTTAGCTAGGATATTGTTCAAGAAGGGAATCTAGTTTTCCAAGCCCCATTTGAGACCCAATCTAGGGAATTGTTGTCATGACTGAATCTTAAAAAGAAATTCAAGATGTCTACTTCTGACTAATTTCTTTTGGAGTGGGTTCAACACCTAAATCTATTGGATCTTGCACTTAGGTTGACTTGTAAAGCTTGCGAGCTTGGTGGAGATTCTTAAAGTGGTCATGTACAAAGACCTTCACCAATACAAACCATACCTCGCCTAGAGGGGATTTTCCTCAAGCCTATGTTAGAAGGATGACTTAACAATGTTTGGCTGAAAAATATGAGTAGAATCCTTTGTTTTTTAGGCCTAGGAAACTTTGGAAGGTAGTCTTGGAACCTTAATATCAATGGTTAATTGGTTTCTAACCATGGGAGGGTTACATATCAAGAAAAGGCTTTCTTAACCAATAATTCCAAACCCACACTGCCCCCCTCCGGCATGGATGAGTCAAGACCTTGAAATGCATCCTCTAGTTTTGTCCTCTAGCCAAGTGTGTATCGGTTTGTGCTGGTTCCTTTTATGAGTCATATAAATTTTCATCTTTAATCACAAGAAAATTTGATTTCTTAGGGATAGAGTACCATAGGATATCAAATTCAATGTCACATGGATGCTTGTGGGAACTAAAGTGTTATACTTTATTTGGATTATGCACAATGATTTCATTTTTAATAAGCATGAGTCTTCTTATACTTTTTCCTAATTTGATGGTGCACTAACACATGACAACCTATCATTGTTGATCATAGTGCAAAGTTGTAAAATCATAATGGAAATGGACCACCTATAATCACTATTGGAGTTTTAGGGTGAGGCCCCTTGCATGATGAATTGGGAGCCACCTTGCACATATCGACTCACCTCAGTTCAATGTCATCAGAGTGGGCACCTACTACACTAGTAAGTAGGTTAGAGAGTGGTGGGAGCACACACACAACATCCCTCCCACCCCTACTATCCATGAAAAATAGTTTTTGACTCTAGCCCTTGCTATCTTGGAGGATCCTAAGCCACATAAGCCTCTTGGTGATGGATGGGATATGTTAGTGGATGAGCCTCCCGCAATGATTAGTTGGGGCCCTACCTCAATGATCATGATGAGCTCCCTCTTGTTGACATGGGCATCATTGTCTAGTAATACACATTATAGTGTTGTGGAATTTATTTATTTGATGTTCTTTTTTAGTGACTTTATGCTTGCTCTTCGGTATTTTGGCTTCAGCCTATCCCATTTTGAGTTTTGAATATTTTTACTAGCACTTGCAATCAATGTATGTGCATCCTGTATTTTTTTAATCAAAACAATGCACATATAATTATATTAATAATAAAAATTGTTTTAATGTAAAAAAACAAATGATGTAAATAATTCAAGATTTTGCTTGTTTTTTTACCACATCACTCAAATTCAACACCAAACACCCAAAATTCTATCAAAATAAATTTGTTTTATACCATATAACATGTAAAAACCTCATTGCTCTCAAATTAATTCTGGTGAGAAAACAAGTAAAATGATTCCTTAAAAACACAAGACAAAAAAGCCCAATATGTTAGTCACAGGGAGGTCAGATGATAGGCAATATCCTATCACATCCATTCATATTGGGGGAATAAATAAGGTTAAAAAATTAAAAAAATTATTGCCCCGTATTAAGGGGGCAAGGGGTGTTTACAATGTAATATTGCAATATGAATATTTAGGGTTTTGTTTATTATATTTTGAGGAGAAGCATTCGAGGGTAGGTGGAGGGAAACTATGATCATGAAAAGGGAACAACTAGGGAAACCAAGGTGAGGGTAGTGTGAGGATTCGAGCTTGCTTGGAATGACTAGGACAAGGGCCCATCGACGACTTACATGATCTTGGCCATATAAATGGATCCTTATATTGTGTTGGAAACACATGTAGATGGGGCTTGGATTTTGAGTTTCAACAATCATTGATACATGCCACAGACCAATATATGAAATTAGGAGTGCCTTAATCTAGGTCAAAATTGTCAACCTGGAAAGTTTTAAAATTTATTTGCAACATTGTATATGTTCAATATCATGTACATTCTTTACTAAGCCCCACCCCCCACCCCCATTGATGGTCATCTTCTTTCATTTTATGAGTGGATTTCAAAGTAACAAATTTCTGGAGTACTTACATTCTGGCAATACTATTCTACTATTGTTAATCCTCAATGATTCATGTTCCTAATTTATTCCTTTGTTTAGAATTGTGCATTTAACCATTTATAAGAGAAGTGAAATATCTTCTTGGGTTACAATTATTTACCATGATTAAATGTGTATGAATATGTTATTTTCTAATATGTACTATATCATATCAGATCAAGACAGTACACAACCATTCTTGACGATAAAATTGTGTTGGGGTTTTGTAAAGTGTATTGTGTATTGTATTATTGTTGTGTGTATTGTCATTTCCACTATTGACTTGTGAAAGTCATTTTTTTGTTATAGCAAAGTACCATTTCATGCCGAACCATAAGTATGTACTTGATCTTAAATTTCTTTAGCCGTTAATTTATATGGGTGCAAATTTACATAGATTTTAGTGTGATGTAAGACAATATAACAACATTATGTTAACTATTTATAATTGAATCAATTTCACAACAATAGTTTGCACAGGGATTGGTAGCTAGTTATGTTTTTGTTTTGTTGCTTAATTGTGATCATGAAAGGGATGCATTTCTTACTAAGAAGTTTCCGAAAGAATGGTTTTCTTATGTTGTTTTTCTATGTTTTTTAAAGTGTGGTTCTTGGCCTTATTTGGAGCATATCATTTTGCTTCGGTGATGGGGCATGAAATTATACTCATGTCATTATACTAAGGGGTATTAAAAATGGGTTGATAAAAATGGATACCTACAATATCTAAAGAAAATAAGGGTATTTTAATTGGAAATGTGTATTGGGTGGGGGGTTCAACAATACAAATTTGGGAGAGATTTTCCAATATTTAGTGAAATTAAAGATATTATTTAATATCCTGCCAACACACGTGCTATGTAACAAGTTCACTAAGTGAACCCTCATGATGTTAGTACACTTAATTTTTTTTAAGAAATTAATGTCATTATTTTAATCCCTCTGGATCCTTTAGCTATTCTAAAGACTACGCATAAATGCAATTGTAGGGTTAAGAAATGGTGTTTTCATGTTTTCATATAAGATATGGTGAGACTCTATCATAATATTTCAGGGTTTGATCATGTTTAGAACTTTAATTTAGATTCTTACAAGGAACTCATTAAATGGAAAATGATTAGAAATGAAGGGATAGAGTTATGCATAAAAGTAGTGAGTTGTATTTACACTTTAGCATGTTAGAGATATTATCAGATGTGTGTAGATAGTTTTTACATATAAACTTAAAATATATATAATATTTATAATAAATAATAATATTATATATTAATTCGAAAAGAAACAAAAAAAATATTTTTATAATATAGAAAATATATAATATTTATAATAAATAATAATATTATATATTAATTAAAAAAGAAACAACAAATATTTGTATAATATAGAAAATAAATTTTATATGTAAAAATAATATAATAATTGTTATAAAAAAAATAAAAATATCATAAATATGATATTATCTTTATTTTTAAATAAAAATATATTTTAAATGATAAAAAAATTACAATTTGATCAAAATTTTTCTATAAATATATAACAAAACTATTTAAATTTTAAGCTGACAATAAATACAATAATCATAACCTTCAAAAAAAATTGATCTAAATACTATGAATATATAATAAATCTATCTTAAATTTAAAATAGCAATAAATACAATAGTCAATAAGATGACAATAAATACAATAATCAATGACCTTCAAAATTTTGATGAAAACACTATGAATATATTACAAATCCATCTGAAATTTAAGATAGCAATAAATACAATAGTCAATGACCTACAATTTACTGCTAAAAATTTACATAATTTTTTATTTATTTATAAAAAAGTTGGTTAAAATTAAAAAAACAATTTGTTTGTCATACATTTGATATGTCCACATATTGACTTGTTACACTATGCGATGCCACATATGCATGACTGTTTGGTGTTCAAGTTCTCATTAGTCTTAGTCAAACCATTGAACATTATTTTTATTTAACATCATAACGACTTTACGAAGCTTTTTGAGACAAGTTTGAATCCATAACAGTACCAATTGTCTTGTGAGGCCGAGACATTCTCGCCACTATGTGAAGTTGTTTGTCAAGAAAATGTGCGACACAAATGGCCCCACCATTAAAATATGTTTGAAATTTAAGAATGGGCCTGTCCAAAATTGACATAGAAGTTGAATAAGGATGTGGATAAATTCGGTAAAAGTTTTGGGTTTTTATGATTGAGTTTTATGTTCAAACTTTTTATAAAGAAATGATGTGCACTGAAGCCCACAAAATTACATAACATGTGATACATTTAATTTAAATTTGACTTTATTTTTTAATGCAATTCAAAACATTCAAAAGTAATGGAAACCCACATGAATGAATAACTCAAAAGCTTGGAGGGTAATGGACAATATTTGTATGAAACTTGGAAGTGATTATGGATGATTTGTTAACTAATGGAATTAGATTGTTTAGTAATTGTTGTTATGATTTATAAACATTGTTGTTTTGTTAGGTTTCAAATGTTTAATATATATGATCATTTTTAGTGGTGAAATGGTTTGTTCATGCAATTTAGGATATATATAAGTTTTGGCAAAATAGATATTTACTAGTTATTTCTAGTGTTTTTTAGAATGTATTTTAATGTTGGTTAGTGGTTTGATATTATCTTGTACTTAGTGTCATAATAATGTTTTGTCTAGTGGTTTGATGGTTTTCATTCTCCCCACCAGGTTTCAAATCCTCCAATGAGATATTGGTCCGTTGTGATAAGGCTAGAGGGGTAGGCGTCCTGATTTGAGTTTGGGATCCAGATTATATCTGTGGTCTTCGAACGTCTCGGCCCTTGCTAAGTCATAAGTTATTGGTATATATGGCTTGCGAGTTGTTGGGTATACTCTTGGGGTTATGGTGGCAGCCGTTGGATTTGAACTTGGGCCTAGCCCAAGTGATCCCGACGAAGTTGTCGATTCCCCATGGTTAAAAAAACATCATTTGTAGGGCAATTATACATGTAACTTGGCCTCACTATACTTTTGTAATATTGCACATGTACACATAGAGATAGTTTTGGGAGATATTTGGTGGTGACCTGCTTGTCAGGTACCATTGACCTACACTGATAGGTCATTCTTATCCACCTCTTCTCCCTTATATCTTGATAAGCTTATCATCACCGCTTCTCCTTATCTCTTGATGAGCATACTTTATGGATTTCCTTATCTCCACCCTTGATTGTGCCTTATGATCAATGGTCAGTTTTCTCTTGGTTATTATAAATTGAGGCCATTGGTCTTGAATCAAGTGTGGAGGGTGGCTTATGGTATTGATCTTTAGCCTCGACCCTATGGTCCCTAAGCCACACCATCCATATATTGGAGAGTTGTATGAATTCCATTTGACCTCCATACATATGTGTGGTATATCATTGGATAGTTATAGGCATGTGCTAGCTACTTCAAGACAAATATCAAAGCATAAGTCACTTAGGCTTGATGACTTCCCTTGTGATTCTACAAGGCCATGTGGGAATTTATTGGGCTAGCTCTTTTGCAAATTTGCAAAGAAGCTTTCTGAAAACAATATCTAAGAGGTGATATCAACCAAAGGTTTCATCAAACTCACACCTAAGGGAGGAGACCCATAGCTAATAACAAACAAGAAGTGATCATGTTTCTTAATATATCATACAAGATTATGGCTAAAACTTTAACCTTGAGGTTGAAGCATACTCTACCTGAGATTATAATGCTAGATCACAATGACTTCATTCAAGGGTGTTAAATAGTTGATAATGCCATCATTTATGGAAACGCATGTAATGGGCTTAGGGATTGCGATGAATTTCTCTCTTCCTCAAGATTAGACTTTAAGAAATCCTTTAATAGAGTGTAATGACTTTTCATTATGGCAATGCTAAGGCTAAGCGCTTTGACTCCTTCTTGATCAAAGTTATTGAAACATTATTTACAGAATCTCTACTTGACTTTCTATCAACATATGTAAATTTTATGAGGTGGGTGTGTTCCACTCTGCTAGGAAAGGTTGCCCACTTATGACAACCTTATATGTCCTTGTTTTAGAAGTGCTATGCCACTTTTTTGTGCTAGAAAGTAGTGATGGATTTGATCATGGGCATACCACTCCTCAAGTTTTGAATCTATACCAAAATCTTGGCAATGGCTCATGTTTACTCTTCCTGTTGGGTCCCTTCCAAATTGACATATCAATGCTTGTAGAAATTCCTCACAAAATTTCTTAGGGTTAGTGATGTCGGTGGGAAAGGATTTCATAGAATCAATTGGGACAGGTCTGGTGCACTCCACAAGAATTTGGGGGGCTTGGTATTATCAAGACAAGTATCCATTCTTAGGTCTTGTGCATTGAATGGGTTGTGAGGCTAGTAAATGGGAATGGGGCTTGGAAATTCTTTTCCAAGAACGAATTTGACAAGGTACCTTGCTAGGTAAGAAGGCCTAGTGGAGGTGTATCTTTGTAGAGTTTGATAGTTACCCCTGCTAAAGTCGAAATTGCTGTGACTTTTTTGTTACAGAGTATTTAGAAGGCTGGAGAGGCCATTAAGCCTTGTCTTGGATAGACCTATCCTCCCGATTGGGTTTTTCCTTCAATGATCATTATCTATGGTGTTCCCTTTTGTAGCTATATGAAAGAAAATCCTTGGCTAAAATAACCATATTCTTAGCTAGGACATTGTTCAAGAAGGGCATCTACTTTTCCAAGCCCCATTTGACATCCAATATAGGGAATTATTATTGTGGTTGAACCTTAAGAAAAAATTCACGATGTCCACTTCTGACTAATTTGCTTCGGATTGGGTTCAACACCTAAATCTAGAGGATCTTGTACTTAGGTTTTACTTGCAAAGATTTCAAGTTTGGTGGAGAGACTGAAAGTGGTCAAGTGCAACAACCTTCACCAAATACAAACCATACCTCGCGTAGATGGGGCTTTGTCTTAAGCCTATGTTAGAAGGATGACTTAATAATGTTTGGTTGGTAATATATGAGTAGAAGCCTTGGTTGTTTAGGCCTAGGAGACTTTGGAAGGGAGTCTTGGAACCTAAATATAAATGTTTGATTGGTTTCTAATCATGGGTGGGTTACCTATCAAGAAAAGGTTTTCTTAACCAACAATTCCAAACCCACACTGCCCCCAGTGTGGATGAGTTGAGACCTTGAAATACATCCTCTAGTTTTGTCCTCTAGCCAAGTGTGTATTGGATTGGCTAGGTTCCTTTTACAAGTCGTAAACTCTCAGCTTTCATCACATGGAAAATTCAATGTTGCATAGATGCTTGTGTGGACTAAAGTGTTATACTTTATTTGGAAGATGCACAATGATTTCATTCTTAATACGCATGAGTCTTCTTGCACTTTTTCCTAGTTTGATGGTGCACTAACACACGACAACCTATTGTTATTGATCATAATGCAAAGTTGTAAAATCATAATGGAAATGGACCACCTATAACCACTATTGGAGTTTTGGGGTGAGTCCCCTTGCACGATGAATTGGGAGCCACCTCTCACATCTCGACCAACTCAATTCAATGCGATCAAAGTGGGCACCTCTACACTAGCAAGTAGGTTAGAGAGTGGTGGGAGCATACCTAGAACATCCCTCCCTCCCCTACTATCCATGAAAAATAAATTTTGACTCTAGCCCTTGCTATCTTGGAGGATCCTAAGCAACATAGGCCTCTTGGAGATGGATGGGATATGCTAGTGGATGAGACTCCCATAATGACTAGTTGGGGTCCTACCTCGATGATCAAGATGAACCCCCTCTTGTTGACATGAGCATCATTATTTAGTGTTACACATTTTAGCACTGTGGACCTTATTTATTTGATGTTATTTTTTAGTGACTTGATGCTCTCAGGTATTTTGGCTTCAACCTATTTCTTTTTAAGTTTTGAATATTTTTACTAACACTTGATACATATCTTCTTCTTTTTTTAAATCAAAACAATGCACATATAATTATATTAATAAAAAAATGTTTTAATTTAAAAATAAATTTATAATTAAAATTCACAATTTCAACCCCAAACACCTAAAAATCCATCAAAATAAACATTGTTTATATCATATAACATGTAAAAACCTCATTGCTTTGAATTTAATTTTGGTGAGAAAACTAGTAAAATGATTCCTTAAAAACACAAGACAAAATATTTCCAATATGCTAGTATACTTTTAAAAAAATAATTAAAAAAATTAATGCCATTATTCTAATCCCTAGTATACTTTTAAAAAAATAATTGAAAAAAATTAATGCCATTGTTCTAATCCTTAGTATACTTTTAAAAAAATAATTGAAAAAATTAATGCCATTATTCTAATCCCTATGGGTACTTTAGCTATTCCAAAGATTAAATTAAATCTACATCAATGTAGAAGTTGCATAAATAAAAGTGTAGGTTTAATAAATGGTGTTTTGAGACTTTCATATGAGAAATGTTGGGACTCTATCATAATGATCGTGTATTTTATTTTAGAATCTTACAAGGATTAGAAATGTAGGGGTAGAGATATTATCAAGTTGGTTATGTATTTAATTTTTACATATAAATTTAAAAAATATAATATTTACAATAAATAATAATATATATTAATTAAATAAAAATATTTTATAATATAGAAGATAAATTTTATTAATATAAAAACTGTTATAAAAAAAAACTAAATTTATATAAATAGAAATATAGCAAATATCATAAAAATTTACATAATTTCATTTATGTCGAAAATTTAAAATGATTATAAATACAACCATTAATGACTAACATTGACTGCTAAAAACATACATAATTTTATTTATGTCTAGGTTGGTGACAATTTAAAAACAATTTATTTGCCATACTATAAAAAGTAAGATTTGATATATCTACATATTGACTTGCTCCTCTATGCGATGTAACATTTCATATTACTGTTTGGTATTGAAGTTCTCATTAGTCTCAGTCAAGCTATCGAACATTATTTTTATTTAACATGATAACGACTTTATGAAGTTTTTGGGACAAGTTTGAATCCATAACAGTAAAAATGTATTGCAAGGCCGGGACAAATTTGACATCCAAGTTGAATAAGGATGTAGATAAATTCGGTTAAAGTTATGGGTTTTTATGGTTGTGTTTTATGTTCAAACTTTATAAAGAAATGATGTGCACAAAATTACATAACATGTGATACATTTAATTTACATTTGACTTTATCTTTTTTTAATTGCAATTCAAAACATTCAAAAGTATTGGAAATCCAAATGAATGAATAAGTTGAAAGTTTGGTTAAAGGCTAATTGGTTCATTGGTAGAGGGCAATGGACAAGTATTAAACTTGGAAGTAATTATGGATGATAGGTTAACTAAGGGAATTAAAAGAATATTGCTTAGTAATTTCTATTATGATTTAGATAAAGGGAAATAACATTATCATCTCGTTAGGTTTCAATTTTTTTTAGGTTTATGATCACTTTTAGTTGTTTAATGGTTTGTTCATGTAATTTAGGATAGATATAAGTTTTGGACAACTTTGACAAAATAGATACTCACTAGTTATTGTTAGTGTTTGTTAGAATGTGTTTTAATGTTGTTTAGTGGCTTGGTGTAATATTGTACTTAGTGTTATAATAATGATAATTATAACATCATTTGTAAGGAAATTATACATGTAATTTGGCCCCACTGGACTTTGTAATATTGCACATTTACACATGGAAATAGTCTTGGAAGTTATTTGGTAGTGGCCTCCTTGTCATGTAACATTGACCTACACTAATAGGTCATTCTTATCCACCACTTCTCCCTTATCTCTTAATGAGCTTATCATCACCACTTCTCCCTTATCTCTTGATGAGCTTATCATCAACCTTTATGAATTGGTTGATCTCCACCCTTGATTGTGCCTTATGATATATGATATATGGTAAGGTTATTATAAATTGAGGGTATTGGTCTTGAATCAAGTGTGGAGGGTGGCTTATGGTATTCATCTTAAGCATGGACCCTATGGATCCTTAGGCCATATCATCCATATATTGGAGAGTTGTATGGATCCCATTTGAACTCCATACATGTGTGTGCTCTAGCAGTGGTAATTGGGAGGAGTTTGGTGGAGAATAAGAAGGCCTTACTTCTATGGACATTAAGTTTTTTTGACCCAAAATCCGACGACGAAAAAGTCGAATTTGCTACAACCTATGGTCGACTATCCGACAATTCCAGTATTTTTTTTATCGTCGATGGGATATCAGCTAAAATCCGACATAGTTCAAGATGTCGGATATTCGACTAGAAAACACATCGGTTAACCGACTTCCTCCAGCTTCACAGGTAGTCGGATTACCATCCTTTAGCCATCGATTATGCATCAGTTTAGTCGTCGGTTAAGCGACGTGTTTGCCATAAAAATGCTGGATTATGTCGTCGGTTAAGTGACGTGTATGCCATACCAAAAAAACAGAATCCGACGTTCTGAGCCGTCGGTCGTATTGCAAAACCGTCGGATATTACCATACGGTCGTCGGTTAAGCGACGTGTATGCCATACAAAAAAAGAAATCCGACGTTCCGAGCCGTTGGTAGTATTGCAAAACCGTCGGATATTACCATAATTTCGTCGAATTAGGTCGTCGGTTAAGCGACTACCCATTACATTTAAAAAAAAAGAAATAGCATTTTTCAAATAAAATTCTTCATACTGCAGGAAATCAATATATTCTATCTCTATTGTGGAAATATGTAGAATAATTACATATATATATAACTGAGAACCCCATTATGCTCTTCCCATTGTATTAGCAGCAGAGTAGCCTAAGGGAATAGAGCTGTTGTAATAAATCCATTGTATTAGAGTCATTGTATTAAGCGGCGGAGTCAATCATTATTCAAGTGGACCTACAGGCTAGTGGGTGCCTATTAAGGTGGCACAAAAGACTGTACTCTAAGTCTCAAGTGCTAGTGTCTATGGAACTTACTTTATGGACTATAGGATTTCCACGTAACAGAATAAAAGGACTGGGAAGTTATGTAACATTGTGGCATATTCGTCACAAAGATATGGTAGTGTGCTTCCATTGTGTCAAGGTACTCTTACCTAACTTCTCTAATTTGGTATACTGAGGAGTTTGTATATTCATGTATGAGATCATATTCTTTGAATAAGGCTCATTAGATAGTTAATGGGTAGTTACTTAATGTAAAAAGACTCTTTTGTATTAAATAAGAACCAGTAGGTGGTTGGTAGTCATTAATTTTGAGATTGCATGTAGTTAGGGTTTTGGTAGTTATTAAGAAACTATTTATAGCGCTAAAAGGATGTATATTGTTTTGTCAAAGATTGGTATTGTATTGAAGCTTTGCTCAAAGGAGCTCATCCTCTCCAAGAGGCCCATGAACATTACCCTCTCTTTTTTAATTTATTAATACAAGTGTTATATTTTGCAAGTTTAATCTCTTTCTTGCATTTTCTTTTGTTCACTTATATTTATTTGAGGTTAAGCTGGATATTGATTCCAAGGAAATTAAAGAGAAGGTTAAGGATATTGATTCCAGTGCATCATTTACTCAACCTTTGAAGTTATGGAAACTCGAAATTGGTTATGAGGAGCAACAAAAAATCACAACAAGCTCCAAGAAATTGTCAAAATTTAAACAACATGCATGTGGGTTGTAGAAAGCCAACATCGTAGCCATTCATTGAGCTCCTCTCTGTTTCGAGAATAATTTCATATTCTCTACTGAACAGGGCCAACCACGTGAAGGTGGAAGCTCTTATGGCCCCTCCCCCCCCTCACATCACTCTCAATTCCCCATACCCAATGCATGCACTCGAAAAAAACAAATATGTTCAAATTCATCCATATTTTATCATGAACTTTCATCCATTATTCATTCAATAAATGTTAACATTCATTGAACCATTGTTTCTGTCGATACACACATTCATTCAATAAAAGATAACATTCAATAAACCATTCATTAATCATTCAGTCAACAAATTCGTTCAATAAAAGCTGAAATTCAATAAAGGTAACAGTTTACTACACTGAATCATTAAAACATTAGAAAATTAAGTAAACCATTCAATGAATTTCCGCCATCCAATGAGTTTCCACGGTCTTCAGTTTCAACCTGGCAACGGTTGATGATTCATGGTATTACGTTTCCCTTCGACTGCAAATGACAAACTCATAGTTCACTATTAAGGTTTGTCTGACAAAGCTGACGGTCAAAGAAATCTTGATAGTGAACTATGAGTTTGCCATATTGCAGCTTAAGGGAAACGTAAATATAGAATGAATTGTCACCGTTGTCAGAATATTCATTGAGCTCCTCTCTTTTTCGAGAATAATTTCATATTCTCTACTGAACAGGGCCAACCATGTGAAGGTGGAAGCTCTTATGCCCCCCCCCCCTCACATCACTCTCAATTCCCCATACCCAATGCATGTACTTGAAAAAAACAAATATGTGCAAATTCATCCATATTTCATCATGAACTTTCATCCATTATTCATTCAATAAATGCTAACATTCACTAAACCATCGTTTCAGTCGATCAACACATTCATTCAATAAAAGATAACATTCAATACACCATTCATTAATCATTCAGTCAACACATTCATTCAATAAAAGTTGAAATTCAATGAAGGTAATAGTTTACTACACTGAATCATTAAAACATTAGAACATTCATTAAACCATTCATTCATTCATTAGACCAAAAATAGTGGACGATATATTGTTATCAAAAATATTTAGACGATGTTTTTTCTGTCCTTCTTTTTATAAGTTTTTCTTCTCTTCAGTGGTATATAATCTATGAGAGGACCATCTACATCATCTGGACTTTTTCTTCCAGTTCTTGGTTCTTTAGCAGGCGCTTTTGGTGATGTTTGCAATATCCTAGCTGATTGTTGTCCTAGACCTGGATTTTGCGGCAAGGGGTTCGGATTTGCTGCAACGATGTGAAAATGTTACATCGTTATATTTTGCTATTGTAATGACAAGTTTTTCATTTAAAAAAATTCATTACGAAGGTGTTTTTTTACCAGGTGTGACCAAATCATGTTGTTGATGTTCTTGTCCAGTCTCAACCTGTACAGTTTCACCCTCTACATGCTCTGCAGTTGAAATACAGTGAACTACAATTAATAGTCACCATTTGCAATGCTATACATAAAATTGTAGCATATGAATAAATTAATTACCGAGATTTGAAGCTTGATCATCGATTTGTTGTTGTCCCTCCTCGACACTAATGGGATCATTACTTTCCTGTTAAAAACAGAGTCAATATTTTACATCAAGTATTTGGAACGAAAATATTCCACAAGCGACAAATCTTCATTAAACTATATAGATTCTATATACCTGTGCACCGGATGGATTGGTACCACAAGACTGTGTCTGCCCAGATAAGCTTCTTCTACGTTCAACAACTCCAAATCCTTCCTGGAAGCCAAGCTTCATGTCTTGCTCTGTGGGTACTTCATTGAATCGATCGGCCTGCATATTTGCTTATCGTCGTTAATTAACAATTTACGGTGCAATAAAACGAATAATAATTTTCAATTGATTATTTGTATTCATTGTGGGTTTCTCGAAACTTACAAACCGTGCCGCCAAATTCGGATAACCACCAGGGCCAAGCTTGTGCTGACCTACTTTTTCTAGTCTTGCCTTTGTGGCCTTTGATGTGTCTGGTAGCGTATGTAAGTGTTGAAATACGTTAGATGTTCCAAGTTCGATATAGAAATCAAGGATAATAAGGTTTAGAATTACATTGCGGAAAGTATTGCATACCTCCCTGTGCCTGGTATTAGCTTGCCTTCTCTTCTCAGAGCCTTCTCCTTTCCATCTTCCACTAAAGCTCTCCACTCCATTGCTGGAATCATTGGTGGGCACTCATACCTATGGTTTCTTTTGAGGTGTGTCCTATATTGGTCTCGGACAACCTTCACATGTTGACAAGCCTTTTTCAAGACATTGGCATGACTGAAGGTTTTCTCCCCGAACAGGCCAACCAACCGATTAGTGAGTTCATCTTTTAAATGTTTCGGTTATCTATCCCACCTTAATCGAATGGTGGACCCGAAGATATCCAAGCAAAAGTCATTCATATGTTTATAGAAAACATTGTTTCTTGCACAACGATCATGCCATGATCATAATTAGTTGATAAAAAATGTTTTATCGGTATATTACAACGAAATTATAAACACTAATTAACCTGATCAACTATGATTAATTACCTGGGATCATCGGTATCTTTATTGGGACGAGATCTTCGTCCACCAAAAATGTTGTCTCCAGTGTTCCAGTGCTTTTGACACGGGAAGATCCTGGAAATGTAGCTTGTTCGACATCAAAATTGATAGGGGACTCAGTTTCGACCCCTTGTGGAGGATCCGTTGTGTGTTGGTCAGTAGCGGCTGTTGCACTCACAACGGGGGTCCGTGGTGTTTCGGAACGTGTTGCCGACTGTTCGGTCGACAACAATGGTGAAGGATTCGAACTACGTGGAGTCATTTGGTCATGATGCAAAGTCTCTCCACGAGCCTCGCTGGGGCCAACACCGCCTTCACCAATATTGTGTGGTCCCTTATAATTCTGTAAATACACACCACGCCTTATATGTTCAATACTATCATATAAAAGAGAACATTATAAAGATTTAAATGAATTATTCTATGATTTAAGATTCCTCAACTTACTCGCAAGTTATTAGATTTATGTTCCAACAATGCAATCCTTTCTTTAATTGCGCTTGTCTGCAGAACCTGGATTACTAGAGAAAGGATTTCCGCAGTATATCTATTCAACAATTTCTCTGCCATCTTTAGCGGGTGTGCGGCTTCACCAATTTTTTCGCAATCGTGAAGCACCTCTGCCACTTCAGGGTCTAACGGAAAATCTTGCGATGCTGATTCATACTGCGATTCACTAGTGGGATGCAACAAACATATATAAAGCACTACTGAGTTCTCTACTGATAGATTCCAAATTTTATATTAACGTATATAACACATCTATCATGATAGATTCGTAAAATTACAACACGGTTTACATTATCATAACGAAATCAGTATATCACACGAAAAATACATAACAAAATTAACATTATGTTACGTATTATATTGGTACAATTGAAATGAATTATAATTGCGACCTCAAGGATTGCGATCCACTCATTGGATCAATGGTCATAGGCGACTTGCCCCGATCTGCTAATATCTGGGAGCTGCCCCTAACAACACCCTAATAAAAAAACATAGTGAAAGTCACCTAAACGATTCCAAAACTATTCATGAGAAAACACATCAAAAAAATTATTATTCATATTATATTTTTAATATTACAAAGATGTATACCCGTTGCGCGGACCTTGGTGTGGCCGACCTTACGGAACTGGCCTGCATAAAAAACATAGACTAGAAATTACATAAACGAAACCAAAATATTCATTGAAACATTAATATAATGCTAAAACATTTTGACATATTTTAATTCTACAACTCAAATCAGGTCTACCTGTTGCCCCGAGGGTTTTGTCGTCTGATCAACATTCGACTGGTGTATTTCCCGATCAACGTTCTGCATCAAATATAAATTTCATTATATAAAACAAACCATGTTATTAATAATGGAAAAACAAAGCAAATAAAAACTCTTTTCTCTTATTATATTTGTACTATTAGAAAGATGTATACCTGCTCCGTTGAGGAAGAAGTTCTCCTTCGACCATTTGTTGGCAGGGATTTATCCCGATCACTGGCCTGCGAAGTAAATATGGGAAATTTAAATGAAATAAACTAACAAAAAATCCTTATGATGTTTAATTTATTACTAAATGGTTGGGTAAAATGTTATATAGTAACCTTGTTTGTATCTACTCGGTTGACAGGGTAATTAATAAACAACTTGTCCCCTGCAGATATTGTTTTAATAGCAACTACAAAAATACAGTTTCCTTCATGCCCCTCAAATTCGCAGTTTGGTTGCTTAATTGTAGACCCTGGTTGTGTACTGTTTATAAACCCTGCAATATTCCTTGTGGCCTTTGGCCTTCCGTCCATGTACAACGTTCCTCCTTTATTTTGATTTTTGTCTTTCAATTGTAAATAGTTTGTTGACAATCCATAGCTACGCATACTTTTTGTATATCGGACAAGGCGCGTCCAATTGTTGTAGTTGTATATGGGTCCAACATACTCCATCAATTCTGTACATGTCCCCTAACCGACCAAGATGCAATCCATGGAAAACAACCCAAAACCATGTATCGACAATGGTGCAATTCGATATCTCCTCTCATTCACACAAAAATCAGTGTTTGGTGGAGGAAGATCCTTCGGTACCCATTGTTTCACTAAATGTCTATACCTCAAGGGCACCTCTTCGTTGTCTTTTGTCTCATCACCATAGGAACATGCCCGCCCTTAACCGTGAAAAATTTCATTGCATCTATGGAATCTTCTTTTGGTTTTTTGACATATAGTTGATACAATTCTTCTAGACCTACTAGATGTCTCACTTTCCTCTAGCCTTCCTAAACTCCCCTTGCTCGAGGAAGACAGATCAGACAAATACCTGTTTGGTTCTACCTGCACCATTGAAAAAAAGTTTAGATTCGACCGCAAGGCATAGCACCTCTTAAAAGTTGACTTGTATCGTCTTTTATAATTTTACTTGATCCTCATTCCCTTTGTCAACATGTAGGCATTCAAGTGATGATCGGAAGACGACCAATTTATATTTCTTAAGAGTAGAAAGTCATGCAATATTTATGAGTTTTTTTTTACTATTTGATTTAACGCTACATCACACATGTAACACACATGTAGCACACATGAAACACTACACATACACGTTACAGGATCTCCTCTAATGCTAAAAGTCCTGGCTACTTAATGAAAACTATTTACCACATATTTGATTACCTTAGTGTAGACGTTTCCTGTAATATACTTAGAAGAGTTACTTTCAGAAATGACTGTGCCTCTTAGAGGCCAGTCAACTCTAGGAACCAAGTGACCATATGATAGGGCTAGTACAAACTAGAGAGAGAGAGATGACTGGGCTATGGTACGGTCAATCAAAGAAATTCAGTGACAGTAAAAAGGCTTAGTACAAAGACCAATCAGTAAGGTACAAGTAAACAAAAAAAAGAATGGGTATAAAGACTCACAACCCTTGGGACTAAGGGGGTGTACACTACTTCAAACGTGGACAAACTACCATAGTTATAACCACAAGACCAAAAACATAAAAGGCGGTCCAAATCAATATATGTAATATCTCCTTGTAACTACCTCATATATGCAATATCTCCTTGTAACTACCTCATATATGCAATAGCTCCTTGTAACTACCTCTTGAAACTCAAATAGTACCACCAAAAGGTATGATAGCATGCAATCTTCCAAACTAAGGTCAGGAGGGTGGTATCCAATAAGGTACAAGTAAAAAAAAAAAAGAATGGGTATAAAGACTTACAACCCTTGGGACTACGGGGGTGTACACTACCTCAAACGTGGACAAACTACCATAGTTATAACCACACAACCAAAAACATAAAAGGAGGTCCAAATCAATATATGCAATATCTCCTTGTAACTACCTCATATATGCAATAACTCCTTGTAACTACCTCTTGAAACTCAAATAGTACCACCAAAATGTATGATAGCATGCAATCTTCCAAACTAAGGTCACGAGGGTGGTACGAAGTGGATATAAAGACACATAACAATTTGGAGAAAGTGGGTGTACCTCAAATGTGGAAAAACTACCATAGTACCCACAAGAGCTAAAACATAAAAGGTGGTACAAATCAAATGATATCCCAATATCAGTAAAACACCCAAAAGGTAAAAGGCAAGGTACCACAAAAATATTATCGACAAAATGAAATGACCATAATACAATCGACCAAGGTGGGGTACAACCATCATCTCTCTCTAAAATGTACCATTATTCCATATAACTTGAAAGACCATCATCACAGTAAATAGAAAAGTCCACACGGGTGATGTGATCACGTGGTCCTCTAGACTACTCCTACGGTCAAGTGTTAGTGGCTCCATGAAGGGGTGTTCAGTCCCTTCAGAAGACCATCTAACTCAACCATCTAAAATACCTAGGAGAAGAGGACATCACACATCATCAAATAAGTATTGGTAACTACCGTGTATGAACTCAAAAACCCTAAAGCAACCGAGCATGCAGAAGGGGAGCTATGAAAAGACAAGGCTCGCAGGCCAAAAAAACAAGCTCAAAAAACTATATTGGGACCAATGTCACAGTAAGCAAGTTGAAACAAAAGTGGCCAGAATGCCAACAAGTAGCACTAAAAAGAAAAAGACCCTCTAAAAAGGTGAAAATGCAAGCAAACTTCCTAACTAGGAGCTGGAGACCTCGACAAATCGTATCCTTTGCAAGGTGATGAAATCCAAGTCGAACAATACGAAGTGAGAGACCGAATTTGAAGGATATCCCTCTACCGAAAGGGATCCTAGGTAAAAGAGCCCTAGTAGAAAAGTCACTAAGCTACCTCGTTCATGACACGTTGGAAAAGGTTTTCGGCACTTCTGCCTTATCACCCTTGTATCACCAGTATGGTGGCCGGAGAATACTAGGAAGACAATGATCGATGTTTCCTTAGGGCTAATTGGAGTGCGGCATTCCACATAGTCCGTCCGGTTCTCGATCTCGCGGCGGTTTAACCCTTGAAACAACAGGAGGCCCCTTTACAAACTGGTGTATGACCGTGTCAACAAATACTAGAGGATTTTGGTTCCTTAGAGGACAACAGCTATGTCTCAGATGATAATGACAAGGGGGAATTATTTGGATGCCTATCCCCGGTGTCCTACCTAACTACCAAATTCTTTTGATTTCCTCAAGTGAGGTTATGGTGTGTTTAGTTAGGGGGTGTAAATTTTAGTGGTTGTATTACTCAATCGGGTGATGGAAGTGAAATTCGTGGTGTGATGACCGACTCAAACCATGCAAATGCATATGAATAAAATAAGCCTTTCTTTTCAATGAATGCTAGCTAAGGTAAGGAGAGAGTTCTTTCAAACTATAACTACTCTTTCAAATTAAATGAATGCAACAAGTGTTCAAGTTCATTCATGGGACCTCAAGGAGAGCTTCAGAGATATTCAAGTCATGCAAATGAATTCATCACATAAAACAAAGTGATAATAAATATAAGGAATTGTACATATCCATGTTCATAATTCTCTAGGAACACTTATAACATTCTTCAATCATTCTTCACAAAAACACAGGGATAGTAGAAACAATAAATTGCATATAAATCTTCATGAGCTTAATAAAAAAACAATAACCACAACTTGGGAAGCTATACCACAACTTATTTTTTTATGACTATAAATACAAGAGTATCCTAATCATGAGCAATACATCCTTTACTTTTACATCATGAGCAATACTAATCATTTCCCCTTTAACTTGCTTTGAGTACCCTGACATGAATTCCCCCAAGCTACTATATTCTAAGTGTGAAAGCTACTACAGTACTACCCTAGTCGAAGACTAAAATTGCCACAATCCAAGTCATGATGGTTTGATTGAAGTCTAAAGTATGATGATGCATGCTTACCTTTTATGAATTTACTAACCCTGATTAATGATACAATGAAAGTCAATTTTAAGAAGATGAAGACTTTAAAACAAACCATAATAGCCTGAAATACTTCCTAAACTAGAACAACAAAAATGGGTAAGCAAAATCGAGTTTCGGTTTCCGTCGAGGTGGCTTACAAATTGATTTAAATTTGACCGCAATGGCACCAACCGCAATTTTAGGCCTATATAATTCTGTTCCTTTTATATATATACGTTTCCAATCCGTCAAATGTTTCGTTACTTTGTACCTTGGGGCCACTTTCTGGAAATTGTCATCTTCAAGCAGCCTCGACGGAAAACGAAACTTCGATTTTGCTTATATCATGATGCTAATGGTGTTATAGGATCTATCTCACATGGTTCTACTTCATAATGGGATGGGGCCAATTAATCTTACTTTCAAAACTCATATGGTGGCAATGATTGATACATTCTCATTCCTCACATTCTACACTGCCCAAACTTTTCTAATTGTATGAAAATTGAAGCTTTCAATTTTATCCAAACCATGTAAGGAGAACTTGACCTAATTGCAATTTTTATAATCTACATGGAAGGATATGTCAATTTATAGACAGGGCAATTTAATTTATAGACATGGCAACTTTTAGCCGTAGTATAGTTATCAACCCAATCCTTCGCATATCAGGGCAATCTAATTTATAGAGACAGGGAAATTTAAAGAGGATGATGATTTGGTTGACATCCATACCAGATTGATCTTTAATTTGTTGCTGAGTTATTTAACACACAGACCGTATGACTTGAATCTGGGTGAGACCCAATTTTGCAACAAATTTCAAAAGATAGAAGAGCAAATTGAACTCACCCATACTGTTTTTCCTAGCCCCCAAGTAGGATTTATCTATGAAGAAATGGATATTGGAGATATATAGAGAAAACCTGATCTTGCACTACTCTATGGAGCCTTGACAGGCCCCATGAAAAAAACTCCAAGTCATATCTGGATTCACTGCTACTTCACTAATAACACAGGGAACCTTCAAAACTACAATGTGGGTGGCCTTAAGTCTTGCTTTTTGCATTCACGGTTTGGTTGGTTGACTTAACATCCCTCCAATTCACAACAAATTTTTGTGGCATTCATTTAATTTGGTGGAGGCTGAGGCATTCATTTCAAAATCGGAGATGGAGGTTCAGGCATTCATTTCAAAATCGGATATGGAGGCTGCTTCCATGCCGAGACTTGAGGAAATTTCAAAGTATGGTGATTTTAGTTTACAAAAATTACTACTTGGGGATTGTTTTGGGACTGAGGTCTGCTCAGGAGAGGCTACAGCTTGTTATATGAGTTGAAAATTGGGTTAGGTTAGGGTTTGGAGCAGAAATGTATAACTCTTATAGATAAGCAATAGTTTGAAGTGATTCAAATACAAAATTTGAGAATATTTAAAATTAGGACAGACCTAACAGATCACAATCCTTGATTGGAATTTTTTTCATTATAAGCAGCAGTGTACTTTGATCTTTTTGTTAACGCCATCCACATCAATGGAAACCTTGAAATCATAATTGACCTCATTAGAGTTTTGGTCTTATGACAACTCTTTCCACTGGTATTCAATGAGATATCATTTAACACAGAGATTCAAAAGGATATTTGGCGGTGTTTCTAATAGCTAGAAAAAATCCATCCTTAGCTCTGTTAAAGGTTTATTCAATCATTGTGCTTCCATATCTTAGAACAAAAATTGGATTGAAGGTGTAAACAAACTGCACTTCTTGCATTATTTATATATGCGCACACTAATATTAAATGGGAGCATGGTTGGAAATAACATTATTGAGAAGCACATTTTCAAGATTGAAGGAGTCATTAATTGCCTTGTTTTTATCATATGGAGGATTCATTGCAATGGTGCTTTTATTAGACATTTATTGACAAATTTGAATATCTCCTTTGAACAATACTTCCAATCAAAAACTCTCTTTAGGATTCTTGCAGAATGGTTGGGTACTTCATCAAAGGCGCTTCAACATGATACTTTCCATATTGCTATAAGTGCAACAACATCAACAATTGTAAACTAGGGCAGAAGTAATCAAGGATGCATTCAATTCACCTCTGGGTTTCATCTTAGTGATGATTGGGACAATTAAGGATTTTGAAGCTATGTCTGAAAATGATGGGAATCTTATTTTTGGCATTATTTTTCTTCCAAATCTGCAAATAGCACTTAGCCCTCTATAAGAACTAGTTTGAATAGCACCAGTGTTTTGGAGCTGTAACTACTAAGAATATGCATGGAAGAAGAATCAAACTACTGATAGAAGCCACCAACAAATAGAGTGTCATTTGTTGTATTCCATAAATTGTTGTACTAATCATTGTTCTTATTGCTGCCAATATTGAGATAGAGTTATCCATGTGTAGAACTAGTGTAGGTGTGGAGCAGAAATGTATAATTGAGGATTTAAAGGCGTTGCTAAAGAAAGATGATGGCAATGTTTCCAGTAGTGTCACAACTGATTTGGATGCGCATGCAAATGAAATTGATGAGCTTGGTAACTCTGCTTTATCGGGGTCATTAGTAATAGCCCCCGCCCCCCCATTCACCCATCAAACTAAAAAAAAACAGTATATGCAATAAGATAAAAATACCCCAATTTATATTGAATTAGAAATGAAACCCTCTTAGAAGATCGAATTAGCAATGAAACCACAGTGATTTGCTACCAAATTTATAAAATTGTCAAATCAAAACAATTTAGGGCTTGGTACTCATGGACGTGGGAGGCATTTCCAGCTCTTATAGTTTTTTTGCTTGGACTCCAAACCGCCTCTCCCAATGCTTGCTCATTGGGTCACTCCCACTGCTTGGTCGTTGGGCCACTCCCTCTCCCCGGCCACAATCACAAACCGCCTCTCCGGCCACAAACGAATAGTCCAATCCAAATCGATAGCAGGTCCAAATCGCAAAGGCGTGGGTCCAAATCGCAGAGGCGCAGCTCCAAATCGAGGGTCACTCCAAATCGTAGGTCACTCCAAATCGAGGTCACTCCAAATCCAAATCGCAGGTTTGTGAAATGCATATGGCCAATCAATAGCAGGTCCAAATCGCAGAGGCACGGGTCCAAATCGCAGAGGCGCAGCTCCAAGTCGAGGGGCACTCCAAATCGAGGTCACTCCAAATCCAAATCGCAGGTTTGTGAAATGCATATGGTCGTCGGCTTTTATATTTGTTCAATATATAATATGTTATGTAATGTTTGTGTTTTGTTTTTTTTTAATTTGTTTTTAATTAAATATATATATAACAATTAAAATTTAATTGTTATATATAATGCTATATATATATTTAATTAATAACAAATTAAAAAAACATTGTTATATATTTATTTTGTAATTTATTTGATTAATGTTTTAATTCTACTTATTATATATTCATTTTTTAAATTTTAATTGTTTTTTTTTTATATATAATGTTTTTTTGTTAATTGTTATATATAAGGGGCTTAAAAACAACGATACAATATTTTTAATTTCGTATATTGTTTTGTTCAAAAGTATGACAATATGATCACACATTGGATGGGAGGATACGCCGATGAAGAAATGAGATGCTATGATCATGCTCTCTCATTTGTAATTCCAATAAATCCATGGTGATATGACATAATCTTACTATCCATTCACACCGAGAACAATATCACGCCCACCCGTTTCAATGGAAAACATGTTAGTTTTCCGGGAGTAATCACCCATTTGAACATTAATGAGGAGAAACAAATACTAGTCAAATAATTAAGGGAGATATAGGGTTCTTCACAGGGTTAGGAAGAAAAACTTCCTCAATGATGGGAGGGGATTCCTTTTGAGTTCTTCCATCAAGTTCATCATCATAAATGTCCTCAAATATGTCCACAAATAATTGATGTTCCTTACATCTATGCTTAAGAGAATATTTTTCATTACAATTGTAGCATAGAACCTTAAGTTGATGTTCCTCCATTTTGTCCTATGCCAACTTATGGACCTTGAAAGGTGGAAGAGGTTGTTGAAGAGCCACCATAGTTGGGGAAAGGAAATGAAATAAAGTTGGGGATTTTGGACTAAGAATTGGATATAACACAGGCATGACAATAAATATTCTTGTCCTCCAACCAAGTAGTAGGGTGGTTCACCTCTAAGTGGGATTTAATTTCCTCTTTAAGACCACTAATAAGGAATTGCTTAAAAAATAATCAATTAATTTTATGAAAAAACAAATGAACTTTGATTACTCCTATAATGAATTTCATTAGGTAATAAAATATTACATTAAGGGAAAGTTAGTGCTTCATTTGATCGATCGAACCAACCAATCAGATCTGACCTGCCAAACTTGTTTAGAATTACTTCAGAAAAATGAGGCGTCATACTATTGGAAGGGTCGGAAAATGAGAAGTGATTCTTGGTTTCCATTTTGCTAACTAATTGGGTGAAAGAATCAACCATTTTTTGTATGTCCTCTATAGTTTACATGTTATGAGTGTTTATCATGGGACCATTAGGTCCATCAAACAAGTTAGCGGTGATTTATCCCAACACAATCAACGACCTAAGAGGATTTCCTTGTGAGGGTCCATAAGCAATGGTACTAGCGAGTCCACGAAAGAATAAGTTATTTCAGAGTGAAACCATGATGATCAAATTACTCGTTGAGTATCATTACATGGTTTTTAGTGCTCCATTAATGGTTGGTGTCATTCATTTTTGAGTCTAGAAACCCTCCCACACCGTAAATGCATGCATCTAGTCTAACCATGCCAAATTTCAGTCCAAGCCAACACATATTTAAAAAATTTCAACGTTGGCCCCATGTCTCACATTATTTAATTTATAGGTATGGTTTTTGATGCTGCAATGGTGAGTGGCATTCATTCGAGTCTTGAAACCCTCCCACACTGTCAATGCATGCGTCTAATATCAGACTTCTGACTTCAAAAGAATCCGACGAGATTGCTAAATCACTGACGACAAACACCATTGGTTTTTCTAGGTAATAGCTGCGTCGGATATCGATGAGGAAGATGACGATGATGATGAAGACGATCGATGATGACGATGATGATGACGATGATGATGATGACAATGATGATGATGATGATGACGATCGATGATGACGATGAAGATGATCGAGGATGACGATGATGATGAAGATATTGCTGATGATGATGAGGAAGATGATGATGATGATGACGGTGAGGATGATGACGATGATGCTGATCACAATGATGATGATGATGATGGTGGCCGTGACGACGACGATAAACATGATGCTACTGCTGCTGATGATGATGAGAATGATGAAGATCATCACGATGATGATGACGATGATGAAGATGACGATGATGATGAAGACGATCGATGATGATGATGATGATGATGATGAAGACGATCGATGATGACGATGATGATGATGATGAAGACAATCGATGATGACGACGACGATGATGATGATGATGAAGATGATCGATGATGACGATGATGATGACGACGACGATGATGATGATGACGATCGATGATGATGATGATGACGATGAAGACGATCAATGATGACGATGATGATGAAGATATTGTTGATGATGATGAGGAAGATGATAATGATGATGACGGTGAGGATGATAACGATGATGCTGATCACAATGATGATGATGATGATGATGGTGGTGGCCGTGAGGATGACCATAAACATGATGTTGTTGATTGTGATGATGATGAGAATGATGAAGATCATGATGATGATGATGACGATGATGAAGATGACGATGATGATGAAGACGATCAATGATGATGATGATGATGACGATGATGATGAAGACGATCGATGATGACGATGATGATGACGATGATGATGAAGACGATCGATGATGACAATGATGATGACGATGATGATGATGATGACGACGATCGATGATGTTGACGATCAATGATGATGACGATGATGATGAAGACGATCGATGATGACGATGATGATGATGACGACGATGATGATGACGATCGATGATGACGATGATGACTATGAAGACGATCAATGATGACGATGATGATGACGATGATGATGAAGATGATGAAGACGATGATGATGAAGACGATGATGATGACGATGATGATGAAGATGATGATGATGACGATGATGATGAAGACGATGATGATGACGATGATGATGACGATGATGATGAAGATGATCACGATGATGATGACGATGCTGATGATGTTTGAGTCTTGATAATTGTGCATTTCCTTACGAAACTTCTCTCTGTTTCAAGAATAATTTAATATTCTCTACTAAACAGGGCCAACCACATGAAGGTGGAAGCTCTTATGGCCCCTCCCCCCCCTCACATCACTCTCAATTCCCCATAACCCAACAAAAATATCTATGTACACTAGAAAATTTAAATGTGTTTTTTGACATACTCTAAAACAAGCAATGTTTCTAATTATATCATATAGGAAAATGGAAACTCACTACGAAACAATTAATTTATTATTACTGCATACCTCGTAAACTTCAATGGTCTTCATCATCTGGGTCATCGTCTGTACTATCATCCGATGATCCAGATTCAACATTGTAAGGATTGGCCATATCATCCTCGTCGTCGATGTCAGTTACGATCAACATGTCATCGTTGATATCATCTTCATGGACATTGTCTGATAGTACATCATCTGATTCAATAAGTTCTATGACATCTTCTTTTGGACCATTATCATCTAACTCATGTTGATCATGATCATCTTGTGCGGCGTCTTCTTCTTCGAGAACGTCTTCATTGCCTTCATCAACGTTATACTTTACCGGCCTTCCCCTTGGATCGTGTCTCACAGCAAATGACCAACTTGCTCTACCTGGAACTTCAGAGTAAAATATCTGTTCACATTGGGTTGGAAGAACATAGGGCTCCGTTCCTGGCTCAAACAACCTTGTATTTACCATGGTAAAACCATTATCATGTTCAATAATTGTTCTATCGGGATCACGTTGATTCAATCTACACCTGTACCATTTGACAACGAACAGAAATACCTTGAAGGAGTTAAATTCACACTGAAGAATGTCTTCCAGATACCCATAGTATCGGTTTTCAGATAGTTCTGGATATCTGTCACTTCTAGAAGAAACATTGGTCACCTCAAAGACTGCAGATATCCCACAATCAGATGTTTTCTTTGTTTCATCCAACTTTTTGATGCGATATCTACATCCATTGCACCACATAGCCCTATGGTGTTTTACCTAGTACAACAAACCATACAGGAAAAGATTACATAGTGATAACACCATATTTATGATAAAGTAGTGCATGTTTATTATAATGCCATAAAAGGAAAATAACCAGCGTGACGTACAACGACAATATTTAAAGAAATAAATAAGTAGTGCCGTTGATTAATATGCTTACCTGCTTATATTTTAAACCTCTTGCTAAATCGATTTCCCTTTGTGTTACATTGGTGTCTCCATTGCGATGTGCAGCTTTAACCAATGAAGCCACACCTTCCCATGATATTCCATGACCAAATTGTTCACATTTTTCGATCCATACCTTCATCCAGTCAAGATTGTTTGTGATGTATAAATGAATCACATCCCACTCTCGACCAACTGTTTGATGACAATAAAATTAAAATTCAATGAAAATGTATATTAGTCACTTAAAAATGTATATAATTACAATATAAAATGATGCAAAATACTAAATAAAAAAATAGAATATATATGTATGATATATAAACATAAAAATCACTAGTGAAATGTGTTATATTACCTTTCACCTTCCTCGATCTACCTTTCCCCTTCGGGTACTCCCCTTCGAAATCGTTTTTGGATTCTGGATCACAAATGCGACGTAAATTGAGCTTTAACGCCAATATAGGAAGATATTCACTAATGTACAACATGTTTTGGTATACCATATATCCCTCCATCATAGAACCCTTAGCATATGCTCGTTGTCTAACCAAACCCTTCATAAATTTCAAGTGCCTCTCAACCATCCACATGGACCTTGAGTGCACAGGTCCACACAGTTCAACTCCTCAAGTTGGTGTATGAGGTAGTGTTCCTGTGCATTGAAAAATGCTGAAGGTAGATGCTTCTGAATTTCACACATGAGACGAGGAATTTCTCTCCTCCAATACTTTATGTCTTCTTTATGGAATTTTTTAGATGACAACCATCTACAAGTGACATGACAACCATCCAATCAAGAGATTAAAGAAAAAAGTCATTATATTACATAACATGAAGTAGAGAATGAAAATCAAATTAAGAATAAGTTCTATGTTGAATTAAACAAATAGTAAGCACATGGAAAAATCACCACTTACCTCATGTATTTCCCGAGACTATATATTATTTGCTTGACATTGTTGTCAAAGTTGTCCGGGATAGAGAGAGGTAGAACATACTGTAACAATAATATCCAAATAGTTTCAGTATATCGAAAAAGAGTACTAGAAAAAAATATATATATTAAATGCATACCATATTAATTATTACCTTCATGAAGAACATGCCAATCGTGCGTTTTCACCCCCGCGAAATCACCTTTCTTTGTTATGATATTCTTCATGTTCGCACAAAATCTGGTGGGAAATTTAATTTTTCGAATGACTTCTTTTACAACATTACTTTGCTGGTCCGTTAACATCCATGGAAGTGAGTTTATATTAATTTTCTCTCCACTGCTATGAAATTGAATGACGTCTTTCATTGCATGGTTGTTATCTTGAATGTCTTTGCAAATTTTGACAATTTTTTCTTTGTCACTCCTTCCATCCAATATTCACCATAATGTTTCAGTCACATTCTTTCCGATATGCATTGTATCAAATAGATGAGCAATTTGTAGGTGCTCATAATAGGGAAACCTACTAAATTGTCTAGGATAACTTTTCATTCCTCGTGGAAGCCCATTAATGCCTTCATGATGATCACATGAATGACAATGATGAAATTAAATATTAAATTAATGTCATTTACACTAAACAACACACAATATAATAAAATACAATATGATCATATACATTAATGATTGATTATACATACCTTGACGATTTCTATTATATTGCAACTTCCATAGCTGAGGTGTCATTCTCTTTGGTTTTAATGCAGTCTCTTGCTTGCCATTGAAAAGATGTTTTCCGGTAGTTCAATACCTGTGATTCTTGGAGAGGAAGTGCCTATACTCATCAAACACCTCCTTTCCTAAAATTTTTGAACGATAAGATTTGATCTTAGGACCACAATCTGGACATGCAAATTTCCCCTTTGTCTGAAGACCTAAATAAAAAGATGGAATATCAATATTAATGTCTATTATAATTATATAAAAAATGACTAAATTATTTAGAAAAACATGCACGCGTATTATATTAACTAGTAGTTTGTAAAATTAAATGCAACTAAAGCGGAACTTATAATTACATACCACAGAAATGGGTTAACCTTAGGGCATCATGTATTGTCCATACAAGCATTGCATGGAATTGGAATTGTCTTTGTCGTATTGGTCTAGATAAGTCATACATAGTGATGCCATTCCATAACTTCAGTAGCTTGTCAATAAGAGGTTCGATATATACATTCATATCTTTGACTTGGTACTTACCTGATTGATTTGAACATATAAAATAAATATTCTGATAATGAGACGTACCGTTTAGATATATAAACCATATTTCACAATAGAAAAACTTTATATATATATATATATATATATATATATATATATATATATATAACATTATGATACAAAAAACGACAAATGAGAATATACCACTGCAATAAAAAAAAACTGCAGTGTTCGTACTTGGAATAATCATCGACAACATTATGTGCTCCCTCTTTATTGTCAACCATGGAGGAATGTTGTTGTTGATAACAAAAATAGGCCACACCGAGTAAACAGATCTCATCTCTGCAAAAGGATTGACACCATCTGCTGCCAAAGAAATCCTAAGATTATGAGGTTCGTCTTTAAAGTGAGGCCATTTTTCCTCCATATCTCTAAATGCAGACCCATCTGCAGGCATCTGAATAATGTCGTCTTGAATTCTGTTCCATGCATGGTAATCCATAAACTGCGCTATGTTTTTGCACCTGAACAGTCGTTGCAAATAGGGAATAATGGGAATATAACGTAGAACCTTGCGAGGCACCTTTTTAGTTACTTTATCTGTGCGATATCTACTGATATGACATTCAGGACATTCTGTTGCAAATTCATGTTGGTTGTAATAAAGAACATGATCATCGGGGCATGCATGAATTGCTTCATACGGCATTCCAATTTCTTTCATGATGACAAATAAATATCGATATGTGCGAGGTAAAATATTTGAAGGTGGTAACAAATATTCACCTATCATGCTACAACAAATTAAAATAAAAATCTAGTTAATATAATATAGAAATAATATTAATGAAACAAATTTCATCTGTAGTAATTTGACTTATATATGAATTAACAATAAAATACATGAAAATCATATATATTTTGTGATGGAATATATTACATACCTTAACATCCGTGTGACTGATATGTTTGAAAGACCATTCATAACCTTCAAGTTCATTACCAACAATATAGAAGAGAGAAGATTTGTCTTGGAGCCGTCATAAAGGGGTTCGTATGCCTTGTCAAGAAGAGGTATATCATGAATATCATCAAAATGTTCATCATTTTCATGATCATGATCATCATCCATTCCAACATTAAATGAATCATGGATCAAAGTATTTGTAACATCATCTTCGACTATGTTATCAGTATGATCATCTTCTTCAATGTGATCATTAACTTGTTCTCCATTAATATTCATAGCTCCATGTTCCTCCTGTACTTGTTCTGGAAGCACTTGCTGATCCAGACGATATGTCGTAGGATGTATTTCCTTTATAATTACATGAAAAAATCAATAGATAAAAGTTACAAAGAACAACGACCAATTGTACTGTTGGTCAAAAATAATAAATATTATAATAATACATAAATTTACAAAAGCAATCAAAATAAAAACATACATAATGCAAACTTACAAATGGATGGTATTCATGTCCCCCCTCGGTGTGCCCATGCTCCCTACATCGGATTTTTGGCTGTTGTGATCAAAATTCTTCTCCTCTTAAAGCCTCTGCATTGATTACATGGACAATAACATTTACCATCACCCCTTCTTTAAACTCCTTCCCACAATCTAGCAAGCAATTGTTGATTTTGTTCGTCTGGATCAGGAATATTCGTAGTTGACATTTTCTTGTAAAGAGCTTAAATGAAGATTATCGATCTTAGAAAATGAAGCTCCAGAGTACTTTTCTCACTTGAATAACAAAAATAACGAAAAACAGTCCGCCGAACAAAAAAAACATCCGCAAACCGTCGCTGGTATGGAAAACATGTCGGAATGGTTTTATATTTATAAATTGTAAAAGTCAAAAAGTCAAACCTACATTGGATATTCGACGACACTAATCTAGTGACCGTTGGGAAAAATCCATTGGTTATCCGACATCTTCGGATTCAAAATGAAGTTGGTTATCCGACATTTAACGTGTCGGATATCCGAATAGGCGTCGGATATTAGCAGAGCCGTTGGATAGCCAGCCAGACTCATCGGATATTCAAAAATACATCGGATATCTGACGGGCACCTCTCAAAATTTAAAAAAAAAAAGTAATTTTCAAAGAAAAATCCGACGACACAGTCCATTTCGTCGGAGGTCGTCGGATTTTGGGTTCAAATCTACTAGTGGGATATTTCCACAACTTGGAGTTTTACTACCCAAATCCCTTCTCTCTTCTTTCTTATGTCTCACTGTTTTGATTCGATTTTTTTCTTAGGAGTTTATATAGGTTAGATATTTTGGCTATATGTTTTTAATTGAAGCACTCTAGTTGATTGTTGACACCTTCAGCTTGTTGGATCACATTCAACTTCATGTTCTACTATCTGTTATGTTTTGCTAAGGGGATTTTTCTTTGGCACATTGTGGACTTGGCATGATGATTCATACCTTTACTCATGAAGGTATTTTCTTGTAGTTAGCTCTTTGTTTGTTTCATTTGTTCTAAAGTGGTATTTGTGAAGAGTTTTATGACATATTGGTTTTGCAAAATATTACTCTATCTTGAGTTTCTTAGAACTTCATCATGATCATATTGGTGTTGTCATTACTGATCATTCTGCGTTGATTCTTACTCGTAGAAGTTGTCTTTTTCTTGCACCTTATTGAGGATCCAATTGCATCTTATTGATGGTTTCCTACATTGTTCCACCTAACAATTTATCCTTGACAACAACAAAGTTTGAAGCTCTTTTTGCCACTTTATTGGCCATGATGTTTGAAGTTGTCATTAAGAGGGAAATTAACGTAATGCCATGTTTTGTTATATCTCTGATGTAATGATTGCCTGTTGGCCACATTTACCATTGTAAACCCTATGATTATGATAGTTGTGAGAATATCATTATGAGGCATTTTTACAAACAATGAGGTGTTGTTATACTTATGAGGTCTCAAATTTATCACATTATTGGTCTATTATCCTTATGGAACGCGACTCCTTCCTTGGATTAGGTGCTCATTCCTCTAGTCAACACTAGGGGGGTATGTTAGAATACATTTTAACATTGTCTAGTGGTTTGATGTAATCTTGTACTTGGTGTTATAATGATGATAATTATAAAATCACTTGTAGGGAACTTATATATATAACTTGGCCCCACTAGACTTTTGTAATATTGCACATGTGCACATGGAGATAGTTTTGGGAGTTATTTGTTGGTGACCTATTTGTAAGGTAACATTAACCTACACTAATAGGTCATTCTTATCCACAACTTCTCCCTCATCTCTTGATGAGCTTATCATCAACATCTATGAATTTGTTGATCTCCACCCTTGATTGTGCCTTGTGTTCAATGGTCCAGGTTTTTTGGTTACTATTAATTGAGGCCATTGGTATTGAATCAAGTGTGGTGGGTGGCTTATGTTATTGATCTTTAGCTTGGACCCTATGTGTACTTAGGCCAAATCATCCATATGTTGGAGAGTTGTATGAATCCCATTTGAACTTCATACATGTGTGTGCTCTAGTAGTTGTAATTGGGAGGAGTTCGCTGAAGAATAAGAAGACTTTACTTCTGTGGATTTTTCTCGACCTTGGGGTTTTACCACATAAATCTCGTCTCTTCTCTCTTGTTTGTCTTGTTTCTTATATCTTATTGTTATCATTTGATTCTTTTTGTAGGATTTTAGACATGTTAGATCTTGTGGTTATATGTTCATGCATATGTTCTTGATTTTATAATGCTTTCATAATGTGCAAGACATATTTACTTCATTGTATTGGATGATGGCACTTGTGGTGATAGAAAAAATTCAAATAAAAGTATTGCTTGCAAAGGAAATTTAACAATGATGTGCTATTTAATGCATTTATTGTTACAAATAATGTGGTTTTGCATAAGGGTACAATTTCAAACCCAATACCTTACTCTCCCACATGCATTCCACTCTAGGCATTCTTTGGGTTTATATTAAAGTACCTAATCTCCATTCTCTATTGCAATTTTCCTATTGTGATAGGATTTTTTTTTCCCAAAGAAAAAATCTTTATATTCATATCTTTTGTCCAGTGTGAACTCAAGACCTTGTAAATGTGGGACACACTATTTACTTTCAAGATTCAAAGCATAGAAAACAACATATTATGCTCCTCATGGAGTGCCATTGACAAATTTAACCATCCCAAGGAACAAATTCAACCTACCTCTTGTGAGATTTAAGGGATCTCATCAAGAATTTACATATATTCTTTTAAACTTTCAAAAGCATCAATCATAAAACTAGTTAGTGATTAATACAAGATCTTTCTATTTCTGAAAGGAGAGTGCCTCCTTTGAATTCTAGTTCAGTTAGGGTACCCTCTTGCAAAATAAAATCTTCCTTAGACAATCTATCTTCCTAGTCATTGAATTCATGGTAGACATGTGTAAAAGAGATAAGCTTAAAAGAGTCTTTTACCTCTTTAACTTGATTCATAATGGGAGCCAGACCAAAAGTGTCAATATTACACTTGGTGATTTTCCTAGTCTATTACAAGCTTTGAGTCTCCAAAGACTTGGAGTTCTTTTAACCCTTTTCCACCAACAAAAAATAGAAGAATCTAGAGGGCATACAACTTATCTCGATTATTTGAACATTCACTAATAGAAATCTCCAACATAAAGTAATATGAAGAGTCAAGAAAAATCACCTCCCATGCTCCACAAGTTATAGGAATTCCTTGGATTGCTCCATCAAAGAATGCCCAAGGAGTCTCATGATCAATGCAATCCATCAACAAATATTTAGTGGAACACTCCTTAGGAGATTTTTATTGTATTGAAGTGACAAACTAATCTTATGGGCTACCAGAGCAATAGATAAGACTCGATATTGAAACAACATTTGATTTCAATACAAACAGATCATATACACAAAAAGACAGGAAAGAACCTTATATACCTCTGTTGCCCTATCTATAAGCCAATCCAACAAACAATCCTCCAAAGACTCCTTATCCCATTTGGGCTTGCTAACAGTTCCTTTAGTGACCTCTTTCCATACTTCTCTTGAGAAAGAACAATTCACAAACAAATGGTTGATGATTTCACTATAGTTCTTACAAAGAATACATCTGCCTAGTCCCACCCAATTCCTCTTTTGTCCAGTATCCCAAATCAATAATTTGTTTACAAGTGCTAGCCAAAGAATAATTCTGGTTTTTGATGGACATGAAAGCTTCCAAATAGGTATCCACTACCAAACTCTCCCCTCTTTCATATCTTCCTCAATTTGAGTTGCATACCCTAACTTGGCTATATAAACACTAGTTCCCATATTTCTAGATTAAATGAGTTTTTCCTTTTCTTCTAATAATTTGATAGAAATATAAGTGAGAGGATTTACATATTGTCCCCACTCTTCTACCAAGGGCCCTTGAAAATTTAATTTTTTGGAAGTATTACAACCTTGCATCCCAACATTTCTAATCATAAGAGAATCAAACATCTTGTAAAAAAACAATCCCCTAATCATGAAGGGTTTCCAATAGTGCCTCTGATAATTTGAAGTTGCTCTTAGCTCCAATCCAAAGATCCTCTCTGATTATCTCTCTTCATTCCCAACATTCAAAGCTATCCAATTGCCTACGAAAGGAAAGGAGTTTACCAATGCTCTCCATATTATAGAGGCTCCTTGACAATGTTTTGCTTCTATTATAAACCAATCCTCCATGGTCAATCCCGTCAAACACTTATATTTTAATACTCTCCCCAAAAGACCTTCATTATATATGAATCTCCAGAAAATTTTAGCATGTAGGGCTGAAATAAATATATGAATGTTGTTTAGTACTTAACCTCCTACCTCCTTAGGAGTTGCAAGTATTGGCCACTCGACTAAGGCTATACCCTCCTTGGCCTTTTTTCCAATCCACAGGAAGCTAAATCTCTTATTTTTTTATTTTATTTAGAATACCTTGGGGATCTTGGCTATTTAAATCCAATACATAAGAATACTTTATAGGGACCTACCTTGACTAATCCCAAGTGACCTCCTCAAGGAAACCATCTATAACACTAAACACAAATTCTAGCTTCTACCCTTTTGTATAACCAAATCTAATATTCATAACAATAGTCGTTTGGTTCTAATAAGAAAGCAAGATATTTTACACCTTGGTCCATATCACAAAGGTTCATGGAAAAAATCACTCCATCCTAACATTGGAACTCTTTTGCTAGTTCATTCATCATAATTATGGATTTATTCGAGTTTATTACCATACTTGTTGCTTTGTAATAAAGGTTTAACGACTCCTTGATTTTTTTTGTAGTTCTTTTACTAAACCATCCCAAAGAGAATGATATCATCTACAAACAAGAAATGAAAAATAGAAATTGAGTTTGAAACCTTTATCCCTTTCATATCTCCTTTACTCTTTGCACCATTAATCAACATGCTTAATCCTTCAACCACTAACAGAAAGAGGAAAGGAGATAAAGGACAACCATGTCAAAGCCCCCTAGAATAAGTGAAGAGTCCAGAAAGAGATCCATTGATCAACATTGCAAAAGAAACTAAGGAGAGGCAATCCAATTTATAGTTTGAAAATTCATCCCTATTCGAAGAAGACACAATCTAATAAACATCTAGTTTAATTTACCAAAATCCTTGGCCAGGTAAATATTTAGAATAACTGCAAATAATTTGTGTGTCTTCACATAATTTAATCCTTCTTGTGCAATACCCACTACAACATGGATTTATTGGTTGAAAAGGAACCCAATTTGTTCATTAGAAACAACACTTAATATAATACCTTTCAACTTATTGGTAATGACTTTGGAAATAAGCTTATAAATTAGATTGCACAAAGAGATAGGCATATAATCTTTAAAGGAGATTGTATCCCATTTCGTATAAGGGTTATGAAAGTAGAATTCAGATCCCCTAACACTTTCTCATAGGCCTTGGACTCTTCTACGACCTGAACCAAGTTTGGTTCTAGAAGATCAAACAATCCTAAATAAGATTCCACCGACATACCATATGGTCTTGGGATCTTTCCTTTCTGAAAGGAGGATAAGACATGCTTAATTTCATCATTGTCAACTTCAATATCCAAGTCCTTCTTCATTTCCTCGTTTATAAGACTGGGAAACAAAATAATAATTTTCACGATTTCCCCTATGTTTGCTTCTTCTGGATCTTCAAAGAGGGATTTGAAGTGTAGTCTTCTCGTTTCTACTATGTCCTTGAAAGTGTTAACCTTAGGTCCTCTGGGGTGAGGAATATCCCAAATTGCATTAGTATGCTTCCTATGATTAGCACAATCATGAACGAATTTAGTATTATTGTCTCCTTCTTTTATCCAAAGAGCCCTGCTCTTTAGTCTCCATGCAATATCTTCCTTATCAAGTAGGTCCTTATTTATGCTCTCTATCTCTTTCAAGACTAGAGCTTCAACATCCAAGAATATTCCATCTTCATTATTCTAAAAAAGATCATTAATCCCTTCATCCACCTCCTTTAGCTCTTTTTTTTTAATTTCTAAGCTAGAGAATTGGCTATAAGAGTTTTTTTTTCTTCCAAGTTTTATCCATTATATGTGATTGTCGTAACAATAGTGCAATTTAACAAATAACATGTGAAAAGTATGAATTTATTTCTATCTTTTCCCAAATTTGATGCATCAAATATTTTGGAAGTCATTTTGGGGTTTCATCTCCACATGCACCCACAAGATATAAACCTACTCAATGATATTTTATCTCTAATGCTCACAATAGGATATACTTCTCATTCTGTCTTGCGATTTTTTTCCTCTACAATCACTAGAAAGATTTTAACATGTGTAGGAGAAGTTTTTCTATTACATGCCTTAGTTACTGGGTGAGTTTTTTTTATTAAAATGGCTAATGTTCCCTCCCTATATAGGTACACATTATGGATTTTTCGACCATGGGTATGAAGCAATATTTTGGGAAGCATTGCAACAACTCTCAAAAGGTAGTACTTTGTCATTATGAAAGCTTCCCCCTCTATTGGAGTTGTCCCATGTAAACTAGAGTTCTTTAGATACACACTTTTAAGTTTGAGGTTATCCTTTGGCACTGCTAACACTGCTAATCAATCAAGGACCAATAATTATCTTCAACCCTTTGTGGATCTTATTTGATCCTTTTGTGTGGATAAGGAAACCTCATTTCTACTCTTGAAGCTTTATCTTGCACGATTCATGATGAGAGGGGATTATCTACTCAACAAATGAATTAATAGCCTATGGTCGTCAATGAAAATATTTGGTGATAGATTATAGCTCCTTAGATTTATTTCAAGTTATTTCTTGGAGGATATACTTGGAATTTGGCTATTTGCAAAGGTGTTCTATTTTATTTTTATTCTGGAATTTCACTTTTGAGTTGGAGTGTGAATAGATTGTTAGTAATGGATCTTGGTTTATGGACAAAGTTATACCAATCGATACAATGGTTGGATTGATATAATGAAGAAAAAAAGGAAAAAGTGCAACCCATCAACATGCATAATCCCAAGCGAGAGGATTTAGAAGTAGGATGCTCCTTTATAAATAATATAAATCAACCAAGCTAGTGTGTGACCTCTATTGTGTAAAATATATAGTTAGTGATCTAGATACAAATGAGGGTAAGAAATTAAATATCTATCCTAGCATGTGCTCTTTGAATTTTATAGGTCAAATGTCAAATATTAGACCCTAAATCGAAGGAACATAGTGTAAATTATTCATGATAATAATAAAATTATTTTACTTATAAAAAAATGTCTAAGATATCTCATCAACAATGGCTTGCAGGTCAAGCGAAAGCATGGAACTATTAATGCCCCCACCATGGTTCACGGATCTCCATCAACATGTTAATGCTTTTGCTCATGCTTGTGATATTTGTACTCTGGTACTTGAGATAATAGTTGTGGCCAAGTGCAAGTCTTGACCAACTTTGGTAAAACATGTGCTCCCTACTCATGATTTCTTAGCTATAGGATGACTTCTATAGTGTAGTGAGATAGTTTTTCCCTATTAAAGACCTCAAGTAGAACAAATGCTACTTGTTTGTGTCATAAGCATCTAGTCAAAACTTCAAGCCACAATGCTAGTGTTTGCTTCATCAAAACTTCATTTGAATTACATGCATTGGATTATAAGGTAGTTTCATGTGGTAATACAAAAAATATGCAAACAAAGAAATGGGAGGATGAGTGTTTGCAGAATTTTGAATGAACAGGGACTAGGGTTTATGAATACTTAGGTTTGTGCTGCAGTATCCATATTTTCTATGGATTAAGAGATCCACCATATAGATTATTTTGAGGTCTCTCTCTCTCTCTCTCTCTCTCTCTCTCTCTCTCTCTCTCTCTCTCTCTATGGTTCACGGATCTCCATCAACATGTTAATGCTTTTGCTCATGCTTGTGATAGTTGTACTATGGTACTTGAGATAATAGTTGTGGCTAAGTGCAAGTCTTGACCAACTTTGGTAAAACATGTACTCCCTACTCATGATTTCTTAGCTATAGGATGACTTCTATAGTGTAGTGAGATAGTTTTTCCCTATTAAAGACCTCAAGTAGAACAAATGCTACTTGTTTGTGTCATAAGCATCTAGTCAAAACTTCAAGCCACAATGCTAGTGTTTGCTTCATCAAAACTTCATTTGAATTACATGCATTGGATTATAAGGTAGTTTCATGTGGTAATACAAAAAATATGCAAACAAAGAAATGGGAGGATGAGTGTTTGAAGAATTTTGAATGAATAGGGACTAGGGTTTATGAATACTTAGGTTTGTGCTGCAGTATCCATATTTTCTATGGATGAAGAGATCCACCATATAGATTATTTTGAGGTCTCTCTCTCTCTCTCTCTCTCTGGATCTCATATTTTCCTTCCTGCCTCAAATGTTTTGAGGTAGGTCTCAATGCCTACAATGTTGTGCTGCACAATAATAATGCTTGTGGGGAATGTTTTGTGCCTAATGTTCTATCAAATCATTCTCATATTGGATCTAGTTCCAAGCGTATAGCGGATCAGGTGCCAAATATTGTAGGTGGTGAAGAGGAAGATCTTTCATCCTTGATAGATCATCCCCTCTTGAATGATACATGTGCTCCATATGACTCCTTTTCTCCTTGGGAATCATTTGATCATATTTTTGAAGGTTCTGGTAGAGTGTTTAGCAGTCACTCTGAGTATTTACTATGGTTTTGGGGTGGTCAACCTTTGTTGAATGTGTTGCACAGTCTTCATCCTTGGGTTTCATCTTAGCTTTCTAAGAAGTTGTGCAAGGTTATCCGATCCTATGGTGGTGGTGTTTCATTGGTGGTTGGTGAGGACATTAGTTTTATGCAGATAACAGAGTTGGAAGGATTAACTTTGGTTGGTAAATTTCATGGCTGGACGGCTTCCATGGAAATTCTAAATGTTTGATCCCAAAAGAAGTTGGCTTGTGTGGTAGGCAATAGCTCACTTGTTCATCTTTTGGATTGGGGGTGGATGGAGTTCATATTTCATTGTAAGGTGGATGCGCTACGGATTCTACACTAGTGTTGGTATATGGACACAAATCTTTTGGTTCTCAAATTGCGGCACTCCCTCTTTGATGCTCAGGAGGAATTTATCTCTAGCACCCTTGTTTGGGTTAAGATTCCTCGGTTGTAAGTTGAATTCTGAATGGAGGAAGGTTTGAGTGATAAGGGACGCATTGGGTAAGTTCATTAGAGTGGATGATAGTTTTATTAACTGTTTTGCATGCTCTTTGGCTTGTATTTTAGTTGAGATAGATGTTTGGGAAGGAGTTTTTGAGTTGATAGAATTGGTGATTGGGGGAAGATCCTATATCCAACCCTTGTATTATATCAATATCCCATTTTTTTGTGCATGATATCATCGTTATGGCCATGTTTTGGATGATTACGACCTACCTTTCTAGAAGAAAATTTGGAAACCCAATTGACAGGAAGTGTCGGATGAGGAGACTTTCCTTCAAGAGTGATCGTAGGACTCCTCGGGGCATAATAAGGTTATGGGGATTTTGGATGGTTGAATAGGAGGTGAGATTGTGGGTGTATCTAATGTACAAATAATGGGACATCCTCTCAAGGAGTTGGTGGTGGGTGATTTTTCAATTATATTGATTGTAGAAGAATGTTATCAAGAGGCATGAAGGAAGATCACAAGGGAGGTGTTCGGTGACTTGGACATATCCTCAACACAGTTGGCTCATTTGGAGGCTATTGGAAAGATGACAAATATGCCATCGAGCATTTATGTAAGAAATCAATGGATTATTTTCCCTTATTTGTAATTGATAAAGATATAACTCTCCCTGTAGAGACTCGTCATAATTCCTATAGTGATTGTCTGGCTTCTCCTAGAACAAATCTGGACCATGCTTCTCATTCCTTGGATGGAGGGAAGGATGATGGTGATTATTCAATATGCTTGTCATTCAATTCAAACTCCTTTATTTTCTCCTTTAGCCTTATTGGTTCAAACAATAATGGGCATATTTCTTCTTGTCAAGCTTGTGATGATTACTAGTTGGTCTTCTCAGGATTTAGGGGTCTCAAAGGGGTTGGTGTTGAATCTTTCGAAGGAGCCTACTGTTCCTAAGGTATGGAGGAAGTCTACACTTAAGCATGCTCAAGAAAATGATAGGGTATTTGGTCAAGGTCAGTATAAGCTAATATTCAGGGTAGTTAGAGCAGGGAAAGCCCCCAAGATGGCCTCATTATGAATACCTTGTTTGTAAATATTAGAGGCCTGGGAGGGAAGACCAAACAACTTTCCATTAAGAAATTAGTGGATTTGGAGAAAATTGACATGATGTTGATTTAAGAGATTATGGGTAAATGAGAGGCTCTAATCAAGGATCTTAGGAATTAATTTAGTGGATGGGAGTTCATTGCTTTAGACTTGGTGAGCTATTCAAAAGGTGTTATTATTTATTTTAATAACAACCCCATGATGATTAATTGTTTTTTTGTGTGCTTAGGTCTGTGTACTGTAGTCCACAACAAAAGCATGGATTACACACTTACAATCCTCAATTTGTATAGGCCTTACGAGGTTAATTCGGCCTTTTGTGGGCCTTTTGGGACCATTTTTTTTCATTGCATAGTTTTAAGAAGGACAACCTCATTGTCAGTGGAGACCTAAACCTAGAAGTGAACATAGAGGGGATATGGGGCACTTTTGCTCAAGAGGATCAATTGGAACAATACTTTATTCATAAGTTTGAGTTGGCAGGTGATGGGATTTATCAATCAAGAATAATACTGCATCCTGTTGGGACAAGAAAACAACAAGAATGTTGTATCTAAACCCTTACTTGAATTATGGACCTAGGGATCCGTCCAAACTTGTGAGGGTCCTGCACAATATGTGCAACTACAAAAATAGATATTTGTGCCTAGTAGCATGTAACTGTAAACTAATCATCCAAAAAATTCCACTACTGATTAAAATCAAAAGGAAGTTCAGTCTTAAACTAAGGTCTGCAAGAAACATGGATCTGATCATTCAACCAGGCACCTATTCCCTTATCAGTGGTTTCAGTGAAAAGCATTAAGAATTTCTTCATCTAGATTTAGGAAAACCTTTTGTAAAACTTCCCAATTACCCTACCATCAACTCACAAAATACAGACATTCAATTACATGAAATTCTATGCAAGCGATGAAACAAACAGAGAATTAATGCTTTACCAAGTTTGTGTAACAAGATCCCATACGTAATAAAAATGACAATGTAACCTTTAAACCTAATTTACGAACAATAGAAGGAATATATGATAATCTTAACTGCAGAAATAATTCGTTAACATCATTGTATTTCAGCATTATTGATTTTCAAGAAAGTTGACCATGAAAGGGGAAAGTAATGTGCTTATAGGGTATCCATACCAATAACTTGACTAAGTCATGGTGGGACAAAGAGTTTGGTTTTCCTAATTGAAATTTTGTGCTCATGGAGCAAATGGCGTTGAATAGGAACTAAGGGAGGATTATATTCTTTATGGGTTGTTGCATTGTAAATTCCCGAGGAGGTTAAGGAACCAAAAATGGTATTCATGCACCAGAGCATACCTTCCTTCACATGTAATACACCTCATGATGATTAGGGCTATCTCTCCCCAAGGTTTTGGCAGCGTTTCTCTTTTTACACTTCCCTTCTCTTCCTCATACCTCTCGGTGACCCCGAAGAATTGTTTCTTATCCTTCTTAGCCAATTCTCTATCGTATTTATTCCATTTAATCCCTTTTGGAAACCTTGTTACAATGCTCAGTATATCTTCATTCATTTCTATTTCAACTCCTTTTATCTTCGTGCTGTCAGTGTCCTCATCAACTTTTCTGAAATTTCTTGCAAACTCCCTAGTTATTTCCTTGTGGAATCCATCAAGTTTTTGGAAGTAATGGACCCACCCTGCAGCTTGAAATTATTCTAATTCTTTCGGGCTTCGATATAGCTTCGAATGGTTGGTAGGATCATGTTTCACAAAACCCCCAGTCATATTTTATAGATGATTCATCCCCTTTTACAGGAAAAAGAAGAAAAAAATAGTAATAGTTGTTTGAATACTTGTTCAATTGCCTCTTTGCAGGTTCTCTGTTATGGTTGATCGCTTCCTTCCTGGATTCCTCTTCCTCAGTCATCAAGTGAACTGGGTTTCTTCTTTGAAATTTGAAAGGCTTATCCTTATATCATGCACTAGTTACTTCTCCAATTTCTAACTATCACATCTTCACCCGTTCTATCTATTATAGTCGTTTAGTCATCTTAGCTTTGAGTGGTCGTCGTCTCGGTGGCATTCTTTTATACATGTGAAGTGACTTTTTGCATGAAGCTATGATATCTTAGTTCATGAACTCTTCATTTGAAATGATGATTGAACTAGGTGGTCACTTTCTTATATCATTACAACCCACGTTTTATTCTTCACCTCATATCTCCTTTATTTCTCTTATATCCAACTAAAATGTCCATCCCCAACTGTAAGTTCGATGTCCACATTCAAATTGAGTTTTGAGTATATGTAAATTAGTTAGGACATTTATGAGATTAGAAAGGTAATTGCCAAGTTGAGTAATTTGTACCTTTTAACCACTTACTTATTGTGGTGTTGTTTATAGAATATGTCACGCGTTGGAATGTTGATGTAGAAACCGACTGAGTTTTGTATAAATTCTACAGTTTGTGGAATCCCGTAGCTACTCACTTTAATATGTTGTTGCTGGAGTTGGTACTTTTTGTTAGATCGTTCTTGTGTTGCTTTTGGAATTGAAGAAAATTGTTAGTATTGAAAAGGATTTAGAATTTTCTCTCATTTCCTTCTTTTTTTTTCTTTTCCCTTTTTCTTTTATTATTATTTATTTTTATTATATGTACAAGCTATTAGACCGCCTCTTTTGAAGGTTTTCAATCTTACAACCTGTCCCAGGTGCCTCCTAAGAAGTTTTCACCTAATATTTTTATTTTTTCTCTTATATATATATATATATAGTTACTTCTGATTGTGAGAATTACTAAGTCAGAGGAGGGCATTGCTGCCCTGATATCAAATGCAATTCTGTTACTTTTAATTTTTTAGTAAACTATGTCTTGGTGAGAGGACTCTTGTAAATCTTCAATCTAGACCATTGACCAATATTGGTATTTTGTCTTCGTCTATAGTGGAGATCTCAACAGATCCATTGTCATAAATGATGTCAACTTGATAGGGTCCCAACCACTTGGTTCTTAATTTTCCTTTGAAATCTTTAAACCTTGAGTCATGGAGTAGGGCCCAATCTCCTTCTTTAAAGTCTTTGGCTTTTATGAACTTGTCATGCCATAATTTTCTTTGTTGTTGGATCATTTATGTATGATGTAGGGCCTATTGTCTGAGTTCATCTAGCTGATTAAGTTGAAGTAATATTTCATTATATGATGTAGATAGATTCATGTCAATTTCAACTGTTATCCTTAATGTCTTGAGTTCGAATTCAATGGGAAAATTTATTATTTTCACATAGACCATATAATAGGGTGTGAGTCCTGTGGTAGTTTTCTAGGTGGTATTGTATGCCCATGCTACCTCATGAAATCTATTTTCCCAATCTCTCCTGCGGATTTGTACTGTTTTTGTCAGGATCTTTTCTATTTCTTTGTTGGTAACTTCTACTTGGCCATTTTCCCATGGATGGTAAGATGTTGGCTACATGTGCTTGACCTTGTTGAGATTTATAATTTCTTCTATCAGATTTGATGTAAATTGAGTTCCTCTATCAATAACAAGTTCTCTAGGTGCTTCAAATCTTGTAAAGATTTCTTTAGTTAGGAATTTTGCCACTAAGTTTTCATCGGCCAATCTCAATGCTTTTACTTCCACCCATTTTGTAAGATAGTCAGTGCCGACTAGTATGTGATGTTTCATGTTTGATGGAGGATGAATAGATCCAATGAAGACCATCACACATTTCTCAAAATCTTCTATTGTTACCTAGGGATGGAGAAGAATTTCATCTATTTGGGTTGGCTTACCCATTCTTTGGAAATATCACATCTAGAGACATAAGCTGCTACATCCTTATGTAATGTTGGCCAGTAGTATCCTATTTGTAACACCTTATATGTTGTTCTTTTGGATACATAGTGTCGATCACATGGTTTTTCATGGCATGCACAAATAATGTCGTGGACCTCATCTTCTCGGATGCATCTTCTCAGGATGTGTTCCGACACTCTCTTAAAAGGTATCCTTGAATCCATGAAAATGGAACACTCTTTCTTACTATGTTGCATCTCTCTTTATAGGCGAAGTGCTGGGGAAATCTCCCAGTAGCCAAGTAATTTCCTATGCCAAAAAACCATGAAGTGTGTGCAGAAATAGAAAAAATGTGTTCATTAGAGAATGCATCATCTATGAGCTCTGCATATGCAACATGTGTTAATATGGACAAAAAATTTGCTACAACATTGTGCTTTCTCGGTTTATCCACAATGGTTATGTCAAATTATTCTAAAAGTAAAAGCCATCTTATCACTCTAAAACTTACATATGACTTGTTCATTAAATATCTAATTGTAGAGTGATCAGTGTGGACAAATACCTGATACCCGATGATGTAGTGCATGAACTTGTTTATGGATAAACGACTGCAAGAAATTCATTTTATGTGACAATGTAGTTGAGTTCTGGTCCTGCAAGGTTCTTACTGATATAGTAAATATCATATGGAATCTTGTCTTTTTCTTGCCGTATGACTGCACCAATTGCTTTATTTGAAGCATCCAAGTGTATGTGGAAAGGGATTTCCCAATTTGGACCTTGTAAAATAGGTGCTTCCATAATATTCTCCTTGATGTGTTCAAATGCTTTCTAGAAGCTATCAATCCACTGAAATTCTGCATCTTTGGTCAGTAATGAAAACATTGGGGCAGTTATTTTACTGTAATCTTGTATGAATCTCCTGTAGCATCCAGATTGTCCTATAAATCTCCTAACATATCTTGTTTTTTGTGGAAGAGTTAGGTTAATTATTACTTGAAGTTTTGTAGGATCTAATGTAATTCCTTTGATAGAGACATAGTGGCCTAAAATTACTCCTTCATCCATGAATAGTTGACATTTTCATTACTAAGACAAAGGTTCATTTCGATGCATTTATTCAGTACATTTTCTAGGTTTTTGAGGGCTTCTTCAAAGTCATTTCCATACAGTGTGAAATCATCCATATATATTTCCATGCTATCATGGAAAAAATCAGCAAAGATGCTTAGTACTGCTCACTGAAACGTGGTAGGGGCATTGCAAATTCCAAATGGGAGGACTTTGTAGGAAAAATTACCCCAAGGGCAGGTAAACGTGGTCTTGTCCTAATCTATTGGGTGGATTTGTATCTGGTTGTACCCACTGAAACCATCTAAGAACATAAGAAATTGCCACCACAAAAATGTATCCTAAATAAGAAATCATTAAAAAATTAATTAAGAGTTAATTAGCATCACTAATCACATAAAATGTAAAACCCCTATTTTCCCCATAATTTTTTTCTCGATTGCACAACAAACAATGTGTTAGAAAAAAAAATAGGATTGTAGAGAAATAACAATAACCAAGATGCAAATATAAATCACATAAAACACATTACAAGAGAGACACCAATATAGCGTGGTTCACCTAAGATGGGCTACGTCCACACAAAAATTGTCAGTCCTTATTATCATACCATCCAATAAATGAAGGGATACAACCTACATCACATCCCCTGCAACTTTCTCTTCACTCTCTCATAGTCTCTCTTACACAATCATAGAGATCTTTGCAATGCTACAATACACAACCGTATTACAATTCCTTCCTTTTAAAGAGGGATTACCATGGGAAAATACTGTGGGACACCCAATACCATGGGCTCGTAAATCACCCATTATCGACCAAAGCATGACTATGAAATTACAACATTTTACAAGGCATTTTTTGTGAAATTTTCACTACGGGGGCGCTGCCCCCGAACCCCTGTCAGGGGGTATCCTAAAACTAGTCACCCCCCCCCCCCTTGGAACCCCCATGGCGACTATTTTGGGGAGGAAATCCCCACCAAACCCCCCCATCATGGGCTAGGATCCAGACACGGCTGAAACACGACCTTTGAATAAGGAAGATCAAGTTCCACAACCAACACAATGTGGGGTTAACTTATTCGGTTAACTTATTTTGCACGAGATACGATGTGGGGTTAATTCAAAATTTTCAATTTGGAAAAATCCCTCTTTTTTTCATCTTCTCAAAAATTTGTTACCAAACCAGGTCGTTTTCCTACTTGAACGAACTCTATCTATTACCAAAAGTTGAACTCTATTTGTTACCAAACCAGGTCATTTTCCTGCTTGAACGAACTCTTTAGGAGAACCTATCAAAACACCAAGTGGGACCCCCTGCTTGCACAAACCTAGTAAGAAGAAAAACCTGTGAAAAAATGAAGTCTAATGCCCTGTTTTGGCGATCAAGATCAACAACTGGGTGAGGATCGGGATCGAAGTAATGATTAATTCGTGAGCGACAAGCTGAGTGTAATGATTTGATAAGAAACTGTTATTTGATTTTGTGTTAGGGTTTTTGAAGTGAACGAAGGGTATGCATTCATGTTTGGCATGTTTTATGTTCCACTCAGGGCTCTTTCCTACTACATTTATTGATCAAGATCAACAACTAGGTGAAGATCGGGATCCAGGTAATGATTAATTTGTGAGCGACAAGGTGAGTGTAATGATTTTATAGGAAACTATTGTTTGATTGTGTGTTACGATTTCTAGAGTGAACAAAGGGTATGCATTCACATTTGGCATATTTTATGTTCCACTCAGGCCTCTTTCCTACTACATTTACCGGTGGATAGGAGGAACTTTCCAGGCATTCAACCGATGAAGGGATAGGATTTCCGGGGTTCGAATCAATTTTACCGTTTCTTATTTGATGCAGAAATATGTTTGGACCATCTATATACATAGATTCGAGCTATTGTAGAAAACCATTGCAAGCTTAAAAATGATTGCAGGCTCGGTCCCTTTCCTGGATTTTAATTGATGTAACTGTTGAGAACCTCTATTTTTTGGTGTTATATTCTCATAAGACCTGTTAATTTGGTTTTTCTAATTTTTGTTGTGCAATTTTTTGTCTATAAACAGGCTTTAAAGTTTTTTGTCAAATATTGTGTATCCATATTAATCAATTTTACCCTTTATTATTTGATGCGGATATCTGTTTGGACCATCTGTCTACAATTCTAAGACCTTGGTTGGAAGGAGAAAAAAACGAAAGTTCTTACGAAAGTTCAGTTACTATGTAGTATTTATATTATCCCCTATAGAAATACTCTAGTTTTTTATGTTTGTTTTCCAATTAAGAGATCCCATGTGTAATATGTGTAGGCCTTTTGGGAATTCTATCATGATTGCAGATTTTTACTTTTTATAAATTTAATCATGTTCAATACAGACCCTAATCCATTGCCACATAAAGAACATAAGTCATTGTCGCTAGAAGTTGTAGAAGAATATTTTTGAATACTTGCTAAAGAGGACGCTAAATGAGAAAAGAGACTACAAATGAAGCAACAATTATCTATACAGCGACAAAAGTCATGACAATTATCTAGAATTGCAAATTCTGATTGTTGGAGTGACGATGATGTATCCAGTAGTAAAGATGTGCACATCCAACCTAAGGATATGGAAATACCTTATTAACTATGATGTCATCCAACAATGCCATTTGTTAGGGGCAGTGCTCCAAACTTTGATACAACTGCTCTTTTTAAAGGAGAAAAAGGTTCAAAAGACATTGTTATCTGCAAAGTTATAGATGAGTCCCATACAGGAAACCTAGAGTTGACATGTTTGGATCCTTGTGGAAATGATTCAGTTCTTTAAACTGTTGGTAACAATGACACATGGACACATAACATGGATGATGTTCTGCTTGTTCAAATGGTGTAGGCAGATGAAAGTGGCAAGCTTTTGCTACATAATACTTCACTATCTCAAATAAAAACAAAGTTACCTTCAAGTGGGTTCAAAACGAAAATCATAAAAAACATTCCACTGCGGTCATAGGTCCAGGGTATTATATGGGATCTTGTTCAGATGTGACTCCCTTACTGACTCGAAATGGTCATTTTGTGAACATTGGTAGAAAGAAATTCATTCAAATGGATGGGATTTTGGTGCGCAACACAAATCCATTTGATTTTACCATAAATGCGTGCATGTATGTCCGTATTTATTATGAAAATTTGCCTGGAATGTCTGAAGACGAGTCATTGAAAATTCCATATCCCGTAGAAGTGTTGGATTGTTTAGTAGATGTTTCCACTGGTGGAACATTTTGTTGGGTAAGATCAATTGAAATTCAAGTATATGCTATTGTTAGAGGCCACCATCTTCCCAAAGGTGTGAATTTGCATCCACATGAGGTGTTTTATACAAAAAAAATGTTGATACCAACTGAAATCATCGATGGTGAGTATACATGTATCTTTTAATATTTATTTTTCAACCTATATGTGAAAAAATTCTTTATAGTATCTAATGTTATATTATGTTTTGTTGTAGTTATTGTTGACGTTTTCTTTATTGTGAGATCTATTAAAAGGTGGGGTAAAAGCACTCGAAAGAGAGAATCTTTTTTTTACCGTTTAATTTCTATGAATAATGCTAAGCACACCACTTTCCAACTTCTTGCAACAAAATGTAACGATAAAGTTGTGACTGCTAGACTAGCTTCCTCTACAGAATATGGAACACACAATGCATTGCCATCATATCTTGGATTATTTCAGCCTAATCGAATACATCGTCACAATATTTATCTTCTTTACTACAAATTTTTCAATCACATAAGGTCTCAGAACATTAGACATAGTGAATCTTATGTGGAAATTCGTTGTTTAGATGAAAGTTTCATGGTTACTTTCGAACTAATTGCAATGCAATTTGTACCACTCGGGATTATAAAAAGGAATAATTCACTAGAGTTCATCATAGAAGGCTATGGGAATCTTAAGGAAGTTGTTTTCTATATGTGGGAAACCTTCCCTAATAGATATCATCCAACTTCGGGCTCAAGTGATTAGACTCAACCTCTTGGTAAATGGAGAGTGGGACCAACAATTAGATTTCGATATTTGTATAATACCTTACAACCTCATGTGCAAGTACACTTTTCATGGGACTCACACCAATGGGATCTTGTCCATCATTTTTATGGATTAGGGATGAGGACTGATGTATCCCATTTGGAGTTGTAAACAGTATACCTTTCACTAATATATTTTTATACTGTTTGGTGAAATCTATATGGGGAATTATATAATTTAATATAGATGGTTATTTATTTGTTACATTCCATTATTTCTGTCATGGTATATTTTAATGTTATGTTAAAAATGGTTTGTAATTTCTAAGAAAATTTCCTTTATATATAAAATTTGAAAGATTGAAATGGTAACATACATTTTCTTTCATGTGGGTTGTTAAGAATATGCTTCTGTATTGTCTTTAACCCGTCCTAAAAACATTTTATTATAATATTCTAGAATCAACATAACATTCCCTGTGAGGATATGCACTTACATAAAACATAGATTCGAACTTTCCAAAAACAAAAACCTTACAACACTATTACTTTCTTCATCTTTGTAGGACAAACCATATAAATTTAAAATCAGTTGTGTTTTTTGTTTTAACATAAACGGTTGCTTTGTATTTGTCAAAAAAAGAGTAGGATGCGGCCTAATTGTTCATCTTTCTCTACATCCACAATTCACATAGTTTGATGACTGTACATTGCTTATGGGAATATTAAAAAACTACAAGATATTTTCATTTTATCACTGCATGTCTGCTACTAGAATTACAATAATTATTACTAGCATAGATCCTACATAGGTTACCTAACAATAGTATACAATTGTAATGCATTTACAAAATTTGAGAAAAAAATTTCCCGACCATAAAGGTATGTTCCAAAATCATCCTAAAAACATCTTTATGATAGTATTTGTCTTTTAAAATCTTCAAACATTGATAATTGTTGTCCATTGTTCTTCATGAAAACACTGGAAAAAAAACTGTCTGGATTGCAACACTCGAGCATGCCTGTCAACATAATTGCATATATTTTAACCAAAAAATAAAAAGGATAAGATCCTTGGCCATTAGAGGCATGTTTAGTTCCCCTCCTGGAGGAGTTCCTAATGTATTTCTTGCTCAATAGATTCATTTGCAGTCACATACTTTGCTTCCATATTAGCATATACCAAAGGTTCATCAATCTCAGGGGTACTGTTTTAATTATCCACTCAAGTACTAACTATGTCTTGAGCAGGGTTGCCATCTTTTGATGGTTCTTTCAAACCATGATTCTACAAGATGCATTTTAACACTCTAATTTATTCCTCATACTTCTCCACTTTTCCTTTTAGGCTTTCAATCTCCACCTCTACCATCACTAGTTTTGTTCTCGTGTTGATATTATGAACATTCAAAATATGAAACTACTATTGTGAAAGATTTATGTTTCTTTGAATAATGTCCCTCAAACCGCTACAGTGAGTTACCAACCTATTGACAATGCATATCATATTATCTTGAGTGTTATCTCCCCTGCCTTCATCATTTCGACTGACCAAGTTTCTATGTCATTTTGGGTTTGCCATATCACTCAACAATATTTCTACTAGGTTCAACTTTACTCAAACGATTAATGTAAATATTGCTCCAACCAAGAGCTATCTCAATACTCTTTTGCAAACCAAATCCACCGTAGAAATCAAACTGAAGCTCTGAAATTTTTTCTTCCTAGTGACTGTATACTAAACTGACAATTGAGTTTCCATTTAGTCTAAAACCCAGTAACTGACCCATCATTGTAGGAAACTGGAAGAGGTTTTTGTGAACAATGTAACTAGATTTAGGGTTGTAGCTTTACTTTCACTTAATGACCAATGTACATACTGTGGCGTGCATTTTACTAAGCTCGTTTTTGCAAATTTACACTTAGTTTTTTACATAACACTGTATAAATCTATTTTAATTTTGCTTTATCTTTTTGACACAGTGTGCAAAGTTTGTGAATCCCAACAAAAATATATAGATGTACATGAAGATGGAAAATTGTAATCCACACCAATTCCAATTTAAATCACTTAGAAAGATTCGATAATGAGGGTTGGGCATGCATTTTATGGAAGTGGGTGAAAATGGGTCCAAAAATGAAAAATTGCCATCTTGGCATATTGATTTCGAGCAAATGAAACGACATTTTCAGAATCTAAAAGACATTCTTATGAAAAATGTAACTATATTTAGGACTATGGTTTTACTTCCAATTATTGACCGATGTACATACTGTGGCATGCATTTTACTAAGCCCATTTTAACAAATTTACACTTTGCTTTTTACACAACACTGTGTAAATCTATTTTAATTTTGCTTTCTCTTATTGACATAATGTGCAAAGGTTGTGAATCCCAACAAAAATAGATAGATCTACAATAAGGTGGAAAATATTAATCCACACCATTTCCAATTTAAATCATTGAAAAGGGCTCAATAATGAGGGTTGGGCATGCATTTTATACAAGTGGGTTAAGATGGGTCCAAAAATGAAAAATTGTCATCTTGACAGATTGATTTCGAGCAAATAAAACAACATTTTAGGAATCTGAAAGAGATTCTTGTGAACAATGCAACTATCTTCAGAACTATGGTTTTACTTCCAATTATTGACCAATGTACATACTGTGGCATGCATTTTACTAAGCTCATTTTTGAAAATTTACACTTAGTTTTTTACATAACACCGCATAACTCTATTTTAATTTTGCTTTATGTTTTTACATTGTGTGAAAAGTTTGTGAAGCCCAACAAAGATATTTAGATGTACACGAAGATGGAAAATATTAATCCACACCACTTCCAATTTAAATCACTTAGAAAGCCCCGATAATGAGGGTTGGGCATGCATTTTATTGAAGTGGGTAAAGATGGGTCAGAAAATAAAAAAATTTGTCATCTTGGCAGATTGATTTCGAGCAAATGAAACAACATTTTAGGAATATGAAAGAGGTTCTTGTGAAAAATGAAACTATATTCAGGACTATGGTTTTACTTCCAATTATTGACCAATTTACATAATGTGGCCTGCATTTTACTAATCCCATTTTAGCAAATTTACACACTTTTTTTTTACTCATCACTGTGTAAATTTGCTTTAATTTTGATTTCTTTTTTTTACACAATGCGTAAAGTTTGTGAAGCCCCAAAAAAAATAGATAGATCTACAATAAGGTGGAAAATATTAATCCACAATATTTCCAATTTAAATCACTAAAAAAGACCCAATAATGAGAGTTGGGTGTGCATTTTATCCAAGTGGATAAAAATGGGTCCAAAACGAAAAATTGTCATCTTGGCAGATTGATTTCTAGCAAATGAAAAATCAATTTAGGAATATGAAAGAGGTTCTTGTGAATAATGGAACTATATTTAGGTGTTTGGTTTTACTTTTGATTATTGACCAATGTACATACTATGGCGTGCATTTTACTAAGCCCATTTTAACAAATTTAAACTTTGTTTTTTACACAACATTGTGTAAATCTAGTTTAATTTTGATTTCTCTTTTTTACACAATGTGCAAAGTTTGTGAGGCCCAACAAAAAAGATCTACAATAAGGTGTAAAATAGTTATCCACACCACTTCCAATTTAAATCATTTAGAAAGACCTGATAATGAGGGTTGGGCATGCATTTTATTAAAGTGGATAAAGATGGGTCCAAAAATGAAAAATTGGCATCTTGGCATATTGATTTCGAGCAAATTAAACAACATTTTAGGAATCTGAAAGAGGTTCTTGTGAACAATGCAACTATCTTCAGAATTACAGTTTTAATTTTGATTATTGACCAATGTACATACTTTGACATGCATTTTACTAAGCCCATTTTAGCAAATTTACACTTTGTCTTTTACACAACACTGTGTAAATCTATTTTAATTTTGATTTTTTTTTTTTACACAATGTGCAAAGTTTGTGAAGCTCCCAAAAATGTAGATAGATCTATAATAAGGTGGAAAATAGTAATCCACACTACTTGCAATTAAAATCACTCAAAAAGACCCGATAATGAGGGTTGGTGGTGCATTTTATCGAAGTGGGTAAAGATGGGTCCAAAAATGAAAATCGCCATCTTGGCAAATTGATTTCTAGCAAATGAAACATCATTTTAGGAATATGAAAGAGGTTCTAATGACCAATGTAACTATATTTAGAACCGTGGTTTTACTTTCAATTATTGACCAACGTACATACTGTGGCATGCATTTTACTAAGCCCAATTTAACAAATTTACACTTTGTTTTTTACACAACACTGTGTAAATATAATTTAATTTTTCTTTCTCTTTTTGACACAATCTGCAAAGTTTGTGAAGACCCCCAAAATTTAGATAGATGTACAAGAATGTGGAAAATAGTAATTCACACCACTTGCAATTAAAATCACTCAAAAAGACCTGATAATGTTAAAATTTGAGCATTAATTCACAATACTCTTGGATCTTTACTGAGAGAATAACATATACAGTATATCAATGCATAACAATCACAATAAGCATGACAAGCATCACAAGAATCAAAAGCATGAGAGACAAGAGACACAGAGTTTCCGTGGGGAAAACCCTAAGGTGAAAAACCCCACAACTTCCTCAGAGATAGAGAGAGCAATGGCTCAACCAAAGTACAACCAAAATACACTTGAGATAGTCTCCTAGAAGCAGATGATCCTCCTCCTCACTAGTGCTCCACTTTCTGAGTGAGAGAGATATGACTTTTCGAATGATCTAAATAGAGATCTCCTGATCTCTATTTATACTAACATGTTTTCCCAGTGACCTTATGGGGCCGACTTGTCTAGCTAGGTACATCCACAATATAATATGTATTTCAGGGTCGACCCCACACATGGTGGTCTAATAACCCATCGACAAGTACACACACTTGCGACACTTGTCAATCCACATGACGACACTTCCTTATAGAGGAATAACACATCTCTAATAAGGGTACAATAAATATATATGAAATACATTCCGAAGTTACATATACATCAACACTCCCTCTTAACTAGGAAGGTATTTCTTGACACAAATCTGCTAGACAAGTCTTCTTCTCTGGATCATCATCTTCGATGCATCGTCATCATCATCGTCACTGCTGCTGCTATCTCAACCAATCTCTGACTCTACTCGTCATAGGAAGTTCTACAGAGCTAGTCCTTTTTCATACTGGATGTAGGCCCACCACCTGCAGGTCTTCATCATCACTGACCATACTGTGGAAATCTCAGGACTTATTACGTGCATCACAAAACCTTAAAAGAGTCTTTTGACTAGCAAGAACCCTAAAGAGCATCTAAGGCCTTTTTCATCCTGTCCAGATCTCCGGGACTTATTACATGTGACCCCACCACAAAACCTCGAAAGAGAATCCCAGGACTGATTACGAGCACAAGGCTCAACCTATCGGATCTCCCAGGGCACAAATTACATGTGGTCACCACAAAACCTCGAAAGAGCATCCCAGGACTGATTACGAGCACAAGGCTCAACCTATCGGATCTCCCAGGGCACAAATTACATGTGGTCATGGCAAAACCTCGAAAGAGCATCCCAGGACTGATTACGAGCACACGGCTCAACCTATCGGATCTCCCAGGGCACAAATTACATTTGGTCATGGAAAAACCTCGAAAGAGCATCCCAGGACTGATTACGAGCACACGGCTCAACCTATTGGATCTCCCAGGGCACAAATTACATGCCATAGGACAAAACCTCGAAAGAGCATCTGCCAGATATCCCAGGGCACAAATTACATGCCATAGGAAAAACCTCGAAAGACTATCTGCAAATTTCCCAGGGCACAAATTATATGTCCTCCCAAGCAAAACCTTGAAAGAGCATTTGCCAGATATCCCAGGGTACAAATTACATGCCATAGGCAAAACCTCGAAAGACTATCTGCAAATCTCCCATGGCACAAATTACATGCTTATCTGCACAACCTGTTTCACGGCCATAGAGTATCAACCTGATACTCACCATACATCATCCTGATGTACACATGATCATCCTGATCATCATCACTGCAACATCCTGCTGCATGTCATCTGGAGCAACATCCTGAAGCTCGTCATCCATGATAATCCTAATCATACAATGCATCTACCTAATGCATACCAAATATCTACTTGATACATATCATCATACATGATCCACCTGATACAAATATAAATACATGATACATATCAACATACATGATCTACCTGATCATACAATGTATCCACCTGATACATATACAGATACATGGTCCAAGCATCCAACATGATGCTTATACAAAATACATACACATGATCCAACCGATCATATCCAGCATCCAACATGATGCATACATACATATAAATGATCCAACTGATCATATCCAGCATCCAACATGATGCGTACATACATATACATATAAATGATCCAACTGATCATATCCATCATCCAACATGATGCATACATACATACATATAAAAATGATCCAACTGATCATACAAAGCAGAAACTAGAACATCATCCTGATGCTCATCATCCAGCGCTTACATCCACAGCCCTGTGAAGGATCCTCCTTCCAACATGCTTGGAATGGCTTCAGCAAATGTGTCCATCACTTCTTCCTTGAAGTGTCATCAATCCGAAGAACACCAAGCCTCTCTCTGAAGTACTCGAACTTCACCTTGGCTAGTGGCTTTGTCAGCACATCTGCAATCTGCTCGTCCGTCGCAACATACAGGAGCTTCACAACTCCTCTCTGCACCATATCCCTGATATAGTGATATTTGATTTCTATGTGTTTCGACCTGTCATGAAACACTGGGTTCTCGGACAGCTTCACACAACTCTGGTTATCACAGAAGATACCAGTAGCATCCAACGGGAGATCAAATAATTCAGACAGTAGCTTCCGTAGCCATACTGCCTCACAACTAGCTGAACAGGCTGCAACATACTCTGCCTTAGTTGTACGCAGTGCTACACAGGACTGCTTCCTGCTAAACCAAGAGATCACACCTGATCCCATACTGAAGCAGCACCCAGATGTGCTCTTCCTATCTGCAGCACTGCCAGCCCAATCTGAATCAACATAACCCTGCAGGTTAAACTTTTGATTCGCCTCATACTTGAGCCCATAATCCACTGTACCCTTCAGATACCTCAAAACATGCTTTACAACAACTAGATGACACTCCTCGGATCTGTCAGGAACTGACTCAATGTGTTCACCATAAAGCAAATATCTAGTCTCGTGTTCGTCAGGTACACTAAGGACCCAATCATCTGACGATACATAGAGACATCAACCGGCTCAGATGAAGCATCACATAGAAGCTTCAGATTCCATGCCATAGGTGTGGCCATGGCCTTGCAATCCATCATCCTGCATCTCTTCAGGATATCTACTGTGTACTTCCCTTGACCAAGGAAGATCCCACCTGCACTCTGCCACACCTCCATACCTAGGAAATAATGCATCATTCCTAAATCTTTCATATCGAACTCGGCAGCAAGCTTCCTCTTTGTATCACACCAATTTCTGGGAGCTTGCTACAAGCCATACAAGGCTTTCTTCAATCTGCACACATGTGACTCCCTATCAGGTATTGGGACTACATCCCAAACATCTTCTTCATGATTGACGGATCATGGCATTCCATTTCTTCATCCCAGATCCTGGGAACTTCAATATCTTCAATAGATATCTTTGTTGCTGGAACAAATGTTGTAGTCCTTTTGTAGGTGAAGATATACGGTCTTTTCTACAAAACAAGTTAAATTGCATGATTAGAAACATCTCATAATTTTCAGAACAAATTCTTTACACATAAAGAAATATGTCATGCAGTCATGCAGTTATCTTAGCCAATGCTTCAACACAACATTTATCCATGTTCCACAACTTTCTAGATGCCTTCCAGTCTCTACCAGAAAATTGTTAAGAGTTTGCACTACTCCCAACATGTCAGCAAAGAGGTTTCATTCTAGATAAGTAACACTGGAATGTTGTACAGTGCCATAGGCCACTTACCCATCACATGCATATTAGTTGTATACTGTTCATTAATGCAATCATTCTAATATGCACAATACATCTCCTAAGCATAATATTATTTAAACAAACAAAATAGGCAAGAAATTATAATTGAAATACTTATCTTTGTTTGTTTGTTGGGTGGACTCCCTCTGAGTCTTTGCTTCCTGGCAGGAGCTGCTGAAGTAGCTTCTTCTACACCTTTCTGTTGTGGAATGTAGGAAGATGGTCAACTCCCTCTGAAAATCTGCATCCTTGCAGGAGCTGTTGGAGTGTGCTCCCTCTTGATATTTGCTTCCTGGATTACATGTCCTTGAACTTATATTCATCCTTGCCGACATCAATCTTCTTGAACCCTGGAAAGTATATTCTGTAAGTCTTCGAGCTTTCACTGTAACCCACAAAGATACCCTTCTTTCCTGAAGGATCTAGTTTAGTCCTCTTTTCATTTGGAACATGAGTGTATACTGGACAACCAAATATTCTGAGATGGTTGACTTCAGGTTTCTTACCAGAAAATACCTCTTCTGGTGTCTTGTTGTCCAATATCTTGTGGGGTGTTCTGTTTTGCACATATACAGCTGTTCTAGTTGCTTCTGCCCATAGATGCATAGGTAGATCCTGGTCATGCAGCATTTCCCTTGCTGCTTCCATGATTGTTCTGTTCTTCCTTTCTGCAACTCCATTCTGTTGAGGATTATAAGGAGCAGTCAACTCCCTCTTAATCCCTGAATCACTACAAAGCTTCTTGAAGCCACCTGAGGTGAATTCTCCACCATTGTCGGATCTAGATGTTTTGATCTTCTTGTCAGTTTGATTCTCCATCAAGGTTTTGAATTCTTTGAATTTATCAAACACCTCATCTTTGTTCTTCAAGAAGTATACCCAAGTCTTCCTGGAGAAGTCATCAATAAATGAGACATAGTAAACATACCCACTCAGAGAACTGGATGACATAGGACCACATACATCTAAGTGGATGATTTCTAGGATGTCTTTTGCATTGTTTTCACTACTTGGGAAAGCATTCTTAATGTTCTTACCTTTTTCACATCCTTTGCAAACACCTTCATGTTTGGTCTTGATTTCAGGAAGACCCTCTACAGCCTTGCTTGCAATTGGAAGTGCCCTATAGTGCATATGAGCAAGTCTTCTATGCCAAAGTTCACTTGGCTCCATGGATTCATATACCATGGCATGTTCAAGTTGTCCCTTCAATTTATACAAACCTCCCTTTTGCTCTCCAATCACTACTACATCATCTATGTTATTTCCCTTTGGCCACATTAGGACTTGGCCATCCACAAATGCAACCCTCGTACCTTTTGCATCCAATGCAGAGATGGAGAGTAAGTTCTTCTTGAGCCCAGGTACATAAAGGACTTCTTTCATCTTCAAAGATTTTCCAGAATCTAGGTTGTAGGAGGCTTCATCACTTCCTTTGATTGGGTATTGATAATCATCCCCAAGTTTCACCTTATGGGGTGATTCATGTTCAGATAGATTCATAAAAGATTCCTTAAACCCAGTCATGTGTTTGGAAGCCCCACTATCAATCAACCAATCATTACAACCATGGGAGATAGTACCTGTGAGAGCAGAAATTAGAACGTATTCTTCTTCACTTGATGAGTCATCATCACTATCACTTTCTGCCCTAGCCTTCTTCTTTGGGGGTTCATCATCTTCGGTAGCATGAGCATGATATCTTCTTTTGTTATTCTTCTTCTTCTTATTGAAGTTGTTGTTGTTGTCTTTCTTCTTCTTGGGACAATCTGAAGCAAAGTGTCCCTTCTCATTGCAATTGAAGCATCTGAGATCTTTCTTATCTTTATGATAATGGTGGTGTGAGAATCTCCTGCTATGAGATGATTCCTTCTTGGACTTGCCTTTCCTGGCATGTGCTGTGAGAGCTTGATCTTCATTTCCCATCTTTTCTTCTCGGGCCACAAGCCTAGCTTCTTCTTGAGAGCATTCTTCCCGCAATCTGTTGAAGGAGACTTCTTCCTTGCACAAATTCTTTGAATAAAGGAATCCCATGACCTGGGTAGGCCATTTAGAGTGGTCATCACCACTTCACCATTCTCCACCATTTCATCCACTGCTTCTAGTTGTTCCTTGAACTGGGAGACCCTTGAAAAATAAGATTGAATGGTTTCTCCGTTCTGAAACTTTACTCCTTTCAATTGGTTCCGCAGGGTCATCTTCTGATTTATGTTCTTCCCTTCAAATAGCTTGGTCAAAGAGTCAAACATCTCCTTGGGTGTCTTTAGAGAAGACACATGGGGTATGAGATGGTCTTTGATAGAATCAGCAATGATTCTCTTTGCCTTGACCAAGTTTTTCTTATGAAATACCTTAGCCTCTTCATCCTCTAGGATAGGGATGTCTTCTTTTACATATGAGTCCAACTCATTCTCTTCCAGGATTAACCCAATCCTATACTTCCAAGCTCGGAAGTTATTAGCTCCTTCAAGCTTATCCTCAAGCTTGGTGTGGTGAGACATCTTAAAGAGTACTTCAAATGGAAATAGAAAAGATTTAGGTCTTACCACTTGAAATGCTGAAAACTGGATCTGGTCCTGGATTAGGGTTTGTCGAAAAAACCTTAAAAATTCAAAATGTGAATTTCAATTTTCTGAAAGGATAGAAAGATGCGCCTTGATGAGCTGATCAGCCTGGTGTACTCAGAATTTGAAATCAGCAAAGATTTACCCTTCAGATTTGCCTTTTTGTCCTTTTGGGTTCACTGGGGAGAGCCCTGAATTAGGGTTTGAGTTTCCCGGAGATCTACCCAGCCAAAAATCTCCATCCAAAGCTCTAAACTTCGATTTTTGCAAGGAGCTTCCAGCTATGTCTTCCGATTTCAGAAATTCCTATTGTTGTGGAAACCCTAATTTTTAGGGCCAAATCTGAAAATGCTCAGAATTGAATTTTGATTGGACAGATAGATTCTCCTAGATGAGTAGAGTCAATCTACTATACTCCTTTTCCAAAATCTGTGGAGAGAAACCCAATAAACAAGAAACTCAAGTTTCCGTCACTGCAAAATGTCTTCTTCTCAGGTTAGCTCTAATACCATGTTAAAATTTGAGCATTAATTCACAATACTCTTGGATCTTTACTGAGATAATAACATATACAGTATATCAATGCATAACAATCACAATAAGCATGACAAGCATCACAAGAATCAAAAGCATGAGAGACAAGAGACACAGAGTTTCCGTGGGGAAAACCTTAAGGTGAAAAACCCCACAACTTCCTCAGAGATAGAGAGAGCAATGTCTCAACCAAAGTAAAACCAAAATACACTTGAGATAGTCTCCTAGAAGCAGATGATCCTCCTCCTCACTAGTGCGCCACTTTCTGAGTGAGAGAGATATGACTTTTCGAATGATCTAAATAGAGATCTCCTGATCTCTATTTATACTAACCTGTTTTCCCAGTGACCTTATGGGGCCAACTTGTCTAGCTAGGTACATCCACAATATAATATGTATTTTAGGGCCGACCCCACACATGGTGGTCTAATAACCCATCTGCAAGTACACACACTTGCGACACTTGTCAATCCACATGATGACACTTCCTTATAGAGGAATAACACATCTCTAATAAGGGTACAATAAATATATATGAAATACATTCCGAAGTTACATATACATCAACAGATAATGAGGGTTGGGTGTGTATTTTATCGAAGTGAGTAAGGATGGGTCTAAAAATGAAAAATTGTCATCTTGGCAGATTGATTTCTTGCAAATGAAACATCATTTTAGGAATCTGAAAGAGGTTCTTGTGAACAATGTAACTATATTCAGGACTGTAGTTTTACTTTCAATTATTGACCAATGTACATACTATGGCGTGAAAAACACACTCACAACGCTGAGAGGGGGGTGAATCAGTGTTGTAGGCTTCTATCAATTTAATTAATTTTTAATCTAACACATAGACTTATCTTTCATCATTTACTTAAAAAACCAAACTGATAAAAATGACACAAATATTTTGAAATCTTCAAATCTGAATATATTTATGTATGATAACTTTACATCCAAGGTCTGTGCTTCAACACAGAGTACATGCACCAGCTGCAACTGTTGTTTATGAGGCTTTAACCTCAAAACAAACTTTCAACTCCAACTGAGATAATTAGTTTAGGCTACAAGCTAAAGTTAGATATGTTCTTACCTTGCTCCACCCTACCTCCCAAAATTGTTTAAGTAGCTCAGCAAGTTCCTTCCAAAAATGTTAAGATGATGCTGACTAAGAGACTTTCCTTCTATGCGGATATTGTCTTAATCACTGATCCTGAGTATTGACCTTCCAAAACAAACTTTGTTGTGCACACATAACTTCTGGTACTAATTTGTTGCTTCCTTAGTCTTCAGCATGTTCGAGTTCCACAGTCTTCAGCAACTTCGGGTTCCACAGCCTTCAGCAAATTCAGGTTCCAGAACTTTTATCAAAATCGGGTTCCACAGCCTTCAACATGTTCAGATTCATCAGCTCACCCTCCTCAACCACAAGTCAAAATGCATACTTCCAGGTGTTCTCCACTTGTGTATTTATACAAGTATCCTTTAAAATTATGGAGCCGACCTGATCTTTTTCTATGTTAATTATTTTATTTAAAAATAGAGTCGTCCTGAGCTTAATGGGGATGACCAGAAATTCCTTCAAGTTAATTATTTAAATAAGGATCGAGTTGCTTGAATTTATTTACTATTCCTTAATACAAGGATTCAAGACCCTTATAACTCCATGTGTATTTTATTCCATAATGCCAACAAGCCCTTCATATTCCCGCAAGCTGCTCCATAGAAATGTCTGCAATGGTCTTTAGAAATGCCTGCAATGGGCTCTTTTGTATGCCAACAATGGGCTCTTTTGTATGCCTACAAGGGCTCTTAGAGATGCCCGCAAGGGCTCTTTTATATGCCCGCAAGGGCTCTTTTGTATGCCTGGAAGGGCTCTTAGAGATGCCCGTAAGGGCTCTTTTATATGCCCACAAGGGTTCTTAGAGATGCACGCAAGGGATCTTTTATATGCCCGCGAGGGATCTTAGAAATGCCCGCCATGTCATTCTAATGTCCAATCCATCTCATCCTCATCATTTGTCCAAGCCATTCTAACTCTTTGACATCAATGTCAACCAAAATGTCTAACAAACTCCCCCTTTTGAATTGATGTCAATATATAGCTCCCCCTAAGGACTCTCCCCCTAACTTCCTCCCCCTTTTACATCAATGGCAAAGGAAGTGGAGTGAACTGCAACCAATACTCTCTCCAAATTCTGCCTTATAAGCTCTGAAACCATAAATTTTTTGCATCTAGATTCCTCATCACAAACTGATCCCATGGCTGGGATGGGTGCCAATCTCATATGACACCCACACACACTACTAAATTTAATGTTCGAGGGAGATAACTCCTAACCTCTGCCGAAGGTACACAAAGGTATCTTTAGGCAAGGGTTTGGTAAAAATGCCAGCCACTTGTTCCTTTGTGCTCACGTATTCTAGTTTCACCTTTTGTTCACTCACTTGTTCACGAAGAAAGTGGTACTTGATTGGTATATGCTTCGTTTTGGAGTGCATAATCAATTTTTTTGATATACTTATAGCACTGGTTTTGTCACAGTAGATCGGTGTAGGCTGACTATTGTCAACTTGAATTTATTCCAGGGATTGCTTTATCCACAACATTTGAGTGCAACACTCAGCAACAGCTATATATTCAGCCTCAGCGGTGGACAATGATATAGATGAATGGTTTCTGCTCGACCATGCTACCAAGAAATTACCTAAGAAGAAAGCATTACCAATGGTGCTTTTTCGATCATCTAGGCTTCCTTCCAAGTCTGCATTGGTGTAATCTATAAGATCAAACTTTTGGTTTTTTGGATAACAAAGCCCAAATTCAAAGGTACCTTTGAGATACCTAAAGATTCTTTTGGCAACTTTCACATGAGATTCTTTTGGACAGGATTGAAATATAGCCACCATCCCAACGGCTTGCATGATGTCTGGTCTTGATGCAGTAAGATAAGGTAGACTGCCTATCATTGACATGTAGAATGTGGCATCAACTGAGAGAGATTCATCATCTTTTCTAAGTTTACAACATGTTACCATAGGTGTGCTTACTAGAGAGCATTAAACCATCCCAAACTTACTTAGCATTTCCTTCAGGTATTTAGTTTTAGATATAAAGATACCATTTGGACTTTGAGTGATTTGTAATCCAAGAAAGAAGGATAGTTCTCCGATCATGGACATCTTGAATTCTTTAGCCATATTAGTAGCAAAATTCTGACTTAACCTATCCAAATTGCTTCCAAAAATAAGATCATCAACATAGACAATGGTGATTAATAAATGATCTTCTTCGATTTTGAAGTAGATATTTCTGTTAGTACTTCCTCTCTTAAATCCTTGTTGAAGAAGGTATGTGTCCAATCTTTCATACTAGGCTCTAGGTGTTTGTTTAAGACCATAGAGTGCCTTTTTTAATTTCCAAACATGATCTTCTTTACTAAGATCTTCAAAACCCTCAGGCTATTCAGTGTATACTTCTTCCTTTAGGGTGCCATTCAAAAAGGATGACTTTACATCCATTTGATAGACCTTGAAATTTTTATAACATGAGAATGCTAAAAACATCCTGATCAATTCCAGTCGAGCTACAGGTACAAAAGTTTCATCAAAATCAATTCCTTCCATTTGAGCATATCCTTTGCAAACTAATCTTGCTTTATTTCTAATGACTTTGCCATTTTCATCTAGCTTATTCCTATACACCCATTTAGTATCAATTATATTTTTGTTATTTGGTCGTGGAACTAACTCCCAGGTTCCACTCTTTTCAATTTGATTTAATTCTTCTCTCATTTCATTAATCCAATGTTCATCCTTGAGGGCTTCACTAAAACTTCTTGGTTCAGTTGTTGAAAGTAATGCCAGATTTCTTCTCTGTGGTGCATGTCTCAGCTGCATTCCTTCTTCAATATTTCCAATAATAAGGTCTTCCGGATGATCTTGTATTACAGATCTTAGTTAAGGTTTTGTAGCTTTTGAGGAGAGTTGTTCATCCCTTGCTTGTTCCTATTGATTAGACTGTTCCTCTATTGTTTCATTTGGTGTTTCCTCTTCATCAGACAAGTCATCATCTGTGTCCTCTGGTTCAGATTCTAGTAGTTTTTGTGCTAGATCTTCATCTACTACCACATCTATACTTTTAATTATCCTTTTCAATCTCTTATTGTAACATTTGTAGGCTCTCTTTTCAGTCGAGTATCCCAAAAATATGCCTTCATCAGTCCTAGAATTAAATTTTCCAAGGTTGTCATCAATAATTTTTATATAGCATTTGTTTCCAAAATTTTTGAAGTAATATAATGTTGCTTTTCTTCCTTTCCATAACTCATAAGCAGTTTTGTCACAATTGATTCTTAGCTGGGCACTATTAATGATGTATACAGTTGCTCCTACAACTTCTCTCCAAAAAATTTCAGCTAGATTTTCCTCAAGCAACATGGTTCGGGCTATCCTTGAACTGTTCTATTCTTTCTTTCAAAGACATCGTTTTGTTGAGGTGTACATGTTGTGCAGTATTGTCTCTTTATTCCATGCACATCACAATAATTTTTAAATTCGCATGATGTGAATTCTCCATCGTTGTCTGATCGAATGCATTTAATTTTATGTCCACTTGCATTTTCAACCTTGGCTTTAAACAATTTGAATTTCTCAAAAGCTTTTGATTTGCTCTTCAAAAAGGTGACCCAAGTCATCCTTGAATAATCATCAATAAATAACATGAAATACAACTCGCCTTGAAGTGTTTGAGTTCTCGTAGGTCCACATAGATCTGTATGGACTATCTCCAAGGGATGTGACGTTGATTGATATACTTTTGCTTTGAACTTTGTTCTTACTTGCTTTCCATGTTGACATGATCCGCATAGCTTGTTTGTTGGTTTCAATATTTTTGCCATTCCTCTGACAACTTATGTATGACTGATTTTTACAATGTTGTCAAAATTTAAGTGTGCTAATATTTTGTGCCAGAGCCAGTTGTTATCATGTTTGTTGATAAAAACATATTTCTCCTTCTATTTCATCCAAGACATACACACTTCCTGGTGATCCAATTCCCCTTCCTATGATTTGTTTAGAGCCATTTTTTCTTATCTCACAGTGGTGAGCAAAAAAGGTAACATTGAAATCAGCATCACATAATTGTCCAACACTCAGCAGATCATGCTTTAGTCCCTCAACATAAAGAAAATTTTGGGCCTTTGCATTTCCTTTAAATTCCACAGTTCCTTTTCCCAATATTTTTTCCGTTCCATTATCTCCAAATGCTACGTCACCACCTCGATCCTTTTTTAATGTAAGAAACTTGTCTTTATATCCTGTCATGTGCTTGGTACATTCGCTATCAATATACCATTTATTTTCATTTTTTTGAGCATAAAGAGTTATCCCACAGATGCCATTTGTCATACTTTCTTCATGAATAGTTATAAGTCTACACTTGTCAGTTGTGTGACAAGGGTTATTGCACTTGGCGCATTCTATATCTTTAGATAGTATGGAAAAATAATTGTTTTTTTGTGAGTCAGTTCTCTCAATATATTGTCTTCTAGGAGGGTTTACAAAACTCCTTTTAGGTGCTCTACAATCAATAGCCTTATGTTCGAATTTATAACAGTTATAACAATGACTTAGAAAAAAATTTGGTACCTGGAGAAGGTTGGTCTTCTCGAATCCTGAAAGGAGAGATTGGTTGCAGCCACCTTTGGTTCATCTTCTTGACCCATGCTGATTTGATGGTCGTCTAGTTTCTTTAGACAGATTACTTCCTTTTGTAGCGTTTCACATTCTTTTTTCCCTCAGAACTAACTATCTTTTTGCCTCATTCAAGGGCTCATGAATCTTCTAAATATTTTCCTTAAGTTGAGTGATAGTCTTATTGATTGCCAAAACTTCCTAATTCAGTGAGAATTTTGCTTTATGATCCTTCTCTTTTGAGGTGTATCCAATTCCACCTTTCTCATCTACATGTTTTTGCTGCAGAAGCATGTTGTTTAAATCAAGTGAACTCTTTTGGAATCTTTGACTTAGTAAGTCTGGTTTTTTAAGTTTCTCCTTGAGTGAGTTGATTTATTCTTCCTTTCTTTGCAATACCACACTTCGTCTCTTTGTCAGCTGATTCTTTGCAATCTGGTGGTTTTGTTCTTGCTTCTCATTCAAATTCTTTAGATTCTCAATTTCTTCCAAGGCTACAATAAGTTCTGCCTCAATATCCACGATACCCTCATCATGTTTTAAGTGATCCTCACTATTCTCCCGTGCTAGAAATATAATTTCATTTTTTCCTGCTAGGATAATTTCTTCTTCTTCTTCTTCTTCTTCTTCATCATCTAATACTCCTTCCTCCTCTACCTTGGTGAATAGTGTTTGCTTGTTTACAAATCGTTTGTCTTCAAAATTTCTCCTAGGATTTATTTGCTTTTGTCTGTTCTTTATGGGACACTTGACTGCAAAATGTCCAATTTTGCCACAATTGAAACACTTTAGTGGAAGCTTGCCCTTGTATCTTCCAGTTCCTCTTGGAAGTCTACTAACAAATTTAGCTAGATCTTCATATGATATCCCATTATCCGACGAGCAACATTCAATGTTGTGATTCTTCTCCTTGGTCACTTTGAAGGCAGACTCTTTTTGACTTCGATCATAGATTCTCATTTCGTAAGCAACTAGGATGCCATGTAGTTATTCAAGCGTCAAATCATCCAACTTTTCTCTATCTTCTATGGCCGAAACTTTTGTATTGAACCTCAATGGGAGAGTTATCGAAACTTTTTGTACTATAGTAGATTGAGTTATTTTTTCACCCAAACCTTTCATGGTATTAACAATCTCTTCAACTCTTTGAAGGTATGCTGCAATATTTTCTTCTTCTGCCATCCTTAGACTTTCAAACTGATTCCTGTAGGTTTTCAATTTGGATTGTTGAACTTTAGAATCCCCTTGATAAATGGTGGCCAACTTATCCCATACTTCTTTTGTTGTCGAGTAATTCATAACTTTGAATAATTCAGTTTCACTAAGTCCTGCAAGTATGGCGTTCATAGCTGTAGCATTATTTTGACATTCTTCAATTTCATCAAAGGTAGTAGGCCTAGTTTTGAGTGGTTTGTATCCATCAGTTACACTGGTCCAAATGTCGAACCACATGGACATCAGATAGGCATTCATCTGTTTGCTCCAATATACATAATTATTTCCATTGAATTTAGGAACATCCCTGAACTTGGATCCACCCATTTCAAAGTGTGTTCTAATATCCCCTTCAAGTGTTCAAACCTTAAAGGACCGCTCTGATACCAATTGAAAAACACACTCACAACGTTGAGAGGGGGGGTGAATCATTGTTGTAGGCTTCTATCAATTTAATTAATTTTTAATCTAACACACACACTTAACATTCATCATTTACTTAGGAAACCAAAATGATAAAAATGACACCAATTTTGAAATCTTCAAATCTGAATATATTTATGTATGATAACTTTACATCCAAGGTCTGTGCTTCAACGCAGAGTTCATGCACCAACTAAAACAGTGTTTATTAGGCTTCAACCTCAAAACAAACTTTCAGATCCAACTAAGATAATTAGTTTAGGCTGCAACCTAAAGTTAGATCTGTTCTTACCTTGCTCCACCCTACCTCCCAACTTTTTTTAGGTATCTCATCCTGAGTTCCTTCCAAAACTGGTAAGATGATGTTGACTAGGTGACTTTCCTTTTATGCGAATATTGTCTTAATCACTAATCCTGAGTATTGACCTTCCAAAAAAAACTTTGTTGTGCACACATAACTTCTGGTACTAATTCGTTGCTTCCTCAATCTTCAGCATGTTCAAGTTCCACAATATTCAGCAACTTCGGGTTCCACATCCTTCAACAAATTTGGGTTCAACAGCTTTCAGCAAAATCGGGTTCCATAACCTTCAACATGTTCGGATTCCTCAGCTCAGCCTCCTCAACCACACAGCAAAATGCATACTTCCAGGTGTTCTCCACTTGTGTATTTATACAAGTATCCTTTAAAATTATGGAGTCGACCCGATATTTTTCTATGTTAATTATTTTATTTTAAAATAGAGTCGTACTGAGATTAATGGGGCTGACCAAAACTTCCTTCAAGTTAATTATTTAAATAAGGATCGAGCTGCTTGACATGCTTTACTGTTCCTTAATACAAGGATTCAAGACCCTTATAACTCCATGTTTATTTTATTCCATAATGCCAACAAGCCCTTCCAGAATGCCCGCAATCCTGAAATGCCTTGATTCATATGCCCGCAGGCTGCTCCATAGAAATGCCCGCAATGGTCTTTAGAAATGCCCGCAGTGTGCTCTTTTGTATGCCCGCAATGGCTCTAAGAGATGCCCGCAAGGGACCTTTTATATGCCCGCAAGATCCCCGCAAGGGCTCTTTTATATGCCCACAAGGGCTCTTTTGTATGCCCGCAAGTGCTCTTTTGTATGTCCGCAAGGGCTCTTAGAGATGCCCACAAGGGTTTTTAGAGATGCCCACAATGGATCTTAGAAATGCCCGCCATGTCATTCTAATGTCCAAGCCATCTCATCCTCATCATTTTTCCAAGCCATTCTAACTCTTTGACATCAATTCCAACCAAAATGTCTACTGATGGCGTGCATTTTACTAAGCCCAATTTAGCAAATTTACACTATGTAAATCTATTTAATTTTGCCTTTTGTTTTTGACACAATGTGTACAGTTTGTGAAGCCCCCAAAAATTTAGATAGATGTACAAGACGGTGCAAACAGTAATCCACACCACTTGCAATTAAAATCATTCAAAAATACCTAATAATGAGGGTTGGGCATGCATTTTATCGAAGTGGGTAAAGATGGGTCCAAAAATGAAAAATTGTCATCTTGGCAGATTGATTTCTAGCAAATGAAACATCATTTTAGGAATCTGAAAGAGGTTCTTGTGAAAAATGTAACTATATTCAGGACTATGGTTTTACTTTCAATTATTGATCAATGTACATACTATGGCGTGCATTTTACTAAGCCCAATTTAGCAAATTTACACTTTGCTTTTTACACAACACTATGTAAATCTATTTTAATTTTGCTTTCTATTTTCGACACAATGTGCAGAGTTTGTGAAGATCCCAAAAATTTAGATAGATTTACAAGAAGGTGGAAAATAGTAATCCACACCACTTACGATTCAAATCACTCAAAAATACCTGATAATGAGGATTGGGCATGCATTTTATCAAAGTGGGTAAAGATGGGTCCAAAAATGAAAAATTGTCATCTTGGCAGATTGATTTCGAGCAAATTAAACAACATTTTAGGAATCTGAAAGAGGTTCTTGTGAATAATGTAGCTATATTCAAGACCGTGGTTTTACTTTCCATTATTGGTGGCGTGCATTTTACTAAGCCCAATTTAGCAAATTTACACTTTTCTTTTTACACGTAACATTGTGTAAATCTATTTTAATCTTGCTTTCTCTTTTTGACACAATATGTAAATCTACGGTATTACCCCACGCGGGAGGAATTCATGTCAATTTATGGTGAATTTAAATTAAATAGAAGAAGTATGGATGTGTATTTATAGCCTTTTTTGGAATTATGTTTGGATCCAGGTTGCTCTGCTTGAGAGAACGGTGGTGAAAAAATCTATTAGTTTCTCAACGTAATCATGTAGAGACGGGATGAAAGGCAATATAGAAGGTACTACATCTATCAACAACTATGGAATTTGGAGGAGGAGAACAATAGCACTAACAGAGACCTAAGAAGACTGACAATGCGTATTGGACGGGACCTGGACAATTTCGAAAGGAGGTTGGAACAATAAGAGGAGCAGCGAGAACAAGAGAGAGATGAGACTAACCAAAAGTTGTCGTACCTGGAAGATGTAATAGAACAGGAGAAATCCAAGAATGAATAGCTAAAAGATAAATTCAAAACATTAGAAGGTTATCTGACTATGCTGCAAACTCGGGTAGGAAATTTGCAGTTGCGAGCTCCCACAGAATCTGAAGGTTTCCTCCGCTCTAGTCCTTTGCAGGATGCTAACTACAGATTTGTGCCACTGAGGGACATTCATCCAAAGTAGGGATATATGCTCCGTTCACCAGAGGATCTTCAGGCCCCGTAATTCAGGTGTTCTAGATAGTTTTGTAATTTGTGTTTGTAATGGCCTTTAATGTACAATATTCTGGACAATTTTGTTATGGTCAATCCCTCTAAGGTCTATAGTAGAGATAAAGTCTAGTATGGTAGTCTTAGTTTAGGTTTGTATTATGCAAGTATAAATTCTATGTTGTTTTTCTCAGTGGAAAGTATGCAATTCAGAATATTGTTATCATGAACTCATGGCCTTTGGCTCCTGTTGTACTCTCGTTGAGTGGGGAAACCCCTTAGCTTCTTTTTCTATAATATAATTTTAATCATTTTTATAAAAAAAACATGTACTAAATGTAGATGGGTATACAAGGTATACCTCAAGATGACTCTTCTCCCACTAGTGATGTAAAATTCAAGTTGTAGACAAAGGTTTGTTCTTGTTACAAAATCCATGGTTTGTATAGTTTTAGTATAAAATGATATAGATTGAATCAAATGTTTTGAGAAGGTTTGAATATACATATTTATGTTTCTTTGTTAAACAATCCATCTACAAATTGGATTTCATTCGATGCATATCTATTTGTGGAAGCATCAAAGAAAATTGGGAAGTGGAAACTTTGTTTTGAATTGTCAAATATGCATAGTAGGTGGGAATGTGGCTTGACTAGACTAAATACATGTGAGATATTTTAAGCAAGGTATTGTTGAGCATGAAAATGATGTCTTTCAACCTCAATCTATCTAGAAAAATTGTCATTTCATTTTTGGTCCTTTTGTCTGGGTATCAATATCGACATGGGAGGGATTTTACTAGTGTTGAATCGACAATATCATGAGAATCAACCAAAGTAGCTGGATTTGTTTCTACACATTCTACCTTATATGTTGGTCAATCTAAACATCATCAATATGGAGCTTACCGACGAAGGTCAAAATAATTATCTCTATCACTACAAATAACAGCGTCCAAAAATTAAATTTGTAATGGTTGAATATGATTATTTATTTTATGATATGGCTCTCTGATATTCCGTATTGAATGATGGTATGTTTTTTCTATGATCATTAGTAATATTATGTATGAGTCAATGATGCTATGTTCTTCTATATGATATGTGTAATGGGATTTCTCCTCTCGCTTAAACGGAATTTCTTGGTCTGTAAAACTCAAGATTATACAAGATATATGAGTTCCAACAATTATAAAAATATATATATACCTTCTGAAAACATGATCCTGGATCCAATTGGCTTTGAAAAAAAGTACATCCCTCTTAATTTGACATGACAAGTGTTAAAAGGTTTGAGCGTCATTAGTGACGCAAGTTGGTTGATTGATATCTTCCTTTTCCAGGACATCTCGAGCATGTAGACCGAGGTTGTTTAAACGGTGCAGAGACTGGAGTTTACATCCTCTCATCTCTTCTTCGAAGCGTTTGGGATTCTGTCAAATATGGCATCACAGAAGGTTGGAGAACATTTCATAATTCTTATCCAGGGGACTTTCGCAACTTACCACCCGGGAAAACTATCATAACACACAGACATGCTTGCTAGGTGGGATTGGGATCGCTTTACCGAGGAGCTTCACCTAATTTTTATTGATTCAGAAGGTTATCCCTATAGGTTATACGAAACAAGGATCAATAAATCCACTACATACAAACAACAATCTATCCTCTTCACACAGCCAGAGGAGAGGTGTTTTAAGCTTTCTCGACCAACGGGAGAGGATTCAACAATCGGAACAGAGGAAAGCAACTTGAAGGTGAGCGAAAAGGAATAATCGCAGAGGATAAATTACGCCTGGTATTGCAGCATAATCCCACTGGTGGTGGGAGTTAGGGTTCAATATACTAGTAAGCTAGAAGTAGATTATACATTGGGATGACTGTATTATTGGCCCTGGTTTTTGTATCATCTTTGGATAGACAGTCTAGAGGCAGCTTCTTTTTAATATAATCTATTTCATTTTCTATTGAAAAAATAAATTGAATCATAGTTTATGAAATTACTTGATTCATCATTGTTGCAAACAAAGAGAATGCCAAAAATTTGGACCATCAATTGAACAACATCTAAAAATGAATCGAATTTAAACCCAACGAATTGGCAAATTTCCTACAGTAAATCTATCATGGTGACCTTCTCAGAACCTGGAACCTTGTTCTATACACTTGAAACTTGACTTGGTTGGTATGTGAATCTGGATCAATACACTTCAAAATTGACTTGGATGGTATGTGATGAATGCCAAAGGTAATAACTAATAAGGAATACCGAATATTTGGCTGGTGTGACATTCCACTATCCTACCAAAGTTCACAGGTAACCTAAAACAAAAAAACATATTAAAAAGCATTCTCCCTTTTATCTCAATCCATGATTTTTTTTACAAAAACATGAGTCCATTTTTTTTAGATTACCCGCCAGATTATTGGATGGATTCTCAATTATTTTTTTTGAAAGTTGCCAGGAAGCTTAGTGGATGGATTCTCAATGCAGCTCTTATCATAAATGCTCCACCCCCATCTTTTTGGAACTGACCTACATTAGGTTTAGTGGACATTCATTCTTTTTATGCTTTTTCCTACATTATGGACAAAAAACAACCAAGGCTCTATCCGATTCTTTTTTTTCATTTTTTCCTCCATGGTATCCATGGATTGTAGGATATCTGATTTCATGTCATCTAACAAGTTTCCTAGGTCAGATTTGGTGAGGGTATAACTAGATGTATTTGATGTTTGGAAAGGAAGGTTTCTCCCTCAGGGTCTCTTCCCTGTGGATCTAGAATTATTTCTAAAAATTTGCTTGATCTCGTCATATTCCCGCAGGTAGATATCACCATTGGATAGGAGGTTCAAGGTCTCTAGGAGTTCCTCCCTAATTCCTCTAAGAAGCACAAGTTTAAGGGATTCGTCATCTAGGGTACTATTATGATCCCTCTTGTAGCTCTGTTAAAACCATTCCTCATAGTCTTCTAATGATTCATCATCCCCCCACTGCATTCTAAATATATCATCTCTAATTTCCCTGGCTTTACGGTATTCCCTGTATTTTGCTATGAAGGTATCCTTCATTTGATCCTAATAGGTTATACAGTTGGCTTCTAGAATCATGAACCATCATAAGGTATATTCCTTCAAAGTGTATGGAAAAAGCTTGAGCTTATGGGCATATAAGGTGTAGCCATAGGTTCAATAGACTACCTCGAATTCAAACAAAAATGTGTCTAGTCTTTAGATGTTAGGCCATGGAAATTGGGAAAAGCATTTGGGTTAATGTTTCTCATTTTTTCTTCATCCTCATTGAATCCCCAAATGGGAAATTCAAACACTACAACTTGTTCCTCATCTTTCATTTTGTTTTCTTCTTCAGTCTTCTTCTCATCTATCGAAAAGGAGGGGAGTTATTTGCAAGGTTCTTGGGGTTTTCTTCAGAAGTTTCTTGCTCCATTCTCCTACTACTTGAGTTGGGGTTGGATGGAATAGGTGTTTTTGGTAGAAATAGGCCAAATTCATCCCTATATCTAGGCATTCATACTAAAGGGTGATGTCTGTGTTTTTGGATTTTGATATTTTCCTAATTTTTAGAGGGTTTGGGGTTTTCTTCAGAAGTTTCTTGCTCCATTCTCCTACTACTTGAGTTGGGGTTGGATGGAATAGGTGTTTTTGGTAGAAATAGGCCAAATTCATCCCTATATCTAGGCATTCATACTAAAGGGTGATATCTATGTTTTTGGATTTTGATATTTTCCTAATTTTTAGAGGTTTTTTTTTTTTTTTTTTTAGTATTTTGTGGGTATGTAGGTATGAAGATCTGAAATGGATTATCTAATTTGCAGAAGTAAAAGAAAATAAATAATGAAGCTATTATGTAACATAGAGATCTACCTGGAAACATGTATGCTTCTTGTTTGCTCGCTCTCCTCCAACTGTAACCTACTTAACATTTATGAAAAAATAAAACAACTAACTAATATTGTCAACTTCCTTGTGGTTTGGAATGCCTCCCCAGCAACGATGCCAAAAGGTGACAGGCTTTATCAATCAACAATAATACTGCATCTTGTTGGGACAAGACAACAACAAGAATGTTGTATCTAAACCTTTACTTTAATTATCGACCCAGGGATCCGTACAAACTTGTGAGGGTCCTACACAATATGTGCAACTACAAAAAGAGCTAACTGTGCCTAGTAGCATGTAACTGTAAACTAATCAACCAAAACATTCAATTGCTGATAAAAATCAAAAGGAAATTCAATATAAAGCTAAGGGTTGTGAGAAAGATGGATCTTATCATTCAACCAAGAACTTATTCCCTTATCAGTGGTTTCAGTGAAAAGCATTAAGAAGTTCTTCATCTAGATTTATGAAAACCTTTTGTAAAACTTCCCAATTACCCTAACATCAAATCACCGAATACAAACATTCAGTTACATGAAATTATATGCAAGTGGTGAAAAAAACAAAGAATTAATGCTTTACCAAGTTTGTGTAACAAGATCCCATGCGTAATAAAAATGACAATGTAACCTTTAAACCTAATTTAAGAACAGTAAAAGGCATCTATGATAATATTAATTACAAAAATAATTTTGTTAACGTCATTCTATTAGAAACGCTGGAAATCTCTAAAAATATACTAACTCTACGCTATATGTTCTATTTCACTAAAAGTGAACATGAAATAATAAATCTATTCTACTAGACAAGTCCATGTAGTCACGTATGGATGGGAACTGATCCAAAGGCAACACAAGAACATACAAGATACTCAATCAGATACGGGAACATTAGTCTTCATTAATCTGTAAAAGAGTTGTTTAACATCAAAATCTCGGTCTTCAAAATGTAATAGTTGCAACAAAAACTAAAATCATAACATATGGGCGCTAGCTTGACTAGTTGCTCCACTTTTATCTTAAATATAAATATATCTCTAATATAATCTATTAACTTCTAGTCTATCTGAACAAGTCTCTATGTAAACTTCGCAGGATGTGCTAGTGTAGGTAGATAGGATCACACAGGATCAAAATAATGAGAGTGTGTTGTCTTGGATATGTGCAATGGTTGCAACACACTCTGTGGATTCAGGGACTAAGCCTCCAATTGGTCAATCTTTGAGTAACGTCAAATCCAATTATTGATTGAACTGGTGCTTTCATATTTAAACGATGTTTCATTCATAACTGGGAGTGTGTCTTCAAAACTGGTATTACCTCGTCATTTTCTGCCTACACCATATAAAACTGGAACTTCCACTAGATCAAAATTCAAAACTGGTGCTTCTACTGAGTGTTGGATCAAAACAGTGTCAGATGAAAACTTGGCTCCTTCGTAAGTTTGCTAATCAACCAATTTATTAGTATTTTCTTGCACCTTAGTTATTAAAAAGGAGAAAATAATCAACTAATCAATTAATTCTAAATATTCATATAGTTCCAACTAAGTGCCTTACTCATCTCAATTTATGTGTATTATCTCCCTTATGAGGTTTAGAATACTCTAAGTTGACAGAAAAATGGATGGCTTTTCTAACCAAAGGTGGGAGCCATCAGCAGGCTAGGTAGATGTGGAGCCTATATAAATTAGGTCAACCCAGTGTAATATTGGATTGAGCTATAATAGTTTGATGAAGAGACTTGAACAATTCCTTGTTCATAATAATATGCTCCAACAGGTGGAGAGATATTGGAGAGATATTGGAGATATTGGTGTTTTGATCATTTTCCAATATTTCTAGAGCTAAGAATTGCTGAGGATAAACCATGATATCCTTTTATGTATAATATGAGTTGGGAAAAGGAGGAGGAGCTACAAAACATTGTTAATACTACACGGAAGCATGTTGAGGAGAGTTCAAATGACAAATTTGGTGCACAATTCGTTCATTCCTCGAGAACTCTCAAAGAGAAGGTATCTATGTGGGCATGAGAGCATCATAACAGAAGCGAGATGGGTTGATTATGGAAGTCAAGAGTGATCTCAAACATATATTTTTGTCAATCATTGGGGGAATAAGTGATAGGCACACTTAGGATCATATTATTAGTCTTGATCAAAGGAGTAACAAATTATTGTAGGATAGAGAAAATTGTTACAACGTAATCTTCCACCTTGTGAGAATCAACACTCTTTGGCCTAGAGGATCCATTTCACTAACTCATAACCACTTTATATCCTTCAGACACTATTTTTCCCTATTTTTTCCCTTGTACGCTAGCTGCATCACTTTAGCCAGCGTACCTGCGAGTTGCATCACTATAGCCCACGTGTAGCATGTAAAATGGTAAAAATCACTAGTTAATTACTTTTTACTCCCCAAAAGTGGTCATTGGGTGACCTTTGACTCTCCATCTGCCCAAGAAATGCCTCGATGTGTCCTTTCACTTACCTTTGAGAGGACTATATATTGAGCACATATGGCTTATGGATGGGAGGGGAAAGAAGAGCAAGAGAACTCTAGTGGATTTTTGCCCTATCTTGAGTCTACACTCATTGATCCTTGTAGTTGTGAACCCTTTATGTTCACCTTCCAAACTCCTTTCATAGTTTGAGTTTGCCATTCATGGAGGATTGAAGTGGTGGAGGCACAAGTGGATTGATCCAGATCTTGGTTCAGATTGGTTGTCAACAAGAGGTAGTATCACATTGTACTCCTTCTTGTTTATTAATAGAAATACTCATATTCTCGTCCATTAATGTTGTAAATGTTGTTTATCTTACATTGGGTTGCATTTACTTGTTATATCATGGGCCATTGCTATTGATGATGTTAATGTCATTTATATATTATATGTACTTAGTGTATATTGGCTGTCAAGACTAATTTGCAGATTCAAGTGCATGGATTGAAAAGCTCCAACGGGGATATACATCAAACGTTTGGATCGAGGTTGGTTATATTCTTCATTATCTTAGTATTGTCATTTATATAGCATAGTTCTAAGAATTGAGTTGATTTCTGGTAGTCATCTGTCTGTTGTGGTCTACCCCAAGCCATAGTGAGTTTTCTCCAACACAAAAATGAGTGGAGGATGAAGATCCATGCACTTTGGATCTCTTCTAGGGATTAAAATACCTTTTCTTTAATAGAATTATGTTGTGCAATTGGACTGTACACTCATCCTAGCGGGTTTGGGGGGCAGAGCCCCCGAAATAATTTTTTGGGTTGTTTTTTGGCCAATGGTTTATGAGCCCATGGTATTGGGTAGCCCGTGGTATTTTCCCATGGTAATCCCTCTTTAAAAGAAAGGCAATATAATACAGTTGTGCATTGTATTGTATTAATGTGAAAAAATATCTATGTGATTGTGTGAGAGAGATCGTGAGAGAGTGAAGAGGAAATTGCAGCAGATGTGTTGCGAGATATATCTCTTCATTTGTTGGACGATAAAATAAAAGGACTGGAAATTTCTCCATGGACATATCCCATATTGGGTGAACCACATATATTAGTGTCTCTCTTGTATTGTGTTTGTGTTTCACTTCTGCATCTTATTTTATGTTATTGCTCCGCGATCCTGTTTTTCTAACATATGGTCACCAAGTTCATGGATTAATTGGTGAACTTGCCTTGTTGGGTGTTAATCATTTTCATTCTATTTACATAGAACCTTATTGATCCATTTTGGGAGAGATTATGGAACTGGTGGCATTCTTTCCTAGATTGGTTGAGGAAGCTGATTATGAGGAAATTTGCAGGCCAGTGACCAAGGAATTATTATGGACCTTACTCTGTTCGTTCCAAAAGGACAAGAGTCATGGTCCAGATGGGTGGTTGGTTGAGTTGTTCATTGATATTTTTGAAGTCATAGATGATGATTTGTTAAAGGTTTTTGTTGAGGAGGTTAGATTGAGAGAGAAGATGCCAAGAATATTCAATACTACTTTCATGGCACTAATTCCTAAGGTGGATTGTCATGGTACATTTGATTATTTTTGACCTATTTCACTATGTAATTGTATTTATAAGATTCTTTGGAAGGTGATTGAAATTCATATCAAGCCTCTCCTTTCTAGGTTTATTTCTTTGGAGCATTTTTTTTAGAGGTTGGTTGATACATGAGGCCTGGGTTCAGCCGAGGAGGGTATGCACACTATTAAGACCTCCCATCTTCATGTTGTTTTCATTAAGATGGATTTGTATAAAGCTTATGATCAGGTTTTGTGGTTATATCCTAGACTCTTATTGCTTCATTTTGGATTTAAGCTTCCTATTGTTAAGTAGATTGTGGGCTATGTTACTTCCTCTTCATTTGTTGTTTTAATTAATGGATTTGGTTCTGAATTTTTTAAGCCTTCTAGGGGATTGAGATAGGGGTGTCCACTGACCCCCTATCTCTTTTTATTAGTGGTCGAAGGACTAAGTAAGGAAGTAGTTGCTGCTAGAAGACAAAGGAAGATTAAGGGGATCAAGTTTGATCATCATCCAAGTCTATGTGGACACCTTGCTCTATAGTGGCAGTCTAGCACTTGAGTGCATGTGACTATGGCATCGTGATATAGTTGAACCATGATCATGCTTGGCATAGGCTAAGGAGGAACTTGAGGGGCTAACTTGTTAGGTGATATAGTAGTTTTCTACCAAGTTTTCATTGTTTCTTCACATTGCTTTCAATGCTTGTAGAACTTTGTGGATCCTTGATTACATTTATGCTTGGTGTATTGGTGGGATGTCCTTAGTGAGCATGGTGTATGAGACTCCATAGGATGTCACAGTGGCATCTGTGGGTGTTGTTTCTAAAGCTGGATCTATTGTGGGAACTTGGGGGTTAAGCATAGTAATCAACTACGACTTGGATCTTTAGGGTTGAGGGATACTATCACTGGCCATTATTTTATATGTATATATGCTATCCTATTGTGCCTTGAAGGATTTCTTGAATTTATTGGCTAGGGAGAGGTTTCCCTATGAAATAATCAGCCCTTGTTGTGTATATTTTTCCCATGAAATAATGTGCTCTTGAGTTTCCCTAACATTTGTTTTCCTTAGTAGGTTGTATTTGGTTCCCTTGTTCCTAAAATTTAGCTACAACGCCATCCAAATAAATTGATTTGAAGATGAGTTTCATTAATTTCAATCAATTATGTTCTTGTGGTATTATAATTTGATTATCTTGGTCCATCCTTGCCAATGTGCCAAGTTCTTGTGATTCCACTATTTGACCTTCATTCCCACATTGTAGAGATAATTTTGATATTAAAGATCAACCCCATACTTTTTTTTGTAAGTTAGGGTAGAACCTTGTATTGCCTTAAAACACATACTGTTACAAGCGACTTTTCTTTACCTGCCCGTGGGGCCAAGTAAGACGGAAGGGAGTGGCTATCTACCAAAAGTAGATCTTAAAACACTCAGTCAGATTGGCGAAACTGAAAACTAAATCCAGGTCCAATAAAGGATCATGGTAGAGAGCAACTGAAAGAAATGTTGTGACTTGGACAATACAAAGAAGAGAATCAAAGCCCTGAACTTGGGCTGAGTCTCAGGTTTTTCCTTTTTTTCCATGTTTTTCTGACTTGTATCCATCCCCCTAAAGCTAGGGACAATAAGGCCAATTGTAGCGAGTCATTGGAGTCAGGGAGGAGCTCCATATCAGAGTCTGAAGAGGAAGACACATGATATCATTTTTGTCCTTTTGGAGGACCTAAATTCGCAACTTCGTCTTCTTGAAGTGGCATATTAACCTCATGCGGAGGTGGAGCGGAGCTTTGTTCCTGCTTTGCCGAGGGGATATCTTCATCAAGCTGGCTTTCTTGAATGTCTTCTTCAGACGGGGGCATCCAAGGTTTCCATCTTTTGGCTCTGTTTGCCTGCTTTGTCCATTGTTGTTGGGGCTTTCTTTGCGGGCATGCATTAAGGAGGTGGCCCATATGGCGACAAATCCGACATCGGAAAGCTGTGTTTTCATAATCCATTGCTTGAATCCAGATGGAGCTGCCTAGTTTCAAGTTGATATTGTTGGGAAGACCTGAACTAGTATCAATGGTGGCACATATGCGTGCATAGGTGAAAAGACCATGTTTTGAGCGAGTGTCATCGGAAGATATGAAGCTACCCAGAGCGTTACCTGTTCCTTTAAAAACTGAGTGAGTCCAGAAGTGGATTGGTAAGTTTGGAAGACGTACCCATATGGCACCTTTGTCACTACCATTGTTAAAGGATCAAAGTCGGGGAACCAAGGGGTTAGGAAGAGCCCTGCGGATCCCCAAAACCAAGGCCTCTTGATCATAACTGATTGAAGATCTTCGCGAGAATTAAAAATCACTATAAAAACCCCTTTGGAGCATAGTAAAACCTAACAACCCATGGGCCAATTTGAGTCAATCCAATGGAGGAGATCGTTTGTTTTTTGCCACAATCCATTGAATCTGCAAATTAAAGCCCGCTCCTTGTGTTGGAGAAGATTCTGATTAACTTTTGCTGAATAATCTCCACTGTGGGAACATCCTCGGATTTGTCCACTATGAAGACAGGGCTTGGGATCGAGACCGGACTTTGAGCAGGAGAGAGCCCCACTTGTGTTGCATCCTTAAAAGAGTTATTCTGAGAAGAGGAGGGCCTGTTGTTTCCTCCCGGTAAGCTGGCCACCAAGGAAATGCATGCATCCTTCGAGATCCCAACGCTGTGGAGTTGCTATAGTTTTGAGAGTTGTCGTCCTGCAAAGATAAGCCCCTGCATGCTTGAAGGGATTCCTTCTATTTGTTGAATCAAAGATTTCAACTCCAGTACAGAGGTTTGAGGGGTCACTCGAAAACAAAGAGAGACTCCCTTCAAAGACCTTACAAAAATCAGAATAGCTTTAGGATCATGAGTGGTCCTAGTGGCTTTGGCATATCTAGAGCTTGCAAGATCCGTTGAAGCGGTCGGATCTGAGTGAGCGGGGTCGATGAACATCTTGTGGACGCAAAGAGGGAGCAAGGGCAGTGTCTGGGGCTTGTCCGCCAAGAAGGCCAAAGCCGTTGTCAAGGGAACCGGTGAGGCAACATGAGGCATGGCCTGCACCTGTAAAATGACCATCGAAGGGGAGACTAGAGGGAGAGAGGATGAGTCGAGGTCGGATCCTTCGGCTAGAAGTGCCCCCTTATGCTGCTGCAAAGTCGAGAGGTGAGCGCCCCAAGTTGTTACCGCGCAAACCCTAGCCTCCATTCTTCGCCCGTCCAAGGGTTTTTTTTTCTGAGAGTCGTTTAAGAAAATTAGCAAGATCAACCCCATACTTACCCTATTGAAGTTATGAAATTTCTTCATCATTCCTTAATTTTTCTTGAATACCCTATTGAGGTTATGAAATTTCTTTACCATCCCTCAATTTTTCTTGAATATGCTTTGAACATGTTCTTTTATATTATTAGAGTTCCTTGATCACTCTAACTTGGCCATAAAAAGTCACAATCCTTAGTTTCCACGGGCTTAGTTCAATAATCTCCACTTTTTCAAAATTTAAAGGGTTTATCTTTGCTTCTCCACCATGCTAGAATATTCTTCACTATTGCTATTTATCTCAACAAAGATAAACTTAGTCATGTATATTTTGAATTTGAAGAAAGTTGATAGTATATTTTTCTTTTGTAAGGGGGTGAATGTTGATTCGAGGAAAGATAGCATCCATCTCATCTTTGTTTTAAACCTAAATTGTCCTTGTACATATCATTTCCATTATTTTACTTTGATTTTTGGTTCATCAAAAGTTTTCGTGCATAAAAATGTACCATCACAGTAAATTATTATCAATCACAATAACTATTATCAAACACATATGACTTCATTATAAAAACGCAATATTAGACTCCCACATCAATAAATTACTAGGTCATTAAATCCTAATCAAATAATATTTCTCTTATGTTGTCAAAGTTAAATCTTAACTTTTAATGAGCTAGTCTCTAAGTCCCCTTAACAGAAATGACAACCCAATCCAAGCTAATTGTCAGTTCAATTCCAAAACTATGTGGGAGCGCACTCTCTTTGTTGCACACAAATCTAAGTCATTATAACTTTAACCCCACATTGCAGTTGGATGCCAAATTAAAGATGAAGAACCAAATGAATGCACACCAAAGGGGACTAAAATTTTATGTCTAAACACCCCAAAAAAGAGAAATTAACAGTATCACAAGACCTCGTGGAAAACCGCAAAGAATAGATTACGAGACGGCCTGTCTCGTATGAGCAAAAGCCCAAAATAAACTACATTGTAACTATGTTACAATTTATAATCCTGGAATCCAAAAGTTGCAGACTTCGAAAACAAGAATTGCTGTCCACAAGTTAAATCCACTATCCTTGCTAAGTCTGCAAACCTTTGAGCTGAGGGGAAATAATCTCTGTCCAGAAGAGAAAAATTAGTGATCATAACTCAAAATTGCAACTATACTTGCAAAGCAAAGCTCTGTCCATGGTATAAAAGATTGCAGCACATTTACAAACCCTACCACCATAAAAAAAATTGCAGGCTTTGGAAGCCTTCAAGTTATGTTATTGAGATTGAGTCAAATGCTCCATAATAGGCCATGGGAGTCTTCCATGTTTGCATATCTGGTGTGTTTTTCTTGACAAAGTTGTTGGTCTCTCACTTTGCAGTTTTTGTGAAGTTAGCCAATCTCCAGCCTCGCCATGAAAAAAATAGCATCCTCTACAGTCCTAAATGAAATAAGTTGGGCATTTGTACCTTGTACCAATACATATTAACATTGCAAGTTGGGCTTTTTTTTTTCACAGGAAAAAAAGACCATTTATATTAAAAAGAAGTTGTGTCTAAAAAATACAGAGGATAACGTGCAGCCTGCTCCTTTACAACAGCAGAAGTCTAGAAAGAAGCCTAAATAAACAAGCATTACAAAGTTTTCATCCAGCAGTAAAAATAAGATCCCTCAAGCCTTTACAGTATTCTAAACTACTAATATCGGTAGTAAACCGTCAAGTAAAAGATATGACATCCGATTTGTATAGAGTGCCTCCTCTGCACTCTTCTACAAACATGGTACCATCCATATCACCCAAAGCAGGTTTGGAAAGAAAATCCGCTTTCTGGTTATGTTCCCTGTAGATGTGAAGGAAGGAAAGGGAAGAGAAGGACGTGATAATAGTACGAGTCCTCTTGATCCAGCCATTCAGTTTCACTGAATTTAGTCTTTCTTCACCTTTTGCCCAGCTAATCACGCACCTGGAGTCCCCAAAAACAGAAAGGAAGCTAAATCCAAGGAAGTTGGGCTTGGTATGGCATCAAGAAAATGTTGTCATGTTTACATTTGCAGTCAGATGTGAGATTTGAGCAAGACAAGGAGGAGAATTGATAAACAACATTGAAATATTACATCTGTTTAACATGGCCATTGTACAAACATGCAAAGAGATAAGATAAATAAATCAATATAAATCTTATTTCATTTATTTCAGTTCAAAATCTGTGATTAACAGTATGAAAAAACCAACATCCTTCTCACATTGACACCTTTGCACTTTCTACCAATACATAAAACATCACTTATATAATTAAGCTTATAAAAGTTGGACTTGGTATCACATCAAGAAATGGTATTGCATGTTTACATTAAGAATAAGAACAAGATTGGAACGGAGCAGAGCTGGCTAAAAGCAAGACAAGGAGGGTTGATAAATAACATCAACATTCAAATATTGCATCTGAGTATTGGCAATTGTACAAATCTCTCAAATAGATAAGTCAAGGAAATTCATATTAAATGCCATCTATTTCAATTCAAAATCTCTGATCAACAAAGCAATTTGTACATGAGAGCTTTCCAACTCCAAGTGGGAAAAGCTGCTGTAGGATGAAACATTTCCCCTCTTCATATGTACACTTACTACAGCTTAAAGAGAACAAACACCACTGGTGTTGCAGGGCTCTAAATCTGAGGAACAGAATAAGAAAACTGAGCAAATGATTTGGACAGCAGATCTGAGTATCCCATACTTTTATCCAGAATCACTTGATTTCTGCATCACTGAGTCGGTAATGAAATAAACTCTATTCTGTATCAACACTGTAGAGATAAGCCCATATGATGTGCTATCTCATTCACTGTACCCACAAATGATCTGCAGTAGCTGAAGAATAGGAAGAGGAATAAGACACCACAGAGTAGTTGAAGGATTTAAGTGGTCTTAACAGCGATCTGAAGGAGTGGGCAATGGAAGAGGCAATGGCTGCCTTCACCTGCCCTCTTCTGGGGATGTTCCTCACAGGATGAGTAGCAGTAATAGGCATCTCTATTAATGTTTCTGAGCTGAACTCAATGAATTGATTGGTGGAGGAAGAACGCTTCAGAGAGTAAAGGCTTCAGAGAAAGAATGAATGGAGTGCAAAAGCAAGAGTGGTTACAGAAAGGAGAGGATGGCGAGTATTTATGCTTTCCATTTCCAGATCTGAGTGTGAACCCTACAATGGAAATCCAAATTCCGCGCAGGCAGTGAAACCAGTGTGAAAAGGAGCATTTCAGTGTGTCAGGGTGGGCCCCAACCAGTGAATTGAATCTGGACTAAAAGTGGAAGATAGTTGACGTGGACCTATCCATCTCCCGAGTCCCACCAAGACGAGTTCAAGTTGAAGTTGCATCTGTTTCCAGCACGTGACCGATGTACAACAGATTGAACCGTGTGAAGGCAGGCTAGGCTGGTTGACCGTAAGCAAATATTTTCCTTAAAAAATGTCTTTAATGGTCATAGCAGCAAGACTTTTTTTTAATGATAATTGAATTCCATTATCCAACTATGTAATCTTCTGCTCGCCAGGCAGGTCTGTGACTATACACAGGAGACAACATGAGTTAGAGTTATGATAATGCAGAACCCAAATATCCATAGCAATACCACGACCACCATTTTCCTTCATTGATTTGTTTGTACATGAAAAAATGTATTTTCCATCAAAGGGCACAAAACATGATTCATCTTAACTCTTTATCTATCATGAGTAAAAAGAGCTAGATGTGCACACCATTTTTAAAGTGTAGCTATTTGAGGAACGGTTTGCAAGGGATTTGATCCTTTTAGGAGCATGTTAGATAGTGAGTTAAGATGGATCTACACTTGTGTTCATAATTATTTTTATTAAAACTATATATATGTTTATGTTTGGTTCTAAATTTTAATTAGAGTGTCATTGTATTTTTTAAATTAATATTTTTTTTAAAGTGACACTTGTAGATTGAGCAAGGAAAGAATTACATATCTCCTTCATAATGTACTATAAAAACTTCATTTATGTGAAATTATGTTTCTAATACACCTCTTTCTATCAAATTAGATATTTTATTGTCAATTTGTCATATGTAAACTTAATATAACCAATGAAAGGATGATGACTTAGTCAACTTTGACCTTTCAATTCGTAAACTTCGATCAATTCTAATCTTGAAGTAATGAACCAAAACTTGAATAACCAATATGGAAAAATCTTGTTAAAAATAATCATTAAAATATCTAATTTAATCATATCCCCAACACACACGTATATAAATTTCATCTTCCTAAACTTGGTCAATGTGTTGTTAAGTTCACATATGACAAATTGACAGTAAAATATCTAATTTGATCCTAAACTTGGTCAATGTGTTCTTAAGTTCACATATGACAAATTGATCATAAAATATCTAATTTGATCATATATATATATATACTTCATCTTCGAAGGATATGGTGGTCCGTTGATCTAAAGACACTCATCTAAAGATATAGAAGGATTCTTAAAAAAGTTAAAACATAAATATTTGATCAAAAATTATGATAAGCAACCTAGTGATAAATGATGGTGCATTTAGGGTTTGTGAGATGGCAGTTTTCTGCAAACTTTCTTGGTTTTTTTCAGTATCTGACACTTTTTTATGAGTTTTTTATGGTCTACTTGGAGTCAAGTTGGTTTTCAGAACCAACCTAGTACCAACCAAGTTAAAAAAAAGTGGGAACTTTTCGTCTTTTTTGTTTTTTCTCGGGGTGGGGTTTGGTTTTCACTCTATTTTTAGTTTTGTTGGTTTTTTCTGCTCTTTCCTTTGTTGGGTTTTTTCTTGTTCTATTGTGGACCACTGTTGGCTCGTACTTGCAGTTTTGGGGACACCTGTTTAGACTATCCCCTGACTGGTGGTGGTTACCCAACCGACTATCTTGGTTTTCTCGATCTCATTATGACTTTTCCTTCAAATTTTCTTTTTGGTGCCTGTGGAGGGGAGGGTTTTGAGTTTTCGGGAGATAGGGTTCCGGTTCTGTAATATTTTGATGGAACTACACAAGTTACGCCTATCAATAAGAGGGAAAAGGCTCGCTACAGGAGGAAGGTGAGAGCCATTAAGGAGAGGGGGGGTTTAGCCCATTACAACATTGACACTGAGACAAACTTAGATAGGATAGAGATTCTATCCTTCAGGGTAGTGGTTGGAAGATTCATGTTCAGCTCAGGAAATAAGTGTGAACTTCTGGAATGGGTGAAGAAAGTATGTATCCCTATTGTTGGCAGTGTCCCTCGGATAAATCTTCTGATAAACGGTTGGATCCTTTTTATTTTCATTAGATATTTTATACTATCAAATTAGATAATTTCACATAATGTACTATCAAATTATGCTTCTAATACACCTATAAAGTCATCATCCTTTCATTGGTTATATTAGATGGAAAGTGCATATCATCTAATACACGTCTTTCTATTTTGAACTGTTATGGTCCCTATCGAGACAGGATTTTTTTTGGGATGCTTTGAAAGAATCTGGAATTCTGAATATTGGCAATCTCATCATTGCAGGCGATTTGAATTTCACTCTATTAGCCTCAGAGATTTGGGGTTATCATGCCAGATTGGATGATCTGGTTGTATATTTCTCAGAATTAATCAAATCTTTTGATTTGGTTGATGTCTTCCCTAGTGTCATGGTCCCTACTTGGACGAATGGTCAAATGGGTACTGAAGGTATTCATAAGAGACTTGGCAAATTTTTGGTTAAAGCTTCCCTCCTAAACTCTTGTCAGAAGTACCGATCTTGGGTGGGAAATTCAAAGTTCCTTGATCACTGGCCGATTTTTCTTCAATTGGGTGAAGTTGCTTTACCTCTAAAGTACTCGTTCAAGCTTAATTGCTCATGGCTAAAAACTGAGGTTTTTTGTTCTATGGTTCGTGACTTCTGGTTGAATTATGTTGTGGAAGAGGAGTTGAATCTTATGGATTCTTTTTGTTTAAAACTAAGGTTTCCAAATGGATTTTTCAACAGAAGAGGAAAGATCAGGGTGAGATTAATGTTTTAGAGGAACAGATACAGTCTTTATAATCCAGAAATTTTATTAACCCTTTAAATTCGGAGTCTTTTGAACTTATTAAATTATTAGAGACAAAGAAAGAAACTCTATTAGCTCAAGAAGAAATGGAGTGGAGGCTTAAGAGTCGAGCTCTGTGGATAGAACTTGGTGATAAAAACACCAGATTTTTCCACTCATTTGCATCTTTCAGAAGAAACAACAATGTGATTTGGGAGATCAACGATGATTAGGGAATTCAGGTTTCGGGTTTCCAAAATCTACAGGAGATGGCAAAAGGTTATTTCAGTAATTTATAATCGGATCCTGTGCATTGTGATCTGAGTGCTCAGCTTAAAGTTACCAGATTATATCCAAAATTTGTTGACACTCATAGTGCCGAGGAACTTGGCAAGGAAGTATCTCTTGATGAAGTTGAAGGAATCCTAAAACTCTTTGCTAAAGATAAGAGTCTAGCTTCGGATGGTTGGACCGTGGAACTGTTCACCCACTTTTTGACATCATGGGAGACGACATTCTGAAAATGGTAGAATTCACCAGGAAGTTTGGAAACATTTCAAGAGCTCTTAATTCTACGTTTTTTACCTTGATCCCTAAATGCTACAATCCTAAATCCTTTGGGGATTTCAGGCCAATTGCATTATGCAATTTGGCGTACAAAGTTACCACCAAGGTTATTGTTAAGCGTTTGAAGCCGATTCTGTCAAAATGGATCTCGAGTGAACAATTTGGTTTTCTACATGATCGTCAGATGCAGGATGCAGTGGGTATCTCTTAGGAACTTCTACACTCTATTAAGCACAATAAGAGAAAAGCTATCCTCCTCAAGATGGATCTGGAAAAAGCATGTGACAAGGTTAATTGGGATTTCTTAAGAATAGTATATTTGATTCAAATTGGGGTCCCTCCCCTGGTTATTAATTGGATTATGGCGAGTGTGATATCAGTGAATATTGCAGTTTTGATTAATGGATCCCCTTCTGGATTCTTCAGCTGCTCCATAGGAATTCGCCAGGGTTTCCCACTATCGCCACTCATCTTTCTGCTGGTGATAGAGGGTCTGAGCAGATTGGTGATAAAAGCCAAAAAATTTGGTGATATATAGGGTATCAAAATCACAAAAGATCTATATCTATCCCACTTATTATTTATGGATGATGTCTTATTAGCAGGGAATGATTCAGTGGTCGAGTGGAACAGTTATAATGAAATCATCAAAACTTTTTGTAGTGCCTCAGGGATGCTGGTTAGTATTTCTAAATCCTACTTTTATCAAAACGGAGTTATTGAATATTTGATGGATGATATTTTGAACATTTTCCTTTTAAGTGCTCAGCCCTGGTTGATGGTTTTAAGTATTTAGGTTACTTTCTAAATCCAAATGGGTATCTTATTAAAGATTGGAACTGGTTACTTAGGAAGGTTGAAGCAAGAATCACACAGTGGACATATAGATTGTTATCTATTGGGGGGGAACTAACCCTTGTTAAAGCTATATTGACCGGTATTCCATCCTACTGGTTTTCCCTTCTTCCTGTTCCTAGATCTATTATCAAATCTTTAAGAAGTTTATTCATCAACTTTATGTGGTCTGGTGGTTTGAACAAACCTAGTTTGGTTATGACTAGTTGGGAAAGAATATCACTTCCAGAAAACGCAGGCGGTTGGGGATTGAAGGATTTGTCCTCTTTTAGCGAATTTCTGTGACTTAAAAGCTTATGGAGAAGCTTGTTTGGGGATACGTTGTGGTCCACTTTCATCCATCAGAAGTATATAAAGGAGAAACTCAGCAATTGGTTTACGAACCCGATTAAGAAAACTAGGAGGGTTTCTCCAATTTGGAATGGCTTTCTGAAGGTATATTGCTGGCTTGCAAAAGACCTTGTTTTCCAGGTCGGTACAGGAACATAAATATTGATTGGGGTGGACCCAATTTTGGGTTTGGATGACACATATTGTCTCTCAAATGAGACTCTGACAACTCTGAGATACTTTGATTTTTATACGCTAAAGAGTATAAAGATTTCTGCTAATGGTGCTTATTGGCTGAGTGCTAAGGACCTTAGCTTGACTGGAGCTGTGGCCATTGAATGGAACATATACACTCTTTCTTTAAATTCAATAGGCTGCAAATTGTCTTTGGAAAATGATAAAATTATTTGGAAAGGTAATGAGAGCTATGGTATCGTGACTGCTAAGTTGGCCTACAAAGCAATCATAAAAAGAAAGTGCATATTCCCAAAACATTGGTGGTATAAGAGAATATGGAAGTGGAAGTTTCCATTAAAATTCAAGTGCTTTTTGTGGTTTGCTTTACAAAATCGTTTGAAGACTTGGGATAATTTAATTTTAAAAGGCTGGTCAGGGCCCAGTTGGTGTGTATTATGCAAAACCTATAATGAAACTTCCAGACACCTCTTGGTTGATTGTGGATTTACTCAAAACCTTTAGAATATGTTTCGCTTGGCTTTCAATATTGATAAGAGATGGGGTAATGGAAATTTTGACTCAAGTCTTCTTTGCTAGATCAGAAACTGTAAAAATTTTGCTACTCTTCGATATTTGTCTCATAGACTATTTGGCTTATCAGAAATCAGACAATTTTTTATGATTACATTCCAAATCTTCAACATGCTTATCCTATGGTTCTCAAGCTTCATCAGACTTATAAACAAGAATCGGAGGTTCAAAAGATTAGGAAAATTGGTCTTTTCTCTCCTCAATTTACAAATCCAGTGATCTTCTTTGATGGAGCAGCTTCAAATGGATTGTGTGCAGCGGGTGGTGTTATTTATCTGAACCCTGATCATTACTTTACCCTTTGTCTCAATTGTGGTAATGGCCCCAACATGAAAGCAGAACTTCTGGCTTTATGGTGTGTCATCAAGGTGGCAAATTGCTTTGGTCTTGTAGATTTAAAGGTTTTTGGTGATTCCAGAGTCACAATTAAATGGACATGTGGTGAGTAAAATTTGAAAGTGTCTTCATTATTCCACTGTTGCAACAGGACAAGACATGAAATCATTCACACAAACTATATCTCCTTCTAGCATATTTATAGGGAACACAATTCCATGGCAGACAAGTTGTCAAAGCAGGCGCTGGATGGTGTAGAAGGTTTTTTAGCTTGGGAAGAATTATTGGATTTTCCTACTAGGATTCAGGAAATCTGTATTTTTTCTGAAAATTTTGAGCTTTTCTGTAGGGCATCATGACTATTCAGTTTTTTGGATATTTTTGGGTCTGATGTTTTTTACCCAAGCTTTTTAGTTCTAGATTGGATATAATAGCCTCTCTGATAGACAATCGGTCACTATATGGTGATTATCGTTGTACTATTTGATTCATGTTAATGAATATCAATGGTATGCTTTTTCCCACTGAAGAAAAAAATATATACTTCATATTCCTAATTAATCAATGTGGTGTTAAGTTCATGAATAACAAATTGATTGAATGAATCGACATTATGACAAAAAAATTACTTTCAACCAAAATGAAATATAATTTAGCGTCGAAAATTGTTAGCTAGTTATAGCTATAGTGTGTGGGCCATTAAAGCCATACAATTGTTTTGGAAATATCATACAAAGACAAACTCTATTTTATATATACAACTTCAATTTTTTGAACTTGTTAAAAGTGTTGATAAATGTGTTATAGCTTTTTTTTTCACACAAAAAAGTGCATACTATTAATACTGGTAATAGTAAAAAGGGGTGTACAAGCACATGCTAAAAGAGAAGTGTCCACAGTAGGCCCAGAGAGGAAACCCAACAAAAGATACACCCGCCAACAAAGGCCAACAAAGTAAAGAAGATTGGCCAAATTACACTGGGCCAATCACTCAAAAACATAAACAGGAGGAACCAGTAGCTAGTAGCAACAACAAAGATCATACAGAAACGACATATATCATAAAAGCATAATGCAAAGCATCGAAAGGATATATAGCTACACCAAGTGGCATAAAGTAGCATAAGGACCCCCGACAAAACCATGCCCGACCAAAAAGAAGCATCCTCCACCAAGGACATCATGAACCTGTAGGAAGAAAAGGAATGGACCATAAAACATCGTCAAGGAGTGTAACCACCGCAGACTCAGAAAAAAGGCAATGAAGACTGATCCAGTAGTTGATTATCAGCCCATTCTTCTAGGAAAATGGTACCCTCTGGAACCAATAAAGCCCGCCTAGACAGATGATCTGCCAAAGAGTTGTGTTCTCTAAACACATGAACAAAAGATATTTGACCAAAACAATTGATCAAGCGTCGAGTATGCCTCAACCATAAGTCTAACTGGATGACCTTCAGGAAGCATTCCAAGCGGGCCCAAGAGATTATGACCTTTGAATCCCCCCACACTAGAAGAAGAGGGATATTGTGAACCGAAGAGATATAAAGAAGAAGCCATAAGGCAATAAGTGCACTCTTGGTATTTGTGCCCATTCCACAATTCATCCAGATATGAAGCAAGTGAGAATCCGAGAAGTATATAACAACCCCAACACCACTGAAACTAGACTCAGATTGTGAAGCCCCGTCGAAGGCGCCCCAAGGAAAGTTGACAACAGCACCAAGAGCAGGTCTAGGAATACGCCAACCAGAAACACCACCCTTCAATAGTAAACCCAAAACCTCACGGTAGCAAGCCACCACCCGACAACAAAGCCAGTGCTCATTAGAAATGGATCCCTAAAAAATGAGTAAATTCCTAGCTCGCCAAATCTCCCAGGCCGTGAAGACCAGCAGAGATATAAAAGACGAACCAACCAAATTCCACTACCGAAAGTTATCCAAAAAAGATGGCAGATTCCAAGGAAGAGAACACTCGATCTCATAATAGACCCCCACCAAACCGATCGGGAGAAAGAATAGTTAAAGAAAAGATGGTCGATAGATTCCTCCGCCAAACTGCACAGAACACAAAGACCAGGACCAGTCAAACCCCGCTTGAGCAAATTATCCCACGTAAGAATGCAATTATCAAAGACTAGCCACATGAAACATTTGAGTTTGAGTGGAATATACAACGACCAAACCAAAACAAACCACCACCGTACCATTCGCAACGGTTGGGAGAACATGGAAGAGTAAGTCGAACAAGCAGTGACCATCCCCCCAGTTGTATCCCATGACCACACCAATCGATCCGGGCATTCCTATAAATGGATATTGAATCTCTTAAGGTACGAGATGTACTGAGTCCATTCCACACACAACGCACCATGAAAGCCCAGCTGCTCAGCACTGATCCAAGAAGTGCGAGCACCATTTGAGAGATAAGTAACAATATGATTGAGAGTGAAGTAGCCTTTTGAACTCAAAGCCAAAATGAGATCAGAAGATAATTTAAAATCTCAAGGACCACCAAGTATAGGATATTCACCCAGTCTTATGTGTCGGCCATTGCCCGGAACCCATGACAGCCAGTTCGCAACAGTCTGAAAGGCCCCCAGCAAACCATTCCACATATTGGAAAACTCCCAGGGTTGTGGCTGACCATAATGAAACCATTGAGAAATCGACAGGTTCTTAATGTACTTGTCTTTGATGATCGAACCCCTAAGGGAGTCCATAGTCAGTGCACGCCACAGACTTTTAGCCTTAAGTGCAATGCCAAAAGCATCCATATTCTTGATGCCCCAACCCCCACATGAAAATGGTTGGGCCAAAACTTACCACCCGACCAAATGGAAACGTCATTTATCCCCACCACCCTCCCAAATGAATTTGAAAGTTCTTTGACGAATCCCAGAGAGAATGACCTTTGGAACTTTGCACATTGAAATCCAATAGACAGCTAAGTTCTGTACAACAGATTTAGCAAGAGTTATGTGCCCCCCTAATGATAACCATTTCCAACACCAGTGACTAATTCTTTTATCAAATCTTTGTAGGATCCATCTCCAATCTTGGATCAGATAACAGTTCGGTTTGATGAAAAAACCCAGGTAAGTAGTGCCCTCCTCCAAACATTTGCAGTTGAAAGGCAAAAGAAGCTTGATTTGGGATAAAAATTCATCCTCCACCTCATAGTAAAGAAGAGTTGATTTTTCATTACTAATAAGCATGCTCGAGGCTTTGCAGAACACATCCAAATTTTTTTTTGTCTCCACCCATTCCGCCAGAGAACCCCCACCATACAACATTACATCATCCACAAATAACGTGTGAGTGACCACAGTGTGTGGCACGGCCAATAAGCCCAGAAGTTTCTGATCATTTCGGCCTCTGATAATGAGCTCATTGAGTCCTTCAATGACCATGATAAAAAGAAGAGGTGAAAGGGGGCATCCCTGCCTTAACCCCCGGGAGCTTTTGAAAAAAACAGATATTGTGCCATTAATGATTACAACAAAACTAACTGAAGACACACATGCCATAACCACTTCATAACCACCCAAGGGAGACCAATTTGTATCAGGATTAATTTTAAAAAAGACTAGTCCATCCGGTCATATGCCTTCACAAGATCTAGTTTCAGCAGGATAGCATTTAAATGTTTTGTCTTGATAGAGTGAAAAGCCTCCTGAGCCACCCCCACAGCATCCAAGATTTGGTGATCATGTCGGAAAACAAATTGTTCTCTTGAAATGAATTTTGATAGCCCTGGTTTCAATCTAACATCAATGATCTTAGCAATGACTTTATAAATTAAATTGCAGAGAGAAAAAGGTCTAAAATCATTGAAACTTTCAGGATGAGAAGACTTTGGAATGAGAGTCACAAAAGTGAAATTGATCGCACCTGATACCGAACCTAACAATCTAGATTCCTCCACCGCCCTTAAAATATCCAAACCCATGATATCAAAGAAATGAAGAAATAATTCCACGGAGCACCCATCCAGTCCCAAACTTTTATCTTTGGCAAAACCATTGAGGACAATTGCAATAAACATTGCACATCTTACATAAAAATATTGTACGCTTCAATAATGTTTCTTACATGCCTTGGACTCTTTCCATTCTTAAGAGAAAACATGTACTTTTAATCGAGATTTTTTATTTCTCAAAAAAACCCAAAATTTCCCCTTCTGACCAACTTCATACTTGATCTTATAATTATGCATGTTTGCCTTTTGAGATATCTCATAAAAAGTTTCCCATATGGGAAATAGTCCAAACAACTTGAATGAGACAATAATGTTAATGATGGAACCATAATGCTCCAACTTTAAGTTGGTGATTCCGAAAAGGGTAAGGGGCAATGATCAACTAAGTCCATGATGGAAGGACCCATGCTAAAGAGGAGATGAATGTGTTATTTAATTGTGTAAGGCCCAAGGGAAGTGAATTCAATAATAACAATAGAGTGCAACTGGAAGATGGTTGGCGTGGCATGCACCGAACCTATCGCTTTCCATGATGACAGCATGTCATCATTTATGAAAAAGAAACCAACATGATATCCCACTCGAATCTTGATCTCCAACGATTGCAAGTTGCGCTGATTTCCATCACGTGATTAATGTACTTCCCACCGTGTAACCTGAGTTGGTAGTAAAATGTCTCTTTTTTTTGTTAAAATTTTGATTGGAACTTTGCAAAAATGTTAGGCATAAATTTCGTTGCCATCAAAAAATAGAGTTCATTGCAATCTAAATTTTATGTAGAATAATGTTATTAGTTATTTTGTCAAACTTTTAAATAGATTTATAAGTTTGTTACATAGCTATAAGCATGGTTGAAATTTGATGTTTTACTTTGCACGACAAGAAATGTATGTTTATACGACGTTTTAATTTTAACATTGTCATTTATTTGACGTTTAAATATTAATTTTACCGTAATAATAATAGTTTTTTTTTAAATAACATTTATAATAATATACTAAATATTGAATTCTCATATCTTACATCAAATAACAAAAATAAAATGTTTAAAAAATATAATAAACATAATGATTAAACCAATTACTCACAATGACAAAGAAGGTCTATCTTGAAAACCTTTAAATATGATTCTTCACAAGTAATACAATTGGTCATTACCATGGGCCACCAAATACCATGGGCCCAAAAAACATGACCAAAACCATGACAAAAGTCAAAATTTCCATATTAGGAATGTATATCTATCACTATTACTAATTAGTTAATAGTAATTAAATGTATTATTACATTTAATTACATGCAATTAATAAATGTAACTTTTATTATTATTAATTAGTAATTAATATTACTAATATAATTACTATTAGTAACTAAAAGTAATAGATAACATATATATATGCTTGGAATATAGATATTAATGACATGTAAAAATAAAATGCACTTCAAAATGACGGGTGAAATTAAAATTCACACTTCGTTAATGACATTTAATTTTATGAAGTGGCAGTGTTTTGACGTGTAAAATGGCAAATGACAACCAATGTTTATGTGTTTTTGTCCAAATATTTAAACTTTTATTTTGGAAAACGAAAAAACTCTCTCTTTGATTTTGTTTGATTTATTTTTTTTTCACACCGAAAAAAACCTTTTATATATAGAGAAGTTGTGTCTAATAATACAACAAGTAACCGATTCTGTGGGTTGCAGGCTTTCTCAATGCAGGGATGTTTTAAAATCATCTCGGGTGAAATTACAGCAAAAACTGCCTACAAGGTTATTATAAACTTTTGTCCACAGCAATGGTGGTTCAAAAAACTGTGGAATTGGAAGATTCCTGTAAAATTTAAATGCTTTGGATGGTTCACTCTGAAGGGAAAGTTAAAAACGTGGGACGCTGTGGTCAGAATGGGATGGATTGGTCCAAACAGGTGTTCTTTGTGTAATTCTGATGTTGAATCTACAAACCATCTTCTTGTTGCATGCAAGTTCACTCGAGATATTTGGAAAATTGTATGCTCTGCCTTAAATATCTCTCAGGTTTGGGGGCTGGATAATTTTGATCTATGCTTTATTCAGTGGTTTAGGGATTATAAAGCCCATTCCCTGTTGCCTGTGTTTATTTCTTGGGTCATTTGGTATACCAAAAATAAAGTTGTTTTTGAGGATTTGATTCCTGATGCTTTGAATGTGGCTGATCAAATTCTAAATATTTATAAGTCCATCTTCAGGGAACAAAAGCCATTAGTGATCAAACGAATAGGAGCCTTTGATCCTTAGTTTAATTGTCCTATTTTATTTTTTGATGGGGTTGCACAAGATGGTATTTGTGTTGCTGGGGGAGCTATATTCTTAAATGATTCTCATTTATTTTCATTAAGGCTCAATTGTGGAAATGGGACAAACATGAAGTCTGAACTCCTTGCTTTGTGGTGTGTTCTAAAAGTGGCTAGTCTTTTCGGAATTGATGATTTGAATATTTTTGGGGACTCTAGGTGTAACATACCATTTTTGCTAAAGGACATTTTATGTTAACTTTTATTGTAAAGTTTTTATGTTGGACAAGTGTCCAAGGATGACTGTAATTTGCACAATATTTTATTATTTAATAAACTAAATAGGAAACAAACACCTAAGGAGATTGTTGAAAGAGTGTTTACTGACCCACTAGGTGGAATGGAATCTGTGGTAGAAGGCAATGGACAAATGGCAGCATCATGATTCAACTAACTAGCTGTTGGTATGGGACAACTCCCTTGAAATGTGGTCATAGTGCCTTGGAAGGTGGGATTGGAGCTTGAAGCTCATTTATTCTAAAACTGACCACTCAAGACCTAGGCAATCTTTAAAAGAGTCATTGAATTGTGAACTAAGGTTCATCAGTTTTCCTGACAAGGAAATTTACCTTGGGGTTTTGATGTGCTTGCACCTAAGAGATTCAATGAGGGGATATGCTGAGTTTTTTTTATCATGGAGTAAGTCTGCCTCTTATACTGTTGAGTGCAGAGTTATACTATTGAGTGTGACGGGCCTTGGATTTAGCATATTTTACCACCATTTCACCTTATTTATAAGTCCTTTTGCCTATCCATATTCATGCATTAATCCTTTCTTGCGCTCATATCCAGGTTTTTATGTTCAAGTAATTTTTCCATTACATGTCTTAGTATTTCATTTGATTTTTTACTAACATTGAGGGAATTAGTGTACTATGTATTTGCTTTAAATATTGAATCAATTGTTGGAAGCAACTACAACATATTTGAGAGAATTCTGTAGCAGTGCAGAACATTTGTTGTGGAACTATGGAAACTCTACAGGCATTCTGCAGCATTACGGAAACTCTATCTGTAGCATTACAGAAACTCTACAGGCATTTGCAGCATTACAGAAACTCTATTTGCAGCATTACAAAAACTCTATCTGCAGCATTATGGAAACTCTACAGGTATCTGCAGCATTACGGAAACTCTATCTGCCGCATTACAGAAAGTCAATAATTCAAATTTTACCTTCAACCACCAACTTTGGAGAAAGATATTCATTAGGAGTAATGGATTTTTATAAATCCATTATTTCTATTATTCTTATATGTCTCAAATCATGATGTTAAATTAAAGTTGGTAAATAGAGGTGGATATGAGTGCATATTTGGCTTATTCACAAAGATTTGAAGATCTCTATCAAATATATGATGGACCTAAGAAGTCAAAAGTTGTTAAGAGACATTTGGGATGAGTTTTAACTATTTTATTATAGCCTCTATCCCTAAATTCGATTTTGACTTCAAAGGTATTCTAAATAGCATGTAGTTAGTAATGATCTTGGATTAGTTTTGAAATCCAAACTTTTAGGAATTTGTTGAGGATATTTTGGATCCTCATTTATTATTTGTTATGGAGAAATCATGTATAAATAAGAGTTCTTTCTCCATTCTATGGGGGGGGACTCTTAGAGAAAGAGTCCAATTGATAATGGAATAAAGCTATACTCTCATTTTGATTCAATTAGATCTTAGTTTTATAATTTCTTTTGCAATATGATTTTATTTATTTTATGTTGATGTAGTTGTACTTTATTGCTTGGTTGTGATTTCTTATGAAGTGTGAATTTTATTTCTGCAATTTTATTTCAATGCATAGATAGAGATTTAATCGTTTATTTTACAATCATTGAGCTTAATGCAATAATGTTATTTACTCCATTGGATCATAAACAGTAACTTGTATTTGGCAATGATAGCTTTTAGATTTTATTTCTGCAAATTACCTTTCTGTCAAAAGTGTGTTGTGAACTTAGATTTAGAATTTATTTTCTTACGCATTGTGAACATAGTATTACAATTTACTTTTGCCGCAAAGTGTGATGTAGTTCTAGGATTTACTTTTCTGCAGAGTGTGAATGTAGTTTTAGAATTTACTTTCAAGTGTGAATTTAATTTTAGCATTTACTTTCATGTCGAGTGATTTACTTTCATTGCAATTTAGTTTCAATAGTTGTTTAGATGGCTAGTTCATTGCCAAAACAATGTAACTGCTCATATCATTGTTTGTAAGTAAGGTTATTGAACTACAACTTCAAATAGGTAAACCATTGTAAGAGGAGATTGTGGTTTGTACATACAGTGCATGGTAACTCGCAAGTCCTTAACGAATCCTGGGTTGACAATTAATGTACACTTCTTAGTTGTTTTCTAGGTAATTAAAAGGCAATTAAAAAGCTTGTCATTTTGGCGCCGTTGCCGGGGAGTTACCACAACCATTGTCGTTTTTGCTTGAGTAAATTTTCATTTGGTAGTGAGCTATTCGTTTTTTTCATTATACATGCATATGTTTTTGTTTGAAGGATGGAGGTGTAGAGATAAGTAAGACGCAAAGATGACCTCACTATAGCATTGCTATAGTGTAATAACCAGCCGCAAGTCTTTGCAAATCTGAACCATGTTAATAATTTATGCAATAGAAGTAGATTTGTTTATGCCTTCTATTTTCATGAATAAAATCAAAGATTCAAGATGATGATTATGTGGTGCAGTAAGAGCCACACATATTACTAATTTGTCTTTTGCAGAAAGCTTGGAAAGAGGAATGAGGCTTGGCGAATGAAGATTTTATTGAAGGATTCAAGAGGATTCGAGGGGAAGCCATTGAAGAAAGAGTACACGAGACTCAAAAATTTCAAAAGGGGTATGTAATATGTTATTCAATTCATAAAAATACATCATTTAGCACTAAAATACAATATTTGAAGTTTGAATATAATCATTTATTCATATCTTGCAAATTTTTCAATTTTTGAGGATCTGTAGCTCAACTGCGGAACCTTAAAAAAACATAGGGATTGTTGATTTTATTTGTTATTTGATGTATTACATTGAAATTATATCCATGCAAACATTCACTTCCATCTAAATCGTCATTTTAGTGAAAAATTGGCTATTTGGGCATTTTGGCATGTTGGGCTTACTAAAAACGCGGTCAGGACAGTCATGTTTTGAGAGACCATATGGACACATTTTTAAAACATGTTTCTATTCAAAGTAGTCCTTGGAATCTAGTTTCTAACGCAATTTAAATTTTTCAATTTGGATATCAAACGAAAAAGTTATGGTCAAAATACTGACTGGGTGTAGGGTAAACAGCTCAAGAACATGGTTGGCACAGTCAATTTTTGGGTGCCCAAATGGATGAATTTTTTAAACCTGTTTCTAAGGAATATTCTCCTATGAATTTAGTTTACAACATAATTTGAATCATTTAAATCCGATATCATACGAGGAATTTATGCCCAAAATACTAACTGTTTGTCATAAATCAACACTCCCTGAACTCTGTCTCATAGGCTGTTCTTTGGCATATTCGATCCATCAATTCTTATTGAATTAAAAACCTGTTTCTATTGGAGGTACATATGAGAATCTAATTTAACCTCCAAGTGGAATCGAGTCAATCTGTCAACAAACGAAAAAGTTATGCTCAAATCACTGACTGTTGGTTTAGGCTGAAAATTGCAACCAATCTGTCTTACATGATGTTCTTTAGCAGATTTGGAGTGCCATATTAATGCATTTTCAAAACTTGTTTCTACTAGAGTTATCCCTCTGAATCCACTTCCTTTCAGCTTTGGAATCACTCAAATCGGTTGTGAAACGAAGAAGTTATTAGCAAAATACCGTTGGGTTGTATAAGGTGGCCACCGCTCTCCAACAGGTAAAAAAAAAAGTGAATTTTTGTTTTTCTTGGATTTGTTTTATAAGAATGTGTTGTATTTGTCTTACATATGTTTGGGATTAAGAGAGACTGATCAACTCTCTTCTTCCATGAGCTCACATTTTATTGCAGCTAAGTGCCATTTTTTTTTGCAGGTCCTTGGAAGATTAAAAGAAGGTTAATCTATGGATGAAGTGATTCATGAAGACCAAATTTAATGCTGATGGGAATTCTCTCCAAACATCCAACAATGAAGATTCATTAGCATGCTATGTGCTACTTTTGAAGCTCAAGGTCCTAGAAGCCTAATCCAGTAGTGTTTCACCGAAAGACAACAACCAGAAGACTTTTTATCAAAGATGGCGGATGGATCCAGAATGAGGCATATGAAGAATTGATTTGAAGAATTTGAAGACTAATGTTCCAAAGGTCAACTTCCACTACCATATTCCCATTTCCACGACCCCTATTTTTATAAAGAATCCTTTCATAAGACCTAAGATTCATCATGCTCATTCACTAGCGCCATGGTATGCTCATGTATTTCATTTTTCCCATACATGCATGCTGAAGTTAATACATCTTTCATTTCTTCATGTTGTTGATAATATTTTCTCATGAACATCATCTATATCACCACTATCATCAGATAGACTTCATCCCCCCCACCATTCCATTTCTCCCATGACTTTCTGCTACATTCATCCCTAACCCACACAATAAAGCAGCTTGGCTCACTTACAATGTCAAGCTCCCTCACCTCCCTACCCCCTTTCCAAATAAAATTTGATGGTGAAAACTTGTTTCAGGCGCCATTAAACCTTGGAATGCTTGAAAACCAGCTCGCTGGTGGGCATTCCTATGGAATAAAAAGTTTCTAATTGTGAAAAACGTCTGGGCGCAATCAAACAGATCTTGTCTGAAAACCAGCTTGATGGCGGAGAAGGCTTGCAAATAAGTAAGAAATAAAGTATTCCATCATGCTCTTTAAATAAAGTTTCCAAGATTTGCTACTACATCAGAAGATCATTTTTCAGCTCCAAATCCAAGCTCCGGATTTCGCATTGCTCTTTCTTTTCAGTTTCTACACCATTGTGGACCACATCAGATCTCATGCTTCTCAGGATGTTGCTGCACATTTCATGATATTCATAGGTAGGTACAGGTATGCTTATTTTCTTTATTGTTAGTCAAGTTCATTGAATGCTATAGATTTGTATTTGGAAAATCGCTTGAGCCTTTATCACTACGTCCTCCTATATTTCTAAGAGTAGTAGAAGCTTTCAGTTTGGGGGAAGGGGCGCACCATTACCTACCATGACCACACCATTACTCTTACATTACTTGTCATCATTCTTCTCCATCCTCTACCATCCTTTCTCAACCCAAACCTTCATCCTTCCATTTAAGCATTATCTCATCTTTACTTCCTTAGCTAAGTCCACTCCGACATCTCCTAGCACCCAAGCATAAAATGATGTTGCTACATAAGCCCTATTGTTGTCACACAAGAACCAACAATAGGAAGCCCTACTACTGCCACACAAGAACCAGTAGTAAGGAGAGATGGACAACCGATGCACATGCACAAGCCAAAGAAACTATTGGAAGAAGAAGTCTTACTGTTGTCACACAAGAACCAACAGTAAGAAAAAAGGGAAGCAACTCATATACGAGCCAAGGCCATCACTAGAAAGGATGTGCTACTCCACAAGAACCTACAGTAAAATAAGCTACTATAGAATCCATTCCTACATAAGAAGTTCATTGTCCTACAACAAGGAGGCAAACAAAGTTATGAGTTCATTTATGGGTGCATAATTGGTTCACATCTTTAAAGAATGCAAATCAAGCCGAGAGCTATTAAGGCCACATTACATATGATTGCAGAAGAGAACATAAATGGCAGGGGTTGTGGAAGAGATGTTTATTTGTCGATCATCATGGTTTGAAAATTTAAATGAAAAAAACTAGAGCATTTATCTCTCTAAAAATTGGGTTTATTGATTCTTCTATCTCCCGTAGTTGGCCTTTTTTTTTATACAGAACATCTACATGCTGTTGCAAGACATATACATATTGCTATAGAACATCTACCCAATATTGTTGATGATCAATAGTACATAAAAATTCATTCGCAGGTTGATCATGACCTCCATAGTACGTAAAAGAACTGTGTTTCTCTTATCAACTCTGAATCATACATGTGGCAGTGCTCATTTGGTCAAAAATATACCTCAATGATCTGCTCAGTGCTTTCATTGTTTGTTCTATTTCTTGCTATTTTTTGAAGTGCTGCCCTTGTTCTTTATGGCCATTTTATTGTTGGACTCTTATCAAGAAGCTGATGTCACAAATGAGTAATAACATGCTCAAGAAGGAATTGATTTCTCGGAAGAATACCCCATTGTAAGAGTTGGTTGAGCAAATCCAAGTGCAAGACTGTGTTCGAGACGAACATTTCTCAGTAAATGAAAAACATTTTGACAACTAATGCATTTTCTGATGTTTCCCATCACAATTCAATAGTGTTTTTTGTTGGAAATGGGCATTGATATTACAACAGAAGATTCTTGTCCCCAGATTTCTGTCAATAACACAGATTTATCCATGCAATTTTTTTTTCCCAATGGCTGATTTACTCTTCAATTTGGGGAGAAGACTGTGTGGACAAACAGAAGCACATGAATTTTGTGAAGCATGTGGATAGTCCTGTAGCAGCATTTCAAGATCTGAAGTGCATGAGTGGAGGAGAGCAGAAGACTGGAATTGCATAGCACATTACAATCTAGTGATCTCTACAAACATAAGAAAAGAGCAGTTGGAAGTCCTTTTATGCATAGTTCATAAGGAAATATAATAAGGCATGAGGACATGCCTTATCTTCAGTTTTGGGGAGGACAGGGTCATTGCCATTATTTGCAGCAATTACATCAGTCTAGGTAATTCTCTTCACCTCATATATCAAGAGTTTACAAGATTTACATGACTTTCAAAGTTTGAAGCAACACTGTTTCTTTTAAATGAAAATGAATCTCCATGCATAATCATACAGTTGAATTAGAAAACTATGGAGGAGACTCTGTTTCGATTCATGTATAATCATTTCAAGTCTTCACACAAATCATTTGGCAAATGTATGTACAGCAGTGAGACATTTTTATGGCAGCCTAAAGTGCAAAAATTGAATTGACAATATCTCCCAAACGGTGAATTGGTTTTTCGTGAAACTTGGTGGAGACAATATCTCCCAAAGGGTAAGAAGAATAAATACACCAAGTTTTAGCTCAATCCAATGCACAATTTTCGAGAAATCAAGCATAGTCACCTACAACCATTTTCTCATTTTCTCAAAAATCGTGATGTGGGTTTCTCCAATTTTTGGCTGGGAGAAGCATAATGGCATTCCTAACACCCCTGCCAAGTTTGAAAAAAACCCAGTTTGTATTTTTCGAGAAATCAAGCATAGTCACCTACAACTATTTTCTCGAAAACCGTGATGTGGGTTTCTCCAATTTTTGACTGGGAAAAGCATAATGGCATTCCTAACATCCTTGCAAAGTTTGGTAAAAGCCCAATTCATATTTTTGGAAAAAACACATTTTTTGTGAAAGTTGCAAATTGCCAAGTTAGTGGCTACAAAATATATATTTTTGCATTTTTGCATTGAAAATATTAAGTTGGCATGGAGGATTGTTCAGGATGAAATTTCATGCCTCTTGATGATCAGATACATTGGTGGTGGCTTGTTGACAATGAATTTTGAGACTTGCATTAAAAATGAACATCATTCAGCTTGGTTGACACAGGGTTGCATGAGGATATGCAACATTTTCAGTTTGGGGGAGATGACAGGCCTTGGATTTAACATATTTTTACCACCATTTCACCTTATTTATAAGTCCTTTTGCCTATCCATATTCATGCATTAATCCTTTCTTACGCTCATATCCAGGTTTTTATGCTCAAGTAATTTTTCCATTACATGTCTTAGTATTTCATTTGATTTTTTACTAACATTGAGGGAATTAGTGTACTATGTATTTGCTTTAAATATTGAATCAATTGTTGGAAGCAGCTACAACATATTTGAGGGAATTTTATAGCAGTGCAGAACATTTGTTGTGGAACTATGGAAACTCTAAAGGCATTCTGTAGCATTACGGAAACTCTATCTGCAGCATTACAGAAACTCTACAGGCATTTGCAGCATTACATAAACTCTATCTACAGCATTACGGAAACTCTACAGGTATCTGCAGCATTACGGAAACTCTATCTGCAGCATTACAGAAAGTCAATAATTCAAATTTTACCTTCAACCACCAACTTTGGAGAAATATATTAATTAGGAGTAATGGATTTTTATAAATCCATTATTTCTATTATTCTTATATGTCTCAAATCATGATGTTAAATTAAAGTTGGTAAATGGAGGTGGATATGAGTGCATATTTGGCTTATTCACAAAGATTTGAAGATCTCTATCAAATATATGATGGACCTAAGAAGTCAAAAGTTGTTAAGAGACATTTGGGATGAGTTTTGACTATTTTATTATAGCCTCTATCCCTAAATTCGAATTTGACTTCAAAGGTATTCTAAATAGCATGTAGTTAGTAATGATCTTGGATTAGTTTTGAGATCCAAACTTTTAGGAATTTGTTGAGGATATTTTGGATCCTCATTTATTATTTGTTATGGAGAAATCACGTATAAATAAGAGTTCTTTCTCCATTCTATGGGGGGGACTCTTAGAGCAACAATCAATTGATGATGGAATAAAGCTATACTCTCATTTTGATTCAATTAGATAGATCTTAGTTTTATAATTTTTTTTGCAATATGATTTTATTTATTTTATGTTGATGTAGTTGTACTTCATTGCTTAGTTGTGATTTCTTATGAAGTGTGAATTTTATTTCTGCAATTTGATTTCAATGCATAGATAGAGATTTAATCGTTTATTTTACAATCATTGAGCTTAATGCAATAATGTTATTTACTCCATTGGATCATAGACAGTAACTTGTATTTGGCAATAATAGCTTTTAGATTTTATTTCTGCAAATTACCTTTCTGTCAAAAGTGTGTTGTGAACTTAGATTTAGAATTTATTTTCTTGCACAGTGTGAACGTAGTATTACAATTTATTTTTTCTGCAAAGTGTGATGTAGTTTTAGGATTTACTTTTCTGCAAAGTGTGAATGTAGTTTTATAATTTACTTTCAAGTGTGAATTTAATTTTAGCATTTACTTTCATGTCGTGTGATTTACTTTCATTGCAATTTAGTTTCAATAGTTGTTTAGATGGCTAGTTCCTTGCCAAGACAATGTAACTGCTCATACCATTGTTTGTAAGTAAGGTTATTGAACTACAACTTCAAGTAGGTAAACCATTGTAAGAGGAGATTGTGGTTTGTACATACAGTGCACGGTAACTCGCAAATTCTTAACGAAACCTAGGTTGAAAATTAATGTACACTTCTTAGTTGTTTTCTAAGTAATTAGAAGGCAATTAAAAAGCCCATCAGAGTGCTGAAGCTATAGTATTGAGTGCTGAAGATATTCTACCGAGTGCTGAAGTTGAATGCCTTACTTCTACCTAGTGATTTAGTGAACAGGCTCGGGGGTCCAAAGGAGGCAAGTAAATTGGTTGCTTCTTCTGGAGAAGGTTGGGAGGAACAGACCTCCTTGGGTGTTTGTCGGCCCTATCTTCATTTTGAGGTTCTACTGTCTTTTTCTAGTTCTAAGTAGTTAAAGTTCTATCTGTACTTATTGATTTACTGTTTTCAAAGATATTATTGAACAAATACATTTATTTTAGTTTCTAAGTCAATTAGGATTTTGTATAGTACTGATTATGAATATTGAATTGAAAAAAATATTTCTCTGCATTTTTCCCCATGCTAATGGATCTACATCGGACTCTAGTACAGAGAAGAGATTAAGGTAGATAAATTGATAGGCATATTGCCAGATGAATGAGAAGATCAATACTGTTGTTTTTCATTAAGTTTTTCCTACCATTAATATTCTGTATTGAATAATATAATTCTATGTCCTTCTTTTATCATTCTTTCTTCGGTTTAATGTTTTTAAAAAAATTTACTGTATTTTTTTCACCAGACTGTATTGAAAATAACAGCTGCAAAAACATTTATCTTCTTGTTACACAGTATTTAAGAAAACAAAACAGCTGCAAAAACATTTATCTTCCTGTTACACAGTATTTAGGAAAACATAACAGCTGCAAAATTAATAGCATCAACAAGCATAATATTATATTCCTATTCTGACAGTAATAGATTTGTCTAGGGTTTACGTTATTTTCATGTTATTTCCTAACCTTTCCAACAGTTTCTATTTCCCTTTCCTTTATAATAATTTATGCAATAATATTCTTAGCATTTATCAGTTAAAATAGGAAAACAAGAGTAGGTCAAACTCTTAAACACATATCAGCAAAAACTCATAAACATTTTATTTCAGTTTCGCCCAACGTTTCTAAACATTCGACTAAAACCCTAACACTTTAACATTCTTTTCACCAACATTTTTTTTAAACAACAGAGCTATTATTTACATCTTTAAATAGTATCAAAGATTTGAAATCGCATTTATTTTTATGGTCATTTGACCAAGGGTCAATACCCTCTCAGCGAAAATCCTTCGCACTTATTCCAATAAAGATCGACGCAAATACAAATCCTTTCATTAGGATGGAATCATCGATTTAAAAATAAACCATTTTATTTCACAATTGATAGAAACCAGAAACACCCTTCATAAGTATTCGTTACAGCTTCAAGTTGGAACAACTATCCTAATGAGTGGCCAAGCCACTTAGTTATTTTTCTTTTAACTATCTTTTAAAACTTCAGAATTATCAAAGAACGCGTAGATTAGATCCGTAGACATTTCAACCAGACAGCCTATGGCTCTCAGCTGTCCGATAATGCTAAAGTATTAAATCAAAATCACATTTTAAATTGTAAACACAGGACTGTACATTCTATTGTTTCAAAATCGCAACACTGTATATTTTTTTTATGTAATACATCCGAGGGTTCATCCCTTAAGTCGATACATTTAAACAAAAACACGGTTAGGCCGGGTTGCAAAACAAATTGAGGAATTCATCCTCTGTCCTAAGAACTTAACATTATATATTATTACTTTTAAACTAAAACGATGCCAGGAACTAGCACCAGGTTTTGACGAGCAGCGATACTGACAAGCTATGCCAAGAGAATCTACAGGGAGTTGCACCATTGAGGCTTACCAGGTGGAGCGAGCTATTATCTTCCCACCAAACATTCGACTCTACAAATCCTTAACCCCGTCAATGCCTTCCATAGCAACGTCAAGAGGTTAAAACTCAAAACAAGAAAATGCACAAGTTTAACTTAAACTTTATAAATAATTCTTCACCGAAGTCGAACACATTACCTTGCTTTCAGAAATAAGAAGTTGGAATGCCAATAACAAAGAGATCATAATCCATCTAACAGCCGTAGCAGAGAAAGCTTTCAGACACCATGATTTCACCATTTCATCTCATTCAAAGACCATTGGTTCAAAACTGAACCGTAAACACAACAGAAAAACCCTGAGACAACCTTCTATAAGAGTGCACAAAGAATGCTACTGGTGATCAACACTCGAGCTCCTTTTTAAAAACCTGAAACCATCAACATTTTAAACCATATATCTCAGCATCGAACCCGAGGAAGAAGTCCTTAGACGTCCAGGTATCAAACCCTACAACTACGCGGCCGGTTGGCCTCTCTCCAAGCCCAGTTTCTCCAAATGAATGCCAAGGAGTAATACGAGCGAAGGTATAGTATGAGCAGTTAGGTCAAAACCCAAACCCGAGGACAGAACCAGATCAACGGAGGTGATTGAGCCAGTTATGAATCACGAAGTCCAAAGCATCGGTACTTACAAAGCTTCATTAATAACTCCATTAATGCATAGTCCATCTCGGTGGAGATTTATCAAGTTACTATCACACAACTCAGAAAAATCATCGGTGTTCCGCACAAGACTTCACGTGGAATCTACCACTTGGATAGCCAACGGGACATTCCACTAAAGGAGTGGATGGGAGCATTAAAAGCTCAGTTCAGACACATTATCAACAACCCACGAAGGATTGCAGAGCAGTAAAGACCCGTCATTTCCATTAACGCTGCATTGGCGCAATTTTTCATAGAGTTAATAATCCACGTTAACAAAGGTTATTGTAGTTATTGCATAGTATTATATCTAAGGTTGCATTACATTATTTCATATCATTCCAATGCATAGTTCACAATCATATAATTGTTTCATACGATGCATAGGTCGCAATTGTACATATAACACATGGTAGATGCACTATGGGTAATATATGGTAGTGGCATTAGAAATAGAATCCAATAAATAAGCATCGTATCACTTTTTGATATTTCTAAACCCGCACTATATCGATACCCTATTGTAATGACTAGTAGAGATATTTAAATAAAGAAACATTTAGTTAAAAAATGCATAGTCAACATGTATACGATGCTTATGGTCCCATTTGTAAATAGGTCGTGTTTATATAGCATGGTTTTCGACATATAATTTAGGGATCATTACTATGTGCATTGTAATATAATGGATGCATTATGTCAAACTTTGTTTGCGATAGTAAGAAAATTTCTATATATTGGTACTTGAAATATAAAAGTTATCTAACCCTTGCAGGTATTAGAATAGAATGCAACACATGCTTCCATAACTTGAATCAACATAAAAGTTGGAGTACCCGCATATCAAGTATTCTTGATATGTTATTATTGCATTATAGGTATTACAATAGAAGGAAACTCATGTTTTATTTTTATATGGATCGTGTACGGTTGCATCATTGCATACCCTCAGTAACCTCCATGCACATTAATACACATAACTATCTTAATGTATTGACGGCTAGCTGAAACATATTTCAATTGCTTGAAGTACTTGGATCGTCTTAATACCTTACCTGCGAATCTGCGAAAAGAAAACAGGTTCCATGCTTTAGCTATCAAAGCTAAGTAAACCTCAGGGCACCCCATAGGAACCCCTTCATCAACATTCAAACATAAAAGTCAGTATTTATCGCAAAAACTGTATCGCATGAGAATTTAAATACTGTTTGTAGAATTATATTTTAATGAACTATTGTTTTATTATGTTTAAGAATTATGAAGTGTCACTTTGTTAAACTGCTGTTAGTTAAATGGTTAACAAACATTCTATTTCCGCAGTCAGCATTTTTAGTAATTAATGCTACTTTTAAAATTTTAAATTTTTAGTGAATTTTCGGGATGTTACACTAGGGTCACCATCAAATGGGCGCAAGGTGAATATAATCTCAAAGTTTTATCTCTTATTCACTGGTGCATCAGGATCAAAGCAGCTATCAAACTTTTCATAAACATATCTTTCAAGCACATTTATAGGCAACACAATCATCTGGCTGATAAACTTTCAAAGCAAGCTTTAAGCGGGGCATTTGGTATTCTAATCTGTGAAGAATCACTAAATTCTCTGGTTCTGAAGTATGGATCTATGAATATTTTTTAGTAACTGTCTTTTCTGGTGATATTACGGTTATGTAATTTTTGGATAGTTATAAGTTTTTGTCTTAGGATTGGCTGAATCCCTTTGTGATGATCAGTAGTTCTCCTTTTTGATACATGTTTCTGAGACTAGTGGGCATGTCTTTCTGCCCCTGTTCAGTTAAGTCTTTGAAGTCATGTAAAAATCATGTACCTTTTGATTCGAATGAATAGCATTGGTACGTTTTTTTTCTACTGGAAAAAAAAGTGACCGACCTACTTTAAGAGCAAGCCACGCTATCTTTCGTAAGAATAGATTGTCCGCTACATGCTGACACTAGAATTTCATTTATCGTGGCATGGTTAAAACCATTGAGAGAAATCTTGTACTAATTATGATAGTTTATTAGTGTTCTAAGTATCTAGATTCTTTTTAAACTCCATGCTTCTAGTGGTGATGTTCATTACACGTAAATGTAAAACAAAATTCTACATAATCATTCTAAGAGTACTCTATGCTTGTGGCGATATTCATTTTTTATTCATAAAATGTAAAATAAGATTGAATAGGTTAAACCCTACATTGATTATTGTTATTATTATAAACTCTATGTTTGTGAATCCAAACATGGTATGCCACTTCGAAGATAATGTTATTATTATAAACTCTATGTTCGTGAATCCAAACCTGGTATGCCACTTCGAAGATATTCCGGGGAAGAAATTTAAAAAATATTCCGGGGCTGGTGGCTTGGACACTATGGAATATTCGCAATCTTGCCTTGTTTCATAATACTACTCCCTCAGAAAATCAGGCTTTTTACAAGTTCTGGAGTCTTTATCAATCATTTAAAAATGATCAAATTACAAGTCGGAATCCAGAAAGAGGTATTAAATTGAATTTTGACTGTTCAAAGTCTGCAGTTGGTTTTTTTTATGGGGCCTCGGCAGAAAAGTATTATGGAGCTGGTTTTTTCATCAAATGTGGAGAAGATCTTTTCTAGCCAGCAAAGAAACCTCAGCACAACCAGGCACCTTAACACCCCCAACCGAAAGCCCCAAGGTAGGATTGAGTATACTTTCAGTAACCGAAGTATCCACAAAAGTCCCAAAAACCCTAGACAGATATTTGGGTGAAAAAGTATCATAAAAATATGGAAAAAGGAATTTGAGCTTACCCTCAAAAGATGTAGGAGCAATATCCAAACTCCCCAAAGAATTTCCATTAGAAAAATCACCAGTCTCCTTGACAATCTATGCATCCAAATGGTTCACAGTCAGATCAGCAGAATCCACAAGTTCCCGTTGATAGTTGGCACAAAGATGACTTGCCTCCCCACATAAATGGCATCTGAACGATATCCCCCAATAGTCAAGGGGTTGAGAGAGCCGTTTATGCCCCCAGTTGATAGTAACCTCCGCAGGAAGACCCAAGTCTGCATCAATCTCATTAAGGACCCATGTCGTCCGTTTATCCTCATGATAAATGGATTTTTCATGAAAGTAGATGAACCGCCCAATCTGGTTAGCCAAAGAAACAAAGATATCCACAGACCAAAGTTCTAGGGGGAACCCTTTGAGCATAACCCAAAAATGAGTCTTCATCAGCTTCACCGTACGAGGATTAAAGTCTGGGTTCCATCTTTGTAGACAAAGAGACCCTCGCCCAAAAACCCAAGTCCGGTTCAAAATCAAGTCCGCATGTTCAAAATCCAAAAAATGAAACACAACCCACTTATTCACCAGGATATGAATACAAGGGAAATAATGCAAAAGAGGTTTCCAAAACTCCAAAACCCACTTTAGTAATGTTGCCATGCAGACCGGAATAAAACAAACTTTCCCCACCAAAGCCCTAGCAGAAAGACTAAGGACCATATCCATCTAAATATCTCTGCCGACCATCATCTCGGGAACATCCTTACGAAGTTTATATAACTTTTGTTCCCGATGCACTCTAGCCTTTTGACTGTGACTACGAGAAATTCCTCCACCACGTCTAGGCAGTTTATCTGATTCGAAAAATTCCCCCGTCTTCGAGCCCACCTCAGATACTGACACAAAACCTTCCCCTCCCACTGAGAGTAAAGGGTCAACAGAAGTGACAGAGAAATCTGACTCAGACTGTGCCTCATCCCGAGCAGGACAAATACCACCTTCCACTGACACCATCTGACACAGATAAAAACCTCCCAGAAATCAGTAAAACAAACCAAAAACCCCACTACCCAGAACTTAGTAAGTCAGAGTGTCCATCAACCAAAACCTAGGATAAACCAGGGACCCTCCATGGTTCAGCCCTCCAAAACCCTAATGATCGTGTCTACAACTCTATTTTAGATTCTTACAAGGATTATAAATGTAGGGGTAGAGATATTATCAAGTTGGTTATGTTATACTTTTTACCATATAAATTTAAAAAATTTAATATTTATAATAAATAATAATAATATATTAATCAAATAAAAATATAAAAGAAGATAAAAATATTTTATAATAGAGAAGATAAATTGTATAGATAAAAGTAACATAAAAGTTGTTATAAAAAAAAACTAAATTTATATAAACATAAATATTATAAATATAATATTTATATAAAAAATATCATTATTTTTTTTTTTATTAAGTTTATTTTAAATGATTAAAAAATTTATACTTTAAATTTTTTTAAAATTTTTGATAAAAATAAGATAAATATATTTATACTTTAATAAATTTGATAAAAAAATAGGATAAATATATAACAACAAATAATGACTACAATTGACTAATAAAATTTACATAATTTTATTGATGTAGAAAATTTAAAATAATTATAAATACAACCATTAATGACTAACATTGACTGCTAAAATTTACATAATTCTATTTATGTCTCATTGTCTAGGTTGGTGACAATTTATTTGCCATACTATAAATACTAAGATTTGATATATCTACATATTGACTTGCACCCCTATGCGGTGTAACATTTCATACTACTGTTTGGTGTTGAAGTTCCCATTAGTCTCAGTCAAACTATCGAACATTATTTTTATTTAACATGATAACGACTTTATGAAGTTTTTGGGACAAGTTTGAATCCATAACAGTAAAAATGTCTTGCGAGGCCCAGACATTATTGACAGATGTGAAGTTGTTTGTCAAGAAAATGTGCGACACAAATGCCCCCACCATTAATTTATGTTTGATTTTTTAGAATGGGACTGTACAAATTTGACATCCAAGTTGAATAAGGATGTAGATAAATTCGGTACAAGTTTTGGGTTTTTATGGTTGACTTTTATGTTCAAACTTTATAAAGAAATGATGTGCACAAAATTGCATAACATGTGAGACATTTCATTTAATTTGACTTTATATTTTTTTCATTGCAATTCAAAACATTCAAAAGTAATGGAAATTCAAATGAATGAATAAGTTGAAAGTTTGGTTAAAGGCTAATTGGTTCATTGTTAGAGGGCAATGGACAAGTATAAAACTTGGAAGTAATTCTGGATGATAGGTTAACTAATGGAATTAAAAGAAGATTGCTTAGTAATTTCTATTATGATTTAGATAAAGATATAGGGAAACACCATTATCATCCGGTTAGGTTTTAAGTTTTTTTAGGTTTATGATCACTTTTAGTTGTTCAATGGTTTGTTCATGCAATTTAAGATATATATAAGTTTTGGACAACTTTGACAAAATAGATACTCAGTAGTGTTTGTTAGAATGTTGTTTAGTGGCTTGGTGTAATATTGTACTTAGTGTTATAATAATGATCATTATAACATCATTTGTAGGGCAATTATATATGTAATTTGGCCCCACTAGACTTTGTAATATTGCAAGAGATAGTTTTGGAAGTTATTTGGTAGTGGCCTCTTTGTCAGGTAACATTGACCTACACTAATAGGTCATTCTTATCCACCACTTCTCCCTTATCTCTTGATGAGCTTATCATCAACCTTTATGAATTGGTTGATCTCCACCCTTGATTGTGCCTTATGATCTATAGTAAGGTTTCTCTTGGTTATTATAAATTGAGGGCATTGGTCTTGAATCAAGCGTGGATGGTGGCTTATGGTATTGATCTTAAGCCTGGACCCTATGGATCCTTAGGCCATATCATCCATATATTGGAGAGTTGTATGGATCCCATTTGAACTCCATACATGTGTGTGCTCTAGCAGTTGTAATTGGGAGGAGTTTGATGGAGAATAAGAAGGCCTTACTTCTATGGATATTTCCACAACTTGGAGTTTTACTACCCAAATCTCTTCTCTCTTCTTTCTCTTCTTTCTTATGTCTCATTGTTTTGATTTGATTTTTTCCATAGGAGTTTATATAGGTTAGATATTTTGGCTATATGTTTTTAATTGAAGCACTCTAGTTGATTGTTGACACCTTCAACTTGTTGGATCACATTCAACTTCATGTTCTGCTATCTGTTATGTTTTTCTAAGGGGATTTTTCTTTGGCACATTGTGGACTTGGCATGATGATTCATACCTTTACTCATGGAGGTATTTTCTTGTAGTTAGCTCTCTGTTTGTTTCATTTGTTCTAAAGTGGTATTTGTGAAGAGTTTTCTGACATATTGCTTCTGCAAAATATTACTCTATCTTGAGTTTCTTAGAACTTCATCATGATCATATTGGTGTTGTCATTACTGATCATTCTGTGTTGATTCTTGCTTGTAGAATTTGTCTTTTTCTAGCATCTTATTGAGGATCTAATTGCATCTTATTGATGGTTTCCTACATTGTTCCACCTAACAATTTATCCTTGACAACAACAAAGTTTGAAGGTCTTTTTGCCACTTTATTGGCTATGATGTTTGAAGCTGTCATTAAGAGGGAATTTAATGTAATGCCGTCTTTTGTTATATCTCTGATTTAATGATTGCCTACTGGCCACATTTACCATTGTAAAACCTATGATTATGATAGTTGTGAGAATATCATTATGAGGCATTTTTAGACACAATGAGGTGTTGTTAGACTTATGAGGTATCAAATTTATCACATTATTGGTCTATTATCCTTATGGAATGTGATTCCTTCCTTGGATTAGGTGCTCATTCCTCTAGTTAACGCTAAGGGGGGATGTTAGAGTGCATTTTAATATTGTCTAGTGGTTTGATGTAATCTTGTACTTGGTGTTATAATGATGATAATTATAAAATCACTTGTAGGGAACTTATATATATAACTTGGTCCTACTAGACTTTTGTAATATTGCACATGTGCACATTGAGATAGTTTTGGGAGTTATTTATTGGTGACCTATTTGTAAGGTAACATTAACCTACACTAATAGGTCATATTATCCACGACTTCTCCCTTACCTCTTGATGAGCTTATCATCAACATCTATGAATTTGTTGATCTCCACCCTTGATTGTTCCTTGTGTTCAATGGTCCAGGTTAATTGAGGCCATTGGTATTGAATCAAGTGTGGTGGGTGGATTACATTATTGATCTTTAGCTTGGACCCTATGTGTACTTAGGCCAAATCATCCATATGTTGGAGAGTTGTATGAATCCCATTTGAAATCCATACATGTGTGTGCTCTAGTAGTTGTATTTGGGAGGAGTTCGCTGAAGAACAAGAAGGATTTACTTCTGTGGATGTTTCTTGACCTTGGGATTTTACCACATAAATCTTGTCTCCTCTCTCTTGTTTGTCTTGTTTCTTATATCTTATTGTTATCATTTGATTCTTTTTGTAGGAGTTTAGACATGTTATATCTTGTGGTTATATGTTCATGCATATGTTCTTGATTTTATAATGCTTTCATAACGTGCAAGAAATATTTACTTCATTGTATTGGATGATGGCACTTGTGGTGATAGAAAAAATTCAAATAAAAGTATTGCTTGCAAAGGAAATTTAACAATGATGTGCTATTTAATGCATTTATTGTTACAAATAATGTGGCTTTGCATAAGGGCACAATTTCAAACCCAATACCTTACTCTCCCACATGCATTCCACTCTAGGAATTCTTTGGGTTTATATTAAAGTACCTAATCTCTATTCTCTATTGCAATTTTCCTATTGTGATAGGATTTTTTTTCCCAAAGAAAAAATCTTTATATTCATAATTTTTGTCCAATGTGAATTCAAGACCTAGTAAATGTAGGACACACTATATACTTTCAAGATTCGAATAATAGAAAACAACATATTACTGTCCTCATGGAGTGCCATTGACACATTTAACCATCCCAAGCAACAAAGTCAACCTACCTCTTGTGAGATTTAAAGGATCTCATCAAGAATTTACATATATTCTTTTAAACTTTCAAAAGCATCAATAAAAAAACTAGTTATTGATTAATACAATGTCTTTCTATTTCTGAAAGGGGAGTGCCTCCTTTCAATTCTAGTTCAATTAGGGTACCCTCTTGCAAAATAAAATCTTCCTTAGACAATCTATCTGCCTAGTCATTGAATTCATGGTAGACATGTGTAAAAGAGATAAGCTTAAAAGACTCTTTTACCTCTTTAATTTGATTCATAATGGGAGCCAAACCAAAATAGTCAATATTACACTTGGTGATTTTCCTAGTCTATTACAAGCTTTGAGTCTCCAAAGACTTGGAGTTCTTTTAACCCTTTTCCACCAACAAAAAATAGAAGAATCTAGAGGGCATACAACTTATCTCGATTATTTGAACATTCACTAATAGAAAGCTCCAACATAAAGAAATATGAAGAGTTAATAAAAAAGCACCACCCATGCTCCACAAGTTATAGGAATTCCTTGGATTGCTCCATCAAAGAATTCCCAAGGAGTCTCATGATCAACATAAGCCATCAACAAATATTTACTGGAACACTCCTTAGGATATTTTTTATTGTATTGAAGTGACAATCTAATCTTATGGACTACCAGAGCAATAGATAAGACTCGAGCCTGAAACGACATTTGATTTCAATACAAACAGATCCTATACACAAAAAGACAGGAAAGAACCTTATATACCTCTGTTGCCCTATCTATAAGCCAATCCAACAAAAAATCCTCCAAAGATTCCTTATCCCATTTGGGCTTGCTAACAGTTCCTTTAGTGACCTCTTTCCATACTTCTCTTGAGAAAGAACAATTCACAAACAAATGGTTGATGGTTTCACTATAGTTCTTGCAAAGAATACATCTGCCTGGTCCCACCCAATTCCTCATTTGTCCAGTATCCCAAATCAATAATTTGTTTGCAAGTGCTAGCCAAAGAATAATTCTGGTTTTTAATGGACATGAAATATTCCAAATAGGTATCCACTACCAAAGTCTCTCCTCTTTCATATCTTCCTCAATTTGATTTGCATACCCTAACTTAGCTATATAAACACTAGTTCCCATATTTCTAGATTAAATGAGTTTTTCCTTTTCTTCTAATAATTTGATAGAAATATAAGTGAGAGCATTTACATATTATCCCCACTCTTTTACCAAGGGCCCTTGTAAATTTAATTTTTTGGAAGTCTTACAGCCTTGCATCCCAACATTTGTAATCATAAGAGAATCAAACAACTTGTAAAAAGACAATCCCCTAATCATGAAGGGTTTCCAATAGTCCCTCTAATAATTTGAAGTTGCTCTTAGCTCCAATCCAAAGATCCTCTCTGATTATCTCATGTCATTCCCAACATTCAAAGCTATCCAATTGCCTACGAAAGGAAAGACATTTACCAATGCTCTCCATATTATAGAGGCTCCTTGACAATGTATTGATTCTATTATAAACAAATCCTCCATGGTTAATCCCGTCAAACACTTATATTTTAATACTCTCCCCCAAAGACCTTCATTATATACGAATCTCCAGAAAATTTTAGCTTGTAGGGCTGAAATAAATATATGAATATGCTTTAGTCCCTAACCTCCTACCTCCTTAGGAGTTGCAAGTCTTGGCCACTCGACTAAGGCTATACCCTCCTTGGCCTTTTTTCGAATCCACAGGAAGCTAAATCTCTTCTTTTTTATTTTATTGAGAATACCCTTGGGGATCTTGGCTATTGAAATCCAATGCATAAGAATACTTTATAGGGACCTACCTTGACTAATCCCAAGTGACCTCCTCAAGGAAACCATCTATAACACTAAACACAAATTCTAGCTTCTACCCTTTTGTATAACCAAATCCAATATTCATAACAATAGTCGTTTGGTTCTAATAAGAAAGCAAGATATTTTACACCTTGGTCCATATCACAAAGGTTCATGGAAAAAATCACTCCATCCTAAAATTGGAACTCTTTTGCTAGTTCATTCATCATAATTATGGATTTATTCGGGTTTATTACCGTACTTGTTTCTTTGTAATAAAGGTTTAACAACTCCTTGATTATTTTTCCAATTCTTTTATTGAACCATGCCCAAAGAGAATGATATCATCTACAAACAAGAAATGCAAAATAGAAATTATGTTTGAAACCTTTATCCCTTTCATATCTCCTTTACTCTTTACACCATTAATCAACATGCTTAATCCTTCAACCACTAACAGAAAGAGGAAAGGAGATAAAGGACAACCATGTCAAAGCCCCCTAGAATAAGTGAAGAGTACAGAAAGATATCCATTGATCAGCATTGCAAAAGAAACTAAGAAGAGGCAATCCAATTTATAGTTTGAAAATGCACCCCTATTCGAAGAAGAAATAATCTAATAAACATCTAGTTTAGTTTACCAAAATCCTTGGCCAGGTAAATATTTAGAATAACTGCAAATAATTTGTGTGTCTTCACATAATGTAATCCTTCTTGTGCAATACCCACTACAACATGGATTTATTGGTTGAAAAGGAACCCAATTTGTTCATTAGAAACAACACTTAATATAATACCTTTCAACTTATTGGTAATGAATTTGGAAATAAGCTTATAAATTAGATTGCAGAAAGAGATAGGCATATAATCTTTAAAGGAGATTGTATCCCATTTCGTATAAGGGTTATGAAAGTAGAATTTAGATCCCCTAACACTTTCTTAGAGGTCTTGGACTCTTCTACAACCTGAACCAAGTCTGGTTCTAGAAGATCAAAGAATCCTAAATAAGATTCCACAGACATACCATATGGCATTGGGATCTTTCCTTTTTGAAAGGAGGACAAGACATGCTTAATTTCATCATTGGTAACTTCAATATCCAAGTCCTTCTCCATTTCCTCGTTTATAAGACTGGGAAACAAAATAATAATTTTCATGATTTCCCCTTTGTTTGCTTCTTCTGGATCTTCAAAGATGGATTTGAAGTGTAGTCTTCTCGTTTTTACTATGTCCTTGAAAGTGTTAACCTTAGGTCCTCTAGGGTGAGGAATCTCCCAAATTCCATTAGTATGCTTCCAATGATTAGCACAATCATGAAATAATTTAGTATTATTGTCTCCTTTTATCCAAAGAGCCCTGTTCTTTAGTCTCCATGCAATCTCTTCCTTATCAAGTAGGTCCTTATTTATTCTCTCTAGATCTCTTTCAAGACTAGAGCTTCAACATCCAAGAATATTCCATCTTCATTATTCTAAAAAATATCATTAATCTCTTCATCCACCTCCTTTAGATCTTTTTTTTCTAATTTCTAAGCTAGAGAATTGGCTATAAGAGTTTGTATTTTAACTTTCCAAGTTTTATCCATTGTATGTGATTGTGGTAACAATAGTGCAATTTAACAAATAACATGTGAAAATTATGAATTTATTTCTATCTTTTCCCAAATTTGATGCATCAAATATTTTGGAATCCATTTTGGGGTTTTATCTCCACATGCGCCCACAAGATATGAACCTACTCAATGATATTTTATCTCTAATGCTCACAATAGGATATACTTCTCATTGTGTCTTGCGATTTTTTTTTTCTCTACAACCACTAGCAAGATTTTCACATGTGTAGAAGAAGTTTTTCTATTACGTGGCTTAGTTATTGGGTGATTTTTTTTTATTAAAATGGCTAAGGTTCCCTCCCTATATAGGTACACATTATGGATTTTTCAACCATGGGTATGAAGCAATATTTTGGGAAGCATTGCAACAACTCTCGAAAGGTAGTCCTTTGTCATTATGAAAGCTTCCCCCTCTATTGGAGTTGTCCCATGTAAACTAGAGTTCTTTAGATACACACTTTTAAGCTTGAGATTATCCTTTGGCATTGCTAACATTGCTAATAAATCAAGGACCAATAATTCTCTTCAACCCTTTGTGGATCTTATTTGATCCTTTTGTGTGGATAAGGAAACCTCATTTCTACTCTTGAAGCTTTATCTTGCACAAGTCATGATGAGAGGGGATTATATACTCGACAAATGAATTAATAGCCTATGGTCGTCAATGAAAAATGTTTGTTCATAGATTATAGCTCCTTATAGTTACTTCAAGTTATTTCTTGGAGGATATAATTGGAATTTGTCTATTCGCAAAGGTGTTCTATTTTATTTTTATTCTGGAATTTCACTTTTGAGTTGGAGTGTGAATAGGTTGTTAGTAAGGAATCTTGGTTTATGGACAAAGTTGTACCAATCAATACAATGGTTGGATTGATATAATTAAGCAAAAAAGGAAAAAGTGCTACCCATCAACCTGCATAATCCCAAGCGAGAAGATTTAGAAGTAGGATGCTCCTTTATAAATAATATAAAGCAACCAAGCTAGTGTGTGACCTATGTTGTGTAAGATATATAGTTAGTGATCTAGATACAAATGAGGGTAAGAAATTAAATATCTATCCTAGCATGTGCTCTTTGAATTTTATAGGTCAAATGTGGAATATAAGACCCTAAATCGAAGGAACATAGTGTAAATTATTCATGATAATAATAAAAAACTTTCTAAGATATCTCATCAACAATGGCTTGCAGGTCAAGCGAAAGCATGAAACTATTAAATCCCCCACCATGGTTCATGGCTCTCCATCAACATGTTAATGCTTGTGCTCATGCTTGTGATAGTTGTACACTGGTACTTGAGATAATAGTTGTGTCCAAGTGCAAGTCTTGACCAACTTTGGTGAAACATGTACTCCCTACTCATGATTTCTTAGCTATAGGATGACTTATATAGTGTAGTGAGATAGTTTTTCCCTATTAAAGACCTCAAGTAGAGCAAATGCTACTTGTTTGTGTCGCTTGGAAGCATCTAGTCAAAATTTCAAGCCACAATGCTAGTGTTTTCTTCATAAAAAATTCATTTGAATTACATGCATTGGATTATAAGGTAGTTTCATGTGGAAATACAAAAAATATGCAAACAAAGAAATGGGAGGATGAGTGTTTGTAGAAGTTTAAATGAAGAGGGACTAGGGTTTATGAATACTTAGGTTTGTGCTGCAGTATCCATGTTTTCTATGGATGAAGAGATCCACCATATAGATTATTTTGAGGACTTTCTCTCTCTCTCTCTCTCTCTCTCTCTCTCAGGATCTCATATTCTCTTTCCTGCCTCATAATAGGGCCCATGTAGGTTATCAATAATCTAAGGTAGGTCCCAATGCTTGCAATGTTGTGTTGCACAATAATAATGCTTGTGGGGAATTTTTTGTGCCTACTGTTCTATCAAATCATTCTCATATTGGAGATAGTTCCAAGTGTATAGCGGATCAGGTGCCAAATATTGTAGGTGGTGAAGAGGAAGATCTGTCGTCCTTGATAGATCATCCCCTCTTGAATGATACATGTGCTCCATATGACTCCTTTTCTCCTTGGGAATAATTTGATCATATTTTTGAAGGTTCTAGTAGAGTGTTTAGCAGTCACTCTGAGTATTTCCTAGGGTTTTTTGGTGGTCAACCTTTCTTGAATGTGTTGCACAGTCTTCATCCTTGGGTTTCATCTTAGGTTTCTAAGAAGTTGTGCAAGGTTATCCGTTCCTATGGTGGTGGTGTTTCATTGGTGGTTAGCGAGGACATTAGTTTTATGTAGATAACAGAGTTGGAAGGATGAATTTTGGTTGGTAAATTTCATGGTTGGAGGGCTTCTATGGAAACTTTGAATGTTTGATCCCAAAAGAAGTGGGCTTGTGTGGTAGGAAATAGATCACTTGTTCATATTTTGGATTGGGGGTGGATGGAGTTCATATTTTGTATTAAGGTGGATGCGCTACGGATTCTACACTAGTGTTGGTATATGGACACAAATATTTTGGTTCTCAAATGGTGGCACTCCCTCTTCGATGCTTAGGAGGAATTTATCTCTAGCACCCTTGTTTGGGTTAAGATTCCTCGGTTGTAAGTTGAATTCTAAATGGAGGAAGGTTTGAGTGATAGGGGATGCATTGGGTAAGTTCATTAGAGTGGATGATAGTTTTATTAACTGTGTTGCATGCTCTTTGGCTTGTATTTTAGTTGAGATAGATGTTTGGGAAGGAGTTTTTGAGTTGATAGAACTGGTGATTGGGGGAAGATCCTATATCCAACCCTTGTATTATATCAATATCCCATTTTGTTGTGCATGATATCATCGTTATGGCCATGTTTTGGATGATTACGACCCACCTTTCTAGAAGAATATTTGGAAACCCAATCGACAGGAAGTGTCGGATGAGGAGACTTGCCTTCAAGAGTGAACGTAGGACTCCTCGCGGGATGATAAGGTTATGGGGATTTTGGATGGTTCAACAGGAGGGGAGATTGTGGGTGTATCTAATGTAAAAATAATGAGACATCCTCTCAAGGAGTTGGTGGTGGGTGATTTTTCAATTTTGTTGATTGTAGAAGAATGTTATCAAGAGGCATGAAGGAAGATCACAAGGGAGGTGTTCAGTGACTTGGACATATCCTCGACACAATTGACTCATTTGGAGGCTATTGGAAAGATGAAAAATATGCCATCAAGCATTTATGTAAGAAATCAATGGATTATTTTCCCTTATTTGTAATTGATAAAGCTAGAACTCTCCCTATAGAGACTCGTCATAATTTCTATAGTGATTGTCTTGCTTCTCCTAGAACAAATCTGGACCATGTTGCTCATTCCTTGGATGGAGGGAAGGATGATGGTGATTATTCAATATGCTTGTCAGTCAATTCAAACTCCTTTATTTTCTCCTTTTGTCTTACTGGTTCAAATAATAATGGGCATATTTCTTCTTGTCAAGTTTGTCGTCATTACTAGTTGGTCTTCTCAGGATTTAGGGGTCTCAAAGGGGTTGGTGTTGGATCTTTTGAAGGAGCCAACTGTTACTAAGGTATGGAGGAAGTCTACACTTAAGCATCCTCAAGAAAAGGATAGGTTATTTGGTCAAGGTCAGTATAAGCTAATATTCAGGGTAGTTAGAGCAGGGAAATCCCCCAAGATGACCTCATGATGAAGACCTTGTTTGTAAATATCAGAGGCCTGGGAGGGAAGACCAAACAACTTTCCCTTAAGCAATTAGTGGATTTGGAGAAAAATGACATGATGTTGATTTAAGAGATTATGGGTAAAGGAGAGGCTCTAATTAAGGATCTTAGGAAGTGATTCAATGGATGGGAGTTCATCGCTTTAGACTTGGTGAAATATTCAAAAGGTGTTATTATTTATTTTAATAAAAACCCCATGATGGTTAATTGTTTTTTTGTGTGCTTGGGTCTGTGTATTGTAGTACACAACAAAAGCATGGATTACACACTTACAATCCTCAATTGTATAGTCCTTACGAGGTTAATTAGGCCTTTTGTGGGCCTTTTGGGACCATTTGTTTTCATTGCATATTTTTAAGAAGGAAAACCTCATTTTCAATGGAGACATAAACCTAGCAGTGAACATAGAGGGGATCTAGGGAACTTTTGCTCGAGAGGATCAATTGGAACAATACTTTATTCATAATTTTGAGTTGGCAGGTGATGGGATATATCGATCAACAATAATACTCCATCCTGTTGGGACAAGACAACAACAAGAATGTTGTATCTAAACCCTTACTTGAATTATGGACCTAGGGATCCGTACAAACTTGTGAGGGTCCTGCACAATATGTGCAACTACAAAAAGAGATAATTGTGCATACTAGCATGTAACTGTAAACTAATCATCCAAAACATTCAACTACTAATAAAAATCAAAAGGAAGTTCAGTCTAAAACTAAGGGTTGCAAGAAACATGGATCTTATCATTCAACCAGGCACCTATTCCCTTATCAGTGGTTTCAATGAAAAGCATTAAGAAGTTCTTCATCTAGATTTAGGAAAAACTTTTGTAAAACTTCCCAATTACCCTACCATCAACTCACAAAATATAGACATTCAATTACATGAAATTCTATGCAAGCGGGGAAACAAACAGAGAATTAATGCTTTACCAAGTTTGTGTAACAAGATCCCATGCGTAATAAAAATGACAATGTAACCTTTAAACCTAATTTAAGAACAATAAAAGGAATCTATGATAATCTTAACTGCATCTAAATAATTCGTTAACATCATTGTATTTCAGCATTATTGATTTTCAAGAAAGTTAACCATGAAAGGGGAAAGTAAAGTGCTTATAGGGTATGGCATACCAATAGCTTGACTAAGTCATGGTGGGACAAAGAGTTTGGTTTTCCTAATTGAAATTTTGTGCTCATGGAGCAGATGGAGTTGAATAGGAACTAAGCGAGGCTTATATTCTTTCTGGGTTTTTGCGTTGTAAATTCCCGAGGAGGTTAAGGAACCAGAAATGGTATTCATGCACCAGAGCATACCTTCCTTCACATGTAATGCGCCTCATGATGATTAGGGCTATCTCTCCCCAAGGTTCTGGCAGCGTTTCTCTTTTTACACTTCCCTTCTCTTCCTCATACCTCTCGGTGACCCCAAAGAATTGTTTCTTATCCTTCTTAGCCAATTCTCTATCATATTTATTCCATTTAATCCCTTTATGAAACCTTGTTACAATACTCAGTATATCTTCATTCAGTTCTATTTCAACTCCTTTTATCTTCATGCTGCCAATGTCCTCATCAACGTTTTTGAAATTTATTGCAAACTCCCCTGTTATTTCCTTGTGGAATCCATCAAGTTTTTGGAAGTAATGGACCCACCCTGCAGCTTGAAAGTATTCTAATTCTTTCGGGTTTCAATATAGCTTCGAATGGTTGGTAGGCTCATGTTTCAGGAAACCCCCAGTCATATTTTATAGATGATCTATCCCCTTTCACAGAAAAACGAAGAAAAAAATAGTAATAGTTATCTGAATACCTGTTCAATTGCCTCTTTGCCTGTTCTCTGTTATGGTCGATCGCTTCCTTCCTGGATTCCTCTTCCTCAGTCACGAAGTGAACTGGGTTTCTTCTTTGAAATTTGAAAGGCTTATCCTTATATCATGCACCGGTTACTTCTCCAATATCTAACTATCCCATCTTCACTTGTTCTATCCATTATAGTCGTTCAGTCATCTCAGCTTTGAGTGGTCGTCGTCTCGGTGGCATTCTTTTATGCATGTGGAGTAACTTTTTGCATGAAGCTAGGATATCTTAGTTCACGATCTCTTCATTTGAAATTATGATTGAACTAGGTGGTCACTTTCTTATATCATTACAACCCACGTTTTATTCTTCACCTCAATATTCACCTCATATCTCCTTTATTTATCTTATATCCAACTATAATGTCCATCCCCAACTATAAGTTTGATGTCCACATTCAAATTGAGTTTTGAGTATATGTAAATTAGTTAGGACATTTATGAGATTAGAAAGGTAATTGACTAGTTGAGTAATTTGTACCTTTTAACAACTTACTTATTGTGGTGTTGTTTATAGAATATGTCACGCGTTGGAATGTTGATGTAGAAACTGACTGAGTTCTGTAGAAATTCTACAGTTTGTAGAATCCCGTAGCTACTCACTTTAATATGTTGTTGCTGGAGCTAGTACTTTTTTTTAGATCGTTCTTGTGTTGCTTTTGGACTTGAAGAAAATTGTTAGTATTGAAAAGGATTTAGAATTTTCTCTCATTTTTTTTTCTTTTTTCCTTTTTCTTTTATTATTATTTATTTTTATTAGATGTACAAGCTATTAGAATGCCTCTTTTGAAGTTTTTCAATCTTACAACCTGTCCCAGGTGCCTCCTAAGAAGTTTTCACCTAATATTTGTTTTTATTGACATATTTTTTCTTCTCACGCTCTCTTTTTTTTTTTCTCTTATATATATATGTGTATGTATGTATGTATGTATGTATGTATGTATATGTGTGTGTGTGTGTGTGTGTGTATTATTTACTTCCGATTGTGATAATTACTAAGTCAGAGGAGGGCATTGCTACCCTGATATCAAATGCAATTCTGTTTCTTTTAATTTTCCATTAAACTATGTCTTAGTGAGAGGCCTCTTGTAAATCTTCAATCTATGGCCATTGACCAACATTGGTATTTGGTCTTCATCTATAGTGGAGATATCAACAGATCCATTATCATAAATGATGTCAACTTGATAGGGTCCCAACCACTTGGTTCTTAATTTGCCTTTGAAATCTTTAAACCTTGAGTCATAGAGTAGGGCCCAATCTCCTTCTTTAAAGTCTTTGGTTTTTATGAACTTGTCATGCCATAATTTTCTGTGTTGTTGGATCATTTATGTATGATGTAAGGCCTGTTGTCTGAGTTCATCTAGCTGATTAAGTTGAAGTAATATTTCATTATATGATGTAGATAGATTCATGTCAATTTCAACTGTTGTCCTTAATGTCTTGAGTTCGAATTCAATGGGAAACATTATTATTTTCACATAGACCATCTAATAGGGTGTGAGTCTTGTGGTAGTTTTCTAGGTGGTATTGTATGCCCATGCTGCCTCATGAAGTCTATTTTCCCAATCTCTCCTACGGATTTGTATTGTTTTTGTCGGGATATTTTCTATTTCTTTGTTGGTAACTTCTACTTGGCCATTTTTCCGTGGATAATAAGATGTCGAATATATGTGCTTGACCTTGTTGAGGTTTATAATTTCTTCTATCATATTTGATGTAAATTGAGTTCCTCTATCAGTAACAAGTTCTCTAGGTGCTCCAAATCTTGTGAAGATTTCTTCAGTTAGGAATTTTGCCACTAAGTATTCATTGGCCAATATCAATGCTTTTACTTCCACCCATTTTGTAAGATAGTCAGTGCAGACTAGTATGTGACGTTTCATGTTTGATGGAGGATCAATAGGTCCAATGAAGACCATAATCCATTTCTCAAAATATTATATTGTTACCTGGGGATGGAGAAGCATTTCATCTCTTTGGGGGCTTACCCATTCTTTGGCAATATTACATCTAGAGACATAAGATGCTACATCCTTATGTAATGTGGGCCAGTAGTATCCTATTTGTAATACCTTATATGCTATTCTTTTGGATACATAGTGTCAACCACATGGTTTGTCATGGCATGCATGAATAATGTCATGGACCTCATATTCTTGGATGCATCTTCTTAGGATGTGGTCTGACACTCTCTTAAAATGTATCCTTGAATCCATGAAAATGGAACACTCTTTCCTACTATGTTGCATCTCTCTTTATAGGCGAAGTGCTGGCGAAATTTCCCAGTAGCCAAGTAATTTGCTATGCCAGCAAACCATGAAGTGTGTGCAGAAATAGAAAAAACGTGTTCATTAGAGAATGCATCATCTATGAGCTCTGCATATGCAACATGCGTTGATATGCACCAATTGCTTTATTTCAAGCATCCGAGTGTATGTGAAAATGGATTTCCCAATTTGGCCCTTGTAAATTAGGTGCTTCCATAATCTTCTCCTTGATGTGTTCAAATGCTTTCTAGCAGCTATCAGTCCATTGAAATTCTGCATCTTTGGTCAGTAATGAAAACATTGGGGCAGTTATTTTACTGTAATCTTGTATGAATCTCCTGTAGCATCCAAAGTGTCCTATAAATCTCCTAACATATCTTGTATTCTGTGGAAGAGTTAGGTTAATTATTACTTGAATTTTTCAGGATCTAATGTATTTCCTCTTGTAGAGACGTAGTGTCCTAAAATTACTCCTTCATCCATCAATAGTTGATATTTTTCATTACTAAGACAAAGGTTCATTTTGATGCATTTCTTCAATACATTTTCTAGGTTTTTGAGGGCTTCTTCAAAGTCATTTCCATACAGTGTGAAATCATCCATATATATTTCCATGCTATATGATGGAAAAAATCAGCAAATATGCTTAGTAATGCTCACTAAAACGTGCTAGGGGCATTGTAAAGTCCAAATACGAGGAGTTTGTAGGCAAAATTACCCCAGGGACAGGTAAATGTGGTCTTGTCCTAATATGCTGGGTGGATTTGTATTTGGTTGTACCCACTGAAACCATCTAAGAACATAAGAAATTACCACCCCCAAAATGTATCCTAAATAAGAAATCATTAAAAAAATAATTAAGAGTTAATTAGCATCACCAATCACATAAAATGTAAAACCCCTATTTCCCCATAAATCTTTTTCGATTGCACAACAAACAATGTGTTAGAAAAAAAATAGGATCATAGAGAAATAACAATAAACAAGATGCAAATATAAATCACATAAAACACATTACAAGAGAGACACCAATATAACATGGTTCACCTAAGATGGGCTACGTCCACACAGAAATTTCCAGTCCTTATTATTATACCATCCAACAAATGAAGGGATACAACCTACAACACATCCGTTGCAACTTTCTCTTCACTCTCTCACAGTCTCTCTTACATAATCATAGATATCTTTACAATGCTACAATACATAACCGTATTACAATGCCTTCCTTTTAAAGAGGGATTACCATGGGAAAATATTGTGGGACACCCAATACCATGGGCCCGTAAATCAACCATTATCGACCAAGTCATGACTATGAAATTACAACATTTTACAAGGCATTTTTTTTAAATTTTCACTACGGGGGAACTGCCCCTGAACCCACTCCAGGGGGGGCTCCTAAAAGTAGTCGCTTCCCCCCCTTGGAACCCCCATGGCGACTATTTTTGGGAGGAAACCCCCCCCAAGCCCCCCCATCATGGGCTAGGATCCAGACACGACTGAAAAACGACCTCTGAATAAGGAAGACAAGGTTCATCAACGAACATAATGTGGGGTTAACTTATTCGGTTAACTTATTTTGCATGGGACACGAGGTGGGGTTAATTCAAAATTTTCAATTTGGAAAAATGCCTCTTTTTTTCGTCTTCCCCAAAATTTGTTACCAAATCAGGTCGTTTTCCTGCTTGAACGAACTCTATCTGTTACCAAAAGTTGAACTCTATTTGTTACCAAACTAGGTCATTTTCCTACTTGAACGCACTCTTTAGGAGAACCTATCAAAACACCAAGTGGGACCCCTTGCTTGAATGAACCTAGTAAGAAGAAAACCCTGTGAAAAAATGAATTCCAATGCCCTACTTTAGCGATCAAGATCAACAACTGGATGAGGATCAGGATCAGGGTAATGATTAATTCGTGAACGGCAAGGTGAGTGTAATGATTTGATAGGAATCTGTTATTTGATTTTGTGTTACGGTTTTTGAAGTGAACGAAGGGTATGTATTCATGTTTGGCATGTTTTATGTTCCACTCAGGGCTCTTTCCTACTACATTTACCGATAAAGATCAACAACTGGGTGAAGATCGGGATTAGGGTAATGATTAATTCGTGAGCGACAAGGTGAGTGTAATGATTTTATAAGAAACTATTGTTTGATTGTGTGTTACGGTTTCTGGAGTGAACGAAGGTATGCATTCACATTTGGCATATTTTATGTTCCACATAGGGCTCTTGCATACTACATTTACCGGTGGATCAGAGGAACTTTCTAGGCATTCAACCGATGAAGGGATAGGATTTCCAGGGTTTGAATCAATTTTACCCTTTCTTATTTGATGCAGAAATATGTTTGGACCATCTATATACATAGATTCGAGCTATTGTGGAAAACCATTGCGAGCTTAAAAATTATTCCAGGCTCGGTCCCTTTCCTGGATTTTAATTGATGTAACTATTGAGAACCTTTATTTTTTGGTGTTATATTCTCATAAGACCTGTTAATTTGGTTTTTCTAATTTCTGTTGTGCAATTTTTTGTCTATAAACAGGCTTTAAAGTTTTTTGTCAAATATTGTATATCCATATTAATCATTTTTACCCTTTATTATTTGATGCAGAAATTTGTTTGGACCATCTGTCTACAATTCTAAAACCTTGGTTGCAGGAGAAAAAAAATCGAAAGTTCTTACCAAGGTCAGTTACTATGTACTATTTATATTATCCCCTATAGAAATACTCTGTTTTTTTTGTTGTTTGTTTTCCAATTAAGAGATCCCATGTGTAACATGTGTAGGCCTTTTGGGAATTCTGTCATGATTGCAGATTTTTACTTTTTATAAATTTAATCATGTTCAATACTGTTCGGATATCCACATCATCTTTTTCAGGATCTTGCATGCAATTAGGGTTTTCATGCAAATTCTAGGGTTTGCATGCACTTTGCATGCATCCCAGTCACCAGGTTGATGCCTCCAACACCTTAGCTACCTTATTCTAGCACCCAGGAGCCACTTACTTCAGAGTTTTAGCCCTTCTAGTTAGGAAGGCGCCCACTTCTCACCTACTGCCAGAGAAGGGCGCACTTCTTCACCTACCACTGCAGTTCCACTTCAATTAGACTCAGTTAGCTTCGATTCTCCCTGATTTGAGGCTAGTTTCACTCCCGACTGACTGTTTCAATTCCGTTGCACCTCCAGATTGACTAGATGACTTATTCTGACTTCAGTTAGCCTCCCATGCGGCCTCCACTGAGCCCACTTCCCTATATCAGTGCTACACACTTCAGTTACACATGTTACACTCAGTTAGACTCAGATTGACACCTGGATGACTGGTTCTTGTGCATTGATGACCACTACTGATTGATGATGAGGACTCCTAGTTGGATTCAAGCTACTCCATTCAGTGATTCGAATGACCTCCTTAGGCAATTCGAATTTCTCAGTCATTGTTACTGTATTCTATTGTAATTATTCACCCTTATTGGGATATTGAGTGCTGCTGCATGTTTTGCACAGTTTTACACCATATTTTCTATGTTATTTTGTTGTGATTGATTTACTTGTTCATTAGATCTGCTGTGACTAATTTTACATGGTATCAGAGCCATTGCAGGGACAAGATCTCCTTTCTACAGGTGTTTTTACAAGAATATTTGAGTAAATTGCTCAAAAATTGCAAAAAGTTTTGGCATGAAAGATCTCAAGGGCATTCGCTCCTGTGCATGCAAAGCTTGAAAATACATCCAATACCACTCCAGAAGCTTGAGTTTCCACATAATTCCTGGATCTGATACATTGGACCCATTCAACATTGTTTGATCTCCAATCCCAGGTGTGATGCAACTCTAAAAGGGTGGATTGTTTGACCTCATTGTTCTTGGTTTATTGTGATTTGCAGGTTATTGTCTCCATCATTTGCATTCGCTACTCTGCCCTTGCAAGCTCCTCTACATCAGTGTGCACTCGTTCCTAGCAATGGAATACTCTTCTTCAAAGCCTATCCTCGCCCCATTCAATTATTTTGATTGGAAAGATGATATGGAGATCATATTACGTTCAAAAGGTTACTACCGAGTCACTCTTGGTCTTGAATTGGAGCCAAACAACTTGTCAGATAGAACCAAACACTACAACAAGCTTGATGAAGCTTATGGTCTTCTTTGTCTCTCCATCTCCAAAGATCTTCACTTCCATCTCAGTGGATTGAAGACTCCAAAAGCTATATGGGAGCAACTTGAAACACTATTTGGCAAGCAGGATGAGCTTAGGGCTTTTCAATTAGAGAATGAATTGATTGCCCTTAGTCCTGAGAATTTCGAGACCATAAATGAATTCTTCACAAAATTCAAGAACTTGAACTTGCAGTTGAAGAAAAATGGAGTTATCAAAGAGGATAAACAATTGATCCTCTCCATTCTCAGCAAGCTTGGTAAAGATTATTCAGTATTTGTCTCTACTTTCAATTTCGGTCGGCTAACTACCCCGAATTGGAAGATGCCTACCTTGAATGCCTTCATTGAGTCCGTCACAAAAGAGCATGACAAGTTTATTCAAATGGGGTCCATAAGCTCCAAAGATTCATCCCTATATGTTCAAGGACCCAAGATCTCGAATGGTAAAGGAAAGCAAAAGAAGGAGAAGCCCAAATTCGAACCTCACAAGCAAAGAGAGAAAGGCAAATAGACGGATGCGCCATCCAGTTCAAAGTTCAAGCAAAAGGGCAAAGAAGGTAACAAAAAATCTAAATGTACTTATTGCAACTGTGGCTTTCATCCCGAAAGTTCATGTATGAAGAAGACTATAGATCAAATGGCCCTCCTTTTGGAAAAGAACAACATAACTCTTCTTGACGGTGCAAGGAAGAAGGATAGGAATGATGATCATAAAAGAGGACAAGCACTCATGGCAACTGTTTCGAAGCCCACTACTCTCTTGATAGATTCGGGTGCATTGAATCATATGGCTGCAAATATTGATTATTTTTCTTCATTCGATCCAAACAGCTCCATCCCCATCCATTTGGCTCAAAAATTTCTCCAAAGGGCAAAGGTACGATTCATGTAGATCATGGAAGCTTTCAGAATGTTCTCTATGTGCCTTCCTTGGCTTCAAATCTTCTTTCTGTGTATCAAATGACACACACTGGTGAACCGAAGCAAGTTACATTCATCCCTAATACAGTAGAAATTTATGATATCAAAAGTGGAAGACTTGTTGCAGTCGGAAAGGCAAACCACACTGCAAAATGCTATGAGTTTTCACACTTTATTCCGCTTGCAAAGCCCACTGCTCTTCGCACACATGGTAATGAGGTTAGTAGGATTTGGCATGAAAGATTTGGACATCTTAATTATAAGTATCTGCTGCTGCTATCAAAAAATTCCATGGTAGATGGTCTTCCACAACTCCGTTCCTCGAAGGGAATATGCACTGGTTGCATCATTGGGAAGCACCCCGAGCACAGATTCGACCACGGAAAAGCTAGCAGAGCTTCTACAGTTTTGGGGTTGATACATTCTGATATAAGTGGTCCGCTGCCCCATATGTCATTAAATAGTTCAAGGTGTGTTTTGACATTTATTGATGATTTTTCCCGCTTTACATGGGTATTCTTTCTCAAAAACAAGTCAGAAGTGCTTGGAAAATTCAAGGACTTTAAGGCTTCTGTTGAGACCGCCACTGAGAGAAAGATCAAAGCTCTTAGATCTAATAATGGTGGAGAATATATCAAGGCCGAGTTGCTACAACTTTGTGCCCAAAGCGGAATTCAAATCCAACATACAGTTCCCTACACACCCCAGCAGAACGGTGTAGCGGAAAGGAAAAATTGGTCACTGAAAGAGATGCCTACATGCATGATTGAATCAAAAGGTTTGGCTGCAAATATTTGGGCTGAAGCAATCAATGTTGCTGCATAAATACAAAACCGTGTTCCTCATTCATCCGTGAAGGTATGACTCCTTTCGAAGCATTCTTTGGTCACAAACTGGATGTGTCAAATTTGAGAGTTTTTGGCTCTACTGCATGGGCTAGAATTCCATCCAAGAAGAGACGAGCTTTGGATCCACAAAGTATTGAGTGCATACTGATAGGATATGGGGAAGAATCAAAAGCATATAAACTCATGGATATCAGATCTAAAAATATATTCATAGAGTGCAGTGTGCAATTTGAAGAACCGCTTCAAGAATTGCAACTAGTCGAGGAAGAGACTGTCGATTCACTGCCTTCACCAGAAGAAGATCGTGCAACGATAATGAAGGTATGAGTTCTGATATTTATGATATTTTAGAAGCACATGATGATCAAGACATATCAGGTTCGGAATTCGACCATTATGATCCTCCTCAGTTACCAAAGTGGGCCCAAAGCACTCTTCAATCTGCTGGTTCGAACCTTGGAAATCCTGTTGATCCGAGACAAACAAGAGTAGACTTTCAAAGAGAAAGTATGGATCTTTCTATTACTGATCCATTACTTCCTAAGAGTTGTTATTTGATGGCTGGTTCAGATCCCACATCATACTATTCTTCCCACCGAGATCCGAGATGGCAAAGTGCCATGGATGAAGAGTACAATTCTCTTCAAAAGAACAACACATGGGAGCTAGTTTCTCTTCCACCTGGAAGAACATTAGTAAAGTGTAAATGGGTCTACCGCATGAAAGTTACTGCTGATGGCTCTATCAGCAAATAAAAAGCAAGGTTGGTGGCAAAAGGTTTCTCCCAAGTCCAAGGAGTGGACTACACTGAGACCTTTGCACCGGTTGCAAAGATGGATTCCATCCGCCTTATTTTGGCTATTTCCACATCCAAGCACTGGGAAGTGCACCACATGGATGTGAAGAGTGCATTTCTACATGGAGACCTTGCTGAAGAGGTATATATGCAGCAGCCAGAGAGCTACACATCAGATCCATCATTAGTTTGCAGATTGAAGAAATCTTTGTATGGGTTAAAACAGGCCCCAAGAGCTTGGTACGCAAAGATGGACTCCTTCCTTCTTTCTCAGAATTTCCAAAGATGCAAATCTGATCTGAATGTGTATCTTCAGCGAGTTAAAGGTAATTTGTTGGTTATTGTACTTTATGTTGATGATCTTCTCATTACTAGTAGCACTCTTACTTCAATAAACAAGCTAAAAACTGCCTTAAATCTAGCTTTTGACATGAGCGATTTGGGCTTGCTGAGTCACTTTTTGGGCTTGGAGATAGCTCAAAATTTTGATGGGATCACTATATCTCAGCAAAAATATGCTTCCGACCTGTTATTGAAGTTTAATATGGTTGAATGTAAGGCAGCCCCATTCCCATTCCTCTCAGGAATCAGTCTTGAGGAGGGAGATTCTACACCGCTTGCAGATTGCAGTATGTATCGACAGTTGATTGGTTCACTACTTTATTTGACACACTCAAGGCCTGATATTTTTTTTTTTTACCCTTTCTTATTTGATGCAAAAATATGTTTGGACCATCTGTATACATAGATTCGAGCTATTGTGGAAAACCATTGCGAGCTTAAAAATTATTCCAGTCTCGGTCCCTTTCCTGGATTTTAATTGATGTAACTATTGAGAACCTTTATTTTTTGGTGTTATATTCTCATAAGACCTGTTAATTTGGTTTTTCTAATTTCTGTTGTGCAATTTTTTGGTCTATAAACAGGCTTTAAAGTTTTTTGTCAAATATTGTATATCCATATTAATCAATTTTACCCTTTATTATTTAATGCAGAAATTTGTTTGGACCATCTGTCTACAATTCTAAAACCTTGGTTGCAGGAGAAAAAAAATCGAAAGTTCTTACCAAGGTCAGTTACTATGTACTATTTATATTATCCCCTATAGAAATACTCTGTTTTTTGTTGTTGTTTGTTTTCCAATTAAGAGATCCCATGTGTAACATGTGTAGGCCTTTTGGGAATTCTGTCATGGTTGCAGATTTTTACTTTTTATAAATTTAATCATGTTCAATACAAACCCTAATCCATTGCCACATAAATAACATAAGTCATTGCCACTAGAAGTTGTAGAAGAATATTTTCGAATACTTGCTGAAGAGGATACTAAATGAGAAAAGAGACTACAAATGAAGCAACAATTATCTATACAATGACAAAATCTCGACAATTATCTAGAATTGCAAATTTTGATTCTTGGAGTGACGATGATGTATCCAACAGTAAAGATGTCCAGATCCAACCTAATGATATGGAAATACCTTATCAACTACGATGTCGTCCAACAATTCCATTTGTTAGGAGCAATGCTCCAAAATTTGATACAACTGCTCTTTTCAAAGGAGAAAAAGGTTCAGAAGACATTGTTATCTGCAAAGTTATAGATGAGTCCCATACAGGAAACCTCAAGTTGACATGTTTGGATCCTTGTAAAATGATCCATTTCTTTACACTGTTGGTAACAATGACACATGGACACATAACATGGATGATGTCTTGCTTGTTCAAATGGTGTATGTAGCTGAAAGTGGCAAGCTTGTGCTACACAATACTTCACTATCTCAAATAAAAACAGAGTTATATTCAAGTGGGTCAAACGAAAATCATAAAAAACATTCCACTACGGTCATAAAGGGCCAGGGTATTATACGGGATCTTGTTCAGATGTGGCTCCCTTACTGACTTGAAATGGTAATTTTGTGAACATTGGTAGAAATAAATTCATTCAAATGGATGGGATTTTGGTGCACAACACAAATCCATTTGATTTTACCATAAAGGCAGGCATGTATGTCCGTATTTATTATGAAAATTTTCCTGGAATGTCTGAAGACGAGTCATTGAAAATTCCATATCTTGTAGAATTGTTGGATTGTTTAGTAGATGTTTCCACTGGTGGAACATTTTGTTGGGTAAGATCATTTGAAAGTCAAGTAGATGCTATTGGTAGAGGCCACCATCTTCCCAAAGGTGTAAATTTGCATCGACATAAGGTGTTTTATACAAAAAAAGGATTGTTGATACCAACTGAAATCATCGATGGTGAGTATACATGTATCTTCTAATATTTCTTTTTCAAACCATATGTGAAAAAATTATTTATAGTATCTAATGTTATATTATGTTTTGTTGTAGGTATTATCGATGTTTTCTTTATTGTGAGATCTATTAAAAGGTGGGACACAAGCACTCAAAAGGGAGAATCTTTTTGTTATCATTTAATTTCTATGAATAATGCTAAGCACACCACTTTCCAACTTCTTGCAACAAAATGTGACGATAAAGTTGTGACTGCTAGACTAGCTGCCTCTGTAGAATATGGAACACACAATGCATTGCCATCATATCTTGGATTATTGCATCCTAATCGAATACATCGTCACAATATTTATCTTCTTTCCTAAAAAAAATTCAATCACATAAGGTCTCAGAACATTATACGTAGTGAATCTTATGTGGAAATTCCTTGTTTATATGAAAGTTTCAAGGTTACTTTCGAACTAATTGCAATGCATTTTGTGCCACCTGGGATTGTAAAAAAGAATAATTCACTAGAGTTCATCATAGAAGTCTATGGGAATCTTAAGAAAGTTATTTTCTATACGTGGGAAACTTTGCCTAATAGATATCATCCAAATTCGGGCTCAAGTGATCATACTCAACTTACTGGTAAATGGAGAGTTGGACCAAAAATTAGATTTCGATATTTGTGTAATCGCCTACAACCTCATGTGCAAGTACACTTTTCATGGGACTCACACCAATGGGGTCTTGTCCATCATTTTTATGGATTAGGGATGAGGATTGGTGTACCCCATTTGGAGTTGTAAATATTATACCTTTCGCTAATATATTTTTATACTATTTGGTGAAATCTATATGGTGAATTCTATAATTTAATATATATGGTTATTTATTTGTTACATTCCATTATTTCTGTCATGGTATATTTTAATGTTATGTTAAAAATGGTTTGTAATTTCTAAGAAAAATTTCTTTATATATAAAATTTGAATGTTTGAAATGGTAACATACATTTTCTTTCATGTGGGCTGTTAAGAATATGCTTATGTACTGTCTTTAACATGTCCTAATTTTTTTTATTATAATCTTCTAGAATCAACATAACATTCCCTGTGAGGATATGAACTTACATAAAACATAGATTAGAACTTTCCAAAAACAAAAACCTTACAAACACTATTACTTTTTTCATCATTGTAGGACAAACCATATAAATTTAAAATCACTTGTGTTTTTTGTTTTAACATAAAAGGTTGCTTTGTATTTGTCAAAAAAAGAGTATGATGCAGCCTAATCATTCATCTTTCTACTACATCCACAGTTCACATAGTTTGATGACTGTACATTGCTAATAATTATTACTAGCATAGATCCTACATAGGTTACCTAACAATAGTATACAACTGTAATGCATTTACAAAATTTGAGAAAAAAATTTCTTGACCATTAATGTATGTTCCAAAATCATCCTAAAAACATCTTTATGATAGTCTTTGTCTTTAAAATCTTCAAAAGTTGATAATTGTTGTCCATTGTTCTTCATGAAAACACTGGAAAAAAAACTATCTGGATTGCAACACTCGAGCATACCTGTTAACATAATTGCATAGATTTTAACCAAAAATAAAAAGGATAAGATCCTTGGCCATTAGATGCATGTTTCATTCCCCTCGTGGAGGAGTTCCTAATGTATTTCTTGCTCAGTAGATTCGTTTGCAATCACATACTTTGCCTCCATATTAGCATCTACCAAAGGTTCATCAATATCAGGGGTATTGTTCTGATTATCCACTCAAGTACTAACTGTGTCTTAAGCAGGGTCTCCATCTTCTGATGGTTATTTCAAACCATGATTCTACAAGATGCATTTTAACACTCTAATTTATTCCTCATACTTCTCCACTTTGCCTTTTAGGATTTCAATCTCCACCTCTACCATCACCAATTTTGTTCTCGTGTTGATATTATGAACATTCAAAATATGAAACTAATATTGTGAAAGATTTATGTTTCTTTGAATAATGTCCCTCATACCCCTGCAATGAGTTACCAACCTATTGACAATACATATCATATTCTCTTGAATGTTATCTCCCGTACCTTCATCATTTCGACTAACCAAGTTTCTATGCCATTTTGGGTTTGCCATATCACTCAGTAATATTTCTACTAGCTTCAACTTTACCCAAACGATTAATGTAAATATTGCTCCAACCAAGAGCTATCTCAATACTCTTTTGCAAATCAACTCCACTATAGAAATCAAACTGAAGCTCTGAAAAATTTTCTTCCGAGTGACTGCATACTAAACTAACAATTGAGTTTCCATTTCATCTAAAACCCAGTAAATGACCCATCATTATAGGAAACTGGAAGAGGTTTTTGTGAACAATGTAACTAGCTTCAGGGATGTAGCTTTACTTTCAATTAATGACCAATGTACATACTGTGGGGTGCATTTTACTAAGCTGGGTTTTGCACATTTACACTTAGTTTTTTACATAACACTATATAAATCGATTTTAATTTTGCTTTATCTTTTTGACACAGTGTGTAAAGTTTGTGAAGCCCAACAAAAATATATAGATGTACAGGAAAATGAAAAATAATAATCCACGCCACTTCCAATTTAAATCACTTAGAAAGACTCGATAATGAGGGTTGGGCATGCATTTTATGGAAGTGGGTAAAAATGGGTCCAAAAATGAAAAATTGCCATCTTTTCATATTGATTTCGAGCAAATGAAACAACATTTTAGGAATCTGAAAGGCATTCTTATGAACAATGCAACTATCTTCAGGACTATGGTTTGACTTCCAATGATTGACCAATGTACATACTATGGCATGTATTTTACTAAGCCCATTTTAGCAAATTTACACTTTGATTTTTACACAACACTGTGTAAATCTATTTTAATTTTGCTTTCTCTTATTAACATAATGTGCAAAGCTTGTGAAGCCCAACAAAAATAGATAGATCTACAATAAGGTGGAAAATATTAATCCAAACCATTTCCAATTTAAATCATTGAAAAGGGCCCAATAATGAGGGTTGGGCATGCATTTTATACAAGTGGGTAAAGATGGGTCCAAAAATGAAAAATTGTCATCTTGACAGATTGATTTCGAGCAAATAAAACAACATTTTAGGAATCTGAAAGAGATTCTTATGAACAATGCAACTATCTTCAGAAGTATGGTTTTACTTCAAATTATTAACCAATGTACATACTGTGGCATGCATTTTACTAAGCTCATTTTTGCAAATTTACACTTAGTTTTTTACATCGCACCGCATAACTCTATTTTAATTTTGCTTTATGTTTTTTACACTGTGTGCAAAGTTGTGAAGCCCAACAAAGATATTTAGATGTACATGAAGATGGAAAATAGTAATCTCCACCACTTCCAATTTAAATCACGTCAAAAGACCAGATAATGAGGGTTGGGCATGCAATTTATTGAATTAAGTGGGTAGAGATGGGTCCAAAAATAAAATAAAAATGCCATCTTGGCAGATTGATTTCGAGCAAATGAAACAACATTTTAGGAATATGAAAGAGATTCCTGTGAAAAATGAAACTATATTCAGGACTATGGTTTTACTTCCAATTATTGACCGATGTACATACTCTGGCCTGCATTTTACAAAGCCCATTTTAGCAAATTTACACTATTTTTTACTCATCACTGTGTAAATCTGTTTTAATTTTGATTTATCTTTTTTACACAAGGTGCAAACTTTGTGAAGCCCGAAAAAATAGATAGATTTACAATAAGGTGGAAAATATTAATCCACAATATTTCCAATTTAAATCACTAAAAAAAACCCAATAATGAGGTTTGGGCATGCATTTTATTCAAGTGGATAAAAATGGGTCCAAAACTAAAAATTGTCATCTTGGCAGATTGATTTCTAGCAAATGAAACATCAATTTAGTAATATGAAAGAGGTTCCTATGAAGAATGGAACTATATTTAGGTGTGTGGTTTTACTTTTGATTATTGACCAATGTACATACTATGGCATGCATTTTACTAAGCCCATTTTAACAAATTTAAACGTTTCTTTTTACACAACATTGTGTAAATCTATTTTAATTTTGATTTCTCTTTTTTACACAATGTGCAAAGTTTGTGAGGCCCAACAAAAAAGATCTACAATAAGGTGGAAAATAGTTATCCACATCACTTCCAATTTAAATCACTTAGAAAGACCCGATAATGAGGGTTGGGCATGCATTTTATTAAAGTGGATAAAGATGGGTCCAAACATAAAAAAAATTGGCATCTTGGCATATTGATTTCGAGCAAATTAAACAACATTTTAGGAATCTGAAAGAGGGTTCTTGTGAACAATGCAATTATCTTTGGGATTACAATGTTACTTTTGATTATTGACCAATGTACATACTTTGACATGCATTTTACTAAGCCCATTTTAGCAAATTTACACTTTGTCTTTTACACAACACTGTGTAAGTCTATTTTAATTTTGATTTCTTTTTTTTACACAATGTGCAAAGTTTGTGAAGCCCCCAAAAATTTAGAAAATAAGGTGGAAAATAGTAATCCACACCACTTGCAATTAAAATCACTCAAAAAGACCTGATAATGAGGGTTGCAGTGCATTTTATTGAAGTGGGTAAAAATGGGTCCAAAAATGAAAAATTGTCATCTTGGCAGATTGATTTCTAGCAAATGAAACATAATTTTAGGAATCTGAAAGAGGTTCTTATGAAAAATGTAACTATATACAGGACTGTGGTTTTACTTTCAATTGTTGACCAACGTACATATTGTGGCATGCATTTTACTAAGCATGATTCAACAAATTTACACTTTGTTTTTTACACAACACCGTGTAAATCTATTTTAATTTTGCTTTCTCTTTTTGACACAATCTGCAAAGTTTGTGAAGACCCCAAAAATTTAGATAGATGTACAAGAATGTGGAAAATAGTAATCCAAACCACTTGCAATTAAAATCACTCAAAAAGACCTGATAATGAGGGTTGGGCGTGCATTTTATCGAAGTGAGTAAAGATGGGTCTAAAAATGAAAAATTATCATCTTGGCAGATTGATTTCTAGCAAATGAAACATCATTTTAGGAATCTGAAAGAGGTTATTGTGAACAATGTAACTATATTCAGGACTATAGTTTTACTTTCAATTATTGACCAACGTACATACTATGGCGTGAAAAACAAACTCACAACGCTGAGAGGGGGGGTGAATTAGCGTTGTAGGATTCTATCAATTTAATTAATTTTTAATCTAACACATAGACTTAACTTACATCATTTACTTAGGAAACCAAACTGATAAAAATGACACAACAATTTTGAAATCTTCAAATCTGAATAAATTTATGTATGATAACTTCACATCCAAGGTCTGTGCGTCACCACAAAGTGCATGCACCAGCTGCAACTGGTGTTTATGATGCTTCAACCTCAAAACAAAATTTCATCTCCAACTGAGATAATTAGTTTAGGATGCAACCTAAAGTTATATATGTTCTTACCTTGCTCCACCCTGCCTCCAAAAGTGTTTAAGTATCTCAACAAGTTCCCTCCAAAATTGGTAAGATGATGCTGACCAGGAGACTTTCCTTTTATGCGGATGATATCTTAATCGCTGATCTTGAGTATTGACCTTCCAAAAAAAACTTTGTTGTGCACACATAACTTCCAGTACTAATTCGTTGCTTCCTCAGTCTTCAGCATGTTCGAGTTCCACAGTCTTCAACAACTTCAGGTTCCACATCCTTCAGCAAATTTGGGTTCCACAACTGTTAGCAAAATCAGGTTCCACAACCTTCAACATGTTCTGATTCCTCAGCTCACCCTCCTTAACCACACATCAAACTGCATACTTCCAGGTGTTCTCCACTTGTGTATTTATACAAGTATCCTTTAAAATTATGGAGCCGACCTGATCTTTTTCTATGTTAATTATTTTATTTAAAAATAGAGTCGTCCTGAGCTTAATGGGGCCGACCAAAAATTCCTTCAAGTTAATTATTTAAATAAGGATCGAGTTGCTTGACTTGCTTTACTATTCCTTAATACAAGGATTCAATACCCTTATAACTCCATGTCTATTTTATTCCATAATTCCAACAAGCCCTTCCAGAATTCCCGCAAGCCTTAAATGCCTTGCTTCATATGCCCGCAAGATACTCCATAGAAATGCCCACAATGGTCTTTAGAAATTCCCGTGGTGGGCTCTTTTGTATGCCCACAATGAGCTCTTTTGTATGCCTGCAAGGGCTCTTAGAGATTCCCGCAAGGGCTCTTTTATATGCCCTCAAGGGCTCTTTTATATGCCCGTAAGGTCTCTTTTGTATGCCTGCAAGGGCTCTTAGAGAAGCTCGCAAGGGATCTTTTATATGCCCTCAAGGGTTCTTAGAGATGCCCGCAAGGGATGTTTTATATGCCCGCAAGGGATCTTAGAAATGCCCGCCATGTCATTCTAATGTCCAAGACATCTCATCCTCATCATTTTTCCCAGCCATTCTAACTCTTTGACATCAATGCCAACCAAAATGTCTAACAAACTCCCCCTTTGACATTGATGTCAATATATAGCTCCCCCTGAGGGATCTCCCCCTAACTTCCTCCCCCTTTGACATCAATGGAAAAGGAAGTGGAGTAAACTACAACCAACACTAGTCTCTCCAAATTTTTCCTTATAAGCTCTGAAACCATAAATTTTTTGCATCTGGATTCCTCATCACAACTTGATCTCATGGCTGGGATGGGTGTCAATCTCATATGACACCCACACACACTACTAAAATTAATGTTGGAGGGAGATAAATCCTAACCTCTACCGAAGGTACCCAAATGTATCTTTAGGCAAGGGTTTGGTAAAAATGTCAGCCACTTGTTCCTTTATTCTTACGTATTCTAGTTTCACCTTTTGTTCACTCACTTGTTCACGAAGAAAGTGGTACGTGAATGGTATATGCTTCGTTTTGGAGTGCAGAATCAAATTTTTTGATATACTTATAGCACTAGTGATGTCACAGTAGATCGGTGTAGGATGACTGTTGTCAACTTGAATTTCTTCCAAGGATTGCTTTATCCACAAAGTTTGAGTGCGACACTTAGCAACAACTATATATTCAGCCTCAGCGGTGGACAATTGTATAGATGACTGCGTTCTGCTCTACCATGCTACCAAGCAATTACCTAAGAAGAAAGCATTACCATTGGTGCTTTTTCGATCATCTAGGATTCCTTCCAAGTATGCATCGGTGTAAGCTATAAGATCAAACTTTTGGTTTTTGGGATACCAAAGCCCAAATTCAGAGGTACCTTTGAGATACCTAAAGATTCTTTTGACAACTGTCACATGATATTCTTTTGGACAGGATTGAAATCTTGCCACCATCCCAACGGCTTGCATGATGTCTGGTCTTGATGCAGTAAGATAAAGTAAACTTCCTATCATTGACCTGTAGAATGTGGCATCAACTGAGGGAGATTCATCATCTTTGCTAAGTTTACAACCTGTTACCATCGGTGTGCTTACTGGAGAGCATTCAACCATCCCAAACTTACTTAGCATTTCCTTCAGGTATTTAGTGTGAGATATAAAGATACCATTTGGATTTTGAGTGATTTGTAATCCAAGAAAGAAGGAAAGTTCTCCGATCATGGACATCTTGAATTCTTTAGCCATATTAGCAGTAAAATTCTGACTTAACCTATCCAAATTTCTTCCAAAAATAAGATCATCAACACAGACAATGGTGATTAATAAATGATCTTCTTCGATTTTGAAGTAGAGATTGTTGTTAGTACTTCCTCTCTTAAATCCATGTTGAAGAAGGTATGTGTCCAATCTTTCATACCAGGCTCGAGGTGATGGTTTAAGACCATAGAGTGCCTTTTTTAATTTACAGACATGATCTTCTTTACCAGGACCTTCAAAACCCTCAGATTGTTCAGTGTATACTTATTCCTTTAGGGTGCCATTCAAAAAGGATGACTTTACATCCATTTGATAGACCTTGAAATTTTTATAACATGAGAATGCTAAAAACATCCTAATCAATTCCATTCGAGCTACAGGTGCAAAAGTTTAATCAAAATCAATTCCTTCCATTTGAGCATATCCTTTCCAAACTAATCTTTCTTTATTTCTAATGACTTTTCCATTTTCATCTAGCTTATTCCTGTACACCTATTTAGTATCAATTATATTTTTGTTATTTGGTCGTGGAACTAACTCCCAGGTTCCACTCTTTACAATTTGATTTAATTGTTCTCTCATTGCATTATTCCAATGTTAATCCTTGAGGACTTCACTAAAACTTCTTCTCTGTGGTGCATGTCTCAACTGCATTCCTTCTTCAACATTTCCAATAATAACGTCTTCCGGATGATCTCATCTTACATATATTAGTGAAGGTTTTGTACCTTTCGAGGAGATTTGTTCATCCCTTGCTTGTTCCTATTGATTAGACTGTTCCTCTGTTGTTTCATTTCATGTTTCTTCTTCATCAGACAAGTCATCATCTGTGTCCTCTGGTTCAGATTCTAGTAGTTTTTGTGCTATATATTCATCTACTACCACATCTATACTTTCAATTATCCTTTGCAATTTCTTATTGTAACATTTGTAGGCTCTCGTTTTAGTCGAGCATCCCAAAAATATGCCTTCATCAGTCGTGGAATTAAATTTTCCAAGATTGTCATCAATAATTTTTATATAGCATTTGCTTCCAAATTTTTTGAAGTAATCTATTGTTGCTTTTCTTCCTGTCCATAACTCAGAAGGAGTTTTGTGAGTCAGTTCTCTCAATATATTTTCTTCTGGGAGGGTTTACAAAACTCCTTTTAGGTGCTCTATAATCAGTAGCCTTATGTCTGAATTTATAGCAGTTATAACAATGACCTAGAAAGAAATTTTGGTACCTGGAGAAGGTTGGTCTCCTCGAATCCTGAAAGGAGAGATTGGTTGCAGCCACCTTTGGTTCATCTTCTTGACCCATGCTGATTTGATGGTCGTATGGTTTCTTTAGACATATTACTTCCTTTTGCAGCCTTTCACATTCTTTTTTCCCTCAGAACTAACTGTCTTTTTGCCTCATTTAGGGGCTCATGAATCTTCTGAAGATTTGCCTTTAGTTGAGTGACAGTCTTACTGATTGCCAAAAAATCCTGATTCAGTGAGCATTCTGCTTTATGCTCCTTCTCTTTTGAGGTGTATCCAATTCCCCTTTTGTCATCTACATGTTTTTGCTGCAGAAGCATGTTGTTTAAATCAAGTGAACTCTTTTGGAATCTTTGACTTAGTAAGTCTGGTTTTTTAAGTTTCTCCTTGAGAGAGTTGATTTCTTCTTCCTTTCTTTGCAATACCACACTTAGTCTCATTGCTAGCTGATTCTTTGTAATATGGTGGTTTTTTTCTTGCTTCTCATTCAGATTCTTTAGATTCTCAATTTCTTCCAAGGCTACAATAAGTTATGCCTCGATATCCACGATACGCTCCTCATGTTTTGAGTTATCCTCATTATTCTCCCGTTCTAGAAATAGAATTTCATTTTTTCCTTCTAGGATAATTTCTTCTTCTTCTTCATCATCTGATACTCCTTCCTCCTCTACCTTGGTGAATAGTGTTTGCTTGTTTATGAATATTTTGTCTTCAAAATTTCTCCTAGGATTTATTTGCTTTTGTCTGTTCTTTATGGGACAATTGACTGCAAAATGTCCAATTTTGCCACAGTTGAAACACTTTAGTGGAAGCTTGCTCTTGTATCTTCCAATTCCACTTGGAAGTCTACTAACAAATTTAGCTAGCTCTTCATCTGAGATCCCATTATCTGACGAGCAACATTCAATGTCATGATTCTTCTCCTTGGTCACTTTGAAGGCAAACTCTTTTTGACTTGGATCTTGGATTCTCATTTCATAAGAAACTAGGATGCCATGTAGTTCTTCAAGCGTCAAATCATCCAACTTTTCTATGTCTTCTATGGCCAAAACTTTTGGATTGAAACATAATGGGAGAGTCCTCAAAAAAATTTGTACTATAGTAGATTGAGTTATTTTTTCACCCAAACCTTTCATGGTATTGACAATCTCTTCAACTCTTTGAAGGTATGTTGCAATATTTTCTTCTTCTTCCATCCTTATACTTTCAAACGGATTCCTGTAGGTTTGCAATTTTGCTTGTTGAACTTTAGAATCCCCTTGATAAATGGTGGCCAACCTATCCCATACTTCTTTTGTTGTCGAGTAAATCATAACTTTGAAGAATTCAATTTCACTAAGTCCTGCAAGTATGGCGTTCATAGTTGTAGCATTATTTTGACATTCTTCAATTTCATCAGAGGTAGTAGGTCGAGTTTTGTGTGGTTTATATCCATCAGTTACACTGGTCCAAATGTCGAACCCCATGGACATCAGATAGGCATTCATCTGTTTGCTCCAATATACATAATTATTTCCATTGAATTTAGGAACATCCCTAAACTTGGATCCACCCATTTCAAAGTGTGTTTTAATATCCCCTTCAAGTGTCCAAACCTTAAAGAAGGGACCGCTCTGATACCAATTGAAAAACACACTCACAACGTTGAGAGGGGGGGGTGAATCACTGTTGTAGGCTTCTATCAATTTAATTAATTTTTAATCTAACACACATACTTAACTTTCATCATTTACTTAGGAAACCAAACTGATAAAAATGACACCAATTTTGAAATCTTCAAATCTAAATATATTTATGTATGATAACTTTACATCCAAGGTTGGTGCTTCAACACAGAGTTCATGCACCAGCTGCAACTGGTGTTTATGAGGCTTCAACCTCAAAACAAAATTTCAGATCCAACTGAGATAATTAGTTTAGGCTGCAACCTAAAGTTAGATATGTTCTTACTTTGCTCCACCTTACCTCCCAAAATTGTTTAAGTATCTCAGCAATTTCCTTCCAAAACTGGTAAGATGATGCTGACCAGTAGACTTTCCTTTTATGCAGATACCTGTCTTAATCACTGATCCAGAGTATTGACCTTCCAAAAAACACTTTTTTGTGCACACATAACTTCAACCACTTATACTATGAAACGAGAACTATATACTAAGAACGAGAACTCTAACCATACAAACTCATATTTTTGCATAAAAAACACCGAAAACAACCCCCAAATCAAAAAGTGTTGATGCCAGTATCATGTTTTCATAAAAAACACCAAAAACAACCCCCAAATCGAAAAGTGTTGATACTAGTATCAACGTTTTTTTTCTCTGGGTTAAAAATATAGCCATGGCTTAAAAATCTCATACTGTTGTTTACGAAAGCCTTAAAATCAACCCCTAAATTGAAATTTTTTGTTTTCAACAAATAAATTCCTAACCCTAACCCCCAACAAACTATTACAAAAGTTAAAAAAAAAAATTATAATGCACCCCTCCTACCTTAAATGGTCACGGTTGTCTCATTTGCCCCATATTAATAATTTTTTTTAAAATTTACATTTAAAAAAAAAATAAAAACCTAAACTTAAAAAATAAATATAAAACCTAAACTTTACAAAAAAAATAACAAAAAACAATCTAGATTTTACAAAAAAAACAAATTAAAAATTAAAAAAAAAAACTTTACAAAAAATAAATTAAAAAGCAAATTAAAAATGAAAAAAAACAAGTTAAAAAAAAAAAAAAAATTAAAAAAAAAAACTTTACAAAAAACAAATTAAAAATTAAAAAAACCACTTTACAAAAAAATTAAAAATTAAAATAAAAAAACAAACTTAAAAAAAAAAATCAAAATGTACCAAGGGGCCGCCCCAAGGGCGGCCCTTTGGGCGCCCAAGGGGCGGAGCTCAGCCCGATGGGCGCCCAAAGGGCCGCCCCACGGGCGGCAGCTCGATGTCGGGCATCGAGCTGCCGCCCGTGGGGCGGCCCTTTGGGCGCCCACGGGCTGAGCTCCGCCCCCTTGGGCGCCCAAAGGGCCGCCCGTGGGGCGGCCCTTTGGGCGCCCAAGGGGGCGGATGCTCCCCGCCCATTTTGATTTTTTTTTTGAAGTTTTGTTTTTAATTTTAATTTTAATTTTTTTTTAAAGTGTTTTTTTTAATTTTTAATTTTTTTTTAATTTATTTTTTGTAAAGTTTTTTTTTTAATCTTTAATTTTTTTTTATAACGTGCTTGGGCGCCCAAAGGGCCGCCCCACGGGGGCAGCTCGATGCCCGGCATCGAGCTGCTCCCGTGGGGCGGCCCTTTGGGCGCCCAAGGGAGCAGAGCCAGCATCCGCCCACCCCTTTGGGTGCGATCTTTTTTTTTTTTGTATTTTTATTTTTATTTTTAATTTTTGTTTTGTTTAATTTTTAAATTTTTTTTAAAGTTTGGTTTTGTTTAATTTTTATTTTGATTTTTTTTTTTTTGTAAAGTTTAGTTTTCTTTTTAATTTTTAATTTTTTTTGTAAAGTTTTTTTTTAAATTTTAAATTTGTTTTTTAATTTATTTTTTGTAAAGTCGAGTTTGTTTTTTGTTTTTTTTTGGTAAACTTTAGGTTTTATTTTTTATTTTTTAAGTTTAGGTTTTTATTTTTATTTTTTAATTTTTTTAAGTTGGGTTTTAAATTGTTTTTAATTAAAACGATGTGTGAGGGGTAATGGGGTAGTGGGTAGGGCATTAGGGAATGTAATTTTGGGGGGGCTAAGGTAGAGGGTAATGTAGGGGGCTAAGGCATTAGGAAATGTACTTTGTTTTTTTAAATGTTTATTAATGGTTGGTTGAGGGGTTAGGGTAGGATATGTAATTATTTTGTTAAATGTAATTTTTTTAAAAAATTACTAATAGTTCGTTAGGGGGTTAGGGTAGAAGGGACGCATTATAATTATTTTTTAAACTTTTGTAATAGTTTGTGGGGGGGTAGGGATAGGGTTAGGGTAGAAGGGGGCAATGTAATTTTTTTAAATATTTTCTTTTTAAATTTTAATAATAATTGGTTAGGTGGTTAAATATTATGAAAAATAATGTGAAAGAGTATCATTTTTATACAAAATGACTAAAAATCTATTAAAAATGGGTTTAAATGTCTTTTTTTTTCTCGATTTGTTTACTATTTTTCCATAAAAATATATTATTTATGATTAAATTTTAAAGATAAATTTCGAAAATGTATGTGTTTTTCATTATAGCTAGCTTCTAAATGTATGTTTTTTGTTAAATTTCTAAAAAACACACTTGAAAATAGAAATTAAAAATACTTTACAATAAAGATGTGTCAAAGGCCCCAAAAAATGCCTCAAAATGAAAATGTGTGATACTGGCATCAACCATTTTTGAAACGGAGGTAAAAATAGCTACTAAAATTAGGAGAGAGAAAAACGAGAACTGTGTCGAGTTCTCGTTTCATAGTATAAGTGGTTCTTCTGGTACTAATTCGTTGCTTCCTCAGTCTTCAGCATGTTCGAGTTCCACAGTCTTCAGGAACTTCAGGTTCCACAACCTTCAGCAAATTCAAGTTCAACAACTTTCAGCAAAATCGGGTTCCACAACCTTCAACATGTTCGGATTCCTCATCTCATCCTCCTCAACCACACGTCAAAATGCATACTTCCAGGTGTTCTCCACTTGTGTATTTATACAAGTATCCTTTAAAATTATGGAGCCGACCTGATCTTTTTCTATGTTAATTATTTTATTTAAAAAAAGAGTCATCCTGAGTTTAATGGGGCCGACAAGAACTTCCTTCAAGTTAATTATTTAAATAATGATTGAGCTGCTTGACTTGCTTTACTATTCCTTAATACAAGGATTCAAGACCCTTATAACCCCGTGTCTATTTTATTCCATAATGCCAACAAGCCCTTCCAGAATGCCCACAAGCCTGAAATTCATTACTTCATATGCCTGCAAGCTGCTCCATAGAAATTCCCGCAATGGTCTTTAGAAATGCCCACAGTGGGCTCTTTTATATGCCCACAAGGGCTCTTAGAGATGCCCACAGGGGCTCTTTTATATGCCTACAAGATTCCCACAAGGGCTCTTTTATATGCCCGCAATGGCTCTTTTGTATGCTCGCAAGGGCTCTTAGAGATTCCGGCAAGGGCTGTTTTATATGCCCGCAAGGGTTCTTAGAGATGCCTGCAAGGGCTCTTTTATATGCTCGCAAGGGATATTAGAAATGCTCGCCATGTCATTCTAATGTCCAAGCCCTCTCATCCTTATCATTTTTCCAAGCCATTCTAACTCTTTGACATCAATGCCAACCAAAATGTCTAACATGGCGTGCATTTTACTAAGCCCAATTTAACAAATTTACACTTTGTTTTTTACACAACACTGTGTAAATCTATTTAATTTTGCTTTTTGTTTTTGACACAATGTGTAAAGTTTGTGAAGCCCCCCAAAATTTAGATAGATGTACAAGAAGGTGCAAATAGTAATGCACACCACTTGCAATTAAAATCACTCAATAAGACCTAATAATGAGGGTTGGGCATTCATTTTATTGAAGTGGGTAAAGATGGGTCCAAAAATGAAAAATTGTAATCTTGGCAGATTGATTTCTAGCAAATGAAACATCATTTTAGGAATCTGAAAGAGGTTCTTGTGAACAATGTAACTATATTCGGGACTATGGTTTTACTTTCAATTATTGATCAATGTACATACTGTGGCGTGCATTTTACTAAGCCCAATTTAGAAAATTTACACTTTGCTTTTTACACAACACTGTGTAAATCTATTTTAATTTTGCTTTCTCTTTTTGCCACAATGTGCAAAGTTTGTGAAGACCCCAAAAATTTAGATATATGTACAAGAAGGTGGAAAATAGTAATCCACACCACTTACGATTAAAATCACTCAAAAAGTCCCGATAATGAGGGTTGGGCGTGCATTTTATCAAAGTGGGTAAAGATGGGTCCAAAAATGAAAAATTGTCATCTTGGAAGATTTATTTCGAGCAAATTAAACAACATTTTAGGAATCTGAAAGAGGTTCTTGTGAATAATGTAGCTATATTCAGGACTGTGGTTTTACTTTCCATTATTGGCGGCGTGCATTTTACTAAGCCCAATTTAGCAAATTTACACATGACACTGTGTAAATCTATTTTAATTTTGCTTTCTCTTTTTGACACAATGTGTAAATCTACGGTATTACCCCATGCAAGAGGAATTCATGTCAATTTACGGTGAATTTCAATTAAATAGAAGAAGAATGGATGTGTATTTATAGCCTTTTTTGGAATTATGTTTGGATCCAGGTTTCTCTGCTTGAGAGAACGGTGGTGAAAAACTCTGTTAGTCTTGCGACGTAATCATGTAGAGATAGGATGAAAGGAAATGCAGAAGGTACTGCATTTGTCAACAACTACGGAATTTGGAGGAGGAGAACAATAGCACTAACAGGGACTTGAGAAGACCAGCAATGCGTATTGGACAGGACCTGGACAATTTCGAAAGGAGGTTGGAACAATAAGAGGAGAATCGAGAACAAGAGAGAGATGAGACTAACCAAAAGTTGTCGGACCTGGAGATGTAATAGAACAAGATAAATCCAATCATGAATAGCTAAAGGATAAAGTCAAAACATTAGAAGGTTATCTGACTATGCTGCAAACTCGGGTAGGAAATTTGGAGTTGCAAGCTCCTCCAGAATCTAAAGGTTTCCTATGCTCTAGTCCTCTGCAGGATGCTAACTACGGATTTGTGCCACAGAGCGACATTCATCCAAAGCAGAGATATATGCTCCGTTCACCAGAGGATCTTCAGGCCCTGTAATTCACGTGTTCTAGATAGTTTTGTTTTTTGTGTCTATAATGGCCTTTAATGTACAATATTCTGGACAATTTTGTTATGGTCAGGACCTCTAAGGTCTATAGTAGAGATAAAGTCTAGTATGGTAGACTCAGTTTAGGTTTGGATTATGTCAGTATAAATTCTCTATTGTTTTTCTCAGTGGAAAGTATGCAAATCAGAATACTGTTATCATGAACTCATGGCCTCTAGGCTCCTGTTGTACTCTCGCTGAGTGGGGAAACCCCTTAGTTTCTTTTTCTATAATATAATTTTAATATTTTTTGTAAAAAAACATGTACTAAATGAAGATGGGTATACAAGGTATACCTCAAGATGACTCTTCTCAAGACACTTCACCCACTAGTGATGTAAAATTCAAGTTGTAGACAAAGGTTTGTTCTTGTTACAAAATCCATGGTTTGTATAGTTTTAGTATAAAAGGATATAGATTGAATCAAATGTTTTGAGAAGGTTGGAATATACATATTTATGTTTTCTTTGTTAAACAATCCATCTGCAAATTGGATTTCATTCGATGCATATCTATTTGTGGAAGCATCAAAGAAAATTGGGAAGTGGAAACTTTGTTTTGAATTGTCAAATATTCGTAGTAGGTGGGAATGCAGCTTGACTAGACTAAAGACACGTGAGATATTTTAATCAAAGGTATTGTTGAGCATGAAAATTATGTCTTTCAACCTCAGTATATCTAGAAAATTGTCATTTCATTTTTGGTCCTTTTGTCTAGGTATCAATATCGATATGGGAGGGATTTTACTAGTGTTGAATCGACAATATCATGAGAATCAACCAAAGTAGCTGGCTTTGTTTTTACACATTCTACCTTATATGTTGGAGAGTCTAAACATCATCAATATGGAGCTTACCGACAAAGGTCAAAATAATTATCTCTATCACTACAAATAACAAGGTCCAAAAATTAAATTTGTAATGGTTGAATATGATTATTTATTTTATGATATGGATCTCTAATATTCCATATTTAATGATGGTATGTTTTGTCTATGATCATTAGTAATATTATGTATGATTCAATGATGCTATGTTCTTCGGTATGATATGTGTAATGGGTTTTCTCCTCCCGCTTAAACGGAATTTCTTGGTCTGTAAAACTCAAGATTATACAAGATATCTAAGTTCCAGCAATTATAAAAATATATATATATACCTTCTGAAAACATGATCCTGAATCCAATTAGCTTTGAAAAAAGTACATACCTCTTAATTTGACATGGAAAGTGTTAAAAGGTTTGAGCGTCATTAGTGAGGCAAGCTGGTTGATTAGTATCTTCCTTTTCCAAGACATCTCGAGCATGTAGATCGAGGTCGTTTAAATGGTGCAAAGACTGAAGTTTACGTCCTCTCATCTCTTCTTCGAAGCGTGTGGGATTTTGTCAAATATGGGATCACAGAAGGTTGGAGAACATTTCATAATTATTATCCAGGGGACTTTCAGCAACTTACCACCCGAGTGAACTATCATAACACACAGACATGATTGCTAGGTGGGATTGGGCTCGCTTTACCGAGGAGCTTCACCTACTTTCTATTGATTCAGAAGGTTATCCCTATAGGTTATACGAAACAAGGATCAAGCAATTCACTGCATACAAACAAAAATCTATTCTATTCACACAGCAAGAGGAGAGGTGCGTTAAGCTTACTCGACCAACCGGAGAGGATTCAACAATTGGAGCAGAGGAAACCAACTTGAAGGTGAATGAAAAGGAAGAATCACAGAGGGTAAATTATGCCTAGTATTGCAGCATAAGCCCGCTAGTGGTGGGAGTCAGAGTCCAATATACTAGTAAGCTAGAAGAATTAGATTATAGATTGGGAAGATTGTATTATTGGCCCTGGTTTTTGTATCATCTTTGGCCAGACGGTTCGGAGGCAGCTACTTTTTAATATAATCCATTTCATTTTCTATTGAAAAAATAAATTGAATCATAGTTTATGAAATTACTTGATTCATCATTGTTGTAAACAAAGAGAATGCCTCAAATTTGGGCCATCAGTTGAACAACATCTAAAAACGAATCGAATTTGAACCCAACAAATTGGCGAATTTCCTACAGTAAATCTAGAATGGTGTACCTTCTTAGAACCTGGAACCTTGTTCAATACACTTGAAACTTGACTTGGCTGGTATGTGAATCTGGGTCAATACACTTCAAAATTGACTTGGATGGTATGTGATGAATGCCAAAGGTAATAACTAATAAGGAATACCGGATATTTCGCTGGTGTGACATGCCATTATCCTACCAAAGTTCACAGGAAGCCTAAAACAAAAAAAACATATTAAAAAACATTCTTCCTTTTAATTCAATCCATGATTTTTTTTACAAAAACATGAGTCCATTTTTTTTTAGATCACCCGCCAAATTATTGGATGGATTCTCAATTACTTTTTTTGAAAGTTACCAGGAAGCTTAGTGGATGGATTCTCAATGCAGCTATTATCATAAATGCTCCACCCCCATCTTAAGTACTTCGAAATCAAAAATAATATTACCTGTTGGTTTTACTCATGGAAAAGTGGTGGCTATTTCATGCAATTTACAATTTTCAAGTAGATATCCTACATTAAACTCACCATTTTTAGAAATTTCCACTAGCTAACTCATGTTAAACAAGGTTGCTTTTAAAAAGCGGTTGGTTAACTCACAGTTTTACCTAGAAATGGTCTAGATTTTAAATTTTTCCGACTAGACTATTTTCCGTTGGTTGACTCACCCACCTACTTTAAAATAAAAAATAATATTTCCAAAACAACCTTGCCAATTCTAGCCAATAAAAAATAATCTTTTTGGCATATTTTATATTCTATAATTCTAGCCAATAAAAAAAAAACATATTTAGCAATTTTAATCAAATGGGATACATGCTAGAGTTGGATAAAATGTTATGAGGAGAAAAACAATTCCCTGCTAATATGTCTAGTACCTAGTCAATGAATGGTAGCAGAAAGTGGTCCTTCTTCGTTGCTTTGTTAAGTTCTCTGTAATCTATGCAAACTCTCCATTTCCCCCCTTTCTTTGGAACAATTACTAATAGTGGCACCCACTCACTATCTGAGATAGGGTATATGAAACTAGCATCAAGAAGTTTTTGTAATTGTACTTTAACAATGTCTTTTAAAGCTAGGTTCATTCTCCTCCGGGGTTTCCTAATAGGAGTGGCATCCTCTTTGATGTATATATGGTGTTGATAGATGTTTAGAGATACCCCTTTCATATCAAAGTAATTCCATGCAATGATTGCTTGGCATTTAGTGAGGACATGGATCAATTGTTCCTCTTGTTCTGGGAGTAAGTGGTTGCTAATTTTCAATGTCCTGTCAAGGGCCATGTCTATTATTTTGGTGGACATCTGTGTTTCTTCCATCAGGAAAAGACGTTGCCACATTGGATCCCCTAGTCCTACGATTTCCAACTCCTCAAATGTGCAATGTTCTCCAAAATAAAGAGGAGTGTCATAAAGATTATGTATGAAATTGGAGATAATTGTATCATCTTGTGGGGGTCTCAGTGCTAGGGAAATATCTATGGTTAAAACAGGATGAATAGGGAAATCAAAATCATTGTTATTAGATTGCCAAATAGGATCCCTGGTACTTAAATGGCGTCTGGCATGAGGATATAGGTTTAATGTATTTGTTTCTTTCCCATTTGAAATGGTCATATCCCCTTGCCTACAACCGATATGCTTATCAGCTGTTGCAATCCAAGGCCTCCCAAGTATTAGAGGGTATCCACCTAGTTTAGCTTTAGTATGGATGACAATGAAATTAGCAGGATATTGCGATGAATCTATGGTAACCATAATCTCTTCTAATATGCCATCTGGACAAACTATGGAGGTGTCTACAATTTGTAGAATTGTAGTGGTGTGCCTTAAGAGATTTTGAATATTGAGTTTTACCATGGTATCCTGAGTCATTACGTTTATTGTTTCTCCTAAGTCAATGAGAGTGTTTGTAATCAGACTCCCTCCTATGTGTGCATCCACTATTCGGATTCTTGGGTTTGCATACTTTGGGTTAATGATCCTTCCTAGCATTAAGTCATCCAGCTGTCTTACCACATTAATGGTGGCAGGATACTTCCTCTTTCTTCCGGGCCTCTTTATGCATGTGTCTTTGATACACTGATTATATATAGGGATTTCTTTGATGGCTTGTAGAAGTGGTATCATGACACACAATCTTTTCAGCTCCTCTAGATGGGGGTTTTCAGATTTTTGGATTTCCTTAGGTTGCAATCTCTGAGGGAATGGTGGAATAAGAGATGGTGGATCCCCTATGTCCCCTTCTTCTTCTATAGGATGCCCCTCAGGGGAGTGAACTATTGTAGGTGAAAGAGGTGTATATGCTTGTTCTGCTTGTTTATATGCTTGGCATGTTACTATTTTTCCGAATCGTAAATTTAGTTGATTCACTTCTATAGCATCCAAGGTGCATGTTGGGTAGTTGGCCACTTCATTGACATATCCAGGTTGAACATGTATGTTGTTAGGATTTGGAGATGGTTATGTTGGCAGAGTTGGCCTAGGTGTTGACGAGGTAGGATTTTGAGGTTGTTGTTGATTAGTCATCGGTGGGGGCATAAGGGAAGGTTGTTGATTTATCATTGGTGTAGGCCTAAGGGAAGATTGTTGTTGATTAGTATTCCACCTAGTGTAAGGAAAATTTTGACCATATGTGGGAGGTACTGGCCAAGTATTTTCCATTGGTGTTTCCCAGTAGGTTCCCACAAGTGTGGAATAAGGTTGCTTCCCATATGGATCCATCAAATATTAGTGCCCATAAGTCAGTTGAAATGGTTGTTGATAAAGTGGTTGTGCATACAGTTGGTAAGGTTGTTGTCATTGAAACTTTTGGTATTGTGGCTGACCATAAGTTTGTAAGAATGGTCTCTGCAATCCTGGTCTCCTAGGGTTTATGTAGCAGAGAGGTTCTACTTGTGGTTCATAAAGGTTGGATTCCAGAGACTCTAGGTAGGGGCAGTCATCTGTGGGGTGTTTATTAGAGAAAATACGACAACATTCAACATTTTTGGAACTGCCCTGCATTAGGTTGAGTGGACATTCATTCTTTTTATGCTTTTTCCTACAGTCTGGAAAAAAAACAACCAAGGCTCTATCTGATTCTTCTTTTTTCATTTTTTCCTGCATGGTATCCATTTGTAATGCCATGGAGTGTAGGATATATGATTTCATGTCATCTAACAAGTTTCCTAGGTCGGATTTGGTGAGGGTATAATTAGAGGGATTTGATGTTTGGAAAGGAAGGTTTCTCCCTCGGGGTCTCTTCTCTGTGGATCTAGAATTATTTCTAAAAATTTGCTTGATCTCATCATAGTCCCGTTGGTAGATATCACCATTGGATAGGAGGTTCAAGGTCTCTAGGCGTTCCTCCCTAATTCCTCTAAGAAGCACAAGTTTAAGGGATTCGTCATCTAGGGTACAATTATGATCCCTCTTGTATCTCAGTTAAAACCATTCCTCATAGTCTTCTAATGATTCATTGTCCCCAATTTGCTTGATCTCATCATAGTCCCGTTGGTAGATATCACCATTGGATAGGAGGTTCAAGGTCTAGGAGTTCCTCCCTAATTCCTCTAAGAAGCACAAGTTTAAGGGATTCGTCATCTAGGGTACAATTATGATCCCTCTTGTAGCTCAGTTAAAACCATTCCTCATAGTCTTCTAATGATTCATTGTCCCCCTACTGCATTCTAAATATCTCATCTCTAATTTCCCTAGCTTTACGGTATTCCCTGTATTTTGCTATGAAGGTATCCTTCATTTGATCCCAATAGGTTATACAGTTGGCTTATAGGATCATGAACCATTGTAAGGTAGATTCCTTCAAAGTGGATGGAAAAAGCTTGAGCTTATGGGCATCTAAGGTGTAGCCATAGGTTCAATAGACTACCTCAAATTCAAACAAAAATGTGTCTAGTCTTTAGATGTTAGGCCATGGAAATTGGGCAAAGTAGCTGGGTTAATGTTTCTCATTTTTGCTTTGTCATCATTGACTCCCCGAATGGGAAATTCAAACACTACAACGTGTTCCTCATCTGTCATTTTGTTTTCTTCTTCAACCTTCTTCTCATCAACCAAAAAGGAGGGGAGTTAATTGCAGGGTTCTCAGGGTTTTCTTCAGAAGTTTCTTGCTCCATTTTCCTACTACTTGAGTTGGGGTTGGTTGGAATAGGTTTTTTTGGTAGAAATCATCCAAATTCATCCCTTGCTCTAGGCATTCATACTAAAGGGTTATGTCTGTGTTTTTGGATTTTGATATTTTCCTAATTTTTAGAGGGTTTTTTCTTTTTTTCTTTTTTAGTATTTTTGTGGGTATGTAGGTATGAATATCTGAAATGGATTATCTAATTTGCAGAAGTAAAAGAAAATAAATAATGAAGCTATGTTGTAACATAGAGATATACTCGGAAACGTGTATTCTTATTGTTCGCTCGCTCTCCTCTAATTGTAACATACTTAACATTTATGCAAAAAGAAAACAACTAACTAATATTGTCAACTTCCTTGTGGTTTGGAATGCCTCCCCAGCAACAATGCCAAAAAGTGACAGGCTTTATCAATCAACAATAACACTGCATCCTGTTGGGACAATACAACAACAAGAATGTTGTATCTAAACCTTTACTTTAATTATCGACCCAGCGATCCGTAAAAACTTGTGAGGGTCCCGCACAATATGTGCAACTACAAAAAGAGCTAATTGTGCCTAGTAGCATGTAACTGTAAACTAATCAACCAAAACATTCAGTTGCTGATAAAAAGAAAAAGGAAATTCAATCTAAAGCTAAGGGTTGTGAGAAAGATGGATCTTATCATTCAACCAGGAACCTATTCCCTTATCAGTGGTTTCAGTGAAAAGCATTACGAAGTTCTTCATCTAGATTTAGGAAAACCTTTTGTAAAACTTCCCAATTAGCCTACCATCAACTCACCCAATACAAACATTCAGTTACATGAAATTCTATGCAAGCAGTGAAAAAAACAGAGAATTAATGCTTTACCAAGTTTGTGTAACAAGATCCCATGCATAACAAAAATGACAATGTAACCTTTAAACCTAATTTAAGAACAATAAAAGGCATCTATGATAATCTTAATTACAGAAATAATTTGTTAACATCATTCTATTAGAAACGCTATAAATCTCAACAAAATGTAGTAACTCTACGCTATCTGTTCTATTTCACTAAAAATGAACACGAAATAATAAACCTATTCTGCCAGACAAGTCCCTGTAGCCACATATGGATGGGACCTGATCCAAAGGCAACACGAGAACATAAAAGCTACTCAATCAGATACAAGAACATTAGTCTTCATTAATCTGTAAAAGAGTTGTTTAACATCAAAATCTCGGTCTTCAAAATGTAATAGTTGCAACAAAAACTAAAATCATAACATATGGGCGCTATCTTGACTAGTTGCTCCCCTTTTATCTTAAATATAAATATATCTCTAATCTAATCTATTAACTTCTAGTCTATTTGAACAAGTCTCTATGTAAATTGCATTGGATGCGCTAATGTAGGTAGATAGGATCACACAGGATCAAAATAATGAGAGTGTGTTGTCTTGTATATGTGCAATGGTTGCCACACACTCTGTGGATTCGGTGACTAAGCCTCCAATTGGTCGATCTTTGAGTGACGTCGAATCCACTTATTGATTGAACTGGTGCTTTCATATTTAAACAGTGTTGCATTCATAACTGGGAGTGTGTCTTCAAAACTGGTATTACTTTTTCATCATCTGCCTACACCATATAAAACTAGAACTTCCACTAGATCAAAATTCAAAACTGGTGCTTCTCCTGAGTGTTGGATCAAAACAGTGTCAGATGAAAACCTGGTTCCTTCATAACTTTGCTAATCAACCAATTTATTAGTATTTTCTTGCACCTTAGTTATTAAAAAGGAAAAAATAGTCAGCTAAACAATTAATTCTAAATCTTCATATAGTTCCAACTAAGTGCCTTACTCATCTCAATTTATGTGTATTATCTCCCTTACGAGGTTTAGAATAATCTAAGTTGACAGAAAAATCGATGGCTTTTCTAACCAAAGGTGGGAGCCATCAACAAGCTAGGTAGATGTGGATCCTATACAAATTAGGTCGACCCAGTGTAATATTGGATTGAGATATAATGGTGTGATGAAGAGACTTGAACAATTCCTTGTTCATAATAATATGCTCCAATAGGTGGAGAGATATTGGAGATTGGTTGGGAACATTTGGTGTTTTGATCATTTTCCAATATTTCTAGAGCTAAGAATTGGTGATAAACCTTGATATCCTTTTATGTATAATCTAAGTTGGGAAAAAGAGGAGGAGCTACAAAACATTGTTAATACTACATGGAAGCATGTTGAGGAGAGTTCAAATGGCAATTTTGGTGCACAATTCGTTCATTCCCAGAGAAATCTCAAAGAGAAGGTATCTATGTGGGCATGAGAGCATCATAACAGAAGCGAGATGGGTTGATCATGGAAGTCAAGAGTGATCTCAAACATATATTTTTGTCAATCAATGGGGCAATAAGTGATAGGCATACTTAGGATCATATTATTAATCTTAAGCAAAAGAGGACAAATTATTGTTGGATAGAGAAAATGAGTGGAGGATGAAGATCCATGCACTTTGGATCTCTTCTGGGGATTAAAATACATTTTCTTTACTGGAATTATGTTGTGCAATTGGACTATACACTCATCCTAGCAGGGGTCAATCCCCCCCAACTGGGGGGTTTGGGGGCCAAAGCCCTCGAAATAATTTTTTGGGTTGTTCTTTGTCCAATGATTTACAAGCCCATGCTATTGGGTAGCTGGTGGTATTTTCCCATGGTAATCCCTCTTTAAAAGGGAGGCAATGTAATACAGCTATGCATTGTATTGTAGTATTGTGAAAAAGATCTATGTGAATGTGTGAGAGAGATCATGAGAGAGTGAAGAGGAAATTTCAACAGATGTGTTGCGGGATATATCTCTTCATTTGTTGGACGATAAAATAAAAGGACTGGCAATTTCTCCGTGGACATATCCCATATTGGGTGAACCACATATATTGGTGGCTCACTTGTATTGTGTTTGTGTTTCACTTCTGCATCTTATTTTATGTTATTGCTCTGAGATCCTGTTTTTCTAACAGATGGTCACCAAGTTCATGGATTAATTGGTGAACTTGCCTTGTTGGGTGTTAATCATTTTCATTCTATTTACATAGAACCTTATTGATTCATTTTGGAAGAGATTATGGAACTGGTGGCATTCTTTCCTAGATTGGTTGAGGAAGCTGATTATGAGGAAATTTGTAGGCCAGTGACCAAGGAATTATTATGGATCTTACTCTGTTCTTTCCAAAAGGACAAGAGTCATGGTCGAGATGGGTGGTTGGTTGAGTTGTTCATTGATGTTTTTGAAGTCATAGATGATGATTTGTTAAAGGTTTTTGTTGAGGAGATTAGATTGATAGAGAAGATGCCAAGAAGATTCAATACTACTTTCATGCACTGATTCCTAAGGTGTATTGTCATGGTACATTTGATTATTTTTGACCTATTTCACTGTGTAATTGTATTTATAATATTCTTTCGAAGGTGATTGAAATTCATATCAATCCTCTCCTTTCTAGGTTTATTTCTTTGAAGAATTGTTTTAGAGATTGGTTGATACATGAGGCCATGGGTTCGAACCAGGAGGGTATGCACACTATTAAGATCTCCCATCTTCATGTTGTTTTCATTAAGATGGATTTGTATAAAGCTTATGATCAGGTTTTGTGGTTATATCCAAGACTCTTATTGCTTTATTTTGGATTTAAGCTTCCTATTGTTAAGTGGATTGTGGGCTATGTTACTTCCTATTCATTTGTTGTTTTAATTAATGGATTTGGTTCTGAATTTTTTAAGCCTTCTAGGGGATTGAGATAGGAGTGTCCACTTTCCCCCTATCTCTTTTTATTGGTGGCTAAAGGACTAAGTAAGGAAGTAGTTGCTGCTAGAGGACAAAGGAAGATTAAGGGGATCAAGTTTGATCATCATCTAAGTCTATGTGAACACCTTGCTCTATGGTGGCAGTCTAGCACTTGAGTGCATGTGACTATGGCATCATGATCTCAGTTGAACCATGATCATGCTTGGCATAGGATAAGGAGGCACTTGAGGGGCTAACTTGTTAGGTGATCTAGTAGTTGTCTACCAAGTTTTCATTGTTTCTTCACACTGCTTTCAATGCTTGTAGAACTTTGTGGATCCTTGATTACGTTTATGCTTGGTGTGTTGGTGGGATGTCCTTAATGAGCATGGTGTATGAGACTCCCTCGGATGTCACAGTGGCATATGTGGGTGTTGTTTCTAAAGATGGATCTATGGTGGGAACTTGGGGGTTAAGCATAGTAATCAAATATGACTTGGAGCTTTAGGGTTGAGGGATACTATCATTGGTCATTGTTTTCTATTGCTATCCTATTGTGCCTTGAAGGATTTATTGGATTTATTGGCTAGGGAGAGGTTTCCCTATGAAATAATCAGCCCTTGTGGTATATATTTTTCCTATGAAATAATGTGCTCTTGAGTTTCCCTAACATTTGTTTTCCTTAGTAGGTTGTATTTGGTTCCCTTGTTCCTAAAATTTAGCTACAAGGCCATCCAAATAAATTGATTTGAAGATGAGTTTCATTAATTTCTATCAATCATGTTCTTGTGGTATTATAATTTGATTATCTTGGTCCATCCTTGCCAATGTGCCAAGTTCTTGTGATTCCACTATTTGACCTTCATTCCCACATTGTAGAGATAATTTTGATATTAAAGATCAACCCCATACTTTTTATTTGTGTAAGTTAGGGTAGAACCTTGTATTTCCTTAAAAAACATACTCTTACAAGCGACTTTTTGTTACCTGCCCGTGGGGCCAAGTAAGACGGAAGGGAGTGGCTATCTGCCAAAAGTAGATCTTAAAACACTTAGTCGGATTAGCGAAATTGAAAACTAAATCCAGGTCCAATAAAGGATCATGGCGGAGTGCAGCTAGAAGAAAGGCTATGACTTGGACAGTACAAAGAAGAGAATCAAAGCCCTGAACTTGGGCTGAGTCTCAGGTTTTTCCTTTTTTTCCCTATTTTTTCTTGACTTGTATCCATCCCCCTGAAGTTGGGGACACTAAGGCCAATTGTAGCAAGTCATTGGATTCATGGAGGAGCTCCTTATCAGAGTCTGAAGAGGAAGACACATGATATCGTTTTTGTCCTTTTGGAGGGCCTAAATTCGTAACTTCGTCTTCTTGAAGTGGCATATTCACCTCAGGCAGAAGTGGAAGAGAGCTTTGTTCCTGCTTTGCCGGGGGGATGTCTTCATCAAGCTGGTGTTCTTGAATGTCTTCTTCAGACGGGGGCATTCAAGGTTTCCAGCTTTTGGCTCTATGTGCCTTTGTTGTCCGTTGTTGTTGGGGCTTTCTTTGTGGGCATGCATTAAGGAGGTGGTCCGTATGGCGACAAATCCGACACCAGAAAGTTGTGTTTTCATAATCCATTGCTTGAATCCAAATGGAGCTACCTAGTTTCAGGTTTATCTTGTCGGGAAGACCTGAACTGATATCAATGGTGGCACATATGCGTGCATAGGTGAAAAGACCCTGTTCTGAGTGAGTGTCATCGGAAGATATGAAGCTACCCAGACTGTTACCTATTCCTTTAAAAACCGAGTGAGTCCAAAAGTGGATTGGTAAGTTTGGAAGACGTACCCATATGGGAACCTTTTTCACTACCATTGTTAAAGGATCAAAGTAGGGGAACCAGGGGTTAGGAAGAGCCCCGCAGATCCCCAAAACCAAGGCCCCTTGATCATAACTAATTGAAGATCTTCACGAGAATTAAAAATCACTATAAAAAACCCTTTGGATCATAGTAAAACTTGACAACCCATGGACCAATTTGAGTCAATCCACTCGAGGAGATCGTTTGTTTTTGGCCACAATCCATTGAATCTGTAGATTAAAGCCTGCTCCTTATGCTGGAGAAGATTTTGATTAACTTCCAGCTAAATAATCTCCACTGTGGGAACCTCCTCGGATTTGTCCACTATGAAGACAGGGCTTGGGATTGGGACCGGACACTAAGCAGGAGAGAGCCCCGCTTGCGTTGCATCCTTAAAAGACTTATTCTGAGAAGAGGAGGGCCTGTTGTTTCCTCCTGGTAAGTTGGCCACCAAGGAAATGTATGCATCCTTCAAGATCCCAAGGCTGTGGAGTTGTCGAGGGTCTAAGAGCTGTCGTCCTGCAAGCTTGAAGGGATTCCTTCTATCTGTTGAATCAGATATTTCAGCTCCAGTACAGAGGTTTGCGAGTTCACTCGAAAGAAAAGAGAGACTCCCTTCAAAGACCTTACAAAAATCGGAAAAGCTTTGGGATCATGAGTGGTCCTGGTGGATTTGGCATATCTAGATCTTGCAAGATCCGTTGAAGCGGGCGGATTTGAGTGAGCGGGATCAATGAACATCTTGTGGACACGGAGAGGGAGCAAGGGCGGTGTCTGGGGCTTGTGCACCGAGAAGGCCAAAGCCGCCATCAAGGGAACCAGTGAGGCAACAGGAGGCACGACCTGCACCTGTAAAACGACCGTCGAAGGGGAGACCAGAGGGAGAGAGGATGAGCCGAGGCCGGATCCTTCGGCTGGAAGTTCCCTCTTCTGTCGCTGCAAAGCCGAGAGGTGAGAGCCCCAAGCTGTTACCTTACAAACCCTAGCCTCCATTCTTCGCTCGTCCAAGGGTTTTTTTCTAAGAGCTGTTTAACAAAATCAACAAGATCAACCCCATACTTACCCTATTCAAGTTATGAAATTTCTTAATCATTCCTTAATTTTTCTTGAATACCCTATTGAGGTTATGAAATTTCTTCACCCTCCCTCAATTTTTCTTGAATCTGTTTTGAACATGTTCTTTTATATTATTAGAGTTCCTTGATCACTCTAAGTTGGCCATAAAAAGTCACAATCCTTAGTTTTCATGGGCCTTAGTTCAATAATCTCCACTTTTTCAAAATTTAAAGGGTTTCTCTTTGCTTCTCCATCATGCTAGAATATTCTTCACTATTTCTATTTATCTCAACAAAGATAAACTTAGTCATATGTATTTTGAATTAGAAGAAAGTTGATAGTATATTTTTATTGTGTAAGGGGTGAATGTTGATGCGAAGAAAGATGACATTCATCTCATCTTTGTTTTAAACCTAAGTTGTCCTTGTACATATCATTTCCATCATTTTACTTTGATTTTTTGGTTCATCAAAAGTTTTCGTGCATAAAAATGTACCCTCACAGTAAATTATTATCAATCACAAAAACTATTATCAAACGTATATGACTTCATTATAAAAAGGCAGTGTTAGACTCCCACATCAATAAATTACTATGTCATTAAATCCTAATCAAATAATATTTCTCTCATGTTGTCAAAGTTAAATCTTGACTTTTAATGAGCTAGTCTCTAACTTACCAGAAAAGACAACCCATTCCAAGCTACTTGTCAGTTCAATTCCAGAACTATGTGGGAGCGCACTCTCTTTGTTGCACACAAATCTAAGTCATTATAACTTTAACCCCTGATTGCAGTTGGATGCCAAATTAAAGACGAAGAACCAAGTGAATGCACACCAAAGGGGACTAAAATTTTATGTCAAACACCCCAAGAAAGAGAAATTAATAGTATCACAAGACCTCGTGGAAAACCGCAAAGAAAAGATTACGAGACGACCTGTCTGGTATGAGCAAAAGCCCAAAATAAATTACATTGTAATTATGTTACAATTTATAATCGTGGAATCCAAAAGTTGCAGACTTCGAAAACAAGAATTGCTGTCCACAAGTTAAATCCACTATCCTTGCTAAGTCTGCAAACCTTTGAGCTGAGGGGAAATAATCTCTGTCCAGAAGAGAAAAATTAGTGATCATAACTCAAAACTGCAACTGTACTTGCAAAGCAAAGCTCTGTCCATGGTATAAAAGATTGCAGCACATTTACAAACCCTATCACCATAAAAAAAATTGCAGGCTTTGTTCAAGTTATGTTATTGAGATTGAGTCAAATGTTCCATAATAGGCCATGGGAGTCTTCCATGTTTGCATATCTGGTGTGTTTTTCTTGACAAAGTTGTTGGGCTCTCACTTTGCAGTTTTTGTGAAGTTAGCCAATCTCCAGCCTCACCATGAAAAAAATAGCATCCTCTACTGTCCTAAATGAAATAAGTTGGGCATTTGTACCTTGTACCAATACATATTAAGATTGCAAGTTGGGTTTGGTATGGTATGGCATCAAGAAAATGTTGCCATGTTTACATTTGCAATCAGATGTGAGATTTGAGCAAGACAAGGTGGAGAATTGATAAACAACATTGAAATATTACATCTGTTTAACATGGCCATTGTACAAACCTGTAAAGAGATAAGATAAATAAATTAATAAAAATCCCATTTCATTTATTTCAGTTCAAAATCTGTGATTAGCAGTATGAAAAAACCAACATCCTTCTCACATTGACACCTTTGCACTTTCTACCAATACATAAAACATCACTTATATAAATTAAGCTTATAAAAGTTGGACTTGGTATCACATCAAGAAATGGTAGTGCATGTTTACATTAAGAATAAGAACAAGATGTGAGCGGAGCAGAGCTGGCTAAAAGCAAGACAAGGAGGGTTGATAAATAACATTAACATTCAAATATTACATTTGAGTATTGGCAATTGTAGAAATCTCTCAAATAGATAAGCCAAGGAAATTCACATTAAATGCCATCTATTTCAATTCAAAATCTCTGATCAACAAAGCACTTTGTACATGAGAGCTTTTCAACTCCAAGTGGGAAAAGCTGCTGTAGGATAAAACATTTCCCCTCTTCATATGTAGTCACTTACTACAGCTTAAAGAGAACAAACACCACTGGTGTTGCAGGGCTCCAAATCTGAGGAACAGAGTAAGAAAAGTGAGAAAATGATTTGAACAGCAGATCTGAGTATCCCATACTTTTATCCAGAATCACTTGATTTCTGCATCACTGAGTCGGTAATGAAATAAACTCTATTCTGTATCAACACTGTATATATAAGCCCATATGATGTGCTATCTCATTCACTGTACCCACAAATGACCTGCAGTAGCTGAAGAAGAGGAAGAGGAAGAAGACACCACAGAGTAGTTGAAGGATTTAAGTGGTCTTAACAGCGATCTGAAGGAGTGGGCAAGGGAAGAGGCAATGGCTGCCTTCACCTGCCCTCTTTTGGGGAAGTTCCTCACAGAATGAGTAGCAGTAGTAGGCATCTCTATTAAGGTTTATGAACTGAACTCAATGAATTGATTGGTGGAGGAAGAACGCTTCAGAGAGTAAAGGCTTCAGAGAAAGAATGAATGGAGTGCAAAAGCAAGAGTGGTTACAAAAGGAGAGGATGGCGAGTATTTATGCTTTCCATTTCCAGATCTGAGTGTGAACCCTACAATGGAAATCCAAATTCCGCGCAGGCAGTGAAACCAGTGTGAAAAGGAGCTTTTCAGTGTGTCAGGGTGGGTCCCAACCAGCGAATTGAATCTGGACTGAAAGTGGAAGATAGTTGACGCGGACCCATGAATCTGGACTGAAGGAGAAAGAAAGATGTTATCCATCTCCCGAGTCCTGACTCAGCGATCAAAATTGAATCCTTCCGGGCCCTTCTAAGGGGGTCTAGATCTTTCTAGAAGTATTTTTTTAAAATACACCTCAAATGAAATTCATGGTTCTAAATTTACTCTTCATTCTCGAAGGAAAACAAATATTTATAAATTTCAAACGAAGGATTAGTTTATAAATAATCTTTCAATATTATTTTAATTTTTTAAATTTTTTAAACATATCATAGGCTCAAATTATTTAATTAATTAACCCATATTACTTAATTAATTGACTCAAACATCTTCCTAAAATAAATTCATTTTATTTAATTAATTAATCTATATTATTTAATTAATTAACTCAAACATCTTCTTAAAATTATGACCTTTTAGGAGGAGTTTTTCCAAGTTTTTGGTTGCTCAAATCAAGCTTTGATTTTTGTGATGAGGAAAGTTTCGATATTTTAAATCTCGGAATTTGGAAAGAAGTTTTTTCGGCCTAGAAATGACTAAATGTTGATGTACCTCCTAGGACTGAATGTATAGCCTTGTCAAAGCATATGATTAAACAGGAAGGTTGTATAAAATAGGTGTTTCTAGGCTTGTATGGGCTTGAAGACCTAGTTGACCTTGCCTAAGATAAAGGAGCTTTCCAAGGGCCTAACCTAATTGGGTTAATAGAAGCGAAAAGATTCATTGGACTAAAGATGCCTCATTAAATTAATGTAATGGCGAATAGCGACTGCCTATCCTGAAACTTCGATTTTGATTTTTGTGTTTGAGGAAGGTTTCTATATTTGATTCTTGGAAATAAAAAAATTTCTCGAAATTTCATGGGGTTCAACCATTATTTGAAGAGATGGGAGTTTGGAACATTCATTTTCGATGGTGAAAGATCCGGTGAATTTGAGTCTCGGAAGCTTTTTGAAGAAGACGGCCTCCACTCTAGTCTCCATCATCGAAGTCCAATGGCATTGAAAACATGTGTTGAGTAATCATGAATCATTTTAAATTATTTGCTTGGTTATTGTGCATCTCTGTTTGGATTACACAGCAAGTTGCATCTTGATCTCTATAATTCTGTTTAGCCATATATTTTTCTCAACAGATTTGGTATTGTTCATTCATATGCAGAGATGGATTTCGGTAGCGAATAAAAAAACCACTATGCAAAGCTAAACATCGTGTCCACATTTCAGATATTTTGGATCCCTTACAGAAGTAAGTCATGTGTTTTAAAAGCTTACCAATTGTGTTTTGAAATTACTGTAGGGTATTGCAAAAAATTTCAAATTTATTCATTTTTGTAATCTTAACATTAATGTAGGGTATTGTAAAAAATTTAAAATTTATTCATTTTTGTAGTTGTTTATTTCTAGATTATTATTTTTTTAAATGAATGTTAATTAAAAAACAAAACAATAATATATAAAAAAAAATGTAATTTATATTGATGCATTTTTAAAATCCCATTATACTAATCATATTAATATTAAAAATCCCATTGTGTTTAATATAAAAAAATGTAATTTAAGGTTATGCATTCTAATGTAACCAATTATACTAATATTTTTAAAATCTCATTACTTTCGCAGCTGCTGCAGAATACAAATGAAAATGCATTTATATTTTTTTTAGACTTTTCTGGACTTTAGATTCTTGAAATCCCAAAATACAGATTGTTGAAATCACTGCATTATATTCTTAATAGTTTACATGGTTCAAATCACTGCATTATATTCTTAATAATTCAGATTGCAAATGGTTAGTAGCAAGAATGCTCAGTTTTAACAAAGAGCTGGTATATGTGTTGTAAATGGAATAGAAACATTATCATCATTCTCTTTCTTAGTGCACCTCATGCTCTAAATGAATTAGATTGGAATGTCATTTTATGATGCATGGAAACTAATAAAATCACAAAAGCCTCTTCCATTGGGAAAATAGCTTCATCTCCTCCAGGATGTAAATTTTGATAATTTTGAAGAATACCAAATAAATGGAAACAATGTCTTGATTTAAAACATTTTTTTAATTGTATCAAGTTGTATAAAATAATAGTTTTGTGAATAATTTTGATTTTAAAAAAATGTGTTAATTTATTGTTTTATTGAAATTGCAAGTTTTTCATTAAATATTTGATTTTTTTTAACATTGTTAAAATTTGGAAGTATAATTTATTTTACTAACCCTTTTTTCATAAAGTGTGTACCTAATTTTTTCTTTTCAATTAAAGTGCAATTATTTTTTTAGTGTTTCAACATTGAAGGATTTAGTAAATATATATCCTTCAATATGAAATTAAAACCAACCCTTCAAATTTGATCACTGGTCCCGAGTCCCACCAAGACGAGTTCAAGTTCAAGTTGCATCTATTTCCAGCACGTGACTGATGTACAACAGATTGAACTGTCTGAAGGCATGCTAGGCTGGTTGACCGTAAGCAAATATTTTCCTAAAAAAATGTCTTTAACGGTCATAGCAACAAGACTTTTTCTTAATGATAATTGAATTCCATTACCCAACTATGTAATATTGTGCTCGCTAGGCAGTTGTGTGACTATACACAGAAGAGACAACACCAATTAGAGTTATGATAATGCAGAACCTAAACATGATCTATCTTAACTCTTTATCTATCATGAGTAGAGAGATCTCAAATCCTTAGACGTGCAAACCATTTTTAAAGTGCAACGATTTGAGGAAAGGTTTGGAAGGGTTTGATCCTTTTAGGAGCATGCTAGATAGTGAGTTAAGATGGATCTACATTTGCAAATACTTGAGTTAAGATGGATCTACACTTGCAAATACTCTTAAGTAGCAGATAGCTAAGCAATATATATTCATTGTTCATAATTATTTTTATTAAAACTATACATATGTTTATGTTTGGTTCTAAATTTTAATTAGAATGACATTGTATTTTTTAAATTAATATATATATATATATATATTTTAATGTGATACTTGTAGGTTGAGCAAGGACATAATTACACATCTCCCCCATAATATACTATAAAAACTTCATTTATGTGAAATTATGTTTCTTGTGTATCTATTTACATTTTATTCTATATTGTTTGATCTCAATATGTAATGTAATTTACCCCACCTTTACCATACTCATGCGACAATGTTTATTATGTTATTAATTATTCTTAGTTGCCCCGTAGAGTTTTGATTGAGTATGGAAGGAATTACATAGCCCCCTCAAAGTAGATCACAAAAATGTTTTATAAAATTTATTTCTACTTTCAATATATATATATATATATATATATATATATTATGTTATTAATTATTCTTAGTTGCCTTGTAAAGTTTTTATTGAGCATGGAAGGAATTACATAGCCCCCTCAAAGTAGATCACAAAAATGTTTTATAAAATTTATTTCTACTTTCAATATATATATATATATATAAAGTTGATATTGGAATACTTTACAAGTAAATATTGAAATATTTTTTTATGGCCAACATTGAAATGTATTTTTTGTTATTAATATTTTTTTAATTGCCACATGTCAACTTCATGTTAAGCACGGAAGGAATTACACATCTCCCTCATACTGAAAAAGTGCATATCAACACAATTAATCTTAATTATGTCAACCTTCCACTACAACTAAAATGACCTTTGGAGGGCTTCACTTTCTTTATGGCTTCACTTCATTTCCTTTGTTCTTACTCCTTACAAGAAGCTAGTTGCTAATTCACAAATAAATATATCCTTAAAGGGGAGAGGTAGTGACCTGGTAGACGCTATCTACATTAGAGGACCTATGAGGATCTCTTGTTATGTTTAGCTTATTGAACCTATTTTTGACCCTTCTCTTCTTGTCTTCAAAAGGTTGATCATCTTGGGACCAAGTCCTCAAAGGTAGAGTACACTAGTTAATATGTGTGCTGGTGGTTCTTAGTGTCCAACTTCTAGGTGTGCCATAAATTACCAAAACCACATAGTTCTTGGTCAAGATGGGAAACTTCCTATGTTGGTGTTGGTTAAAGGTGCCCTATATTACTTAAGCTCTCTTTGATCATCATCCAAAGCTATGTGAACAACCTGCTCTACAATGGTAGTCTAGCATTTGAGTGCATGTGACTACAATACCGCAATCAAGTTGAAGCATGATCATACTTGGCATAGGTTGAGGAGGCTCTTAAGGGGCTAGCACACTAGAGGTTCCAATAGTCGCCTACCAAGTTTTCATTGCTTATTCACATCGCTTTAGAAGCGCATAGAAATTTAAGGATTCTTAATTGCTTTTATGCTTATTTCATTGGTGGGATGTGCTAGTTAGTGTGTTGTCTGAAGCTCCCTAGGGTGTCACAATGGTGTCTATGGGTGTTATTTATAACATTGGATCTATGGTGGGAACTTTGGGGCTAAGCAAACTAATCCATTTGGACTTGGATCTTCAAGGTTAAGGGATACTAGCGTTGATCATTATTTTCTACATTTATATGGTATTCTATTGTGCTTTGAAAATTTCTTGGATTTCTTAAATATGGAGGGGGGGTACCTCATTTGGACTACATTGTTTTCTATCCGTTTAGCACAAGATTAATAGGATGAAGCATTCAAGAAGCGAGTGCAACTTAGTATAATCAACTATACGTTTAGTACAAGGTAGTGGAGTGTAAGCATACACTTCTAGAATGTGCCATAGTGCAAAGACAATAGGGTGTGATAATAAATGGGTGCTAGCCATTGATGTGAGGTTAATCAATGGAAGAGTAATGACTTGGTCAACTTTGATCTTTCACCTAGTTAACTTTAATCTTTCAACTAGTCAACTTTGATAGACTCCAATCTTGAATTAATGAACCAAAACTTGTGGAGCCAACATGAAAATCCTTATAAGAGATAATTGGGTGTAATAGTAAACACGTGCTAGTTGTTGATGTGGAGCCAACCAATGAAAGGAGGATGACTTGGTCAACTTTGACCTTTCACTTAGTAAACTTCGATCAATTCTAATCTTGAAGTAATGAACCAAAACTTTAATAACCAACATGGAATTTTTTTATTAAAAACAATAATTAAAATATCTAATTTGATCATATCCCCAACACACACACACATATAAATACATTTCATCTTCCTAAACTTGGTCAATGTGTTGTTAAGTTCACATATGACAAATTGACAATAAAATATCTAATTTGATCATGCCCCCCATACATACATCCAGTATATATATATATATAGATAGATATATATATATAACCAATGAAAGGATGATGAATTGGTCAACTTTGACCTTTCACTTAGTAAACTTCTATCAATTCTAATCTTGAAGTAATGAACCAAAACTTGAATAACCAACATGGAAAAACCTTGTTAAAAATAATTATTTAAATATCTAATTTGGTCATATCTCCAACACGCACACATAAATAAATTTCATCATTCTAAACTTGGTCAATGTGTTGTTAAGTTCACATATGACAAATTGACAATAAAATATATAATTTGATCTTTGCACCCCCCCCAAACAATATATATATATATATATATATACACTTCATCTTCCTAAGTAATTAATTTGTTGTGTATATATATATATATATAAAACAAATTGATTGAAAGAATCGACATTATGATAAGAAAATATTTTTCAACCAAAATGAAATAAAATTTAGCGTTGAGAATTGTTAGCTAGTTATAGTGTGTGGACCATTAAAGCCATGCAATTGTTTTGGAAATATCATACAAAGACAAACACTATTTTATATATACCACAACTTCAATTTTTTGAACTTGTTAAAAGTGTTGATAAATGTGTTGTATCTTTTTCACACTGAAAAATACTATACTTGCTATTCCATATTGAAATCAAAGTATACATAGAAATGATGTCATTCTCAGCAGTGTACAGACTTATACGTACTCATGCCTTTGAGCTATCAGGTATTATAAACTTGCAAAATTAATCTAATCTATCTATTCTTATACCCAAAATTATAATAAACCATAAACGAGCGATATTTTCAAACTGTTTTATCATAAGAAGTCTGATTACCTATATCATCTTATTCCAGCACTCCCTACTATTTATAGCAAGGGGACCGATTCCTGCACTGCAATAACCAGCAGCTGCGAGCCTCCCCTCAACAATTATAATATACCAATGAGAGACCACTCCATTTGATGATGTTGTCTAACATTCTCATGTGCATTATCATCTACTTGGGATCCGAAAGATACTATCCTAATAAGAGTTGATGTGTGTATCCCCGTGAGAAGACAAGCTAACCTGTACAGAGCCCAGTGAGCAGAGTCAACCAAGAAAGAAAAGCACAATGAAATTAATATAAGTCCAGAGTGCCCTCACGCAACATTCTGTCTGCGCGCTAGTGTTGATAGTGAATAACCCCCTCTGGACTGTGTAATGCCTCTTTTGACAATCTGTCTGCCTCCTCATTGAAATTCCTTGTGACGTGGATGTTGTTGATCGTCTGAAATAGTCCCTATAGTCCTCTGATGCGAGCTTTCCATCCCTCCAGTATTGTAACTTTGATATCTAACTTTAGTTGTGCCCAGTCCAAAATAACCAACGAATCACCCACCACTGTCAGGTCCCTAATCTGCTCTGCATTCACAAAATGTAAGAGCGTTGCCAATCCTAGAAGTTCACTTCTAGTATTAGTTCCACTCCCGCATCCAATTCTCAATCTAAACAAGTTATTGACGTCCACTCTCAACAATACACCAGCCCTCGAAATCTCTCCATCTAATTGGGAGGAGCCATCGAAAAACCCAATCGACAAGTTTGTGTGTATAATTGGAGGTGGCGCACTCTATGCTATGTCTCTACCTTTGTTTTGTGGTATCTCCTCCATGACTCCAGTGCCTGCAGAGCAATTGAGGCTCTATGACCTATAAAATTTTCAAATATAATTATGTTCTTGTGAATCCAGATGTACCATATGACAAACACCGATAAAGCCTCCCATTTGTCCATATAAACTCGCCATCTCAACAAGCAGTCTTTATACTGTCGCCATACCACCTCAGATTCTCCTTCGTAACCCTTCTTATCTCCCCAGATTAACAACAAGAACTTACAAATGTGTTATATCTTATTAACACACAGCAATAGCCATTGCACATCTTACATAAAAATATTGTAAGCTTCAATAATATTTCTTACATGTCCTTGAGTCTTTCCATTCATAAGAGCAAACATGTATTTTTAATCGAGATTTCTTTCCCCCCAAAAAGCAAAATTTCCAAACAAACAAAAAAAATTATTGTGACCAACTTCATACTTATAATTATGCATGTTTGCCTTTTGACATATCTCATAACAAGTTTCCCATATGTCACAGATTCCTAATAGCCCAAACACCTTGAATGAGACAATAAAGTTAATGATTGAACCATAATGCTCCAACTTTAAGTGGTGATTCCGAAAAGGGTAAGGGCCAATGATCAATTAAGTCCATGATGGAAGGACTCATACTAATGAGATGAATGTGTTATTTGATTGTGTAAGGCCCAAGGGAAGTGAATTCAATAATAACAATAGAGTGCAAGTGGAAGATGGTTGGCGTGGCATGCACCGAACCCATCGCTTTCCATGATGACAGCATGTCATCATTTATGAAAAAGAAACCAACACGATATCCCACTCGAATCTCGATCTCCAACGATTGCAAGTTGCGCTGATTTCCATCATTTGATTAATGTACTTACCACCGTGTAACCTGAGTTGGTAGTAAAATGTCTCTGTTTTTTTGTTAAAATTTTGATTAGAACTTTGCAAAAATGTTAGGCATAAATTTCGTTGCTAAAAAAAATAGAGTTTCATTCGCAATCTAAATTTTATGTAGAATAATGTTATTAGTTATTTTGTCAAAATTTTAAATAGATTTATAAATTTATAACTTTTTATAATTTGAATTAATTTGAAGAGAAGTTTGTTACATAGCTATAAGCAGAGTTGAAATTTGACGTTTTCTTTTGCATGTCAAAATTTTTTTATATGATGTTTTAATTTTAACCAATGTTTATGTGTGTTTGTCAAAATATTTAAACTTTTATTTTTGGAAAACCAAAAAACTCTCTTTGATTTTGTCTGATATTTGTTTTTTTCACACTAAACAAAACAACCTTTTATTAATAGAAAAGTTGTGTCTAATAATACAACAAGTAATAGGTCTACTTTAAGAGCAAGCCACGCTATCTTTCATAAGAACAGATTGTCCGCTTCACGCTGACACTAGAATTTGCTTTATTGTCGCATGGTTAAAACCATTGAGAGAAATCTTGTACTAATTATGATAGTTTATTAGTGTTCTAAGTATCTAGATTCTTTTTAAACTCCATGCTTCTAGTGATGCTCATTACACGTAAATGTAAAACAAAATTCTACCTAATCATTCTAAGAGTACTCTATGCTCGTGGTGATATTCATGTTTTATTCACAAAATGTAAACTAAGATTGAATAGGTTAAACCCTACATTGATTATTGTTATTATTATAAACTCTATGTTCATGAATCCAAACCTGGTATGCCACTTCGAAGATATTCCGAGGAAGAAATTTAAAAAATATTATGGGGCTGGTGGCTTGGACACTATGGAATATTCGCAATCTTGCCTTGTTTCAGAATACTACTCCCTCAGAAAATCAAGCTTTTTACAAGTTCTGGAGTCTTTATCGATCATTTAAAAATGATCAAATTACAAGTCGGAATCCAGAAAGAGGTATTAAATTGAATTTTGACTACTCAAGGTCTGCAGTTGGTTTTTTTTATGGGGCCTCGGCAGAAAAGTATTGTGGAGTTGGTTTTTTCATCAAATGTGAAGATGATCTTACTTACAAATTCTGACTTACATGTGGGCATGCTTCCAATACCAAAGCAGAATTGCTTGGTTTGTGGGGAATTTTAAAAGTGGCTATCTTATGTGGTTTAGGTTCTATCAGTATTTTCAGCGATTCCTTGGTTATTGTTAACTGGGCAAAAAAGAAATTTAAGCTGAATATCCTTCAATACAATCACTGGTGTGATAGAATTACAGAGATGATGTCTTGGGTTTATGACCTGTCAATTGATCACATATACCGAGAAACCAATGATGCAACAGATGCACTTTCTAAAGAAGCACTCGATGGAGAAGCAGGTGTTATATACTGGGAAGAATGGGTTGAAGATATTATCACTCATTTAGGTTCCATGTTCTTTTTTGCAGACTTTTTTTGAGACTATAGCAAGTCTTGATGCAAATTTTGTTTAGGATATATGATTCAGAAGGATTCAAGAAAGAGTTATTTAGAAATACTCTTTGGTAGAAAAGTTGTTATGTATACTTTCATGTAGACATAGTCTAGAACTTGCAGATAATATTTTGGACTGTTTACATACAGTTATGATAATGTACTTTTTTATTTCTTTGAAATAACAAAAGTACTGATTTTTTCTTCTTGAAAAAAAACTCTATGTTCGTGATGATAGTGTATTGAATTTTTTTTTAATATTAAATACATAATCATTCCAAAAGCATAGTGGATGGTGAGCTTACCTTGATGCAATGCCTTCATCATGTGAACTTATCCTCAATTTACTTAGGGCATCAAAATATTATGCAAAATAGTGAATAGGGTGGCAATACACAATATATTTTAAATCAAGTCATTGTATTAAGGTGGATGAGACATCTATAACATATGTCAACATATATATAATAACAAATATATGTATTCAATTAGACAAACTGCATAAATACAATTATATTAATTGGGTCTAGTCTAAGTGGTTGTGGGATGGAGTGTTATCCTCCCCACTTAGGTTCTACCCTATTGTTGACTTATCCTTATGCCTTCAAGAATTTAGAGTTCATTGTGTGTGTTTGAAGTCAATGAATTTGTGCGTAGAGCATAAAGAAATTAGATGTAGGTCAACCATATTCTTCACTTCTGTGGAAGGGGCATCATCAAATCCCTTTGTTTTATCAGCATTTTTAGATCTACAATCCTTCTTATAATGCGCAACTTTACCACATTTCCAACATTTTCTCAAATATTTTCCTAGAGATTTTGATCTACCCTTAGATTTAATTCTCCCCCCTAAAGCCTTATTTTTTTCTCTATCATGGGAATGACCTATCATGAACAAGGCATCCATGCTCCAACTATCCATGGTTTTTAGGATGCCACTATTTCCTCAAACTTTAAAGTGGCTTTACTAGCACTACCTATTGCTACAATCAAATTATCCCATGAAACTAGAAAATAATATAACAAGGTAATGCATTTATTTTCTTCCTCCATCTTAATACCAATATAGGTAATTTGACTTACCAATGTATTATAAACATTTAAATGATCTATCGTTGAGTCGTTATCATCCATCCTAAGGTGAAACGACTCTTTTGAAGAAACAACTTGTTTACCAAGGACTTTGATTGATACAAACTCCTTAGTTTATTTCACAACTTCAATACACTATCTTCTCCATATACATTCAACAACACTAAATTTGATAGGAAAAGTTGAATTCTACTCCTTTTCTTTCCCTTCTTTCCAACTTCCCCCATTCTTCTTTCATTAATCCAGTAGGTTGTGTACTTGGATCTACATCAATCCACTATTCTTGATCTATAAGAAGATCTTCCATCTTACACTTCCATAGCTCAAAGTTTTGACTGTTGAATTTCCCAATCTCGATTCTAGAATCACTTTTCCTTCTCTTTCAACACATGAATCACCACCATAAAGCTCCCACTGAACCCAAGTTTATCACAAACCCAAGATAAACTTGCTCTATCAAACAAGTAAAACCCCTAATCAACAAAGGAATCCCCTTGAAGCCAATAATTGGGCTTTGATACCACATGTAATTTTGAAACCCATGAAATGAAACAATGCGTACATATTCTTAAGCAAAGCATATAGACACACACACAGTACACACAGATTTACCTTGGAAACTCTTAACTGGGAAAACCAACAAAACATAGAGCTACACCTCTATCTTTCTCATTGTAACCATTCATAATACAATATTCAAGTATTATGTAGCATCCTAAACCCTAATCCATTAACTCAGATTAAATTAAGACCCTAATCCCTTAACCGTGATTAATTACTAGACAGAGAGGGATTGTAAGGTGACACAACCCACATGCAAAGAATATAACACATACCCAACACTTAGTTGAGGGATGACTTCCATAGTGTGGTGAGAGACTTATGCCCTATTAAAGATCTCAAGTAGAATGGTTTCCACTCATTAGGGTTGATTAGAAGCATGTACACAAAATTTCAGGTTGTTAAAATTTCAAGCCATTATGTTTCTATTTGCTTAGTCCAAAGTCCATTTCAATTACATGTGTTAGGCTATTTGGTATTTATTCTATCTTTTATATAGTTTGAGGGCCCTTTTGTTAATCCAAAGCTTAATTTGATTAATCAAGATGATGGTATGTTCAACCCTATTTATTGTTGGGTTAATCTTGACTTAGTTATAGAGTAATTAATATAACCTTGATTTGGTCATTAATGGGTTTACCATTGGTGGTTTATGAGCCCATGGTTTCGGGTAAACCATGGTATTAATATGTGATGAAGCCTATTTAAAGGCTTCAGTAACTCCATTGTGAAAAGTCTAACATGAATTCCGGCTTAGTCAGATTCACTAAGGGTAATGCAAGATATCTTTTGAAGGTTGTTTTCTGGTAAATGGTTTAGAGGGTAAATATTGTCCATTATTATATGCATGATTAATATTGTGTATTTTGTTTTCTCCATAATGCTTTGAAAGTATTAATATGGTATCACATCCATGTTTGGGTTAAGGAATCTCTCTCACTAGAGAAGCCTAGATCATTGAATTTAATGAAGAAGTACTCACTTAAGCAAATAGATGCTTCAAGCATCACATGTTAAGTATACAATGCAAGTATTTTTGTGGAGTTGGATTTAATCACATATATATATGGGCATATGGTCCTAAGACCTATTTAGACATGTCTACCTTGTTTTCAGAATTCATCGCTATAAAGTTTAGAGATAGATTTATGTGATAGGATGGCATGTTGTATCTATTAGTATGCGATGAAGCCTATTTAAAGGCTCTAATAACTCCATTGTAAATATTAAAAAATATATCACTATTATGAAAAAAACTAGTCACTAAAATGAATGTTCAATTTACTTTATGAATTTATGTTCCATCACTCAAACTACTTCTCATAACCATGAAAGTTATCATAGGGATATAAAGTCTCATCAAACTACTTTATAGTATAAATTATAACTATAAATTGTTTTAAGTAACTTTGAAAAAAAAAAAATTGATAAAAAACCATAAAATAAATAAAATTAAAAGCAATAATAAGAAACATAAACTTAACTACTCTTATGCTAAAAGTATCCTTACTAATCCTACATAAGTCTCCTATGCTAACAATCCATTCGAAACTCTAGGATTACAATGAACTAAGGTCAAAATATGGCTAAGGTGATCTATAGATATAATAAGTATCCTATGCTAACAATCCATTCGAAACTCTAGGATTACAATGAACTAAGGTCAAAATATGGCTAAGGTGATCTATAGATATAGCGGTGGAACTAAAAGGAAAATATATTAAACTCAAACATAAGAAAATATAAAGTAAACACAATAAAGAAAATTACATGAATCTGTAAAATAGCGGTGGAACTAAAAGGAAAATATATTAAACTCAAACATAAGAAAATATAAAGTAAACACAATAAAGAAAATTACATGAATCTGTAAATGCTAATGCTTGTTGACTTTTATTCATGATTTTAGGTCTTGGTCTTACATCTTTGAAAAATAAGTTATTAACAGATTAAAATCAAGTTTGAATCTTAATCCAAAACCATATTTTAATATAAATTTATATCTCTTTTTCTTTTTATTCTCTTTAGTGGATAGTTAATAAATTCAAAATTATGTTGAATTTTTACATCTGATATAAAAAAAATCAATACCAGATGCCAAAGTGGATCAATTTTTTGGGTCTAAACAGCCAAGAAAGAGAAATTAACAGTATCAGAAGACCTCGTGGAAAACCGCAAAGAATAGATTACGAGACGACCTGTCTCATATGAGCAAAAGCTCAAAATAAATTACATTGTAATTGTGTTACAATTTATAACCTTGGAGTTGAAAAGTTGCAGCCTTCGGAAACAAGAAATGCTCTCCACAAATTAAATCCACTATCCTTGCTAAGTCTGAAAACCTTTGAGCTTAGGGGAAATAATCTCTGCCCAGAAGAGAAAAAATAGTGCTTATAACTCAAAATTGCAACTATACATGCACAGCTCTGTCCTTAGTGTAAAACATGGCAGCACATTTACAAACCCTACCACCATAAAAAAAAATTGCAGGCATTGGAAGTCTTCAAGTTATGTTATTTAGATTGAGTAAAATGTTCCATAGTAGGCCATAGGAGTCTTCCATGTTTGCACATCAGGTGTGTTTTTCTTGACAAAGTTGTTGGGCTCTCACTCTGCAGTTTTTGTGAAGTTAGCCAATCTCCAGCCTCACCATGAAAAAAATAGCATCCTCTACTGTCCTAAATGAAATCAATTGCTCATTTGCACCAATACATAAAAACATTAGAAGTTGGGCTTGGTATGACATCAAGAAAATGTTGGCATGTATACATTTGCAATCAGATCTGGGATGTGAGCAAGACAAGGAGGAGGATTCATAAACAACATTGAAATATTACATATTTTTAACATAGCCATTGTACAAGCCTGTAAAGATATGAGATAAAGAAATTAATAGAAATCTCATTTATTTCAGGTCAAAATCTGTGATTAACAGTATGAAAAAACCAACATCCTTCTCACAGTGGCACCTTTGCACTTTCTACCAATACATAAAACATCACTCATATAAATTAAGCTTATAAAAGTTGGACTTGTTATCACATCAAGAAATGGTATTGCATGTTTACATTAAGAAAAGTTGTGAACGGAGCAGAGCTGGCTAAAAGCAAGACAAGTAGGGTTGATAAATATCATTAACATTCAAATATTACATTCGAGTATTGGCAAATGTACAAATCTCACAAATAGATAAGCCAAAGAAATTCATATTAAATGCCATCTATTTCAATTCAAAATCTCTGATCAATGCCATCTATTTCAATTCAAAATCTCTGATCAACAAACTTTGTACTTGACAGCTTTTCAAGTCCAACTGGAAAAAGCTGCTGTAGGAACAAACACCATTGTTGTTGCAGGGCTCCAAATCTGATCTGAGGAACAGAGTAAGAAAACTGAGCAAATGACTTGGACAGCAGATCTGAGTATCCCATACTTTTATCCATTATCACTTGATTTCTGCATCACTGAGTCAGTAATGAAATAAACTCTATTCTGTATCAACACTGTAGAGATAAGCCCATATGATGTGCTATCTCATTCACTGTACCCACAAATGACCTGCAGTAGCTGAAGAAGAGGAAGAGGAAGAAGACGACACAGAGTAGTTGAAGGTTTTGAGTGGTCTTAACAGCGATCTGAAGGAGTGGGCAAGGGAAGAGGCAATGGCTGCCTTCACCTGCCCTCTTTTGGAGATGTTCCTCACAGAATGAGTAGCAGTATAAGGCATCTCTATTGATTTTTATGAACTGAACTCAATGAATTGATTGGAGGAGGAAGAACGCTACAGAGAGTAAAGGTTTTGGAGAAAGAATGAATGGAGTGCAAAAGCAAGAGTGATTACATAAAGGAGAGTATGGCAAGTATTTATGCTTTACATTTCCAGATCTGAGTGTAAACCAGCAGTGAAACCAGTGTGAAAAGGAGCATTTCAGTGTGTCATGGTGGGCCCCAACCAGTGGACTGAATGTAGACTGAAAGTGGAAGATAGTTGACGTGGACCCATGATCCATCACCATCAATTACAACAAGAAAAAGCGAGAAAGATGCTATCCATCTCCCACGGCCACCGAGACAAGTTCAAGTTCAAGTTGCATCTATTTCCAGCACGTGACCGATGTACCGTAGAACAGATTGGACCGTCTGAAGGCAGGCTAGGCTGGTTGACCGTAAGCAATTGTTTTCATTAAAAGTGTCTTTATCGGTCATAGCAGCAAGACTTTTTTTTAATGAGAATTGTATTTACATTTGCAATCAGATGTGAGATTTGGATAATTGATAAACAACATTGAAATATTACATCTGTTTAACATGGCCATTTTACAGACCTGTAAAGAGATTAGATTAATAAATTAATATAAATCTCATTTCATTTATTTCAGTTCAAAATCTGTGATTAACAGTATGAAAAAACCAACATCCTTCTCACATTGACACCTTTGCACTTTCTACCAATACATAAAACATCACTTATATAAATTAAGCTTATAAAAGTTGGACTTGGTATCACATCAAGAAATGGTAGTGCATGTTTACATTAAGAATAAGAACAAGATGTGAGCGGAGCAGAGCTGGCTAAAAGCAAGACAAGGAGGGTTGATAAATAACATTAACATTCAAATATTACATTTGAGTATTGGCAATTGTACAAATCTCTCAAGTAGCTAAGCCAAGGAAATTCATATTAAATGCCATCTATTTCAATTCAAAATCTCTGATCAACAAAGCACTTTGTACATGAGAGCTTTTCAACTCCAAGTGGGAAAAGCTGCTGTAGGATAAAACATTTCCCCTCTTCATATGTAGTCACTTACTACAGCTTAAAGAGAACAAACACCACTGGTGTTGCAAGGCTCCAAATCTGAGGAACAGAGTAAGAAAAGTGAGAAAATGATTTGAACAGCAGATCTGAGTATCCCATACTTTTATCCAGAATCACTTGATTTCTGCATCACTGAGTTGGTAATGAAATAAACTCTATTCTGTATCAACACTGTAGAGATAAGCCCATATGATGTGCTATCTCATTCACTGTACCCACAAATGACCTGCAGTAGCTGAAGAAGAGGAAGAGGAAGAAGACACCACAGAGTAGTTGAAGGATTTAAGTGGTCTTAACAGCGATCTGAAGGAGTGGGCAAGGGAAGAGGCAATGGCTGCCTTCACCTGCCCTCTTTTGGGGAAGTTCCTCACAGAATGAGTAGCAGTAGTAGGCATCTCTATTAAGGTTTATGAACTGAACTCAATGAATTGATTGGTGGAGGAAGAACGCTTCAGAGAGTAAAGGCTTCAGAGAAAGAATGAATGGAGTGCAAAAGCAAGAGTGGTTACAAAAGGAGAGGATGGCGAGTATTTATGCTTTCCATTTCCAGATCTGAGTGTGAACCCTACAATGGAAATCCAAATTCCGCGCAGGCAGTGAAACCAGTGTGAAAAGGAGCTTTTCAGTGTGTCAGGGTGGGTCCCAACCAGTGAATTGAATCTGGACTGAAAGTGGAAGATAGTTGACGCGGACCCATGAATCTGGACTGAAGGAGAAAGAAAGATGTTATCCATCTCCCGAGTCCTGACTCAGCGATCAAAATTGAATCCTTCCGGGCCCTTCTAAGGGGGTCTAGATCTTTCTAGAAGTATATTTTTTAAAATACACCTCAAATGAAATTCATGGTTATAAATTTACTCTTCATTCTCGAAGGAAAACAAATATTTATAAATTTCAAAAGAAGGATTAGTTTATAAATAATCTTTCAATATTATTTTAATTTTTTAAATTTTTTAAAATTATCATAGGCTCAAATTATTTAATTAATTAACCCATATTAATTAATTAATTGACTCAAACATCTTCCTAAAATAAGTTCATTTTATTTAATTAATTAAACTATATTATTTAATTAATTAACTCAAACATCTTCTTAAAATTATGGCCTTTTAGGAGGAGTTTTTCCAAGTTTTTGGTTGCTCAAATCAAGCTTTGATTTTTGTGATGAGGAAAGTTTCAATATTCAAAATCTTGGAATTTGGAAAGAAGTTTTTTCGGCCTAGAAATGACTGAATGTTGATGTACCTCCTAAGAGTGAATGTATAGCCTTGTCAAGGCGTATGATTAAAAAGGAAGGTTGTATAAAATAGGTGTTTCTAGGCATGTATGGGCTTGAAGACCTAGTTGACCTTGCCTAAGATAAAGGAGCTTTCCAAGGGCCTAACCTAATTGGGTTAATAGAAGCGAAAAGAGTCACTGGACTAAAGATGCCTCATTAAATTAATGTAATGGCGAATAACAACTCCCTATCCTGAAACTTCGATTTTGATTTTTGTGTTTGAGGAAGGTTTCTATATTTCATTCTTGGAAATAAAAAAATTTCTCAAAATTTCATGGAGTTCAACCATTATTTGAAGAGATGGGAGTTTGGAACATTCATTTTCGGTGGTGAAAGATCCGGTGAATTTGAGTCTCGGAAGCTTTTTGAAGAAGACGGCCTCCACTCTAGTCTCCATCATCGAAGTCCAATGGCATTGAAAACGTGTGTTGAGTAATCATGAATCATTTTAAATTATTTGCTTGCTTATTGTGCATCTCTGTTTGGATTACACAGCAAGTTGCATCTTGATCTCTATAATTCTGTTTAGCCATATATTTTTCTCAACAAATTTGGTATTATTCATTCATATGCAGAGATGGATTTCGTATGCAAAGTTGAACATCGTGTCCACACTTCAGATATTTTGGATCCCTTACAGAAGTAAGTCATGTGTTTTAAAAGCTTACCGATTGTGTTTTGAAATTACTGTAGGGTATTGCAAAAATTTTCAAATTTATTCATTTTTGTAATCTTAACATTAATGTAGGGTATTGTAAAAAATTTCAAATTTATTCATTTTTGTAGTTGTTTATTTCTAGATTATTATTTTTTTAAATGAATGTTAATTAAAAAACAAAACAATAATATATAAAAAAATGTAATTTATATTGATGCATTTTTAAAATCCCATTATACTAATCATATTAATATGTAACTAATCATATTAATATTAAAAATCCCATTGTGTTTAATATAAAAAAATGTAATTTAAGGTTATGCATTCTAATGTAACCAATTATACTAATATTTTTAAAATCTCATTACTTTCGCAGCTGCTGCAGAATACAAATGAAAATGCATTTATATTTTTTTTAGACTTTTCTGGACCTTAGATTCTTGAAATCCCAAAATACAAATTGTTGAAATCACTGCATTATATTCTTAATAGTTTACATGGTTCAAATCACTACATTATATTCTTAATAATTCAGATTGCAAATGGTTAGTAGCACGAATGCTCAATTTTAACAAAGAGCTGGTATATGTGTTGTAAATGGAATAGAAACATTATCATCATTCTCTTTCTTAGTGCACCTCATGCTCTAAATGAATTAGATTGGAATGTCATTTTATGATGCATGGAAACTAATGAAATCACAGAAGCTTCTTCCATTGGGAAAATAGCTTCATCTCCTCCATGATGTAAATTTTGATAATTTTGAAGAATACCAAATAAATGGAAACAATGTCTTGATTTAAAACATTTTTTTAATTGTATCAAGTTGTATAAAATAATAGTTTTGTGAATAATTTTGATTTTAAAAAAAATGTGTTAATTTATTGTTTTATTGAAATTGCAAGTTTTTCATTAAATATTTGATTATTTTTTAACATTGTTAAAATTTGGAAGTATAATTTATTTTACTAACCCTTTTTTCATAAAGTGTGTACCTAATTTTTTCTTTTCAATTAAAGTGCAATTAGTTTTTTAGTGTTTCAACATTGAAGGATTTAGTAAATATATATCCTTCAATATGAAATTAAAACCAACCCTTCAAATTTGATCACTGGTCCCGAGTCCCACCAAGACGAGTTCAAGTTCAAGTTGCATCTATTTCCAGCACGTGACCGATGTACAACAGATTGAACTGTCTGAAGGCAGGCTAGGCTGGTTGACCGTAAGCAAATATTTTCCTAAAAAAATGTCTTTAACGGTCATAGCAACAAGACTTTTTCTTAATGATAATTGAATTCCATTATCCAACTATGTAATATTGTGCTCGCCAGGCAGGTGTGTGACTATACACAGAAGAGACAACACCAATTAGAGTTATGATAATGCAGAACCCAAACATGATCTATCTTAACTCTTTATCTATCATGAGTAGAGAGATCTCAAATCCTTAGATGTCCAAACCATTTTTAAAGTGCAACGATTTGAGGAAAGGTTTGGAAGGGTTTGATCCTTTTACGAGCATGCTAGATAGTGAGTTAAGATGGATCTACATTTGCAAATACTTGAGTTAAGATGGATCTACACTTGCAAATACTCTTAAGTAGCAGATAGCTAAGCAATATATATTCATTGTTCATAATTATTTTTATTAAAACTATACATATGTTTATGTTTGGTTCTAAATTTTAATTAGAATGACATTGTATTTTTTAAATTACTATATATATATATTTTTAAAGTGATACTTGTAGGTTGAGCAAGGACATAATTACACATCTCCCCCATAATATACTATAAAAACTTCATTTATGTGAAATTATGTTTCTTGTGTATCTATTTACATTTTATTCTATATTGTTTGATCTCAATATGTAATGTAATTTACCCCACCTTTACCATACTCATGCAACAATGTTTATTATGTTATTAATTATTCTTAGTTGCCCCGTAGAGTTTTGATTGAGTATGGAAGGAATTACATAGCCCCCTCAAAGTAGATCACAAAAATGTTTTATAAAATTTATTTCTACTTTCAATATATATATATATATATATATATATATATATATATATATATTATGTTATTAATTATTCTTAGTTGCCCTGTAAAGTTTTTATTGAGCATGGAACGAATTACATAGCCCACTCAAAGTAGATCACAAAAATGTTTTATAAAATTTATTTCTGCTTTCAATATATATATATATATAAAAAGTTGATATTGGAATACTTTATAAGTAAATATTGAAATATTTTTTTATGGCCGACATTGAAATGTATTTTTTGTTATTAATATTTTTTTAAATGCCACATGTCAACTTCATGTTAAGCACGGAAGGAATTACACATCTCCCTCATACTGAAAAAGTGCATATCAACACAATTAATCTTAATTATGTCAACCTTCCACTACAACTAAAATGACCTTTGGAGGGCTTCACTTTCTTTATGGCTTCACTTCATTTCCTTTGTTCTTACTCCTTACAAGAAGCTACTTGCTAATTCACAAATAAATATATCCTTAAAGGGGAGAGGTAGTGACCTGGTAGACGCTATCTACATTAGAGGACCTATGAGGATCTCTTGTTATGTTTAGCTTATTGAACCTATTTTTGACCCTTCTCTTCTTGTCTTCAAAAGGTTGATCATCTTGGGACCAAGTCCTCAAAGGTAGAGTACACTAGTTAATGTGTGTGTTGGTGGTTCTTAGTGTCCAACTTCTAGGTGTGCCATAAATTACCAAAACCACATAGTTCTTGGTCAAGATGGGAAACTTCCTATGTTGGTGTTGGTTAAAGGTGCCCTATATTACTTAAGCTCTCTTTGATCATCATCCAAAGCTATGTGAACAACCTGCTCTACAATGGTAGTCTAGCATTTGAGTGCATGTGACTACAATACCGCAATCAAGTTGAAACAGGATCATACTTGGCATAGGTTGAGGAGGCTCTTAAGGGGCTAGCACACTAGAGGGTCCAATAGTCGCCTACCAAGTTTTCATTGCTTATTCACATCGCTTTAGAAGCGCATAGAAATTTAAGGATTCTTAATTGCTTTTATGCTTATTTCATTGGTGGGATGTGCTAGTTAGTGTGTTGTCTGAAGCTCCCTAGGGTGTCACAATGGTGTCTATGGGTGTTATTTATAACATTGGATCTATGGTGGGAACTTTGGGGCTAAGCAAACTAATCCATTTGGACTTGGATCTTCAAGGTTAAGGGATACTAGCGTTGATCATTATTTTCTACATTTATATGGTATTCTATTGTGCTTTGAAAATTTCTTGGATTTCTTAAATATGGAGGGGGGGTACCTCATTTGGACTACATTGTTTTCTATCCGTTTAGCACAAGATTAATAGGATGAAGCATTCAAGAAGCGAGTGCAACTTAGTATAATCAACTATACGTTTAGTACAAGGTAGTGGAGTGTAAGCATACACTTCTAGAATGTGCCATAGTGCAAAGACAATAGGGTGTGATAATAAATGGGTGCTAGCCATTGATGTGAGGTTAATCAATGGAAGAGTAATGACTTGGTCAACTTTGATCTTTCACCTAGTTAACTTTAATCTTTCAACTAGTCAACTTTGATAGACTCCAATCTTGAATTAATGAACCAAAACTTGTGGAGCCAACATGAAAATCCTTATAAGAGATAATTGGGTGTAATAGTAAACGCGTGCTAGTTGTTGATGTGGAGCCAACCAATGAAAGGAGGATGACTTGGTCAACTTTGACCTTTCACTTAGTAACTTCGATCAATTCTAATCTTGAAGTAATGAACCAAAACTTTAATAACCAACATGGAAAAAATTTATTAAAAACAATCATTAAAATATCTAATTTGATCATATCCCCAACACACACACACATATAAATACATTTCATCTTCCTAAACTTGGTCAATGTGTTGTTAAGTTCACATATGACAAATTGACAATAAAATATCTAATTTGATCATGCCCTCCATACATACATCCAGTATATACATACATATATATATATATATATATATATATATATATATATATATAACCAATGAAAGGATGATGAATTGGTCAACTTTGACCTTTCACTTAGTAAACTTCTATCAATTCTAATCTTGAAGTAATGAACCAAAACTTGAGTAACCAACATGGAAAAACCTTGTTAAAAATAATTATTAAAATATCTAATTTGGTCATATCTCCAACACGCACACATAAATAAATTTCATCATCCTAAACTTGGTCAATGTGTTGTTAAGTTCACATATGACAAATTGACAATAAAATATATAATTTGATCTTTGCACCCCCCCCCAACAATCAATATATATATATATATATATATATATATACACTTCATCTTCCTAAGTAATTAATTTGTTATGTATATATATATATATAACAAATTGATTGAATGAATTGACATTATGATAAGAAAATATTTTTCAACCAAAATGAAATAAAATTTAGCGTTGAGAATTGTTAGCTAGTTATAGTGTGTGGGCCATTAAAGCCATGCAATTGTTTTGGAAATATCATACAAAGACAAACACTATTTTATATATACCACAACTTCAATTTTTTGAACTTGTTAAAAGTGTTGATAAATGTGTTATATCTTTTTCACACTGAAAAATACTATACTTGCTATTCCATATTGAAATCAAAGTATACATAGAAATGATGTCATTCTCAGCAGTGTACAGACTTATACGTAGTCATGCCTTTGAGCTATCAGGTATTATAAACTTGCAAAATTAATCTAATCTATCTATTCTTATACCCAAAATTATAATAAACCATAAACGAGTGATATTTTCAAATTGTTTTATCATAAGAAGTCTGATTACCTATATCATCTTATTCCAGCACTCCCTACTATTTATAGCAAGGGGACCGATTCCTGCATTGCAATAACCAGCAGCTGCGAGCCTCCCCTCGACAATTATAATATACCAATGAGAGACCACTCCATTTGATGATGTTGTCTAACATTCTCATGTGCATTATCATCTACTTGGGATCCGAAAGATACTATCCTAATAAGAGTTGATGTGTGTATCCCCGTGAGAAGACAAGCTAATCTGTACAGAGCCCAGTGAGCAGAGTCAACCAAGAAAGAAAAGCACAATGAAATTAATATAAGTCCAGAGTGCCCTCACGCAACATTCTGTTTGCGCGCCAGTGTTGATAATGAATAACCCCCTCTGGACTGTGTAATGCCTCTTTTGACAATCTGTCTGCCTCCTCATTGAAATTCCTTGTGACGTGGATGTTGTTGATCGTCTGAAATAGTCCCTATAGTCCTCTGATGCGAGCTTTCCATCCCTCCAGTATTGTAACTCTGATATCTAACTTTAGTTGTGCCCAGTCCAAAATAACCAACGAATCACCCACCACTGTCAGGTCCCTAATCTGCTTTGCATTCACAAAATGTAAGAGCGTTGCCAATCCCAGAAGTTCACTTCTAGTATTAGTTCCACTCCCGCATCCAATTCTCAGTCTAAACAAGTTATTGACGTCCACTCTCAACAATACACCAGCCCTCGAAATCTCTGCATCTAATTGGGAGGAGCCATCGAAAAACCCAATCGACAAGTTTGTGTGTATAATTGGAGGTGGCCGCACTCTATGCTATGTCTCTACCTTTGTTTTGTGGTATCTCCTCCATGACTCCAGTGCCTGCAAAGCAATTGAGGCTCTATAACCTATAAAATTTTCAAATATAATTATGTTCTTGTGAATCCAGATGTACCATATGACAAACACCGGTAAAGCCTCCCATTTGTCCGTATAAACTCGCCATCTCAACAAGCAGTCTTTATACTGTCGCCATACCACCTCAAATTCTCCTTTGTAACCCTTCTTATCTCCCCAGATTAACAACAAGAACTTACAAATGTGTTATATCTTATTAACACATAGCAATAGCCAGCAATAGCCATTATACATCTTACATAAAAATATTGTAAACTTCAATAATGTTTCTTACATGTCCTTGACTCTTTCCATTCATGAGAGGAAACATGTATTTTTAATCGAGATTTCTTATTTCCCCCAAAAAGCAAAATTTCCAAACATGTATTTTTAATCGAGATTTCTTATTTCCCCCCAAAAAGCAAAATTTCCAAACATGTATTTTTAATCGAGATTTCTTATTTCCCCCCAAAAAGCAAAATTTCCAAACATGTGTTTTTAATCGAGATTTCTTATTCCCCCAAAGCAAAATTTCCAAACAAAAAAAAAAATTATTGTGACCAACTTCATACTTATAATTATGCATGTTTGCCTTCTGACATATCACATAACAAGTTTCCCATATGTCACATATTCCTAATAGCCCAAACACCTTGAATGAGACAATGTTAATGATTGAACCATAATGCTCCAACTTTAAGTGGTGAATCCGAAAAGGGTAAGGGCCAATGATCAATTAAGTCCATGATAGAAGGACTCATGCTAAAGAGGAGATAATAACAATAATAACAATAGAGTGCAAGTGGCAGATGGTTGGCGTGGCATGCACCGAACCCATCGCTTTCCATGATGACAGCATGTCATCATTTATGAAAAAGAAACCAACATGATATCCCACTCGAAACTGAATCTCCAACGATTGCAAGTTGCGCTGATTTCCATCACGTGATTAATGTACTTCCCACCGTGTAACCTGAGTTGGTAGTAAAATGTCTCTTTTTTTGTTAAAATTTTGATTAGAACTTTGCAAAAATGTTAGGCATAAATTTCGTTGCTTAAAAAAAATAGAGTTTCATTCGCAATCTAAATTTTATGTAGAATAATGTTATTAGTTATTTTGTCAAAATTTTAAATAGATTTATAAATTTGTAACTTTTTATAATTTGAATTAATTTGAAGAGAAGTTTGTTACATAGCTATAAGTAAGGTTGAAATTTGACATCTTATTTTGCATGTCAAGAAATTTTTATATAACGTTTTAATTTTAACCAATGTTTATATGTATTTGTCAAAATATTTAAACTTTTATTTTTGGAAAACCAAAAAACTCTCTTTGATTTTGTTTCATATTTGTTTTTTTCACATCGAAAAAAACAACATTTTATTAATAGAAAAGTTGTGTCTAATAATACAACAAGTAACAGATCTACTTTAAGAACAAGCCACGCTATCTTTCATAAGAACAGATTGTCCGCTACACGCTGACACTAAAATTTGATTTATTATCGCATGGTTAAAACCATTGAGAGAAATCTTGTACTAATTATGATAGTTTATTAGTGTTCTAAGTATCTAGATTCTTTTTAAACTCCATGCTTCTAGTGATGCTCATTACACGTAAATGTAAAACAAAATTCTACATAATCATTCTAAGAGTACTCTATGCTCGTGGCGATATTCATTTTTTATTCATGAAATGTAAACTAAGAATGAATAGGTTAAACCCTACATTGATTATTGTTATATTATAAACTCTATGTTCGTGAATCCAAACCTGGTATGCCACTTCGAAGATATTATGGGGAAGAAATTTAAAAAATATTTTGGGGCTGGTGGCTTGGACACTATGGAATATTCGTAATCTTTTCTTGTTTCAGGATACTACTCCCTCAAAAAATCAGGCTTTTTACAGATTATGGACTCTTTATCAATCATTTAAAAATGTTCAAATTACAAGTCGGAATCCAGAAAGAGGTATTAAATTGAATTTTGACTATTCAAAGTCTGCAGTTGTTTTTTTATGGGGACTCGGCAAAAAAGTATTGTGGAGTTGGTTCTTTCATCAAATGTGGAGAAGATCTTACATACAAATTCCAACTTAGATGTGGGCATGGTTCCAATACCAAAGTAGAATTGCTTGGTCTGTGGAGAATTTTAAAAGTGGCTATCTTATGTGGTTTAGGTTCTATCAGTATTTTCGGTGATTCCTTGGTTATTGTTAACTGGGAAAAAAAATAAATTAAGTTCAATATCCTTCAATACAATCACTGGTGTGATAGAATTACAAAGATGATGTCTTGGTTTTATGGCCTGTCAATTGATCACATATACCGGGAAACCAATGATGCAGCGGATGCAATTTCTAAAGGAGCACTCGATGGAGATGCAAGTGTTCTATATTGGGAGGAATGGGTTGAAGATATTATCACTCATTCAGGTTCCATGTTCTTTTTGCAGACTCTTTTTTAGACTATAGCAGGGCTTGATGCAAATTTTGTTTGGGATATATGAGTCAGAAGGATTCAAGAAAGAGTTATTTAGAAATACTCTTTGGTAGAAAAGTTGTTATGTATACTTTCATGCAGACATAATCTAGAACTTGCAGATAATATTTTGGACTGTTTACATACAATTATGATAATGTACTTTTTTATTTCTCTGAAATAACAAACGTACTGCTTTTTTCTTCTTGAAAAAAAACTCTATGTTCGTGATGATAGTGTATTGAATTTTTTTTTTAATATTAAATACATAATCATTCCAAAAGCATAGTGGATGGCGAGCTTACCTTAATGCAATGCCTTCATCATGTGAACTTATCTACAATTTACTTAGGGCATCAAAATATTATGCAAAATAGTGAATAGGGTGGTAATACACAATATTTTTGAAATCAAGTCAATGTATTAAGGTGGATGAGACATCTATAACATATGCCAACATATATAATAAAAAATATATGTATTCAATTAGACAAACCGCATAAATACAATTCTATTAATTGGTTCTAGTCTAAGTGGTTGTGGGATGGAGTGTTATCCTCCCCACTTAGGTTCTACCCTATTGTTGACTTATCCTTGTGCCTTCAAGAATTTAGAGTTCATTGTGTGTGTTTGAAGTCAATGAATTTGTGCATAGATCATAAAGAATTAGATGTACCTACAACCATATTCTTCGCTTCTGTGGAAGGGGCATCATTAGATCCCTTTGCTTTATCAACATTTTTAGATCTACAAACCTTCTTATAATGCGCAACTTTACCACATTTCCAACATTTTCTCAAATATTTTCCTAGAGATTTAGATCTACCCTTAGATTTAGTTACCGAAAGCCTTATTTTTATCTCTATCATGGGAATGACCTCTCGTGAACAAGGCATCCATGCTCCAACTATCCATGGTTTTTTGTCTCATTTCTCCTAATAGCAAGGATGCCACTATTTCCTCAAACTTTAAAGTGGCTTTACTAGCACTACCTATTGCGACAATCAAATTATCCCATGAATCTAGAAAATAATATAACAAGGTAATGCATTTATTTTCTTCCTCCATCTTAATACCAATATAGGTAATTTGACTTACCAATGTATTATAAACATTTAAATCATCCGTCGTTGAGTTGTTATCATCCATCCTACGGTGAAACAACTCTTTTGAAGAAACAACTTGTTTACCAAGGAATTTGATTGATACAAACTCCCTAGCTTATTTCACAACTTCAATACACTATCTTCTCCAGATACATTCAACAACACTAAATTTGATAGGCAAAGTTGAATTGTACTCCTTGCCCTTCGTTCCAACTTCTCCCATTCTTCTTTCATTAATCCAGTAGGTTGTGTACTTGGATCCACACCAATCCACTATTCTTGATCTATAAGAAGATCTTCCATCTTACGCTTCCATAGCTCAAAGTTTTGATTGTTGAATGTCCCGATCTTGATTCTAGAACTACTTTCCCTTCTCTTTCAACACATGAATCACCACCATAAAGCTCCCATTGAACCCAAGTTTATCACAAACCTAAGATAAACTTGCTTTATCAAACGAGTAAAACCCCTAATCAACAAAGGAATCCCTTTGAAGCCAATAATTGGGCTCTGATACCACATGTAATTTTGAAACCCATGAAATGAAACATTAATGCATACATATTCTTAAGCAAAGCATATATTAAACAACGACACACACACACACAGAGTACACAAAGATTTACCTTGGAAACCCTTAACTGGGAAAACCAACAAACAATAGAGCTACACCTCTATCTTTCTCATTGTAACCATTCATAATACAATATTCAGGTATTATGTAGCATCCTAAACCATAATCCATTAACTCAGATTAAATTAAGATCCCAACCCCTTAACCATGATTAATTACTAGATAGAGAGGGATTGTAAGGTGACACAACCCACATGCAAAGAATATAACACATACCCAACACTTAGTTGAGGGATGACTTCTATAGTGTGGTGAGAGACTTATGCCCCATTAAAGATCTCAAGTAGAATGGTTTCCACTCATTAGGGTTGATTAGAAGCATGTACACAAAATTTCAAGTTGTTAAAATTTCAAGCCACTATGTTTCTATTTGCTTTAGTCCAAAGTTCATTTCAATTACATGTGTTAGGTTATTAGGTATTTATTCTATCTTTTATATAGTTTGAGGGCCCTTTTGTTAATCCAAAGCTTAATTTGACTAATCAAGAGGATGGTATGTTCAACCTTATTTATTGTTAGGTTAATCTTGACTTAGTTATAGAGTAATTAATATAACCTTGATTTGGTCATTAATGGGTTTACCATTGGTGGTTTATGAGCCCATGGTTTTGGGTAACCCATGGTATGAATATGTGATGAAGCCTATTTAAAGGCTTTAGTAACACCATTGTGAAAAGTCTAACCTGAATTCCACTTATTTGCCATGGCTTAGTCAGATTGACTAAGGGTAATGCAAGATATCGTTTGAAGGTTGTTTTCTAGTAAAGGGTTTAGAGGGTAAATATTGTCCATTCTTATATGCATGATTAATATTGTGTATTTTGTTTTCTCCACAATGCTTTGTAAGTTTTAATATGGTATCACATCCATGTTTGGGTTAGGGAATCTCTCTCACTAGAGAAGCCTAGATCATTGAATTTAATGAAGAAGTACTCACTTAAGCAAGTAGATGCTTCAAGCATCACATGTTAAGTATATAATGCAAGTATTTTGTGGAGTTGGATTTAATCACATATATACATGGGCATATGGTCCTAAGACCTATTTAGGCATGTTTACCTTGTTTTCAGAATTCATTGGTGTAAAGTTTAGAGGTAGACTTATGTGATAGGAGGGCACGTTGTATCTATTAGTATGTGATAAAGCCTATTTGAAGGCTCTAGTAATCCATTGTAAATATTAAAAGATAAACCACTATCACTATCATGAAAAAGATTTATCACTAAAATAAATATTCAATTTACATTATGAATTTATGTTCCATCACTCAAACTCCTACTCATAACCATGAAAATTATCATATGGATATAGAGTCTCATAGTATACATTATAACTATAAATTGTTATAAATAATTTAAACAAAAGAGAAATTGATAAAAAACCATAAAATCAAATAAATTAAAAAGCAATAATAAGAAACATAACTTAACTACTCTTATGCTAAAAGTATCCTTGCTAATCCTACATAAGTATCCTATGCTTACAATCCACTCTTATGCTAAAAGTATCCTTGCTAATCCTACATAAGTATCCTATGCTAACAATCCATTCGAAACTCTAGGATTACAAACAACTAAGGTCAAAATATAGCTAAGGTGATCTATAGATATAGCGGTGGAACTAAAAGGAAAATATGTTAAACTCAAACATAAGAAAATATAAAGTAAACACAGTAAAGAAAATGACATGAATCTGTAAATGCCAGTTGACTTTTATTCATGATTTTGGGTCTTGGTCTTACATTTTTGAAAAATAAGTTATTAACCAATTAAAAACAAGTTTGAACCTTAATCCAAAACCATATTTTAATATAAATTTATATCTCTTTTTCTTTTTGTTCTCTTTAGTGGATAGTTAATAAAATCAAAATTATGCTGAATTTTTACATCTGATATAAAAAAATCAATACCAGATGCAGTTTGAATGCAAAGCATACCAAAGTGGATCAAATTTTTGGGTCTAAACACCCACGAAAGAGAAATTAACAGTATCACAAGACCTCGTTGAAAACCGCAAATAATAGATTACTAGACGACCTGTTTCATATGAGCAAAAGCTCAAAATAAATTACATTGTAATTATGTTACAATTTATAACCCTGGAGTTGAAAAGTTGCAGCCTTCGGAAACAAGAAATGCTCCCCACAAGTTAAATCTACTATCCTTTCTAAGTCTGAAAACCTTTGAGCTTAGGGGAAATAATCTCTGCCCAGAAGAGAAAAAATAGTGCTCATAACTCAAAATTGCAACTATACATGCAAAGCTCTGTCCTTAGTGTAAAACATGGCAGCACATTTACAAACCCTACCACCATAAAAAAATTGCAGGCATTGGAAGCCTTCAAGTTATGTTATTGAGATTGAGTCAAATGTTCCATAGTAGGCCATATGAGTCTTCCATGTTTGCATATCAGGTGTGTTTTTCTTGACAAAGTGTTGGCCTCTCACTTTGCAATTTTTGTGAAGTTAGCCAATCTCCAGCCTCACCATGAAAAAATAGCATCGTCTACTGACCTAAATGAAATCAATTGCGCATTTGCACCAATACATATTAACATTAGAAGTTGGGCTTGGTATGACATCAAGAAAATGTTGGCATGTTTACATGTGCAATAAGATCTGGGATGTGAGCAAGACAAGGAAGAGGATTCATAAACAACATTGAAATATTACATCTTTTTAACATGGCCATTGTACAAACCTGTAAAGAGATGATATAAAGAAATTAATAGAAATCTCATTTATTTCAGGTCAAAATCTGTGATTAACAGTATGAAAAAACCATCATCCTTCTCACAATGGCACTTTTGCACTTTCTACCAATACATAAAACATCACTCATATAAACTAAGCTTATAAAAGTTGGACTTGTTATCACATCAAGAAATGGTATTGCATGTTTACATTAAGAACAAGATGTGAGCGGAGCAGAGCTGGCTAAAAGCAAGACAAGGAGGGTTGATAAATATCATTAACATTCAAATATTACATTTGAGTATTGGCAAATGTACAAATCTCACAAATAGATAAGCCAAAGAAATTCATATTAAATGCCATCTATTTCAATTCAAAATCTCTGATCAATGCCATCTATTTCAATTCAAAATCTCAACAAACTTTGTACTTGACAGCTTTTCAAGTCCAACTGGAAAAAGCTGCTGTAGGAACAAACACCACTGTTGTTGCAGGGCTCCAAATCTGATCTGAGGAACAGAATAAGAAAACTGAGCAAATGACTTGGAGAGCAGATCTGAGTATCCCATACTTTTATCCATTATCACTTGATTTCTGCATCACTGAGTCAGTAATGAAATAAACTCTATTCTGTATCAACACTGTAGAGATAAGCCCATATGATGTGATATCTCATTCACTGTACCCACAAATGACCTGCAGTAGCTGAAGAAGAGGAAGAGGAAGAAGACGACACAGAGTAGTTGAAGGATTTAAGTGGTCTTAACAGCGATCTGAAGGAGTGGGCAAGGGAAGAGGCAATGGCTACCTTCACCTGGCCTCTTTTGGGGATGTTCCTCACAGAATGAGTAGCAGTATAAGGCATCTCTATTGATTTTTATGAACTGAACTCAATGAATTGATTGGAGGAGGAAGAACGCTACAGAGAGTAAAGGTTTTAGAGAAAGAATGAATGGAGTGCAAAAGCAAGAGTGATTACAGAAAGGAGAGGATGGCAAGTATTTATGCTTTCCATTTCCAGATCTGAGAATGAACCAGCAGTGAAACCAGTGTGAAAAGGAGCATTTCAGTGTGTCAGGGTGGGGCCAACCAGTGAACTGAATGTAGACTGAAAGTGGAAGTAGTTGACGTGGACCCATGATCCATCACCATCAATTATAACAAGAAAAAGCAAGAAAGATGCTATCCATCTCCCACGGCCACCGAGACAATTTCAAGTTCAAGTTGCATCTATTTCCAGCACGTGACTGATGTACCGTAGAACAGATTGAACCGATGAAGGCAGGCTAGGCTGGTTGACCGTAAGCAATTTTTTTCCTTAAAAGTGTCTTTAACGGTCATAGCAGCAAGACTCTTTTTAATGAGAATTGTATTCCATTTTCAAACCATGTAATCTTGTGTTCGACACTGCCAGGGAGGGATGTGACTGTACACAGAAGAGTTAGAGCTATGATAATGCAGAAGAGTTGGAGCTATGATAAGGTCACATGTTTAAAACCTGCAGGGTAGGGTTACCCATTGACTTCTTGTGACAAGGTTCAAAGAGTAAGTGACCCCTGGGATAGAGGCTCATCTCAGTGGGTTTCGGGATGTCTCGATCTCTACGGAGTCACAACTTAGTGGTATATTTAGCTTGCGGGTGGTTGGATATACCCTTGAAAGGTTGTTGTTCTCATGATTAAAAGAAAAATGCAACACCCAAATATCCATAGCAATACCACCACCACAATTTTTGTGCATTAAATTGTTTGTTCATGAAAAGATGTATTTTCCATCAAAAGGGGCCGAACATGATTATATATTTTTCGAAATCAAAACAACCCGAAAAAATGAGTTTATAACAAGGTTGAAGAGGGAAACTGAGCATGAGCTTACTTGACTACGATCTGTTCTAGGTTGTATGTCTTAGTCTGTATTGAATAAATTCCTACACAAATATGGGAATGAAGAGTGGGTGGTATGTGGCCACAACCTCTAATTTTTAGATGACAATCCCATTTGGTTCTGATATAGGAAGTTAATTTTGTAGTAAAGGGATTTTATTTTGGATAACAAATATGATAGAATTTGGTAAAAGTAAAAATTTTATGCATGATAATTCTATTCTGATCCAAGTTTACACTCTTAATGATTTTACCTAGAGTAACAAAAAATTCAATCATCCAAGTTTATACTCTTAACGATTTTACCCAATTTTGAATTCATCTAGAGTAACAAACAATTCAATAAAAATTTTAAAAGATGAAAACTTTAACTTCTTACCAAATTTTAATAAGGAAGTTTGTTGTTAGATTAGAGGTTACTTAACCAACCAATTATATGGTAAAAGGGCTCCAAAGCTTTCTAACTCATTGATTACACATTTTCTTTTAGAATTGAAAATTACTACTAACTTATATCCATCATGTGCCCAAAGGGATGAGGTGCAAACTTTTCCTTAAAGATTTACACCTTGAGGGATCTGATTCCTCTAAGGAAAGATAGATCCAAAGTTAAGATGGATTTAAGCTGGCTGTAGTAGCATCAACATATATCTATCTTAATTCTAGACCTATCATTCACCAAGAGGGATCAAATCCCTCCAGGTGCAAACCTTTTTATGCACCTCAAGGGATTTGATCTCTCTTGGTGCATGATAGATCTCAAGTTAAGATGGATCTATGCTATTGTTATGGAACTTGAAAATAGTACATTTTCACTATTCATAATTATTTTTATTATCTAGCAATTTTGTTTTTCATATATCTATTTCCATTTTATTCTATATTGTTTGATCTCAATTTGTAATGTAATTCACCCCATCTTTAGCATGCTCATGCAACACTTTTTTTTTTGTTATTAATTATTCATAGTTGTTAGTGTCAACTCCATTTTGAGTAGGAATAGTTATATATCTCCTTCAAAATACATCAAGAAAATGTTTTATCCATAAGATATTTTTACTTTCAATTACTTTATATATATATATATTACTTAAAGTGAATATTGAAATATATTTTCATGGAAACTTTGATTTTTTTTTATTAATAATATTTTTGAATCCCATGTTTCAACTTTATGTTTAGCAATTAATCTTAAGTATGCTAACCTTTCACTATAGCTAAAGTGACCTTTGAAGACTACTTTGCTTTCTTTATGGCTTCACTTCACTTCCTTTGTTTTTACTCCCCCCTTACAAGAAAGTTAGTCGCCAATTCATAAATAAATATATCGTAGAAGGGGAGAGGTAGTGACCCTAGAACACACTATCTACATCAAAGGACCTATGCGGATCTCTTGTTACGTATAGCTTATTGAACCTATTTTTGAACCTTCTCTTCTTGTCTTCAAAAGGTTGATCATCTTTGTGACCAAGTCCTCAAAGGTGGAGTATGAAGACAAGTAGATGAGGATGGAAGTTTGGTTAATTTCTATGTTGTTGGTTGTTAGTGTCCAACTTGTAGGTGTGCCATAGATGACCAAAATCACATAGTTAATCATGGTCAAGGTGGGGAACTTCATATTTGGTGTTGGTCAAAGGTGTCGCTATATGACTTAAGCTCTCTTTGATCAGCATCCAAGGCTATGTGAACAACTTGCTCTACAATGGTAGTCCAACACTTGAGTGCATGTTACTACGATACCACGATCAAGTTGAAGTGTGATCATACTTGGCATAGGCTCAGGAGGCTCTTAAGGGGATAGCACACTAGAGGATCCAATAGTCATCTACCAAGTATTCATTGTTTCTTCATATCATTTTATATGCGCATTGAAATTTGAGGATCCTTAATTACTTTTATGCTTATTGTACTGGTGGGATGTGCTAGTTAGTGTGGTGTTTGAAGCTCCCTAGGGTGTCACAATGGTGTCTATGGGTGTTGTTTCTAACATTGGATCTATGGTGGGTACTTGGGGGTTAAGCACACTAATCCACTGGGACTTGGATCTTCAAGGTCGAGGGATACTAGCATTGGTCATTATTTTCTACATTTATATGGTATTCTATTGCGCTTTGAGAATTTCTTGGATTTCTTAAATATGGAGGGGGGTACCTCATTTGAACCACATTGCTTTGTACAAGTTTAGCACAAGATGAATAGGATAAATCATTCAAGAAGGCGATTCCAACTTAGTATAATCACATGGAAATTTAGTGCATTAAGATAGTGGAGTGCATGCATACACTTCTAGAATGCACCATAGTGAAAAGACAATTAGGTGTGATAATAAATGGGTGCTAGTCATTTATGTGGAGCTTATCAATGGACGAGTAATGACTTAGTCAACTTTGATCTTTCACCTCATTAACTTTAATCTTTCAACTAGTCAACTTTGATCTACTCCAAGCTTGAAGTTGTGAACCAAAACTTGTGGAGACAACATGGACAATTTAATGAGAGATAATTGCGTGTGATAGTAAATGGGTGCGAGTTGTTGATGTGGATCCAATCAATGGAAGGGCGATGAATTGGTCAAATTTTATCTTTCACATAGTAAACTTTGATAAACTCTTATCTTGAAGCAATGAACAAAAACTTGAAGAACCAGCATGGAAAACCAATGTGGTATAATGCCAACCCCATGTTGTTGATTTTTCATGACTGCCTTTGATGTCAAGGCAATTGTTGCCTCTTCCTTAAACCAGTTGAAGGTCAACTTTGATGTGATTATATGTGACAACCCGGATAGTGTTCAAACTACACTTATACACAAACATATAGTTGAACTTAGCATTACCCAGTTTGCATTGGTGGACAAAGCACACATCAATTATAAGGGGACCATGAGTTATAACAGATCACCATCTTGTTTCTATGTTTCTCATCTTCCTAACATGTGTTCACTATGTTTTTTTAGATATGAATAAATAGGAACAATACATATGAATGGATATCACATGTGTTTCCTCCACGAACTATTTGAAGGATTTAGGGAAGAGGCAATGAATGCCTTCACTTGCCCTCTTTTGTGGATGTTCCTCTAGTAGTTGTAGATTAGTAGTAGGAATCTCTATTGATGTCTATAAACTGAATTCAATGAGTTAATTGGTGGAGGAAAAAATCTACAGAGACTAAATACTTTATAGAAACATGATGAATGAAGTGCAAAAGCAAGTGAGAGAGTGAGTACAAAAAGGAGAGGATAGTGAGTATTTATGATTTCCATTTCTAGATCTGAGTGTGATCTTTGAAAGGAAAACCCAAATTCCGGACATGCAATCAAACTATGTCTATTTGGTAGGTAAAAGGAGCATCTCATTGTGTAAGGGTGGGGCCAACCAGTCAATTGAGTATAGAATGAAAGTAGAAGATAGTTGACGTGGATCCATGATCCATCACCTTCAATGATAACAACAAAAAGAAAGAAAGATGTTGTCCATCTCTAACGGGCGCAAAATAAGGGTTACTTTTTCGCCGATAGGAGTTTAGATATTATCTCATATTTTGGGCTTCCTTGAGCGGATTAATAATATTAACTTGAGTGTAACAAGTTTATATCCAGGATTCATTTCATGGTCGTCATATCTTGTTATACTTAAATGCATCTTGATTAAGATTTAAATAAGCTTACATTAAGTGGTGATTAAAGAAAGGGGTAACACTAACAGAGGTTCGAGCATGAATTTTTTGTTATGTTTATATTAATTAATTTAATGTTTAGCCTTTGTTTAAAAACTGCCATCTCCACAAAACTAAGTGGTTGGTTGCGCCTATCAACATTTACCTGCCACTTTACTTGTGGCTGTGCTAGTTTAGAATTGGTTGGATTTAAAATTTGTTGAAATACAAGATTTTGTTGTTCAAATTGAGATGATTCAAAAATCTCATTGTATTCCAAAATTACCTTTTTTATACTTAAAATTATAAACTTTAATTACAATAATTTTTGCCATAGAATTTCTAACAAAAAGCCATATTCATGGCCCTTTACCCCAGCCTAATGAATGAAGAGAAGATCACGTTGCATTTTTTCAGCATGTTAGCAACCTTGTATTGTACAACTTATTGAATCATGTTTTGTTCAAGCAATCGGTTCGTTGTGATCTATAGCTCGGGGTGTGTAATGCTGGATCTAAATAACTTTAGATTCAAATGTGCACACCCCAAGCTAAAGCAATACATAATTAAATGCTTTGCACTCAAGTGCTTAGTGCCCGCCATACCAAGTAGGATGATTGATAGTTAAAATTAAAATTTTTAATTTTGTAAAATATTATAGTGAGTCAACATATGGGATCGATGTTAACTGTATTTAGTTTTACCATATATATATATGTGTGTGTGTATATATATATATATATATATATATATATATATAGAGAGAGAGAGAGAGAGAGAGAGAGAGAGAGAGAGAGAGAGAGAGAGAGAGTTCTGAGCCTATGTTATATTTTTTATATTAATCTTAGCTCACATGCATTACATACATGAAACATTTTACCCACTTGGGCTCTAAAAAAATCGGCTGAGTGCAACAAAAATAGTTAAGAGGGAAAGTAAATGTGACCTTCCTTGAACATGATTTATTCTATAGGTTGTATGTCTTAGTTTCCACTGAATAAATTCAAAGAATCACACTAATATGGAAACTGAGAAGAGGTTTTCTAGCCACATAGACTTTGACAGTGAATGTTGTATAGTAGCACCATTGAATCTCCTATAGTTATCTTTTCAGGTTGGCTAATAGAGTAATCTAATTTTGTATCAAAAGGATCTTCTTTCAGGTCACAAATATGATAAGACTCTAGTAGAAAAATTCAGGCATGATCAGAATTCCACAATGATCCAAGTTGTGTACATGATGGAACAATGCTCCTAGGGATTGCCAAAATTATAGATCTAGATTTTCGAGAATTCAATCAAAGTTCTAGTTTGATGGGAACATCAATTTCCTATATTATTGGATTTTGAGAAATGGAGGGAGGTTTGCTACATGATTATATTACAAAAGGGATTGAGAGTGATCAAAGAAATTTATTACACCTCTTGTTTTCTAATTTAATATTAATATTAATATTTATTACCTTGACATTTTACTCCAAGTAAATTGACCTTTGGAACTTTCTTTAACTTCGGGGAGAGCCAACATGGTTGGCACACACTATCTATGTAGATGCTCAATGAGGATCTCTTGTTATGTTAGCTTCTTGAACCTATTTCTGGTCCTTCTCATCTTTATGAACTGAGTCCTCAAAAGGTGGAGTACACATACAAGTAGATGAGGATGGAGGAGTGTTTAGTTTTTGTGTAGATTATTCTTAAGTACTCAACTTCTAGTTGTGCGATTGGTGACCAAAATCACATAGTTGTTGGTCAATGTGAGATACTAAGTATAAGCTCATGGAGGTTTAGCATAAGCATAAAATCTTGGAAGGCATAATAATACAAAGATAATTGGATGTGATAATAAATAGGTGTGACTTGTTCATGTGGAGTTGACCAATGAAAGTGTAATGACTTGCTCAACTTTGATCTTTCAACTAGTGAGCTTTTATCAACTCAAAACTTGTAGAGACATCGAGGAATACTTGGTTACTAGGGATAATGACTAAAAGTTTGTCTTTGATCTCTCTCACACGCACACACACACACACACACACACACACACATATATATACATACTCTGTCGTCTTAAACTTCTTCAGAGTTTTGATTAGTGTGTTTCTAAGGTCATGTGTGACAAATTGATTGAATAAGTTGACATCATGATAAGAAAACACTTTTGAGCCAAAATGATGTAGAGATTAGAGTTAACATTAAAGTTGTAATTTAGATGCATGTTGAGGGGCATTAGAGCAATACAATTGTTCCTGAATTTCCATTCAAACCAAACTCTAATTGCCTATAAATCAACATATAATTGTAGTTAAGATGTTAACCTGAGTGGGGTAGATAACAATCTCCCTCTCAGCCACCTAAGCTACTCCCAATTGATAGAAATAAGTAAATATTGCTAACATTAAAGTCACAAATAGCCAATTTAGCACATGGTGCAGAGTAGCACTTGGGTGTTATATGTTATAATATTAACACCGACATTGTTGTTGGTTTAAATGTTATGTATTTGCTTATAAAATGCTTCGAATCTTCAATTTGTTTCATTGATATTAATATATCATCATCAATATTGTACGATGTGAATAATTTTAAATTATTCACATAATATTAGTTTATATTGAATAATAATGATGAAAGAAAATAAAAAGAATATAACTATTAACTTAGTAATAAATATAATGGATATGAAACTACTAAATCAGAGACCAGGATTATACTAGCACAATGCTTTACAACACAACTAAATATACGAGTAAAATGGTAAAAAACAATGACTAAATAAACTAATAAATAAGCTACAACATGGCAACAATTAATGACTAAATAGACTACTAAATATACTATTAAAAATGATGGCAATTAATGACCAAATAAATGACTAAATGAACTACAAAATGACAACAATTAATGACTAATTAAACTAGTAAATGTATTTTGGAAACTAAGGACCAAATAAATGACTAAATGTATTACCAAATAGCGACAATTAATGACCAAATAAACAAGTAAATATATTACCAGATGATGAATCAATTCAACAATTCATGACTAAGTGATAAACAAATACTTTATTTGGGTGAAAAGAGACTGCAAATTTGTCCCCAGTAGTCGTTGCCTAAAAAATAGTCGTTTATATCCAAATTTTAGTCGTTTTTTAGTTACTAATTATCAATTTGTACTAGTGTTGTAAAGTTTATCTTATGATTTCAAACACTACTATGATGTGTGGGTAAGTGTGGTTTTGACAAGATGCATAAATTTCCTAGAATGGTTGTTCAATGACGTGACTATAAGAGCAATAATTGCACAGTATGGCTCAATATAGGGTGTTGACCCTTGTTATATCAGGACGGTGGACGTATTACCCACATTGTATCCTCCAAAACGGAAGTCATTAGAGGGTTGTGCTAAGACATGCTCCCCAGGTTATGTGATGATGACTTCCAATTTCCTGTTGGGGAATCTTGGTTGATATAATCGACACTTCCACTTATGGGTTCTATCTAGAGTTAGTTCAATATAGTTGATGCTCTAAGATATTCCAACAGAGGAAAGGATACGATGTGGAAGATGGAAGTAGGTTAGGGAGGAAGGATGGTTCAAAGTAACTTAGAAGGTTCTTCTGAGTTTGCTCTATAACAACTTGGTTTCTTTTGTGTGCTAAAAGCCTTGCTTTAATCATGTGTGATGATATGAGTATGTTGTGTTGTTTGTATTGAATTATTGTCAACTAGTGTGATTGTTAGATGTTGTGATTAATATTTTTTATCTTGCACACTTGGATGAGAACATAAATGAACTATGCATTAGAGGCATTGATTGTTTATAATTAGTATGTGTGCACATGTATGTATAGACTAGCTACATATAGACACATTGTGCATGTACACTAGTATAAGTATTTGATATGCATTAATTACTAAATGAATGGTTAATGCTTGTAGGGAGTATATTGAATACATATAAATATCCAGTACTATTCAATACCCTTCTTGACTTCATTATTGTTGGTATGATGAATTACATAGGTATGGTGGGGTGTTATAAATTTTGGGAAAATTTTCAAATTCATTTATAACCAGCACAAAAAAAAAAGACTTTCTATTTTATATTTATTGTTATTCAATTCATTGTTTAATTTTAGATACCTTTTTTTCCCTAAAATCTAGTTGGGGTGGTCGATGACCTATAAATGAGGATGGTTTAGGAGACTTGGAAAAGGTGTATGGAAATTTGATAAATAGAGAAGGTGAAGAGGAGTTGGGGGAGTTCTTTTTCTTGGGAGGGTGGTGGAAAGATTGGAGTTTGTTGAGAGGTGGAAGAATTCTTGGAAGAGATATTTTCATGAACAAGTTCTTAGAGATATTGTGCATTATTATTCTTAGAGTCACATGCATGGAGGGCCAAAGAACCGAAAGGTTTCTTGGAGCTAGGAAGCCGACCAAGCTCCTAGTTGGCAGGGGGTTTAATTCCATTATGGGCATGGAAGGAGGGTGAAGGCTTGTTGCTGTGGAAATATTACTACATCCTTGGACAAATTCGACATTTAAACTAGAACTTTTCAATATGTTAATGTTTAAATTCAAGTTATACTTGGATTATTTGCTATTTTTATGGTTATAAGCGTCTTTCTCATATTAGTTAGTTTATTTTTTATATTGAATTAAGGAAGTAAGGTTGAGAGGCTGTACACTCTGGTAGAGTTAGCAGGAGATACAATTTTGTAGAACAAGTCTAGGATAACTAGATGGGGTAACATGAAATTTGGTAGACTAAGTTGAAAGTACAACTTCTAGGTAAGGATAAATGGTACTATCTAGATGATACTTTAACCCCCATTATTGATTGTGTGGAGCTAGTCATGTGTGGAATTTCAAGAAGATTCTAGAGGGTCCAAAACCATAACATTAATTGGGGATTAAAGCATGCAAAAACCCTAACCCTGAACCTAGACGACTATAAGGCTATGTTAAATATTGGTCCACTAGGAAAAGAAGGGGTTTCATTCTTATTGTATTATTTATTGTTCCATATTTGAGCATATCCTTTGGAAGTGAGATTTTGGAGTAGAGAATATGAAGGATAATATCCAATAGTAGCCACAATGTCCATTGAAACTCCATAATGAGTGCCCATTTATTTGTGTTTGCATTTCATAACTGAGAAGAAAATGGTAAAACAAAAGCCTCACCTTCTAGCTGGTGTTTCCCATATTGGTTTTTCCCAGGGTACATCTTGTGTTCATTATTTGGATAGTGAGTTTATTTGCTCACTTCTTTCATTTTAGCTTTCGTTTATTTCAATATTAATCTAGTATATTAGATCTACAATCTAAAGTAAATTACTCCATAATAAGAGATTATAGAATACTGTAAAATTTGTTAAAAAACTATTCCGGTGGAATATCGACAATAGGTTATAGATCAATGGAAGTTTGGGTCAACTAATAATTACTTGATCATTTCCAATTGTTTGTTCATGTAGTATAGTTTCCTCTGCCTTTGGATTTCCATCTTTTATGGTTTTATTCATATTTTGACATTTAATTTTCGTGTCTATGATTTTGCACTCAAGCAATGTTATTCCTCTCCATAAAACGGTATAATTCAATATATAGAAATTCCATTAACTTGTTTGAATGATTGATAACCTTAGTCAGTGGAGGCCATTGTGGGATTGTACTACTTTCTTGACCAATCATTTAAGTGTCATCTAACATCATTTTTGTGTTATCTCTTCTTCTAAAACCTCAATATTACTAATGATTTCTCTTTCAATATCAACTATGCCTTGATAAAAAACATATCACTATATAATTTGTCATATATTTTGGTACTTTCTAGCTTGAAAAAATGGACATGTTATCTTGCAAGGCCCATTTTAGGGGAATATCCTATTTTTGCGATTTAGGGTCTAGAAAATTTTGAATGATGTTTGAGGCATTAAAAACATTTTTTGGGGTAAACAATTTGTGAATGATGCTCATAGTAGCTTGAAATCATTCTACACATCAATAGATTTCCAATGATATAAAGATCATCTTAATCAGAGTTTGAATGAGGAAGTTATTTCTCTCACAAGTTGACATATCATGTTTACCACTATGATACTAGGTAGATGTCACATCATCTTCCATTACTCACACATGTGTACTTTTCAAAATATTCTAAAGGATCCAAAACCATGTTGACACATGCAAAAATTGTAACTCTAACCTAGACAACTATTAGGACACCTTAAATATTGGTTGATAGGATATAAGGAAAGGGTTTCATTCTTATTGTATTCATTATTATTCCATAGTTCGGTTGAGAAAGAGAGTATTATGAGACCCATTAGTAGCCATGGAAACCATAGTGTCCATGCAACTCCATAGTGAGTTCACTTTCATTGTATTTGCATTTCATAACAGAGAAGAAAAGATCAAGGTATAGTCCTCACGTTTTGGTTTTCCAAGGGTACATCTTGTTCCATTTTGTAGATGGTGTATTATTTTGTAGATTATTTCATTTTGATCTTAGTTTATCTTGATGTTTCATTTGTTAATCTAGATATATTAAATCTTAATCTTAATTAAAACAATACATAACAAGAGTTGGCCTAAACTTGTGCGATATATTATGAGGAATTGTTCCAATGGAATATCCATGTTAGTTTACAAATCATGCCTTCATGTGAAATGGCAGTCTCTAATCCAATTTAAATCATCACTTGATTAAGTGATTGGCCATGGGTTGTATTGGTTATTCATTAAATGGGGTGATGGTTGAGTAAGCTCCTAAGTTGGTTACATAAATTCTTCATGTAGGCTAACAAACTTTGTTTTTGTGAGATCACCTATGTTTGTGATTCCTCCTATGTTCTTTAATGCTCCATGGATTGCCTAATAAAATTTGAAATTCCGTAAGTTCATCTTTTCATCATGTTCAAGTTTTGTTTCCTCTATTTTTACTTCATAAGCATTTCTTCTTATATTTCCTTCTAGATAGGTTGAAATTTGAAGTATATGGGAGAACAATTCTAAGAATATCATCAAGATTACATTCTTGATCACCAATTAGATATGCTAGCCGAGATTTTAAAATATGGACATAACATTTCCCTTAGATGGAGATAACCTTAATATCTTCAAGAGTCTTATATTTGTCTTAGGTTTATGTTATTGAAGTCCCCCAACAATGTAAGTGATTGATTTCAAGAATCTTCTCTTTGTTCACATCCTAACATTTGTGTCAATTTGAGCATTGTCATAGAACTTTCCCTATTGGCATGTGGTTATGTTATGATCACTTTTTCATTTAATATGCCTAGCACTTGTGGTATATCTATTTCCTCTTAAATAACACGCTCTTGAGTTTTCCTAACGCTTGTTTTCCTTACTAGGTTGTATTTGGTTCCCTTGTTGCTACAATTTAGTTACATGGTCATCCAAATAAATTGTTTTGAGAATGAGTTTAATAATTTTCGCCATATGTTTCTATGTTACTATTTGGTTATCTTGGTCCATCCTTGTCAATGTGCCAAGTTCTTGTGATTCCACCATTTAACCTTGAGACCCCTCGTTGTGGAGATAATTTTGATATTAAAGATCAACTTCATGCTTACCCTTTTGAGGTTATGGAATTTCTTCATTGTCCCTCATTTTTTCATGAATCTCCTTTGAACATGTTCTTTTATATTATTGATGACTCTAAGTTGGTCATAAAAGGTCACAATCCTTAGTTCTCACACTACGAAGTAGTCAACTTCAATAATATCCAATTTTTCAAAATTTAAAGGGTTTATCTTTGCTTCTCCATCTTGCTATAATATTCTTCACTATTTCTATTTATCGCAACAAAGTGATAACTTGAGTCATGTATATTTTGAGTCTGAAGTGAGTTGAAGTGTTTTTTTTATGTAAGGGGTGAATGTTGATTCTAGAAAAGATGGCATGCATTCATTTTTGTTTTAACACTAAGTTGCCCTTGTATATATTAATTGCATTATTTTACTTTAACTTTTTTGTTCACCAAAGGTTTTCGTGAATAAAAATGTACCATCACAATAAACTATCATAAAACATACATGAAAGGGTAATGTGAGGTTAAATCGCCACATCAATAAATTACTAAGTCATTAAAATGATAATTTTTCATCAACAATAATTATAGCGACATTTGAGAAATATTTCTTACATGTTGTTAGAGTTAAATCCTAACTTTTAATGAACTACTCTCTAAATCCCTTTGAATGAAATAGTAACCCAATCTAAACAATGATTTCAATAACAAGATAATAAATTATTTCTCACATGTCATATCTTGATTGTTAGCAAGCTAGTTTCTAAGTCCCCTTAAAACCCAATCTAAGCTAATTGTAAGTTCAATAATTCAATTCTAATCAAATATTTTTCATATATTGTCAAATCTTAACTTTTAATGAATTAGTTTCTAAATCCCTTTAAAAAAATGACAACCCAATCCAAGCTAATTGTAAGTTTAATAATCAAATTCTCTAAACTGTGTAGGAGCTCACTCTCCTTGTTGCACACAAATCTTAGTCAATATAACTTTAACCCTTTGTAAATAGCATAGTTATTATTACGTATGAATCACATGGTTTCATGCAAAACCAAGATCTAAGTCTATACTTTCATTAACCTTGAGATCCCAAAGTTATAGCATAAACCAAGTAGTCAACAAATAACAAATGAAAGGTTAAAAAGAATTAAATTTCAAACTTGATTTACCGTAGGTGTTGTACATATATTTCCCATCATCCAAGATGCTTAACTTTTCCCAATCTAATGTAACTTAATTAGCATTGGATTTATAGCTATGTGGTATTTTCAATATAATTCTTTAAAAATATTAATTAAAATTAGCTACTTTATCATACATATAAACATTTCAAATTAATATTATTATATGAATAATAACATATATAATCACTTAATTAATTGAAATAAAATAATTAATAATCTATATAATTAATTAATTAAATAAAATCATATAATAAATAACAATATTAAATTATCTTCACATTATTAATACTTATATCTGTCATACCTTTATCCCAAGCCTCCCAACTACATTGTTGATCAATGAAGTAATCGTATGAATCAACAAGGAGTGAAGAATGTAATTAATGCAAACATAATAGCGATGCCTACGATCCAATCACATAAGGAAGTCCTAACACAATCACATCTTTATTATCCATGCAACTCCAAGGTATCTGCCATGGAGCAATTCAAATTAGAATTACTGGAACTAAAGTTTAGGTTGTTAGGTAGGAATTCAAATTAGAATTATTGGAACCAGAGTCTAGGTTGTTATTATGTTAATGTCCAAAAAATCAATAGTTAGAGAATCTTAATATATATTTAAAGAATATGAAATTTAGAATATGTGTATATTAACTATGTATCACATTATAGGGATTTGTTATTGCATCGAGTGAAATGAGGTGCTCCACAACTCAGTATGGGGAGATGTTGTAACCTGTATGTAGCATTACATCTAATAAAACGTAAAAAGTAATTTTTTTAATTAAAAAAAATTAAAAAAATTCATGTCGACTCATAAAATAAAAAATTATGGAAAGTATTTAAAAAAAATCCATGTTGATTCATAAAATAAAATATTATGAAAAGTAATTAAAAAATAGATGTCCGTTTGTAAAATAAAAATTTAAAGCTTAAACCCGGATCTATAAATCAAGAGAGATCAAATTTCTTGAGTTTAAATTTATAAAAAGAAATACAACTCAAGAAATTGGATCCCTCTCGGTAATTGATAGATATGGGTTTAAGATGGATCTATGCTGGTTTTAATATAAGTCTTTTATTTTAATATAATAAAATTTATTGGTTGTTAAATTGGTAGTGAGGATTATCATTATTATATGTAAAGGAAATCAAGAGTTGACTCATCGCTATTATTTAAGAAAAACCAAGTCACCTAAAATAAATTTCATTCTAGGTCTTGGATTATGCAACATGTCTCTAGGTCTTGGATTGTTTATATGTTTCCTCACATCCTAGGAAGATGAACTATTAGCCAATCAAAAGCAATTTTAAATTTTATTACAAAGCCTTATTTTAATATAAGGTTATAGGAGTAGTCTATTCATTCTAGGTTGTCAACTTTTTGGTAAAAAATCCAAATTTCTATGTGTTTAAATTGTATTTTTGAATCCATAAATAAGTTCAGCATCTTCAAATAACGTAGAATATTTAAACTACACCTAAGATTATATCTCTTTTTCTTTTCTTTTTTCCATTTATTCTTTTTTTAGATGATTAATAAATTCAAAATTTAGTTTTTACATCCAATATAACAAATCAAAACCAAATGCTGTTGGATATAAAACTAATGACAAAGAACCAAGTGAATGCGCCAAAGTGGATAATTTCTTTTAGTCTAAACACCGTAAGAAAAAGAAATTAGCAATATCAAGTCAAATTCACTATCCTTGCTAACTCCGCAAACCTTTGAGCTTAGGGGGAATAATTTCTGTCCAGAAGAGAAAAAATAGTGCTCATAACTCAAAATTGCAACTATACTTGAAAATCAAAGCTCTGTCCATAGTATAAAAGATTGCAGCACATTTACAAACCCTACCACCATAAAAAATGCAGGCTTTGGAAGCCTTCAAGTTATGTTATTGAGATTGAGTCAAATGTTCCATAATAGGCCATGGAAGTCTTTCCATGTTTGCATATCTGGTGTGTTTCTCTTGACAAAGTTGTTGGGCTCTCACTTTGCAGTTTTTGTGAAGTTAGCCAATCTCCAGCTTCACCATGAAAAAAATAGCATCCTCCACTGTCCTAAATGAAATAAGTTGGGCATTTGCACCTTGTACCAATACATATTAACATTACAAGTTGGGCTTGGTATGACATCAAGAAAATGTTGGCATGTGTACATTTGCAATCAGATCTGGGATGTGAGCAAGACAAGGAGGAGGATTCATAAACAGCATTGAAATATTACATATTTTTAACATGGCCATTGTGCAAACATGTCAAGAGATGAGATAAAGAAATTAATAGAAATCTCATTTATTTCAGGTCAAAATCTGTGATTAACAGTATGAAAAAACCAACATCCTTCTCACAGTGGCACCTTTGCACTTTCTACCAATACATAAAACATCACTCATATAAAGTAAGCTTATAAAAGTTGGACTTGTTATCACATCAAGAAATGGTATTGCATGTTTACATTAAGAACAAGATGTGAGCGGAGCAGAGCTGGCTAAAAGCAAGACAAGGAGGGTTGATAAATATCATTAACATTCAAATATTACATTTGAGTATTGGCAAATGTACAAATCTCACAAATAGATAAGCCAAAGAAATTCATATTAAATGCCATCTATTTCAATTCAAAATCTCTGATCAATGCCATCTATTTCAATTCAAAATCTCAACAAACTTTGTACTTGACAGCTTTTCAAGTCCAACTGGAAAAAGCTGCTGTAGGAACAAACACCACTGTTGTTGCAGGGCTCCAAATCTGATCTGAGGAACAGAATAAGAAAACTGAGCAAATGACTTGGAGAGCAGATCTGAGTATCCCATACTTTTATCCATTTTCACTTGATTTCTGCATCACTGAGTCAGTAATGAAATAAACTCTATTCTGTATCAACACTGTAGAGATAAGCCCATATGATGTGATATCTCATTCACTGTACCCACAAATGACCTGCAGTAGCTGAAGAAGAGGAAGAGGAAGAAGACGACACAGAGTAGTTGAAGGATTTAAGTGGTCTTAACAGCGATCTGAAGGAGTGGGCAAGGGAAGAGGCAATGGCTACCTTCACCTGGCCTCTTTTGGGGATGTTCCTCACAGAATGAGTAGCAGTATAAGGCATCTCTATTGATTTTTATGAACTGAACTCAATGAATTGATTGAAGGAGGAAGAACGCTACAGAGAGTAAAGGTTTTGGAGAAAGAATGAACGGAGTGCAAAAGCAAGAGTGATTACAGAAAGGAGAGGATGGCAAGTATTTATGCTTTCCATTTCCAGATCTGAGAATGAACCAGCAGTGAAACCAGTGTGAAAAGGAGCATTTCAGTGTGTCAGGGTGGGGCCAACCAGTGAACTGAATGTAGACTGAAAGTGGAAGTAGTTGACGTGGACCCATGATCCATCACCATCAATTATAACAAGAAAAAGCAAGAAAGATGCTATCCATCTCCCACGGCCACCGAGACAGGTTCAAGTTCAAGTTGCATCTATTTCCAGCACGTGACCGATGTACCGTAGAACAGATTGGACCGTCTGAAGGCAGGCTAGGCTGGTTGACCGTAAGCAATTTTTTTCGTTAAAAGTGTCTTTATCGGTCATAGCAGCAAGACTTTTTTAAATGAGAATTGTATTCCATTTTCAAACCATGTAGGGAAGGCTGTGACTATACACAGAAGAGTTAGAGCTATGATAATGAAGCACCCAAATATCCATAGCAATACCACCGCCACCATTTTTGTGCATTGAATTGTTTGTTCATGAAAATATGTATTTTCCATCAAAGGGGGCCAGCATGATTATATATTTTTCGAAATAAAAAATACCCGGAAAAATAAGGAGTTTATAACAAGGTTGAAGAGGGAAACTGAGCATGAGCTTACTTGACTACGATCTGTTCTAGGTTGTATGTCTTAGTTTGCATTGAATAAATTCCTACACAAATATGAGAATGAAGAGTGGGTGGTATGTGGCCACACCCTCTAACTTTTCGATGACAATCCCATTTGGTTCTGATATAGAAAGTTAATTTGGTTTTAAATGGATTTTTTTGGATAATAAAATATGATAGAATTTGGTAGAAGTAGAAATTTTATGCATGATAATTATACTCTGATCCAAGTTCACACTCTTAATGATTTTACTCAATTTTGAATTTACCTAGAGTAACAAAAAATTCAGTCATCCAAGTTTATAATTTTAATGATTGTACCCAATTTTGAATTCACCTAGAGTAACAAAAAATTCAATAAAAATTTTAAAAGATGAAAACTTTAACTTCTTACCAAATTTTAATAAGGAAGTTTGTTGTTAGATTAGAGGTTACTTAACCAACCAATTATATGGTAAATGGCTCCAAAGCTGCTTCTTTTTTCCGCAAAAAAAAACATACTATTGATATTCAAACTTGAATCAAATAGTACATGATTGTCATAAGTCCACTGTCCAATATTCAACCTCCCTCATGAGAGAGTGTTTCAGAATTTAAAATATACAGATAAAGCCAAAAACAGACATAAAGTCCTTGGCAGAGCAGAAAACTTTCAAAATTAGTACAAAAGCAGATAAACAAGTATCTTTGACATAAATATCAAGATCATCCAAAGAAGTAATAGCTGTTGGAATCAATACACTGATTCTTCAATATTTCCTCCCAAACTAAGTATGCCTCTTCACCATCCAAAGCTTGTTTAGAGAGTAGGTCAGCCTGTGCATTATGTTCTCTATAAATATGCTCCAAAGTAACCTTCCCCAGCTTATGAAGTTGCACCTTTGTTCTATCACACCAGAATGTCAAATGTAATACATTAAGATCAAACTCCCCCTTAGCCCACTTTATGGTCACACGAGAGTCGCCAAAAATCTTCACATTCATCAGCCCAAAACAATTGGCCACTTTTGCAACACTCCATAAAGCCAATAGTTCCGCTTTCATGTTGGTACCCCTACCACATTTCATCTTCAGTGTAAAATAATGCTCCTGATTGAGATAAAATAAGTCCCCCAGCCACACTCTCCCCCAAAACAGCAGCACCATCAAAAAATAAAACAGGATTAGTAATCACATAATTAAACTGCCCAATGTTCCTATGACCCCTGGGCTTTTCCACCATTTGAAAATTCAAATAGTGACTGATAACAAACTTGGGAAAATGTTCTAGATGAGGTCTGGTGTCCTCAAATATGGCCTTGTTCCTAATCCCCCAGATCACCCAACAAATAAAGATAGGAAGAGTCTTATGTTCCTTACACTCCAAGCTCCATTGTTTCAAAGTAGTAGCAATATTTAGACCACCCCATCTAGCCTTTATGTCCAAGATCTGATATATTTGCTCCCCAAGTGCCAAGGTAAATGAACACTCCATAAATAGATGCCAAGAAGTTTCCAAATTGCATCTACATAATATGCACTGACTAGGACCGACCCCCCCCATTAATATGAGGTTCTCCCACGACTTCAACCGTTCATGAAGAACAAACCAAAAGAAACATTTTAATTTAAGTGGTAAATGCCAATGCCAAATTTTGTCATACCACCATTGTTTAGGATAAATGCATCTCCCTTTAATCATATAGCAGTAGGCCGAGCTTGCTGTAACAGTCCTGGTGGCTTCATTCCCACCCCAGACTATTTTATCAGCATTTGAATTGAAACGGATACCAGTAGCATTGAGATTATATATATAGTCCCGCCATTCCATAGCACTATTTGGGGATAACTGGAGATCAACATCCGAATACCAATAACCTGTATTACAAATATTTCCAATAGAACTCAAGGTATAGCAACCAGCATTTTTAAGTTGATATAACAGATTGGATGATAAACAATAAGAATCTTTCATCCCCACAATGGGATCAACCCCGATAGTTACCTCCTCCCCACATCCTACTTTCCAGCATAATTCAAAAGCCAACCATTTATAAACTTTCATGAATCCGTTCCAGATAGGTGAGACACCTCTCACTTTCTTAGCCGGTGACCTAAGCCAATGTGAGACCTCCATTTTGATGTACTTCTGGTGAATGAGCTTCGACCACAGTGTGTTGCCAAACATAGCACGCCACAAACTCTTCAATCTCAATGCTGCACTAAACACAGACAAGTCTTTAATACCCCAACCGCCAGCTTCCAATGGTAATGAGATTTTCTCCCAACCAACCATCACCAGGCTGTTCTTATTGAGACCTCCCGTCCATAAGAAGTTAAACATTAACCTTCGCAGGGAATTAATCACAGAGCAGGGAATGGGCAATAATGAGAACCAGTACACTGGAGTTCCCATCAACACAGACTTCACCAATGTTAATTTGCCACCAATCGAGAGCAGCCGATATGTCCAGTTGGATATCCTGTTCTCAAACTTTTTAATTAGATTCCATTCCCAATCTTTTATTAAATATCCATTAGGCTTGAGATGGAACCCAAGATAAGTAAAACCTTCATTAATACAGCAAAATTTATAAGGCATCAAAGTCTGAACCTCCAAAATCCGGTCCTCCTCTATAAGATTACCAAAAAAGCAAGATTTTTTCAAACTAACACACATTCCTGAGGCCTTGCAAAATATAGAGATAATCTTTTGAAAATGTCTCCATTCTGAAAGTGTATCCAATCCAGCTAGAAGTACGTCATCTACAAATAGAACATGTGTGATGTAGAAGTCCTTAGCTATTTTAATACCAATAATTTTGCCTTCATTCTTGGCTTGTATAATCAATCTGCTCAACCCTTCTATTACCAATAGAAACAGAAGTGGTGACAGTGAACATCCTTGACGAATGCCCTTGGAATAGCTAAAAAATGGTGTAGGTGCTCCATTCACAAGTACTGCTATATTAGCAGTGTCCACACAAGTCATAATCCATTTAATAGCCAAAGCCGAGACACCTATTTGAATCAGAATTAATCGGAGAAAATCCCAGTTAACTCTATCATATGCTTTCTCTAAATCCATTTTAAGAAAGATAGCTTTTTTCTTCCTACATTTAACAGAATGTAGAATTTCCTGTGCGATACCCACTGCATCATGTATTTGTCTATCCTGTAAAAAACCAAATTGTTCCTTTGAAATGTACCTTGAGAGAACCGGCTTAAGCCTCCCAACAATGATCTTAGAAACAATCTTATAAACCAAATTGCATAAGGCAATTGGCCTGAAATCACCAAAATGCTTCGGGTCATTCACTTTGGGAATTAGGGTTAAAAAAGTAGAGTTTAATGCCCCAGACATATAGCCCTCAAACCGGGTGAAATCCACCATTCTAACAATCTCTTCCCCCATTATATCAAAGAAATGTAAAAATAATTCAATTGTCCAGCCATCCGGGCCAAGGCTTTTTTCCTTGGCAAAAAGTTTCAAAGTACTCTCAACCTCTCCCAAAGTAACTTCTCGACATAAATCCGCAACCGAGTCATTATCAAAAAATCTTGGATAATTCTTAATCACCTGAAGCTGTGAATCAAGGTCACATGTAGGGTCTATTGAATAAATATTGCTGAAGTGTTTCAGTGCCAAATTTTGCAGCTCATGCTATCCCCGAATCATCTGATATCTTCCAAATAGAGTTATTATTTCTTCTAGCCGATGCAAATGTGTGGAAACACCTTGTATTTCTATCCCCAAAATTAACCCAAAGTGCTCTGCTCTTCATTCTCCATTCCATCTCTTCTCTGAGAATAATATCAGCCTTTTCTGCCTCCAGTTTTTTAAGTAAATCAAATTTCATACTTTCCAAGGGCCTTATCAAATTATGATTGTAAAGATCCTACAATTGGTCCTCGACCAACAAAAGCTACTGCCTATCCTTCTGTTTCCTCAAATGAATCCAGGTAGTAATAGTTTGCTTAAATTTTTGCAATTTCTGACAGAAATTGTCCATCGGATTTAGCTCACTGTTGCTAGAAAGTTTCAGCCATTCTTCCTTAGCAAAATGCACAAATTCATCATGTTTCAGCCATGAGCAATCAAATTTATAGGGGAATTTCTGAAGATAAACACAGTCATTGATTTGGAAAAATACGGGCCAGTGGTCAGAGATTTTGTTCTTCCCCACCCAAGTTCTGTATTTACCGACTGAGTAAAGTAGTGATTCATGAACCAAAAATTTATCTAATCGCTTATGTATCCCTTCCTGCCTGCTTCATCCATTAGTCTAGGTGGGAGTAATCACCCCTGTGACAACATCAATTAAATTATTATTTAATAGAAACTCACTAAAGAAGTCAGAAAGTGTGTCCATCTTGGCTTTAGCACCCCAAATTTCATGAGCAAATCTGGTAAAGTTTAGATCCCCCACCACCATAATATTCGCCATCAATAAAAGCCTAGATGACTGCAGTCCCATCCAAAACACCTCACAGTCCTTGTATGGAGCATAGCAATTCAGGATATTGAGATGCAAGTTATTCAACTTACAAAACCCTTCCAATAGGAGACCCCACCGAGTCTTATACACATAAAATGAATAGTACCGAGGATCCCATGCTGCCAGTAACCCTCCAGACATGCCATCCGAACTGATAGCCGATATCTCCCAACTAGGAAGGATACTAGCAACCTTAGAAACCGCCAAGTGATCAACACACATAGTTTCTTGCAAAAGTAAGATAGTAGGGTGAGCAATAGCAATGAGGTTAGAGAGGACCCTAGCTCGCCCAGTCGACCCCAACCCACGGATATTCAGAGTACAAATAGACATTAGGAAACCAAATTATAAGGGGAATTTGCTCTAAGGTCCCCAACATCAAAATCCACAAAACTACCCCCCGAAGAAACAGACACAGATACCCTAGAAGTGTCCCCGAGCCCAGTCGCAGGATGTTCCTCATCATTCCCAAGAATGGATAAAATACGATCAGTTATAGAAACAATCTCCACAGTAGGATCAACAGTCTCACCCATCCCCTTTCTACCTTTCCGACGGGGTTTTCTAAGAGTAACATTCTGAAAACGAGCACTATTGCAAGACTGAACCCTAGGGTTTGATGAGGGATTTTTAGAAAAAATAGGTAGAGGCGAGAGAATATCAGTCTCATTAGAAGTTCCATAACCAGCATCACCTAATATAGAAGTATCAACCCCCAAAAAAGGCCCCGCTTCCACAACCCCCATAACCCCACCAACCAAACCAGAGGGCTCACAGTGCCCACCAACCAAACCAGTACGCTCACAATGTACAGGAATCAGGTCATCTACAGTTCCTTTAGACGTACCCACATCCAATTCCTTAGGAAAAGTAAAAACAATGTCTAGGTTAATGGAATTTGAGTCCCCCCCATCCGCTGAAGTACCCCCAAAATGTCCACAATCAACCCTAGGCTTCTTAGAAATGTGGTCGTCATTAGATTCCAAAACCCTACCCCTATCAGAAAGCAAAATAGTTCCCCCCACAGCTAATTTCCTATCAAGGATATGCTCAGCAGCCCGAATGCAATCTAATTCATCCTCCGGAATAAACGGAATAGGAGAACCAAGTTTAGGAGTTAACTTACCCGGAGATGTAGGAGGTTCCAACGAGTTAGCATTCCTAACTGAATCCAAATGCCCAAGAGCTCCAGAAAGTTCCGACGACACCTTCAAAGGAGTGAAAGACCTTAATTCCGGACAATGTGAACGAGTGTGTCCCGTTTTCGGGCAAGAATGGCAACGGAAAGGCATTCTGAAGTAATCTAGCCACTATCGCCACATCCGCTCACCCCAATGGAGTTCAATTTCATCCGGCAAACCAAGGGCCATTTCGAACTTGAACATGACTTTAGCAGACCTCCTGTCAAACCCATATAATGAATTATTATCGAGCCGGACAAATCTCCCCACCGAATTAGCTATCCCAATCAGAATGTTCTCGGACCAGAGCTCAATCGACAACCCTGGTATCAAAATCCAAAGGTGTCTAAATTGTTGCTTCTCCTTTAGAGGATCAAAGGACAAGTGCCACTTCTTAAGGCAGAAGGATCCCTCTTTAAAACACCAGAACTGCTTAAGAACCAGACCCACATGTTCAGGTTTAGTGAAAATTATCATAACCCACCGATTTAACAGCAACATGACCCTAGGCATATCTCCACAGATAGGAACCCAATTTTTCCTTACCCAATCCAAAAGTTCCAGTTTAGTTTCGACTGGGATGGAGAAATGATCTAGTCCCTCCCTAACTTTCAAAGGCTTATTATTTCTACGCTTACGGGCCTTCTCCCCCCTGACCCTGCTCGACCAAGGCTGAGAGGAATAGGTTTTATCAGGCCGATGTCTACTCTCCCCTAACCTAAGAGAATGAAACCCTTCCTCGTGTCCAGAACCCCCCGCATTAGTAATTGGAATACCATCAAAATTCCCGGGATGTCCCATCAAGTCCCCAGTTCTGAGAACTGGTAGTTTCCAATCAAGGGACCACCTGGATCCCACTACAACTGCTAAAAAAAGGAAGATGCCAGCCCAACATGGGACCACTCCAAATATGTCATAAAACCACCGAAAATAGTGGAAGGTGGATAGCTATTAATAGAAAAGTGCCTGCAAACCCCACCAAACACAGAAGAAGAAACTGAAAACAAACCCCAAGAATAGCAGAATGTGTGCGTAGCCTTTAACCAATATGACAACAACCCAGATTAACTTCCCACTTTTTTGACTTGGCTAGTACTAGGTTGGCCCCAAAGGGGCCAACTGGACTCCAAGAGATTGTTGCCAAATTTAGTTAACCTCTATCACACCATTCACGCCATTCCTGCAGAAAATGCAAAGTTCCATCAGTTCCACCAGAACCCTAAACCTAGCCATCCAGGCTACAACCTGATTCAACTGATCTTATTTTTTACACTACCCATCTACCAAATTATCAAATATATTATTAACAACCAAATGGCTCCAAAGCTTTATTACTCATTGATTACACATTTTGTTTTGGAATTGAAAATTACTACCAACTTATATCCATCATGCGCTCAAGGGATGAGGTGCAAACTTTTCCTTAAATATTTGCATCTTGAGGGATTTGATTCCTCCAAGGAAAGATAGATCCAAAGTTAAGATGGATCTAAGCTAGTTGTGGTTATACTAGCATCAACATAGATCGATCTTAATTCTAGACCTATCATGCACCAAGAGGGATCAAATCCCTCCAAGTGCAAACCTTTTTATGCACCTCAAGGGATTTGATCCCTCTTGCTGCATGATAGATCTCAAGATCTATGCTATTATTATGGAACTCACAAATAATACATTTTCACAATTCATAATTATTTTTATCATGTGGCAATTTTGTTTCCCATATATCTATTTCCATTTTATTCTATATTGTTTGATCTCAATTTATAATTTAATTCTCCCCATCTTTCGCATGCTCATGCAACACTTTTTTGTCGTTATTAATTATTCATAGTTGTTAGTGTCAACTCCCATTTTGAGTAGGAATGAGTTACATATCTCCTTTAGGAAAATGTTTTATCCATAAGATTTTTTACTTTCAATTACTTATATATATGTATATAGATATTAATTGAAGTGAATATTGAAATATATGTTCATGGAAACTTTGAAATATTTTTGAATCCCATGTTTCAACTTTATGTTGAGCAATTAATCTTAAGTATGCTAACCTTTCACTATAGCTAAAGTGACCTTTGAAGACTACTTTGCTTTCTTTATGGCTTCACTTCACTTCCTTTGTTTTTACTCCCCCTTACAAGAAAGTTAGTCGCCAATTCATAAATAAATATATCGTAGAAGGGGAGAGGTAGTGACCCTAGAACACACTATCTACATCAAAGGACCTATGAGGATCTCTTGTTACGTATAGCTTATTGAACCTATTTTTGAACCTTCTCTTCTTGTCTTCAAAATGTTGATCATCTTTGTGACCAAGTCCTCAAAGGTGGAGTATGAAGGCAAGTAGATGAGGATGGAGGTTTGGTTAATTTCTATGTTGTTGGTTGTTAGTGTCCAACTTCTAGGTGTGCCATAGATGACCAAAATCACATAGTTAATCATGGTCAAGGTGGGGAACTTCATATTTGGTGTTGGTTAAAGGTGTCGCTATATGACTTAAGCTCTCTTTCATCAACATCCAAGGCTATGTGAACAACTTGCTCTACAATGGTAGTCCAACACTTGAGTGCATGTTACTACGATACCATGATCAAGTTGAAGTGTGATCATACTTGGCATAGGCTCAGGAGGCAAGGGGATAGCACACTAGAGGATCCAATAGTCATCTACCAAGTTTTCATTGTTTCTTCATATCATTTTATATGCACATCGAAATTTGAGGATCCTTAATTACTTTTATGTTTATTGTACTGGTGGGATGTGCTAGTTAGTGTGGTGTTTGAAGCTCCCTAGGGTGTCACAATGGTGTCTATGGGCGTTGTTTCTAACATTGGATCTATGGTGGGTAAGCACACTAATCCACTGGGACTTGGATCTTCAAGGTCGAGGGATACTAGCATTGGTCATTATTTTCTACATTTATATGGTATTCTATTGTGCTTTGAGAATTTCTTGGATTTCTTAAATATGGAGGGGGGTACCTCATTTGAACCACATTGCTTTGTACAAGTTTAGCACAAGATGAATAGGATAAATCATTCAGGAAGGCGATTCCAACTTAGTATAATCACATGGAAACTTAGTGCATTAAGATAGTGGAGTGCATGCATACACTTCTAGAATGCACCATAGTGAAAAGACAATTAGGTGTGATGATAAATGGGTGCTAGTCATTTATGTGGAGCTTATTAATGGACGAGTAATGACTTAGTCAACTTTGATCTTTCACCTCATTAACTTTAATCTTTCAACTAGTCAACTTTGATCTACTCCAATCTTGAAGTTGTGAACCAAAACTTGTGGAGACAACATGGACAATTTAATGAGAGATAATTGGGTGTGATAGTAAAGGGGTGCGAGTTGTTGATGTGGAGCCAATCAATGGAAGGGCGATGAATTGGTCAAATTTTATCTTTCACATAGTAAACTTTGATAAACTCTAATCTTGAAGCAATGAACAAAAACTTGAAGAAACAACATGGAAAACTAATGTGGTATAATGCCAACCCAATGTTGTTGATTTTTCATGACTGCCTTTGATGTCAAGGCAATTGTTGCCTCTTCCTTAAACCAGTTGAAGGTCAACTTTGATGTGATTAAATGTGACAATCCGGATAGTGTTCAAACTACACTTATACACAAACATATAGTTGAACTTAGCATTACCCAGCTTGCATTGGTGGACAAAGCACACATCAATTATAAGGGGACCATGAGTTATAACAGATCACCATCTTGTTTCTATGTTTCTCATCTTCCCAACATGTGTTCACTATAGTTTTTTAGATATGAATAAATAGGAACAATAGATATGAATGGATGTCACATGTGTTTCCTCCACGAACTAGTTGAAGGATTTAGGGAAGAGGCAATGAATGCCTTCACCTGCCCTCTTTTGTGGATGTTCCTCTAGTAGTTGTAGATTAGTAGTAGGAATCTCTATTGATGTCTATAAACTGAATTCAATGAGTTAATTGGTGCAGGAAAAAATCTACAGAGACTAAAGACTTTATAGAAACATGATGAATGAAGTGCAAAAGCAAGTGAGAGAGTGATTACAAAAAGGAGAGGATGGTGAGTATTTATGATTTCCATTTCTAGATCCGAGTGTGATCTTTGAAAGGAAAACCCAAATTCCAGACATGCAATCAAACTATGTCTATTTGGTAGGTAAAAGGAGCATCTCATTGTGTAAGGGTGGGGCCAACCAGTGCATTGAGTATAGAATGAAAGTAGAAGATAGTTGACGTGGATCCATGATCCATCACCTTCAATGATAACAACAAAAAGAAAGAAAGATGATGTCCATCTCTAACGGGCGCAAAATAAGGGCTACTTTTTCGTCGATAGGAGTTTAGATATTATCTCATATTTTGGGCTTCCTTGAGCAGATTAATAATATTAACCTGAGTGTAACAAGTTTATAGCTAGGATTCATTTCATGGTCATCATATCTTGTTATACTTAAATGCATCTTGATTAAGATTTAAATAAGCTTACGTTAAGTGGTGGTTAAAGAAAGGGGTAACACTAACAGAGGTTCGAGCATGAATTTTTTGTTATGTTTATATTAATTAATTTAATGTTTAGCCTTTGTTTAACAACTGCCATCTCCACAAAACTAAGTGGTTTGTTGCGCCTATCAACATTTACTTGCCACTTTACTTGTGGTTGTGCTAGTTTAGAATTGGTTGGATTTGAAATTTGTTGAAATACAAAATTTTGTTGTTCAAATTGAGATGATTAAAAAATCTCATTGTATTCCAAAATTACCTTTTTTATACTTAAAATTATAAACTTTAATTACAATAATTTTTGCCATAGAATTTCTAATGAAAAGCCATATTCATGGCCCTTTACCCCAGCCTAATGAATGAAGAGAAGATCACGTTGCATTTTTTTCAGCATGTTAGCAATGTTGTATTGTACGACATATTGAATCATGTTTTGTTCAAGCAATCGGTTGGTTGTGATCTATAGCTTGGGGTGTGTAATGCTGGATCTAAATAACTTTAGATTCAAATGTGCACACCCCAAGCTAAAGCAATACATAATTAAATGCTTTGCACTCAAGTGCTTTGTGCCCGCCATACCAAGTAGGATGATTGATAGTTAAAATTAAAATTTTTAATTTTGTAAAATATTATAGTGAGTCAACATATGGGATCGATGTTAACTGTATTTAGTTTTACCATATATGTATGTGTGTGTGTGTGTGTGTGTGTGTAGAGAGAGAGAGAGAGAGAGAGAGAGAGAGAGTTCCGAGCCTATGTTATATTTTTTATATTAATCAATTTATTTTAGCTCACATGCATTACATACATGACACATATTACCCACATGGGCTCTAAAAAAATCCTCTGAGTGCAACAAAAATGGTTAAGAGGGAAAGTAAATGTGACCTTCCTTGAACATGATTTATTCTATAGGTTGTATGTCTTAGTTTCCACTGAATAAATTCAAAGAATCACACTAATATGGACACTGAGAAGAGGTTTTCTAGCCACATAGACTTTGACAGTGAGTGTTGTATAGTAGCACCATTGAATCTCCTATAGCTATCTTTTCATGTTGGGTAATAGAGTAATCTAATTTTGTATCAAAAGGATATTCTTTCAGGTCACAAATATGACAAGACTCTAGTAGAAAAATTCAGGCATGATCAGAATTCCACAATGATCCAAGTTTTGTACATGATGGAACAATGCTCCTAGGGATTGCCAAAATTATAGATCTAGATTTTCGAGAATTCAATCAAAGTTCTAGTTTGATGGGAACATCAATTTCCTATATTATTGGATTTTGAGAAATGGAGGGAGGTTTGCTACATGATTATATTACAAAAGGGATTGAGAGTGATCAAACAAATTTATTACACCTCTTGTTTTCTAATTTAAAATTAATATTAATCTTTATTACCTTGACATTTTACTCCAAGTAAATTGACCTTTGGAACTTTCTTTAACTTCGGGGAGAGCCAACATGGTTGGCACACACTATCTATGTAGATGCTCAATGAGGATCTCTTGTTATGTTAGCTTCTTGAACCTATTTCTGGTCCTTCTCATCTTTATGAACTGAGTCCTCAAAAGGTGGAGTATACATACAAGTAGATGAGGATGGAGGAGTGTTTATTTTTTGTGTAGATTATTGTTAAGTACTGAACTTCTAGTTGTGCCATTGATGACAAAAATCACATAGTTGTTGGTCAATGTGAGATACTAAGTATAAGCTCATGGAGGTTTAGCATAAGCATAAAATTTTGGAAGGCATAATAATACAAAGATAATTGGATGTGATAATAAATAGGTGTGACTTGTTGATGTGGAGTTGACCAATGAAAGTGTAATGACTTGCTCAACTTTGATCTTTCAACTAGTGAGCTTTGATCAACCCAAAACTTGTAGAGACATCGAGGAATACTTGGTTACTAGGGATAATGATTAAAAGTTTGTCTTTGATCTCTCTCACACGCACACACACACATTTATACATACTCTGTCATCTTAAACTTCTTCAGAGTTTTGATTAGTGTGTTTCTAAGGTCATGTGTGACAAATTGATTGAATAAGTCGATATCATGATAAGAAAACACTTTTGAGCCAAAATGATGTAGAGATTAGAGTTAACATTAAAGTTGTAATTTAGATGCATGTTGAGAGGCATTAGAGTGATACAATTGTTCTTGAATTTCCATTCAAACCAAACTCTAATTGCTTATAAATCAACATATAATTGTAGTTAAGATTTTAACTTGAGTGGGGTAGATAACAATCTCCCTCTCAGCCACCTAAGGTACTCCCAATTGATAGAAATAAATAAATATTGCTAACATTAAAGTCACAAATAGCCAATTTAGCACATGGTGCAGAGTAGCACTTGGGTGTTATATGTTATAATATTAACACCGACATTGTTGTTGGTTTAAATGTTATGTATTTGCTTATAAAATGCTATGAATCTTTAATTTGTTTCATTGATATTAATATATCATCATCAATATTGTACGATGTGAATAATTTTAAATTATTCACATAATATTAGTTTATATTGAATAATAACGATGAAAGAAAATAAAAAGAATATAACTATTAACTTAGTAATAAATATAATGGATATGAAACTACTAAATCAAAGACCAAGATTATACTAGCACAATGCTTTACAACACAACTAAATATACGAGTAAAATGGTAAAAAACAACGACTAAATAAACTAATAAATAAGCTACAACATGGCAACAATTAATGACTAAATAGACTAGTAAATATACTATTAAAAATGATGGCAATTAATGACCAAATAAATGACTAAATGAACTACAAAATGACAACAATTAATGACTAATTAAACTAGTAAATGTATTTTGGAAACTAAGGACCAAATAAATGACTAAATGTATTACCAAATAGCGACAATTAATGACCAAATAAACAAGTAAATATATTACTAGATGATGAATCAATTCAACAATTCATGACTAAGTGATAAACGAATACTTTATTTGGGTGAAAAGAGACTACAAATTTGTCCCCAGTAGTCGTTTCCTAAAAAATAGTCGTTTATATCCAAATTTTAGTTGTTTTTTAGTTACTAATTATCAATTTGTACTAGTGTTGTAAAGTTTATCTTATGATTTAAAACACTACTATGATGTGTGGGTAAGTGTGGTTTTGACAAGATGCATAGATTTCCCAGAATGGTTGTTCAATGACGTGACTATAAGAGCAATAATTGCATAGTATGGCTCAATATAGGTGTTGACCCTTGTTATATCAGGAGGGTGGATGTATTACCCACATTGTATCCTCCAAAACAGAAGTCATTAGAGGGTTGTGCTAAGACATGCTCCCCAGGTTATGTGATGATGACTTCCAATTTCCTGTTGGGGAAGCTTGGTCGATATAGTCGGCACTTCCACTTATGGGTTCTATCTAGAGTTAGTTCAATATAGTTGATGCTCTAAGATATTCCAACAAAGGAAAGGATACAATGTGGAAGATGGAAGTAGGTTAGGGAGGAAGGATGGTTCAAAGTAACTTAGAAGGTTCTTCTGAGTTAGCTCTATAACAACTTGGTTTCTTTTGTGTCCTAAAAGTCTTGCTTAAATTATGTGTGATGATATGAGTATGTTGTGTTGTTTGTATTGAATTATTGTCAACTAGTGTGATTGTTAGATGTTGTGATTAATATTTTTTTATCTTGCACACTTGGATGAGAACATAAATGAACTATGCATTAGAGGCATTGATTGTTTATAATTAGTATGTGTGCGCATGTATGTATAGACTAGCTACATATAGACACATTGTGCATGTACACTAGTATAATTATTTGATATGTATTAATTACTAAATGAATGGTTAATGCTTCTAGGGAGTATATTGAATACATATAAATATCTAGTAATATTCAATACCCTTCTTGACTTCATTATTGTTGGTATGATGAATTACATAGGTATGGTGGGGTGTTCTAAATTTTGGGAAAAAATTCAAATTCATTTATAAGCCAGCACAAAAAGAAAGACTTTCTATTGTATATTTATTGTTATTCAATTCATTGTTTAATTTTAGATACCTTTTTTCCCTAAAATCTAGTTGGGGTGGTCGATGACCTATAAATGAGGACGATTGAGGAGACTTGGAAATGGTGTATGGAAATTTGATAAATAGAGAAGGTGAAGAGGAGTTGGGGGAGTTCTTTTTCTTGGGAGGGTGGTGGAAAGATTGGAGTTTGTTTCGAGGTGGAAGAATTGTTGGAAGAGATATTTTCATGAACAAGTTCTTAGAGATATTGTGCATTATTATTCTTAGAGTCATAGGCATGGAGGGCCAAGGAACCGAAAGGTTTCTTGGAGCTAGGAAGTCGACCAAGCTCCTAGTTTGCAGGGGGTTTAATTCCATTATGGGCATGGAAGTAGGGTGAAGGCTTGTTGCTATGGAAATATTACTACATTCTTGGACAAATTCGACATTTAAACTAGAACTTTTCAATATGTTAATGCTTAAATTCAAGTTATACTTGGATTATTTGCTATTTTTATGGTTATAAGTGTCTTTCTCATATTAGTTAGTTTATTTTTGATATTGAATTAAGGAAGTAAGGTTGAGAGGCTCTACACTCGGGTAGAGTTAGCAGGAGATACAATTTTGCAGAACAAGTCTAGGATAACTAGATGGGGTAACATGAAATTTGGTAGACTAAGTTGAAAGTACAACTTCTAGGTAAGGATAAATGGTACTATCTAGATGACACTTTAACCCCCATTATTGATTGTGTGGAGCTAGTCATGTGTGGAATTTCAAGAAGATTCTAGAGAGTCCAAAACCATAACATTAATTGGGGATTAAAGCATGTAAAAACCCTAACCCTTAACCTAGACGACTTTAAGGCTATGTTAAATATTGGTCCACTAGGAAAAGAAGGGGTTTCATTCTTATTGTATTATTTATTGTTCCATATTTGAGCATATCCTTTGGAAGTGAGATTTTGGAGTAGAGAATATGAAGGATAATATCCAATAGTAGCCACAATGTCCATTGAAACTCCATAATGAGTGCCCATTTATTTGTGTTTGCATTTCATAACTGAGAAGAAAATGGTAAAACAAAATCCTCACCTTCTAGCTGGTGTTTCCCATATTGGTTTTTCCCAGGGTACATCTTGTGTTCATTATCTGGATAGTGAGTTTATTTGCTCACTTCTTTCATTTTAGCTTTAGTTTATTTCAATATTAATCTAGTATATTAGATCTACAATCTAAAGTAAATTACTCCATAATAAGAGATTATAAAATACTGTAAAATTTGTTAAGAAACTATTCCGGTGGAATATCGACAATAGGTTATAGATCAATGGAAGTTTGGGTCAACTAATAATTACTTGATCATTTCCAATTGTTTGTTCATGTAGTATAGTTTCCTCTGCCTTTGGATTTCCATCTTTTATGGTTTTATTCATATTTTGACATTTAATTTTCTTGTCTATGATTTTGCACTCAAGCAATGTTATTCCTCTCCATAAAACGGTATAATTCAATATATAGAAATTCCATTAACTTGTTTGAATGATTGATAACCTTAGTCAGTGGAGGCCATTGTGGGATTTTACTACTTTCTTGACCAATCATTTAAGTGTCATCTAACATCATTTTGGTCTTATCTCTTCTTCTAAAACCTCAATATTACTATGATTTCTCTTTCAATATCAACTATGCCTTGATAAAAAATATATCACTATATAATTTGTCATATATTTTGGTACTTTCTAGCTGAAAAAAATGGACATGTTATCTTGCAAGGGCCATTTTAGGGGAAGATCCTATTTTTGCAATTTAGGGTCTAGAAAATTTTGAATGATGTCTGAGGCATTAAAAACATTTTTGGGGGTAAACAATTTGTGAATGATGCTCACAGTAGCTTGATATCATTCTACACATCAATAGATTTCCAATGATATAAATATCATCTTGATCAGAGTTCGAATGATGAAGTTATTTCTCTCACAAGTTGACATATCATGTTTACCACTATGATACTAAGTAGATGCCTCATCATCTTCCATTACTCACACATGTGTACTTTTCAAAATATTCTAAAGGATCCAAAACCATGTTGACACATGCAGAAATTGTAACTCTAACCTAGACAACTATTAGGACACCTTAAATATTGGTTGATAGGATATAAGGAAAGGGTTTCATTCTTATTGTATTCATTATTATTCTATAGTTGGGTTGAGAAAGAGAGTATTATGAGACCCATTAGTAGCCATGGAAACCATAGTGTCCACGCAACTCGATAGTGAGTTCACTTTCATTGTATTTGCATTTTATAACGGAGAAGAAAAGATCAAGGTATAGTCCTCACGTTTTGGTTTGGTTTTTACCATATTTGGTTTTCCAAGGGAACATCTTGTTCCATTTTGTAGATGGTGTACTATTTTGTAGAATATTTCATTTTGATCTTAGTTTATCTTGATGTTTCATTTGTTAATCTAGAAATGTTAAATCTTAATCTCAATTAAAACACTACATAACAAGAGTTGGCCTAAACTTGTACGATATATTATGAGGAATTGTTCTATTGGAATACCCATGTTAGTTTACAAATCATGCCTTCATGTGAAATGGCGGTCTCTAATCCAATTTAAATCATCACTTGAGTAAGTGATTGGCCATGGGTTGTATTGGTTATTCATTAAAGGGGGTGATGGTTGAGTAAGCTCCTAAGTTGGTTACATAAATTCTTCATGTTGGCTAACAAACTTTGTTTTTGTGAGATCACCTATGTTTGTGATTCCTCCTATGTTCTTTAATGCTCCATGGATTGCCTAATAAAATTTGAAATTCCGTAAGTTCATCTTTTCATCATGTTCAAGTTTTGTTTCCTCTATTTTTACTTCATAAGCATTTCTTCTTATATTTCCTTCTAGATAGGTTGAAATTTGAAGTATATGGGAGAACAATTCTAAGAATATCATCAAGATTACATTCTTGATCACCGATTAGATATGCTAGCCGAGATTTTAAAATATGGAGATAACATTTCCCTTAGATGGAAATAACCTTAATATCTTCAAGAGTCTTATATTTGTCTTAGGTTTATGTTATTGAAGTCCCCCAACAATGTAACTGATTGATTTCAAGAATCTTCTCTTTGTTCACATCCTAACATTTGTGTCAATTTGAGCATTGTCATAGAACTTTCCCTATTGGCATGTGGTTATGTTATGATCACTTCTTCATTTAATATGCCTGGCACTTGTGGTATATCTATTTCCTCTTAAATAACATGCTCTTGAGTTTTGCTAACATTTGTTTTCCTTAGTAGGTTGTATTTGGTTCCCTTGTTGCTACAATTTAGCTACATGGTCATCCAAATAAATTGTTTTGAGAATGAGTTTAATAATTTTTGCTATATGTAAATTGGGTGAAAAAATGAAGATGGGTGTCTATTTGGGGGGGCTCGTGAGAAAATAATTCTGGTTTTTTCATGTTTTTCAACTTTGGGAGAACAAAAGTGATATTTTTGTTTAAAATTTCACTTTGCAGTAAAATGAAAACTTTTAGAGAATTATGTTATGAAAAGACTACAAAATAGTTATGATTTGTTGCGCCAGTAAAATCATTGTTAGACTTGTTTTTGCAAAAACAAAAAATGCTACGACAATCTACACACAATGTACTAGTGCCTGACTATAAGTTTGTAACCAATGGATCTATATATTAATTATTATATTTTTTTAAAGTCGATCAATGGGGAAACTTAGTCGATTTTCAACATCTTTTTTGTTGCGCCACTTTTCTCTCAATCGGCTCTAAAAATAAAAAATCTACGAACATCCTTTTGAAGTAGACACGCCAATTAAGATTCCCACATTTTTTTCAATTTTTTTGGTGGTGTATTTTTAACGTTATGGATTTTTCTTTTTACCATTTTTTTAAAGAGATGAATCCAAACTCGACACATGTTACGAAAATAAAACATAAAAAATATCAGTTTTTATCTATACACAACAAAATCTATACCCACGTAAAGTATATTCAATGATGAACCTAATGGTATCAAGTCCGGCATTCGTTTTGTAGTGTAAGATGTTGTTTTTCCCTTCCCAAAATGGAGAAACCTGAAAATTCTGCAGTATCGTGAAGCTTCCATGTTTCAGAGATTATTCAGCCAAACAATTTTTCGGCCGAATAGCCTTTTTCCGTAACGGCACCGTCAATTACAGCAAAGGTTATTCGGCCGAATAATGAAACGAAAAAAAAATTTCATCGACCGAAAAAAAAAAAAAATTAATAATAATAATGTTTTCTATACTTGTATAAATAAACCTAAATTAATTCATTATTTTCACATGTTTTAACTTCGCATATTTCTTGTTAAATTATTTTTGAAAGGGTTTTCAAAGAAGACATTTTTTGCAAAAAGAGGTTTTTACAAGGTATGTTTTTTCTTATTTTTTTCCAAAAGGCACATTGAAGGAGTTTTTTTGTAAGGCATTTTTGTAAAGGATTTTTTTTTGTAAAGCATTTTTGTAAATGAGTTTTTTTTCTAAAGCATATTTGCTAGAAGTTTTTTCAAAATATTTCTTTTCTTAGACATGTTTGCAAAGTGGTTTATGCAAAGAATGTTTCTTTCCAAGGAGATTCTTTCCAAGGGTTGTATTTAAAGAGTGTTTATTCCAAAGTATTTTTGCAAAAAAAATATATTTTTCCTTCTTATTTCTTTGAAAGGGATTTTTTCAAAGAGTTGTTTTGGTAAGGTAATTTACAAATGGTTTTTCTCCAAAGTAATTTTGCACTTCTTATTTCTTTGAAAGGGGTTTTTTCAAATAGTTGTTTTGCTAAGGTATTTTGCAAAGGGTTTTTTCCATGGTAGTTTTGCACTTCTTCTTCTTTTTTTTTTTTTTTTTTTTTTTTTTTTTTTTTTTTTCCATGTGGTTCACTTTAATCGGCTTAGCCGACCGCTACATCCACGAAATAATTTCCGACGGACCCGCCCCGAAGGGGTTTCCGCCCTGCGGCCGCTGCGTGCCTAACCCCAAGAGGGTCTATGAGGATGGATCCCGTGACCTCGCATGCTGGGAGGCCTAACTTCCGAGAACACAACCGATCGAGCTAACTCTTGGGGCTAGTTTTGCACTTCTTATTTATTTGAAAGATGTTTTTTCAAATAGTTGTTTTGCTAAGGTATTTTGCAAAGGGTTTTTTTCCAAGGTAGTTTTGCACTTCTTATTTCTTTGAAAGGGATTTTTTCAAAGAGTTGTTTACTCAAAGTATTTTTGCAAATACGTTATTTCTTTACAAGGGCTTTTTCCAAGATATGTTTACAAATAAGTTTTTTTTCAAAGTTTTTTTTTCCTATGGCTTTTTTCCTAGATATTTTTTCAAAGAGGTTTTTTTTTCCAATGGTTTTTACAAAGAAGATTTATTTACAAGGTGTTCTTATTATTTTCCAATGGGTAGGTGATTTATTGTCAAGGAGTTTCTTATTTCTTTCCAAGAAGATTTTTTTTCAAAGAAAATTTTTGTTCAAAGAATTTTTTCAAAGGCAATTTAATTCCAAAGAGATCTTCTTCAAAGACTCTTACAAGATTTTTATAAGGTGAAGTAAATTTCAGTTCATATTTTTATAAATTCCGTAAATATTTTTAAATCTTAATTTATATATTTTTACTATAAAGTAATGATTCTTTAATTTATCATCTATAGATTAAACAATCATGGGCAATAAGAGAAAACGTAAAAAAAAGGTGATCGTAAATGTGATGATGATGGTAATAGAGAAAAACAAAAACTCAGATATATTGCCAAAAAACAAAGGGTTGTCGAAACGGAAGAGAGAATTATTGAAGATATAAATACATATTTACATGATAATGTTGAGGAAATGGAAATTGAAAATAGAGTACAAGAAGAACAAATTGAAGTTGAAGAAACCATTGTAAAAGATGTAAATAGTGATTTACATGCTAATGTCAATGAAGTCAATATTGAAGATCAAGTTCAAAATCCAGAAATTGGACCTGGTATGTATATATCATATATTTTCGAAATTCATTTTTTTATAATAAATTTTATTTTTGGATATATGTTAAATTAAATTTAACTTGATGTATAGGTACTTTCACCATTGACGATGAAATGTTAGAAGACATTGATTGCGACAAATATGGAGAAAAAATACCAATACATGTTGCATGATATCGTGCTACAAAATTTTATGATGAAGTTCTCAAGGATTACTCAATAGTAGGACAAGCACAAATTTTGAGATGTTTATTAGTGTCCAAGAAGTTAGAAGGTGCTACATCATTATTGGGTATTCACAAGGCGACAAAAGAGTCGAAATTGAAACAAAATGTGATAGAAAATATAAGTGATGCAATAAAAAAAATTGGAAAATTCAGGAAGAAAGATATCAGTGCTGCACGTAAAGCAATTCATACAACAATTCTTTCAGCTAGTACTAAACAAAAACGTTTGACAATAGAACTAGCAAAAGTAATTGGAACATCAAGAAAGACATTATACAAACATAGCAAATTCAGAATGCAAATAGATGAAAATAATGAACTTGCTTGCTGGGCAATTATTTGTAGACAACCTTACAAAGATAGATTGAGAGCAGGTGTTAAAGATATTATACGAGAATATTGGTTGGAACATGCTCGAGTTTCACCAAATTCAAGAGATGTGATACGCAAAAGAATATCACGAAATGTATATGAAAGCCAACCGAAACATATAATAGACATGTCACAAGTACAATTGTTCAATAAATTCAAGGAAGATCATCGTGGAATTAATATATCAATTACTACATTTGTGCAACAAAAACCATGGTATGTTAGACCTATTACTATACGTGATACATGTTGTTGTCGTTATCATGTGCAATTTCAATTATATTATGACACGTTTCTTGAATTTGGTAAAATGTTTTGGACAAATTCACCACCTCCGCTCACAATACGTGAATTCATATCTCAAATTTTATGTGAGAGAAATCACGATGAAGTATTTTATTCAAAGAAATGTGTCAATGGAAAACATTGTCATCGTTGTGGAAATCTGGTGCTATTCCACAATAAATATTCTATCGATAATGATCAATCGTTGTCAAATGTAAATGTTGATTGGAGGAGATACGAATACATCTATTATACTACAAGTTCTAGTGATTCACATTCCAAAAGAATTGATTTGCTAGAAGATAAGATATGCGTGACAGATTTTCTCAAAAAATTTGAAAGTGAAATTTATAAATACACCCAACATTCACATAGAGCACGATGGCAAGATCATCAATTCTAACAGTCTCGTGAAATTTTTCCACCCGGAACAATTTTGTCCGTGGTTGATTTTGCTGAAAACTATACATTTGCTACACAAAAATAGATACAGAGTGAATACTATCACTCTGACCAAGTTTCGATATTTGTCCATGCTGTATATAGACATTCTCAACAGGATGTTGATGGCATTGAAAGCACATGTGATAATCGAGATGTGATTAAAAAATATCACTTCTATATCAGCGATGATCGTACATACGATACACATTTTGTTCAACATTGTATAGAAAATATTTTCTATGATTCACCGAAAAAATGCGAAGTTAAATTCAATGAACATTGGATATGGTCTGATGGATGTGTAGGTCAATTTAAATCTTCACAATCATTTTTTTGGTTATGTCGACTTCATAAAGCGTTGAACATTAAATATCGCTGGAATTTCTTTGAAACTGGACATGGAAAAGGTGAACATGATGGTGCAAGAGCATGCGTAAAAAGAGCACTTCGAAGATGGCAAATGAACTATTCTTCTGCACGGTTTCATTCAGCTGCAGAGGTTGTCCAATGGTGTCAATTAAATCTAAGCCATGATTATACTCAACAATCAAAAGATGTGCACAGGTATGTACACTATTTTTTTAATTTATATTATTCCTTGAAATTTAAAAAAATGTACACTACCATTTAAGTACATGTACACTAACATTAAAAGTTGTTCTTCAAGTGATTTATCATTTATTGTGTAGTTTTTTTTGGCTTGTTGGGGTCCAAGATATAAATAGAACAATACCATATGACGTTAGCACCATACATGGGACTAGAGATCTTCACTCTATTAAAAAAAATCATTCCAAAACGTGTTTGCATTTGACAGTAGAAAGCAATCATGTTTTTGTCATATTTGCACTGAAAATGTTGAATCTACAGAAGTTTGAGAAAACATAACAAACAACTATGCAAAAGCTTAGAAACACACAGAGATTAATCCAAAAGGAAAAATGCCACTGGCAAGTGTAGAAGAATTAGAATAATAAGAAATAGCAATATCATCTGATGGCAATAGAATTTCAGATCTTGTTAGAAAAGGTAATGAACTTACTTGACTTTTAAGTTAATTGTTCATTCTTGTCCATCGCCATAAGTATAGTCAATTTAATTGATTTAAAAACGCTAACATCAATTGTAATTTGCGCAGGAGATGTTTTCGCTGTGATTGCACCTTTAGACAACAACGAAAATGTGAAATATTATTTGATACGATGCACTGAAGGAAAGATGAAGTTATTGGAGGACTACAATGACAACAGATTTACATATGAGAGAGGATCCATCATTTTATAAGGCTATTTTTTTCAGCAGATGCATATGACTAAAAATTATGTCTACTTTCAAGATTATGAACCCGATGTTATATGTTGTCAGTATAGTCATTTAGTATGTGCATCTTGAATAAGGTTGGTACAAGTTCCATAAAAAAAACAGTTAAAAACCAAAAAATGGAAACCGTCCATATGTGACCATGAACGGATAATTGAGGATGGCATTCCATTGCGATGTTTTTAACTATATATAAAAACTGAATTGATCTATGTTTTTGTCCATGTCAATTGTTGTGTACAATATATTTTTTGTCCATGTGTCACAACGGTTGTGTACAATATATTTTTTCATTGATTTTTTATGAATATTATCTTGAATGAGAACTAGCATAAGAGTTTAAATGGTTGTATTTTAGCATGCTTAAAAATGAATTCAAAAATTATTTGGTAATGAAATTTTTAATAAAAATTAAAAAAAAATTAAAAATGTTGTAAATTTCAGCTATATGGAATGTTTGTCTTTAATTTGTAATTTCGTAATATAAAGTAGTTTATTCGGGTCCCCATATGTCTATTAGACCACTTAAGGGATGAGATAACGGATGTGGCTATCCCCACACTCCGCTTGGAATTTTTACTTTTGATTGATTGATGCCAATGAGAAATCACCGAGAAACCTACTAAATTTTGTATTCTTCTAATCCATTGAACATGTTTCTCTAATGTACTTCACCATAAATATGATCTAGATGAGTTTTTTAAAACAAGTTGTTAATCTATATGGTTTTTAAATAAATGATTGTTGTACAAAGATAATATATCTCTTACATGTAAGTTCACATAACTGAAATCATGGCAAATGGAGATAACGATCATTTGATTTTTAATCACAAACAAGAATTCCTGGATTGTGAAGCTTATGCTAAATTAGAGCAATGGTTATTTATAACAAATTGATAAAAATTCATCGAATTGTTGTCTAAAATTCATTGCTCTAACTTAACATAAACTTCACAATCCGGGAATCCTCACTTGTGATTTAAAAACAAAAAATCATTTATCCCCATTTGCCATGATTTCAGTAGCATTTAGAAATTCATGAACTACAAAGTACCTAAACAATGAACATATGAGAAACATTAGTTAAAATTTGAAATTTACATATGCAACATCATATCGATCAAACGACTAAAAGATTGAAACTTTTATCAAATAATTCATAGATTTTCATTCATAATATTAGGAAATTGAACCTATTAAAACTTCATATTTCTATCAAAAATTTCTATCATTCCTAATATTCATTCATTCTTAAATATTCATATCAGGTACAACATTCTTAAACTTCCTGAAAATTTGATAACAAATTTATTTCTTAACATTTTAAACTTTGGTAATATCCATTTGTTAACATTTTAAACCTTCTTGACACTTCCCATTCATTCTTATGATTCAACACTTTCTCAACATTCATTCTTTCCATAATATTTATTCTCAACATAACATTGAACATTTTTAACAAATTCAATATTTCCTAACTTTAAATTGCACCTATCAAATGTTCCAAACATTCATTCTTAACATTTTAAACATTCTTGACACCTCCCATTCATTCTTTCCCAACATTCATTTTTACCATAACATTCATTCTCAACATTCAACATTTCCTAACTTTAGATTAACATTTTAAACATTCTTGACATCTCCCATTCATTCTTTCCCAACATTCATTCTTACCATAACATACATTCTCAACATTCAACATTTCCTAACTTTAGATTGCACCTATCAAAAGTTCCAAATATCCATTCTTAACATTTTAAACATTCATGCAAAACATATTCTAAACATTTTACCAAATGACAAATAATTAACATGTACTTATATATAATCCAATAAAAAAGTTCATGAACATGTGAGTTCAATGTACATATATCTATAATCAAAAAATAAATACCCTTGATGTCCAAAACAACTACAATATATATATATATTAACAAAAACAAAAAAATTTGAACCACTATCCATCTGGACCATTATTTTTCACTAGGACCTTCCCTTGGACTCAACTCAACCTACAACATGTATAAAAACAAATTATGAATATTGTAACGCCCCGTTTTGACATTACTACCTGGAATATTATTATATGTTGTATATGCTGGATTATGAGACTTCGATGGTTTGACGACACTGTGGACAAGTGGTTCTATTATTTTGTCGATATAAATATGTGTGTGTGCGATGTTAGTATTATGATACGTAGTCTTGTTAGATATGTATCATGTGTTAGTTATGTCTCATATATATAATTTAAAATTAAAAACATAAAAATGATAATATATTATTTTATAAAAAAATGTGAAAGGACTTTCTTTATGAATTAAGAGTACTTCACTTGAAAATGACAATAATATTATTTTATGTGAAAGTGTGAAAAGACATTCATTATGAGTACTTTACTTGAAAATGACAATAATATTATTTTATGAAAAGACTATCATTATGAGTACTTTACTTTATGACTTAAAAGTACTTACACCACTACCTTGGTTAACTATGTGTTTTCATCCACCATAGAAAATTTGACAAATAAGCATTCTTAACTCATGCAATGCCACCTCACCAAGGGGGATGATGTCATCTACTAGAATGTGATTGGTTGTATTTTATAGTACATTTTCTTTGTTTTGAGGCCCTTTTTTGACCTCAAAATTTCTCTAATGTTAATTAGTCAATGGTAAGGGTTAAAATGTTTAATGGTTATTGTCATATTAATTTAAGTAATAATAATCTCATAGGTTAGTATTAATTACAAGGTTAGTTAATTAATTAAAACATATGGATAAGAATTAATTTATAACTATTAATTTAATTATGATCATGTCTAAGTTAATTAGAACCTAGGGTAAATTGCAAATAGATATATTATGCAATCTATAAACAAGTGTCGGAATGCGCATTGTAGTTGTTTAATAAATAAATAAAAGATGAATGAATTAATTATAAATTTATTATGAAACATTTAATTATGAGGTCACCGAGAGTGGACTAGTAATTATTTGGGTAAAATGTGTAAGTGTTAAACTTTTGTGATTGGTGTAGAACTTTAATTTTATAATATAACATTTTATTAATTATTAATTATTATTTTGAAAAAGGGAATGAATGTTAAAATATTGTCGAGAGGTTGTCGGTTGAGTGGAAAGCACTTAAGGTTCAAAGATGAACCAACCCAAAATTGAATTTGATAATAAAATAATATAGTCTTGGTTTATGAGTCAAAGTTGGGGGCTCGAGGAGGAATGGGGGGTTGGATAAAATTAATGGAGAAGATAGGGGTAGTTATGATAGGAGGTGTCGGTGGAAGGACAAAGGGGGGAATAAGGTCGAGAGGAGAAGGAGGAGAAGGGGTCTTCTTCACCTTGCACATTTTGGGGGATATGAGAGGAGCATAGATAGGAGGAGAAAGTAGCAAAGAAAGGGGGGTCTTGTTGGAGAGATTGCAGAAGGGAAATACCGGTTGGCTTGTACTCAGTTTGGGCTCGGGGGTCCAAAGGGGTACCTTTGGAGCTGGGTGGTCGGCGAGACCTCGCCAATTGGCAGGGTGGCAAACTGTTTTGGCTGGTTGAGTTTCATAATTGTGGGGAAGGCTTTTGGTTGCAGGAAAAATAAAAGGGAATCAGCAAGGCATTCAGCAAACAGGTGCAGCAACAAGGGTGGATCTACTAGCCTTCTACAGGTATTTTCCCGCAGGTATGTTGGTCATTTCTACCTTGTCAAATTCGGATTTATGTTGGGTATTTTCCAGTTATATGCTATATGTTGTTGCACCTGCACATGAGAAGTAGATGTTAGAATTTAAATGTAAACTTGATATAAATTTCATGCATAGAAATAGACGTAAGTAGAAAATCAAAACAGAAATTTGAAGCAAATCAAAACAGAAATTTGAAGCAGTGGGAAAACAAGGAAAACACAGATTTTATTAAAGAAAATTAGGAAATCTAGGACGGGGTCCTACAAATATCATAAATTATTTAAACAATTTTAAACTAAATTCAAAAAATTAAAATTAAACTTATATATGAAAGAACAATTCAATTATTAAAAAAGTTGTACATCAAATTCTCTGAATGCATGTCCACCACTTTCTTCCACCGGAGTCTTCCCTTTGGCTCCAAAAGATCTAAGAGAGCCAAGCTGCAACATGTACAAAAGTAATTTATAAATCCAATAAAGTATTGAAACAATTTTAAAATAAATCCAAAAAATATAAAATATTAAACTTATATCAGAGATCAATTCAAGTTAAACAAAATTACCTCGGTGCCAATATCCGCATTCATCAAAGAACCTACATCTTCACCCCCAATTTCCATATGGTCTCTCCCCTAAAATTTAAATTTTGTTAATGAATAAAACATAGTAGAAACAAAAAATAAATTAAGCAATTAACTTAAAACTAAAACAAGAAAATTAAAATCATTAGCTCACAAGAGATGGTAAATCATCTAAAAAGTTCGATTCTAAAGAAACTTGCATGGATAAGTCAAATTAACAATAAGATACATTGATATTTATAAAATTAAAAAAAAAAAGATAAAATATCAAGTTCAAGCATAAATATTATAATAAATATACCTCTCCAAGATGCTCTTCATTTTGACTAAGACACTCTTCATTTTGACTAGTGGAGACTCGAAAATTATGTGCATTTAGCATTCTAGAAAACTGCAAACAAAATACATTTGCTTAATATACTTATTACTATGTAACAAAAAATTCAATTCAAAATGAATAAAAGATCAAATAGATTGTCATAGCATAATCAACAAACCTCTCCCATACTCGATGTGTGATTGGATAACACATCTGAAGCTATGTCGCAACAAGACTTGGCATAAGCCCTGAGATCGTTGATGCTCAATCTATTTACCTCATCATTCGTCTTGTAAACAAACTTTTGATGAATAGTAGCACGAGCCCTCTCTCGACCCAATTCCACTTCTACTCCAACAAGAGCTGACGCTAAACCATCACCTACAGAATCCCTTGCAGTTGTCCCAAGTTGGGATGTGGGCTCCATCTCCAATCTTAAAGCCACAACCCTGAGTGGACGAGGTATCTCGGGTGGAGGTCGAAGAGTTGTATGGTCTCTAAGAGCACCTTTTCGATTACATATTCGACCCTTTCCAACTCCATAGAAGTCAGAAGGAATATCAGTATAGTTTGGCTTCATACATAAAAAAAACTCTACATAGAAAAATCTAGCAAAATAATTAGGAACCTCATTGTTCCATGGAAATCGACCATAAGCTGTAAGGAACCGATCATATATTAGATGTGCAATTTGAGGATGCTTGAAATATTGCACTTTCAACATTTTTCGCTTAAGGCCTTCTTTGAAATTAAACATTGAATTGGCCTGTTCTTTGGTCACTCTCTCCTTCACAACCTCCCACTTGTCTGGACCCATAACTTGTTCCCTTCGCCTCTGCATCAAATGAACAAAACCATTCGTAGTTGGTCTGAGTTCCTCATATGCATCGATGAATTTTTGCATTGACCCCCAAAAAATCTCTAGACTTTGTCTGCTCTCTGGAGGGAGATCCAAAGTAGAAAGATCATTGTTCAACCTGTCGTAGTGGGATCTACAACTTTCAAGGATAGTTTGTTGCACAACACCTTCCCATGGAAGCTCATCAGGTAAATCAGACGGATAAGTTGATATGGGTGTACAACCCTCAGCTAGTGGAACATATGTCGTCCTAGCTCTAGGAGGATCTTCGCGACCCTGCTCTGCACCCGCACCTATTCCATCATCTACAATCCTATCTTGATCTTCCTCCCGCTCTGTCGAATTACGCACATCTTCTGAACCTCGCTCTGCTTCAAATGTAGCCTTAGTCAAGTGTTAACCTTGTCCAAAAATTCAAAATAAACAAAAATACAGATTATACATGTATTGAAACATTAATGTTCATACCGACAGAAGGTTGAGATCGACGCTCTCCCACGGAAGATAAAGGGGAATCATTTGTACCCCTATCACCTTGTTGGTGATCGGATGACTGTGACCCATACAATAAACTCGAACCCCGAGGTGAATTCGACAACCTTTGACTACCAATTGGGACACCAATTCCCGATGAATGTGATGACCTCCTACGCTTTCGCTTCGAAGACTCCACTCTTTCCATTTGATATGATTTCTAAATTTACACAAATGTCAACTCATAACATATTGAAGTTGTACATGTTAATTCTACAGACTTAAAGACATATCTGATAAAGAACTACATACCAAATATAGGGGTGTCTAAAGTAGTATACGTGATTTTTTTGTTTGTAAGTCCCTCTCCTAACTCTAGCATAATTAATTAACTAAAATTCCTACCATCACTACTATTGCAACATAAAGATATATTTAATAATCATTTCATAATCAGATATAAGATATAATGCAGTTAATTGTAGTAGTATAGTAACCTTACAAAATTTTCATCCATCACATATGATTCCATTATATATCTCAATAAACAAACATCACACGAAATATATATATATATATATATATATATATATATATCCACTTATTATAAGAATCGTACTTTATTTATAAGAAAGAAAAATTTACACAAATGTCAACTCATAACATATTGAAGTTGTACATTTTAATTCTACAGACTTAAGAACATATCTGATAAAGAACTACATACCAAATGTAGGGGTGTCTAAAGGAGTATAAATGATTTTTTTTTTGTAAGACCCTCTCCTAACTCTAGCATAATTAATTAACTGAAATTCCTACCATCACTACTATTGCAACATAAAGATATATTTAATAATCATTTCATAATTAGATATAAGATATAATGCAGTTAATTGTAGTAGTATAGTAACCTTACAAATTTTTCATACATCACATATGATTCCATTATATATCTCAATAAACAAACATCACATATTATTTATAAGAAAAATAAAATAAATGACTTACAACTCTACATGACTCTTTATATGAACAGAGTCTTTAGACTATGTTCATGAACAGAGTCTTTAAACTCTGTTGATGAATAGAGTTATTAAACTTTGTTCATGTACAGAGTTCAAGAACTCTGTTCATGAACAGAGTTCAAGAACTCTGTTCAAGGGTAAAAATTTTCATCCTCTTTATATCTTATTATATAAATTTAGTATAAAAAATTGGTGAGGTGCAAACTTCAACGTTTATTACACAAAAACAAATTGAGGGAAGGCAGAAGATTGACCAGAACAAGACTGTCCAATAGGAACAGGGGCCATTTAAATATTGGTATTTATAAATTAAACCTATAGATGTAACGTTCAAAAACATATAATTTCTTATCTTTTCACAATTTGATCCGTGAGTAGTCTATTTATACTTGAGAAGTTGCCAGATCTCCATGAAATCTTGTTCACTGGGTCAAAGATACTTGTGATTGTTCTAGTGCACAAAATTTGCACAAGCAGTTAGAAGGTTTGCTTCCTTAGGGACCCCTTCAGTTGGTTAGTAGACTAAGTTCACTTTTAAACAGTCCACTACTAGGTCCACTCAACTAGATCCATAAGTTGGGCTGAAAGATCTCTAATAACATCATATTCTTATAGAACTCTATTCTTAAACAGATTTCAAGAACTCTGTTCATGAATAGAGTTTAAGCACTCTGTTCAACAAAATGAACATAAAATTTATGTAAAAAAAAAATAAACAGTCTAATTTTAATTCTGAATGCAAATATTTTTTATTAATTTTCTTTAAATGAAAACTATATTTTTTGACAATCCAAAAAATTGGGAAAGGAGGCATACCTGTAAACCAAACTCGCAGTCAACAGATTGTCAAACCAGACACGAACACCAACGCCGCACCGGATACGACCACCAACTCGCTGAACGAAAAAATTTTCCTACAAACATCAACAAATTGTATTAGCAACAAAAAACTATAAAAATACGAAAACAAAAACAAAACGAAACAACTTATCGTCAAAACATACCTCAGAAAATGACAAACTATCAACTCTGCCACGAACACCAGAACACCAACGCCGCACCGAAGACAACCACCCACTCAACAAACGAATTGACCTGCACACACTACCACATTTCCAGCACACATTAAAAGACGAATACATATGCATATATCAAAAAACAAATTGGAAAAAAACAAACAAACATGTAAACAAAACATTTAAACTAATTCTTACCTCACCCCGAAGCCGTTAACTCCACACGGATCTGTCAGGGAGCGACCATCCAATGGCAAACGACGATTTCGAGATAGCAAATAGCAGCCTTGTCGACGAACAGAGAAGTCGAGTGCTGTGGCGAGTAGTGACGAGAAAGCAGGTGAGGAGTGGCGAGAAAGCAGGCGAGGAGTGGCGTAAGATCGAACGCGGGTCGACAAGGCAACCATGCAGGGTGGCGAACATCGACAATCGCAGCACGGATCGACAACGGGCCCACAAGAGGGGTCCAGAAAATTGCCAGCAGATAATGCCGAACTGCGGACGAGGCCATGCTTTTATGTAGGAAACATGTTCGGCTGAACAATTATTCGGCCGAATAATTGTTCGGCCAAATAATTAGTCGGCCAAATAATTGTTCGGCCGAACAATTATTCGGCCGAATAAACTAACACCCAAAAATTTTTCCCGGCCGGTAGTGCTTCGCACACACTTCAAGGGTCCCCGTTAAACTAAACGGAGAACTGTTACTAGTTATTTGGCTGAATAACTTATGCGTTATTCGGCCGAATAACATTTGTTATTCGGCAGAATAAAGTTTATTAATCGGCCGAATAACCTCCGCTAAGTCTTTTTTACACTTGTTTCTCACGGAAGTGTTACCCACCTTCACATTTTTACCCGTTTCTATGTTACTATTTGGTTATCTTGGTCCATCCTTGTCAATGTGCCAAGTTCTTGTGATTCCACCATTTAACCTTGAGACCCCTCATTGTGGAGATAATTTTGATATTAAAGATCAACTTCATGCTTACCCTTTTGAGGTTATGGAATTTCTTCATTATCCCTCATTTTTTCATGAATCTCCTTTGAACATGTTCTTTTATATTATTGATGACTCTAAGTTGGTCATAAAAGGTCACAATCCTTAGTTCTCACACTGCGAAGTAGACAACTTCAATAATATCCATTTTTTCAAAATTTAAAGGGTTTATCTTTGCTTCTCCATCATGCTATAATATTCTTCACTATTTCTATTTATCACAACAAAGTGATAACTTGAGTCATGTATATTTTGAGTCTGAAGAGAGTTGAAGTGTTTTTTTTGTGTAAGGGGTGAATGTTGATTCTAGAAAAGATGGCATGCATTCATTTTTGTTTTAACACTAAGGTGCCCTTGTATATATTAATTGCATTATTTTACTTTAATTTTTTTGTTCACCAAAGGTTTTCGTGAATAAAAATGTACCATCACAATAAACTATCATAAAACATACATGAAAGGGTAATGTGAGGTTAAATCGCCACATCAATAAATTACTAAGTCATTAAAATGATAATTTTTCATCAACAATAATTATAGCGAGATGTGAGAAATATTTCTTACATGTTGTTAGAGTTAAATCCTAACTTTTAATCAACTACTCTCTAAATCCCTTTAAATGAAATAGTAACCCAATCTAAACAATGATTTCAATAACAAGATAATAAAATATTTCTCACATGTCATATCTTGATTGCTAGCAAGCTAGTTTCTAAGTCCCCTTAAAACCCAATCCAAGCTAATTGTAAGTTCAATCATTCAATTCTAATCAAATATTTTTCATATATTTTCAAATCTTAACTTTTAATAAACTAGTTTATAAATCCCTTTAAAAGAAATGTCAACCCAATCCAAGCTAATTGTAAGTTCAATCATCCAATTCTCTAAACTGTGTGGGAGCTCACTCTCCTTGTTGCATACAAATCTAAGTCAATATAACTTTAACCCTTTGTAAATAGCATAGTTATTATTACGTATGAATCACATGGTTTCATGCAAAACCAAGATCTAAGTCTATACTTTTATCAACCTTGAGATCCCAAAGTTATAGCATAAACCAAGTAGTCAACAAATAAAAAATAAAAGGTTAAAAAGAATTAAATTTCAAACTTGATTTACCGTAGGTGTTGTACACATATTTCCCATCATCCAACATGCTTAACTTTTCCCAATCTAATGTAACTTAATTAGCATTGGATTTATAGCTTTGTGGTATTTTCAATATAATTCTTTAAAAATATTAATTAAAATTAGCTACTTTATTATACATATAAACTTTTCAAATTAATATTATTATATGAATAATAACATATATAATCACTTAATTAATTGAAATAAAATAATTAATAATCTATATAATTAATTAAATAAAATCATATAATAAATAACAATATTAAATTATCTTCACATTATTAATACTTATATCTATCATACCTTTATCTCAAGCCTCCCAAATACATTGTTGATCAATGAAGTAATTGTATGAATCAACAATGAGTGAAGAATGTAATTAATGTAAATATAATAGCGATGCCTACGCTCCAATCATATACGGAAGTCCTAACACAATCACATCTTTTTTATCCATGCAACTCCAAGGTATCTGCTATGGAGCAATTCAAATTAGAATTACTGGAGCTAAAGTTTAAGTTGTTAGGTAGGAATTCAAATTAGAATTACTGGAACTAGAGTCTAGGTTGTTATTATGTTAATGTCCAAAAAATCAATGGTTAGAGAATCTTAATATATATTTAAAGAATATGAAATTTAGATTATGTATATATTAACTATGTATCACATTATAGGGATTTGTTATTGCACCGAGTGAAACGAGGTGCTCCACAACTTAGTATGGGGGAGATGTTGTAATGTGTAGGTAGCGTTACATCTAATAAAATGTGAAAAGTAATTTTTTTAATTAAAAAATAATTAAAAAAATTCATGTCGACTCATAAAATAAAAAATTATGGAAAGTATTTAAAAAAAATCCATGTTGGTTCATAAAATAAAATATTATGAAAAGTAATTAAAAAATAGATGTCCGTTTATAAAATAAAAATTTAAAGCTTAAACCCGGATCTATAAATCAAGAGAGATCAAATTTCTTGAGTTTAAATTTTAAAAAAATAAATACACCTCAGGAAATTGGATCCCTCTCGGTGATTGATAGATACGGGTTTAAGATGGATCTATGTTGGTTTTAATATAAGTCTTTTATTTTAATATAATAAAATTTATTGGTTGTTAAATTGGTAGTGAGGATTATCATTATTATATGTAAAGGGAGTCAAGAGTTGACTCATCCCTATTATTTAAGAAAAACCAAGTCACCTAAAATAAATTTCATTCTAGGTCTTGGATTATGCAACATGTCTCTAGGTCTTGGATTGTTTACATGTTTCCTCACATCCTATGAAGATGAACTATTAGCCAATCAAAAGCAATTTTAAATTTTATTACAAAGCCTTATTTTAATATAAGGTTATAGGAGTAGTCTATTCTTGTCAACTATTTGGTAAAATCCAAATTTCTATGTGTTGAAATTGTATTTTTGAATCCATAAATAAGTTCAACATCCTCAAATAACGTCGAATATTTAGACTACACCTAAGGTTATATCTCTCTTTCTTTTCTTTTTTCCTTTTATTCTTTTTATTAGATGATTAATAAATTCAAAATTTGGTTTTTACATCCAATATAACAAATCAAAACCAAATGCTGTTGGATATAAAACTAATGACAAAGAACCAAGTGAGTGTGCCAAAGTGGATAATTTTTTTTAGTCTAAACACCGCAAGAAAAAGAAATTAGCAATATCAAGTCAAATTCACTATCCTTGCTAACTCCGCAAACCTTTGAGCTCAGGGGAAATAATTTCTATCCATAAGAGAAAAAATAGTGCTCATAACTCAAAATTGCAACTATACTTGAAAAGATTGAAGCACATTTACAAACCCTACCACCATAAAAAATGTAGGCTTTGGAAGCCTTCAAGTTATGTTATTGAGATCGAGTCAAATGTTCCATAATAGGCCATGGGAGTCTTCCATGTTTGCATATCTGGTGTGTTTCTCTTGACAAAGTTGTCGGGATCTCACTTTGCAGTTTTTGTGAAGTTAGCAAATGCCCAATAAGTTGGGCATTTGCACCTTGTACCAATACATATTAACATTACAAGTTGGGCTTGGTATGACATCAAGAAAATGTTGGCATGTGTACATTTGCAATCAGATATGGGATGTGAGCAAGACAAGGAGGAGGATTCATAAACATCATTGAAATATTACATATTTTTATTGTACAAACCTGTAAAGAGATGAGATAAAGAAATTAATAGAAATCTCATTTATTTAAGGTCAAAATTTGTGATTAACAGTATGAAAAAACCAACATCTTTCTCACAATGGAACCTTTGCACTTTCTATCAATACATAAAACATCACTCATATAAATTAAGCTTATAAAAGTTGGACTTGTTATCACATCAAGAAATGGTATTGCATGTTTACATTAAGAACAAGATGTGAGTGGAGCAGAGCTGGCTAAAAGAAAGACAAGGAGGGTTGATAAATATCATTAACATTCAAATATTACATTTGAGTATTGGCAAATGTACAAATCTCACAAATAGATAAGCCAAAGAAATTCATATTAAATGCCATCTATTTCAATTCAAAATCTCTGATCAATGACATCTATTTCAATTCAAAATCTCTGATCAATGCCATCTATTTCAATTCAAAATCTCTGATCAACAAACTTTGTACTCGACAACTTTTCAAGTCCAACTAGAAAAAGCTGTTGTAGGAACAAACACCATTGTTGTTGCAGGGCTCCAAATCTGATCTGAGGAACAGAGTAAGAAAACTGAGCAAATGACTTGGACAACAGATCTGAGTATCCCATACTTTTATCCATTATCACTTGATTTCTGCATCACTGAGTCAGTAATGAAATAAACTCTATTCTGTATCAACACTGTAGAGATAAGCCCATATGATGTGCTATCTCATTCACTGTAGTGACCCTAGCACACACTATCTACATCAAAGGACCTATGAGGATATCTTGTTACATATAACTTATTGAACCTATTTTTTACCCTTCTCTTCTTATCTTCAAAAGGTTGATCATCTTTGTGACCAAGTCCTCAAAGGTGGAGTATGAAGACAAGTAGATGAGGATGGAGGTTTGGTTAATTTCTATGTTGGTGGTTGTCAGTGTCCAACTTCTAGGTGTGCCATAGATGACCAAAATCACATAGTTAATCTTGGTCAAGGTGGGGAACTTCCTATTTGGTGTTGGTCAAAGGTGCCCTATATGACTTAAGCTCTCTTTCATCAACATCCAAGGCTATTTGAACAACTTGCTCTACAATGGTAGTCCAACACTTGAGTGCATGTTACTACGATACCATGATCAAGTTGAAGTGTGTCATACTTGGCATAGGCTAAGGAGGCTCTTAAGGGGCTAGCACTCTAGAGGATCCAATAGTCATCTACCAAGTTTTCATTGTTTCTTCATATCATCTTGTATGCGAAAATATAAATTTGAGGATCCTTAATTACTTTTGTGCTTATTGTATTGGTGGGATGTGCTAGTTAGTGTGGTGTTTGAAGCTCCCTAGGGTGCCACAATGGTGTCTATGGGTGTTATTTCTAACATTGGATCTATGGTGGGTACTTGGGGGTTAAGCACATTAATCCATTGGGACTTGGATCTTCAAGGTCAAGGGAGACTAGCATTGGTCATTATTTTCTACATTTATATGGTATTCTATTATACTTTGAGAATTTCTTGGATTTCTTAAATATGGAGGGGGGTTCCTCATTTGGATCACATTGATTTGTATAAGTTTAGCACAAGATAAATAGGATGAAGCATTCAAGAAGGCGAGTCCAACTTAGCATAATCACATGGAAGTTTAGTGCATTAAGATAGTGGAGTGCAAGCAATCACTTCTAGAATGCACCATAGTGAAAAGACAATTAGGTGTGATAATAAATGGGTGATAGTTATTTATGTGGAGTTTATCAATGGAAGAGTAATGACTTAGTCAACTTTGATCTTTCACTTGATTAACTTTAAGCTTTCAACTAGTCAACTTTGATCTACTCCAATCTTGAAGTTATAAACCAAAACTTGTGGAGACAACATGGACAATTTAATGAGAGATAAATGGGTGTGATAGTAAATGGGTGCAAGTTGTTGATGTGGAGCCAATCAATGGAAGGGTGATTACTTGGTCAAATTTTATCTTTCACCTAGTAAACTTTGATCAACTCTAATCTTGAAGTAATGAACAAAAACTTGAAGAACCAACATGGAAAACTAATGTGATATAATGCCAACCCCACGTTGTTGATTTTTCATGACTTCCTTTGATGTCAGGGCAGTTGTTGCCTCTCCCCTAAACCAGGTGAAGGTAAACTTTGACGTGATTAAATGTGACAATCCGGATAGTGTTCCAACTACACTTATACACAAACATATAGTTGAACTTAGCATTACCTGGCTTACATTGGTGGACAAAGCACACATCAGTTATAAGGGGACCATTTGTTATAATGGATCACCATCTTGATTTTATGTTTCTCTTCTTCCGAACATGTGTTCACTATGTCTTTTTAGATATGAAGAAATAGGAACAATAGCTATGAATGGATATCACATGTGTTTCCTCCATGGACTAGTTGAAGGATTTAGGCAAGAGGCAATGACTGCCTTCACCTGCCCTCTTTTGCGGATGTTCCTCTAGTAGTTGTAGATTAGTAGTAGGATTCTCTATTGATGTATATGGACTGAATTAATTGGTGGAGTAAAAAATCCACAGAGACTAAATACTTTAGAGAAACATGATGAATGAAGTGCAAAATCAAGTGAGAGAGTGGTTATAAAAAGGAGGGGATGGTGAGTATTTATGATTTCCATTTCCATATTTGAGTGTGATCTTTGAAATGCAAACCCAAATTCTGGACATGCAGTCAAACTATGTCCATTTGGTAGGTAAAAGGAACATCTCATTGTGTAAGGGTGGGGCCAACCAGTGAATTGAGTATAGAATGAAAGTGGAAGATAGTTGATGTGGATCCACGATCCATCATCTTCAATGCTAACAACAAAAAGAAAGAAAGATGTTGTCCATCTCCAACGGGCACAAAATAAGGGTTACTTTACGCCAATAGGCGTTTTGATATTATCTCATATTTTGGGATTCCTTGAGTAACCTGAGTGTAACAGGTGTATAGCCACGATTCATTTCATGGTCGTAGTATCTTGTTATACTTAAATGCATCTTGATTAAGATTTAAAAAAGCTTAAGTTAAGTGGTGGTTAAAGAAAGGGGTAACACTGACATAGGTTCAAGCGTGAATTTGTTGTTATGTTTATATTAATTAATTTAATGTTTAGCCTTTGTTTAACAACCAACCATATCCACAAAACTAAGTTGATGGTTGCACTTATCGACATTTACCATCCACTTTACTTATGGTTGTGCTAGTTTAGAATTGGTTGGATTTGAAATGTGTTGACATAACAAAATTTGTTGTTCGAATTGAGATGATTCAAAAATCTCATTGTATTCCAAAATTACCTTTTTTGTACTTAAAATTATAAAATTTAATTACAATAATTTTTGCCATAAATTTTTTAATGAAAAACCATATTCATGGCCCTTTACCTCAGCCTAACGAATGGAGAGAAGTTCACGTTGCATTTGTTTTCAGCATGTTAGCAACATTGTATTGTACGACATATTGAATCATGTTTTGTTCAAGAAGTCGGTTGTGCTCTATAGCTTGGGGTGTGTACTGTTGAATCTAAATAACTTTAGATTCAAATGTGCACACCCCAAGCTAAAGCAATACATAATTAAATTCTTTGCACTTAAGTGCTTAGTGCCTGCCATACCAAGTAGGTTGATTGATAGTTAAAATTAAATTTTTTTATTTTGTGAAATATTATAGTGAGTCAACATATGGGATCGATGTTAATTGTATTTAGTTTTCCCATATATATATATAGTTGTGAGCCTACATTATATTTTTTATATTAATCAATTTATTTTAGTTCACATGCATTGCATACATGACACATATTAACCACGTGGACTCTAAAAAAAGCCTCTAAATGAAACAAGAATTATTAAGAGGGAAAGTAAATGTGACCTTCCTTTCACATGATTTATTCTATAGGTTGTATGTCTTAGTTTCCACTGAATAAATTCAAAGAATCACACTAATATGGACATCGAGAAGAAGCTTTCTAGCCACATGGACTTTGAGAGTGAGTGGTGTATAGTAGCACCATTGAGTCTCCTATATTTATCTTTTCATGTTGGCTAATAGAGCAATTTAGTTTTGTATCAAAATGATATTTCAAGTCACAAATATGATAAGATTCTAGTAGAAAAATTTAGGCATGATTAGAATTCCACCATGATCCATGTTTTGTACATGATGGTACAATGTTCCTAGGGATTGCCAAATTTATTGATCTAGATTTTCGAGAATTCAATCAAAGTTCTAGTTTGATGGGAACATGGATTTCCTATATTACTGGATTTTGAGAAATGGAGGGAGGTTTGCTACAAGATTAGATTACAAAAGGGATTGAGAGTGATCAAACAAATTTATTACACCTCTTGTTTTCTAATTTAAAATTAATATTAATCTTTATTACCTTGACATTTTACTCCAAGCAAATTGACCTTTGGAGGGCTTTGGCACTTTCTTTATGGATTCACTTCGGGGAGAGCCAACATGGTTGGCACACACTATCTATGTAGAGGCCCGATGAGGATATCTTGTTATGTTAGCTTCTTGAACCTATTTCTAACCCTTCTCGTCTTCAAAAGTTTGATCATCTTTATGAATTGAGTCCTCAAAAGGTGTAGTACACATACAAGTAGATGAGGATGGAGGAGTGGTTAGTGTTTGTGTAGATTATTGTTAAGTACTCAGCTTCTATTTATGCCATTGATGACCAAAATCACATAGTTGTTGGTCAATGTGAGATACTAAGTATAAGCTCATGGAGGTTTAGCATAAGCATAAAATTTTGGAAGGCATAATAATACAAATATAATTGGATGTGATAGTAAATAGGTGTGAGTTGACCAATGAAAGTGTAATTACTTGCTCAACCTTGATCTTTCAACTAGCAAGTTTTGATCAACTCAAAACTTGTAGAGACATCGAGGAATACTTGGTTACTAGGGATAATCATTAAAAGTTTGTCTGATCTCTCTCTCTCTCTCTCTCACACACACACACACACACATATATACATACTTTGTCTTCTTAAACTTCTTCAAAGTGTTGATTAGTGTGTTTCAAGGGTCATGTGTGATAAATTGATTGAATAAGTCGATATCGTGATAATAAAACACTTTTGAGCCAAAATGATGTAGAGATTAGAGTTAACATTAAAGTTGTAATTTAGATGCAGGTTGAGGGGCATTAGAGCCATATAATTGTTCTTGAATTTCCATTCAAGCCAAACTCTAATTACTTATAAATCAACATATATTTGTAGTTAAGATTTAAACCTGAGTGGGGTAGATAACAATTTCCCTCTCAGCCACCTAAGCTACTCCCAATTGATAGACATGAGTAAATATTGCTAACATTGAAGTCACAAATAGCCAATTTAGCATGTGGTGTAGAGTAGCAGTTGGCGTTATATGTTATAAGATTAACACCAACATTGATGTTGGTTTAAATGCTATGTATTTGTTTATAAAATGCTTCGAATCTTTAATTTGTTTCATTGATATTAATATATCATCACCAATATTGTACGATGTGAATAATTTTAAATTATTTACATCATATTAGTTTATATTGAATAATAATGATGAAAGAAAATAAAAAGAATATAACTATTAACTTAGTAATAAATATAATGAATATGAAACTACTAAATCAGAGACCAAGATTATACTAGCACAATGCTTTATAACACAACTAAATATATGAGTAAAATGGTAAAAAACAATGACTAAATAAACTAGTAAATATACTATTAAAATTGATGGAAATTAATGACCAAATAAATGACTAAATGTACTACAAAATGACAACAATTAATTACTAATTAAACTAGTGAATATATCACTAAAATTGTGGCAACTAAGGACCAAATAAATGACTAAATGTATTACCAAATAGCGACAATTAATGACCAAATAAACAAGTAAATATATTACCAGATGATGAAGCAATTCAACTATTCATGACTAAGTCATAAACAAATACTTTATTTGGGTGAAAAGAGACTGCTAATTTGTTACCAGTAGTCGTTGCCTAAAAAATAGTCGTTTATATCCAAATTTTAGTCATTAATTATCCATTTGTACTAGTGTTATAAAGTTTCTCTTATGATGTCAAACACTACTATGATGTGTGGGTAAGTGTGGTTTTGACAATATGCATAGCTTTCTCGGAATGGTTGTTCAATGACGTGACTATAAGAGCAATAATTGCACAATGTGGCTTAATATAGGGTGTTGACCCTAGTTATATAAGGGGGGATGGAGGTATTACCCACACTGTACCCTCCAAATTTAAATTCATTAGAGGGTTGCGCTAAGACATGCTCCCCAGGTTATGTGATGACGACTTCCAATTTCCTACTGGCGAAGCTTGGTCGATATAGTCGACACTTCCACTTATGGGTTCTATCTAGAGTTAGTTCAATATAGTTGATGCTCTAGGATATTCCAAGAGAGGAAATGATATGATGTGGAAGATGGAAGTAGGTTAGGGAGGAAGGATGGTTCAAAGTAACTTCGAAGGTTGTTGTGAATTAGCTATAACAACTTGGTTACTTTTGTGTGCTAAAAGTCTTGCTTTAATCATGTGTGATGATATGAGTATGTTGTGTTGTTTGTATTGAATTATTGTCAACTAGTGTGATTGCTAGATGTTGTGATTAATATTTTTTTATCTTGCACACTTGGATGAGAACATAAATTAATTATGCATTAGAGGCATTAATTGTTTATAATTAGTATGTGTGCACATGTATGTATACACTAGCTACGTATAGCCAAATTGTGCATGTACACTAGTAGAATTATTTGATGTATTAATTACTAAATGAATGGTTAATGCTTGTAGGGAGCATATTGAATTCATATAAATATCTAGTAATGTGGGAAAAGTGGACAAATGGGTTATGTGACTCGGGAGATGAGCTAGTGAACAATTTTTGGGTGTTAACACCCTTCTTGACTTCATTATTGTTGGTATGATGAATTACATAGATATGGTGGGGTGTTATAAATTTTGGGCAAAATGTCAATATCATTTATAAGCTAGTACAGAAAGAAAGACTTTCTATTTTATTGTTATTCAATTCATTGTTTCAATTTTAGATATCTTTTTCCCCTAAAATCTAGATGGGGTGGTCGATGACCTATAAATGAGGCTGGTTGAGGAGACTTGGAAAAGGTGTATGGAAATTTGATAAATAGAGAAGGTGAAGAGGAGTAGGGGAAGTTCTTTCTCTTGGGAGGGTGGTGGAGAGATTGTAGTTTGTTGAGAGATGGAAGAATTCTTGGAAGAAATATTTTCATGAACGAGTTCTTAGAGATATTGTGCATTATTATTCTTAGAGTCATATGCATGGAGGGCCAAGGAACCGAAAGGTTTCTTGGATATAGGAAGCCGTCCAGGCTCCTAGTTGGCAGGGGGGGTTTAATTCCATTATGGGCATGGAAGGAGGGTGGCTGTGGAAATACTACTACATTATTAGAAAAATTTGACATTTAAACAAGAACTTTTCAACATGTTAATTGTTAAATTCAAGTTATACTTGGATTATTTGTTATTGTTATGATTATAAGCGTGTTTCAGGCATATTAGTTAGATTATTTTTTATATTGAATTAAGGACGTAAAGTTGAGAGGCCCTACACTCGGGTATAGTTAGCAGGAGATACAATTTTGTAGAAGAAGTCTAGGATAACTAGATGGGGGTAGCATGAAATTTGGTAGGCTAAGTTGAAATTACAACTTCTAGGTAAGGAGAAATGGTACTATCTAGATGACACGTTAACTCCCATTATTGATATGTGTGGAGATAGTCATGTGTGGAATTTCAAGAAGATTCTAGAGGGTCCAAAACCATAACATTAATTGGGGATTAAAGCATGGAAAAACCCTAACCTTGAACCTAGACGACTATAAGGCTATGTTAAATATTGGTTCACTAGGAAAAGAAGGGGTTTCATTCTTATTGTATTATTTATTTTTCCATATTTGAGCATATCCTTTGGAAGTGAGATTTTGGAGTAGAGAATATAAAGAAGAATATCCAATAGTAGCCACAATGTCCATTGAAACTCCATAATGAGTGCCCATTTCTTTGTGTTTACATTTCATAACTGAGAATAAAATGGTAAAACAAAAGCCTCACCTTCTAGCTGGTGTTTCCTATATTGGGTTTTCCCAGGGTACATCTTGTGTTCATTATATGGATCTAGTGAGTTTATTTGCTCACTTATTTCATTTTAGATTTAGTTTATTTCAATGTTAAGCTAGTATATTAGATCTACAATCTAAAGTAAATTACTCCATAATAAGAGATTACAGAATACTATAAAATTTGTTAACAAACTATTTCGGTGGAATATCGACAACAGGTTATAGATCAATGGAAGTTTGGGTTAACTAATAATTACTTGATCATTTCCAATTGTGTGTTCATGTGGTATAGTTCACTATGCCTTTGGATTTCCATCTTTTATGGTTTTATTCATATTTTGACTTCTACTTTTCTTGTCTATGATTTTGCACTCAAGCAATGTTCTTCATCTCCATAAAATGGTATAATTCAACATCTAGAAATTCCATTAACTTGTTTGAATGATTGATAACCTTAGTCAATGGAGGCCATTGTGGGATTGTACTACTTTCTTGACCAATCATTTAAGTGTTATCTATCATTTTTGTGTTATTTCTTCTTCTAAAACCTCAACATTACTAATGATTTCTCTTTCAACATCAACTATTCCTTGATCTAAAACATATCACTATATAATTTGTTATATATTTTGGTACTTTCTAGGTGGAAAAAATGTACATATTATCTTGCAAGGCCCATTTTAGGGGTAGATCCTGTTTTGGCGATTTAGGGTCTAAGATTTTTTTAATGTTGTTTGAGGCATTAAAAAAAATTGGGTTAAAAAATTTGTGAATGATGCTCACAGTAGCTTGATATCATTCTACACATCAATAGCTTTCCAATGATATAAAGATCATCTTAATCAAAGTTCCAATGAGGACATTATTTCTGTCACAAGTTGAGATATCATGTTGACCACTATGATACTAAGTGGATGCCACATCATCTTCCATGACTCACACGTGTACTTTTCATAATATTCTAGAGGATCCAAAACCCTGTTGGCACATGCAAAAATTGTAACTCTAACCCTAGAAAACTATTAGGACACCTTAAATATTGGTTGATAGGATATAAGGAAGGGGTTTCATTCTTATTGTATTCATTATTATTCCATTAGTAGCCATGGAAACCATAGTGTCCATGCAACTCCGTAGTGAGTTCACTTTCATTGTATTTGCATTTCATAACATAGAAGAAAAGATCAAGGTATAGTCCTTACATTTTGGTTTGGTTTTTACCGTATTTGGTTTTCCAACGGTACATATTGTTCCATTTTGTAGATTATTTCATTTTGATCTTAGTTTATCTTGATGTTTCATTTGTTAATCTAGAAATATTAAATCTTAATCTTAATTAAAACACTACATAGCGAGAGTTGGCCTAAACTTGTAAGATATATTGTGAGGAGTTGTTCCAATGGAATATCCATGTTAGTTTACAAATCATGCCTTCATGTGAAATTGTAGTCTCTAATCCAGTTTGAATCATCACTTGAGTAAGTGATTTGGCCATGGGTTGTATTAGTTATTCATTAAATGGGGTGATGGTTGAGTAAGCTCCTAAGTTGGTTACATAAATTCTTCCTGTTGGCTAACAAACTTTGTTTTTGTGAGATCACCTATGTTTGTGATTATTCCTATGTTCTTTAATGTTCCATGGATTGATCATTTAGTCTCATAAAAATTGAAATTCCATAAGTTCATCTTTTCATCATGTTCAAGTTTTGTTTCCTCTATTTTTACTTCATAAGCATTTCTTCTTATATTTCCTTCTAGATAGGTTGAAATTTGAAGTATATGGGAGAACAATTCTAAGAATATTATCAAGATTACATTCTTGATCACCAATTAGATAGGCTAGTTGAGATTTTAAAATATGGAGGTAACATTTCCCTTAGATGGCAATAACCTTAATATCTTCAAGAGTCTTATATTTGACTTAGGTTTATGTTATTGAAGTCCCCCAACAATGTAAGTGAATGATTTCAAGAATCTTCTCTTTGTTCACATCCTAACATTTGTGTCAATTTGAGCATTGTCGTAGAACTTTCCCTATTGACATGTGGTTATGTTATGATCACTTCTTCATTTAATATGCCTAGCACTTGAGGTATGTCTCTTTCCTCTTAAATAACACGCTCTTGAGTTTTCCTAACATTTGTTTTCCTTAGTAGGTTGTATTTGGTTCCCTTGTTCCTAAAATTTAGCTACATGGTCATCCAAATAAATTGTTTTGAGGATGAGTTTAATAATTTCCGCCATATGTTTCTATGTTACTATTTGGTTATCTTGGTCCATCTTTGTCAATGTGCCAAGTTCTTGTGATTCCACCATTTAACCTTGAGTCCCCACATTGTGGAGCTAGTTTTGATATTATAGATCAACTTCATGCTTACCCTATTGAGGTTATGAAATTTCTTCATTATCCCTCAATTTTCCATGAATCTCCTTTGAACATGTTCTTTAATATTATTGGAGTTCCTTGATGACTCTAAGTTGGTCATAAAAGGTCACAATCCTTAGTTCTCACACTGGGAAGTAGACAACTTCAATAATATCCACTTTTTCAAAATTTAAAGGGTTTATCTTTGCTTCTCCATCATGCGATAATATTCTTCACTATTTCTATTTATCACAACAAAGTGATAACTTGAGTCATGTATATTTTGAGTCTGAAGAGAGTTGAAGTGTTTTTTTGTTTGTAAGGGGTGAATGTTGATTCTAGAAAAGAAGGTATCCTTTCATTTTTGTTTTAATACTAAGTTTCCCTTGTATATATTAATTGCATTATTTTACTTTGATTTTTTGTTCACTAAAAGTTTTTATGAATACAAATGTACCATCACAATAAACTATCATAAAACATACATGAAAGAGTAATGCAAGAATAAATCGCCACATCAATAAATTACTAAGTCATTAAAATGATAATTTCATCAACAATAATTACAACGTGTGAGAAATATTTCACATGTTGTTAGAGTTAAATCCAACTTTTAATGAGCTACTCTCAAAATCCCTTTAAATGAAATGGTAACCCAATCCAAACAATGATTGCAATGACAAGCTAATCAAATATTTCTCACATGTCAAATCCCAACCACTAACAAGCTAGTTTCTAAGTCCCCTTAAAAGAAATGATAACTCAATCCAAGCTAATTGTAAATTCAATAATTCAATTCTAATCAAATATTTTTCATATATTAGCATATCCTAACTTTTAATGAGCTAGTTTAATATCAAATCCTAACTTTTAATGACCTAAGTTCTAAGTCCTTTTAAAAAAATAGCAACCCAATCCAAGTCCCTTTAAAAAAAATGACAACCCAATCTAAGCTAATTGTAAGTTCAATAATCCAATTCTAAAGTGTGTGAAGCTCACTCTCTTTGTTACACAAATGTAAGTCATTATAACTTTAACCCTTTGTAAATAGCATAGTTATTATTACTTATGAATCACATGGTTTCATGCAAAACCAAGACATAAGTCTGTACTTTTATTAAACATTAGATCCCAAAGTTGTATCGTAAACCAAAGTTATATCATAAACCAAGTAGTCAAAAAATAACAAATGAAAGGTTAAAAAGAATTAAATTTCAAACCTGATTGACTATAGGTGTTGTACACATATTTCCCAATCATCCATCATGCTTAACTTTTCCCAATCTAATGTAACTTAATTAGCATTGGCTTTATACTTTTGTGGTATTTTCTTTATAATTTTTTAAAGATACTAATTAAAACTAACAACTATATTATATATATAAACATTTCAAATTAATATTATTATATGATTAATAATATATATAATCACTTAATTAAATAATAAAATAATTAATTAATTAAATGAAATCATATGAATATCACATTATCTTCACATTATTAATACCTTTATGCCCAGCCTCCCAACTACATTGTTCAATGGTAGCAATGGTATGGATCAACAATGAGTGAAAAATGTAATTAATGCAAGCACAATAACGATGCCTACCATCCAATCACATAAGGACGTCCTCACACAATCACATCTTTCTAATCCATGCAATTCCAAGGTATTTGCCATGGAGCAATTCAAATTAGAATTACTGGAACTAAAGTTTAGGTTGCTATGTAGCAATTCAAATTAGAATTACTAACACAACCACATCTTTCTTATCCATGCAACTCCAAGGTATCTTCCATGGAGCAATTCAAATTAGAATTACTAGCACTAAAGCTTAGGTTGGTATGTAGCAATTCAAAAGTTTAGATTGTTATGTAGCAATTCAAATTAGAATTATTGGAATTAGAGTCTAAGTTGTTATTATGCTATTATGTCAATGTCCAATAAATCAATTGCTAGAGAATCTTAATATATATTTGAAGAATATGAAATTTAGAATATGTGTAGCTTAACTATGTATCACATTATAGGGATTTGTTATTTTAATATAGTAAACTTTATTGGTTGTTAAATTGGTAGTGAGGATTATCATTATTCCATGTTATTGTTATATGAAAAGGGAGTTGACTCATCGCTATTATTTAAGAAAAACCAAGTCACCTAAAATAACTTTCACTAGTGCCACATGCCTCTAGGTCTTGGATTATGCCACATGTCTCTAGGTCTTGGATTATACCACATGTCTCTAGGTCTTGGATTATTCACATGTTTCCTCACATCCTAGGAAGATGAACTATTAGCCAATCAAAAGCAATTTTAAATTTTATTACAAAGCCATGTTTTAATATACAAGGTTATAGGAGTAGTCTATTCCTTCTAGGTTTTCAACTTTAAGGTGGGTTTTGGTCTAATCCGGTAAATATTTTTTGGTAAAATCCAATTTTTTATGTGTTTAAATTGTATTTTTGAATCCATAAATAAGTTCAACATCCTCAAATACCCCCATGACACCTAAATTATGCAATTTCCATAGCTAATATATGTGATTCTAAATTTTTTTTAAATTTGCAACCAAAATAAGAACAAAATTAGACAGAAAATATGCTCGAACTTAGAATATTTAGACTACACCTAAGATTATATCTCTCTTTCTTTTCTTTTTTCCCTTTATTCTTTTTATTAGATGATTACTAAATTCAAAATTTAGTTTTTATATCCGATATAACAAATCAAAACAAAATACAGTTGGATAGAAAATTAATGACAAAGAACCAAGTGACTGCGCCAAAGTGGATAAATTTTTTAGTCTAAACACCCCAAGAAAGAGAAATTAGCAGTATCAAGTTAAATTCACTATCCTTGCTAACTCCGCAAACCTTTGAGCTTAGGGGAAATAATTTCTGTCCAGAATACAAAAAATAGTGCTCATAACTCAAAATTGCAACTATACTTGAAAAGCAAAGCTCTGTCCATAGTATAAAAGATTGCAGCACATTTACAATCCCTACCACCATAAAAAAATGCAGGCTTTGGAAGCCTTCAAGTTATGTTATTGAGATTGAGTCAAATGTTCCATAATAGGCCATGGGAGTCTTCCATGTTTGCATATCTGGTGTGTTTTTCTTGACAAAGTTGTTGGGCTCTCACTTTACAGTTTTTGTGAAGTTAGACAATCTCCAGTGAAAAAAATAGCATCCTCTACTGTCCTAAATGAAATAAGTTGGGCAATTGCACCTTGTACCAATACATATTAACATTACAAGTTGGGCTTGGTATGACATCAAGAAAATGTTGGCATGTTTACATTTGCAATCAGATATGACCAAGACAAGGAATAGGATTGATAAACAACTTTGAAATGTTACATCTGTTTAACATGGACACTGTACAAACCTGTAAAGAGATAAGATCAAGAGATCAATATCAAATGTCATCTATTTCTGTTCAAATCTGTGATTAACAGTATGAAAAAAACAACATCCTTCTCACATTGGCACCTTTGAATGTTCTACCAATACATACAACACTTATATAAGTTGGACTTGGTATCACAACAAGAAACGGTATTGCATGTTTACATTAAGAACAAGATGTGAGTCTTCGATGTATGCATATCTGGTGTGTTTTTCTTGACAAAGTTGTTGGGCTCTCACTTTGCAGTTTTTGTGAAGTTAGCCAATCTCCAGCTTCACCATGAAAAAAACAGCATCCTCTACTGTCCTAAATGAAATAAGTTGGGCATTTGTACCTTGTACCAATACATATTTATTATTTACATTACAAGTTGGGCTTGGTATGACAGCAAGAAAATGTTGGCATGTTTACATTTGCAATCAGATATGAGCAAGACAAGGAATTGGATTGATAAACAACTTTGAAATGTTACATCTGTTTAACATGTACACTGTACAAACCTGTAAAGAGATAAGATCAAGAGATCAATATCAAATGTCATCTATTTCAGTTCAAAATCTGTGATTAACAGTATGAAAAAACCAACATCCTTCTCACATTGGCACCTTTGAATGTTCTACCAATACATAAAACAACACTTATATAAGTTGGACTTGGTATCACAACAAGAAACAGTATTGCATGTTTACATTAAGAACAAGATGTGAGCAGAGCAGAACTGGCTAAAAGCAAGACAAGGAGTTGTTGATAAATAGCATAGACATTGAAATATTACAATTGAGTATTGGCAAATGTACAAATCCCTCAATTAGATAAGCCAGGGAGAATGCCATCTATTTCAATTCAATATCTCTGATCAACAAACTTTGTACTTGAGAGCTTTTCAACTCCAACTGGGAAAAGCTGATGTGGGAGAAAACATTTCCCCTCTTCATATGTAGTCACATACTACCGTTTAAAGAGAACAAACACCATTGGTGTTGCAGGGCTCCAAATCCGAGGAACAGAGAAAAAAAAGTGAGCAAATGATTTGGACAACAGATCTGAGTATCCCATACTTTTATCCAGAATCACTTGATTTCTGCATCACCGAGTCGGTAATGAAATAAACTATATTCTGTATTAACATTTCAGAGATAAGCTCATATGATGTGCTATCTCATTCATTGTACCCACAAATGACCTGCAGTAGCTGAAGAAGAGGAAGAGGAAGAGGACGCCACAGAGTAGTTGAAGGATTTAAGTGGTCTTAACATCGATCTGAAGGAGTGGGCAAGGGAAGAGGCAATGGCTGCCTTCACCTGCCCTCTTTTGGGAATATTCCTCACAGAATGAGTAGCAGTAGTAGGCATCTCTATTGATGTTTATGGACTGAACTTAATGAATTGATTGGTGCAGGAAGAACACTACAGAGAGCAAAGGCTTCAGAGAAAGAATAAATGGAGTGCAAAAGCAAGAGTGGTTACAGAAAGGAGAGGATGGCGAGTATTTATGCTTTCCATTTCCAGATCTGAGTGTGAACCTAACAATAGAAATCCAAATTCCGCGCAGGCAGTGAAACCAGTGTGAAAAGGAGCATTTCACTGTGTCAGGGTGGGGCCCAACCAGTGAACTGAATGTAGAATGAAATTGGAAGTAGTTGACGTGGACCCATGATCCATCACCATCAATTATAACAAGAAAAAGCAAGAAAGATGCTATCCATCTCCCACGGCCACCGAGACAAGTTCAAGTTCAAGTTGCATCTATTTCCAGCACGTGACCGATGTACCGTAGAACATTTTGAACCGTCTGAAGGCAGGCTAGGCTGTTTGACCGTAAGCAAGTTTTTTCCTAAAAGTTGTCTTTAACGGTCATAGCAGCAAGACTTTTTTTTGAATGAGAATTGAATTCCATTGTCCAACTGTGTAAACTTGTGCTCGCCAGGTAGATACACAGAAGTGAAAACACTAGGTAGAGTTATGATAATGCAGAACACAAATATCCATAGCAATACCACTATGAAAATATGTTTTTCCCATCGAAGGGGACCAAGCATGATTATATATTTTTCGAAATATTGGGACCAACTTCCAAGCATGATTATATATTTTTAGAAATCAAAAGGACCCGGAAAATAGGGAGTTTATAACAAGGTTGAAGAGGGAAAGTGAGCATGAGCTTACTTGAATACTATCTGTTCTAGGTTGTTATGTCTTAGTTTGTATTGAATAAGTTCCTCCACAAATATGGGAATGAAGAGAATCTAAGCTCTCGGCACATAGTGTTAACATTGAGAGTGGGTACGGGGTGGTATAGGGTCATAGTTTGCAATTTTGGGATGACAATTCTATTTGGTTCCAGTCAATATAGCAAGTATAGCAAGTTAATTTTGTAGTTAAAGGAATTTTTGAGGGCAACAAATATGATAGAATTTGGTAGAAATTTTAGGTATGATAGTTTCACTATAATTCAAGTTCAAACTCCAAATTATTATACCCAATTTTAAACTAAACTAGAATATAAAAAATTAGTCAAAATTCTAAAAGATAGGAACTCTATCTTTTTACCAAATTCTAATAAGGAAGTTTAATGCAAAGATAAGAGGCATCCTTTTGTTTTCAAATTGAAAATTACTATGTAGATCCATCTTAAATCCAAATCTATCATGCCTTTGAACAACATATAGATTATAACTTTTAATAGATCTTCAACATTTCTCAATTTGCATTTTATTCTATATTCTTTGATCTCAATATGTATTGTAATTCACCCCATCCTTAACATACTCATGCAACAATTTTTGTTGTCATTAATTATTCTTAGTTGCCACGACATTGACATAATTTTTTGTTGTTGATATTTTTTAAATGCCACGTGTCAACTCCATGTTGAACATGGAAGGAACTACACATCTCTCTCATATTGGGTTGTAAAAGGTGCATATCCAGAGCTGCTGGGAATCGACCCCCCCCCCCCACGAATCAATCCCGAATCGCGCTCCGGAAGGAATCGGTGAGGAATCGATTCTGGAATCGCGATTCCTCATCGATTCCTCCCGGAATCGATTTTGTAATTCGCGCTTCCTTGGAGAAAAAAACGCTCCCTGGAATTTTAGGAATCGATCCGGAATCGCTCCGGAATCTACGCTTCCGGATCGATTCCTCATCGATTCCTGAGCGCTCCCGGGCAAAAAAATCGCTCCCGAAAACGCTTCCTGAGCGATTCCTTAATTTTTTTAATTTTTTTTTAATTTTTTTCAATTTTTTTTTAATTTTTTTTAATCTTTCTGGATTGGCTAGGGTTAATTTGGGCAAAGAAAGTCTATTGGACTCCATTTGGACTCATTCTATGCCCTCAGTGGTAAGCCTCTTTCCATTTTTAAGACTCTGATTTTTTTGTATTTAAGCTGAAAATCCTTGCTTGTGCATGTAGACTTTATGTTTCACATTCGAGAAAAACTTCCTTCAGAAGATATTTTCATATTCTGGAACCAAATGATATGGAAAAGTCATCATCTTTATTTCCCTGGGAATGAAAGTTTGCAGAATCTCAGTGAAGTATCAGGACATGAAAAGCCACAGCTTGGGAGTGTATGGATGGAAAGGAAGAAAAATAATCAGTGTCCATTGATATCCAAGAGAGGCAAATATATGAAATACATGAATACAGTGACGATACATCTAAATAAAATTCTTCCCATGGACTGAGACATAGAATATAAATCAATAGGTTTGGTGGTTGGCGGTGTTGCTTGGAAGCTCAGGTGACACATTAGGAGTCCTACAGTGAAGCATAAAGCTCAAATCATGTACGTTATTCATCATCTATATACATAAAGCTCCCAAGTGTTTGTTACATAATATCTTTTGCTCTAAACAAATGAATAGTTGGATGACAGTATTCTTTTGATATCTACTGAAGTGCTGGTGTTTCAAAATTTACAGTAGAAAGAGTTGTAGGTCTTTGAGTAACTGTAATACTTCTCAAGGATTACCTAACATTTGTTGTTGTTGCATGTATTTTTGCTTCCTTCTCTTTTTTGCTTCCTTTCCCAACACCATTGACATCATTATCTTCAGAATATCTTTTAAGCTCTTACTCATCACCTAGCTTCTTCCTATGAAAGAAGCCCTGGTTGCTTGTCTTCTATGTGAAAGCTTTGTCTATTATTCAACAAGCATTGAAATTGTTCACCATTTTTCATTTAATTTGAGCATTATAATGGTTTCCCCAAACATGGTACCAAAAAAAAAGTTCATTTGATGCACTGCCTAATTCATAAAATAATCCTTGGTATGAAGTGAGATTAACTTCCAATGACAATTTTGGTGGAGCCTAATGAAATGAATCCTTGATCTTACTCGCAAGATACATACATTTTCATGTATTTCATTTTCATGTTTATTTTGGTGGTTGGCCTATTTTGTAAACATTATGGCCTAGTTTGATGGCAAATATTATATGTTGAAATTTGAAGGTTGATGTTGTTGATGATTGATGATTGATGATTTGATGATGATCATTTAATGACAATGTTATAAGTTATAGCTCCTAGAACCTAGAAAACGAGATGATTAATCATTAATGTTATATCAATGTGTACTAAATGGTTATATGAATATCTAGATTCTATGTTTTGATGTTTTCTATAGCTAATTTGGCATAATACATGGTTTTTTTAATTTATATGCATCAAAATATATTAAAATATATATTATATAAAAAACGCTCCCGAAACGGAAGCTTTTGAAAATTTCGCTTTTCGCTCCCGCTCCCCGCTCCCAACAGCATTGTGCATATCAACTCAATTAATCTTAATTATGTCAACCTTTCAATGCAACTAAAGTGACCTTTAAAAGGCTTAGCTTTGTTTTTGGCTTCACTTCACTTCCTTTGTTTTTATTCCTCCTTACAAGAAAGTTAGTTGCCAATTTACAAACAAATATATCCTTGAAGGGGAGAGGCAGTGAAGGAAAGTTAGTTGCCAATTTACAAACAAATATATCCTTGAAGGGGAGAGGCAGTGACATTGGCATGCACTATCTACCTTAAAGGACCTATAAGAATCTCTTGTTATGTTTAGCTTATTGAACCCATTTTTGAACAAATAAAATAGATTGTAATTCTTTTACAATTTATAATCCTGGAATAAAAAAGTTGCAGATTTCGAAAACACGAATTGCTGTCCACAAGTTAAATCCACTATCCTTGCCAAGTCTGCAAACCTTTGAGCTGAGGGGAAATAATCTCTATCCAGAAGAGAAAAATTAGTGCTCATAACTCAAAATTGCAACTATACTTGCAAAGCAAAGCTCTGTCCATAGTATAAAAGATTGCAGCACATGTACAAACTACAAACCCTACCACCATAAAAAAAATGCAGGCATTGGAAGCCTTCAAGTTATGTTATTGAGATTGAGTCAAATGTTCCATAGTAGGCCATGGGAGTCTTCCATGTTTGCATATCTGGTGTGTTTTTCTTGACAAACTTGTTGGGCTCTAACTTTGCAGTTTTTGTGAAGTCAGCCAATCTCCAGCCTCGCCATGAAAAAAATAGCATCCTCTACTGTCCTAAATTAAATAAGTTGGGCGTTTGCACCTTGTACCAATACATATTCGGCTTGGTATGACATCAAGAAAATGTTGCCATGTTTACATTTGTAATCAGATATGAGCAAGACAAGGAATAGGATTGATGAACAACATTGAAATGTTACATCTGTTTAACATGGCCATTGTAAAAACCTGTAAAGAGATAAGATAAAGAGTCTAATATCAAATACCATCTACTTCAGTTCAAAATCTGTGACTAACAGTATGAAAAAACCAACATCCTTCTTACATTGGCACCTTTGCACGTTCTATCAATACATAAAACATCACTTGTATAAATTAAGCTTATAAGAATTGGACTTGGTATCACATCAAGAAATGGTATTGCATGTTTACAATAAGAACGAGATGAGAGCAGAGCAGAGCTGGTTAAAAGCAAGACAAGGAGGGTTGATAAATAACATTAACATTCAAATATTATATTTGAGTATTGTCAAATGTACTAATTCCTCAAATAGATAAGCCAAGGAGATTAATATTAAATGACATCTATTTCAATTCAAAATATCTGGATCAACAAACTTTATACTTGAGAGCTTTTCAACTCCAACAGGGAAAAGCCGCTGTAGGAGAAAACATTTCCCCTCTTCATATGTAGTCACTCACTACACTTTGTACTTAGAGAGCTTTTCAACTCCAACTGGGAAAAGTTGCCGTAGGAGAAAACATTTCCCCTCTTCATATGTAGTCACTCACTACAGCTTAAAGAGAACAAACACCACTGGTGTTGCAGGGCTCCAAATCTGATCTGAGGAACAGAGTAAGAAAACTGAGCAAATGATTTGGACAGCAGCTCTGAGTATCCCATACGTTTATCCAGAATCACTTGATTTCTGCATCACTGAGTCGGTAATCAAATAAAATATATTCTGTATCAACACTGTAAAGATAAGTGGATATGATGTGCTATCTCATTCACTGTACCCACAAATGACCTGCAATAGCTGAAGAGGAGGAAGAGGAAGAAGACACCATAGAGTGGTTGAAGGATTTAAGTGGTCTTAACAACGATCTGAAGGAGTGGGCAAGGGAAGAGGCAATGGATACCTTCACCTGCCCTCTTTTGGGGATGTTCCTCACAGAATGAGTAGCAGTAGTAGGCATCTCTATTAATGTTTATGAACTGAACTCAATGTATTGATTGGTGGAGGAAGAACGCTACAGAGAGTAAAGGCTTTAGAGAAAGAATGAATGGAGTGCAAACGCAGGAGTGGTTACAGAAAGGAGAGGATGGCGAGTATTTATGCTTTCCATTTCCAGATCTGAGTGTGAACCCTACAATGGAAATCCAAATTCCGCGCAGGCAGTCAAGCCAGTGTGAAAAGGAGCATTTCAGTGTGTCAGGGTGGGCCCCAACCAGTGAACTGAATGTAGACTGAAAGTGGAAGATAGTTGACGTGGACCCATGATCCATCACCATCAATTATAACAAGAAAAAGCAAAAAAGATGCTATCCTATCCATCTCCCACGGCCACCGAGACAAGTTCAAGTTCAAGTTGCATCTATTTTCAGCTACTGTAGGACAGATTAAACCGTCTGAAGGCAGGCTAGTTGACTGTAAGCAATTTTTTTCCTAAAAAGTGCCTTTTAATGGTCAAGCAGCAAGACTTTTTTTAATGAAAATTGAATTCCATTATTTTTTTTAATGAGAATTGAATTCCATTATCCAACTTTGTAAAATTGGGTTCGCCAGGTAGGTCAATGTGACTATACACAGAAGAGTTAGAGTTATGTTAATGCAACACCCAAATATCCATAGCAATACCACTGCCACCATTTTTCTGCATTGAATTGTTTGTCCTGGAAAATATGCTTTTCCTATCAAAGGGCCAAGCACGAATATTGTATCGAGTGAAACCAGGTGTTCTTGTACCGAGTGAAACGAGGTGTTCTACAATCCAATATGGGGGAGATGTTGTAATGTGTGTGGATGTAACGTACACACAAGTATGAGGGAGATGTTGTAATGTTACACGATTAAAAAAAAGAGTAAAAAGTAATAAATATATTTGTCGACCATTAATAAATTCATGTCAGCTCATAAAATAAAAAAATTAATGAAAGTATTTAAAAAAAAAATCATGTTGGCTTATAAAATAAAATATTATGAAAAGTAATTAAAATATCAATGTTCATTTATAAAATAAAAATATAAAACTTAAACCCGGATCTATCAATCAAAAGATATCAAATTTCTTGAGTTGAAATTTAAAAAAAGAAATACATCTCAAGAAATTGGATCCCTTTGGGTGCTTGATAGATATAGGTTTAAGATGGATCTATGCTAGTATATTTTTAGAAATCAAAACAACCCGGAAAAATAACAAGAGTTTATAACAAAGGCGAAGAGAGAAAGTGAGCATGAGCTTAGTTGAATACGATCTGTTCTAGGTTCTATGTCTTAATCTGGAGGGAATAAATTCCTACACAAATATGGGAATGTAGAGAGGCTAGGTTCTCGGCCTAGAGCGCCAAAGTGAGAGTCGATGGTAGGTGGCCACAACCTCCCATCTTGGGATGATAAACCCATTTGGTTCTAGTCAATATAGCAAGTTAATTATGGAGTAAAATGAATTTTTTTAATAAATAAATTTGAGGTATAATAATTTCACTATTATTTAAGTTTATATTTTTAATGATATATCTAATTTTGAATTTACTCATAGTAACAAAAACTCAATCAAAATTCTAAAAAATGAAATTTGAACTTTCTACCAAATTATAATAAGGAAGTTTGATGTAAGATTAGAGGTTCTTTAAGTAATCAATTATAGTGCAAGGGTTCAAGAGCCTTACAAGGATTGATTACACTTTTTATTTTGGAATTGGTGCAAGAGGGATTTGATCTCTTTGGGATAAAAATAGATGCAAAGTTAAGATGAATCTATGTTGGTTGTAGTAGCACCAATATAGATCCATGGTAACTCTGGATCTACCATGTACTAATAGGGATCAAATCCCTCAAGGTGCAAAACCTTTTTAGAGTACAAAGATTTAAGAAAAGCTTTGCACCTAGAGATGGGGCATGATAGATCTAGAGTTAAGAAGGATCTACAAACTATATATATCTTTCTAATTGGTTTAAATTTTAAAATACAACTATGTTGGTTGTAGTAGCACCAACATAGATCATGTTAACTCAATCTATCATGCACTAATAGGGATCAAATCACTCAAGGTGCAACACCGTTTTAGAGTACAAAGATTTAAGAAAAGGTTTGCACGTAGAGATGAGGCATGATAGATCTAGAGTTAAGAAGGATCTACAAATTATATATATGTTTCTAATTGGTTTAAATTTTAAATAGAGACGACATTGTATTTTTTTAGCTAGTATTTTTCATTGTTTTAAAGTGACATGCAATTATGTTTCTCATATATCTATTTGCATTTTATTCTATATTGTTTGATGTCAATATATAAAGTAATTCACCCCACCTTTAGCATACTAGATCCAACAATTTTTTTCTTGTTAATTATTCTTAGTTGCTATGTATCAACTCCATGTTGAGCAACCAAGGAGTTACATTTCTCCCTCAAAGTAGATCACAAAAGTGTTTTGTCTATAAGATACTTTTTACTTTCAATTACTTTATATATATATATATATATATATATAACTTTGATTATTTAAAGTGAATATGAAACATTTAATTTATGACGGACATTGAAATATATTTTTTGTTATTAATACTTTTTGAAATGTCATATGTCAACTCCATGTTGAGCACGGAAGGAATTACACATCCCCCTCATATTAGTTGTAAAAAATGCATATCGACGCAATTAATCTTACTTATGTGAACCTTTCAGTGCAACGAAAGTGACCTTTGAAATGTTTTCTTTATGGCTTCACTTAACTTCCTTTGTTCTTATTCCCCCTTACAAGAAAGTTAGTTGCCAATTCAAAAACAAATATATCCTTGAATGGGTTTGCCAATTACCTTGCCACATTGTCTACATTAGAGGACCTATGACGACCCCTTGTTTTGTTTAGCTTATTCAAAAGGTCGGTTATCTTTGTGACCAAGTCCTCAAAGGTGGAGTACGAACACAAGTGGATGAGGATGGAGGAGTGGTCAGTGTTTGTGTGGGTGGTTGTCAGTGTCCAACTTCTAGGTGTATCATAGATGACCAAAATCAAAGAGTTCTTGGTCAAGGTGGGAAACTTCCTATGTTGGTGTTGGTCAAATGTGCCCTAGATGACTTAATCTATCTTTTATCACCATCCAAGGCCATGTGAACAATCTGCTCTACATTGGTAGTCTATCACTTGAGTGCATGTGACTATGATACCATGATCAAGCTAAAGCTTGATCATACTTGGAATAGGTTAAGGAGGCTCTTAAGGGGATGGCACACTAGAGGATCCAATAGTCGTCTACCAAGTTTTGGTTGTTTCTTCACATTACGGCTTTAGATGCATGTAGAACTTTAAGGATGCTTAATTACTTTTATGCTTTGTGGGATGTGTTAGTAAGTGTGGTTTCTAAAGCTCCCTAGGGTGTCACAATGGTGTTTGTTGGTGTTGTTTCTAACATTGGATCTATGGTGGGAACTTGGGGGTTAAGCACACTAATCCCCTGAGAGACGAAACTTCAAGGTTGAGGGATACTAGCATTGGTAATTATTTTCTACATATATATGGTATTCTATTATGCCTTGAAAATTTTCTTGGATTTCTTAAATAGGGAGGGGCTTACCTCATTTGGGCCACATTGCTTTGTATTAGTTTAGCTCAATATGGATAGAGTGTAGCATTGAATAAAGGCAAGTGCAATTTAGTATAATCACATTGAAGTTTAATGCAAGGTAGTGGAGTACAAGCATACACTTTTGGAAGGCACCATAGTACACAGACAATTGGGTGTGATAATAAATGGGTGCTAGTCATTGATGTGGAGTTGACCAATGGAAAAGTAATGACATGGTCAACTTTGATCTTTCACATAGTTAACTATAATATTTCACGTAGTCAACTTTGATAAACTCCAATCTTGAAGTAATGAACCAAAACTTGTGGAGCCATGATAGAAAACCTGATAAGAGATAATTGAGTGTAATAATAAATCGGTGTAATTTTTTTGATGTGGAGCTAACTAATGGAAGGCTAAGGACTTGGCCAACTTTGATCTTTCACCTAATAAACTTTGATCAACTCTAATCTCAAAGTAATGAACCAAAACTTGAGAAACCAACATGAAAAAACCTTGTGAAAAATAATCATTAAATTGTTTAATTTAAAATTTGATTGAATGGATCGACATCAAGATAAGAAAATACTTATCAACCAAAGTGAATAAAAAATTAGCACTATCTTGAAGGTTGTGAGTTAGTTGTGATGTGTTGGCCAGTAGAACCATACAATTGTTCTAAAAATATCATACAAAGACAATTAACTCTATTTTATATATGTAACAACTTTATTTTTTGAACTTGCTCAAAATGTTGATAAGTTCATGTGTAACAAATTGAGTAGATAAATTGACATGATCACAAGAAAATACTTTTCAACCAAAGTGATATCTTGAGAGTTATAAATTAGTTGTTGTGTGTAGGACATTAAAGCCATATCATTGTTCTTTAAATATCTTACTAAGCAAGCTCTACTTTATTATTATAAACTATGCATGTGTAGTTTTTTAATCAACACAACTAACTTTAATTTAATTTGATGTTAAACTTAACACAATTAACTTTACATTTTTTATAGTCTTATATTTTTTATTATTTTGATGTTAGACTTAACTTGATTTTGGATGGTCCATGATTTGAACTTCGAATTTTCATTATTTAGAAAAAAACTACTAACAAGTATTAAACAAAAATAAATACATGGTTAATATCAAAGTTACATTAGCATATGGTAAAGTGTTAGCATTTGGGTGTTCTTTATCATAACTTAGAAGATTAGCACATACATTGCAATAACCAATGTACATCCAAAAATTAGTGCAACGTGATTGAATAATGTTTCTGACATGTATTTGAATTTTAAAATTCTTAAGTTAAAAATCAACATTGATTTTATTAAGTTGAGTGCGTTGATTAGAGGGCATCTTATGATAATTATCATTTCCATGAGAATCAAGATTTCTCATATTTAATGGAAATTATATTTTTTTATAAGAACTTTTGAGTTTCTAGGTTTTCTTTCTTCTTTCTAACATTGATTTTTGGAAAAAAAATCGCAATATATTAGATAATAGATCACATTTTGTATAGATCGTAAAGATTTTATAGGATAAAATGTCAGATTGGCATGAACAACAAAAAAATACAACATTGTCTCTAACTGACACCATCATAACCGCTTACAGGCTTGAAGCCTTGCCACTAATTACAAAAAGTTATACATTCCCTATATTACAAGAAATCAAAAAGAAAATTTGTTGACATGCGCTTTAAAGAAAAATCGTAGCCAAAGTTGAAATGAAAAGAAGGGAAGTAGCCTCCACTATCCCCCCCCCAAAAAAAAAAAGCAATAAGGTCTTCATTAAACTGGATATAATTCTGAGTCATAGATCACTTCCCCATGATCCTCCTTATCCATTATGGTCCAATAGCTCTCTACCACCTGGAGACCATCCTTAGAAAACCTGTTAACCAAGGAATTTCTCGCCTTGTAAACATGAGATGAAACAACTTCCTCAAATTGACTCCTCAACCTTTGAATCTATTCATAAATAGGAATAAGGAGAAGATTTATGTCACATACCCAAAATATGAACATTTTATGTTGTGAAAAAAACATTATGTTATAAGTTATTGTAAAGTTTTTATGATTATTGACCAAGTGGGGTCAAGGATGACTGTAATTAAATACTCTAATATTTTTATTATTAATAATTAAAAGAGGAGACAGATATCCAAAGGAGACTGTTAAAGAGTGTTCACTGACCCACTAGGAGGAATGAACTGGGGTGGAGAGCAATTGGACAAGTGGCAGCTTTTTCATTCACTTCTAGCTATTGTAGGTGGCAACTTCCCTATTTTTGTGGTCATGTTTCCTAATAAAGTGGAACAGATCAGGTGGCTCAATAATTACTGAAAAACTGACCAAAGACCTAGGCACTCTATACATCCATCGAATTGAGCAGGTGGCTCATTATTCATTATTCACTATTCAGTATTTCATTTCTTTCCTTGTGACACTCTGAGTTTTCAAGAGAAAAGGTGGGAGTGCACAAGAGATTCGATGAGGGGAAGGCTAGGGTGAATGCTAGAGTAAGACTGTAGTTGAAAGAATACTGCTTAGTGCAGCTATTATATTGTTGAAGTAGCAAGTTAAGGGTACTGCTGAATGCAAAAGTTTTCCTGCTGAGTACAGAAACCATTATTGCTAAGTTGTAGAAAGATAAGCTTGCCTCCACACAGAATCTTCGTCCTAGTGGTTCAGTGAACAGGCTCGGGGGTCCTAAGGCAAGTAACATTGACTGTCTTCAGGAAAAGGTTGGGTGGAATGGGCTCCTTTGGGTGTTTGTCCCCCTCTACACTTATCAGGTTCTACTTGCATTATTTCATTTGCTTACTGCTAACCTATTTCTGAATGATTGTGTGTAAATATATTAAATGTTTCCATTATATCTTAGATATCTGTTAGAGGTTCTAAATGATTGAATTATGAACTGATAAATTTAGTTATACAAATTGAATGAATGGATCGATGTAATAGGTTGATGAATGAAACTCTTCACTGTATTTTTCCACTCGCATTTAAGCGATGTACTCTAGTACATGAAGTTTTGCTTAAGTGGGAAAATTTAAATGATCTTAGATAGACAGTTTGAAAATGCATTCGAATTACCTTCAGATTTATCTTTATAAAGTATTTGATAAAATATAATGTCTTAGATGAATGTATATTGTTCAAATCTCTAGAATATATCATTGTCTCTCTAATTATTCTAAAAAGCTTTGATAAATAATAGGATAGCAATAGTGAAAACCTAGTTGAAACCTTACATTCTTTCATCATAGATTTGTACACATAAATTAATTTAATTAAACCAAGATTCTACTATTTTTTAGACTATTAAGTTATACAATAACTAATTCATCCATATCGTACAAATATGTAAAAGAAGCAGTATACATTCTCTATCAAACTATTCAGAACAAATATAAATTAAACTAGTAAAATGTACATAGTCCAAGTCTTCTGCTAGAGGCACGATATTTTACTATCTCTGGTACAGCCTAGATGAACCACATAAGTGTCGCATTTTATAATCTAGGTATAGCATAAACAATAAACAGAGTTCCAAATCAAACACTTCCGCAGCTAATACATTTCGATGGATCTTTAATACTGTCGAGATGCCTTCTAACTCCATAATTAAACTGCATTACAAGTTTAAAAGAACAGTTAGGGTTTAACCCTGTACCAGTTTTCAGTCTTTAAATAAAATCATTGGGATAGGATCGAAACCTTATAGATTTCACAAGTTACAAAATCAATAAACATTAACCTCGTAACGAGATACTAATTCAAACAAAGTATTCATCATTAGCGCGGTGTCACATTACAGTAACCTTGTAAATATTTATCAAGGGTAATTATAAAATAAACACATCATTAGACAGAGCATGAGGTCACCCATTTAGGGTATCGTTACCATAGAAAACAACGACATCAAAGGAATTCATTCAATGGGCATGGGTTCGAGTGTCTTAAATGAGCTCGCCCAGCCATCATTTAATTATAAAATAATTTATAGACAGAGTTTAGGGTTCGGTAAGAAACCAACTTTAAACTAATAAGTATTTAAAATAAAACATCTAATTTACAAGTTGCGAGCTACAGGGCTCTGTCCCTTATTTTACTCTTAACACCGAGCTCATAAGCTTTGGGGCAGTTTGCCCAGACTTTCCAATGCATACAAATAATTTATGAAACCATACAAATCGGATTATTACACAGTAACCATTTAGAAACGAAGCCAACAACCTAAAACACAAAGTTACTTTAGGGGCTTGCCCAAAATCAAAACCCAAGTACTAATTCATCTATTTATAACTTATACACAGAATATATTTCATTTTAGTCCAAAGTCGTAGCTCAAAGGCATCATAATCAACCATTTCAAGTCTGTACAACACGGCCACATAACTAAATAGAAATGCCATTAATATAAATTCAAGAGAAGCGTTGAGAATCCAATGAGAGCCAAAGGCTTAAGGGTTCAACCCCTTTAGTTTACAAAATGCCATACGACTTACAAGATGTAAAAGAAAACAATAAAAACCAAATACAAGTGGTAACCTCTTCTTGGCAAAGGTTACAGACTGGCATCCTTGCCCTATCATCACCATTCACATCAAGAGTTACGACTCAGGATATCCAGAGAAACGCCGAGGATTACTAGGGCGTTTTACGAAACCACGAAGGAATGGTTTCCCAGGTGATAGCCACAAGCCCAGCTGAGAGGCTTCCCTATCACTCAACATTTAACGTCAACAAGTAGAACAGGGTTAGCAATGATATAAAAGAATTGATAAAAACAAACAAACTATACCTCGTTGTAAGTTGATGGCTTACCTATGGCAAGTGTCATTCAGCTGAGCTTCTAACTGTAACGAAGAAATCCACCATCCAAACCCTGGAGCATCGTGTGAAGCTTTCAAACCCTAAGCAGTTAGGAGCCTATCGGCCACCCCTACCACCAGCAATGTCGAGTGAATGAATGGAGTTGTGTTTTGATCGAGGCCATTCAATGCATGGCTAAGGTTTTGGGCCAAAACCCTATGCCATTCATGTGGGCTTTCCAACGTGTAATCCACTATCATTTAAATCTTTTAATCACGCCAATAGTCAAGACCTGTAATGATTTTTTCAAAATTGAATTCCATCATTTAAGTTCTACGTTAAACCATTGGATAATTCGCATTTTGGCATATCATTAAATGGGATCATTACAACCGTTCACGTGGACTAATTTCAAATAAAAATGCATTTGTATATAGTATTCAGACTTGTCAAGTTTCCAAACGAGGAGCAATAACATTATAATGCTAAATGTTTAATACATATATAAGTTGGCGCTATGCTAAAATCCTTGCACCATAAATATCTTGGCATATAGTTAGAAATACATTATGAAAACCATAAAGGAACTATGTATTAGAACATGGTATTATTACACATAAATGAATAGCATAGTATCAATTATTACACTTTTGAAATTATAAATGGAATAGTGATACTTCAGAGCATAATGTAAACAAACTCAATTGTTGCAACAATGGCTAGGGTGTGTATCCTAGACCCCAAACGTTAATTGTGTGCATGGCAGGATGTTGAAAACCAGCCTAAGTGCAATATCAACCAAATGGCGATTTCTACATTAAACTTCGATCATCAAAACCTTGAAGGTCTGGTATCAAATCTCTTACCTGCGATCTGTACAGTAATAGTAAGTGTTAGTTATATAATAGATAAGTAAGCCTCGGGGTACCCATAGGACCTCTTCATCAAAAAGGAAAACAAATAGTTAATATCCATAATCAAAATTATATTATAGCAAGAGATAAAATAAGTGTCGACGTATACTTTGAATAAGTAACCATAAAATACTCGTACAACTAAGTTAATACGTAAGTATTTCAATAAAATGTTACAGCATTGTATTCATACAAAGAATGACAGATACATAGTGTCGTTACAGCTCATTACATAATTAGTGATCAAATAAATAGCACAATTATCCAGACAAATGCATGTATTTGAATTGAATACGTCACAAGTGAAATAGTTACAACATCATGTCGTTACGACATTTTTAAAACAACTCATGACTATTTGTGACATCTTCCTTAACATACAACTGATATGTTATTAAAAGGGATTAAATTGTCAGTAAATACTTCCGCAATATTAAATATTAGCATTTATTACCATACAGAAAAAATTTTAAATTTTTGTCAATTTTTGGGATGTTACAATTTATGGGAGGTCTATTCTCCTTAAGCCAGTCTATGACCAGCTTAGAATCCCCAAAGACCTTAAGGGACTGCACTCCTTTCTGGATAGCCATGATCATAGATAACTTAGTTGCCAATAGTTCCGCTCGATTATTGGAGCTGGGGCCTAAGCCTGTAGAGAATTGAAACTAGACTTGATCATTGAGATACACAATACCTCCTACTCCTTCAGGGGGAGGAGTTCCTTGAGAAGCACCATCAAAGAATGACCAAGGCTGAGTTTTATCAATAACTTCAACCTCAATCACCTTAGATCTGGATGGAATTTCCAATTGAGGGAAGTGATTCAAAATAGCTAACCCCTTGTCAGCTAAAACAACAAGATGCATAAGAATATCCTCAAAGACCGCCAAATTCCTGGAAATCCAAACCCCACAAATGAAAAGAACAGGAAGGGAAAGGTGCCCCTCAAAAGAATTTTTTTTGGTCCAAAGAGAAAGAGCCTCATCAAGGGAGGCCCCGTACTAGTGAAAGGGAATCATGCATACCAGAGAGGCATGCACCCACATACTAGAAAGAAAAGAGCATGAAATGAAGAGATGTTGAACACTATCATTAACTACATGACACAATGGGAATCTGCTAGTCCCTTGCCAAATTTTCCTCAACAATAGGCCCCAAACTAGAATTTTTGAGACAATACAAGCCATGAGAAAAAATTTCACTTCAGAGGGCAATTGAAATTCCATATTTGCTTGTGCCACCAGCTAGTCTCAAGAAACTCCTCTTCTTCTCTTATAACCATATAGCTAAGCTTTGGGGAGTAAAAACCCCAGGAGGGATTTCTTTCCCACACCAAAGAATCTTCAAAATCCTTTAATCTGTCCTGACTGATCTTGAGAGCCTGGGTATACCTCTCCCAAGCCAACCTGTATCCATGTTCCTCTAACCCCAAATCACCAGTCGATAGCCAATGTTGAACGAAAACATTGGGATTCGTCATATCACTTATATGGGACAAGGTGATGAGTCCCTGATCTCTTAAACCATCCACCATGGCTAGAGGAATTCTATGGGCACGATCACTGCCAGGCCATGGATCTTGACCGAGCCTTACTTTTCATCCATTACCAATTTTCCAAACAAGCTAGTCTCCAATGACATCAAACGCATTAAGCAGAGCCTTCCACATATTTGAAATGTTCCTGCAATATTTCTCTTCAACCTTGAACCATTCTTCCACTGAAAGGGGAGCAATGTATTTATAGTATACCACTTTGACCCATAGCCCTTCTCCCTTGAGAATTCTACATAGCCCCTTAGCAATTAGTGCCTTGTAAAATCTTTTAGGATCCTTGAAATCCCATCCTCTCAACTCCTTAGGTCTAGCAAGAAGATTCCAAGCACACCAATGAATAAAAGATCTTCCTTATTCCCTCTCCAAAGGAAATTATAGCAAAGCTTTATGATATGCTCCATAGTACCTAGAGGTAAAATATGCTCCATTGTACCTACATGTAAAGAGGCCATAGAAACCCAATAGACTAGGACTACTTCCAAAATGGATTTGACCAATACCATTCTACCCCCTCTGTTGAGCCACTTATTACACCATAGATGCAATCTTTTTTCCGCCTTCTCTATGAGCTAGTCCCAATCTTTCTTCTGATATTGATTTGACTTGATGATGAAACCTAGGTATCTCAAACCAACTTCTATGTCCACCACTAGGAAGGATAACTGAGTACAATTCCAATCCAAATGCTCCTGCTCAATATTCATGAAAGATAAGGAAGATTTTCTAATGTTGTAAACCATGCATGTTGCAACACCAAATAGATTGAGTAAATTTTGAAGCACAATCAATTCTCGCTTGGATCCATTGGAAAAGAGGAGAATATCATCAACAAAGAACAAATAAGTAATATGGAGATAACCATCAGCTGATAAACATTTAAGTGCCCCCCTATGCTTTTCCTAGAGGATAATTCTACTTAGTCCTTCAACCACCAAAATGAAGAGTAACGGTGCTAGAGGGAAACCTTACCTTAGCCCCCTTCCTGGTATGAAGAAAGTAGAGGCGGAGCCATTAACGAGAACATCAAAAGAAACATAAGTATCATAGGACATTACCTAATTCACAAACTATAAATCGAAACCAACTTGGAGAAACACCAACCGCAAAAATAACCAATTCACTCTGCCATAAGCCTTTGAAATATCCACTTTAACAATCATTGCAAGAGAATGCTTAAGCTTCAGTATATGTAAAATCTCCTAAGATATGTCGATTGCATCATGGATTTGCTTAACATTGATATCCTTAGATTGCATCATGGATATCCTTCTAACATTGGTGACATAATTCATAAAACATTTCCTTCTAACATTGGATGACATAATTCATAAGTATTTCCTTTTAACATTAATGCCATAGTTTACACTTAATCATAAACTTTAATTACAATAATTTTCATTATATAATATCTAATGAAAAGGCATACTCTTGGCCCCTTATACCATGCTGACCAACGAAGAGAAGTTGATGTTGCATTTATTTCCGGCATGTGAGCATTGTATATTGTACTACGTATTGAACCATACTAGGTAGGTTGATTGAACGTATAAAATTTTAAAAATAAATATCAGCTAGACTTTTTTTAAGAATTGAATTGACTTCAAAAAATTTTTATTTTTTTTTCTTCTTCTTTTTTTGTTTTTTACGAGACGAGGGAATCTCTCCAAACCGCTCAGTGAGCGTTGTCACTGGGCCACCTGGATACCAAACCCGTGTGCCGGGATCAACCTTCGGAAAGTACAGAATCTCAAAGATGGGTACAGTGACCACCGTAACGTGACTTCAAAATATCTTACTATGTAATCTTGTGGTTAGGCCATGGTAAAGGAGACAAGACGAGGTAAACTAGATATTGATAAAGTGATACACATCTATCCATAGTAATACCACCATCGCCATTTGTCAGCATTGAATTATGGATACATATTTTTTCTAAATGAGAATAGAGAGAACATATGAATTTAAATTTATTTTAAATACATGTTATAAAATGTGAGAAGGATTAAATTTATTGAGGTACATTTTTTTTAAAACATAAAACTTGAGAAGTTTGTATCTTAAGGAATTTGATACCTCGGGTATTTTATAAATCACGGGTTAAGATGAATTTATGATGATTTATTATATTATTATGTTCCTTCATTTTTATTTCATTAATTTTTCATTTTTGATAAAATCATTTTTTTTATTTAATTTATTAAGTTACAATGATGTCTTATGACACATTCATGTAGATGCATCTAAATACTCTCCATACAATGCCCTAGACATACAAATTCATTGTTACAAATAATAAAGAGAAACAACAACAAAAAGTAACAATAAAATTCCAGCCTTACTATTATTACTTTATTTTTAGTTTTGCAGAACATTATATTGGGGCAACATATGGGATGGACGTTAATTGTACTTAGTTTGCCAAATTTAATATTTTTTTAACACAAATAGTTAAATGAAAACAACAATACAATATCATTACAAAATTCCCTTTGTAGGTTCATGGCCTTCAATTGCCTAAACCATAAATATTCAAGCCACCCACTTGTCCAACCTCTCACAGATTTGCTCCTTTAGCTCCATCTGACAGCTCAAATGTTCCATTATTTGTTCATTGTATTTTATATTAATTATTTTTTTTAGCTCACATGCATTACATACATGACACATCCCATGCCATGGACTCTAAAAAAGGTCTCCTTGTGCAACAAAAATGGCGAAGAAGGAAACTAAACGTGACCTTCCTTCAACATGATTTATTCTATAGGTTGTATGTCTTAGTTTCCATAGAATGAATTCAAAGAATCAAACTAATTTGGACAATGAGAAAAGGATTTCTAACCACACAGACTTGAGAGTGGGTGGTGTATAGTAGCACTATTGAATCTCCCTATAATTATTTTATTTCATCTTGGCTAATAGAATAAGCTAATTTTGCAGTAAAAGGATCTTCTTTTAGGTCACAAATATGATAAGTTTCTGGTAGAGAATTTAGGGATGATTGTAATTCCACCACGATCCAATATTTGTTCATGGTGGAACAATGCTTCTAGCATTTTTCCCAATTTTGATTAATCTATATTCTCGAGAATTTAATCAAAGTTCTAGATCCATGGGAACTTTGACTTCCTAAATGACTGGATTTTGACAAATGGAGGGAAGTTTGCTACAAGATTAGATGACAAAAGGGATTGAGAGTGATCAGACATATTTATTACACCTCTTGTTTTCTAATTTAAAATTAATATTAATCTTTATTACCTCGACAGTTTACTCCACGAAAATTGAAATTTGAAGGAATTTGGCAGTTTCTTTATGGTTTCACTTTGCTTCCTTTGTTTTTGTTCCTCCTACAAGGAAGTTAGTTTCCAATTCGCAAGCAAATCTATTCTTGAGGGGGAGAGGCAGCATGCTTGGTACACACTATCAATGTTAGAGGCTCTATGAGGATCTTTTGGTGTGTTTAGCTTCTTGAACCTATTTGTGGTCCTTCTTGTCTTCAAAAGGTTGATCATCTTTATGACCTGAGTCCTCTAAAGGTGGAGTGCAAATACAAGTAGATGAAGATGGAGGAGTGGTATTGTGGGAAAAATAACACAAAGGTGTGTAGCTCTTCCCACTTTGGGGGTGAAACCCTTGGAGGTTGTTAACAAGGCCCATTATTGTGTTACTAAAGCAAATGTAATGACTCCAAATTGATCGTGCAAGCTCTTGTTAGTGAACAAAGCAAAATGAAAACAAATAACATGAAATAAAACAAAGAAAGAGTGAAGATGTGCAAACCAAAACAACAATAAGATGCTAGAACCAATTTAGATTTCCCAATGGTTAAGCTTCAAGGGAAGCCAACAATCTCCCTTAGGGAGGTCCTTTTTGTCCACACTAAATGATATATAGCTTGAAGAACAAATGAGAGAAACACTTTCGCCTTGGAGGAAGGTGGCAAGGGAGCTTGAGGAATGCCAATCGGTGAAGGAAGAGGTGGAAGAAGTCCCGACACAATTCCAGTAGCATAACCTTGCTCTATTTTTCTCTACTTAGATGCATGCCTGTGACTTTTTTTTATAGGCCAAGAGGTGGCGAAGAAACATCTAGATCCAAGTGTGAACCCCATCACCTCATGAACTAACTCCAAAGTACACACAGGGGGCTATTCAATACTTGAAGAGATAAATTCAAATTTTTGTTGGTGAGGGAGATTTCATGAGCCTTCAATGTGCAACTAGTGGTTGAGATCCCGTCGTTTTTTAAAGTACTGTGGATATGAAAGGATAATTCATGCTAGTCTAGCGTAGACACATAACTGATAACATGTGTTGTAGCGCGATCTAACATGGATTACCTGTGTGGCCTATTCTTTTGATTGTTTTTTGGCATTTTTTGATCCATGCTGCTTTCTGGATCTGATGAGGATGTCTTCAATGAGCTACATGCTAAAAATTGATGATGCCTTACTATAAGATTAGCTAAAATGTCGCATGTGTGTGAAATTTGAGTGTTAACAAGTGGTTAGTGTTTATGTAGATGATTGTTATGTAATCAACTTCTAGTTGTGTCATTGATGACCAAAATCACATAGTTGTTGGTTAAAGTGAGAGACTAAGTATAAGCACATGAAGGTTTATTATAAGTTTTTGGAAGGCATAATAATGCAAAGACAATTGGATGTGATAGTAAATAGGTGTGAGTTGTTGATGTGGAGTTGACCAATGGAAGTGTAATGACTTGCTCAACTTTGATCTTTCACCTAGTGAGCTTTGATAAACTCAAAACTTGAAATTTTGGAGCAAAACTTGTAGAGACAATGAGGAATACTTGGTTAGGGATAATCATAAGAAATTTGTCTTTGATCATCCGTTCTATATATGTGTATGTGTGTAACGACTTTGTCTTCTTAAACTTGATTAGAGTGTTTATTAGTGTGTTGCTAAGTTCACATGTGACAAATTGATTAAATAAGTCAACATCATGATAAGAAAATATTTTGAGCCAAAATGATGTAGAGACTAACGTTAGCATTAAAGTTGTAAGTTACTTGTAGCTTGATGGCCATTAGAGCCATACAATTGTTCTTTAAATGACATTCAAGCGAACCTCTAGTTGCTTATAAATCAACATACATTTGTAGTCAAGATTTTAACCTAAGTGGGGTGGATTAAAATCTCCCTCTCAGCCAGTTGGGCTACTCCCTATTGACAAACATAAGTAAATCTTGTTAACATTGAAGTCACAAATAGCCAATTTAGCACGTGGTGTACAGAGTTAGCACTTGGGTGTCATATATTAGAATATTAACACACACATTGCAATAACCAATGCACATCTTAAAAAAAAGTGTTTTATGCTTTAATAGTGTTTTTTACTTAACCTTGAGTCACAGGGTCTTCACTCAATGGAACGATGCTATAACGTTTGTGTTCATGATATATTAAAGAATACACCTAATTTCACTAGATATTGATAAATAACTACCAAAATCCTTTTCTTGAGCCCCTTCCCAATACATATTTCCAATTTCCAATACTCTATTTTTACAAGATATTCCCTTTTTTACTAAATACGCTTTTTATACCCATCTAATACCCTACTCCACACTCCCCCAATACCCTACTCCACGCCCCCCCAATACCTACAATATATTGATCTTATTTTTTACAATTAAAAAACCCCCCTTTATGAATGAACATCATAAGATATTGGTCAACAAAATGAATCCCCTGTGCCTTGAGTCTTAAAATTCTTATGTAGTATCAACAATTAAGTTGAAAGTATTGATCAAAATGCATAATATGATAATTTTCTTAAAATAATACATACATTACCCCTCTTTAAATTTTATCCTATAAATTTTTTTAAAATGAAACACATATTCTTAACCAAATTTTCTTACCTTAACATCCACTACAAATTATATTATATACTTTACATGGCATATCTCATAATTTTTTTTAAAGTGTTACATATTTCCAATAGTCCAACAACCATAAATAAGACAATAATGTCAATGATTTATCATAGTTAATGATTTCTCATAGTGTGACACCTTAACATCCACTACAAATTATGTTATGTACTTTACATTGCATATCTCATAAAAAGGTTTCCCAAGTGTAACATATTTCCACTAGGCCAAAAACCATAAATAAGAAAATAATGTTAATGATGGAACAATAATGCTACAACTTTAAGTAGTGATTCCGAAAAGGGTAAGGGTCAATGATCAACTAAGTCCTTGATGGGAGGATCCATACTAAAGAGGAGATAAATGTAGTGTTTGTGGGGAATTTTAGCATGTGATTGTGTAAGGCCCAAGGGAAGTGACTTGAATAATAACAATAGGGTGCAAGTGGAAGATGGTTGGCATGGCATGCACCGGACCCATTGCCTTCCATTATGGCAGCAAGTCATCATTTATGAAAAAGAAACAAATATTATATCCCAATCAATGTACAACGATGGCAAGTTGCATTGATTTCCATCACGTGATTAATGTACTTCCCACCGAGTAACCGTGATTTGGTAGGAAAGTGTCTCCGTTTGATTAGAATTTTGCAAAAAATGATAGTTTATTATTACCATTTTTTTTAAAGGATGCTAAATACATGCATATGCTTTTCCAAAAGCATAGCATAGTGGATGGTGACCCTACTTTGATGCAATGCCTTCATTATGTATACTTATCCTCAGTTATAGGCCATCAACATATTATGCAAAATAGGGGATAGAGTGGTAATGCACTAAAACTAAGTGAAAGTTTTAATACTTTCGATGTTAAGTCATTGCACCAAGGTGTGTGAGACCTGCCACATCTATAACACAGGTTAACTAAAAAAATATTAATATAAGCAAATATATAATGTAGATTCTGAATTAAAATTAAAAAATATATGTATTAAATTAGACAAGCATAAATACAATTACCGTTAATTAGGTCTAGCTTGAATGGTTGTGGGATTGAGTGTTATCCTCCCCACCCATGTTTTACTTGTTATTGGCATGGCCTTATGCTTTGAAGAATCTAGGGTTCACCCTAGGTACCATCCTCAAAATGAGGAAAAGTTCCAAGGAAGTTTGCCCTAGGAAATTAAAAAAAAAAATACAATTATGAAATAGATCCATATTAAATTGTATAGCCCAATTTTTGAAGTCAATGAATTTGTACATAGAATATAAAGTAATTAGATATATCTACACCCATATGTCCTATAGAATAATAATTAGGTACATCCATAGCCATATGATAATTCTATAAAAAGTGACCTTAGTGTAAATGAAAAATTAACAAATTAAAAAATGTCAAGATCACTATAATGAAATAAAGCAACATAGATCCATCTTAACTCTAGATATATCAAATGCTAAGAGAGATCAATTCCCTTGAGGTGTAAACCTTTTTTAGAGTACAAAATTTGAGGAAAGGTTTGCATTTTAATGGATTTGATCCCTTTCGGCACTTAGTATATCCAAAGTTAAAATGGATCTATGCTAGTGGTAGAAATTTGTCGAAAGTGAAACTTACTTAGTTAGGGGGTAAACTCTCATTGATAAACATACCTACTTTGACAATAGCCCCATGGGAAAGTATTATCAAGCTACTATTCGTTGATTCAAAATAAAGTAAACAATGTGAGCAAGTAATGCCAAGTTAATATTCATTGTTTCAAAATACATTACTAAATGCAAAGTGAAAAAATTGTTAGAGTTTTATAATAGCAGCATAATTTCAATTATTTGCAGCGGAAACAAATAAAGATCATTGAAAGAATAACCATGCACAAAAACAAGAAGACACAAAGATTTTATCCGGGGAAAACCCAAACTCGGGACAAACATAGCCAACCTTTCTTATTTAGAGATTCGAGAAACAAGTACATCAAATATAAGAAGAAGATAAACCCAAAGATATTAAACTTAGAAAATAGCCTTCTTCTGCTGTTGCATAATTCTCTTCCTCAGCTGCACACTTGTCTTGGAAAGAAGATCAAATTCCTCGATGTGCAAATGAGATAGGAATCCTTCTTATTTATACCTTCATTTTCTATTTCCATGCTTTCTAGGGATTTCTAGAACTTTCCGGGGGGGGTTTCCTTTCTAGAACTTTTTGGGGGTTTCCTTTCTAGAAATTTATGAGGGTTTCCTTTTTAGAACTTTCCGGGGGGTTCATGGTCGTTCTTAATTGATGGAGTCGACTTTGTCATGAGAATACCTCACGACGCTACAATACCAACACTCCCTCTTAGCTAGGGATGTATCATCATGCTGGAACACATATGGATATCATCTGAGCATCACGACTTATCTTGAACATCTCTTCATAATAAGAAAGGTCATCTCACATCTTTCATGTGGCTACAACCAACATGACGTTCTCTATGAGCTACAACCCGTGAGTCTCCTAACCACATGGGCTACAACCCAAGGGTTGTTGGGTACCAACCCAGTGACACCAACACAACTCAGTCCATCGAGAAGTGTCATGCTTCAACTCAGTCCATCGAGGAGCACAATAGATCGACTCAACTCAGTCCATCAAGGAGGATCATAGAAATACCAACTCCCTGTCTCTCCCTCTCAATAAGAGTCATGTCATTCTCCTTGTCTCAGGGAGAACACTCCCTCTCAATGAGGGAGGTATTCTTCTTGCTCTTTCTTCCCGAACACATCTTGGGTTCCCTCAAAGTATTCATGCCATGACTTGAATTCAACAAATAATCTCAAGGAAAGGTTGATCACAAGCTTGCTTCAGGTTAGTGGTTTTGACCTCTCTTAGCCAAGTCTCATGGCTAAATACTTGCACTTGCATGAGTGAGCATCAAGGGACTAATATCCCCACCTCGTCCACAGGGTGTTCGAGAGAAGGCGTTTCCTTTCTTAGAGCATTCTTAGGGAATAACCTCTCCACCCCGTCACAGGATGTCCGAGAGAAGACACTGCCTCGTTTTGAGTCATCTCAGGGACTAATCTCTCGATCTCTACAGAAGGTTTTCGAGAGAAGGCACTGTCCCACTTGACCCACCCCTAGCCAAGTCTCATGGCCAACACCGGGGAAATGCTCGATGCTCAACCTCTAGGAGGATAGTGTGTGCAAAAGAGGACTAATCTTCCCACCCCATCATAGGATGTATGGAAGAAGGCATTGTCCTATTATGATCTATTCACCCGTAGACAAGTCACATGGCTAATACTGAGGGAAGGCTCGATGCATCAACACTACTCATCATGCAAGAGCCAATCTCCCCACCCTGTCACAGGGTTTCCGGGAGAAGATACAACCATGACTCCAGACCATTCACCCCTATCCAAGTCTCATGGATAAAACTGGGGGAATGTCTTCTCGATGTTATACCTTCATCATCAACAACCTGTGTTGTAGCTACTCCCTTGGTGTTGGAGCACCCTTCTCCATTTTCACCTGAGTATCATGCTCCCTCTGCATCTGGACACTCATCTCCCTCTGCAACCGAGTATCCTGCATTGAAACAACCTGCTACCTTGGAACCTAAAGCTAGCTTCCTCTGCTAATGAGTTTCTTTGCTCCTTCATCAAGCACAAAAATTTGCAAACATGGGACATCTTCCCATTTATCTTAAGGCTCTATGATTGCTCCCTTTGTCTTGGAAGCATTACTTCCTGCCTCATATGTATCTTCCAAGTCATGACACTTTACCTGACTCAATGATATCATCTTATTTAACATAAAAAATTTGAATCAATTCTTTTGGGATCCCATACAAGGGAAAATGGCCCAATTACAATAAAAAATCAAAATAAATATTTTGTTGTCATCTCATTAGGTTTTTCCTTTTTCGGTGGAGGTTCCTCATCAACGTGAGCTATTGATGCATGTTGCTTCCCTCTCTTTCTTTAAGGACAATCTACGACATAGTGACCAAACTTGTCACACCTGTAACATTGGATGTGTGAAAGATCCTTCTTCTTCTTTGGTTCCTGATATGAAGTTGGGGCCGATCTTCCAAAAAAATTCCCCTTTCCTTTCTTTCCTTGATTTTCTACATCATACAGTTGCGGAAAATTGTTTCTAGCTGCAAGTCTAAACTACTCCTAAATGCAATTTGCCCATAACCGGTTAAACTTGGGCAATTTGGATCGCCCACTAATGCTCTAAATGAATGGTTCCCAAGAATGGGGAAGACCATTGAGGGTCATCATGACAAGTTCTATGTCTGCAACTATCTCTTTAATGGTGCCCAACTTATCATTTAGTTCAAAAATATTCATGAAGTAAGATGCAACTGAATATGCTCTGGTCATCTTGACATTTGAGAGTTTTTTTCTTAAGGAAAGTGCTCCATTGACTTTGTTGTTCTCAAATAGATTATTCAAGACATCAAACATTCATTTGGATGTCTTCTTCTAGGAGATCTGAGGTATCAAGTGATCTTTGACAGAATCTATTATAATCCTTCTTTCCTTAGCATCATTCTTCTTCCATGATGACTTCTTTGCTTCTACTTCTGGTTCTGGTACTCCTTCTTCCACAAATTTTAGAAGATCATTCTCTTCTAAGATGATGAGTACCCTAGACTTCCATGAATTTAAGTTGGAAGCCCCATTAAGTCTATCTTCAACTTTAACAGTGTTCATCTTGACTGTACGCTGGAGGCTGAAACTTGATCCAGAAACCCTAACAGGAGAGGATCAACATTTGAAACTTGTTGAAATTGAAATCTGACTTCACCAATAGGTGCGCCCTGCCAAGGTGAACTCCATAACTCCAAGAATTAAACCAATGTGTGGAGAGAAAGGGCTAAAATAGGAAGCCCTAGTTTTTTACAATGGCTTCTTTTAGCACTGCTCTGATTCCATGTTAGAGTTTTATAATAGTATTATAATTTCAATTATTTGCAGCGGAAACAATTAAAGATCACTGAAAGAATAACCATGCATAGAAACAAGGAGACACAAAGATTTTATCCTAGGAAAACCCAAACTCGGGAAAAATCCAACCAGTCGTTCTGATTCAAATATTCAAGATAAAAGTACATAAGATATAAGAAGAATATAAACCCATAAAATAGTCTTCTTATGTTGTTGCATACTTCTCTCCCTTAGTTGCACACTTGTCTTGGAAAGTAGAGCAAATTGCTTGATGTGCAAATGAAATAGGAACCCTTCTTAGTTATACCTTCATTTTCTATTTCCATGCTTTCTAGGGCTTTCTAGAACTTTATGGGGGGTTTCCTTTCTAGAACTTTCCAAGGTTCATGGTCGTTCTTTAATTGATGGAGCCAACTTTGTCATGAGGATACCTCACGACGCTACAACACCAACAAAAAAAATCCTCTATTAATGGCTCACTTACAATACCAATTTCACGGGTTGAAGAAATAATTATTTCTTTTAATAATATTGATTAATTATATCATATGAAGCTGATTTATATCCGTATTGGGGTTTAGTTTTGCATCAAAAGACATGTAAATGCATGACTTCCATATCCACTGAATGTTTCTATGGAACCAATTGTCCACCATGCAAATTTCTTACATTCAATGTTTGTGTATGTGTCTTGAGAACCAAGGATTCAAATCGAAATCATCACCACATCCAAGTTTTGTGTCAACAACAAGAAATTGCAATGAATAGCCATCCAACACACTATTTCTATTGCACATGAATAGCCATCCAGCACACTATTTCTATTACTTCTTTGTATAAAAATTCCGTTAGTATACTATTTCTATTGCACATGAATAGCCATCCAACACACTATTTCTATTACTTCTTTGTATAAAAATTCCGCAAATTTTAGGTCTTTCTGTTTGGTATATGGGTAGACAAAAATACAGACCTTATATGTGAGTCTGAAAAGAAGTAGAAAGATCTTGCATTGCAATGAGTTTGTGAAAGCATTGCAACGAGTTTGCAGAAGAGGTAACAAAAGCTTGCAAAAATATATATAATTGATTGACTTTCACTTTTTAAAGCTTGCAAAAATATTGATAATTGATTGACTTTCACTTTTTATTTCGCGTCTATCCTTGTTGGTTAGTTTTAGAATAATTACAAAGTGGTTTTCACACTTCATTTTCCACTAAAAAATATCCATTCCCAAAGTTCATTGTTTAATCAAATAAAGGTCAAGAGATTCTTCTTTCTTATCACTGATGTGTTCCAAACCCCACATTTGTATAAATTTATTTGCTTGAAAATGTAATTAAAATACTCAGAGAGTTAGAGCCTGCTACAATACTATTACTTACACTAAAAACACTCAAATATCTTGTCTCGGTCAACACAATTTAAAGCTTCGGACAATTTTGCATAGAGAAATCTATTTAAATGTGTTATATATTATGAATGAGCAATAAACTCTGACACTAAAATAATTGAGTTATATAACATCTAATCCAAAGATTGATTCTCAATCATTTCTACTCGAAAATCCCCAACTCCACTCCACTAAATCTGCAGGAGAAATATATATTTGAGATATTTACAATTGAAATGATATATTTAAGACACTAAGTTCCATAAATCTCCATATATCCCCAAATCCACTCCATTAATTCTGTAATGAGAAATATATATTTGAGATATTTACAATTGAAATGATATATTTAAGACACTAAGTTCCATAATTCTCCATATACAAAAAAACTTATAAGCTTGCTTTCCAAAATAATTGGGAAAACAAAATTGTTATTATGTACACCTTAGGTTTTGAGAAGAATAATGAATCTCTATAGTAAAGTAAGATGTGTATGATACTAAGAAATAATAAATATAATATTCACTTTTACATTGTAAAAATAAATGCAATTAATCTCATATTTAACAGATTATATCCAAAAATGAAGAGAAGCTCTAACTAATATTAACAAAGGAAAATAGGTATGGGGTGACAAGTGTGGAGGTGTCCTGTTGGATATTGAAGGGAAGGAAATATGGAAGTAACCTTTGCTTGGGGAATGGGCTTGACAAGAAATAACCAAGTAGAATAGTATGCTCTATACATGGGGATGGAGATAATCACCTCCTTTAAGATATAAAAAGTATTAATCCTAATAGATTTTCTTCTTCCTATCAAGCAAGTAAGAAAAATAATATATAAGGAAGGAACCATTAATGGTAGAATTAGAGTCCATAAGAGAATTGTTGAAGGCCTCAAGTAAGTCAAGGAGGCCAACCTTCTTCATATCAAAATGCACAATAACTCAATTGTTGATAGGCTTGCCAACGAAGCGATAACTTTGGACATAAGGGTTTGTATCAAAAAAGGGGGTGAACCATTTCGTTGGTGGTTCCCCTAAGGATATTAAGTTGATAATCTCTATGCAGGTCACCTCATTCAATAACTCAATGGCCATTGACAATAAGGGCATGTTTTACAATTGGCACACACTCTCTCTCTCAATGGTACGAGTGTATGCTTGAATTTGTTTCCAAGTAAGGGAGTCCCTCCCCCCCACAAATCCCTCTTTTTCCCTGCTCCATTGCTAGTTGTTTCTTCCTATATGGAGCTTCATTCGCATTCATGTAATCCCGGTGATATATCTCTGCTAAGAGGTATCCATGACACAGGAACCTATGGTAAATTCCATGCATCTGCATTAGATGGAAAGCATTGGAAAAGTTCCATTTAGGGTATGTGGTTGTCTTTGAAAGGTAGGGGATGTATTTGTCTTCCATTGGGCCTCGTCTTCCCTCTTGATTTTGGCTCAGGTATTCCACAATTACAACGAAGAACATGGTGAAGATAGTATTTCATCTTGCTATCTTGTGTTTGTTAGCAATTCTATTTCCGGGGCTTCAATTTGGGGTAGGTCAAGAGATTTGCGACTTTTGACGCCGTCTTCAAGACTAGGTACGATGCACTCTTCTAATTGGGATTCATGTGGAGGGAGAGTGCAAAGTGATATTAGAGAGTTTAAAATTATGATGAGAAGACTTCATACATAAATGGAAGGTGTAAAAGGAGTAGTGGATCAAATCTCTTCTCATATAGCACATCACAATTCCAAGTATGAGGAATTAAAGAACAGAGTTACTATGCAAGGGGGTCAACTTGACAAGCTAATAAATGACACATAAGCGCATTTCAATCTCTTGCTAAGTTTAACATAGGGAAGTCAATCTCAGAACAAATCTTCTATTGGTACCAAGCAAATCGAGGAGGATTTAGTAAAGCAAATTGCAATGTCCAATCTAGAACTTCCAAGCTCTTAGGGTCCATCTAATCAGGAACAACAGGTGGATGAGGTACACAACAACCATGAATTTCATTAAAACTCTATTTTTATGTACTTTTTCTGTATCTTTTTGTTAAGTCAATTCATAAGAATAGATAGTCATAAGCTCTCATAAAAGGATGTTGACACCATGGGTGGTTCACTAAGTAGGCAATATTATATCATGTTAGTTCATATTGGAAGGTTCAATATTCTAAAAAATGGAAGTAATATATTGCTTAGTATATTGGAGTCTAGGGGTATTTTTAAAATAGTAAAAAAATATCAATATTAGGGAGAGGTTAGAATTACGTATTGAGTGGTTTAATTATGTATCGGGAGGTTTGAATGGGTGTTACTTTGCATGTGAAGCTGTTGTGGGTCCAATTATGTGTGCACTTGAATCTAATTTTTGTATATGTATGATCTATGTGTGAAGGTGGTGCAATGAATTTGATTGTCTCTGAAGTTATGTGTGTGTTTGAATATGTATGTTTTATGTGTGAAGGTGGTGTAAAGACTATTGCAACAACTTTATCTTAATCCAAGCTACGTTTAAATATTTGTTCCACACCTCAAAATATTTGTCACCACCAAGATTTCATATTTTGCCCTATAATATTCCAAGGCTAATAAGGATTGTGCCATGTCACCATATTGGTGATACAAATAAAAATGGGGGTTTTAAAAATGTCATTGAAAAAATAGATATTTTGGATATCTAGTGAACATAGGGGTGTTTTAATTAGAAATACTTATTGGGAAGGGGGTTCAACAAAAGGATTTTTAAAATTAATCCTTTATATTTAATGAAATGAGGGGTATTCTTTAATATCCCATGAATGCAAGTGCTATGTCACAGGTTGACAAAGTGAAATCCTCGATGCCGATACATATGTAGTTAATCTAGCAAATGAAACTTAATGTAATGTAGCTCCAATGGGACAAGAGAAGTTTTAGGGAGCAATAAGACTGTATGTAAATATTTGGTTGTATTCCTCATCCTTTCAGTACAAAATCTATACTCACTTCAGTTTAAAAAAATAAAAGTAAAATAGGTGTAGGCCCCTATGGTGCGTAGCCTCCTCTTCATCCTAAACCAGGTCATTAGAACCTCACAATGTTCCATGGAGGACAATGATCATAGAACCGATTGTAGCTACAATGAATATAATCACTATACACCTAGTTAGTAGGAGTACTAGTGTTGTGACCATGGGTAACATTTCGTTGTTCCTAAAGGTATGGTTAAGGGCCACAATTAACTAGCGTTGTTGAAGTACAATATGCACCAGGGACAAAAAATGGTGACATAGTGCAAGAAATTTGACTATGGTCCATGCTTCTTCACATATAATATGGAGGTGTTTTCCACAGGTGGTTCCATGAGAGTAGATCTACCTATGTAGAGAACTAGATAGATCTAAACATGTAATGCTAGTGGATGTGTGTGGAGAGTTGTATTAATTAAGAAGAACCAACTGTGAAAATCCTCACAGCAGATCTAATAGATGATGTATACCTCACAAGAAAGATTAAGCAGGAAAATAGAAGAAGAGTGCAGAATGGAGCAACAGAACATAGATGCAATAGAACTTAGATAGAAGCAGGATAACATCACACTCGCTAATTCATTAATCATAATATGAACAATAAAAATACAATGGAGAGGATTCGAATGCCAAGGTGGAAATTTGAATTAGCCTGCATGAACTGATCATCATATCAATAGAGTGTCATCAAAGCACAAGTAACCATCAACCATGTGTCACACTGAGTCTAACTGGGTGTAGTAGGTGTAACTGATGCATGGATCACCGATGGAGGGTGCATGAGGAGGTAACTGGAGTCAAAATAGTCAATCTAGGCTCTCTGGAGGTCCATCAGAGTGTTTCAGTGAGTTAACTAGGCTATCTGTCCTTAAATCAGGGAACAGATCCATAAATCAATGAACTAACTAAAGTGTCATTGGTGGCAGGTGAGAGAAGGCACCTTTCACATGTAGTAGGTGAAAGGAGGGCGCATCATGCACTAGGAGGGCTATAAATGAACAGAAAGAATCTCCCGGGGTTAGAAAAACGGGGACTAGGTGCTGGAGGACACCATGCTGATGACTGGGATGCATGCAATTTCATGACTGCATGTAAAAAATGCATGCATGACTGAAATGCAAAATAATGGAAATGTTGTTAGGACTAGGATGGAGTATAGGAATATCCTAACACCCCCCCTTAATCCATCATGGGCCCTGGTAACTGAGACCAAAGGTCACCCAATACAATGAATAAAGAACAGTCCATGAAACAAGGAAAATGGGGAAAAAACTCATGGGAAAAATACCCCCCCCCCAAAAAAAGATTGTAGGGCACACCAAAATAAATGATCTAGACTCTAGCGGGTGTGATGCTTGGTCATATGTCTGGAGGTATCTTCTTCTTGGGAAGAAGTGGTTCATGCTCCGAAAACATGTGTGTGTGATCTCCTTTAGTTGATGCAAGCGAATATGGAGACATGTGCTTGTACTTTCTCTTTAGACCGAATGTGATGAGAACAAATCCAAAGGTATGAGGATGATCCCGGAACCTATGATTTGAATTAATTGAGGTAGGATCAAATCCATGAATGTGTAGATAGTCTTTTTTTATCTCCTTTGAACCATCATAGGTGAGATCATGCCCAAAAGAACCATCACATGATAATGGTTGCTTGGACTTCAAATCAGCTCCAAGACTTGATGAATGGTTTCTTGAGATATCCTTTGAACTAGCAGGGGTGAGATCAAAACCATGATATGCATGAGAAATTATCCCAAGCGAATGGTAATGCCCTACATCTTCAATGATCTTCTGAGAGCATGTACAAATAATCATATAGTAGTCCATAAGAGATAAGTGATCAAGGAGAGCGAATGCATCACCTTCAATTGTTGATTTAACCTCTGAAACATTCAATAGATCATCATTATGCAAACCAACAGACTCTTGTGCAAGAGAGGATTTAAGAACCTCTTCAGTTTCTAGAGTGTGAGCTGGCACAGAATTCGAAATAGAAGACATTCAGAATATGAGTGTTGAATCTGCAATTTATTCTTCTTTTTGGACAACTTCATTATGAGATATGTTTGATACTGAATCATGATCAGAGAGACCATCAAGGAGGGCGAATGCAACACTGGGCTTGCTCTCCAAATAGTTTGCACCAATCCCTTTATTTTGTTTTCCAAATCTTTCATCCAGATGGGCCCATAGCTCTTTTGGAGATTCAACAGAGTCATGGAAGTGGATTAACATACAATGAGACATAGCAGTCAACATTGCTCCATAGGCTCTGTCACCTTCATTTAACCAATCATTCTCTTCTTCAGAGGATTCGAACTCTGTTTCAATAAAATACTCAAAAAGACCATGTCTCTTCAAATATTCTATCATCTTTGGTTTCCACTCATCATAGTTGAATGTAGAGAGAGGAGGAATTCCTTCCATATTCATGGAAGCTGTTGCAGAAGACCTACAAAAACAATAGAGAATATCTGCAACTGCTACTACTGCAAAACTGTAGAAAACTGTTGTTGCACTCGAAATCTTGGTAATAACCTAAAAAAAACTCTCAGGAATGGAGATAGACTATACTCTCAACATGCTCTGATACCATGTGAAAATCCTCACAGCAGATCTAAGAGCTGATGTATACCTCACAAGAAATATTAAGCAGGAAAATAGAAGAAGAGTGCAAAATGGAGCAGCAGAACATAGATGTAATAGAACTCATATAGAAGTAGGATAACATCACACTTGCTAATTCATTAATCATAATATGAACAATAAATAATACAATGGAGAGGATTCGAATGCCAAGGTGGCAATTCAAATTAGCCTGCATGAACTGATCATCAGATCAGTAGAGTGTCATCAGAGTACAAGTAACCATCAACCATGTGTCACACTGAGTCTAACTGGGTCTAGTAGGTGTAACTAATGCATGGAGCACTGATGGAGGGCGCATGAGGAGCTAACTAGAGTCATAAGGAGCTAACTGGAGACAAAATAGTCAATCTAGGCTCTCTGGAGGTCCATCAGAGTGTTTCAGTGAGTTAACTAGGCCATTTGTCCTTAAATCAGGGAACAAATCCATAAATCGAGGAACTAACTGAAGTGTCACTGGTGGTAGGTGAGAGAATGCGCCTTTCACATGTGGTAGGTGAAAGGAGGGTGTATCATGCACTAGGAGTGATAGAAATGAATAGAAAGAAGCTCCTGGGGCTAGAAAAATGGGACTAGGTGCTGGAGGACACCATGCTGATGACTGGGATGCATGCAATTTGCATGCATGCATACAATTTCATGACTGCATACATGACTGAAATGCAAAATAATGGAAATGTTGTTAGGACTAGGATGGAGTATAGGAATATCCTGACACCAACCCCCTAGCATGCAATGTACAATGTGTAAATGGATTTGACGTCGATCAATTGTCCCTTCCTTGGCTAAAAAACTCGATGTTGAGATCACCCTTGCACCACCGATAACCTTTAAGATAATCAATTTTTAGAAATTAACAAGACAATATGAGCACAAGATAATAGATGATTAGATACTACCTTTTGTCATCCAATATTGACAACACTTGTCAAATTTTATCCCAAAACTAAGTGTAGCACAAGAAGCTTGGATTCATTTCAAAGTGCATAGAGAAAAAAGGCCTCGGAATCAATCTTGAATATAAAGTAGCGTGGAGCCTTGGTTTTTTTTGGATTGACCATTGGTTGCTTGTGTGTCTATCTAGTGAGAACCCTATAGAAACTAACTTAGAGTATTGCTTATTATTTACATTATAGTTGGTTGTTGTGGGCAGTTTTCACTAGAGCATAGGCCATCTCACCAATCTGAATTAGATTTGTAATGTAGTTGCACTCATAATGCAACTCAGAACAAAGGCCCTATAGCGTAGACTAAGAAGAGACTCCAAAAAAAAATTTCCACATAGTAACCATGTTGGTGAAGCTAGTGGGCTATAAGTTTCGTGTACCATTAAACCTCTATCCATGTGAAGGCTATGGAGTGCTTTACTTTCACCTTTGATTTTTTCCTTCTTATACTAACACAAGGTAGGTGGGATGATCCTAGTGGTAACTAGTGGCCACCCACCTAGTCCACTAGCTCATAACATAGTTTTCCATCTTGGCAGTTTTTACGGTTTTTTCGAGACCTAAACTTTTGGGGCCATTTTGATGCCCTAAACGATGTTATTTTGGGCAAATCAATGCACAATAGTTAGCATCTAGCTATGTATTGGGTTTTTTGGAATGTGTAATTCTCGGTTAGACCTTTATGATGGCTTACCAAGCGCCCCAAATGGAGATTGGATGCAAAAGTATGTCCCTGGGAAGTTGACGTATAAAATAACCACAATGGGGCCCATAAACCTTTTTTTGTTTTATCTTCTAGGTTAGGGTTTTGGATGTTTGGGGTTTTCTCATTGATGCTTTATGCTAAAATTCCTTTTCGGCCTCATTGTAGCTCACTTTTGGCGAATGCACATAGCTATAACATTGCTTCTCAAATATAAGATTCCATCATTCTAGTGAGTTTATTCGCTTTGTATTTTGTTATAGTTCCTGCATATTTATTTCATTAATATAAATTGAGTATTACTATATCTATACGTTTTGGAATATTTACGTGTTTCATTTCGTTCCCTTATAAACCCGAATCAGTTGTATTAGAGCGGTTTGCTCTTTATATTTTTCTATATGCATGTCCCTAATGAAGTCAAGATATAAGGAGTTTAGACTCAATCTACTTGAGCATATGAAATACCTTCCTTGCTGACATCGACAACCTCCAATGACGAAAGAAAAGAGAGACGAGGGAGTAGGATATCCTATTAATATGTTGGTCAAGGAATCCCTCAAGCGATATAGGAATGAGATGATAAATACTTTTCCTAGATCCTTCGATAGATGCCAACAACAATAGACACATCTTCATCGAGAAACCACTTTGGAGGCACCAGCCCCTTCAAGGTACTAGTTAATTTTGATATTCATGTGTTTGAAGGTCATAAAGATGTGGATACGCTTTGCAAAATGGTTAAATATGCTAGAAGGGTATTTTTTTGTCCACAATTTTTTTAATAGGGAAATATCACCTTTGCACTCCTCACGCACTCCTTAAGGTTGTCCCCCATGTCAAAAATTGGTGGGAAAATTATTGTGAGCAAAGATCCATAGAGGAATTTGAATTGTTTGGGGCCAATCCCACTTGAGCCTCTTTTGTGGATGACGTTAAGGAAAAATATTACCCTGTTGGAAACTATGACAACTAGTACACGAGATGCACCACACTGTGTAAAGAGAGAGACCAAGCAATGTTGGATTTCATAAATACTTTTCATACCTTGCACACCAAGCTAGGTATTAGAGACTCCGAGCGAAATCTAGTTGTAAAATACCTTGGGGGTATACATAGGTACATCTAAATAGAAATGGAGTTACTAGACATCTCATCAATGGGAGCCACTTATCATTATGCTATTAAAATCAAGAAAAATTTGAAGTAGAGGAATACGTAGGAGTTTGGCTATACAAATGCATCACAGTAGAAGCAGTGAAAAGGTATCTCTATTCCATAAAACAAGGGACAAAGAAAGGATGGACAACCCCAAGACAACCAATCTAAGCCACAAATAAAGAAGGGTAATGGGAAGACGAAGAAAGACACTGGGATGTGGTGTGAGTTCCATAAAATCCCCTAGCACAACATTGATGAACATTGCTTGAAGTAGTCAATGGTGGTCAAACTGAAAGCCTCAGAGTTAGATCTAGACTTTGAATCTGATTCAAAGCTACACAAGGTGAATCAGATCATTCATGTAAAACCCAATGCCACAGTCGCTACCACCAAGGTCCATCCCAATGAACCAGAGGATCCAGAAGAAAGTGAGTTCCTTTTTCATTTGCAGATGTGGGTGAAGGGCGCTCCTCTGAATTTCATTGTTAATAGCAGAAGCCAAAAGAACCTGATATTAGTAGAGGTCATTAAGCATTTGGAGTTTCCGACATCACCACACACGTAACCATACAACATCGTGTGGCTTAGCCATGGGCAATATCTCCGTGTTAGCCAACAATGTCTCCTGCCTTATGGAATCAATCCCTTCAAGGATGAGGTATTGTGTGATGCTTCCCCACTTGAAGTTTGTGATGTTCTTTTGGGCCAGCCATATATGTGGAAACATCATGTTGTGTATGATTCTAAACCTTGTAGCATCATTGTTACTTTGGGCAAACAATTGTACGTAATACTAGATGTAGCTCCACCTACTGCAGTCTCTTTGATCTCAACTAAATGGTGCAAGAAGGTAATCTCCCAAACTGGTAAATTTTTCCTCTTCATGATTCGTTCTCACTCTAAATAGAAGGCACAACCACGACTATGGACTCCACATAAGGCCTATCTACACACCAGAATCAAGTCGACAAAGTCGTGGAAGAACATCGAGACATATTTATCTCACCTACTGGGGTGCCTCTGCACTGTCAGGTCAAACATTCCATTGATCTGAAACCTGGTGCACATTTACCTAATGGGATAGTATATCAACGCTCTCTCCTAGAATATGAGGAAATCAAGCACTAGATTCAAGAGCTACTCCAAAAAGGGCACATTCGACTAAACTCTTCTCCCTACAGAAGTCTAGTCATGTTCGTGCAGAAGAAAGACGGTACCTGGCGCCTCTATATTGGTTACAGACCTTTAAACCAAATCACAGTCAGGAACCGGTACCCAATTCCCTTAATTGATGACCTTCTCGACTAACTCAAGGGATCCAAGTACTTTAGCAATATTAATCTAAAGTTCATCTAGCACCAGGTTCCAATAGAATCAACTGATGCATGGAAGACTTCTTTCAAGTCTAAAGAAGGTCTTTTTGAATGGATGGTCATGCCCTTTGGCTTAAAAAATGCCCCAACAACTTTCGTGAGGCTGATGGATGACATATTGATTCCTTTTACTAATTCCTTTGTGGTTGTATATCTGGATGACATCCTCATCTTCAACATGATTTGGGAAGAACACTTGCAGCACATTGAGAAGGTCCTTCAAACTCTACAACAACACAAGCTATATGATAACTTAAATAAATGCTCCTTTGGCATGAACATGGTCCAATACCTCAGATATATTGTTGATGAAAATGGGGTGCATGTGGATCCAACCAAGATTTGATTCATTCGTGACTGGCCAACCTCGACAACACTAACTGAGCTTCGAGCTTCTTGGGACTTACCAAATTCTATCGTAGGTTTTTTGATGGGATTCTCTCATATTGCATGGCCCCTCAACCAAGTGACCAAGGGTGGCATAAAAGTCAAATCCAGGTGGACCAAGTCACAATAGAAAGCCTTTGACGATTTGAAACATTGCTTATGCTTGGCCCTGGTGCTGGCCTTTCCCAATTTGTAACAACCTTTTGAGATTGAGAAAGATGCTTTAGACTATGTTGTGGGTGTTTTCCTCACTCAACATGGTCATCAAGTAGCCTACCATAGTGAGACACTCTCATATGTGATATGTAAGTACCCCACCTATGACAAAGAGATGCATGCCATTGTATAATCCTATTGCCAATGGAAGTGTTACATTCTAGGAAGGGAGAAAATCATCCATATGAATCAAAAGCCTCTATAGTTCATGCAGACACAAGGAAAATTACAAAATGACCACCATCAAAAGTAGTCCACATACTTGCAATAGTTTCACCTCAACATTAAATATAAGAAAGGGAGCACCAATTGCATCACATACTACCTTTGTTGTCCTCTAGTTGCAACACTAACCACAGTGCTCGACCTTTGTGGGCATGAGACCTCTAGGTAGGCTCGACTCTATGAAAATGATCTAGACTTCACTACAACCTACCAGATGTTGGGAGAAGGAAAAACTGTTATTGACTTCCATCTGTAGGATGGATTGGTATGTCGTCTAGGTCATCTATGTGTTCCTTCAAGTGAGTGTGTGAAATTGATTTGGGAATCCTACTACAATTGGGTGGCTAGATGTTTTTGCAGGGAGAAGATAGTAGTATTACTCCAAAATTATTTCTACTGGCCGAAGCTTTTCCAGGATGTAAGTAAGTATCTCAAATCCTGCATTGCATGCTCCATCGACAAGCCAACCATTAAAAACAAGGATTGTACACCCCTCTTCATACTCCTGACAGGCCCTGGGAATCCATCTGAATGGATTTCATGTAAGGTGTTCCTTCAACCAAGTATGGTATTGATAGTGTATTCATGGTTATTGATCAATACTCCAAGATGGCCTTTCTAACATACTAAGAGAAGAATACCACAATCGAAGCCACTACCAAGATCTTCTTCGAGTCTGTGTGGTTGGAATCCCACAGACCATCATCTCAGATTGGGACAACAGGTTCTTAAGTACATTTTGGTTGAGCCTCTAGTCATTGTTGGACACCAATCTCACCAAATCCACCACCTTCCACCCCCAAATCGACGAACAAATAGAGGTTGTCAACAAGATGATTGTGCACAATGCACATCCTACGCATGTAAAAATCCAAGAATCCACACACATGGGATGAGAGCCTTCCTTATGTTCGAAATAACTACAACAAATCCCTCCATAGCTCGACCGACCACAACCCCTTTCAGATGGGCTTGAGATGTCAACCATTGGCCCCCATTGAGGTAGTACTACCCTTTGCACCCACACAGGTAGAATCCTCCCATGCTCAATCAGAGGCCGACAAAGCTACCAAATTCATTGAATGGATCCAACACATCCACCAAAAATTCCACGATATTTTATAGAAAGTCAATGCTAAGTACAAAAAATGCCATGATCAACATAGGGTTTCGCACAAGATTCAGGTGGGAGACAAGGTTTGGTTGTATTTGCAGAAAGAGCACCTTACTAGACACCATTGGAAGTTGCATCCACTTCACTATGGGCCTTATACCCTCATCAAGGTTGTGGGCGACAATGCTTTCAATTAAGTATTTCCCCCTTCCTTGGCTTGCACCCAATATTCAATGTGGACCTCCTTCAACCACACTTTCCACCACTAGACACAACCGAGGTGGAAAAGTAGTTAACACCTATAAATATCAACGTTGACTGCATGGAACATGATGCCATTGATCGGATCATGGACACATAGGTTAAGGGAACTCTCTAAGAGAAGCTCCAACTCTATTGGGTTGTCAAAGCAAAGCAAATCCTACACCAAGAAAAGTGGCTCACAAAGCGTCAAGTTCAACAACAGTTTCCCCATTTGATGGGAGCACTCAATGTAATGGAGACCATTGATTTCTAATGGGGGAGGATTGGTCCTGGTGGGCATCAATGGCCACCCACCTAGTTCACTGGCTTAGAACATAGTTTTCCGTCTTGGTAGTTTTTAAGATTTTTTCGGATCTTGAACTTTCAGGGCCATTTTGAGGCCCTAAACAACGTTTTTTTGGCACAATCATGTACTAGGATGTTCAAAATGTGTACTTCTCGGGTAAACCTTTCCAATGGTTTACCAAGTGCCCCATACAAATATTAGATGCAAAATGTACGCCCTTGGGAAGTTGACATATAAACTAACCACAATGAGGCCCACAAACCTTTTGGCATTTGATCTTCTGGGGTTAGGGTTTTGGATGTTTAGGATTTTCTCATTGATGCTTTGTGCTAAAAGGCCTTTTCAACCTCATTGTAACTCTCTTCTTGCAAATTCACATAGTCGTCACATCTCTTCTCAAAGATAAGTTGTCACCATTCTAGCAAGTTTATTCACTTTGCATTTTGCTATAGTTCCTGCACATTTCTTTCATGAATAGAAATTGACTATTATTGTCTATCCGTGTTTCAGAATATTTGTGTGTTGCATTTCATTCCCCTATAAACCCATATCATGGGAGGAGAGACTTAAAATCCATCCATGCTAAGGGTTGGTGTGGCCTAGGCCGGATGTAATCCCTGAGTGATTTTGATGGCTTAGATGTAATTGGGTCACAGTTTCTTAGACCACAGGCTAGTCCCACAAGTCGCATACAAACTAGCAAACAAAAAAAACAGTGGAAGCAAGCTACAAGAGCCTTAATCATTTCATTTTCAATTTTTTAACAAAAAAATCAATTCTAGAATGATTTCATCCATAATTATGATAATTTAATTTCACACACACACACACAAAATTGACCATCTGCAAAATAATCAAATGCATAACAAAACTACGAAACATCCAGCATTTCAATACATATTCATAACACTTATCTTTATGAAAATAATCCTCAAATTGGCTACAAACAAAGGACATTCCTCCCAACCTTAGGCACTTTGTCACACTTAATCTCTCTATGACAAAGGTTGGTGTGGCATAGGATGGATGTGATCCCTGAGTGATTTTGATGGCTTAGATGTCGTTGGGTTACAGTTTCTTAGACCACAGGGTAGTTCCACAAGTCACATGCAAACTACCAAACAAAAAAAACAATGGAAGCAAAGCTACAAGAGCCTTAATTATTTCATTTTCAATTTTATAACAAAAAATTCAATTCTGAAATGATTTCATTCATAATTATGATAATTTAATTTCATGCACACAAAAAATTGACCATCTACAAAATAATCAAATGCATAGTTCAAAACTACAAAACATGGCATTTCAATACATATTCATAACACTTATCTTTATGAAAATAATCCTCAAATTGACTGCAAACAAAGGACATTCCTCCCAACCTTAGGCACTTTGTCACATTTAATCTCTCTATGAAAAAGGTTGGTGTGGCCTAGGTTGGATGTGATCCATGAGTGATTTTGATGGCTTAGATGTCATTGTGTCACAGTTTCCTAGACCACAGGCTAGTCCCACAAGTTGCATGCAAACTAGCAAAAAAAAAAATTAGTGTAAGCAAGCTACAAGAGCCTTAATTATTTCACTTTCAATTTTAAAACAAAAAATTCAATTCCAGAATGATTTCATCCGTAATTATGATAATTTAATTTGATCCACACACAAAATTGATCATCTACAAAATAATCAAATGCACAACAAAACTACAAAACATGGCATTTCAATACATATTCATAACACTTATCTTTATGAAAATAATCCTCAAATTGGCTGCAAACAAAGGATCACATTCCTCACAACCTTAGGCACTTTGTCACACTTAATCTCTCTATGACAGAGGCAATCCAAGAGCTGAGGCTATCATTCTACAAGGGTAAAACCCTAAGGTTTTTCAACTCATCCCTAAACCCAAAAAACTCTCTAGTGCCAAAACCTCCTCTACAACTATCCCAATCAACTAGCACTCTCCCCCTCCAAGCTACACAACAAGAGGAATGGGATCCCCTACATTCTAATAAATCCATCAGGCTATCCCAATTTCCTTCTAGTGCTCTAGCATAGGTTGACAAGGGAATCTCACTACTGGGATTGTAGGTATTCTCAATTGTATGTTAGGTTTCCTTCTCTAACTGACCCCATAATCATTAGCACCAATTTCCCATGGTAATTGCATCAACATGCATTAATACAATCATTCATAAGTTAACTTCCATTTCCTCTTGCTCACAACTTTAGTACCGAGAAGAATGATGGATGGGTGATTTTCTAATGAGTAAGCTAAACTCTAGACCGAATGCACCAAGAATCCGGCGATTTTTCCGGCGAAAATCCGGCTGAAATTGTTTAAATGACAGTTTTGGGTTGCTATAATTGCATAATCGGGGTGCCCCAGGGGTTTTCGAGGTCGCTGAAGCCATTCCTACAACCAAAATTGCAATTCAAACAACCCAAATTGCAGTTTCAGCAATTTCCCATTCGCCGGATTCCGGTGAAAATCGTCTGTAAAGGTGCATTCTGTCTAGAGTTTAGCCCATTCCATTTTCTAATCTCAATTCCCAAACATTTTATTTGCATTTTCTCAAATCTCCATGTGATCCTCATGAGGAGTCCACATTTTCTCCTTTAATCCCCAAGCTTATGTTGATAACCAAAAATTAAATACATGAACTCTCATAATTATAGGTTAAGGGAGTTTGGATAAATTCACTAACTAAGGTTTAAAATTAAGGCTAAGAACTTATGTTAAATTCACTAAGGTACTCTCCCCTTAACCCTCTTCAATTTCCCTACTTTTGGAATCATAGCCCCCCATCTCTTTTTCATCCTTCTTCATTTGCAATGGACATATATTTTTATATTATAAGCTACTGTACATGATTATAATATATTTGGTCATCCAAGAACATATATGTCCAATGTCTAGCCACTTGATCATTTCATTGTTAATTAGTGTATTACAATGTTTGTGTGTGATAGATTACTGAATGAATTAACATAATAAGAAAACACTAATGTGTTCGAGTATAACGCTCCAATATGTCTAATGTAGTAAAATGTAATAATGGCATAATACTAATTGGCCTTAATCTCTAATTATGAAACTCATTAGTTAAGACATTATTTAGAAAAGACAATTAGGAGTCAATGTAATTAATGACTCCACCATTAATAAAATTATGGGTGTTTATATCATTCAATTTTATGTGATCTATAGTCCATTTTATAACATAGTATCAAAGCTAACTTAGTAAGAGTGGAAATATTGGGGTGAAAATATAATTACAAAAGATTCATAGAGCATATGTTTTTTTTGGAATACAGTGTGTTAATGTTAGTTTCCAACTGAGTTTACATGGGATTTTTCATAATGGAAACCTGCTTAGAAAAATTCAATGGTTTAAATTTTAACACTAGGAAGGTAAAAATTCTAATGTTAGTTTCCAACTGAGTTTACATGGGATTTTTCATAATAGAAACCTGCTTAGAAAAATTCAATTGTTTAAATTTTAATACTGAAAAGGTAAAAATTCAAATGCCATTGATGGACAAAACTTTGTGGGGAATATACAAAGGCACTAATCAAAACCTACTCAGCCTAATAAATTGAGTGAGTGACTACGCAAAGATGACAAAGCCAAGTCTAGTCCATTATTGGACTTGATCTTTTAGATTCAGAGTTACATCATATTGATATGCAAAAGCCATCTATAGAAATATAAACGAGTTAAATTTGCTTATAAAATGATTAGCTAAAGTTGATGTAAAGTAGAAGAAGAAAACAAAATTATATTATTAAATACTTTACCTTCAACTTACAACAATAAGATTTTAACACTAAGTCAATCGTTGTCATAGTCTTTAGATGGTATGCTATCATTTATTTTGGCTAAAGGTAAAAGGTTAAATGAAGGGATAAATGAGGAAGATTTAGAGGGTTCTCTCCATTTCGGGAATGAAATACTTACTAAAAATTGAATGAGCAACAAAACATGAAAACAAATTGCTAAAGGTCTTGAGTGTTATTATTGTAGAAAAATAGATCATACAATATAGAACTGTAAAGTTCGAACCAATGATCTTTTAAAAGGAAGGAAAAGTTAAATATAAAGAAAAACATAATATAGTCTTTGACATCAGAAAATAATAGAAGAATCATCCAATCTTGAAAATGAAATTGAGAAATGTGACAATGCAACAGAGGGGTATTAATTGTTTTGAGTGGATGAATCTTCAATATAAGAAGGAACTAAAGAATGTTTAACTCAACATGGATTGTTATCTAAATAATGTGGGAGTTTATGAATTTAAGGAATTTGAGAATTCATAATAATTCAAGAGTTTGGGAATTCAAGGAATTAAGGAATTTAGAAGATTTAGGAATTCATGAATTACATCCTAAGGAGGGTGATGGCACATCATGATGGAGTACTTGCAGATTCTAGATCTATAGAGAAGAGAAGCCGCTTAAATAAATGTTTTGCTTTTACATTTTTTCTTGTTATTAATCAAGTTTTAAAATTGTAAAGTTAAGAGGGGGTATTGGAGTATAATGCTAGAGTTATTAGAATACGACTATTTTTTTCCAAAACCAACAGATTTGACCAATTTACGGGCCTAGTTGGTCCAAATAAAAACCTTGAACCATAAATGTTTAGTTATTTACTGAATTGACCAGTTGTATACCTAAACCGACCAGTTCCATATTGAATCAAATGATTTCATACCTAAACCGACCGATTTTGTATGGAATCGACCTTAAATGTCTGAATTGAACGATTTCATATAGGTCCATACGTTGGGCATGGTGTCACGAGCCTAGGATTTTTCTATCCCTCTCGAGCGTCCCATACCATCTGAAATCCTAGACACCAGCGTGATATTGCTAGTTGGGCTTGGCCATCAACCACAAGTGTCACCTGGACTGTGCCTTACCGAAACTAGCTTGACCAAAACTGCATCAGACACCATCGAGATGTGAAAAATGTAAGTGCTCATTTCACTGTAGACGATGCATCCAACAACATCGCCACCCAACCTTAGACCATGCAGTCTCGTCACATGTTCTCCCCCGAGCCAACACTTGGACAACCAACAACCTACCTAATGCAATGCAAGCTCAGCTAGTATCAATCCTTGAGGATGCCTCGAGGGTGTTGTCCTTTCCACTTGCTAAGTCCAACCACATGCTAACATATTGATGCATCCCTGTAGCATCCATCAACGTGGATTGTTCTAACCGAGGGTTACGCTTACACAAGCTAGGGATTCTTCGCATCATCCTCCTTGGTTCCCCTAACGATCCAACACGCTAGTCCACCATCCGTCCGACTAAGGATCCAACCAACAACCGGCTGCCAAGGCTACCAAAATTCTTGTGAAATGCAGGGTCGTGACACATGTGACCACAGTTGTCACCATAAAAAGTAAAAAATAAATTAAAAAAGGTAAAACTAAATCCCTAAACTAACCCTATAACCTAGTAATAGTTGGTAATGTTACATTCTTAATGTGAAAGTTAACATTCTCCTTATATTTTCTTTTCTATCCTTTTACTTAAATTTTTAACATTACCATTAATTGTTTCAAGATGTTTGAGAGTTGTTCCAACCTCATCGGAGTTCACATCCAAAAAGTAAAATTTTGGATCCCATTCAAAATTCATCAAACTCAATAGTTTTTAGGATTGCAATGTTTCCACTGGATTCTATTATGTATGAGGCTATGAGATTGACATTTAATTAACATAATCATCCCCTATGTGTACCTTAATGTTTGTGGTGTTGATTGTTAAACTTCTCTTTCACGACCTTAGAAAAATGTACGCTTCTCTCAAGCAAAATCACTTATTAGGCATGAGAACTTTTTCTATCTTATTTTAACACTTGGATTAGGAAATTTCATAAAAAACAAAAGGTGTTGACAAATTTGCCTCAAGGATCAACTTCAAGATTCAAGTTAGAGTCAAAGGCTAGAGCATAAAGGAGGGAGCATGTGGTGCTACTAATGAATAGGATCCCAATGTAGGCAATGATTTTGAGGATATACAGGTATTTGTTGTAGTATGATGATTTTTTAACTCCAATGGCCATTTAAAACCTCTTTGTTTATGTATTTTGGTCCATATATGGATGCACTTAGTGTTATTTTAGTTATATGTACCCTTACTTATTATATGCATCAGAAATATTTCCACAATTGTGTTTAATGGCTTGGATTCACATGGATCTACATGGATATATATAATTTTGGGTCAACCAGTTAAATGGTTCTTATAACATTGTATAATGCTCCAATATATTTGATGTAGTAAAATGTAATAAAAGCATGTTAATAAGTGGCCTTAATATTTAGTGACGATACTCATTAGTTTAGAGGTTATTTGGAAAATGAAGTTAGGTTATGTAACAATCTTCTAACCGAGCCCCGAGGGGTAGCTCAGTTGGTTGGATCTTCCGATACCAAGATGACACAAGGTGGAGGTCGGGGGTTCAATTCTCCGAGTCCTTCGAGATTAGGCATCGAAGTAATGCCGACAGGGGTGAGTCCCCTTGGCTTGGATTTGTGAACGTAGCGAGCTCTAGGGTCGTGAACCACATTGAAAAAAGAAAAACAGTCTTCTAACCAAATAAAAGATGATTGGTACCAATGTAATCAATGACTCTACCATTAATAAGTTTAGTTGTGTTTATATCGTTCATTCACCATTAATAAAATTAGTTGTGTTTATATTATTCATTTTTATATGATGGATAGTCCATTTTATAACATAATGAATCAACTATACTTTACTTTGAAGTTCCATCTATTGGTAAAATTACAATTTTTCATTGTTAAAATTGCATTTATAAATGCATAAATTAATTCAACCCTTCAAAAACCTTAGTGCACCAAGATTATACAATCTTAACAATTTATATTTGGAATTAGAACAATTCTTCTCAAGATTTTGAGACAAAAATAGTTAAAAAAATATGATTGAAAAAAAATCCAAACCCCTACATATTTATAGTCTTTTAATCAACATAATTAACTTTATCAAAATCAAAATCATAAAAAATATCATTAATTTATTATAGTTGAAATTGTATTTTAAATTTGTATCTAATAAAAAAATGATAACCTCAATCTAACTTTACCTACATCCGTGACATATTGGGGATGTCAATCCAAGACGTCCAGCTAGATGTCCTGTTCCGATTTGAATGAATACAAGATGAACAAATCAACATTTTTGAGATAATCTCTCATCAACAAACTTTGCATGAAAAAAACCAACATCCTTCTCAGATCTACCGGTTCTACATACAGCATCATTCCATAAATTAAGGTGATCAGAGTGAGGCTTGGTTTGACATTACAAAACTGTAATGCATTGCAATAAGAATTGAGCAGAACAAAACTGGCCAAAAGCAACACATGGAAGAGGTTCCATAAACATTTGACATTGAAATATAACATTTCATGATTGGCAAATGTACAAATCTCTGACATTGAAATATAACATTTCATGATTGACAAAAGCTATGAAGAGTAATGTGAAATGCCTTTTATTTCAATTTCAAACATGAAATCAACAAAATTTGTATTTGACAGCTTTTTCAGCTTCCTTTAACTGGTTGGAAAACTGCTGTAGTAGAAAAAATTCCCTCTTCATATGAACTCAATAACTCCATAACAAATTCTGTTGGTGTTACAAAGGCTTCATATCTGAAGAACATAGTAATAAGACAAGTGAACAAATGGTTTGGACAGCTGATTTCAGGATCCCATACTCTATCAATAATCACTTAGTTTCTGTATCACTGCACTGGCAATGAAAGCATCTATATTCTGTATAGTCCATCTTGATCTCCAAGCTCATTCATTGTACTCACAAATGATTTGCAGTGGCTGGAGAAGATGAAGAGGAAGAGGAAACCACAGAATAGTTGAAAGATTTAGCTGATGTTAACAGCGATCTGATGGAGTGGACAAGGGAAGAGGCAATGGCTGCTTTCACCTGCCCTCTTTTGGGTATGTTCCTCGTTGGATGAGCAGCAGTAGGCATTTCTTAATCTGAATGCTTCTGGACTGAATTCGATGAACTAATCGGTGAAGAAAGGAAGCTACAGACAGTGAGGAATGGATTGCAAAAGAAATTAAGAGACTGGTTATTACAGAGAGGAGAGGACAGCAAGTATTTATGCTCTGAAGATCTGACTGTGGGATCTCTACAATGCAAAACTAAATTCGGCACATGCAGTCAAACTATGTTGTTTGGTAGGGAAGAGGAGCATCTTATTGCTGGGCCCAACCAGTGATTTGAATAATCATAGAGTTGAAGTGGAAGATAGTTGGTATGGCCTGCACCCATGGCCTTCTAAGATAACAATAAGTTATTATTTAATGAAAAGAAAAAGTGATGATGCTCGTCTCAATCGTTGGCAACTTGCATTACTTTTCAGCACGCAATTACTTTACTGTATTATACATTGAATCGGGGCAAATATTATCCACTTCTAAAAAATCTGGTTTAGATCTGTATAGTGACAGAATTATATAAAACTTCAATGCACACAGAGGAGACGAAACGAGGCAGAATACACAGTTATCCATAGCAAACCACCGTCCGCCTTTTTCAGCATGAGTATAGATTGTGTGATACCATTTATGAAAAGCACTAAGAAAAGGGCAAAGCATGTCTTGTTTAAATGGTGCAACTTTAAGTTCAAGCACAAATGCGAGCTTGAGAGTTGCATGCATCTTAATGAAAATCTTATGGTTATATTCTTGCTTTTTATAATTTTGGGCACTAAGAAATGGTAAAAAAGCTTAAAGGATGCTGATCTCCATTATAATTGTTGTTAGTCTTTCATTTTCATGGGTTGTAATTTTTTATATATAATGTATTATCATTATTGGGGTGTAGATACACCTCACTATTCTATGTGCACTAAAGTGGCTATTATGATTTTGGTGAATCGTATTGTTTATGCAATAATCTCCAATGATCTACTTCTCCATGGCGAAGAAGTGAAGGGAAGAAGTTGGGACATATAATGTATTATCATTATTGGGGTGTAGATACACCTCACCATTCTATGTGCACTAAAGTGGCTATTATGATTTTGGTGAATCGTATTGTTTATGCAATAATCTCCAATGATCTACTTCTTCATGGCTAAGAAGTGAAGTGAAGAAGTTGGGACTCTTGGATACTCATGTAGATGATCAAGTGAGATGTGTAGTGGTGGCAAGTGTTATTACAGAAGAGTGGTGTTCTCCACTGGGAGGCAAATTACCTAATGTGTTAAAGAGGTTTTCACTTTAGCTGTAGCTGAGAATCTAGTTGTCTCAAGCTCCTTTCTCAAGTGCACAATTTATGTATCCAAGTGAGTTACAACTGAGGGTGTCTCAATATAACAAATAGTTCTCAACTAACTTGGCCCACTATAGGTCCAAAATGGAATCCGAGCCACTAGCAATCTCCAAAGAATTCTCTAAGAAAATACATTTTATCTAGTCAAACCTCCATGGTTCAACATAGACGAAGCCCAAAATGTTCTGTAGATTCCATGGATTGAATAAAGGATTTATTTTCCTTAACAGAGAGGCAATGATCCCAGTGGGCACCAACCAAGTCGACGGTTATATGAAGGATCTCTTGTTTAGTTTGTTGAGCCTCTTTATGACCCTTGCCATCTTCAAAAGGTTAATCATCTTAATGACCCAAGTCCTCAAAACGTGGAGTACAAAGACAAATAAAAGTAGATGGAGGAGTGGTCAATGTCTATGTAGATCATTATTAAATACTTGACTTGCAAGTGTGCCATGAATGACCAGAATTAGGGGGGTAGTTGGTCAAAGTGGGAAACTTCCTAAGCTTGTGTTGGTCAGGGGTACCTTAGATGACTACAACTTTTCATTTGATTCGCATGAAGCTCATGTTGATGTTATCATCATTTAAGACTATAAACATCCTACTCAATAGTAGCAATGTAGCACTTGAGTGAATATTAGTCTAGAACTATGTGATTGGGTGGAGGCACAATCATGCTCAACATAGGTTGAGGAGGCACCTGAGGGGTCTACTAGCTGAAGGATCAATCATTGTCTACCAAGTCTACATTGTTGTTTCACATTGCTTTCAATCCTCATAGAACTCTGTGAACCATTAATAGCTTTCATCTTGGTGTGTTGATGGAATGTTCTAGTGACTATAGTGTTTGTGGTTGCTTAGGGCGCCATGAGAGCATATGTGGGTGTTTTTTTTCTAAAAGTGGATCTATGGTGAGAAATTAGGAATTATGCACGTTGTTCTAAGGGTGTTTGGACCTTTAGGGTCAAGATATACTCATTATATAGTAGTGTTTTTATTTCCTATAACACTATGCTAGTTTTTGGCATCAAGAAATATTTCTTAGATTTTTTAGTCATGGACAAGGTTTCCTCATTTGGACCACACTACTATATATAACTAGTGTTTGTCTAATGGGGCTTGGATTCTTGAGGCATGACATGGTAAATCAACAATTTCTTCTAACCTAGTTATTCATTTGGCAATGGGTGTTGTCTTATAGCAAAGAAGTCAACAAATGGCTTCTTGGCCTACAATACATTGTTTGGTTATTAGTTGATGAGTGAGTCTAGAATATATCTTGGTAGAAAAAGACGATGCACAGTCTTCTCTCCATATCAATTCTTCTCCAAGCCCATCTCATTAAACCATTATTCACAATATGATAGGGAAGACATGAGAGAATCCTTTTCCACTATGGTGGCCAAAGATGCATGCTAAAGGTAGCTTAGCATAGGATGAATATGATGATTGTGGCATACCCGGACCTACCTCCATTGGTTGTCAAGGCATGAACTTTAAAATTTATTTTCATCTTCTGTCATAACTATATTGGCCAACCATGCACATCATTGGACAAAAAAATGCCAAATGAAAACTATAGATGTGTATTGAGGCAAACTCAATGCAAAAATGTTGTTTGGTGGGAAAGAGGAGCATCACATTGTGTAAAGGTAAGTCCAATCAGGGTTGAAATTTAACATCCTGCCTTGCACGTCAAGAAATGTTTATATGATGTTTTAATTTTAACACTGCCTTTCATTTGGTGTTTAAATATTAATTTTACCTGTAATAATATGAGTTTTTTTTTCTAAATAACATTTATATTAACTATATGAAACATTGAATTCTCATAGTTTTCCTCATATAATACAAAAATAAAAGGTTTACAAAAATATAATAAACATAATGATCAAACCAAGCACACCAATAATGACAAAGAAGGTTTATCCTCGAAACCTTCAAATAGGCTTCTTCACAAGCAATACAATGGGCCACCAAATACCATGGGCCCAAAAAACCATGACCCGGACAAGGGAAGACAACCAGACCATGACAAAATCAAAATTTCCATATTAGAAATAGAAATATAAAGATCATATATATATGGGCTTGGGATATAGATATTAATGACGTGTAAAAATAAAAATGCATTTCAAAATGATGGGTGAAATTGACCTTTAATTTTATGAAGTGGCATTATTTTGACGTGTAAAATGGAAAATGATGGCTATGTACCCATCAATTGAATAATATTATACTAGAAGTGGAAGATATTTGCCATAGCAAGACATGTACCCATGATTCATCACATTTAATGATAACAATGAAGAAAGAAATAGGTTATCCATCTTCAACGAAGACAAGTTCAAGTTGCAAATTTATTTCCATGACTTGACTAATGCAGTGTACTACGACATGAGCCATTTGAAGGCAAGTTTGTTGACCATAAGAAAATTGTTTCCATAAAAAGGTTCTCTAATGTTCATAGTGCATTCGATTTTTTATGGGAAAATATTCATACTTTGTAATGTAATCTTGCGCATGTCAGAGGTCTTTATGATAGCATTCAATATGCACTGAGTTGTAGAGCATTTACTACAACTTGCCGCAATATACCATCCATGAGATATTTTTGCACAAAGATATAGAAACTAATACATTATCGGAAGATGGAGTGTAATAAATGCTCTATAGTTGGGTGCATAAAGCTCACTCTCTATGTAATGCCTCTGAAGGACATTAAGAATTTTTATCTAATAAAGCATATATTTTCTTTACATTCTAGAAATGCATAAGGGTATTAATACAACCTCAAATGGTGGATTTCTTAACTATAACACTGAATACCCGATAAGCATTATGTAACCATAGCATTATATAAGAATTTTACAACAACATATAAACAATTTAAAATCACAAGAAAAATACATTGTTATAAGAATGGTGATGGAGTCCAAACTAAGCAAGCTTCTCTCTTCTCCTCGAGTTTCTTCCATCTTCATTGCCCAAAGCGGAACCACGGTTTTACCTCCCAATCAACTAGGGGCCTAGTCGGCTCCCTAGCCCCAGGAAGCCATTGAACGGTCCCATCCAAATGGCCTCCCGACCCTCTATGCCCGAGACCCCCAGAGAACAGAATAGTGATGCACTAGTAGGCTATGTATCAAATCTTCCAAGAGTTCTCAAACTCTTCCAAACTTCTCATACCCAAAAAATATTCAAAACTCTCCTTCATAAAACAAACCATATCCTCCAAGAGAAAAAGAACCTCCCTCCTTCCACTCTCAAGTCTCCTATTTATATAAAAACTCCTCATCATCTTCCTCATCCATCAATAAATTCCAATAAATAATAATAAACAATCAATAAATTCATTTTCTCCAAAAAATAGAAATTTGATATAAATAATTAAAATATTAATAAACATGGTTGCAAAGTCTCAGTTGTCATGCATCCATCTTAAATGCAACTATGACAACTCTTTTCTAAAAATTTGTGCAAATCCTATCTATCCATTTATTTATATTATCCTCTCATTCATAAGTCAAATAAGATATTTTCATATACTATATTATACTATGATATATTTTATATTATATGTATATAATTATATGTGTCATTCAATAATCCAATCAAATTATATAAATCTAAAACATATTAAACAAGTCAACAAACTCATACTTTTAACACACAAGTAATATTTTCAACAAATCATCAACCAAGTTACTAATAGCTAATATAACCACATTAATTTATTCATCGATCGACCAATCATAATAGCATACTCACGAATTGGTGTATGCATGGTTAGTGCACACGTCTTAAGCATGGGTACTAATAATCACTTTTAATGTTCCTAATATATCATTATTACATGCTTGCAAAGATCATATAGAAGAACAATTAAACAATGCATCGTTCATCATTCATAATAATTCATACAAAAGCAATAAAATAGAACTAGGTAAAGAAAATGATGAAATTAAGCATATAATTATGATAGTTAATAACAATCAAGAACACCATCCAATCCATCATTGCTCCCATCCAACCCATCAGTACTCCAACCCCCTAATCACCACTACTTCCATCTCCTGAACTCACCATCCTATCCTCTGCTGCAATATACTATGGTGTCGACTACACGACCTAACCACATATAGAACCCGTAAGCCAAAGTGTCGATCGACTACATCGACCAAGCTTCCCTAGCAGGCATCTGCTAGTCGTCATCACACATCTAGGGGAGCGTGCAAAACACAACCCTCCCATGACTCCAAGTTTCGGGGGATAAACGGTGGGAAATGCCTCCACCCCCCCTGATAATACTAGTTTCAACACCATACATCAACCATATTGTGCCATCACTGTTCTAAGGGGTCTCGTCATTGAACAACCACTTTGGGCAAGTCACAATTCCTGTCAAAAATCACACTCACCCACAAGTCATAGAAATATTGGAATTCACAATTAAATAACATGCAAAATTGATATAACATCATTATCCTCCTGATGTCCAAGACATCTCGTGCCCCTTGGCGCTATAGGAATCCATCTATCTCGTAGCCAATCAACATGTGGAATAGTTCATCATCAACATGAAACTCATGTATAAACATACCCAACTCTTTCAAGTGTTAATCAATATCATTAAAACAACATCTACATATAATCATGCAAGTTCTTTTGCAACAACTAAATTAGCATTCTACACATGGATATTTTATATTAAATTTGCATGTTCAATATGAAGTAACATATTCATTTCCATTAATGAATTAAATAGTAAATTCCACTTACCATACACACCTCAAGGGAGTCCACATGTCCATATAACAATAGTCTTAATCAATCTATCATAGTCAACATATAATAAGCAAATAAAATGGTAAGCTAAATCACATTAGACTTTTTAATTAACGATTGTCAAGATATGGGGCGTTACACTCTAAGACTACAAACAAAAGAGATAAGACAAAATAAAGTTATGATAAAGAATCACACATACATACATACTCAACACCACTGCCACCTCCGCATTGAATTGATCGTTCATGAATACATAATTCCCTAATGAGAAGGCTCATGCATGAATATATATTTTCCCAAATGAGAAAGGCCAAGAAAAATATAGAGAACTTTATAAAAAGGGGGAAGAGGGAAACTAAACATGACCTTACTTGGGCATGATCTATTCTATGTTTGATGTCTTACTCTGTATTATATTCCTACCTAGATAATCACATAAATATAGATGATCAGAAGAGTCTAGGTTGTTGACACAAAGCACCAATGTTGAGAGTGGGTGTTGTGAAGTTGCACCATCCAATCTCTTGATGATCGTTCCATCTGGTTTTAGCAAACATAGTAATTTTTTAGCAAAAAAGACCCATTTTTTTGCAACAAACCTAATAAGAATTTGGTAGAAATTTGAGGCATGCTTTGAGTTCCACTATCAAATCCAAGATATGTGGATGGTGCAAAAATATTCCTAAGGATTTTACACAATTTGGATTTGACCCAAATCATAAAAAATTTGATCGAAATTCTAGATTGATGGAAACTATATTTTCCTACTACATTCTACGGTAACCAAAATAATATTTGCTAAGAAATTAGAGGATCCTGGACTAACCAATTATATAGTGAGGATCTCAAGAGCATTCTAATGGTTTGATTGCACCTTCTTCCTTTTTCTAATTTAAACTTAATACTAGTATTTACTATGCTGACCTAGCTTCATTGCAAGTAAAGTGACCTTTGAAGGGATTCTCTTTCCGTATGGATTCACTTCACTTCATTTGGTTTTTTTCTTCCCTACAAGGAAGTTAGTCTCCAATTCATAAACAAATATAATCTCAGGGGCAAAGGAAGGGACCTTGGCACATGTTATCTACGTTAGAGGATCTATAAGAATCTCTTGTTACATTAAATTGTTGAACCTATTTGTGACCTTTTGTCTTCAAAAGGTTGATCAACTTTGTGACCCTAATCCTCAAAAGGTGGGGTACGAATACAAGTAGATGAGGATGGAGCAGTGGTCAACGTCTAAGTAGATGATAGTTGAATAAATGACTTCTAGGTTTGCTATAAATGACAAGAATCACAAAGTTCTTAGTCAAGTTTGGAAACTTCCTATTTTGATGTTGGTCGAAGGTGCCTTATATTATTCAATATTTCTCTTTGATCATCATCCAAGTTTATGTCAACACCTTTCTCTATGGTGGAATTCTAACACTTAAGTGCATGTGACTATGACATTGTGATCGAGCTGAACCATGATCATAATTGCATTAGGTTGAGGAGGTACTTGAGAGGCCAACTCATTAGGGGATCTAGTAGTGGTCTAACAAGTTTTGATTGTTTCTCCACATTGCATTCAATGCTTGTAGAACTTTGTGGATCCTTGATTACATTTATGCGTGTTGTATTGGAGGAATGTCCTAGTGATCATGGTGCATGAGGATCCCTAGGATATCATAATGGCAATCATAATGGCATATGTGGATATTGTTTATAAAGTTGGATCTATGGTGGGAACTTGGGGGTTAAGCGCACTAACCAACTAGGACTTGGAGCTTTATGGTCAAGGGATACTAACATTGGTCATTATTTTCTACATATGTATGCTATCATATTCTTCCTTGGGGGGCTTCACTATGTGAATGTATGACATATCACCTTCGTTCATAGGATATTGAAGAATACCCCTAATTTCACTAGATATTAAGGAATGCCTCCAAAAAACTTTTGTTTGAACCCTCTTTGAATACACCTTTCCAATTAAAAACCCTTATTTTCATTAGATATCCTAGGTATCCATTTTTTCCTTAACCATTTTAGTACACCTTTTTATTTTTACCCTTAGTATGGTGACATAACACAACTCTTAAAACCCCTAGAAACATTAGAGGGTGAAATATGAAATATCATTGAGAGAAAATATTTCGGGATGAGAAACAACCCCTTGAACACAAGTTGACTTCATACATAGTCATTTTAATTGAATTCACACCACCTTCCCTCATAGATCATACCTATTCAAACACCACTTTACCTACAAACACAATCATATTCACACTACCTTCACATATAGATCACACTTATTAAAACACTAATATGACTTTATACATAGTCAGTTTCACACAAACTTTAGACATAGAGTACCTATTCAAACACCCCAATACCCTATTCAACCCCCTAGATACATAATTATAAACCCCCGTAATATCCATATGTTTTTAATATATTATAAATACTGCTTAAGCCCTATATACTAGGCAATATATTGCTTTCATTTTTTAAAATATTAAATCCCCCAATATAAACTCACATGATATAATATTGCCTACTTAGTAAACCCTTGTGGTTTATATACATTAGCATATTCATGTGTCAAACTATATTTAGGAACACCAACACAAAACCTCCAATTAAATCTTTACCTCTCCACCTAGTTCATTAGAAAACCTCCATTAAGGAAGTACAAGGAGTAATATCAACAAAAGCTTTTGTAAAACAATATTTTCCTTGTAATGTATATATCTAGTTGTAATGTATCTATCTAGTTATTAGATTTATTCATTACCTATGACTTAGGTTGTGATTAAGGTATTATAAGTTGTGTATGCTTATTTTATTCATAGTTTTTTATTAAATTACTTAGTAAAAAATATATTAAACAAACAAATAAAATTTAAATTTAAATTTGATACACATTTTTTTTATGAAAAATCATACAATTTTCACTAAATAATAAAACCTTATAATACATGTAACTAGCTTATCATAATTCAAAACTATAACTATAAACTGAAAATATCATATATATATGTGTGTATACTTTTAAACCTTAACATGGTTTCTTTATGCATCATGCCTTTTATTTTACACTAAAGGTTCTCTACTCCCTACTACTTTCATCTTGATCAAACTCTTAATTCCTTAGTGTCATCAATCTTTATCACTCTTAGTATAATGTATTAATATGCTTTTCCAACTAAGCAATTTGGTAATCCAATTCTCAAATTGTTGACATATTTCATTGGACTCATACAAAAGCAAATACATCATCTCTATGCTTTTTTTTTTAATATTAACTATGCAAATTCACTTCATTGAGGTGACTATTATATTTGACAACTGGAGTGAAAACCACGGATCAGGTTTAAGCTAAATGGTGGTGTAGGAGTTTGCCAAATGACAAATAAAATTATCATCATAAAATACACGAAGCTTTGAAGAGATATTAAACCCCCATAGTTTTAAACCTAAATCTCCATCAAATCAACCAAAAAACCACACCATTGACTCCCAATCTCAAACTGTTATATTAATTATACCCTTACCCCTTTCATCATCTCTAACAATATAGATTTGTAACTATAACTTTAAACTAATCATCGATATCTTATTCACCCAACGTGTGAGGCTTCCTACCCCACTTAAACTTAAACTTTTGAAAATGATGTCCATAATTATTTTTCATATGATTCATAAAATTGCAACACCTTTCCACAACAATAATTATACATGAAACCCCTATTTTGTGCTGATTTTTTTAGAACTTAAATAGCAATTGCATCACATTTCAAATAAGAATCATGAGAAATTTGTTGTCATTGACAAATGCAATACCTTTTAATTTATTTTTTTACTTTTCCCAACGTTCCTTATGTAATTTATGTTAACGTTGAATATGGTTTACAATTATCACTTAGATTCATGTTCCTTATGTAATTAATGTTAACGTTGAATATGGTTTAGAATTATCACTTAGATTCATATATTTTCTTATTATGTAGATTCATTTGAACACTCTAACAATGATGAACTTATAAATAGATTGATCATGTTTAAGGAGACAAAGTTGTTTTTATATATAATTGTGTGTGGATGTCGTAGATGATCAAATAGATAATGTTAATGGTTATTTTTAATAAAGTTTTCCATGCTGGTTTCATAGGTTTTGGTTTATTACTTTGAGATTAGAGTTGATAAAGTTGACTAAATCTTCACTTTTTATTAGTCGGTTCCACATCGATAATTCACATCCATTTACTATCAAACCCAATTATTTTTACTCTATTGTGCCTTTCTAAAGTCCATGTTCATGTTCCATTGGCAGTGACTTCCATGTGCTTACACTTGCTTTATTTGGCCCATAAGAGGTAATCCCCTCCCCCCAACGAAGAAATTCGGGATATATTTCAAGGCACTAACAAAACAGCATAGTGTTGTATGAAAAGAATGACTAACTTTAGTATCCCTTAACTCTACATTTCCAAGTTCAAGTAGAGCAATGCACGTAATGCTCAAGTTCTTAGCATATATACAAATTTAGAAACAACACTTACAAAGGTTTTTATGACATCTAACATAGTTACCAATTTTATGAGAATTATGACTTCAAAACGAGAACAATATCCTTTTGTGTTAAAAATGTCAAAACCTTTAAAACAAAAACTAGTGTAATTAATAGCATTTTTTTGGCCGGTAAGTGGGGTATTAAAATTATAATCTTTTGCAACGGTAACCAAAAATGTTGCTAACAAAAACCTAAATTCAATTACAAAATCTAGATGTTCTTTTTGAAAATTAAAATTACAACTTGTTTGAAACCGTGGCTTTAACAACTAGTACCATTGAACCCAAAACCTTAAAATTAACCCCCAAATAAAAAATTAATGTTACAAGTAACACCATTTTTTAAAAAGTTAAAATTACAATTTGTTTAAAACCATAACTTTGTCAATTAAAAAAATGCTAACATAACACCCAATTTTTCTTAGATTTAAACTAAACTTTTTAAAACCATGATAAAAAAAATCCAATACTATTACAAACAAAATCACCCTCCCTAACCCCTACCCTTCGCTCACCCTCTCTTTAAAAAAATAAATAAATTAATTAATTAATTAAATTAAACTCATTTAAAACAACATTCATTAATGATAAAATTAAAATAAATAAAACAATTTTTTAAATAATGAATTGGGATAGAGTGGAAAGGTGGGGCACAAAATCACCCAATCACCTTAAAGGAAAAGGAAAGAGTGATTGAGTGATCGTCATAATCACCTCAGCCCTTCCCCCTTTCTACACTCGGGTAACGGGTAATGGGTGATTATGAAAATCACGCACCCTTCTATTTTTTTTAGTTTTCTCAAAATCATATTTTTATAAATTTTATTTTACTTTGTTTTACATTATTTTATTTTTAAAATATTTTAAAAAATCCTTTTTTAAGTAAAGATAATCATATTTTTATAAATTTTATTTTACTTTGTTTTACATTATTTTATTTTTAAAATATTTAAAAAAATCCTTTTTTAAGTAAAGATAAATAGGGTGATTTTTATTTATTATAATAATAATTTAATTTTTTATTAAGTTATTGTTTTAAAAATGTTGTAATTTTAAGTTTGTAAAAGAAAAATATTAATGTTAATAATATTTTTTATTTAAAAATTAATTTTAAGATTTTAATTGAAACGGTGATATATGATATATGTTATTAAGGTCAATGGATTCATTTTTCTTCATGGTGCTTTGTTGTTTGGCAAATAAATGTGATATAATATCAATTATTTAAAGCCTTTTTCCCTAAGCTGCCCATGATTTTTAAACATCTTCACTAGTGGTGGTGTGATAATCGAGTGTTTCTATGCTTCGACATTAAGTGGTCTGATAATCAAGGAAAGGAATAAAGGAATAAATCTGAGATTAAGTTTGATATAATACATATCAATATATTAAACGGTTTTAATTGACTTATTTTATATAAAATAAGTGAAATTAGAAACAAAGTTACCTATACTTGTGTTTTAGAAATGTTTTAATGTAACACTTACACTTTTGCACTATACTATAGTTATTATTGTGTCACTCATTATTAAATTATAAATGCCTTTGGGCAAACATGAATAGACTACCACCAACTTATAGAATAATGTGTCTATGTATTGGTGGTGCCCATAGAAGTAGTTGATTTCAATCAATTAGGTTAGAATTAATTCCAATGGAGTACTCTATAGTTTGGTGATAGTCCATTTTACGTTGGTGGTAAATTTAATTTCAAGACCATTCTAAATTAATTCAAATGGACTTTAATGGACTTGGAATTTGTAGTGAGAATGATTGATTTTGAAGTAGTGAAAATGAGGATCAATAACATAATGTCATTGACCAATGTCAATTTTAAATAAAATTACAGTTTTATCTAAAATTAGATTTTCACTATGATTTAAGTTTTATATTAAATAGAACAAAAGTTTGAACCAACTTTAATTTAACCCATATCTTTGAAGATCAATGAGAATTGTTCATATGGAATTTTGGCTTCAAACTCATTTCAAGATCTTTTCTTTGGACAATCTATGTTGATATATATTGGTAAGTTGGAGAATTAAATTCCTTGTGAGCAACTAAAGATATCTCTACAGCTGTAAAAGTCAGGCTTGTCCTCCCTTCATGTACCTACATCGGTTCACAAGACCTATCGCTCCCAATGTGGTGTATGGTGGGCCTTGGACGTGGCACTGATCCCAAAACAATAAGCATAGGGCTCAATGACACTACGCCTAAGCATAGCACATAGAAGGTTATTCCCAGGGGAAAGATCAATTAATCTTGAGACTTTCTGTTGTAAATTACGCTACCGTTCATACCTTTAATGGTCCATGTACATAATTGTTTGTCCGAACACACTTATGTGTTCCTTTAGTGGTTCGTCTCCCCCCTTCAAAACACATTATGCAACTTTGAACGATTTTATCATGCACCTAGACATTCCTAGCTAAAGTTAAACATAACCCCCACTGGTATGTAGAGCACATGGCATTTTTTACTTTTCATAGTAAAAGTCAACTTAGCTTCTATTTTGATATGGTTTTGTGCTTGTTGGTTATGAAAAGGATAATTGTTATTATTGTACAAATAATCTTATCAATTAATTAATATAGCATTGTTATCTACCAAGTTAGCAGGGATAAGTGTCCCTGGCTAAGCAATAGGGTATATCACTTAGCATTTCATTAATAATAATATAAATTCTAAAGACAAAAAAATGATTACTAAATTCAGAGCAATTCAAAGAGAAAATGCAAAGGTTCTTATACAACAGGCAAATTCCTTAACAACATTGAGTAAAAAGCAGTGTTACTGAAGCTAGAGCCTCTTGGAGTCAGATTCCGAGAAGAATGGAGCGAATAGATCTCAACGCCCATGGGATTCGAAGGCCTATGTGTCAAAGAAGGAAGAGAGCCTAAGCCCTGTGATTTGTGCAAAGAATGAAGTTTATTTTGGCCCTGATATTACAAGGTATGTGAAAAAATTTCTATTTATGACAGTTGGAAATAGATCCGACGATAAGGATTGGCCTCTCGTAAGTCCTAGTTGACAGATCTAGGGTAATTTAACAACATATGGGTTTTGTCTTCAATCGCTTATTCATACTCAAGGGAAATTTGCATTCCTCTCTCCATTTGTTTCCACCATCTTATTTCAATTTCCAGGTTATGTGAAGCTGTCCTTATCCTACATTTCAGTTGTCTTTAAACACTAATATGGATTCATGCAATTGTTGTTATTTATAAATGCCCAAGGATACATGGATTTTAGTTTTTGTGATTATGTTTTGTTCTATTCCCTATTCTAAACTTGTGATTTGACTATTGTTTTAGGAGGCCTTGAGTAAACCTAATTGTCAATGCCAACTGAACGCAAGGAAACCAAGCACACAATCACTTATTACATCGCTAATAACTAGAAGCTACAAGCAAGGTTTGTCTTACTAAAGTTCTATTAGTTCTCTTATACTTTCCTTGTTTAGAAACAGTGTAAATGCAAATATACACAAGCCAAAGGTACCATATCCATGCTCAAATACTCATAGGTTTTATATGACAGAAATTTCCACACAATTTGACAAATAAATACAAACATACTTAAAAGAATTGGCAAAAGCATATAGATGTTGTTGATGTTTTTCAAAACTTGGATGAGCAACTTCAAATCAAACAATTAAATTTTTTTTAGAACTTAGACAAGAGCTTACTTGTAGAATTATAACTTCCATCCATGATATCTATGGTGAGGGAAGTGTAAATACTATAAGATTATATCCATGATCACAACCCTATTTACTGATCTTGATGTATATATATATACCCTATTTACTGATCTTGATATATATATATATATATATATAAACGGTGCATATTAGTACATTATATCTATATATAATCTATAGTTTCAATGTTTAGTATCATTAGTGTGTGCATACCAAGGCATCATTCAATGCACTTAATTATGTGTGGGAAAGGTGTCACAATTATTAATATTAAATTGAATTTTGGCTTTTCTATGTACGATTTAGTTCCACATGAGAAATTTCTTAGATAGTTTATATCAAATTAAAAAATATTAAAAAGATTTATGGACTTCAAGCCATCACTCAACTCTAACTTAAAGATAAATTGATTTTAAAAATTAAAAAAATAATAATAAAATATAATGAATAATGTAGTTAATTTTAAAATTAAATATATATATATATATATTATTGATAATGGTCAACTTTGAAAAAATAGTAACATCTAAATCAATAGATAACCAACTCAATCTGAATACGATATACATAAAGTATCTTACATCTTATATCAATTTGGTGTATTACAATACAATGTTTTTAAAATCAAAATATTATTATACTAAAGGTTTTATATATATATATATATCTGCTGAATATATATATATATATATATAATATTATTTTTTATATAAGTTTTATTGTTTATAAATTAATTTATGTTTAGAATTATAATTTTTTTAAATTAAAATTATTTGAATTTATTTTTTAAAATTTTGGTGAAAGGGTATTAAATTAAAAAGATTTAACTTAGATTTGTAGTGTGGTGTTGTGTACATTAATTGAAAAATGTATTTGTTTAAATTTTTACAATAATAAGAAGTGAGAAAAATCATAAATATTGGATATTAACAATGCACAATTTAGTAATATTAATAATATTTATAGATGTTGAATTCAATTATGCATTAAAAATAAGATGATCAAAATCCTAAAACTTTTAATTTTTTTTATTAAAAAATAAATTCTTTCATAAAAATTAGACTGTGTTGCATGGGTATCCGTACTGGGTACTTGGGTACTTCAATGGTACGTACCCAACCATACCCAAATCCAACCTCATGTACCTGGTACTTCATTTATGAAAACATGGTACTTGCATGGATTTCGGTATGTCGTACCACGTGTTTGGGTACGCGGGAGGTACGACCATTGGGAAATTTACCCTAGCTTGCCGGTCGAGAGGGGTCGATTTGCAATGTTTGAAGTTTAAAATTTTAAAAATTAAAAATGAAAACACTGAAACACATGTTATATGGACACTTACCCGTTACCTAAACCTTCGCGGCACTCCATTTCTCACTACTAGTGCTCCGTGCTCACTACTCCAACAATGCTTATCTAGAGAGCTCGCGGACAGAGGACCTTAGTAATGCTGATGACATTGATCCTGAGGACGCTGATGACATGGTTTAAGGAAGTCAAATCAACTATCTTGTTCATTGTTCAATGTTTACTGTTTTGAACTTTCTTTTTCATATATGGAAATGTGATTTGGTCTTCCCGTCTTCCACTTGATATCTACTAGAGTCTATGTCATATGATTTATCAAATTTATTATTTTATGTTTCAAATTTTCAATGTGAATGTTCATATGAATCATTGAATTTAGAAATATCAAATATACATGTATGATGTGACTCCCCATCCCCTCCCCCGTACCATTACCTCCCCGTACCATTACCTGTCTCGTACCCACGTTATATATAACCACCAAAATTCATTTTAGTTCAAATCTGCCAAATAATATAAAATTTCACCGATTGCTAAATTTGAAATTAAAAAATTGATATATTTTAATTTTTAAAAAAATGGCTCGATAATATATCTCAAAGTATCTTTCAATTATATATATTTCCATTTTTATTTTTTTTGTAACTAGGGGAATTGGCAACTGGGATGGCGCTGGTACTTGTGTGACACATGGAGCACGGGTAAGCTAGAATTTGATTGATGGATGGAGGGTGAGGCGTCCATGTCATGCCAACTATCTTCCACTTCCACTCGATTATTAGTCACTTCACTAGTTGGGTCCGCCCTTTTCATAAACATCACATTTTGCACAGGTTTTCATAAAAATCACATTTTGCACAGGTTCACTTCATGTCAGGATTTTCGATTCACATTGCAAATGGAAACCTTAAATACTCTCCTTTCTGTAACCATTTTCACTTGCCTTTGCACCCTGTTTATTCATTCTTTGTAGCCTTCACTGCCTGTAGCTCCCTTCCTTTACCAGCATTCATTGAATTCTGTCCATAACCATTCAGATTAAGATATGCCCACTGCTACTCAATCCATGAGGAACATCCCCAGAAGAGGGCAGGTGAAGGCAGCCATTGCCTCTTCGCTTGTCCACTCCTTCAGATCACTGTTAACAGCACCTAAGTCCTTCAATTACTCTGTGGTTTTCTCTTCCTCTTCTCCAGCTACTGCAGCAGACCATTTGCGGGCACAATGAATGAGATTGCAGATCAGACTCTCAGAGGGGTTTATCTCTACAGTGTTAATGCAGATTAGAGTTTCTTTCATTACCAAGTTAGTGTTGCAGAAACAAAGTGATTATGGATCAAAGTATGGGACCCTCAGATCTGTTGTCCAAATCATCTGCTCACTTGTCTAACTTTGTTCCTCAGATTTGGAGCCCTGCAACACCAATGGAGTTTGTTCTTTACACTGTAGGAAGTCATTACATATAAATAGGGGAAATGTTTTCTCCTACAGCAGCTTTTCCCAGTCGGAGTGGAAAAGCTCTGAAATACAATGTTTGTTGATCAGAGATTTTGAGTTGAAATAGATGGCACTTAATTCTCCTTGGCTTATCTCTCTGAGGGGTTTGCACATTTGCCATTGATCAAATGTAATATTTCAATGTTAATGTTGTTTATCAACTCTCAGTGTCTTGCCTCTAGCCAGTTCTGCTCTGCTCAAATCCTGTTGCGGTGTTTTCATACAAAGATTTTTTATCAGAGTTTTTGAATTGAAATAGATGGCATTTGATATTAATCTTTTATCTGCTCTTTCAAGGTTTGTACTTGAACATTCATCCCCGGATCTTTTTAGGACAACAGAGGATGTTAGTTTTTCATGGTGAGGTTGGGGATTGGTTATCTTCACAGTTCACAAAAGCTGCAAAGTAAGATACCAATAAACACTCCCATGGCCTACTCTCAAACATTTGATTCAATTTCATTGGCATACTATTGATTTTCGACTTCAAGGTTTCCAATTCCTGCAATTTTTTTTGGATTAAAGAGTTTTTAAATGTGCTTATTATTTTTAATATCGTGGATATAGATATATTAGAATGGATATAGATATATTCGAATAGTTATAATTTTGAATAGGATTTTCAGTTTTAAATGCTAATATTTTCACTCTGAAAATCAATGATGGAAAACTCCCACTGACTTATTACTTAATCACAACTCAACCAACTACAAACTTAACAATAATAAAAAGATTTAACTTACAGACAACAATTCTTGTTTCGGTAAACTACAACTTTTAAACTCTAGAACCATAATTTTTATTTTACAGTGAGAAATTTAGAACCATGACTTTTAAATATGACTCTAATGCCTTGCACACCACAACAAACTTACGTCTTTCAAGCTAAAACTAAGATATACATCACGTTAGTTTGTGGATTATCCTAATTCCTAGTTAGCCTGTTCAAATCTTTAATGGGATAGACAAGTTCTTACTTAAATGGTTAAAGTGATTCGTTGATATGGTTAATCTTTTTAACTAAGGATTAAAGAGCATAGAGTCAATATTTGACTTGATTCAATCCACACCTTTATTTTTATAGATCACTTTCACATTACTAAATATTAATTATGTTTTATTTATGTGCTTGTAAAAGTTGTTAACTACTCGTCCCATAAGTTTAGAGAAGTTCATTGGATGTAGCTTGGGTGGTTGAGTGGAATGATTGTTACCCTCCTCACTTAGGTTCAATTTTTGTAAGTGACATAATGGTCTTATTGAACCCCTATGTATTGACTATGTAATGATTTCATTAAGTATCCTCAAATCCTCAAACTTTGAACATAGATGATGGATGTGAGGTTAGTAGTAATTGATTGTTGTTGCTCTAATTGAAATACATAAGAGTTTATGCATTTTCTAAGATAGTTCCATGAGAAGAAGGCTAAATACTCTACATGTTTTACCTTTTCTGGTTTGCTATCATTGGAATCAAACCAAACAATCTTTGCCAAAATTGCAATTTTGGTTTGATGAAATTGTTGTTCATAATGTAGAAATGAATTCAACACCGTCGAATACCCTATTGCAATGAGAGTGTGCAATACTAACATCTAATATTTTTAATTCCATCCATCCAAAATGATTCTTAGATCTTAGTGTAGATATTTCATGGACACACCCACATTATTAATACAACATAAACATATCATTGTAAAGCAAACAATAACATCATACACATCATGGACACCATTATTTATCTTGGAAACCCTTTCAAGGAAAACCAACAAAAGATATCTTCATTATACTCATTGGCCTAAACCAAGCAAGACACGGTCGACCGTGGCTCTACTGGCCACGACCTTGTCGACCATTAGGGAGTTTCCGGTCACGCTTACAATGGAGTTCTACCAGTCTCTTAATAATCATACATCACATGAATACCATGGGCATACCTCTCAATAATGATGGGTCTATTACAACAACAACAACCAAAGTCGGTTAACTTGCACTATGACCAAGTTAAGATTAATCCAACACTTCAAAAGTGTTGATTTCCCTTCCTCTTATTTTGCACTAAGAAAACAGGCCAATTCATAGAGCGTTTTAGACTATGTCATTCCATTGCTACATGAACATTATGAATAGCACATGGTTAGACTTCTCCTCTTTAAATTTTAATTATCTTGATAATGAACCAAGCTTTAGGTTCAAAACATAAATTGATACTCTTTTATGTAGGTTCTCATGAAGAATTATGGATAGTTATGTTGGTTTACAAATGCTTTTTCATCATGTTGATTTATTCAATCAATTTATCACAAACAAATTTAAAAGCACAATGATTAAAAATTCAATCAAGTTTAAGAAGAGGAAGTTGTTATAATAGATATTTGGTGGATGATCAAACAAGACAATGTCAACAAATATCTTTAATAAGGGTTACCAAGTTGGCTCCACAACTTATGGTTCATTATGTTTAGGATGGTGTTGATCAAAGTAGATCAAATCATCACTCTTCCATTGGACAACTCACATCCATTTACTATCAGATATAATTGTCATTGTGTTATTACACCTTCCAAAAGTTTGCACTCACACTCCATTTTAGAAAGTTTCCCACTTTGTTAAACTATACCCTAATTCTAGTCATATATGAATAACTGCAAGTTGAGTATTTAACAATGATCTACATAAACATTGCCCCCTCCTTAGTCTTCTTTTATTTAGCTATGTACTCCACCTTTTTAGGAAATGGGTTACAAAGGTGATCTTGACCTTTTGAGGATGACAAGGGTCACATAAAGAGGCTTAACAAAATAAAAAACAGATCCCTATAGAGCCTTCAACTTGGTTAGTGCCTATTAGGATGGTTTCCTCTCTCTTAAGGAAAGGAGAGCCTTTATTCAACCCTTGGTGTCTACAAAACATTTTGGGTTTTATCTATGTTGAACCATGGATGGTTCAAATAGATAACTATGTTCCTATAGAATTCTTTGGAGATGGCTATTGGCTTGGATTCCATTATGGCCAAGTTAGTGGAGGAAATTTTCTTGGACTAAGACAACCTCAATTGTAGCTCACTTGATGATGAGTAATGATTTTGTCAATTGGATACAAATATCATTCACTTGAGCAAGGAGCTTGAGACAACTAGGTTCTCGATCATGACCAAAGTGGAAACATCTTTAAAAAATGAGGTCATGCCTCCCAATGGAGAATGCCACCCTTCACAAATAACAGTTTCCACCATTGTACATCTCGCTTGATCATTGCGATGCAACACGTGATAGTCCCCAACTCATATACTAATGCAGTGCAAAACCACCATCTCCAATTTTAGGACACTTCGCCCTCTACTCTTCCTCCCTTCTTCCCTTTACCTCCTTTGCCTAGAGAAATATATCACTATATATTATTGCATGAATGGAACTTATCAACCATAAAAATCATTATAACCACTTTATTGCAACGATCCTCTATCATACTAATAAAATTTTAAATTAAATAAAAATGAAATCCATAAAAATAAACAATTTAAAAACAAAACCAACCCATTAATAATGAATATTTAACATTAATTATCACAAGTAGTCTCCCTAACACTATCTTTTTTTATTAGAATCTATACAAGCACATAATGAAATTTATTTCGATGCTTAAAGTTTAGCTAAGCTTTGCTTTTCTATCTTAATACTTTTCATAAATGGTTTTGCCCTTTCTTATTTCTTCATTGTGGGACAAGTATAGGCATAATATATACTTAGTTACTTAGCGTGGAAAAATGGTGGGAGTGGTATCATAACTCTACCTTGTCTCATCACCTCTATGTGTAAGCATAGAAACCTGTCTAACTAGCACAAGATTATAGAGTTGGATATTTTGAATTCAATTCAATTTTTATTAAATATAAGTATTTTAACTATTAAAATGACGATTATTTAAGTTTTTATAATATTTTCAAAATATTCAATATCCCTTGTTCTTCATCATAGTTGAAGTTAAGCACATGTCATGTGATAAGTATCGACCAAAATTTAGCTTCATATATAGATTTAAGATATTATACCTAATTGCAAATTTACTTCATACCCAAGATAGTTAATATCCCTTGTTCTTCATCATAGTTGAAGTTAAGCACATGTCATGTGATAAGTATCCACCAAAATTTAGTTCTATACATAGACTTAAGATATTATACGTAATTGCAAATTTACTTTATACCCAAGATAGTTAATATCCCTTGTTCTTTATCGTAGTTGAAATTAAACACATATCATGTGATAAGTATCTATCATGTGATAAGTATCGACCAAAATTTAGCTCCATACATAAACTTAAGATATCATACTTAATTGCAAATTTACTTCATACCCAATAAAAACTAATACCAAAAAGAAGAACTAACTCATTTAATCTATCATTTCAAACTTTCAATTAAAAAAAAATTCCCAACTCAATAGTTATGCAATATTTTTGAAAATATTCACATCACTACAAAAATCTAAATAATATTTAAGCTATATTTTTGGCAATGTACAACTTTCCAAGATTCAATGTATAGTAATACATTAATCACGTGCTGAAAAATAATACAAGTTAACATCGATGTAGATGGATATCGTTATTCTCTCTTTTACATAAAGAATAACCTGTCCTTATCATGGACATGTTCTGTCACCTGTGCATTGCCATGCCTCCCATGCCACTTCCATTATTCTATTCAATTCAATTCACAATGACATGCCACCAAAAAAGCACTTCTTGCACAGTTTTGCACGTGCGAAATTTGGATTTCCATTGCAAAACTTATAGAGTCAGATTGAGGAAGCTTAAATACTCGTTGTCCTCTCTTCTCTGTCACCAGTCTCTCACTTTCTTTTGCACTCCATTCCTTCTCTGACGCCTTCACTGCCTGTAGCTCCACCTATTAATTCATTGAATTCAGTCCAGAAGCATTCAGATTAAAATATGCCGACTGCTACTCATTCTGTGAGGAACATTCCCAAAAGAGGGCAGGTGAAGGCAGCCATTGCCTCTTCCCTTGCCCACTCCTTCAGATCGCTCTTAGCACCACCCAAATCTTTCAATTACTCTGTGGTTTCCTATTCCTCTTCTTCAGCTACTGCAGAGCATTTGCGAGCACAATGAATGAGCTTGCAAATCAAGATGGGCTTCTCTCCCTAATGTTAATACAGCATACAGCTAATTTCATTACAAGTGCAGTGATGCAGAAACTCAGTGATTATGGATCAAAGTATGGGATCTTCAGATCTACTATCTAAATCTTTTGCTCAGTTGCCTTACTCTGTTCCTCAGATTTGGAGCCCCCCAACACCAACAGAGTTTGTTCTCTATTAACAACTACATATGAAGAGGGAATTTTTTCTACAATTCTGTGGTTTCCTCCTCTTCTTCTTCAGTTACTGCAAATCATATGAATGGGCTTGCAGATCAGGATGATTTATCTGTATAATGTTAATACATAATAGAGCTGCTTTCATTACCAGTGCAGCGATGCAGGAACTAAGTGATTATGGAGCAAAGTATGGGATCTTCAGATCTACTGTCTAAATCATTTGCTCACTTGTGTTATTCTGTTCCACAGATTTGCAGCACTGCAACGCCAACAGATTTTGTTCTGTACTTATTAACAACTAAATATGAAGAGCGAATATTTTTCTTGGACAACATTTCCAATCATTTGGAGGAGCTGAACAGCTATCAAATACGAAGTTTGTTGATTTTGTATTTTGCATTGAAATAAATGGCATTTCATAGTTTGTCTGTGAGAGATTTGTACTATGATCAAATGTTATATTTCAGTGTCAATGTTGCCTATGGAACCGTCTCCATGTGTGGTTAGGCTGATCATTCCCACTAGAAACATGATTATTTTTGAAGAGAATTTGTCATTATAATAAAATACAAGTTTAATAGAATTTGTCATTATAATAAAAGTTTAAAAGTTTAATATATTCAATGTATCTAGTTCTCTCTTTTACAAATGGCAAAACCTATTATAATTCAGTTGTTAAATTGGTTTTGAGAATAATTATTATTGGCTGCTATCCATAAATGTTAGTTGACTTGAATCATCACCTTATTCAAAGAAAACTAGACTACCTGAAATTACCTACTAGTAGTAAGGGTCAGACTTCCACTCTTACCAAATTCCTCTATATCTTGGACAATTAAGTTCTAGGAAAACAAACTCTAAATTATTTTTTACTTTTTTTTAACTACTAAAAAATGAGACTGTGTTTTCTTGGTTGCTTCAATTGTTTTTTTTGTGTGGGTAGAGTTTGTAATTATCTGTTATGTTGCAATTTTGATACTACGTATAGAGCTTTGCAACTATAGTTTCAATTTTGAATTATTAACATTGTATTTTCTCTTTTGTAAGATGTTTTTACACCAAATACAAAGTTTTGCACTCGTGTATATTGAATTTCATATCACTAACAAGTGCTACATAGTAGTTAGTCAAGTCCCTACCTCTTAGTTTAGGGATAGATAAATTGAATTTCAAAATAATAAAAGCAATGTAATATGGATAACCTAATTACATAGTCTCGGCTTAGTTTAAGAATAGTCTTTAATTACACCGATAGGTGTTTATATCTTAGAATTTGGGGTGGACTACCATCTATGCATTTCCTAGATTGAAGGAGGATGGGACAAGTGTACTATCTAGATTGATTTTATGGTTGTCTTTCAAAATTCCAAATAAACAATTACTAGAACAACCACTTAACTTGTGGCCAATGAACAAGATCACAAGTTAAGTTTCATGAACAAGTTATATGTTACTTGTTCTCCATGCTTAATTGTAATCATCAATGAAAACGAGGAAGTACTTTGTTCCCCAATAAAAAGTGTAGCCATAGATCCACATATATCACTATTAACCAACCACAACAAGAGGACAAGAAGTTTACCTCACATTGTCCTTAGGAAATGACTAAGGACATGACTCTTGATGATTTTTCCCCATTACACCAGCTTCATAATACAGATTAATACAATTTGTAGAAGGTGATCAATCATTAGAAGATGACTCACATGTTATAAAAAACTAAAGTTGATATAACTAAGATGTTGTTGCCATAGTGGGATCCCTTGATTTGTAAATTTTTTTAAAATACAGACTTTGAAAAAAATAAAACTTTTTTTAAAAATTTAATAAATCTAAAATCATATATATATATATATATAATAAAATAAAAAATATAACAAACATATTATAGTTAACGTTGCCTTGGATAAGCTCAAAAGTTCTCTCCCAAGTAATCCATGTTCATAAGAAATTCAATAGGTATTCCATTCAACATTAATTTGATTATTAATTCAACTTCCATCACGGATTTTATAATCACAAACATATTAGTAATTTACCAAAGCATTTTAAAATTGGATAATTTGATTATTAAAATCAACTTCCAACACAGATTTTATAATCACAGACATATTAGTAATTTACCAAAACATTTTAAAATTGGATACTAGTTTATTTTGTAGAAATTTTTAAATTGAAAAGTTATAATTAGTTTAATTAGTTTATATGTATTTTATATATTATATATATTAGCATAATTACTTAATTTATGGTTAATGAATATTTATAGGTTATAAGTTATATATTACTTGTTTTCTATGTTTAGTTGTAATCACTTATTGTCTATATCTCGATTATTGTTACCTTTTCTAGTTGAATGGGTTGTTTGTTACTATCAATTTCGAGAGTACACTTGTCCCATCCTCCTTTAATTTAAGAAAAGCATAAATTGTAATCCATTATGAGATATAAACACCTATCCATATACTTATTAATTTATGTATTTTGTATATTATATATATTATTAATTAAATTACAATTTAAAATATTATATTTCTATAGAATTTATATTTTTTATTATTACAAAATATTTTTGTGATTAGTTATAGTTAATATATTTTAATTTAAGACAATTGATAGAAGAGAAATTGGGTAGAGATTAGTAGATGCATTCTTTGATGAAATGTGAATCATGGTGTTTGACATGTACTTTTGCACTCTTTGTTTGGAAGGAAGTAAGTAAGATAACCCTATGTAAGTTTAATTAAATGGAGAAGTTGACTTTAGCTTACTATTTCCTTGATTGGATGACATATAAGGTCAATATAAAGATTTCTTACTATGTTATCTTTACAACTTACATATTCTTGGGTAGAAATCTATGTATTAGCTTTATATGAGATTTCTTTGTATTAATCTTTTAACATCTAAGAAATATTTAACTTGAGGCGTATACAAAGATTTCTTACTATATTATCCTTAGAACTTACATATTTTTGGGTAAAAATCTATGTATTAGTTTTATATGAGATTTATTTGTATTGATCTTTTAATCTATAAGAAATATTTAACTTGAGATGCAATAAAGGTTTTTTTTTCTTTTTTTTTCTTTGAACTGAGGAACTATCCAATCATCCCCTTTGAGCTCCGTCAACTTAGCCTAATCAGACAAACCGCGAGCCAGGGTTAACCTAAATTTGGAACCGGTTTATCAACATGAGTGTGGTACTTGCGTTCAATGGTGACATCATTTTTTATCCAACTCGCAGCCTCAACCCCCAAAATAACCTTTTTTATTGAAAAACAAATTTCCCATCTCAATTTTCTTTATATTTTCACTTTAGAGATTTTACTTTAATAATACTTTTATACCTAATATACAAACATATTATATACATTTTCACAAGAAATATTAGAACTTACACATGCTTGGGTTTCTTTAATGGTGCAAGTCATCTAGACCTCGATGTATATGTGGAGTACTTTAATGGTGCAAGTCATCTAGACCTCGATGTATATGTGGAGTAGGAGATACCTTTTATGTGGAGTAGGATATACCTTTTACTTAGATATAAATCATTATTTTTATATGAAGTATGTTCTTGATAAGGATTCAATAATCATGTTGAACTATATGCAATTTAGATGTTCTTAAAAGTTGCAAAGGTCTTTGGAGACTAAAAGTTGACGATATATTGGACAAATCATAAAAGAGATAAAGATTATTTTTGAATGTATTACTTTTATTCATATTTATAGAGAATTGAACTCACAAATAAATACTGTGTCTTAAAAAGTTTTAATCATGTATTAGACTACAAAACATGTACATCTTCGAGTTTTATATGCAAATATTCTAATTAACTATTATAATAAATCTCCAAACATTTTTATATAGTTTGATTTCTATCTTGAAAATATTAAATATATATAAAATAAAATCTAATAGGTATAACCTTTTTTAACAAAAGTAATCTCTCACACCAAGAAAATTGATATCTATTTCATCACATAAATAAATTAATTCAATGGTTAAAAACATTTCACTATATTAAAACAAGTTACTTTTTGTATTTAAAAATAAAATATTTTATCTATGTTCAAGCTGAATATTTCACTTATTATTATTAAGTTGAAAATAAAGTCTCATTGTGATTATTTAAAAACAAAATAAATTTATATTAAATTCATAATTAAATAGTTTTAGATTTATATTTATAAATTTCTTTTAATAAAACCAAATTTATAAACAATTAACATTGTCATTTTACTTTAGATTTCTAAAAAGTAAGGTGTATTATTATAATCCATAACATTCTTTTTATTTAATATTTTTATATGTTGGCATGGGCCGCATTGCACCGAACCCATGGCCTTCCATGATAAGGACGGGCCATTGTTTTTGGAAAAGAAAGAATAATGATATCGATCTCACCATCTCCACCGATGGCAACTTGTATTATTTTTCAGCACGTGATTAATGTATTGTATGATACATTGAATCTTGCCAAAGTTGTTCACTTATAAAAAATATTGTTTAACTTTAGTATCAGTATTTCAAAGTTATGAATAAAAAAAAATTTATAAAAAAAAAAATATTTAAAAACATTCTAAGAATTAAATTTGATGAAAATTGAATTGAATTCAAAATATCCAACCCTATAATCTTTTTTAGACCGGTTTTTGTGACCTTACACACAGAGGAGACAACACAAAGGAGACTAGATAAGGTATAGTTTTTTCCACATAGTAGAAGACTATACTTGATATTCATTAAAATCAAAGTATACATAAATGGTTCAGTGACATAGTTTAGCTTCGTTCTCTCCCGATCGGAGGACAACTCAAGAAAACTGGCCGAGCATTTAAAATTCATCTCTGACCGAAAAGTTAACAGCCCATTACAAACAAAAGCATTGAAAACAGTTTCTAAAATGGCTTTAAAGGAAAAAAGACCCAGACTTTACAGAGGGGGATTTCCTGGAAGAAAGCAACAAAAAACTAAAGGAATTATTAGAGCTCCAAACCAAATACCAAGCAAGATTAACAAAGAAGATACGAGCTCCAACTATGAACCAAGCTCAAGAAGCAAAGAAGATCCAAAAAGGGGGATTTTGCCACGCTCAAGGATGGATCCTTTTGCTTGTTTTTCAAAAAATAAAATCCCCTCAGAGCTCTGTAGTGCCCTTTTTGACAACAGATTGGCTTGGACATTGAGCTCTCGATAAACATGTTGATAGCTCAAAGAAATAAAGGATGACATTAAAAATTTAATTTTCGCCTTCCACAAAACAAGGTTCAACACATTTAGACAACCTTTACCCATTGCCCAGTCCAGAACAATATTTGAGTTGCTAATGATTTGCAGTGAGTCTAGGTGTTTCAGGTGGGAAAAGTAAAGGAAACCTCCCAGGTCAATCAGTTCACTGCGTGTATTTGTGCCATTTCCACAACAAAGCCAAAGTTTGTAACCGAGATTTTGATTAACAACAAGATACATCTCGACACCAAATAAGCTACCATCTTCTTGCGAAGCGTCGTCAAAGAATCCTATGGATTCATCACCTCGACCACAAGATCCTTTGGGTTGTGAGGATCTTTAGTTGTTAGAGGAACATAAAACTCCTTGAACGAGCAAATTCCTTAACTACCATTATGAGCGTAGAAAGCTTTTTGTCTTGAAAAATAATTGAATTTATGTGATTCCATACAGTCCATGCCACAAAAAGAGGGAGAGGTTCCATCTCTTTTTAAGCTGAGACCCATTGAGATAAGTTGTGTTGGAAAGAAAATGTATTCCAGCAAAAAGTGATGCTTAGGAGGATCGCCACCTCAGTCCAGACCCACCTTGTGATGGAACACTCACGCATGAGATGCTTATTGGATTCCTCGGCCCGTTTGCAGAGGACACATATCCATGGGCCATGCCAGCCCCTTTTCTTTAGGTTTTCCCACGTCAAGACCTTGTCTTCCATTAATAGCCAACTAAAACATTTTATTTTTAGTGGGCATTTCCACTTCTAGAGTTGTTTATACTACCAACTTGTCTCTCCATCCCATTTTCTTTCTAATAATGCATCGTAAGCTGTTTTAATAGTTACAGTGCCTTCTTTTTTGTTCCTAGACCGAAAAAGAGTAACCTCATCAGAGGTAAGGAAGATTCTTGTATGTTGCAGCCCGTCTATATAACCCTTCCATTCCTGTTCTAGGTGTCAAGGAATGTTTAATTCAATAGCCGATTTCCAGTGTCGGTGTGTTGTCAATTCCCCTGTTGAGAAAGCATAAGTGAGCTCTGAGATACCCTTTGATCGTAGATCATCCACCAACTCCGGAGATAAGATAGAAAAATCCATTCCCCCCACTATCGGGTCCATGCCCAATTTTATTTCCAAGCCATTCCATGGCTTCCAAACAAGCCAATCTTTTACAATTGGCAGGGATTTGAGTAAGCATGTCCAAATATTTGATGAATTTCCGGAGTAGGTTTGCGGATCTGATAACCAAGTCATCGTTGTAGTGTTCCTCAAATATTTTGACTTAATAATCTGACTCCAGATACCCCCTCTGAATAGGCTTCACCACATACTTTTTATGGCCAGAGCCTTACCAAAGATAAAGACATTCTTTAGACCCCATCCACCTGTACTCTTAGGGCGAGCTAACTTCTCGCAACTTGCAAGATGATACCGACCTTTTCCTTGATTGCCAATCCATAAGAAAGAAAAGCATTTTTTCCTTACCTGGTTGAGTATGTAGGATGGTATATTTGCTAAGGCTTGCCAATACACTAGTATGTTTTCCAGTACTACTTTGACCAGGATGAACCAATCTCCCAAATACAACGATTTATTACACCAATTATTTAACCTTCTATCTATTTTTTGCAAAATCCAGAGCCAGTCGTTTTTAAGATAGTGGTTTGGTTTTAAAAAGTATCCCAGATAATTTAGACCTCCATCCAGTTGTTCTGACTGAAAGGGTAGGATCGATTTGAGTTGATCTATGAAATCTTCATCCACCCCAGCATAGAGGAAGATGGATTTTTCGATATTTGTTTCCATCCCTGTAGCTTGAGAGGAGTTTAAACATTCTGCAAAGACATGCAAGTCCGCTATGACTCCTCGCCCAAAATTTAAGACATCATCCACAAAAAGTAAGTGGATTAATCTATAAAAATCTGTGATTTTAATTTCGGTGAAAGCTCTAGAAAGCTTATTCTTTTGTAATAGTAGACTCATCCCTTCAATAACTAAGATGAAAAGCCAAGGTGACAAGGGGCAACCCTGACGCAAGCCTCGAGAGATATTAAAAAACTGAGAGACATCCCATTTACAAGAACCAAAAAAATTGTTGCAATGATGCAGCCCATAATCCACTGTACGGCCTCAAAACCGAGGCCAATCTGAAGTATCACCAATCTTAAGAAACCCCAGTCAACCCCGTCATAGGATTTTTCTAGATCCAATTTTAACATTGTGGATTTCATTTTTTTTATTTAATCAAATGCAATTCTTCCTAAGCTATTCCAGGAGCATCCCAGATTTTCCTATCCCCTAGAAACCTGAATTGTTCCTTTGAAAAAACCTTGAGAGAGCAGGTTTGAGTCGTCCTGCAATGATTTTGGAGATTACCTTATAAATCAAATTACATAGGGAGATATCCCGGAAGTCGTCAAAAGACTGATGATTAGAGGTTTTTGGGATAAGAGTTAAAAATGTTGCATTGGTAGCTCTACAGACATAGCCTTTTATGTGATATTCCTCCACAACTTCCAGCATAGTTTGTCCCATTATTTGTCCCATTATATCTAAGAATTCTAGAAATAATTATACAATCCAGCCGTCCAGGCCTAGACTTTTTTCTTTTTCCATATCTTTTAGGACCCCCTCTAGTTCCAAGAGGGAAACCGGTTCTGCCACTTTTCTTCCTTCCTCCTCAGTGAAGAAACATTGATAGCATTTGACTAGCTCCAGCTGCTTGACAATAGTATTTTTCCCATGTTCTTTTAACAAATTTTGGAAATGAGATATAGCTCCCGCCTCCAAATCCTGTTGATTTTCCAAGGTTCTAGCCTCATTATCGTGCAGGTTCTAGATGGACTTCTTCACCCTTCTCTAATTTTCTAAATTATGAAAAAAGGCAATGTTCTAATCACCTTTTGTAATCCATAGAGATCTGCTTTTTAGGTGCCAACTTTCTTCTTCTACGAACAATATATCATGTCTTCTCTTTTCAAGGCCCTCAACATAAGCTTTTTCTGCAACTATCAGGATAACTGTGAGATTTGATGGAAAAAAAGCGTTGGTTTCCGATTCTATCTCAAGAAGTTCTTTTTTAAGTTCCCTTTTCTTTTCATTTTCCTAGGAAATAATGGCATCTTTAATTTATTTCAGTTTTAAATTTAAGAGCTCCATTTTTTAAGAGCAAGATGATAGTAGGCTTGAGTTCCAAGATTTTGTAATTATATCCTTTAAATTTTTATCCTGAAGCCAAAAGTGGTTAAATTTGTAGGGGTACTTAGGTCTTTGCTTACGTGTATCAAGCTTGAGGAAGATTGGAATATGATATGAGATAGGAATGTTTGAAATCCATGATCGAAAACGAGCCACTGATCTGGTCAAACCTGCATCCATCATAAATATGTCTAGGCATTTTGTTATCCCATATTCTTCCGCTCTACCATTTCGCCAGGTTGGTGACAGTGGAGATGGTAAGACATCTATTAGATTTGCATCGTGGAAACGGTTTTTGAAATAATCCGCCAACGGGTCTAACCGAGCACGCTCCCCCCAAGATTCAGTTGTGCAAGGGTGAGATTGAAATCTCCTACAACAACAAGCCCTAGTTCCTCCAAAATGCCTGAATCAACTAGAACATCCCAAAAAGCCCTGCGGTTTTGATAGGACCATATAAGTTGAGAATTTTCAGGGACTGATCGAGACCCTGAATCAGACCTTCTAATAAAATCCCTTTGTTTGTGAGAAAATGAGTAAATAAATCTTCAAACGGATCCCAAGCGCATAAAAATCCCCCTGACATACCCTGAGCATCCATTGAACAAAATTCCCAACCTGGAAGTAGGTCAACGCATATGCTTCTTGCTTTTTCACCACATACCATAGTCTCCTGAAAAAGAATTACTTATGATTTTGATTCTGCAAAAAGTCTCCTAAGGGCCCTTTGTTTGGGACTCCTTCCTAGTCCCCTCACGTTAATGGATGTAATGATCATTTAGGAACCCTTGCTAGGGATTTTTGTGCTCTAAGCACCCTAAACCCACCTTGTAAACTACCCACGGGGAAGTCTTTAGAGGCTATTCCCATAAATACATGGTCTGAAATTTGAGAGGAGGAAGGTTGTCAATTTGTAGCTAACCCTCCTTTGACATCACCTTTCAGGGAGTGGGCCGCTTTCCAACCATTCTTCCCCACACCATTCTGTACAACTTCAACATTTAAATCCGCCGCTTCGGTTTGTCTTTGAGGCACTTCGTCAAGCTTTTCATACTTCCCCGCAAAAAAATTAAGGGGGGTTTTTTACAGAGCGTCCTTATAAGAGGGAATCATGGACGCAATGAGCTCTAAGTATTCTTCTTGAATCACTTCTAAATAGACACCTTCTGAAGGATCTAAAACTTCTTAATACCTCGAGTTTCCAAATAGGGGTTGGTGCTCAAAACACTCAATTGTATTTTTTGTAACTACAACAAGGCTATCTAAAGGACTCTCTAGAGGATGAGATGTATTTGAAAACATAGCAAATGTAGACACCACTTCTTCAGTCGACCCATAAAATCCAATGCATGTTTCATCAAATCTATCTGGGAAAATGTTATCAGTGGTAATGGGGTTTTCCAAGAAAGATGACTTACCAGGACAAGAAAGGTCCTCCTCAGGTGAAGCATTGCCCGTGCTTCCTTTATATAAAACACCATTTTCTTTAGCTTGCTTAGGAATGACACTGCACACTTCTTCAGGGCTATCTAATATGATAATATCAATGAGGATGGGTTTTTTGAAGGGGAGAGAATTAACTGGACAGGAGAGGCTTTCCTCAATTGAGATTTATGTCACCATGTCCAGCTTATTTCCATTCACCGACAAGCCAACTTCATTTCCAAACTCTTGATTAGCTTGTAAAGTAACTAGATGTTGGTGAGATGGACACCCAATCAGAGATGGGTTTAGCTCAACAGGTTTTTTGCGAGAGCCCATCGGACACAAAGCTTTTAGATGTCATGTATTCCTGCATAGAGCACATCTGAACGGGACTTTCCAGTAGTCCAAATTCTGGACGAAATATTTCCTTGGCCATTCAATCTCGAGCTCCTCTAACAAACCTTAAGAGACATCCATTTTAATGAGGACCCTGCCTACCCGTTTATCTCTTCCAACCAGTATAGAGTCCTCAAACAATAGGAATCTTCCCAAGGCGTTTCTAATTGCTTCAAAGCCCTTCCTATGCCATAGGGCAAGTGGAAACCCCGTCATCAAAATCCAAATATTTTTTAGGGTTAGATGCTCCTAATCTGAGTCAAAATTAATGTGCCATTTCTTTAACATTAAGCTTCCACTTCCACACAACCATAAACCCCCTAAGACCTTTGTAGTATCTCTTTCCGAAGAGAGAAGGAAGCCATACCACCCTTTTGTGAGGAAAGAAACCTCCAACAGATGTTCCACAACCGAGCTCCAAGTATCTTCCATCCACGAATTTATGGATGTTTTTGGTGGCATCCAGGCCCAAACTTCCCAACCAAGACCCTGAAGGATAACTTTGTTAGTTCATCTAGACCAACATCCTTCCTCACACCAAGTTTATGTCTCACCGCTCTAGAACTTTGAAGCTTTTGTTTTCTTTTACTCAAAACCTGCTGAATTCCTATTGTGATGGTTTTTGTAGACTCAGGAATAGTAACTCCGGGTTCTACTTTCTCTTTGCCTTTGTGAGGAGGCACTGAAGAGATATAACTCTTTGTGGGGTTGTTATCTACGACCGTGACGTTTTGAGTTGCTAAAATTTCTCTTTCAGTCGAAACCTGAGGAATGATTACGTCCTGACAAGACTCATTTAATGAGAAAGAAGGCCTCATTCCCTTACCCATGCCTGAAGATGTCACATGCTATACTCCATTAAAAAAAGGAGGGGTCTCCCCACCTACCCCTTTTCCGGGCACCTGGCTAGATTTTAAGTCTTGACAAGACTTGTAGTTGAAAGATGTGCTGCATTTTGTCACCACCAGACTCCAGAGTACTGGTAGGGTTCTCATTCCTAAACTCCGAGGGTGAAGGTTCCAATAAATTGGCTTTTGTTTGAGTTATGATACCACTCTAAGCGTTTTTTCACACTGAGTATATTATGCCTTATGCCTCTATATTGTGCTACACTTAATGGACTAAGAAAGTGCAAAACTATTTATGGAAAACATTAAGAATGAAAAAGAAAATCTTGTTTAAACTTTAAGCATCAACACAAATTTCATTATGAGGTCGTATGGATTAATAAAAAATTAAGATGCCATGGAGGCCTATTACTATAATTAATGTTAAATTCTTATTATTAATTGGTTTGTTTTGCTTTTAAATTGTTTATTTTTATTAATTTCATTTTTTTTAATTTAATTTAATAGTATGATAGACTTAGGTTATAGATGGACATCATTGCGATTGATAGAATATAGTGGTTATTATGATTTTTTATGACTGATCAAGTTCCATCCATGCAATAATATCTATTGATATCTTTCTTTATGGAGAGGAGGTGAAGAGAATAGGGGAGGAGGGGTAGAGGGAAAAGTGTCCTAAAATTGGGATGATGGTTTTGCACTCCATTAGTATATGAGTTGGGGAGCCTGAAAATGATCAAGTGAGGTGTGCAATGGTGGCAAGTCTTATTTGTGAAGGGTGAAATTCTCCACTAGGAGGCATGCCCTCATGCTTTAAAGATGCTTCCACTTTGTTCATGACCAAGAACTTGGTTGTTTCAAGCTCCTTTCTCAAGTGAATGATCTTTGTATCTAATTGACAAAATCATTACTCAGCATCAAGCAACCTATAATTGAGGTTGATCCGGATTTATGCAAGAATGAAATAAGAGAGCATATACATAATCATATACAGAGATATATTGCAAAGAACACAGTGATACAATAAACACATATTCTATTAAATAGCGGAAATAGAACAGACTGTAAAATACAATAGCTGGAATTGTGGTAGCTATCTCTGAGAAGAGATGTGGCCACTATGCTCATTCGTGCCAAGCTGATTACAAAGAGAGGCCGAAAGGGCCTATTTATCATAAGCATGAGGGAAAGAATCCCAAACATCCAAAAACCTAACCTTAGAATATGAACCGTCATAAAGTTTGCAGCCCCAAGGTGGTTAGTTGAACAGTCAGCTTCCCGGGGTCATAACTTTTGCATACGATTTTCGTTTGGGGCGCTTGGTAGCCCATTGGAAAGGTCTATTCGAGATTTACAACTTTCGAGTGGGGCAAAATGAATGCCATTGGCAACCATTTGGCCCCCCAAATCGCCAAAAAAGGTCATTTAGGGCCTCAAAACGGCCCCGAAAGTTTAGGACCCGAAAAACCGTAGAAAAATTACTAGAAAATTGGCAAAATGGGAAACTGTTTTGAGCCAGTGGAATAGGTGGGTGGCCATCGGTATCCATCTGGATCAATCCTCCCCCCTTAGGAAGCAATGGTCCCCATTGTGTCAAATCCCTTATCATATGTCGAGCTATGTGTCGAGTTCAGCTCCTAGTGCGGCATTTGCTGAAGTGGAAAGGTTGCCTTACTTTGATTTTTTCAGAGGGTTGTAATTGTTGTTGATGGATGCGCTAGAGCTGTTCAACAGTTTTGATTATTGTGGTATCCTTGGTCTGCACCGGTGTGGATGGTTTCTTTTTGGAGGAGCACCTTGAATGCGTGGCCTTGCACTGTAGAGGTACCCGAATAGGCGATGCTGAACTGACTTTGTGTTTTTTTTTGTTTTTGCTGAGTAGAAGGATAATGTGCAGAGGTTGTGGATGTCTCTGCGATCTTATGTTCACCTTTAGTGGCAATTGCGAATAGAGAAAATTTCCCAGTGTGAGAGATTATCTTCCTGCCCTGCTTGGTTGGGGTAGGTGAAACTGTCTCTGGTATCCGATAGAGTTGTCCTCCCAAAGTGACTATGACACTGCGAGGTCGTGATTCATATACAACATGACGCTTCCACATATATGGCTGTCCTAAAAGAACATCACAGACTTCAAGTGGGGCCACATCATACAATACCTCATCTTTGAAGGGCTTGATGCCATATGGTAGGCAACATTGATGACTGACACAGATCCTTCGTCCTTGGCTTATCCATCCAATGGTGTATGGTTGTGGGTGTGGCGTTATTAGTAGCTCCAATCTCTTGATGACTTATGTTGAAATCAGGTTCTTTTGGCTGCCGTTGTCCACAACAAAGTGTAGGGGAATTCCCTTCACCCACATCTGTGAGTGGAAAAGGCTCTCCTCTGCCTCTGACTCTTCAGGTTCCTCTGGTTGAATTTGCATGGTGGCAACAATGGCACTGGGTTGTGCATCAATGATCTGCTTCCCTTTTTGCGCGGCAGTGAAATTAGGTTTTGAGTCAGAATCAGAACTGGGATCTGATTCTGAATCTTTGATCTTCGCCACCAATGACTGTTTTGAGCGACATTCATCAATGTTGTGCCAGGGGCTTTTGTGGAACTCACACCACTTCCCGGTGTCCTTCTTTGTCTTTCCATTACCCTTCTTCGCTTGTGGTTGGGACTGGTTGTCCTTTCCCTGTCCTGTGTTCTGCGAGCCAGAGTTTCCCTTGCCCTACGTCTGCATAGGTCCGAAGTCGCGCTTGTTCTTTTGCTGAAATTTTTGCTCAATTTTGACAGCATACCGATAGGTAGATCCAAGTGAAGAGATGTCCAAGAAATCCATCTATGTTTGTATGTACCGGTGTAGGCCACTACGATATTTAAGTACTAGGTGTCGCTCAGAGTCCTTGATACCCAGCTTTGTGCACAAGGTATGAAAGTTGTTGGTGTACTCCAACACTGTTTGGTCCCTCTCTTGACGCATAATGGTCCATTTTGTGTATTGGTCATCATAGTTTCCCACAAGGTAATATTGTTCCTTAACGACATCTATAAAAGAGGCCCAACAAGTGGGATTGGCCTCAAACAATCCAGACTCGTCTGATGCGTTTTGCTCACAATAAGTTTCCCACCAATTTTTGACATGGGGGGCAACCTTGAGGAGTGCAAAGGTGATATTTTCCCTGTCGAAAAAATTGTGGACAGAGAAATACCCTTCTAATAGATTCAACCATTTATCTACGACATCAGCACCGATCTGGCCTTCAAATAAAGGCATATCAAAGTTAACTTGTACCTTGAAGGGAGTCGCATCTCCGAAACTGCTGCTCATTGTAGCTATATCTATCGCCGTCGGCATGCGTCGAAGGATTTGGGCGAAATTATCCATCATCTCGTTCCTCTGTCGCGCGAGGGCTTCCTTGAGCAACAACTTGATAGGATCTCCTGCTCTGTTGTCTCTCTTTTCTTTCGACATGGGAGGCCGTTTAGGGCGGCGAGAGTGGTCTTCCCCAAGTGAAACTAGTTTGAGACCCAACTCTCTATATCCTAACCTCGTTGGGGACATGCACCGAGAAACAATCAAAGAGCATATTACTCTAATACCACTGATCCGGATTTATGCAGGAACGAAATAAGAGAGCATATACAAAATCATATACAGAGATATATTGCAAAGAACACAGTGATACAGTAAACACATATTCTATTAAATAGCGGAAATAGAACAGACTGTAAAATACAATAGCTGGAATGGTGGTAGCTATCTCTGAGAAGAGATGTGGCCGCTATGCTCATTCGTGCCAAGCTGATTACAAAGAGAGGCCGAAAGGGACTATTTATCATAAGCATGAGGAAAAGAATCCCAAAAAATCCAAAAACCTAACCCTAGAAGATGAACCGTCATAAAGTTTGCGGCCCCAAGGTGGTTAGTTGAACAGTCAACTTCCCGGGGTCATAACTTTTGCATACTATCTCCGTTTGGGGAGCTCGGTAGCCCATTGGAAAGGTCTATCCGAGATTTACAACTTTCAACGAGGACCAAACAAATGTCATTGGCATCCATTTGGCCCCCCAAATCGCCAAAAAAGGTCATTTAGGGCCACAAAATGGCCCCGGAAGTTTAGGACCTAAAAAACCATAGAAAAATTACTAGAAAATTGGAAAAATGGGAAACTGTTTTGAGCCAGTGGAATAGGTGGGTGGCCACCAATATCCATTTGGATCAGAGGTTGTCTTAATCCAATAAATTTTCCTCCACTAAATTGGCCCATCAATATATGTTAATATATGACCATAACGAAATCCAAGCGATTAGCCATCTCTGAAGAATTCAATAAGAACATAGTTTTATCTATTTGAACCCCCCATGGTTCAACATAGCTAAAACATAAAATGTTTTGTAGACTCCGATTGTTGAATAAAGGCTATATTTTCCTTAAGGGAGAGGCAACACTCCTAATAGGCATTAACCAAGTCGAAGGATCTACGAGGATCTCTTGTTTATTTTGTTAAACCTCTTTATGACCCTTGTCATCCTCAAAAGGTTGATCATCTTCATAACCCATTTCCTGAAAAGGTGGAGTACAAAGACAAATAAAAGAAGACGGAGGAGTGGTCAATGTTTATGTAGATCCTTGTTAAATTCTCAACTTGTAGTTGTGCCATAGATGACTAGAATTAGTTGGTCAAAATTGGAAACTTTCTAAAATTGTGTTGGTCAACCTCTTTATGACCCTTGTCATCCTCAAAAGGTTGATCATCTTCATAACCCATTTCTTGAAAAGGTGGAGTGCAAAGACAAATAAAAGAAGATGGAGGAGTGGTCAATGTTTATTTAGATCCTTGTTAAATTCTCAACTTGTAGTTGTGCCATAGATGACTAGAATTAGGGTGTAGTTGGTCAAAATTGGAAACTTTCTAAAATTGTGTTGGTCAAGGGTGCCTTAGATGACTAAAGATCTTTCTTTAATTTGCATGAGACTTATATTAATGTTATAATCAACTAAGACTATGAACATTGTACTCTATAGTGTCAATGCATCCTTGAGTGGATATGAGTCTAGGACTATGTGATCGGGTGGAGGCACAATTGTGCTCAACATAGCTTGAGGAGGCACTTGAGGGGTACACTAGATAGAGGATCTAGTTATCATATCTACCAAGTCTATATCATTGCGACACATGCTTTCAATCCCCATAGAACTTTGTAGTTGCTAGGGTGTCGCGATAACATATGTTGGCATTTTTTCTTCTTCTAAAGTGGATCTATGGTGGGAAATTAGGCATTAGGCACACTATTCTAATCGAGCTTGGATCTTTACGGGTGAGATATACTAGTGTTTGTTTTTTATTCCTACAATGATATGCCATTTTTTGGTGCCTTGAAATATTTCCTAGATTTCTTAGTGGTGGAGGGGGTTTCCTCATTTGGACCATACTGCTCTATATCACTACCCTTTGTCTTATGGTGGGGCTTCCATTGTTTAGGTATGACATGGTAAATAAACAACTTCTTATAACCTAGTTATTCATTTAATGGGTTTTGGATAGTAGCAAAGAAGTCATTAAATGGATTCCTAGTGCAAAGTAAGTTGTTTTTATTGTTAGTTGATGAGTGAACTTAGAATGTGTCTTAGTTTAATTAAGACACTGCATTGTCTTCTCTCCATACCAATTCTTCTCTAACCCTATATCAACAAACCACTCTTTGCAATATGCTAGGGAAGACATGAAAGAATCCTTCACCATCGTGGTGGCCAAAGATGCATGCTAAAGGTTTTTTAGCACAAGATGAATACGATCAATCATTGACATAAGGTGAGCGTCATTGAGAGTAAGAACATGGAAGTTTAGTGCAACAAATGGAGTGCGAGCACAAACTTTTGGAAGATGCAATAGAAAAATGACAATTAGGTTTGGTAGTAAATGGACGTGAGTTGTTGATTTGGAGTCAACCAATGAAAGATAGATGATTTGGTCAACTTTGATCAACTCCATCCTGCATGTAATGAACCAGAAGTTGTGGAGGCAACTTGGTAACCCTTATTAAAGATAACTGTTGACACTTCCTTCTTTGATCATCCACCAAATATCTATATATAAAAACTTCTTCTTCTTGAACTTGATTAAACTTTTAATCATTGTTTTTAAATTGGTTTGTGATAAATTGAGAATGAATCATCATGATAAAAAAACCATTTGTAAACCAACATAATTTTTTATGGTTCTTCACGAGAACCTACATAAAAGAGTATTAGTCTATGTTTGAAACTAAAGCTTGGTTCATTATCAAGACAATTAAAATTCAAAGAGGAGATGGTCCTAACCAAATGCTATTCATAATGCTCATGTAGCAATTGAATGACATAGTCTAAACACTCTATGAATTGGCCTATTTCTAGCAGTGCAAAATAACAAGAAGGGAAATCAACATTTATGATCTAAGATCTATGAAGAATAATTTTGGATGTATGAAATTGCAAATATTAGATGTTAGTGTTTCATAATCCCATCGCAACAAGGTACTCAAGGGTGTTGAATCCATTTCAATTTCATCAATCCTTAATTACAATTTTGGCAAAGATTGCTTGGTTGGATTCTAGTTGTGCAAATTGGAAAAGGTAAAACATATAGAATATTTAGCCTTCTTCTATTGGAACTACCTTGGAAAATACATAATCTCTTATGATTAGGTAAGAATGATCGTTATTGGGAATGTTGTTGTTGTTATTATACATATTATTAGTATTAGTATCTATATTATTGTTCTTGTTAACATTATTGTAGTAGTAGTTGTTGCTATTAACATAATATTATTAAAGAGAGTATTTCTTCTCTATTGAAGCAATAACAACCAATTGCTACTGACCTCCCATCCACCATCTATGTTCATAATACGAGGATGCTTTCCAGTTTCAATGGCTTCTCTAAACTTATGCATAGAGTAGTTATCAACTTTTACAAGTACCCTCCTATTTTCAAGACATAATTGGTGCTTGGTATTGTGGGAATGCTCTATGAGAGAACATGTGTGGACACAATCAATTCTACTATCAACTTTATGCTCTTTAATCCTTGACTGAAAAGATTGACCCATCTCCCCAATGTAGGATTTCTCACCGGAGCATGGATCGCGTACAACCCTTTATTATGATGATGATCAATTGGATCTTTAACCAATTTCATGATCCCTCCAATGGTATTTAGAGGTTTGAAAACAATGTTGATGTTTTTATTTCTAAGGATTTTAGCAATTTTATGTGTTGAGCCTTGGATATAATTAGGAAGGGAAACTTTTGAAGCTACATCTTGTTCCCTATTTCACGATCTTACTCCATCTTTTCAAATCATCTACGTAACATGTGCTTCCTTATACCCATTGTTCTTCAAAACTTGAAGACAGACGCTAATCTCCTTCTTGATTAAGGTGATCATTATCTGAGATTCTAAGTTCTATGGTGGTCAAAATGCTTATGACGCCTAACTTTTAAGTGGGGTGATGATGTGAGTCCATATGAAGATATTGTTTATTATGGGTAGCCTTACATAATATTTGGCAAGCTAGTGTTCCATCTTACTTCTTGATTACCCTTGCATCAACAAAAATGATAGTGCCATTTTCCTCAATTTATACTATGAATTGAATATGCTCAATTAGTTAATGATGAATATAGTTATCAAATTCTTTTCTCCCATGTGGTTAGATCGTGTTGGCTTTGCATTCAAAATATTCCATGAAGAGGTTTGCAACTATTAAAAATAGTAGTGAACCCATGGCCACACCACTAATTTGCTCAGAGATTTCAGTAAGGAAATTGAAGAATGCCGAGACAAACATACAACAATCAATGTTTTTTTGACGATATCAACAAAGCACTTACCATTTATGTAAAGACTTGCTTATCTCATTGAATAATTCATAAATCAACGTGGTGTAAATCTTAGTTTCAGCTTGAAAGATATAAGTTTGTTGTGGTGTGCACTGCATTAGAGGCTTAGCTTTTTATGTAAATATTGTGAGTCTTACTTGATGTTTGGTTATAGTCTAAATTGCAATATAACAGTACAGTATGTTTATGTTTGAAATGAGGAGAAGAATATCTGTATTACAATATAACATTATATTATGTTTAAAATGAAGATAAGTGATCCAGATTTTATTTAAGAAAAAAACAAATCAAATAAAAAGATCCTCACATTTTGGAGTAATATCAATATGTTTGAAATCATTGCCTTTTCAAAACCCTGAGAAGGAGAAATTAACACAAGACCAAATGCTCTGAAACCCCACAGATTAGATTACGAGATGAACGATGGCACAAAATAAAATTCATTGGAATTATGTTCCCATTTATGACTCATGATCCAGAGTCGAAAAGTTGTAGTCTCCGAAAACAAAAATTGTTGTGCACAATTTAAATCCACTATCGGGTTTTGAAACTATGCTTGTAAATTTCTGTCCATGGTATAAAAAATAATAGCAGGCATATTTACAAAATCTTTAACACATAAAAATTTGCAAGCATATTTACACAGGAAGAAGTCTAAACCCGCAACAATTTTGGTTTTTAGGCGGTTTTTGATTGAAATCTAATAAAGATTTTTTTTTTAAAATTTGGATTTTGCCTCGTTTAAATACTGGTTCTGAATGTATAAATAGATTCAGCAACCCTAAATACTCAAATGGTTCTGAATGTATAAATAGATTCAGCAACTCTAAATACTCAAATGCATCTAGATTAAGCAATTTTAATATTGATTTCTGATAATTTTAATTTTTTTTCCCAGATTCCATGAAGATATACTACCTAAAAAATGCTATAGAAAAGAGGTGAAATCCTCGCCCATTTATACTACTCATTTACAAAAAAATATTATGGCCCATTTAAATTGAGTCAAATGTTTCAGAGTAGGCCATGGGAGTGTTTCTTTGCAGCTTTTGTGGACCGTGAAGATAACCAATCTCCAACCTCACCATGAAAATACTAAAACCCTCTGTTGTCCTGAAAATATCTGGTGATGAATCTTCAACATACAAACCTTTAAAGAGAAGATAAAGAGATTAATATCAAATACCATCTATTCCAAATCAAAATCTGTGATCAACAAACTTTGTATGAAAACATCAACATCCTTCTAACATTGGAACGGTTGCACTTTCAACCAATACATACAACATGACTCGTATGAATTAAGCTTATAAAAGTCATCAAGAAACTGTATGGCATGTTTACATTTGCAACAAGATTTGAGCAGAGCAGAACTGGCTAGAGGCAAGACCAGGAGGATTAATAAACAATATTAACATTGAAATACTACATTTGATCATTGTCAAATGTGCAAACCCCTCAGAGAAATAAGCAAGGAGAATCAAGTGCCACCTATTCCAAAAAATCTCTGATCAACAAACATTGTTTTTCAGAGCTTTTCCACTCCGACTAGGAAAAGCTGCTGAAGGAGAAAACATTTCCCCTACTTATATGTAATGACTTCCTACAGTGTAAAGAACAAACTCCATTGGTGTTGCAGGGCTCCAAATCTGAGGAACAAAGTTAGACAAGTGAGCAGATGATTTGGACAACAGATATGAGGGTCCCATACTTTGATCCATAATCACTTTGTTTCTGCAACACTGACTTGGTAATGAAAGAAACTCTAATCTACATTAACACTGTAGAGATAAACCCCTCTGAGAGTCTGATCTGCAATCTCATTCATTGTGCCCGCAAATGATCTGCTGCAGTAGCTGGAGAAGAGGAGGAGGAAGAGAAAACCATAGAGTAATTGAAGGATTTAGGTGCTGTTAACAGTGATCTGAAGGAGTGGACAAGCGAAGAGGCAATGGCTGCCTTCACCTGCTCTCTTCTGGGGATGTTCCTCATGGATTGGGTAGCAGTGGGCATATCTTAATCTGAATGGTTATGGACAGAATTCAATGAATTAATTGGTAAAGGAAGGGAGCTACAGGCTGTCAGGCAGTGAAGGCTACAAAGAATGAATAAACAGGGTGCAAAAGCAAGTGAAAATGGTTACAGAAAGGAGAGTATTTAAGGTTTCCATTTGCAATGTGAATCCAAAATCCTGACATGAAGTGAACCTGTGCAAAATGTGATGTTTATGAAAAGGGCGGGCCCAACTACTGAAGTGACTAATAATTGAGTGGAAGTGGGAGATAGTTGGCATGACATGGACGCCTCACCTTCCATCCATCAATCAAACAACAACCCTTCATTCTATGAAAAGTATTCATCCATCTAAGTAGAGCATGCGATTAATTTACTATTTTGTTAAGGGAGGGATGCCAGTTGTTGGACACCCCACGTGGCTCCCTCCCCCATGCCACGTTGTCGAGTCGACACGAACGCAACCCGGGCCCAGATGGCACCGCCACCTGTCGTGGTGGGTGGGCGCATTAAAGCGGCCTTTATGGCATGCTTTTTCCCGCTTTTCCGGCGCTTTTCCCACGACCTCTCCTTCCTCCCGTGTATTGTTGCTCGGGCCCTGTCTGTGAACGCTCCGCCACCCCACTTCCTGTTCACGCCCGCTCTGGTTCTGCACCACCCCCGCTCTGGTTCTGCACCATGGGCGCTCTGGTTCTGCCGGTATCCTGCTATGCTACTGTTATATGGCGGACGCTTGTTGCCTTACCCCCCGACGGATGGCGTTCGCCGCTGCTGTATGTTCTGTCCGCTAGCTCTCCCGACGTTGACACTCGCTCCATGCCCATAGCGCACCACAGGCCCTCGAAGTTGTCTGCGGCGGACCCCGTTGGAGGTTTTCATCGGTTCGGTGGTGGTGTTGTTGGGTTGCTGCTCGGCTGGTTTCGCTGGTGGCGATGGTGGCTTCCATCAGGCGTTCGTTGCCTTCGTTCGGTGGCGTTGGTCCCGACCTGCTCGTGCTTCTTCGGTGGCGCTAGTACCTTCCTCCTCACGGCGGTGGCTCGTCCCTTCCTTCTCACGGCGGTGGCATTGGTTGTTCCTGCTCACGGCGGTGGCTCGTCCCTTCACGCTTCTTCGGTTTCCCTGGTAGGTTTCCTACCAGCCATTCCCTGCATCAATGTTTGTCAACACTCTCAACCTTCTGGGGATTTCGTGGACCATTTCTGCTGCTTTTAAAGGTTAAATTCTGGTTTTCTGGGTTGTGAATTTGTGCATTTCTGTTGGTGAATTGGTTTGGTGCCCTCCTGCTCGCACTTTGAATTGTGTATGGTGGGTTTACGTTGCGTTTGTGGCAATGGTGAAATGCATTTCGCATTAGGGTTTTTATGTGGCATCAGGGGTTTAATTTGTTTATGCTGCAGCAGGGTTAAGGAATGGTTTATGATGTAGTAGGGTTTATGAATGGTTTATGATGCAGTAGGGTTTATGAATGGTTTATGATGCAGTAGGGTTTATGAATGCAGTAGGGTTTATGAATGTTTTAGTGTTTATTCATTTATTAGGTTGGAGGTGAATTTGTTTCGGCTGAATTATTGAAGGTTCTATGGTTTACGTTGCACTCGTAATTAAGGTTCTGTGGTTAATGTTGAAGCTGCGTTTAACTTTTTTTTAGGGTGTATGAATTAGGGTTTTGTTGCAGCTGCATTTAAATTTTTTTTAGGGTTTATGTTGCAATCATAGTTTGGGCAGAATTATTGCAGGTTCTATGGTTTGTGTTGCAGCAGGTTCTATGGTCTGTGTTGCAGCAGGGTTTGCAAATTTTTTAGGGTTTATGTATTTGTTTCAGCTGAATTATTGAAGTCTCTATGGTTAATATTGCAGCAGTGTTTATAATTTTATTGGGGTTTATGAATTTCGTTTGTTGCTGGTTTATGTTGCAATCATAGTTTGGGCTGAAATATTGAAGGTTCTATGGTTTATGCTGCCTTATGTTGTAGCAGGGTTTGTAATTTTTTTGGGGTTTATGATTTTAGTTTGTTGTTGGTTTATGTTGCAATCATAGTTTGGCCTGAATTTTCTATCTTCTATGGTTTATGTTGCAGCCGGGTTTGTAATTTTTTTAGGGTTTATGAATTTAGTTTGTTGTTTGTTAATGTTGCAATCATAGTTTCAGCCGAATTATTGAAGGCTCTATGGTTAATGTTGCAGCAGTGTTTATAGTTTTATTGGGGTTTCTGAATTTCGTTTGTTGTTGGTTTATGTTGCGATCATAGTTTGGGTTGAATTATTGAAGGTTCTATGGTTTATGATTTTAGTTTGTTGCTGGTTTATGTTACAGTAGTGTCCCTAAATTTTATCTGGTTTATGAATTTAGTTTGTTGTTGGTTTATGTTGTTGGTTTTTGTCGCAGTAGAATGGTAATAGTTAAAAGGAAAAACTGCATCATACAGGGGATGGATGGCAGTTGACAACAATGACTTTTCCATTGTCTCATCTAATTGGAAGAATACCCATAATTCAGTTGTTGATATCAACAAGTTTGCCAAATTGGCTATTGTTGATGCATTTTACAAGCGATCTGCTCCACCTTATGATCTGTTGTTGTTGATGCAGTTTACAAGTTGCATGCTATTGTTAAATTATAAGTGTATGATGCAGTTTTTACTTTTACCTATTAACATGAAGTGATCTGCTGCATCTTATCTGCTGTTGTATGATGCAGTTTTTACTTTTACCTATTAAATTGAAATATTGGGCAAAATAGAAGAAGTTAAATTAGTTGTTGCATTATGGGCAAAATAGAAGAAGGTAAATTAGTTGTTGCATTATGGGCATTTATATAGACATAGTTTTATTAAACAGTTTGTGTGCTTGATTATTGTTGTTTGTTGTTCTAGCCTTCAAAAGGATATTGAATTTGTTTATAGGAATGTACATACACTGGATCTAATTTAGGCATGTTATGTTGATTAGTATGATACTGTATTAAGTTGTAATAAGTCATGCATGAGAGCCCTCCATGGAACATTCCTTATAGAAGCATTATTAATAATAGGAGAGAAATATGGACCATGTTGCAGTACAGTTAGCATCGAATGGATGGGTATCACACCCATGCAATGGTTCAACCCCATTCCTAACTGCTAGTTTAAGGAAAATATAGGGGTCAAGAGTTGTAAACCATAGAACCAAATGCACCATAAACCATAGAACCTTCAATAATTCATCCCAAACTATGAAACTTCAATAAACCTTAGACCCTGCTGTAACATAAACCATAGCCCACGATATCATCTAGGATGAAGCTATTATAGTGGTCTTGGGATTCGTCTATCTCCCTTTGAATTTTGGGCATATGGTTGTAATCCCATGTGGTTGTAATTCAGCCGAAATGACTGCAACATAAACCATGGACCCTACTGCAGCATAAACCCTAGAATTCATAAACATTAACCATAGAGCCTTCAATAATTCATAGAATTCATAAATTCAGAAACCCCAATAAAATTATAAACACTGCTGCAACATTAACCATAGAGCCTTCAAGAATTCGGCCGAAACTATGATTGCAACATTAACAAACAACAAACTAAATTCATAAACCCTAAAAAAATTACAAACCCTGCTGCAACATAAACCATAGAAGATAGATAATTCAGGCCAAACTATGATTACAACATAAACCAGCAACAAACTATGATTGCAATGGTTGGGCATATGGTTGTAATCCCATACTACTGCAACATAAGCCGTGGACCCTGCTGTAGCATAAACCCTAGAACCTTCAATAATTCAGCCCATACTACTACAACATAAGCCATATACCCTCTGGGTGGCGGAGCGTTCATAGACAGGGCCCGAGCAACAATACACGGGAGGAAGGAGAGGTCGCGGGAAAAGCGCCGGAAAAGCGGGAAAAAGCGTGCCATAGAGGCCGCTTTATGGCGCCCACCCACCACGACAGGTGGCGGTGCCATCTGGGCCCGGGCTGCGTTCGTGTCAACTCGACAGCGTGGCATGGGGGAGGGAGCCACGTGGGGTGTCCAACAACTGGCATCCCTCCCTTATATAGAAATACAACAATGTTTGTTTGGTTGTAGAAGATATTTTGATTCCATCAATAATGATGATTAATCATTTTGGTGTGTATGTGTTGGTCTTTCATAATGGTAGTGATGACAATAAGTTTTTTGGGTTGTAGGTGCATAAACCCTAGAACCTTCAATAATTCAACCCAAACATAAATTGCAACATAAACCAACAACAAACTAAATTCATAATCCCTAAAAATTGTTAATGAAATGTTTAATCAGAGTACATTACAGCTTGCTGTTGAAATGATGAAATTGTATATTAAACCTTATGATAAACCCCTGATTACAATGCCGCAAACATCAGGGAACGATATGACCTAGGATTGTACCCAAAAATGTATAGGATTGTATACAAAATGGCCATGTTGCAGTAGTTAGACCCAGTGATTACAAAATCCACAATGCAATGTGGTCACAACAAAAACTTTGGCATCCCTATATGACACTCCTATGCTTGATGTCGTCCAAGATCTTCACTTCCCAATATTGTTGAGTTTCCTGCTTGAGCCAGGTTGGTTGGCATACCTAACAATGGCTGATTAGGTTGTGGCTGGTTGCCTCCATATGATATCCAATTTGCTTCTTGTAGCCATGGAGGAATTGAGTAGCCACAGTGCACACTTGTGCTACTAACCCCTGCATTGGGTTGAGCCCCCCGATAATCATACATATGTCTGACACCTACACTGGTAGGAGGGAATAAAGTGGGCATGCGCACTTGTTGATAGCGGGGGACTTGGATGTTTAGGAGGTCTTGGAAACATGGAGTATTATCTGCAAGATTTTCCAATGTGTTTGGCATCATCCTACTCCCCTCCACTATGTTTGCATCAATGGCATAACTTTTTGCCACCCCTTGTTCTTTTTGAAGCAATTGTTGAGCCTTTCTCAATTCCTTTTCATGCCTTGACATTTGTTTTTGATGAGCCTTTTCTTGTCTTTCTTTCTCTCTATCAAGCCTCTCCTGTGCTCGAATTTCTGTTGCAGCAATCCTTGCAGCCTTCTTTTCTTTAGCTAAGTCCCTCTTTTTCTGCTTTAAATCCTGGAGTTCAAGTTTCCTATGCTCAGACTCAACCAATAGTTTTATATAGTCCTCTGAGGTGAGTAACTGTGAACTTCGGCATAGACGAAGATTGTCTGCTGTAAATTGCCTTCTTTTTGCTAACACTCTCTCTACCGGTAGCTTTAGAAACCGACCAAGCAACCGGCCCTTCTTTGACACTTGCTGCTCCTTGCTTGACACTTGCCTCTCAATATTTGGCTCAATGTTCTCCTGCTCTATCTGAACCATATTGTCCTCTTCAGTTCGAACCTCGTTGTGGACACTATCTTCTTCCAGGTTTCCATTGTCCACAAAATAATGAACAATTTCTTCTTCCAATTCTCTGGGCTGTGAAGGCATGTTCATGCTTTCTTCATTTGTCCTTGACACAATATTTTTGTCCAAATTCATCATGGCTTCTACCAGCCATGATGGTGGGGTAACCTGGCTTGGCAAAGTCAATTCTCCATTGCTGCTTCCTGGTGCATGGTCAACGTTTTCATTGACATGAACAGAAGTAGAAGTTGCAACTGTTTCTTGCATAGAGACATTAAGAAGATTAGAAGCAGAAGTTGCAGCTGTCTCAGTTGGTGTATGTACCTCCATGTTACTGTCAATTGGTTCATTGTTATACTGTGTTTCACTTACCTGTTCTTCTTCATCACCACAGTATGGTCCTCCTTGAGAGAGGGATATCATATGATCAGCAGCAACAACGTCTTCCTCTACCTCCACATCTTCTTGGCCAGCAACATGTGCTTGGACATCCCCTTCTTCCTGAGCAGTCAGATCAAATCCCAGGCTACAACTAGTATCATGCATGAGAGCCTCAGAATTCAGTGGCCATATTCCAGTCCTCCTAAACCCAGCCTTGATATTCGTAGGTGTGAGAGCCCTTTTAAAGGCTTTACTTGCAAGCTCGACTAGCTCAAACCTTTTTACCTCCACCCCTGGATTCTGTGCCATCCATGAAGCTCGCTCACCCCTGAAATAGTTCTTGAAAGGCCCGAACACACTAACATCTAGGGGTTGCAATCTGTGAGTGGTATGAGCAGGCAGTGTCAACAGGTCGATGCCCAAATTGTTAGCCTCCTCGATTGTTTGCACAGCAATGTGGCTTCCATGACCATCTAAAACCAGCAGGTGTCTATTTACAGGTGAGACACCGCTTGGTATAGATGCAGCAAAGTGAGTAAGCCAATTCAAAAAGAGTTCTTTGGTCATCCAAGCATGGGGATGTGCGGCCATGCATGCACCTGGTTCACAATTCTGTATATAGTTTTTGAGTTGAATTTTACCTTTAAATAGATAAAATCCCGGGATTGAAGCACCAATTGCATTGACACAACATAGAATAGTGATCCACTCCCTTCTCCTAGGCAAAATCTTTGGCACATTACGACTCCCTCTCTTGGCAATTACACGCATGCCACAGTTCCTTCCTGCCTGTAAACCTGTTTCATCACAGTTCCATATATGGTCTGGAGCATACCCATGGTTCTCATATGCACTAGAAAGGGTGGCATAGAACTTAGTCAGAATTGCAGGCCGTAGATTTAGAGCCCTGTCTCTATCTAGGCCCTCAGCTGTACGCAACACAAGGTCTGGATGCCTTTTTTTAAACCCAAACCACCATGACTTACCAGGAAACCCATCTTTGAAGGGGTTTGGCCTCCCTTGACAGATTTGAGCTACTGTGGATTTTAGCTGTATCAGCTCTAGCCCATGTCCCATTTCAGCCATCTCCTTACACCACTGAACCACCTCGGCCTCCTCCTCTTCACTCATAACTGTAACAGGACCTCTACGCTTTGTATGTGTGAGTCCATTTATCCAATAATGTACTGAAGAGGTAGCAACTCCATGTTTTTTAGCAGTAGCACGAATGGAATATCCATTGAACTCTATATCATCAATAGCAGCTAGCATGTCTTATTTTGTCCAACCTCTTATTGCACTGATTTTGGTGACTGAACTTGTTCCTTGAACTGTGGTTGGAAGTGACTGTGTGGTTGGTGGTGGGACAACAATGTCCTCTTCCACCACATTGTCATTCTCAACAACATTGCTGGGAGCATTGTTGGCATTTGAATGATTGGGACTCTCCTCATCCGATGAGGTGCAGCGCAGCTGGGCACCCCTACTCAGTCGACGGCTTGTTCTCCTTGCATTGCTGACTCTTGCCATGCCTACAACAACATGCACATTTAGAAGGGAGGCTGGTTATGTAGAAGAAACTGGAAGTTGATTATAACAGAAATGTAAATAACAGAAACAGAAACATAAATAACATAACTGGAAACATAAATAACATGAATAACAGAAACATAAATAATATGAATAACATAACTGGAAATCACAGTAACAGTAACCTGAATCTACTGTGCACACAGTTCTGCTGGTATGCCTCCACTGTGCACACACTTCTGATGGTATGCCTCCACTGCGCACACACTCTGTTGTTCGAATTTCTGAAATGGAACTGTGCACACACTCTGCAGGTCGAATTTATGAAATGCATCTTCATAAGGGTTGTGGTTCATTTATAGTTGTTTGCTATTGAATTGGGTTGGTAAGAAGGTTGCACATGGATTGGAATCTCTCAAATTTCAATGTGTGTTGTGGATTGATTTGAAAGTGATCCAATGGTTGGGAGCTTGTCATTGTGGATCCCTGTGCCTTCATCTGTTTCATGATCTGTGTGCTTCCATCTGTTTAATGGGTGCATTTAATGGGTAGGTGTCATTTATTGAATACAGTGGGTTGGAATGTTGAACAATCTTGCAGTTATGGCTGACAGTATCTTTTCTGATGCTTGAACAGGTTTCAATGAATGTTTGAACAGGTTTCAATGAATGTTGGGATATTTAGGCTCCATTAGATATTCGTGGGTCCTCCTTTGATAGGTACCTTGCAGTAGGTGGCCAAAACGAGTTGGGTTATTTAGCTGTTCATGTACTTCTGGATATTTGAGCAGATCTGTACTTTGTTGGGACAAGATGTTTTGTACAGTTTGTCATATAAAGACTATTTATTGACACCTATTGCCCCAGTCAGTTAATGGGAAATTTTTGGACATAATTTAAATATTTTTTGCACTTAATATGGAATGTGTATGTTTAATTTATGGGTTTATTTGTGTCAATATATGGTGGTTATGTGGGACCAGTACTATGACAACTACTGGTCCCTATTCAAGAATAAACAACTCTCCCCTAGTTGAATATATATATATTCTAAATGGAGTATACATCACATCACATCCTATATATATTCTAAATGGAGTATACATCACTTCACATCTTATATATATTCTAAATGGAGTATACATCACATCCCATTCCATCACATCACATCCCTAAATTTAAGGGTGTATATAGGAAAACAAATTAGAAAAAATCATCATGAAGATGAGGAAGTACTTTGTTTTCCAAGTAGAATGTGTAGCCATAGGCCCATAAATATCTCTATGGAGTAGTCACTACCAAAGAACAAGAAACTTTCCTCACTTTGTCCTTAGTAAATGACTTTGGTTGATGTTTCCACATTACACAACCTTCAAAGATACCACTAGACATTTCAATTTATGGAAGGTGATCAATGAATAGAAGACAACTCATATGTCTTTGAAAAAATGTTGGTATGATCGAGATGTTGGTGCCATAGCATACAAATGTCATCGATTTTGACCACCATAGTAACAAACCCTTTTCTTTATGGGAAAGAATGTCTCCTCCAACTTGTACATATGATCATGTTCTTTAGAATATTTAAAGAAACCACTTTGAAATCATAATTCATGTCCTTTACAATCCATTGATCCAACCATAATTCCACTTTTTTATTGGCATGTGCAATGTTATTGAGAGAAAGAAGATTTGTCATTCAACACTTAGAAAATGAAGAACATCTCTAAACTTAGTTGTGTCAATGATGATATCACCATAGTCTTAACCCGTATGCATGAATGGTTATTTATGTCTACTATAATGTTGTCTATAATTAGAGAGAAGGTGTTCATTAATTGGTCATGTGTTGGGTAGCTTCAGAATCAACAATCCATTTAAATAAGGAAACAACCACTTTGAATATATAGGCTCGAAAACAATAGGATTGACGCCCCTTCTGGAATGAATACTTTAGTAATTCACATTTATAGATTAAAATTATAGAAACCCTAAGTGATCTCGAGAATAAAGGTGTTGGCCTTAAAGAAGGGTTAAAAGTTCAATGAACACCCTAAAAGGAAATCCCAACCCTATATTAGACTTTATATCTTTAAAACCCCTAAATAATGTCTAGAAGAGATGACCCATGAAAAACCTAGCTATGAATTGTAATAAAGACTCAACTAGCCATCAAATCTCGTTAGCACGATTGGTTTCAATGAGCCTCATTTTTCCTAGAGACCCGATTTCGAACCCCACAAGGTAGTTGGGAGGAAACATTTAAAATTCAATAATGCTAAGGGTTGGTGTGGCCCAGGCCAAGTGCGATTCTCGGGTGATCTTAATGGCTTAGATTCCTTGGATCACAGTTTCTTAGGCCATAGGCTAGCCCTACAAGTCACAAACAAACTAGCAAACAAAAAAAAAGATGCAACTAGCCAATAATTTTTGGATCTCAATTGAAAAGAATTGAGAGATGAAAGTTCACGCTAGCACCAATACCATGCTAATATTCATAAGGGTTAATAGAGGAATCAATTAAATTTAATCTCAAGGAAATTATGAAATAGTGTCCTCACAAGTGTGCTAGAGAGAGATAGGTCTAATGTGCTAGAAAGACATAAGTCTAGTGCACTAAATAAAGAGAGTGCAAAAGCCAATTACAAGCGTTGAAAACAAAAAACCACAAGTGTGTCCAAGAGTATAATGTTAATGACAATTACAAGCGTTGAAAACAAAAAACCACAAGTGTGTCCAAGAGTATAATGTTAATGACATGAGAAAAAGACCAAAATTAAATGACCTTAAACTTATGACACTTGTATTTTAAATAAAAAAATAAAAGAACAAAAAATACATTAAAAAACTTAAGTTTTATATTTATACACAACTCAAGTGAGATGTCCTTTCAAAAGAAAAAAAAAAGTCTCTTAAAAAGGATATTATAAACCCACAAAACAATAACCACACAAGTTTAAGGTTATTTAACCTACCTAGCAAATTCAATTAAGCTAGCTTTAACCATAAACCCCACAAAACAATAACCACACAAGTTTAAGGTTATTTAGCCTACATACCAAATTCAACTAAGCTAGCCTTCAACTAAGCTAGCCTTAGCCATAAACCTAGTATACAATTACCTTAACCACAAATGCATTTATACATAATAATATGTATCAATGGATCGTAACCACATATACAAATTATACCAATATAACTTTGAAAAACAAATTTAAATCCATTTTCTTAGATGTGAAGTTTCATATTAAAAGACAAATTTTGTGCAAATCAATAAATCTTATCATTATAAAATGTTTTGATCAAAATTTTCCTTCAATACAATATCCTAACATTCACGAGACACGACTTAATTAACAAAATATTTTTTTAACACGTGATATTATCCACGATTACGTGAAACCAAAACCCTCCTTGCTAATCACTCGCATGACTCTCAAAACCCTCATTTTGTAAACATATCACATGACATGTTAGTATAGTTGAAATTTTATATTATATACATATATAACTTAGTACAATCTAAATTGAAATTGCAATTTTATACAATATTGGAAAAACATATTTAATTTTTTTATTTATCAATAAAATATTTCATTTTAACATATTAAAATAATTTAATAATAAATTTCTTTATTATAAAATAATTTTTTTTTAAAATAAATTATTAATAATTGATTAAGAATTATTTTTTTTATACACAAAGAAACAAGTTAATGATTTAAGATTTATAGACTTCTAGCAAGAATAGAAGTCTGCCCGTTATTAATTACCAATAACAAATTTGACCACTAAATTAAGTAATTATAAAACATTAAAAATATATATATTTTTTAATAAATAAATTAATATATTTCACTAATTATCTATATTAAGTTTGTACATAAAAATAAAATATTTTATTATGTTCAAGTTTAATATTTCACTTTATTTAAAAATATGTCGGTGTCATGTATATATTTAAAAATAAAATAGTTATATTAAATTAAATTTAAAATAAAATAATTTTAAATCTTTTTTTCCAAAGAAAAAAGACATAATCTATTGAATCATACTACTTAAAAATAATTTTAAATGTATATTTTGAAAAAGTAAAATGATGAAAGTAAATTTATAATAAAATCATTTTTATGAATAATTGGTAATATCATATTTTCATATTTAAGATTAATATTAGCTTATGTTTACTTAAATGCTAAACATTTTTGGATTTTGATTTTTTCCAATTTATTATTAAATAGTATTAGATGATTAAATCTTTGTTGAAATTACAATTTTAAATAATTAAAATTATTGTTTTTAATGTTAAAAAAAAGTTAAATACCCTAAAATATGATATTATGACATTTTTACAAGGTTAAAAATTGATATATATATAATTATATCAATTCAAAATAAATTCAAAAATTACTTTTGTTTTTTTAATGGAAAAAAATCATATTCTTTGTTTTCAAAAATTGAAAACATAATATATTCGAAACTTTTCAAAGTATATATTTTTAGTTTTAAACTTTTACAAAAAAAAACTTCCTTCTTTAGATTCAAAAATTACCTATTTCAAAAATTATATTACTTATTTCCCTTTTATTATTTTGAATTGCAAGAAAATATCAAATTCATATAACTTTTAAAATTACACTCTAATTAATATAAATATACTTGTACAAAACTAAAATTATAATAATAATGTTATTCTTAGTTAAATAAGAATTATTTATAAGTGGGTGTACTCCTTGTGTAGATACTAACCTTTAAAAAAATTATATATAAAAACAAAAATAGTAACAAACAAAATTATTTATAATTAATTTTTTTTTTTTACTATTTTAGGTTTTTTTTTAAATTATAAAACAATTTTACTTTACACTATTGTTTTTTTTATTTAATAATCGCGTAGTCTTCTTCTATGGAGTTGAGCATAATTTAAATGAGAGCCTTTGAGGATGATGTTAATAATGGCTTTGAGCAACAAGCACTCAATCTCTAGTGTTTGCATTTGCCTCCTTTGTTGCACTAAAATGTCCATCACCTTTAATTCCGTGAACTCTAATGATGTTCATTGTTGTGCACCATGTTTTTATGTTCTTGATATTTAATATTTGGTTCAGTTGTATTAATTAGCTTTCACAATGAAATATTTGGCAGGACTATGGTTCAAAGTATAGTGTAAGTTTTTATTATTAATTTTTTTTTATAAATCAATCTTTTTTGTCATGATTTCATTAACTAAGTACAAATGATGCAAGCCTTGTTTTCTCCTCTCCAAGAGCCGGCGGCGTGCTGAACTAAACGGATTTTACTTCGAGATTTGTCAACGTATGGGTTTCGACCCTCTGATGTGATGGGTTTCAATTTTTATTAGGTAACCATCTCGAGCTTCGAAGTTTGGTGCGCCTCGAAGTTTGGTACGCCTCGGTGGCAGGCTCACGTAACAGGTCTGCAAGGTCACGGGGTGTATTTCGTGCTTGAGATGGTTTTGTATTATACTTTGCAGAGCTCGAGAACATGTCAGAGTAGAGATCTTTTCCATATCTTTTTACTGTCAGAATTCAGATCTTTTCCAGATCTTTGTACGTCGAAGTAAATGAGGAAATATGGTCTGAAACCATATGGTGTAAATGCTATTTTTACGTCGAAGTAAATGAGGAAATATGGTCTGAAACCATATGGTGTAAATGCTATTGGTGTTGGTTCAGTGGTGGGCTCGTGTTTCGTAATGCAGTGCAGTAATTTCTAGGCATTATGACTTTGACTCCGAGTATTGAAGGGTTCATCTTTTCAGGGGCTCCGATTCCAAATCCTCGTCCACATCAGATCTATCCAACCAGCCATTGCTGATTCATCATCAGTCCTCCAGAGACTCTGATGCTGATTCCTCCTCGGCCCGCTTATCGGTCTCGTCTTCTGGTGCCACAGATCTTGAGGATTTGCCTAGACTTTCATTGGATTCGGAGAAGGGGAACCCAAATCCTATCAGGGTGCCATTGAGAGTCAATGTCAGGAAGCCTAGGTGCCCTGATGGTGCTTTAAATGGCAGAGGCAGAGTGGGTAGGAGCCCTTATAGAGTCATTGATTCCAAGCTTCCGCCCCGAGGCTCGTCGGTCGATAGCCCCCGAATGAACTCCTCGGGGAAAATTGTGTTCCATAGCTTAGAAAGGAGCTGCAGCAGTCCCAGCAGTTTCAATGGCAGTCTAAGAAATAAAGATCTCAACCACAGGAATTTCAGGCAGAAGGAAAACTGGAGAGGAATGGAGAGATCCTACTCCGCCAATGTAAGAGTCACGCCCGTTCTGAATGTGCCTGTTTGTTCTCTTAGAGCCTCAAAGGGAGCAGCATCATCCAAAGGTACAATGTTCGGTTTCGGCCAACTGTTTTCTCCTCAGAAGAAGGATAGTAATAGGCCTACTAGAAATCCTTCTCAGACTTCCTCGTCTACATCGAGCAGCAATCCACACAGGAGAGAAGGATGATGGATTGATTTCTACAATGTTTGATCTGCGGTTCAATCGATTGATCCCTGACTGAGGATGAGGCCTATACTGTGGAATTTTCAATTCTTGGTTTGATCGATTGGCCCTATTCAAGGATAAGGCTTAGATTTGATGGGCCTGCATTGAGAAAATAACTGTTCGCTTCTTGATCACAAGGACAATGCAATTTTTCAGGAGGGATGCTGCAATGAAACATGGGTTTCTTGAGCAAAACTATTTCCATCATATCTTGGAGGAAGGTGTATTTTCTTTAGTTTGTGAGTGTGGCCTTTCCACCAGGAGGTTTCCTCTCACTGCAAAAATGGTGCAGCTAATTTCTTTGGTTTATTTGTTGATGCTTTGAATCATTTTGTACAGGTTTTAGATTGGCGTGTGATTGCTTGTTTCTAAATAAGAAGCTAGCTAACGTTAGGAAGGATTTTTCTACTGATGATATTGACTACAAACTATTCTTTGATGTTCATTTTCGGCTGAGCTCATTTCTTGTAGATTTATGTGGCCTATGCTTGTAGGTGCATATGCTCAAGAGGCACTACTTCCTCTTGTTGTTAGAATGCTGTTTTTTCTTCCATAATCATCAAAGAGAGGCTTTGTGGACAACTTCTTTTGTCCAGAAGCATTAACTTGGAGTGTACATGTGCTTAGGGACAATACTCAATGGCATCTCTGCTACTTTGGATCCATAAAAATGAATTGAAAAATATTCTAATTCCGAGGTGTATATCTTATTTGTCTGGTAAAATACTAATCAGATGTTCTGCTTTTCAAATCTATCATCTACTGAATTGAAATTCTTTTAACATCCCACAGAGACCAAATAGTCTATGAGACCAAGGTCTTAGATCTCGAGTCTGATGAGTATGAAAGCTAAATTAATTTCTATTTGAAGTGGAATTATATAAGATGGGATCTTTGCAATACCCCTTTTGTTAATAGATGGTGTATTTTTTGGCCAATTATCTGACTGGTGTTTTTTGGCGTTCAGATTACTAGTATCCCACGTAAATGGATTATAAATGAGCAATGCTTCCATATCGATTAATTAAAATTATGTTTATATGTAAAAGTATTCGGAAAAGTACTTTCAAGTTAAAGATTGGTTGAACATGCAAGGGATGCTATCAAAGTTGTAAGAATAAGGCGTGGATCCCAGCAAAAATAGAGTGTGACTATATTTCAAACAAAGGAAAAGCAAGTTCAAAACTCTACACAATTTTTTAACAAACTAATGGCTCTCGATGAAAAGGCTTAGAAATTGCCAATTGAAAATTCTATGAACTGTCAATCTACGTGTGCTCATAGTTGTATGAAAACAAGGTTTTTCACTATTCAGAGTCTTTCACACCAAAGTTTGAGCTTACAGACACAATTAGATATCTCTCAAAACTTGGGGGAGAACAGTTCTGCATTTTCTGGGATGTGGTTATGAACTTACACTGTATTTAAATTCAAGTAAATGATTGGAAAAATGCCAGTGATTCGGCTGTGAAAGATAAACGACTGGGTGATCTTAGAAGCTCGGATGATCTTAAAGGCTCAAGTTTCTTCTTTTGTGCCTTTTTTTGTCTTCCGGAAGGATTTTCACGTAGGTAGGATCTCATTTGTACATAGTATTTTCATAAGATAAGATTGTTGAGCTGCTTGTGACATGAATTGGAGACTGAAGAGAACATATTCAATATGGTCACATTAAACTAATCAGCCCAAGTTAAACTTTTGTGTGAAATTTGATAGAGACTGAAGTGATGCAGCTATGAGAGTTATGTATGGTTCCTTAGAGTGATGTGCAAAGTATGGCTGCCCCTGATTATATAATAGCAAGTATCTTTTCACATCGATTTTCTCACACTGCTAAGTTTGAGAAATGTTTGCTTGGCACTCAGAATCAAAGATAAACTTTGGCACTCAGAATTAAAGATAAAAGTTTTAAGATATTCATGTGTTGAACTTGCATTACTTCAGCTTTATTGCAAAAAGGATGAAAATATATTGGTTATAAAAGCATTGTGTTGCAATTGAAGTATTATTGTATATTCATTTTCATTTTTTGCAACGGTGATTGCTAGATACAACAATATTTTAATGGCATATATTTTGGTCAAATCTAAAGATGTGGAGTCTACCTATCAAAAGAATGGCAACTTTGTTTTCCCTCTCTTAACGTCTACTCAGACTAAGCTTTTGATTAGCTTCTGATATAAAGAATTATCTGTTTTAATTGTTTTGCAATTTGATCCTGTCTTCTAGGACTTCCACTGTTTTAATTTGTAGGAGAAAAGGAGTTAAAGTCATTTGTAGGACAAATTTTATTTTGCTTTTGATTAGCTTGGAAATTAATGACATTCAAATTATGTATAACAGAAAATCTGGGAATAAAATATAGCGCCCTCAAGATCAAAACTTTTGTGAGTGACAAGTACAACAAAAAATATGCAAATAAAATATAGCGCCCTCAAGATCCATCTCTATGCTGGATATAATTTCCAAGCGATGTAGATAAAGTGTTTCCTTTAAACTGCAGGATCATTAAAATATGTCAAGCACTACAAGCCACCTGTGAAAAGTTTTCACAGGCTAGACAGCCCTCTAATAGTGAGAATTATTGATCACAAGTTCTTTTGTTTGTCTAAGCTGCCGCAGCAGGGAGTAGTAGGTACTCGTCCATCAAAATTGCCCAATACTAATGACTAACCCCAACTGCTTATGCACCCTATGGGCTATTGAACCTCAGGGCATGACTTAACTCCTTTTCTCCTACAAATTTCATCTACATCGCTTGGAAATTATATCCAGCATAGAGATGGATCTTGAGGGCACTATATTTTATTTGCATATTTTTTGTTATATTTGTCATTCACAAAAGTTTTGATCTTGAGGGCGCTATATTTTATTCGCAGATTTTTTGTTATACATAATTTGAATGTCATTGATTTGTTTCAGGACGAAGTTCAATCACAGGGAAATTGAATGCAGATTTTCTGTTATACATAATTTGAATGTCATTGATTTGTTTCAAGACGAAGTTCAATCACAGGGAAATTGAATGCAAGCTTCTGAAGATGCGTAACGAGTCACTTATCGCTGCAAACATAAAATTGCAAGAGGAGTTGCAGGAACTAAGATCCCTAAAATTGGCATCTCCTCTCATGCAAATATATCCTTCATCTTAACTTCTATCAATCGTTCACAACTCCAAGCAAATATATCCCTCCTATAGCTTTCTACAAATAGAGCAGGTGGCAATGTCAAGGACATTGCCACCACGTGGCTCTTGTTTATAAACTAGAACTGACACAATGGCATTATAAACAGCTAAAGAAAATCAACAACAAAACATGATGTTGTAGTAGTCCAAAATGGGGCTTTTAAAGTTTCCGGAGGTGCTATACAACCCATATATAGTCATCCAAAGCCTTATAGCTATTTGCATATAACTATCTACAACTACACCACACCACTGTTGACAACTTAATAAACTGGCCTAACAATAATTGACAAAAAAAGTTCATAAACAATTAAACATAGCTATGACCATTGTCCATAACCTAAACTTCTACGGTATCTTCAGCATACTCGCCTAAGCTTGAGATGTTAACTTTTGCATGAGTGGGTTGGTGTACACTCATCATTTCCCTTGTTTCTAGAGTAATCAGTAATTCTGGACCGTTTTGCTATCAAGAACTCCTCATGATAGTTTGGAGTAACCCTAATCGTGTCAATTTGTGCTCCATAAACTCTCGTGTTTCCTTCAACGTCATTGTAATACACCAGGATTAAATAAAGTATTACTAAATACTTTTTGAATATTTTATGTTTATTTATTATTTAAATTATTTTTGACCATAAGTCAAAAATAAAAACAATGTAATGGATTATTCTTTTATAAATAAAAATACTGAAGGGGTACATCAATGAAATAGTTGTTGCATGAGTGATCGCTGACCCACAAGAGGAAAAGACAAGTGGCTGAAGTTGCTGAGTGAGAACTCAAGGTGCAGGAGGCATCTTCTCCAAAATCAGGTCACAACTCTTAGTTGAGTGCTAAAGAGCAGGATGCTCATAAATGACTAAGTCCTAGGAAAAATACTATATAATAGTATGTCCATAAGCAGCATGAGGCTAGCATTGGACAATGATTGAATCTGATAATGCAAGAGATGGCACATTAAGTGGATTTTTCTCTTGTGGTTCAGCGATCAGGCTCAAGAGTTCGGGAGCAGGTGAGACTTGGTTGCTCTAGGAGTTGTTTGGGAGGAATGACTATTTCATCTTTGTTTTCCCGACAGTGGTGCCAGGTTCTTTGTTTTGTTTTCTTATATGTTTAATACTAGTTACAGTAGGATTACCATTCCTGTTATGAATTGCAACTAACCCTTAGCATAAATCTTATTTATGCACCTAATTAGATTATGGATTTATTTTATATCTGTTCAAATATATCTCCTATTATGGTTTCAACGTTAAAACTCCGCCGCATTGATATCCGTGCATAAAATAATCATATTAGTTCGTGTATAATCCTATGAACCTTTGTTTGATTCAAGCATCTTTTCTATTTTATTTTTCAAATGTAAGCATTTTCGTCGAATCGAAATCTATGTTTATAACTATTAATATCGTTTTTTTTTAAATCTTTGTTTTCCAACTTAGCATGGATCAAAGTCTGCTAAAGAAACATAATTGAAATAGATTCAACTTTTATAATAAAACCATAGTAGGATCGCAAAGAAAACTAAGTATAGCGAATAGTATAAATAAATAGTTTAATCTGCCTAAAATCTATCAAAAGTATTTACTAGAATCGAGAGCCAAGAGGCCTCAGTAACATAAAAAATTATTTAAAATGTTTCCATCTTATAAGCCCTATTTTAGATCGAAAATGTCAAAGCTGGACGGATATTGATCTAACCAAAAATATCATTTCAACATTTTTAAATAGGGAATCGTTTAATAATAAAATCATAAATGAATAACAAGAATCATAACATTTGATTTTAATCATTTTCGACCGTCTCGACGAAGGTCAAGGATTCCTACAAAAGAAAAAGTGGATCTTCTTTTACGATGGAAAATAAAGTCTTTTATAATCGCACATCTAAAAACAGTATCATCTAGAACTAATTCATGATAGTTAACTCCCTTTAAACACATAAAACCTTTGGAATAAGCATTCGGCAAAGACCCAAGTGAAATCTTAATAGCTAATAAATCGCAAAATAGGTTAAACAGAGGGATTTATATCCCTGTGGATGAAAAGCCATCCACAGTCTTTATAAAAGACTAAATGTTAAATATGATTACAGAGGTAGTAAGCCATCAGTGATAGCACCTGTAATAAACCTTCAAACCCTAGGATAAGCAAACAAATCCTATAAAAACGTGTAAAGGAAAATGCTGGAGCAGAGGCAACGAGGAAGCTCTCTGCTGACATTTCATAAACGCTAAAGGGTCAACCATTTAAGTAATCTACTTATATTTTATGAAGGCGATAACCGAACCCTCTTCACGGCTTCACGAACCCCACCAAGTTTACCTGCATCAAACAAGAGTTACAGTCAGCATTTAAACTGTCTAAGCAATGAATTCCAAATGCAACTAGAGTTTTACAGAGTTACAATGCTTGTTTCTTACCTTGGTGTTCTAAGATGCGGGCTTGGGAGGAGGTAACCTTGTCGCCATCCTCGCCGGCTTCCACAACTTGCAAACAAATGACCAAATTCAGAACTATAACATTTCATCAAAAGATTTTTTTTACATGAATGAACTTAGTTTAGATTTCTTTCACTTGGTATTTTTCTGACACAGCTAGGGGTCGGCTCCTCCTGGACGCCCTTATCACTCCCCTTCCTGCACCATCGAAAACTTAAACATTAGTTCGACAACCTGAGTATAAATAAAAACACAGTAAATTGTTGAGCATAAGTTGAAATATTTTCTTACCTGTTAAATGGCACAGCTCGAGGCCAATAGGATGTCTGGACTCCAGTCGCAGCAACCAACAATCGGTGGCGTGGCGGCCTTAAGCATCGTGATGACCTTGGGAAGCAACCAAAGGAAAAATTCCATTAACCACGGGCGTGTTTTTACACCAACAAACTCTCAAAATTGCCATGAAAGTGCAGAGCCTCTGGTCGCAGAGGTTATGGACCAAACAACAACAAGGATGGAGCTTAGGACATCAAAAGAACACATTAAACCCCATTTTGAAACCCTATGCATCTTCTTGTCCAAATGGATGGTTCAGATTACAGACCAATGTAAGCCATAAAGGCATGGCTGCGCTGTCAACTCGTAGCCAGGGTGGCTCATAAATTCGCTATCAAACCGTAGTACAAGCCTTTAAAACATCACAACAACCAACCAACTCGAATACCGATATAGCCATAACCTTTTATTAATTGCAAACATTTCAATATTTGACTATGGTGTAACCCATGGCCACAACAATGTTTCCCAACATAGAATAGGCGCAACCCTTGTTTTATATTGGTAATCCTTGCGCTTAGGGATTGGACCATGCCCATGGTCCTCCCTAGTCCTAATATAGTGGGATCAAGACCATAACCATGGTCTCCCACTAACATCTTATGCATTTTTAAAGTTAAGACAAAATCTAGGATCAAGACTTAGCTTTTGGGACAACTAATGTCTATTTATTTGGTTTGATTCTCTTACGAGACAGGAAGAGAAGGATAACTTTATTTTTGTAGGAAACTATGGAAGAATTTGGAATGCCCGCGGAAGAAGAATACCCCCCTAGAATACCGGTGAACAATAAAGAAGGTGAAATCTAGGTAAACTTAAATGAGAGTCGAAACGACAACCCGCCAGCGTTACAACAAACTGTTAAATAATTAAGGTCAGAATTAAAAAGAGTTAGGGAAGAAAACAAACAAATTATGAAAGCACAAGAAGAAATAAATAACATTTTGCTGGCTAAAATACATAGTAATGAAAAAGATAAAAACAAAGAATCTAAAAATGATAAGCCAAAATCTACAGCTTACAAACGTAAGGGAAGAAAGCTGGAATTTTCCAGTCATGGGGCTGAAACTTCCAGTGAGGAACCACCAAAACACCACACAAAAGAACATCAAGATTCTAGTGACAATCATAAAGATAAAAATAAGTACAAACCCTATGAAGAGATTTCAGGGGAATTTAAGAAAAGTAAACCCTATGAAGAGATTTCAAGGGAATTTAAGAAAAGTAAACCCTATGTTTAATGGTGAAATCGAGAAAGGAGAAGAGGCAAAAGCTTGGCTGTATGGAATAAAGAAATACTTCCAAATCTATAATTATTCTGATGAATTGAAGGAAAAAATGGCCATTTATAACACTAAGTGGAAAAGCAAATATTTGGTGGCAAGATATCAAAAAAGTAAACGGAATAAAAGAACGATACGTAACATGGAAGACCTTTAAAAAGCAATTCAAACGTAAGTACCTTTCATAACAGTACTATGAATAAAAAGAGAAATAATTCTACGAGTTAAGGTTAGGTAATATGACCATGAAAGAACTCTGTAGTAAATTCCCAAGTCTGCTTCGTTATGTACCATACATAATAGATGAAAAACCAAACATACAACGCTTTCTCAGTTGCTTTCCTACCTTGTTTTAAAGAGCAGATTGAGTATGACAATCCAAAGATGCTGGAAGAAGCAATGAGAAAAGCAAATTACCGTTATGATCATAATAAAAATAAAAGAGAAAATGTACCTAATTGGAACACTAAAATATGGGATAACTTTGAACAAAGAAGAAAGAATAATAATAAATTTCACAGAAATTATGGAAATAATTACAGAGGGTATCCGGGTAGTAATTATAGAGGTTTTAAACCACAACACCCTGCATCAAAAGAAAGAGAACCTTCCACTAATTTTAATAAAAACACTGCACAGAGGGAACCCTTAAAATGTTGGGAATGTGGTGACCCACATTACTTTAAAGACTGTCCTGTAAGAAATAAAACCTTTAATAAAGTTCACTCCATTCAGGAAGTTGTTACAGTTGGAGATATGGTGAGAAGTATGCCCAGAATCAGTGCTGCATTGGAGAATCGACAGGTAGAACATCAAGCTTCAATGGTCGAGATCGAAGGTATGATAAAAAGTCAACCTATTTCCATACTAATTGATCCAGGTGCAAGTTTGAGTTATGTATCACCTAGGATTGTTGAATTATGTAAATTAGTACTAGAAAGTTTTGAAAAATCTTGGCTGGTACAACTAGCCACAAGTACTAAACGTAAGGTCACTAGTTATGTGAAAAACTGTGAAGTATTGATGAATGAATTTAATACGCATTTTGATCTAAATATTTTACCGTTAGGTTCCTATGATATGATGATAGGAATGGATTGGTTGGAAAAACACAGAGTCATGTTGAAATGTTATGACAAAACCTTTACATGCATAGATAATACTGGAAGCACAATTAAAGTAACAGGACTTCCCAGAAAAACTACATTCAGAGAGATCTCAGCCTTACAAATGAAGAGATATGTAGGTAAAGGATGTAAAGTATTTGCTGTTTATGTAATAGATGATAAAGATCAAGATAACAAACTTAAAGTGGAAGATATACCTATCTTGAAAGATTTTAAAGACATCTTTCTGGAAGAAGTCCCTGGACTACCTCTGAAAAGAGACATAGACTTTACAATCGATCTAATACCAGGAGCGGTACCAGCATCGAAAGCTCCGTATCAGATGAATATAATAGAACTTACAGAACTTAAATCACAATTACAAGAACTAATTTATAAGAAGTACATTCGACCTAGTGTTTCCCCTTGGGGAACACCGATCTTATTCGTAAAGAAGAATGACGGAACTTTAAGATTATGCATAGACTATTGACAATTAAATAAAATGACTATTAAAAATCGATATCCTTTACCCTAGATAAACGATTTATTTGATCAGTTCCGAGGAGCAACAATCTTTTTCTAAAATATATTTAAGGTCCGGATACCATCAGGTACATATCAAAGATGAAGACATCTTTAAACTGCTTTTAGAACTCGTTATGGTCATTACGAGTTTGTCGTAATGCTATTTGGTTTAACAAACCCACCTGCAACTTTTATGTGCTTAATGACTAGTATTCTAAGTAACTACTTAGATAAATTCGTTGTCGTCTTCATCGACGATATACTGATTTATTCGAAGAATGAACAGGAACATGAAGAACACTTAAAAATAATTCTGCAGATTTTAAGAGAACAACAACTGTTTGCTAATTTTAGCAAATGTGATTTATTTAAAGACAATTCAATATCTAGGACACGTAGTGTCTAAGGATGGAATATCTATCGACCCCGACAAGATTAAGGCTACAACTGAATGACCAGTTCCTAAAAATGTAACTAACATAAGATCATTCATGGGGATTACGGGCTATTATCGGAAATTTATTGAAGTATTTTCTAAGATAGCCTACCCCATAACTTCACTACAGAAGAAGGGTAAAAAGTTTGATTGGAATGTAAAGTGTATGGAAAGTTTTAATAAATTAAAACAGTTGTTAACCACCGCCCGTATATTAAAAATTGTTGATCCTTTTAAGGAATTCGTCGTATGCACTGACGCCTGTAATGAAGGATTAGGCGAGGTACTAATTCAAGAAAATCATGTCACCGTGGCATACGAATCCAGAAAATTAAAAGAACATGAAAAAAATTACGCTACACACAATTTAGAACTTGCTGCAATTATACATGCGTTAAAGATGTGGCGACACTACCTCATCGGAAGGAAATTTTTACTAATGTCAGATAACATAAGTTTAAAATACTTGTTTGATCAATAGAATTTAAACGCTATACCAGCGAGGTGGCTATCATTCTTAAGCGAATATGACTTCGAAATAAAACATATAAAAGGGAAAGAACAAAAAGTTGCAGATGCTTTAAGTCGTCATGCAAATTTATTATTTGCAAGCAGCAGGTATGAATCAGATTTCTAAAATCAGATTTTAAATGTAGAAAATTATGATAAAGAATACCAAAATTTAAAGGAAAAGATTGGTGAAAATGAAAAGAACCAGATAAAAATAGATTTTAGTCTAAATGAAAGAGGATTACTGCTGCATAAAAACAAATTGTACATACCAAATACAAAAGAAATCAAATTGAGAGTTGTGAATGAGTTACACAAACAACCGTATTCAGAACATCCTGGATACTAGAATATGATCACCATGATCATAAATGACTTATTTTGGCCTAACATGAAGAAAGAGGTAGCAGAATACTTAGCTTGCTACATAGAATGCCAACAAGCCAAGGCAGAACACCAGCATCCAGCAAGGTTATTGCAACCACTACCCATTCTGGAATGGAAGTGGGAAATCATCAGCATGGATTTTATTACCGGCCTACCTAAAAATTTTAGGCAACACAACTCAATCATGGTCGTAGTCGATAAATTAAGCAAAGCAACACATTTTATTCCAGTAAAATCTACTTATAAGGCTGTTAACATCGTAGATATATTTGTGAAAGAGATTTTCAGGTTACATGGCGTACCAAAGGTAATAATCCCAGACAGAGATGTAAAATTTATAGGAAATTTCTGGAAAGCTTTGTTTAAAGGGGCAGGCACTTAGTTGAACTTCAGTACTACATATCATCCGCAAACGAATGAGCAGACTGAAAGGGTCAACCAAGTCCTAGAAGACATGCTAAGAATGTATGTAATGGACAAACCGGGTAAGTGGGAACATTACTTACACTTAGTAGAATTTGCTTACAATAATCATTTTCAAGTATCGATTGGTATGAGTCCTTTTGAAATTCTGTATGGACGTAAATGTAGTACTTTCATTTCATGGATCAGTCTGGTGGGTGAATTAATGTTAGGACCTGAATTGTTAAATATATGGAACTAACCGTGAAGCAGGTACAACAAAATTTAAAGGCTGCCCAAGATAGGCAGAAAAGTTATGTTGACTTAAAAAGAATTCATTGAGAGTTTCAGGTAGGCGAGCATGTGTATATAAAAGTAATACCCAAGAAAATCCCCCTAAGATTGGGCAGGTATTCAAAATTGGCACCTAGGTATTGTGGGACATTTGAAATTTTGGCTAAAGTAGGGCCGATAGCATACCATTTAGTTCTACCACCTACTATTAAAGTACATGATGTTTTTCACGTTTCCATTTTGAAGAAATATGTTCATGACACTACTCATGTAATTGATTGGGATGGTATACAGGTGGGACCAGAGCATATTATCGACATAAGAAAAATTCTACTCTGAAACCGTACCATCAGACAAGTCAAGGTACAATGGAAGCACCTTAGTCCGGAAGAGTCCACTTGGGAATTGGAAAGTGATATGCGGGAGGCATATCCAATCCTATTCCAAGACGAAGAAATGGAAGAATAAAGACAAAAAAATATTAACACCGAGGACGGTGTTATCCTTTAAGAGGAGGTGTATGTAATACACCAGGATTAAATAAAGTATTATTAAATACTTTTTGAATATTTTATGTTTATTTATTATTTAAATTATTTTTGACAAGAAGTCAAAAATAAAAACAATGTAATGGATTATTCTTTTATAAATAAAAATACTGAAGGGGGTCATAAATGAAATAGTTGTTGCATGAGTGATTGCTGACCCACAAGAGGAAAAGACAAGTGGTTGAAGCTGCTGAGTGAGAACTCAAGGTGCAGGAGGCATCTTCCCCAAAATCAGGTCACAACTCTTAGTTGAGTGCTAAAGAGAAGGAGGCTCATAAATGACCAAGTCCTAGGCAAAATACTATAAAATAGTATGTCCATAAGTAGCAGGAGGCTAGCATTGGATGGGTATTGAATTTGATAATGCAAGAGATGGCACATTAAGTGGATTTTTCTCTTGTAGTTTAGGGATCAGGCTCAGGGGTTCTGGAGCAAGTGAGACTTGGCTGCTCTAGGAGTTGGTTGGGAGGAACGACTATTTCATCTTTATTTTCCTGGCAGTGGTGCTAGGTTCTTTGTTCTGTTTTCTTGTCTGTTTAATACTAGCTACAGTAGGATTACCATTCTTGTTATGAATCGCAACTAACCCTTAGCATAAATATTATTTATGCACCTAATTAGATTATGGATTTATTTTATACCTGTTCAAATATATCTCCTATTATGGTTTCAACATTAAAACTTTGCCGCATTGATATCCGTGCATAAAATAATCATATTAGTTCGTGTATAATCCTACGAACCTTTTTTTTATTCAAGTATCTTTTCTATTTTATTTTTCAAATGTAAGTATTTCCGTCGAATCGAAATCTATGTTTATAACTATTAATATCGTTTCTTTTTTTAAAATATCTGTTTTCCAACTTAGCATGGATCAAAGTCTGCTAAAGAAACATAATCGAAATAGATTCAAATTTTATAATAAAACCATAGCAGGATCGCAAAGAAAAATAAGTATAGTGAATAGTATAAACAAATATTTTAATCTGCCTAAAAACTATCAATAATATTTACTAGAATCGAGAGCTGAGAGGCCTCAGTAACATAAGAAATTATTTAAAATGTTTCCATCTTATAAACCCTGTTTTAGATCAAAAATGTCAAAGCTCGACGGATATTGATCTAACCAAAAATATCATTTCAACATTTTTAAATAGGGAATCGTTTAATAATAAAATCATAAAGGAATAACACAAATCATAACATCTGATTTTAATCATTTTAGACAGTCCCGACGAAGGTCAAGGATTCCTACAAAAGAAAAAGTGGATCTTCTTTTATGATGTCAAATAAAGTATTTTATAATCGCACATCTAAAAACAGTATCATCTAGAACTAAGTCATGATAGTTAACTCCCTTTAAACACAAAAAACCTTTGGAATAAGCATTCAACAAAGACCCAAGTGAAATCTTAATAAGTAATAAATAAAAAAATAGGTTAAACAAAGGGATTTATATCCCCGTGGATGAAAATACATCCACAGTCTTTATAAAAGACTAAATGTTAAATATTATTATAGAGGTAGTAAGTTATTAGCGATGGCACCTGTAATAAACCTTCAAACCCTAGGATAAGCAAACAGATCCTATAAAAATGTGTAAAGGAAAAAACTAGAGCAGAGGCAACAAGGAAGCTCTTTGCCGACATTTCATAAACCTTAAAGGGTCAACCATTTAAGTAATCTACTTATCTTTTATGAAGGCGATAGCCGAACCCTCTTCACGGCTTCACAAACCCTGCCAAGTTTACCTGCAACAAACAAGAGTTACAGTCAACATTTAAGTTGTCTAAGCAACGAATTACAAATGCAACTAGATTTTTACAGAGTAATGCTTGTTGCTTACCTTGGCGTTCTAAGATGCGGGCTTGGGAAGAGGTGACCCTGTCGCCATCCTCGCCAACGCCCACAACTTGCAACCAAATGACCAAATTCATAACTATAACATTTCATCAAAAGATTTTTTTTACATGAATGAACTAAGTTTAGATTTCTTTCACCTGGTATTTTTGCAGACAGGGCCAGGGGTCGGATCCTCCTGGACGCCCTTATCACTCCCCTGCCTGCACCATCAAAAAATTAAACATTAGTTCGACAACCTGATTATAAATAAAAACACAGTAAATTGTTGAGCATAAGTTGAAATCTTTTCTTACCTGTTAAATGACAGCTCGAGGCCGAAAGGATGTCTAGACTCCGGTCACAGCAACCAACAATCGGTTGCATGGCGGCCTTATCCATCGTGACGACCTCAGGAAGAAACCAAAGGAAAAATGCCATTAACCACGGGCATGTGTTTACACCAACAAACTCTCAAAATCGCCATGAAAGTGCAGAGCCTCTGCACACAGAGCTCACAGACCAAACAACAACAAAGATGAAGCTTAGGACATCAAAAGAACACATTAAACCCCATTTCGAAACCCTATGCATCTTCCTGTCCAAATGGACGGTTGATATTGCAGTCCAGCATAATCCATAGAGGCCTGGCTGCACTGTAAACTCGCAACCAGGGTGGCTCATAAATTCTCTATCAAACTGTAGTACAAGCCTTCAAAACATCACAACAACCAGCCAACTTGAATAACAATATAACCATAACCTCTCATTAATTGTAAACATTTCAATATTTGACTATGGTGTAACCCATAGCCACAACAATGTTTTCGAACATAGAATAGGTTCAACCCTTGTTTTATATTGGTAATCCTTGCACTTAGGGCTTGGACCATGCCCATGGTCCTCCCTAGTCTTAATATAATGGGATCAAGACCATAACCATGGTATGCCACTAACATCTTATGCATTTTTAAAGTTAAGACAAAATATAGGATCAAGACTTAGCTTTAGGGATAAGCAAGTCATAACAAAATTATAACTAGGAAAACGTAAAAGGGAACAAAAACATCACCTGTAGGTATGATGGGGCATCCACAAAAGTGTAACCCGTCACATAGCAGTATTATTGAATCATGTAAGCGACTATGCAAGTAACAAATTTTCCATTAAGCTGTAAGTAATTAACACATGCTAGAATTTACAAAGAGATATTTTATATTGTTATATAGTTATGTGTGTAGTAAATTTTTTTTTTAATATATATGGATTTTCGGGGTACATGACAGTCATCCAAATGGGTGTCCAAGCAGGACATATGCACTATAACTTGGAGAACAACCTCTAACACTCCCTCAATATATGAATTCATCCTACCCAGATTACTTCAATTGTCTCGTATATTTGCTCGAACATCTCTTATTCCCTCTAGTAGTTTTTTCAATTTTTCCTCAAGCTACACCGTGGGATTCATTGTTGATAATAGGAAAACCAAACCCGCCAAAGTTCCAGAGTCCCAAACATTCCAAATCAAAGAAAGAGTAAGCCTCGTATTGCAGGGTTTGCAAATTACCTCATCAAGGTTATCCTCTGCGTTCCCAACAAAGTCTGCAGCCAAGAGCCACTCCCCCATGGCATAGGGGAAGGCGCCGACCTCCTATGGAACCTGTAGCACCATCCCCAAATCACAATTCTCACCAGACTTCTCCCCCATAGGTCTGAGCATGAAAATACCAAATGCATTTATGATAACTTGAACCGAAAGGAACATATAACAAGACATCCTAAAACATCCTCATGGCCAAGATGCCCATGGGATCCTTGATGTGCGATGGAGGCTATTGCATTAAGGATTAATTTGATGACATAAAACAATGGTTATCTACATTTATTGGAAATGGGACCTTGCTCAATGAAGTTGAGGCCTGATTAAATACATAATCATCCACAAGAATTTGATTGTATGACCTTAGGGTAGCCATAAAACTTTGGTTATGTGACCTTAGGGGAGCCAACATGATGTTTGTTGGCTCCCATTTTTAATCATGTCCCCTCTTACCAAGCAAGCCGAATTATTTGCGATTTGATATGCTTCTTTATTATTTTCTTGTTGCACATGAAAAATCTTAGCATCAAGAATTTGGTTGAGGATCTTGTTGATACGCTTTTGTAACCTTCTCTCTATTTTGTCTTTGAGATCCTTTCGTTTCCTGGCTTGAGAGATGATTAAGAGAGAGTTGCCAATAATGACAATAGCTTGGATTCCAAGAGAGATAGTGTTTTCAAGTCCTTGATAGAGGTATTAACGCTCTTCTTGGTTGTTAGTGGCTTTCCCTAAGCCCCATTCAAAGGTTAATATTGCATTTCCTTCGGGATCCAAGGGGATCCCCTAAGCAACTTCCTCCCCATATTTTTTTTGCACTATGTTTGTAAGGGAGAGAATTAAGGTTTTATTCTCATTTATATATTCTTAACTATGAAGAATCCTTAGAATGACATGTATAGCTCGTCGGTATTTCTAATGGAATCCTGGGAAATTCATTGTTCTTTGGAGTTCCCACGTTTTCTCAAAGACTAATAATCAATGAACCCAAGACAGGATGGATTTACCCAATCACTACATGTATGAGATAGGGGTAACCCAAAGAAACTACAATGCTAGAAATAAACCAAATTAAAAGAAGGTCACCCAACCAAATTCCACCAAATAGTTCAATAGTTCAATATTCTCAACTAAGGATTGGCTACCATGACTATCTCCTTCCCAAATAGTAGGTAGAGCACATATGAAACATGTTAAGCTTGGCCTACTGCACCTCCTTGCAGTTAACTGAGCACAACAATGAACATGGGGCACTGTATAAATCCCCAAATTTCTCAAACAACCCAAGGTCTCTCAATGAAACACAAAGAATTTAGAAAAGGGTAAACTTAAGAATATCCCAGGATGGCATTCAAAGATCCAACCATGCCACCAAAAAAATAGAGTTGGGAATAATCGAGGATGAAAAACAAAGAACCAACCGAGCCACCTAATAATAGAGAACCATTATTTGAAAGCATTGTACAAAGGAGACTTGTCATAGTGTCCAACGTCAATCATGAATTAAAGAGACTGAACTAGGCTCAAATCAGAATGGAAGTAAATGAGGGCTCAAAGCTCCATTATGCCAACTTCACCCATGGAGTTGATTCTCAAACATTCAAATGAAGAGACTCGAAGTGTGATGCCATCCCATGCATGTCTTACTCCTTTAATGCATTCTCATTGTCACCCAACTTCAACCATGTTAATTATGCTCATGGATAACAATATGCAATTTGGAAATAAATGGTTATATATGGTGTATTCCATTGCTTAAAACTTAGGGAGTGGCCTTCTGCCATTTGAGGCGATTGATTGGATTAAATGTCTACCTCCCATTTGAGATCTTGCAGAACATGATGGAACTATATAATTTTAAAACAAGAGGCTTCAACATTCACTACAAAGAAAAGGCTCTATAGATGAGGTTATAGTGGAGGTTTTTAGTCTTATAAGATTAGTCAAAATAAAAATAAAAACCTCCGCCAATGGTACCATATGTTTTAGCAGAGGATTTTATGGAAATTTATTATAACTAAGAAATATCGATGGTTGAGGGCTTTAGCAGATATTTTTCCATCGGTGTGCATCAATGACTAAAGCACACTAGTACGCACCAACACACAACACACTAGTGCCTTTAAATAAAAACATGCACCGGGGCGCTACCAAAAGTTTAAAAGCCCCAGTACTTTATAACAACACACATCGGTGCTTGTCAATAAATATAGCACCAATGCACATAAAATATTTTAACAGTACCGGTGCTTTATAAAGATGTATGCATCAATGCGGTAAACTAGATATAGCACCGGCGCTTATGTACTATAGGAAAGCAATGAAGCTGTAAAAGAAGAAAAATGCATTGGTAGAGTTCACAGGGATGTTGAATTTCATTGCATTTTAAAAATTCAATAGTGTGGTCACAATATAATGGCATCGGGTGGGTTTATGAAGAAAGCACTAGGTCGTAATAGTAACAAATCACCAGGACATGCAACGAGTATTGTTACGCTGATGCATTTTGGGTGTAAATGCACCAGTGCTACATGCCATCAAACTAACCGGTGCTATTAAAATGATCGAAAGCACTAGTATACATTTTCTCTTTAGTGAACATTGATCATTGACATCACACTGGAATATCTATATTTTATTTTTATTTTTTAAATCCCATTATTCATAAAAAATGGAAATATTTTTTATAATAATATCATTTAATTTTATTTTTATTTTTTGCAGTTAGATATTGTTATATCATAAATTTTCAACTTTTTGCATCTATTGTAGTATTTAGTCGATTATCCATATATTTAATCAATGATGTAACATTTCACAATGACATTGGGCAATGCAATAGAAAAATAAAGTTTAGTTTATTATATATGAATAAGAGGCCATTTGTCATACAAAATTGGACTACATAAAGTCCACAATAATCAAAATGTCAACATGCATGTAATTGTTACACTTATTGGTAACATGTTGTCTTTCAATGGGATACTATGTCCAGTGCATTCTAAAAAATGTCTAATTTTCAGAGACAATTATTTCAAAATATACAACAACTCGCATTAACATCCAAATATATTGATCATCATTTTTCACTGGAACTATTGTTAGTGCTCGAGCCAATTACATGACTTGGGTTATTTAGCCAAATGTTTTGTTGATTGCCTTGATTGTTTTCCTCTTTTTCAACTTCCATCTACAAACATGAAAATTAAGTGTAATGAGTGTGTTTACATTGGTGGGAATAATGAAAATTAAAATAAATAATATACATGAATGTAAATTGAAAAGTGACATACCATAGAAATAATCGAGTCTTGAATGGTACACATTGTTTCAAAACCAAATCCCATGCCTTCTCTCAACAACTCTTACGTTGACTCCACTCCATACTTTGTTTCCTGCAAGTTTTATACCCCATAACAAATCATAGATTTAATATAAAGACTTTTGTCGTTCCATTAATTATAAAATGAGAGAAGTAAAAAAAACATAGACACTTACAAATTCCACAATTATTTTTTGATACACCAACATATACTCACAACCCATACTTAACCCAATGCCAATCAATTCTTTTGATGGCTCTTCTTTGTATGTTGACACCTATTTGTAGACATTCAAGGATGGCTGGTGTAAATAAAAAAATTAAAATATAAATATCACAACCAATATAAAATCTTAAGATGTTGTAAGGAATCACAACTACTCACAAACTTTTATATTAACCCCCTTTTTCTTTGTCGTCCTGTCTTTTGTGTTGAATGGGTTCCATTTTGTTTTCTGTTTTGCAACAAAAAAATTGAAAAATAATATTTAATGCTAAATTATTTAATTACATGTACATAATAGAAAAATTCAATGAGTTCATACATTTGAAGCACGTTGATGTTGAGATGGCTTCTCCTGCGATGCAATTATGTCCATTTCCTTGACCATCTCCTTGCACATTTCTTTGAACATCCCTACTGGCATATTTTGGCTATCACCTCGTTCATCCTTTGGGATTTTCATAATCTTCCTGAATATTTAAAATGACATTAAACTATTTTTTTATATTGATATGAAAAATAAATATAGCAGAATTAATATTAATAGAATAATTCTTTGTATTAGTAGGTACACATTCTATAAAAACATGTTTATGAATATTATTTTTTGAATGATTATTTTTTGTTGTTGTATGTTTTTCCAATTGCAAGTCTGATAGGTCTCATTGACCATTTCTTTGGAAACGCCTCCTGTAGTTTAGATATAACACGATTCTTGGAATCATTGGATTGATTTATGTATGGTAGGTGGAAAGTACGTCTATACATTATTTTCACTTTATCCTTCGTCATTTTACAAAATCCCCCCCCCCTTTCATTAACTTCCAACACCACTCCAAATGAGCTAAGGACCAATTCATCATCATTCAGATCTTCCATAATTCATTTTTTCTTACGATGGCATTCCCTTTTGTTGTTGTCAATCCCTACATAACATTCGACATATGTAAATTAGATTGTTTGAAACATATTAACAAATATTCTTAAGTACAGTATTACTAAAATTCAAGAAAAAAATCATATTTGATTACTTTTGTATTTACCTGATTCATCCCTCAACAACTTTTCCATCAAGACTTTACGCTCTTCTGCACTTAGATTGCTAATATTCTTATCGAGCCTCCTCTTTTTTTGTCTTTGTACGTCACACATTAACCAATATATATTAGTTAAATTTAGATATAATTTAGACATATTATTTTAATATATAAAATACAAAGAACTTACATTCTTCACAATTTTGGATGTGCTCCCATCATGTCGACTAGAATTATTATTCATTGAACTATTATCATGTATTTTCTATCAGTAAACAACAGTGACCATTAAATATAGAAGCTATTAAATAATATTATCTAGATAAATATGTATTCTTCCATTTCAATGCGCTTCAATAATAAAAACGCCCCGATGCATCTCATGTTGGAATGCACTGGTGCAACATACTTGAACACACGGTTACAGAAACTACATAATCAATTTCGTACACGCCTTTCTTAGTGCAATTTAATCTTAAGCACCAGTAAAACACCTGACAGGGATGACAGGGTTTCAAATCCGACCCAAGATGTGGTCCCATCATACTCAACACCATATATATAAATCCACAAACCCATTAAATATAAAATGCCTAAAATGAAAAATCCTAATTGTGAAACAATTGAGGGAGTTAAACCCTATTGTAAAAAATTTCAGCCAAGAAAAATAAAAGGAAGCAACAAGAAAACAAGGGCTCCAGCGTTGAAGGAAATTGAACTATGTTTTTTCTTTTGAATTTATTTAAAATCTAAATATAAAAATAAATAAATCATGCATTGTAATAAATAGTAATAATTTATACTTGAAATTTTTACTATGCAGGGTTTTTTTGTGATTCACCATACCTTACAAATCTCGATCTTCAAAATAATCTGGTTGCTCCAAACTTCTCTCGGGTAAGTCTCTCTTCCAAAACTCTCCCCTTGAAATTTTGGCAAAAGAATGAAACAGTGATTAGTTTTTTTTTAAACACTTTATAGAATTAGTTTTTGAAAAAGAAATTCCCACTCCTTTTTTAGTTTACGGGAAAAAAAAATTCTTCCAATTTTTTTTATTTTTGAGTTTTCGAATATCGGTGCGCTATGCGCACCAATGTGTCATAATAAACAAAGCACCGTTAAGATATATCTATATATATATTAGAAAACCATTGCACCAAAAAGATAAGAATGCATTGGTGCACTATGTGTTCCATGATGCACCATATTAGCATAAAATAATAAAATAAAAAATAATAATTACCAAACGATGGTGATGTCAACGAAGAGTGATATGTACATGTTTTATTTCATCATTTATATTGTTGATGTATCATTTTATTATTTTTATCTTTAATTATCTAATTATATTTTTTATTTTTCATCTTATGACGGTGGAAATGGAAAGTTTATTATCTAATGTTTTTAAACAATTTTAGTTGGTTAACAATCAATCAGATGCAAAATGTGTTTGTCTATCGGGTAATTTGTGATTGTATGGAATGATTGACTGAAAATGAATTTTATTTTACTTCAAGGTATTTATATGTCATTGCTTATTTAGTATAAAATATTAGAATTTTTGTGGCACCATTATTAGGTCATGTCGATATTGAAAAAATATAGGTCATTGTATATATCATGTGTGCCAATATTTAATATGATTTCTAACAATATGGAAATAGTCATTTTATATTAATTATATTAACTAGTAAGTAATAAACGTATTTTAATATTAATTCAAAATGTATAGTTCATCTACAAATTAATTACATTTAGAAAGGACATCTATAATGTGTGAATGCATTTTATTTATTTGTTAAGTAACAATAACACACACTCTATCATTAGATTTCATTCTATTAATTTACATAATATTAATACCTTCACTAATCACAAAACCACTTTCAAACTCTAACAATGCAATCGTATTAAGGTTTTACTAAATCAAGTTATTTATAACAATTCACCAACTCATCATCACTAGCATGATCAATTATTTAGCATAACATGAGGGATATTCACTACCAATCTCCTTGCATATTGAAGGGAAGTGTGTACCTAGAGTCTAGACCCTAATCTACACCCATATCGTATTCCATCCAAGGAAAACTCTTTATTGGGTTTCTACATGGAAAATATAGTCAAATTCATTCATCTAGGAAACCTTAATTCATGTTTGGCATTTAGCTCCACAAGAACACGGGCACTCTCCATACTGTGCCTTTTTGACAATTTGATGCATAATAAACTTGTACCCAAGAAGATAGTGCATCCATGTAACAACTAAGTGATCTATCCATTATAGTTATAAATTAATAGAGTCCTCATATCATTTTGACAACAAAATTTGGCCATGCTGACATCACTATTTTCTTGAACTAATCATATACTTCTTAAATCCACATTTAAAGTTTAAATGTAATAATCAATGACCAAGTGCACATTAATTGTAATATTTGCATTAAGCAAATGTACCCTATTTATAGCATCTTTTTTTACATCTATGTTAATAAAATCGAGAAATGTTTAAAAGAGGATGGCTACATTGAAATTAACATGGCTAGACTTATTGTCATCCTTCATAGATTACATTATTATTTTTATATTTAAACTTTTAAATATCTTCATGAATAAGAAACTTATCCTTCTCAATCATTTTACAAATTTTATAAACTTAACTTTAAGATGGATAAAATCAAGATTATGATAATTAAACCTAAGAGAAAAAAAATCATCTTATTTTCTATGGTGGTAACACTCTACATAAGCATCAATTTAAATTGTCATTAAAATAGAAGAACAATAGTGAAATCATTAATAAAAGGAACATGGATACTACAAATATTTTATAAATCCTAAATTTAATGATCAAAACTATTTTTCCAATTTTATGTGCATAAAGAAAAAAATTAATACTGCCAAAATTAAAACCAATGGGACTCATAACCTCCATAATGAAACTACTCGATAATCTAACAAAAAAAGCAATAGATTGGGATGATTGATTTTGTAAAATTTGTAATAATTAGGAGGTGAATAAAGAACATAATTTCCTTTTCATAGGGCTCACATTTAATAATGTAATCATAAACTTTACTTAGATTTATATATTGGTTTTTCTTTCTCCTTACCAAAAGCACTATGAACTTGGTATTTCCATTTGTTATTGCCCTATGTATCTTGTTATTGCAAAATTATAATTGTAAGAGTATTGTTGAATTGTACACTTGTAATTGAAACTGAAATTTGTAAATTTGCAAGTTTGTATTTTGTAATTGTAATTTTTCAATTTTGTAAATTATTTTGTAATTTTGCAATTTTGTAAAGTATATTTTAATTTGTAAACGTAAATACAAATTTGTAGCTTTAATTTCCAAGTTATGATTGTTACTGTAGTTGCAATTTGTGATTGTAAATTTGTAGTTGTAATTTGTAAATCTAATTTCTTATTGTAATAATTGTAATTGTAATTTGTAGTTCTTAAATTGTAATAATGATTGTAAATTGCAATTATAGTTGAGATTGTAACTTGCAATTATAACTGAGATTGTGCACAATTTGTAATTGTTATAATTATAGCTAATATACAAGACATCGACATAAATAAATACACAAACAAATAAAATTGCATCACACACATGAATCATACTCATCGACATAAAAAATACTACACATGGAGATAAATATCATAAAATAATTTGATAGTCCATTGAGTTCATAGAAAAAAGTCTATATATATATATATATATATATATATACATAATAATAATAAAATAGTACAATGTGATCGTCAAATCAATTCCCACCACCTTCGTCACCTAACATCATGTAACACATCATCATCATCATCATCATTACCACCTAAGAACATAAAGTACATCATCTAACATAACCATCACACACATATGACAAGCATCATCTAACATAACCATCACACACATATGACAAGCATCATCTAACATACAAATGTGTCATCACCTATCAAACATAAGCACCATGTTACATACACATAAAAAACTAGCTGACATAATCTAACATACACATCAAACATCACCTAACATGCAAATGTAAAGATTACATACCATCACCTAACATATGCATTTAATAGATTTAAAAATCATCTAACACATAAATCTAATAATAACATCTAACAAAACACAAGCTGCATTATCTAACATATTAACCATCACATACATCTAACAAACACCATCTAAAATACACATTTATCAAGCACACCATCAAACATATCTATCCCGACCTGACATACACATCACCATCAACATATAAATAAACATCAACATTAGCATCAATATCGACTATGTGAAATGCAATATATAAATGCTATATAAATAAACTCATTATACATCTCAAGTCCAATAAATGCTATGAGATAGTTGGTCCACCTCCAGAACTAGAGGCATCACTACTTATACAAGTAGAGCCATAGGCATCGACACCTCCACCAGTAGAGCTAGAGGCATCAATACCTCTTTCAAGAAATAAAGCTACATGGAGAGAATCATAGTCAATATCTCCCTAATGATTTATCTCACCCGCTGCAACCATCATATCTAGAGCCTGGGAGATGGGTGGAGTAGGAGATGGTGGATGGTCAGATCGGTGAGGAGGAGAGGTTGGTTCGTTGGCTATGGATCATGAGTCAAACATGGTGGTGGGTTGGCTGGGTGTGGAGGAGTAGATATTGTTCGGTCATCATGATGATGAGAAGGAGGAGGAGGTGGAGGAGGATCACCACCCTCATCAAATGTAGAATCGTCCTCCGGCCTCCAAGCATCTAGAAGGATGGATGCACCCACGATATACCACATCAAAAAACTCATATCACGAGGAACCATCCTCCATAACTCTATCAAATTAGGGTCTCGCATGATCTCTTGTGCCAGTACAGGATGTACTCCCCATCGATCCAACAATGTGGACAACTTGTCCACCATATATTGTCGAAACCTATCGTCTGGTATGCGTCACAGCCTAGGTCTAGGAAACACAAGAAAATCGGGATCTTGCATATCCTCATCATCCTGAACTAGTGGAGGCCCCTCCCCATCGTACGTGCTAATACCCGCAAAAGATATTGTACACAACAATAATTAGAGAATTACACTAAACAATTTAAATAAAAAGTTAGCATAAATTTCATTTGCATTAAGTAAGACAATAAAATGAAACTAGATTAATTTAAACATAACACTAATATTACCTCTATCATCTGGTGACTCATCCTCAGTTAAAATGAAGTTGTGCATGCTCTTCAGTCCAATCCCACGTATAGATATGTCAGAATATACAATGTATGGTCCTCCTAGCTGACTATAATCTCCAATAGCTCTGATGTAATCCTTGTTGGGAACTCTTCTTTCCCACTCTTGGGAAACATCTATCCCCACATTTGCATCCACACCTTGGTCATCTCCCTAGAAGGGAAGCTATCAAAATATGGCCTCATGTCCATAAAACTCTCAAAAAATAAACAAAAAATATATGAACCAAAAGGGGAGTTTACTCTCCCCTTAATCTATGCACGACATCGATCCAAAACAAAACAAAACTATTGCAACAAAATGGTAGAACACCTAATGCATCTAGTTATCTACACTAATAAATCAACATAATACAATAGAGGGAAACTAATGCAATTCCCATCATTGGTGGAGTGTGCCACCGTCGTAAGCAAAAGAGAGAGGCACCTAACCTCCTCTGCACCGAAAGAAATAATACGTAGTTGTCCTCCAGAAACCTGTAAATCAATAGGGTCAATGACTTCATCATTGATATATATATAAGAGTAATAAGGATGAGAGTAAGAAGGATGGATTAGAGATACTATAGACTCCTACTTCCAATTTTCTCCCAAGCTGGCTAGCCATCAATTCAAACCCTTGCATCATCTGCTTCTGAGGCTCTTGTGTCACCCTTGCTCATTGTTTCAGCATAATTTACCTCTTTTTCCACTTATTCTTCACTAAAGGTACTTTCCATTTAGATTATAGGGGTGGGGGATGACTTCTTGACCTCATTAATGGTCACCCAAAGCAAGTGCAAGGACCATGCTCTGATACCGCTATAACATCCCTATTATCTAAAGTTGCTCAATTTGGACCCAATTTCAAACTTTAGGATGGTGAACTCAAGATACTCCAAATGATTTTGAATTTCTTGGGGATGGAATTGGGAGGAATTATGAAACCCTAATGCATCTCTTAGACCCTTAGAAACTTGCTATAAGCATTCAAAGTTTTCAATTTTCAAGGAGGAAGGAAGGGGAATAAAACTAGTTGAATGCGTTGGTTGAAAGCTAGTGAATTTTTTACCTTCCAAACACTGTACAACCTTCCCTATTTTATAATATGAGACTTGGATATGTTATAGAACCTCAAGGACAACACATATGCAACATTAACTCAGGTTTTAGGGTTTGCAAGACCTTCCAAAAAATAGCAGGTTGTATGACATAGAAATTAGGGGAAAAATGGTAAACAAATAGTATAAGTTTACGGCCCAATATTTAGTAATACTTCGAAGGTATGCACACAAAATTTTGGTCATCCATGTTACTACATATGTATCTTGAATTGTAAGCTAAACCTCATAAAAAGTCTGATATTAAACATATACAAGTCATTCCAAAAACACCATGAAAATCCAATGAGGAAACTAGCTCGAATCTTGGTATTACTTGAAAATATTACATGAAATGCTTGGTCTTTCGAGCTGTGGCTCTCATGATCAGTTCATTAAATATATATGCAGCAGATAACATGTACATATAGTCAACATACCATTCTTCCATAAACTATATGCAAGTAGGAGTGCGCCATCACACTTGTACATGAACATTGAGAGAGTGTTGAGAGAAATATAGTAGAGAAATAAGAGAGAACATGAACTTGAACTCAAAGGGTGATCGAACCCACATAAAAAAATCTCCATGAAGCTCTGTTGAGGGGTATTATTGGAATATCCTTCAACCAACTTGGATAGGAATCTTTCACCCACTAAATTGGTTCTAAGGCAGGGAGGATGAACATCCTTCGTGCAAGGACAAGCAAAGCTCTCCAAAAGTGCAAATGAGAAATGACCAAAAGCTGATCCCCTTCATCATACTTCTCTTTTATTGACCTCCAATGGCCTCCATATCTTGAATTACCTCCAATATCCTTTACCCAACTTGAGTTAGGGATATATTCTCATAGAAGACACTTGTTCATTTCTTTCTTGCATTCCTCATCCCCCAATTCGAATGGGGAATCTTGGCTGACCATAACTACCCCTATGTGCCCTCTTGGTGGCTATTTTTAGCCTTTATATGCCATATGTTTTATAGGTCTTCAATAAGGTATGAATTTATCATATTTTTCATAGATTCTCCATCATTGTTTTCATAGATGCCCGGGAATCTAGCTACAAGTGTCACAACTCCTCTATGATGCCTCTTCCTCTTCCATGGGAGTTACTCTTACACTCCAATTTGACCTTCCTAGATTAATGCCATGAATAATTCCTCTTAAAATCCCCAAATAACATTACCCTCCACCTTGGACTCTAATTGGTGAAACAATGATGCCAAGTGTAGTGGAGAATCTTGCCACATGTGGGTCCCACATCACCTATGCACCCTCATGACCAAATTCCACCTTATTTTTCCTTTATTATTATTTATTTAACCCAATTAATGTGAATTTTCAATTCTAATGTCCATTTGGGGTCTTATAGCTCCCTTATTCCAAGTTGTAATGTTTCCACCCCAACCTAGGGAACTAGTAGATTGGTGGAAAATTTTCTTCATGAAATTTATTTGGATGGGCACATTACATTCCTCTCCACCCAAGATTGCTTGTACCCAAGAAATTCCAAATTTGGATGCTGCAAAATTTGTTCATATTCCCATGTGGAATCCTCACTTGGTAAATCTTTCCATTGCACCAAATATTCTCTTATGGTTCTGCTCCTTAATTTCCTTTCCCTTACCTTCAATTTTTTTTCTAGAATGAGTATGAGCTACCCTTCATCGTATAATGGAGGAAGTGTTTCTTAAGTGGGAATTTTCTTCCCAATCACCTTTTTAAGACATGAGACATGAAACACATTATGGATTTTACTTCCTTCCGGAAGTTCCACTTCATAAGCTACCTCCCCAACCTTTCGAATTATCTTGTATGGGCCATAAAACCTTGGCTTTAGTTTTTCTGCTCCTTTTCCTTTTAGGTTGGTTTGTTTGTAAGGTTGTAGCCTCAAATAATCCAAATTATTCACTTGAAAATTTCTTTATTTCCTATTTTGATCTACATATTGGTTTTTATTGAGTTTGGGAAACCTGCAAATTGTCTTTTAAGAGCTTCAAAATATCTTGACTTTCCTCAATCCAATATTTAGCTTTTGGAGCTCTACTATCACCAAAAATGTGATCAACAAAGGTATGTGCTTCATAACCATATAGTGCTTTTAAAGGAGACATGCCAATGGACATATGGAAGGTAGTATTGTAGCAAAACTCACCCAAATGTAGCCATTTAACACATGCTTTTTGGTTCCCACCCACATAGTTTTTCAAGTATCCCTCCAACCATTGGTTCACCATTTCTGTTTGACCATCAGTTTGTGGATGATATCTTGTGATAGGAGTCAATTGTGTTCCTACCAACTTGAAGAGTTCTTGCCAAAAAGAACTCATAAATCTGCTATCCCTGCACTAACAATGTTTTTGGGAAGTCCATGTAATCTGAAAGAATCTCTAAAGAATAGCTCAACTACTTGTGCAGCAGTAAATAATGAGGCAATATCAAAGAAATGAGGAAATTTGGTGAGTCTATCCACCACAACAACAAAAACAATCCTTACCAAATGCCTTATGCAAACCTATGATGAATTCCATGGAGATGCTTTCCCACTTTTGTTCTGGAATAGGAAAGGGTTGTAAGAAACCAACAAGATGGGTGTGCTCAACTTTGTTTTGATGACATATATTTCATTCATTCACATACTTTAAAAATATCCCTTCAAACCTTTCCAAAAAAACCTTTCTCTTAGCTTCCTATATGTTTTGAAGAAACTGGGATGGCTTGCTATAGGAGAATCATGAGCTGCATTCAAAACAATTTGCTTCAAATTCGAACCAGGGACTAAGTAGATTCGGTCTTTGTAGTATATTAGTCCATTCAATACTTTATACCTATCATATCCCTTGGCCCCATCTAATAATTCACAAGCAAATATATCTTTGGCATACTCTACTATTAGTACATCTTTCCAATCTTTTGAAATTTTCATAAGAGAAAGTGAGGGCCTTCTAGACAATGCATCTGCTACAACATTATTCTTCCCTTTAACATATTCAATATCAAAATCGAAGGCTTGAATCTTACTCACACATTTTTGTTTCCTTTCATTGAGATATTTTGGTGTAAGGAAATGATTTAAACTATTATTAGTAGTTTTGACCACAAATATGTTGCCCACTAAATATTGTCTAAAATTGGATTGAAGGAATGCATGATGCCCAACATTTCCTTGACATATATGGAGTAGAGTCTCTCATGTGGTTGTAGCTTCCTACTTTAAAAAACTATGGGGTGTTGATTTTGCTTTAAAATTGGTCCAATGCCTTCCCCTGATATATCACATTCCAAAATAAATGGTTTAGAAAAATCTGGTAATGCAAGTACAGGACAACTACTCATTACCTCTTTCATTCTTTGGAAATATTTTTCTGCATATTCATTCCATTGGAAATCATCTTCTTTGTCAAATCAGTGAGCAGAGCAATCAATTGGGAAAACCCCTTCACAAAATTTCTATAATAAGTGCAAATCCCAATAAAACCCCTCAATTCAGTGATGTTCTTGGGTGATGGCCAATCAAGAATGGACCTTATTTTCTCCAAGTGCACCTTTACCCCATATTTCCCATGATATTCCCACGATACAAGATTTTTGTCAACCCAAACTCACACTTGGACAACTTAGCAAACAAATATTGTTCATGTAATATTTTCAATACAATTTCTAAATGGTGTAAATGCTCCTCCCATGTCTTACTGTAGATCAAAATATCATAAAAGAAAACCAAAACAAAATTACGAATTAGCTTGGAAAAGATCTTGTTCATGCATGATTGGAAGGTTGCAGGAGCATTGGTCAATCCAAAAGGAATGACAAGGAATTCGAAATGACCACAGTGACATCTGAAAGCAGTTTTTGCACATCTTCCTCCTTCATTCAAATCTGATGGTAACTAGATCTAAGATCAATTTTTGAAAAGAATTTTTCTCCAAATAGTTGAGTACCTCCCTCTATATGGTTGTATTTGGATAGGTTGAGTACCTTCCTCCAACACAATGGCATGTTCAACTCCCCTGTCAGGTGGCCTTCCCGAGGGAAGGTCTACAAAAACCTTCTCATACTTGCGCAATAGTTTCCTTATCTCCTTTGAATGTTCTGAAATTTTTATACCCAGTTTGGGGGAAGTGATTAAACATTATGCAACCCATTCAATGTCCCCATGTCTCAAAATGGACCTCATACTTTTGGAGGATACCACTTGGTTAGGATAGGTGTGCATTCCCCTCACCAATACTAGCTTTCCTTCTGAATCTTTAAACCTCATTTCAAGTACTTGATAGTTCACTGTATGCTCTCCTATTGAGTACAACCATTGGACTCTGAAAACCACATTTGTATCAGTAACATTCACCACATAAAATATTTCAGTATCAATGTATTTTCCTATGGTAAGTTATAGATTTGGAATCCATATGTTACAGTCCATAGAATTGGTACTTGGAATGATGAATGTGAACCCATCAAATGTTTCAATAGGCAACTTTCTCCTTTCCACCAAGGCTGCATAAATGAAGTTATGAGTTTTTCCTCCATCCATTAATATAGAAACCTTTTGCCCTTGTACAAGTCCTTTGCATCGAAGGGTATGAAATGGAGGCACCCCTGACAATACTTCCATCTTCCTTGTTTCAGGTGGTGGCTGATTTTCTTCTGTTCTGTCATGCCCCTCTTTTTGGGATGAATGTTGTGCTTCTTCTTCCATTTCCTCCTCTTCATTAGAAAATACTTCAATGAACTATGCTTTCCCCTTAGCACATTTATGCCATGGCACCCATGGTTGATGGCATGTGAAACATAGCTTCTTATTTTGAGTTCTTCCTTACTTGGTCCTTCTTTATTATCCTTCCCATATGAATCTTTTTGCCATGGTATCTTGTCATCTTTGAACTTGGCAGGAAAATTGGGCTTGGGAGGATATTTTTTCTTGGGTAGCACATTTTGCAAATCTCTTGTCAAGTTCATGGCATCTTTCAATGTAGCTAGCTTGTGAGCTTTAACCAAACCTTTCAAAGGTTGAACCAACCCTTCAATAAAGAGAAATACCAAGCAAACCATGGAGATATCACCAACCATAACTAACAATTTTTGGAATTCCAACATGTAGGCCTTAGGAGTTCCAATTTGCTTCAACTGTGCTAGTTCCTTGAAAGGCATTTTAGGGTCCTTTCGATCAAACCTTTCCACCAACTTGTTAACAAACTCTTCATAGGATGTGATTTGATCATGTCCCAAGGTTTTAATTCCATTGAACCACCAATCATTTGCTTCTCCTTCAAGATGCATAATAGCCATTTTCAAAGCATCCTCTTCAACCATTGGATTCCAATGAAAATACACATCTAATTTTTGTACCCAAGAACTAGCAGAACTTTGTGGCAAGCCATAAAAAGTGGGAAGGGGCATCTTGCCTATAGTAGAATTCAATTCTTGATTTTGGAAAGGGATTCTTCTACCTCCTTTGGTTTTGAGCTTGTTTGAGACATTAAAGAATTGTTCAAATTGTAAGGTCCTCCTACACTCTTCACTCAACTGATGTCATTCATCTAGAGCTTCCTTCATCCCATATTAATTGCTAGGATCCTCTTTAGACTCAAGAAACTCTTTAGAGGCAGTAGTAGCTCTCATCTGGAGGAGAAAAATGTGGCTCTTGTTGAACTCTAGAAGCCATTAGGTCCATTGTGAGGCCCGGTCCTTGAGAAGATTATTTCACTAGCCACATTTTTCTCCTCCAGATGAGAGCTACTACTGCCTCTCATTGCCAATTTTCTCCCAAGTTGGCTAGCCATCAATTCGAACCCTTGCATCATTTGCTTCTGAGGCTCCTTTGTCACCCTTGCTCATTGTTTCAACATAATTTACCTCTTCTTCTACTTCTTCTTCTTCACTAAAGGTACTTTCAGTTTCGGTTTCTAGGGGTGGGGGATGAATTCTTGACCTCATTAATGGTCACCCAAATCAGGTGCAAGTACCATGCTCTGATACCACTATAACATCCCTATTATGTAAAGTTGATCAATTTGGACCCAATTTCGAACTTTAGGATGGTGTACTAAAGCTTCTCCAGAAGCATCCAAATGATTTAGAATTTATTGGGAATGGACTTGGGAGGACTTAGGACACCCTAATGTATCCCTTAGACCCTTAGACACTTTCTATAAACATTCAAATTTTGCAATTTTCAAGGAGGAAGGAAGGGGAATAAAAATAGTTGAATTCGTTGGTTGAAAACCCCACTAGGCCAGTGACTTTTTGACCTTCCAAACACTGTACAAACTTCCCTATTTTCTGATATGAGACTTGGATCTGTTATAGGACCTCAAGTAAAATACATATGCTACATTAAATCAGGTTTTAGGGTCTGCCATACCTTCTAAAAAACAACAGGTTGTATGACATAGAAATTAGGGGAAAAATGGTAAACACAGAGTATAAGTTCATGGCCCAATATTTAGTAATAATTCGAAGGTATGCACACAAATTTTTGGTCATCCATTTTACTCCATCTACAGCTTGAATCATAATCTAAACCTCATATAAATCATGATATTAAACATATACAATTCATTCCAAAAACACCATGAAAATCCAATGAGGAAACTAGCTCGAATATTGGTATTACTTGAAAATATTACATGAAATGCTTGGTATTTCAAGCTGTGTCTCTCATGATCAGTTCATTATAGAGATATACATAAGATAACATGGCCATATAGTCAAAATACCAGTCTTTATAAACTATATGAAACTAGGAGTGCGCCATCACACTTGTACATGAACATTGAGAGAGTGTTGAGAGAAATATAGTATAGAAAGCAGAGAGAACATGAAATCAAACTCAAAGGGGGCTCGAAACTGCATAAAAAAATCTCCATGAATCTCTATTGAGAGGTTTGAATGGTATCACCTTCAACCAACTTGGATATGAATCTTTCACCCACGAAATTTGGTTCTAAGGAAGGGAGGATGAACATCCACCATGCAAGGACAAGCCAAGCTCTCCAAAAGTGCAAATGAGAAATGACCAAAAATTGCACTCCTTCATTCTCCTTCTCTTTTATTAACCTCCAATGTCCTCCATAGCTCGAATTCCCTCCAAGATCCTTCACCCAACTCGAGTTAGGGAGAGATTCTCATAGAAGACACTTGTCCATTTCTTTCTTGCATTCCTCTTCCCCCAATTCGAATGAGGAACCTTGGTTGACCATAAATCCCCTTATGCGCCCTCTTGGTGGATATTTTTAGCTCTGATATGTCATATGTGTCATAGATATGCAATCAGGTCTAAATTTTTCATATTTGTCATAGATTCTCCATCATTGTTGTCATAGATGCCCAAGAATCTAGCTACAAGTGTCACAACTCCTCTATGATGCCTCTTCCTCTTCCATGGGAGTTACTCTTCCACTCCAATTCTAAATTCCTAGATTCATGCCATGAATAATGCCTCTTCAACTCCCCCAAGAACATTACCCTCCATCTTGGACTCGAATTAGTGAAACAATGAGGCCAAGTGTAGTGGAGAATCTTGCCACATGTGGGTCCCACACCACCTATGCGCCCTCATGACCAAATGCCACCTTATTTTTCCTTTATTATTATTTATTTGACCCAATTAATGTGAATTTGCAAGTCTAATGTCCATTAGGGGTCTTATAGCTCCCTTATTCCAATTTGTAATGTTTCCACCCCAACTTAGGGAACTGGTAGATTGGTGGAAATTTTTCTTCATGAAATTTATTTGGATGGGGACATTACAAAAACCTAACCTACTAAGAGTCCTAGTTTAACTGGAACATGATGAACCGAAATTTTTCCATGTTTAGTGTTCATAATTTTTTTAATAAGAAAATGAGTGTTTTCTATGGTGTTATTTCTTCATTTTTATCATTTAATATAAATGTTTGACATCTCATTATAATGTATTTACAATAATATTTATTCTCGCAACTTTGTAATATAACAATCTTTGTAATAATTTCGTTAATATAAGAATCTTTGTAATACTTGCCTTAATATAACAATCTTTGGAATACTTGGATGTGAAACGTGAACATGATTTAGAGTTCATCTTCCAATGCTTTCCCAATGCATATAAAGACTAAAATAATTTTTATTCCTTTTGGTTCTCATCTATTTCTTGATGTATTTAGCATTTCACAACAATAAATCATATTGATGCATGTAGCATTTCACAACAACAAATCCTATGTTTGTTTATTTTTCAAAATATTTTTCAATGATTTTGTTTGGGACAAAATCTCTATTAAGCTAAGTGAAATCTTATTACTTACATATATTGTTTAGATATGAACTTGTACAAAACTGGCCTTGTCAACTACACAAACCTAAAATATGGATTATAGCATTCAAAATATGATTTTGTTCATTGAATTTTCTACATCATCAAATTCTTGCTTCTCTATTCTCCAAACTAGTCATTCCCCATTTCCTGACTCTATAAATCTTTATTTATCAGTCTTTCACTTCCTTCATGTTTTGTTATAGCTCAACTTTAACATCAGTGTGAATACTAGTGTAATTCTAGTTATAACCAAACTTATGCATTATGGATTATGGTTGTTCTGACTCTCGCACACATTTTTGCATGGTTTGATTATAAGGTATACATGTTATCATTTTTTATAGAAATCAAAACATATGTATATAGTGTTTAATCCATTATAAATATTGTAAACAATTTGAAGATAAATGCTTTATTTAGAATATTTCTTCTTGAAGTGTATACTTAGTTTACTCTTGTTGTCAGAGATATGGATCTAGCTAAACTAGCTTACCTAGGCTTACCAATCAACAACACATCAACATAAATAAGAACATAAAGAGAACAAGGAAAAGAATACACCAGATATACGTGGTTCACCCAATTGGGCTACGTCCATGGGAAGGTTGTCTTCTATTATCTGCAGAAATCTCCTTCAATCTTACAAGAGAGAAACTACAAATAACCCCAATACATTATAGCAGAGAGCTTGTGAGCACAATATAATGTGTTTTAATAGTATGATGGAATGTTCATTGTTATGTGATGTGACTCCCTTGACCCTATTATATACCAAGAGATGTGGAGGAATTACTCTCACATATTTCAAGTGGGATAATATAATTCTCCATAATAACATCTCTTTATATAATGATGGATATCCAGAGTATACTTTACCATAATGAATATGGGATATAATGTATTACTCATTTACATAAGATTGTGGATAACTTTCGACATAATACAAAGACATTATTACCTTCCAAGGAATATAAAATATTCCAACACCCCCCTTAATAATGGCTGGGAGAAAATCCCTTTCTAACACTAAGGAAGGAAGGAGTCATTACTGCTCCCCCTTGATGAGAACTTCCCTCATCCCAAGCAAGGAATGAAGATGCACATACTTCGCTGATATTAAGGATTTGGTGAAGATATCAGCTTCCTGCTGCTCGGTAGGACGATACTCAAGAGAAAGAATACCATCTGCGACAAGACCTCGAATGTAATGAGCATCAAGGTCGAGATGCTTTTTCTTGGAGTGATATACCAAATTATAAGCAAACTGAATTGCACCCTGATTATTACATTTCAACAGAGTGGACGATTTTGGAACCAGACCAAGCTCAGTGAGAACATGCCGTAACCAAACTGCTTCTTTAGTTGCTTCTTTGGTTGGTCTATACTCTGCTTCACACGAATATAAAGAAAGAGTCTCCACCTTCTTGCTGTACCAAGAAATTGGAATTGAACAAGGTTGAAATATATAACCAGCAGTTGACCGTCGATCAAAACTGCTACTTGCCCATTCAAAATCCGTGTATCCAGAAAGTGAAACTGTAGCACTACTCGAATAAAACACACCATAGTACAATGTCCCATGTAAATATCTCAAAATTCTCTTGGATGTCTGCCAATGACTTTCATGAGGTTGCTGCATGAACCGAGAAACCATACTATCGTCAAAAGAGAGATCTGGTTTGCTATGAGTTAAATATTTCAAACTTCCTACGAGCTGATGATAAAGAGTAGCATCAACAAGAGGAGTGGTACACTTAACAATTAACTTTACACTGGACTGAAATGGCGTAGGATTAGGTTTACAATCACTCATATGGAAACGATCCAATAAATCGGTAGCATACTTCGGCTGAGAGAGAAGAATACCATCTTCCCTATGCCAGATTTGAAGACCCGAGAAATAGTGCAATATATCGAGATTTGTCATTTCAAACTGTTTTTGAAGATCACTTTTCATACTTTGAATTAAAACAAGTTGGCTACCAGTGATGATAAGATCATCCACATATAACATAATAATGAGGAAATTATCACCAAAGTTCTTAACATACGAATTTGGATCAGATATACAACGCTTAAAACCATTATTCAAGAATTATGTATCAATTTTAGCATACCAAGCCCTAAGTGCTTGTTTGAGACCATACAAGGACTTGTGTAATTTGCATACAAAACATGATGATTCAACATTAATAAAACCAAGAGGTTGTTGCATATAAATGTCTTCATTAAGATCACCATTTAAAAAAGCACTTTTAACATCCATTTGGTTTATTTCCCATTTATAACATGAAGCAAGAGATAAGATGGTTCTTATTGTATTCATTTTAGAAACAAGAGAAAAAGTTTCATTATAATCAATACCTTCAAGTTGATTAAAACTTTTAGTAACTAATCTAGCTTTATATTTTTCAATCTGTCCTTCTACAGTAAACTTAGTTTTATAAACCTATTTACAACCAACTAAATTCTTTCCTGAAGGAAGAGGAACAAGAGACCAAGTCGTGTTCTTCATGAGAGAGTCATACTCAGTAGACATAGCTTGTTCCCAATGGGGTTTACCCTTAGCTTGAGAATAAGAAGTAGGATCATTTGTGGCCAAAACTTTGGTCATAAAAGCAAAGTTAGATCTAGTTCTACGAGTAACAGAAGGATTACCGATCTCACTACCTACAGATTCAAGAGTTTTCTGGGCCCAAACAGGAAGGTTAGAAGGAACATAAGTCACTTCAGGAGCTTCGAGACATTCATGTGGAACACTTGAAGAAGAGGGTGAACTAAGATCAACAACATGCACAGAACTGGAATAAGGAGTAACAGATAGAGGAGTAACATGACACAATGGAATATTCAGGGTAACATGAGGTTTTACAGACTCAGGTGGTGGAGAGACATGTTAGGAACCTATGTCAACCCTTCTCTTTACTATGTTAGTATATTGTTGTTGGATGCATATGCTTTGTAAGTCGTCCCGTAGTATTTTTTGATCCATAGTTTATATTAACCCATAGTATTGACCCATAGTATTGGACGCATATGCTTTGTAAGTCGTCCTGTAGTATTATATGTCCCATGGTTTTGACTCATAGTATTGGGCATAGACTTAGTATATAAGTGTGTGTTGAGGTCATTGAAGGACAATGAAGTTATTTGTATTGAGCTTGCTCAAAGGAGGTTGCCCCCTCGAAGTGGCCTGTGATCAATTTAAAAGTGATTCTGAGTTCTGTCATTTCTGCTATTTCGCGTATTCTTGTTAATTAATTGTTGCAGGTGCATCACATCTGGTATCAGAGCACTTTCCTTGGCACAAGTGGGAATTTTTTTTTCTTTTTTTGGGCGACGACTTTCAGATCAATTTCTGAAAATTTTTGCACAAAATCAAAAGAAACTAATTGTATATCTGAATTCCTCTTTCAAAAATACACAGTTTCAAAAAAAAAATCATCTCATTTGGAGTTTTAAAAGTGGAGATATCGCGGATTTAAAATCAGCAAATTTTCAGAATTTCGGTGACGGCCGCGAAAATTGCGGCGAGAAAATATTTTGACCGAGTGCCCAGATTTCTATTCCGCTTTCATGGGTAGAAGCAGAGTGGTTGTTCCAGTTTCGGAAACATGCTATAATAGCGATTCTGAGCAATATAGATCCGGTTTTTGAACATTGGGTGGAATTTCTGCCCAAATTTTTTCTGTTGCAGGTTCGGATTTGGGAATAATCCCTATCCGCTTAATTGTGGGAAGTACTTGGGCATAAGCCCTAAAACTCATTGTGAGGAGTACCACAGGAACCCCGAAGTAGCTGGCCCATTGAGAGGACCTGCCAGTGAAAAGGGCAACGACCCCTACCTGATTGACTAGTTCCCACCCGTGAGGTAAACCAAGAGCTGTCGTTTGTGGCAGAGCGGTTATCAGTTTTACCTGAGCCGTGGAGTGAGGGGTACTGCCCCAATATGCAAGCCGTCAGACAGCATTAGTGGCCGAGTGAAAACCCTGAACTGTTAAGAAGCCGCACATACCTGGGGTCCATATCTACTTTCAGCTGAACTATTGTCGATCACTGTTGCGCCGTTTCAGATCCATTTTGCAAGTCGTTCTAGATCCAGCCGTTCGACGTTGTTCCAGATTCCTTTTGAGCCGTAGCCGCTCCAGTCTAAAAAAAATAAAATCCGAGCCATAGCCGCTCCAGTCTTTAAAAAAAAAAAAAAAAAAAAAACAGTTTTTCCTCCATATCTCCCTTGTTTTACCTCTGTTTTCCTTGAAATTTTTAGGGAACCCCTGTCATTCCATTCTGCATATTTCATTCCTGAGGACCCTATCCTCAATTCCCCTTCCTACAGCCCGAAATCTCACATTTGCCTATTTTTAGGGTTTACCATAACTTCCTCAAATTTCACCCAATCACCTTCAAATTTTACCACAGAGTTCCTTTCTGAATTCTGCTTCTTTGTTCCTCTCTGCCAAATTTTCTCATTCTTTCACCCCGCTTCTGAAATCCTCATTTTTGCTTCCCTGACTATCCAACAGTGTCCAAAACCTAGTCAAACCCCAATTATCCTTCTGATTTTTTCCCAAATCCAACTTTTCCCTTGCTGAAGTAGTTCCTGTTTTTGTTTTCCTACTCAGTCAACCAAAAAAAAAAAAAAAAAACCTTGTTATGGTTGTCACCTGTGCAAGAGCACACATCATGGAGGAAGCACTAGCAGCCATCCAAACCAAACTCCAAGATCTGGATGAAAAATTTCTTAGCCTCCATCTGCAGCATTCAGTCATGAACAATACCAGACAGCTAGAATCTTTTTCAGCCACCGGGTTCTCTGCTTCTAGCAATTTTCGTGGGCCGAAGCTTGATTTTCCTCGCTTCAATGGTACTGATCCGACTGGATGGATATACCGAGTAGAACAATATTTCAGTCTGCATAATACTTTTGATGTTCAAAAAGTTCCACTTGCATCCTTTCATTTGGAACAGGAAGCCCTTCAATGGTACCGTTGGTACATCAAAGCTCATCCCGAGCCAAACTGGACAGATTTTTGCCAACTCATTTTGCCACGATTTGGTCCTAGTGCTTTTGATGACTTCACAGGAGCACTCACTAAACTTCACCAAACTGGCACAGTGAGAGAGTATTAGATGGAATTTGAGAAACTAGCCAATCACACAGAAGGATTGTCTGATGAATTCTACAGGAGTTGTTTTATCAGTGGTCTCAAGGATGAAATCCACTGAGAGGTCAAAATGTTTTGTCCCAACACAATGATGGAAGTCATAGGGTTGGCTAAGTTGGCCGAGGACAAGATCGCAGCTCAACAACGCTCCAAACCCACCTTTGTTCCCTTCAAATTATGGGTTCCCAATGACCTCCCATCATGCCTGCTCCTCAACCAACTCCTATCAAGCATTTGTCTGAAATAGAAATGCAGGCACGCCGAGAAAAAGGGATTTGCTATAATTGTGATAAGAAATTCACTCGGGGACATAGATGTGTTCAACAAAAGCTCTATCTCTTGGATGTGGATTCTCTGCCTGCCTTAGAACTTGGTGAAGAAGCTACAGATACAGTAGATGATCCAGTCGACATGCAACAGCCGCATGTTGACACCCCATCTCAGGACGACCCACCCGAGATCTCTCTCCATGCTGTAACCGGCGTCACCACCCCACAAACAATGCGGGTTAGGGGATACTTCAAGAAGCTCCCTCTTACCATACTCATTGATTCTAGTAGCACTCATAACTTCATTGACCCTCGAATTGCCAAACAGGCTGATTGTTTTGTCCATCCTTGCTCCAACTTTGAAGTCATGGTTTCCAATGGGGGCACCTTACCTTACAAGGGGAAGTGTCACAATGTGCGTATCTCTATGGAAGATTATAACCTACGCTCTGACATGTTTGCCTTTCCCTTAGGCGGATGTGATGTGGTTTTGGGCGTTCAATGGTTACGCACACTTGGCCCCATCTTATGGGATTTTACTGAACTTTGGATGCAGTTTAAAGTCAATGGGGCACAACACAAATTTAGGGGCTTACAACCAGGGTCTCTCTGCATCATCAGTTCACATTGCCTGGAAAAAATCCTTAAGAAGAATTCACATGGTGTCATTGCTCAGCTTAATTCCATTCAGATGCACCCATCAACAATCTCCACTACTCCCTTGGATAGATATGCAGGTATCTTTGTTGAACCAATGAGCTTGCTGCCTTCAAGAGACCTTTCCGGTAAGAATGTAGCCACATCTACCTCTCAGTAGGAACTGATGGCTATTTTGCATGCAGTACAGAAGTGGCAGCCATACCTATTAGGCAATTATTTCTGCATCAAGACTGATCTCCCGAGTCTAAAAAATTTTCTGGAACAATGGGTCTCCTCCCCAACACACCTGCAATGGGTTATCCAACTCATGGGTTATCCCTATGTGATCACTTACAAGAAGGGTAAGGACAATATGGTGGAAGATGCTCATTCTCGCACAATTGATGACCCAGTTTCTCTTACAGCTCTTTCTCTGCTTGTTCCAAATTGGTTGCAATATGTTCAACAGGGCTATCTCTTCTATGAACTCCATGCTTCTTCATCAACAGAGCACTCTAGGTTCTGCAAAATGTATGACCAGGAACAATGTAACTTCTTTTGGTCGGGACTAAAAATGACAATTCAACAGATGGTGGCTAACGATGATACTTTCCAAGTCAACAAGGGGGAACCGACACTCCTTTCGGGATTGATCAAACCCTTGCCCATCCCTACACAGCTTTGGCCAACTATTTCTATGAATTTCCTAGCAGCACTCTGGTGGTACAATACCACATCTCAAAGGACACCATATGAAGCAGTCTATGGACAAACACCGCCAGTTCTTCTTCCATACACCCTTAGCAGCTCCCCAGTTCAGGAAATTGACTCAGTTCTTCGAAACCGCGATCAGATTCTTCTCATTCTGCAGGACAATCTTCACATGGCCAGAATTCGCCGGAAACAACAAGCCGATCAGCACCGTTCTGAGCGCATTTTCCACGCAGCTGACAGGGTTCTTCTTCATCTACAGCCTTCCAAGCAATCCTCCTTGACACTCCAAAGGCGTCAGTGGCCCGAAATGCAAACCGAGGATGCTACCGGGGAACCACTCCTTCAGATTCTGCAGCAATTTCTCCAACCAAAGCTTTGAGGACAAAGCTTTTTCTAAGGGAGAGGGGATGTTAGGAACCTATGTCAACCCTTCTCTTTACTATGTTAGTATATTGTTGTTGGACGCATATGCTTTGTAAGTCGTCCCGTAGTATTTGTTGATCCGTAGTTTATATTAGCGCATAGTATTGACCCATAGTATTGGACGCATATGCTTTGTAAGTCGTCCTGTAGTATTATATGTCCCATGGTTTTGACTCATAGTATTGGGCATAGACTTAGTATATAAGTGTGTGTTGAGGTCATTGAAGGACCGTGAAGTTATTTGTATTGAGCTTGCTCAAAGGAGGTTGCCCCCTCGAAGTGGCCTGTGATCAATATAAAAGTGATTCTGAGTTCTGTCATTTCTGCTATTTCGCGTATTCTTGTTAATTAATTGTTGCAGGTGCATCACAAGACATCAGTAAATTGAACATCTCTTCGGATTATGACACTTTGATTAGAAGCATCAAATAACTTGTAAGCTTTGGAATCCTCAGCATAACCAATGAACATACACTTATGAGACTTGGGTTCTAACTTCTTCCGTTTTTCATTAGGAATACGAGCCCAACATTCACAACCAAACACCTTAAAGTTACTAATATCCAGTTTTCTACCATTCCATTTTTCCCCAAGGGTAACATGCTTAACAACTTTTGTAGGAACTCTATTTAAAATAAAGTTAGCACAACTTATGGCTTCAGCCAAAATTTCTTGTGTAATCCTTTAGAATAAAGCATACATCTAGCCATTTCAACTATTTTTTTTTTCCTTTCAACAACACCATTTTGTTGGGGTGTGTAAGGAATAGTATTTTGATGTTGAATTCCATGTTTAGATAAAAATACTTCAACTTATTTCTTAACAAATTCCCCCCCATTATTAGTTCTCAAAGTATTAATCCTTTTACCAGAATAATTTTCAACCAAGGATTTAAATGTATGAAATTTAGAAAAAAGTGTCACTTTTATTTTTCAAAAAATAAACCCATGATTTTCTACTAAAGTCATCAATAAAAGAAGAAAATAGATTGCATGAGATATAGAAGTAACTTCAATAGGACCACAACTGTCACTATGAATTAATTGCAAAGATTCTTTAGCACTCCAAGCTTTACCTTTATCAAACATTTCTCTATGATGTTTACCAAGTACACAACCTTCACAAACACCGTCAGTAGACGAAATATTAGGCAAGCCATGTACCATTTTAGTTAACATTTTCATTTTACCATAATTCAAAAGACCCAATATTTCATGCCACAATTTACTTAGTTCATCAGCATGAACAACATAGGAATAAAAATGTTGTCTTTTAGTTGAATTAAAACCAACAAATTTATATAAACCAATAGTATGATCAACAGGACCAGAAGAAACTACTTTAAAATTATGGTTGATATCTTTAAGAACATATTTATCGGGCCAAGCTTCAAATTTATATAATTTTTGACATGCACGATAAATAGAAAGCAGGTTGATGGGCATGTGTTCAACATGAAAAACATCTTCCAATTGACCATTTACAACTTTAAAATTACCAGAACTAATTACGGAAAGTTGTTTACCATCACCTATATATAGTTTCTGAGATGTGTGTTTATTATTGCCATACGATGTAAATAAAGAGGCATTACCATTCACATGTTTAGAAGCACCAAAATCCATTATCCATTCCACATTAGAAGAAGAACTTCTAGACGAAACAACAGATGCACATAAAGCTACTTGTGATTCATCAGAATCTTTCTTTTTAGCTTTAGACATTAAACGTTTCGCTTTAAAGCAATTCTTTTCAGGATGGTTAGTTTTAGCACAACGCTTACAAGGATTATACACATTCTTCTTCTTACTATTTTCACGATGTGCATTGGAATCATGACCAAATTTATTAGTATGATTTGAAGTGTGTGAACTAGAACCTTTAACATTATTAAAAAAATTCTTAGGATTCCTATTATGTGCCATAAGATCTTTATTAGGTGAGACTTGTCCTGAAACAATTAACCTCTCTTGCTCATTAATCAAGCCTTTACAAAAATCATCAAAAGTAAGTTTCGTGGTATTTTGAGACAATTCAAGAGATCTATTCCTAGTTTGAATGAACATGTCAAAACAAGATGACAATTTTTGGTTTACAAGAATTATAAGAGCAGTGTCTATTTTCTTGTAATCTTTACCACAATTATTTCATTTTTCATTTAACACTAGTATATGTGGACATTTTTCCCACGGAAAATCATTGTTATTTCAACACTTTTGCGTGGCTATAGCGACAAACAGGACTCCTTGTTTTTGTGGCAATAATTTCGTCGCTCTAGCAACACTTACCAACGTTCATCGTTATAGCGACAGAAATGACATGGACCATGCTATATTTAAAAAACCAAATTGTGTCGCTATAGCAACACCTTTGTCGTCGCTATCGCAATGAAAAGGTGTTTCTATAGCAACGAAAGTTCATGGGTATAGCGACAACTTCTCATATTTAAATAAATTAAATCAAGCAATCTACGTCTCTCTAGCAACGAAAGTTCGTTGCTAAAGAGACGGAGACGCATATTTAAAAAAAAGTTAAGTCAAGCGATCCCCGTCTCTCTAGCAATGAAAGTTCGTTTCTATAGCAATGAACTTGCTATAGCAACGAAAGTTCGTTGCTATAGAAACGACGTCTCATATTTTAAAAAAAATAAGTCATGCGATCCCTGTCGCTCTAACAACGAAAGTTCGTTGCTATAGCAAGGAACTTTCGTTGTTAGAGCGACGAGGATGCCTAACATGGTCCGACTAAAGGCTGTCACTATAGATATGGCGTCTCATATTTTAAAAAAAAAATCAAGCATCTCTCCTAGCAAGTTTCGACGAACTTGCTAAATTTCCGTCGCTAGTATAGCAAGTTCGTCGAAATTTGCTAGGAGAGACGCTTAACTTTTTTTTAAAAAAAATTATTAGAAATATATTATTTTTCTATCTAAATACTCTCTATTCTAGAGTTATATATATATTCATCCATTTATCAGTTCTAATATAGAGTAGAATCACACGCAATAGTTCATTATCATATTTATAAAGATATGTTTTCAATGCACAAAATGCAGCTCAGACCCATAAACACATTCATTAGCTAGAAAGCCTATAGAAACCATTTAATTGGGAGCTAAACACTTGTAAGAATATTAATACAATAAAATGCTAAGACCTATATTAGGTAATCATTTATATTATTCCAACAAGAGAAGACCTAAGAATCCATCGGCCCTCACGATCAGAAATATCTAGTTAAAATCGTGACCTTGTTGAGTCATGGTCTAGGGTAACATACATTTTAGAAAATACATTAAATACTTTCTAAGTTCAAAACAAATTATACACTAGCCAAGTCCAGGTCTTGGCTTGTCAATATGTGGACATTGAAATGTTCAAACCCAAGTTCAAACCTTGGGAAAGGCAGCCTTATAAATGAGCCGACGTGGATTGAACAAAAATAAGACATCTTTTAAACACAGATTTATAAAAGAAAAAAACAAGTGAAACATAGGGTTAACATGCCAAGCTTCGGCCGACCCTATATTCAAATTTATTAAGCTAACTAAAAGTATGGATAAAACCCAGACATTGTATATTTAATATTCAAGCAAGTATATAAATAGAGCTAAAATAATACAATGTGAAACGCATAGTTACGTGCCCAAGATTTGGCTTGTCAATCTTAAAAAGGTATCCAACAAATCAAAACTAGGTGATTAATTATGTAGAGAAGAAGAGATATCATGGAAGAGCCCAACATGGTGTTTGTAGTTAATACTCAATTCACAGCCAAAGCTCGACCCATTGACAATAATGCACACAAATACTCAAGCTTTGGACTTTAAACAAAAGGAAACATTAACCAATTAATCCTACAGTAAACCAACCGAAGAAAATGCATGAGATAAAGGTTGAAACCTTGTGAATATAACTTAGTGAACAATTCAAAGTCTGATAAAAGTAATAAGAGCAACAATATTATAAACATATAGAGCCGAAGATGTGTATGAGATTCAAAACCATTCCATTATCAGAACCAATTACAATGTAATGATTAAGAACAACAATATTACAAACATATAGTGCATTCAAAGCCGAAGATGTGTATGAGATTCAAAACCATTCCATTATCAGAACCAATTAAAATGTAATGATTATATATATAGAAGTATGGGGAGATATCCCATGAAGGATTTTACACAAGGTTCAACCCCAGAATATTTTACAACATTGCTAATAAAAAGAGAAGTTGAGACAAGAAGCTCGCTCAAGGAGAACCACCGCCATATGGCACCATCATTAAACAGTCAAAGAGTAAACTGAATTCAAAGGAAACAAAGGGGACCCAAAGTACCTTTTGCAAAGCGATTCATTTCATCACTGCTCACTCGAGTGCTTAAGGTATTGGGCGGCCCTGCAATCAACATCCATGCATATGTATGAGACCACTATACAAACAATGGAAATAATGACCACACAATCTCTAAGTATGTAAAGCAAGACATCATTTTTACCTATTGTAGAAGGGATGAGGGAAAGCCCGACCAAGGAGTGCACCAGTTTGCATAACAGTTCTCCAACCTACAAACCAAGCATCAAAGTTATTAACCCTAATGAAACAATGTTAAGAATGTTAATCTTACTGTAACCTTGAGAGAATAGTTACCTAGACAATGAGGATTTCATTGGAACAATTAAAGCCGAACAAGATGATGGGTTCCTCGCAGCAGAGAGGACCCACCATTAGATTATAGTCAGTGTGCACAAAACAATTGTTATGCAAAGAAAAACCAGGAAAACCAGACTCCCAAACAAGATAACAAATCATTCAACACCAACAAGTAATAACAACAATAAAACCCTAACACGGAGAGTATGCACCAATAGATACCTGAAAGAATTCAAAGGGTGGTCAAAACACATAGGACTCGAGCCCCTATAATTTCACTGGTGCAAGCCAAAAATGAAGCCAAGAAATTGGAAGCTTACCAAACAAATGACCTAACGAATGCGGTGTGGTCCATTTAGGGAAAGATTGATGGCCTAGCTCGAGGAAAAATTAATCTCATTAAAATTCCATCTTTGTGCCATAAATACCATTTACACCAATCCAAATTAATCTCATTAAAACTCCATCTTCAATGGCGTCTGCTGTTGCTAATCAACTTGGTGAACAAAAAGAATGTCAAAACAAATTAAATCTAGATAAGGATGACAAAACCATGGAGCCAATTTTTGGGGAGAGATATTTGAGGACAAGGCAGAATATTGATGGTCGTGGTAGCTTTGAGGAATCAAAATTTTCCAATATTGGAAATATTATTGACCTTAAAGATAGGTACATTGAGGTATCATGGGCAGATGAGATGGTATCAAAGGTGTGCAACCTTTCTCTTGACTGCTTAGACTATTGCTGAGTAAATATAGTAAATATTTTCCATGCAGATAACTAAGTGCATCAGAATACATTAATGAAGATGCTTGATTTTGTTTCTATACTCAAAAGTACAAGGACGTAGTTTTGTGAGTTAGTTCCAATTATTTTCATGTATCTATTATAGAAGTGACTTTGAAATTGAAATCGTATACCTTTCTAGAGGACATGTGAATAGTAGGTCAAATTTGAGTGATAAATAATGGTATTTTTAGGTCAGTTTTTAGTTCCCACTATATATTTAAGTTTGAATGTTTAAACACCAAACCATTTATATCCAATCTCAAAGGATTCAAAATCCAAGTTGACCAAAATTGTACTATTCCTTCCAAGGCCATCCCTGCTTGATATTGTTCTGTACCAAGATTTCCAAGGGATCATTGGCAAGTGCCAAAAAATGTACATACATATATGTATACACTTTAAGGGAAAAGGATACACCTTGGGTTTTTTAATACCAAAGGCTCATTACCCCATCATCCTTGGAGTTCTACACATCTTTTTAGCACCATGCATACTTTTTTTATTCTTAACATCCAATTGAAGATAGTTGTTTGCAGTCTCACCAAGCCGAGCAATATGGGAACACTTAGAACCAACAAGAGGAAAAATAAATATGAAAAGAAGACAACACCTATGGAAAAACTTGAAACCATCCAACTAATGAAAAAAGAATATTATACCACTGTTATGATATGGGGGTCTACTGTGCTAAAATACCTTGAAAGCTTTTGATGCTCGATTTACTTCTAGCCCTGTTGATTCAACCAGAATGGGGCAGCACTGCCCCACCCTAATACATCCAATTTTGGACATCCTAACTCTAAATATAATCTTCCATTTGTATAAATTAATCTATATAATCTACAACTTAGACATCCAATATCTACTAGCTTAACATCCTGAAGTTCTAAGCATGCCCATTAATTATATATGGTACACTACCAAAAAAACAACCTCACCATATTTTATCGTTTACCTTTGGCAGACCTCAAACTATATCCAACTTGGAAAACAACTACAAATAATGAAAATTAGGATGCTTACACCTTTCATTCCACAATCTATTGTAATATTCAACAGCTGCTGCAAGTGCCTACATCTGGTAAGATTGTTTCCTTTGTTTCAAATCCATCAGGGTAGATAGGCACAAAAGTCAATGTTGATCTCATGGTTGATTTAAAAGCTCCAAGTGGAGAAATTATAAAAACATGGATAGCAAAAATACGGTAAGATTGTGCCCCTTTGTAGTGGGAGATTAAGTTAAATATGGTCCATGGTTGGGCAGGGTTGATGATGTAGTCCAAAATGTAATAGTCTCGTTTGATGACAATGAAAAGTGCAAGATAAAGAGGGCTGATCTTGGATTCCTCATCCCAATATGTCATAATCTAGTAGAATATGAGGACTATCCTTATTATCTATATCAACGTGTTCATGGCAGTTCATCTATAGTTTTCAAGATTGTTCAATGGTTCCAAATTGTGTTTGTGTTCTTTTTGTCAACCTACTAATCGCCATACCCCAACTTCATATCTTTCGTAGTTTGTGACTAACTTAGCTGCCAACAAGCTCTTCATCCTCTTGGAATTGGCCTCAAGAATCTGACATGGATCAAACCTACCCTTGTTGACATTGATGGTCACAGTCAACTTCTAATTTAGGTGTATTTGTCCCAATGTGGGGTGTACCATTTACTAGGGAAGTTCTCCTTTTCATCTAACTCAGAAGTTCGATATGCGATGTTCTATATCTTAAATTCATGGTATTTAGACAACTTTTAACTGGTCTGATAGCAATCTTCGCACTGTCATGCATATTAAATGCTTTATCTATTGTGGTGTTCTTCTCTGTGATGTTCCAATTCTTATGTTTTACTGCCTGTGTGTTACTGCTGTAGATCCTTAGTCTAGATATTTGTGCAGACACCATCATTGGTGATACCATTATAAGAGGAATTTATGGTGGGTAGAGAAAAAGAGTAACATTGGTAATGACTGAGATTGTATCTCTGTATCAGTCTTTTGGATTTGGCTTTCGTTAAATTTTGAATGAGAATCAATGGTATCCATTCTGTATGCAGGGGAAATGATCGTGTCTCCAATGAAAAATATTTTCATGGATGAGATATCCACTGGATTGGACAACTCTACTACTTTTCAGGTTGTAAAGTGTCTTCAACAGGTTGCACACATCAAACAAGCTACAATAGTCATGTTGCTTCTTCAGCCAGCACCAGAGACATTTGATCTCTTTGATGATGTCATCATAATTTCATAAGGACATATAGTTTACCGTGGTCCTCGTGATCATGTTCTTGATTTTTTTGAGTATTGTGGATTCATGTGTCCAGAGCGTAAGGGAATTGCATACTTCCTGCAGGAGGTGAATATATAGCTATCTATGTTGTTCTATGTGAACTTCATGCTCTTTTTGATATCCAACTAGTTTATACAAAGAATTTTTCTATGGTGTCACTCTCTACCTATAGTGCAACAATTTGTTGTTCAAGTGCTTCCGCTGGTTGCTCCCATCGTCTGACCATTGGTAGCAAATTCTGTGTTACATTGTAAATTCATTAGGATTGTTCCTCAATGATCTTCAAATTGGATTTCTTTTATTCTACATTGTGGGTTGTTGGTTCTAGTGTTTCCATCACATATTTCTAATTTCTCCTTATACTTATTGTATTCATGCTCGGTGCCTAGAGTCTCTTCTAACTACTTATTTCCTGTTATGATAGTTGTGACTGCTGGGTGACCTTCTGAGCTATGTCTAGTAGTGACATCTCAAGATCTAGGTCACCAATCTCTATGGATTATTCTCTAAGGGTAGGATAGATATATTCAAAGCAATATCGCACTGCTTCAATTTAATCCTTCATAGTCTGCCTACTACTAATGCTGATGTCTCTAGCATGAACTGCATCATCCAACTAGACCTATAGTTAGTGGTTCTCCTGCCACAACTCTGTGCATTCCCATTCAATTTGTTGTATCTTGTGGCCTATCTCCATGGACATGATGATGTGCAACTTGGACATGGAATCACTGGGAATTTATCCCACATCTAATGGCTGAGATACTTGGGAATGCAATGGCACATGTGGGTTGATTCAAGTAAATAGTGCCAATACAATTGATGTAGATGGACAACTTTGTGCTTCGTTGCATTCCATGTCCATATTTTCACTCAAGTGGATTGCAAGATTTTGGATGTGCTCCTATAAATTGACAGATATGTACTCTATGATGTCAAAATTATACTAACATGCTTCCATCAGCCGATACTGATATTACTTATCCTTTACAAGCTATACGATGACAACCAATGAAGTTTGGTGGTTTATAGTAAACTCAAATCTCTCCGGTGCATATTTTTTCTTAATGCATGTGTGTTTGGATATTGCTTAACAATGATGATATTTGGGTGAAGGTAGTATATCAGAAATATATCTTCCCTTTGACTTTGGTGGAATGGTTCAGGTCTAGGGACAAAGACTCTAAGTATGTTTCCTCTATATAGAGGGCACATATTAAATATTTTGAATTGATTGGATCATGGCTGGAATGGAGAATTGGGAATGGTAGGTAGCTGCAGGGTGGGTTTGATCCTTGGATAGCCAGCATAGTTCACAAAATTCCACATAATATGATTGTTTCTCTCATAGAAAAAGGAATTGTTTACTTGTATAAAATAGAGGATAGAGCTAGAACTACTCATCTCTCACAGGTTTGGCTGAGAGTTGAAGACTTGGAATTTCAGGAAGGGGACATAAGAAGATGAAACAATTACTTTAAAAATCTAAAAGACTGTCACATTCGCTTAACTAACAAAGAAGAAAAGTTTGTTTGGAGTAGAAATAAGGCTAGTGGAACCTACAACCCAATATTGGGATACTCTGTCTTAATAGAAGAAGATCACAACCCATAAGTTCCTTTGTGGAACTAGATCTTATGGGATCTAAAATGCCCTTTAAAGATCTTATGGGCGCTACCACTCTTGATGATATAGAGTACATGGTTGGCTAGGAAATCTGAAAGTTTTGAAGAGCAACATAGGCATCCTTCTTTTTACGTATCTCAATGTTTAGCAATTATTAGACTCTTGTAATATTAAAGCCACAAGTTCACCTTTAGTGGGTTGGAGGAATATTTGTGACATTTATGTATCTCAATGTTTAGCAATTAAAGCCACAAGCTAAAATCACTTGTAATATTAGAGCCACGAGTCCAAAGACCATTGGCACATCTAAGTTCAAAAGCACAAGTATCAAATCCACTGTGAAACGCTGCAAAGAAGACAACTTGGGATCATGTAAAAAGGATGGTAAATTACTAGTCATGAGGAGAGGGGGAAATTCAACAAGTTTGAGGAAAAAACAGTAAATCCACCTGCAAATTTATAGAATATTTAAGCTATGTCAGGCCAATAGATAGAACTAATCAAATGCTTCAAATTGAATCTGGCATATACTTGTCTCCACTACTGAAACAAAGATTACGGTAAATAAATTATAACAGGAAACTATTGATGAGTCATGACCTATTGTGCATAGAAAATTAGAGAGTGAGAGAGAATGAAATTGAAACTACATCACACCTTGACAGACGATGGATAAGGTGGAAATGGATCAGGCGCGTGTAAGTCTATGGATAAAATTAATCCCAGTACCTCATGCATCTGTATTGTGACAGGTTCCAAGCACTTTGTGATGCTCAACACAATATGTGTAGCATCCTCCACTGAAAGCATTGTAGACGGTGGGCCCATAGCCACATCTTGTTGAAATGTATGGTACTCTTCCATGGTCAATAGGACATCAATATTGCATAGAAATTTTAAATTGGTCCCAAGTTTTACTTTAGTCCAATTTTGTCACAGAACTGCAGAAATAGAGAATGGATCAACAATCAGATATAAAGTTATCTTTGAGAAAAAAAACTTCATATAAATCAGTCTATACATTATAATGATTCTATAATAGATTGGAATCTAATCAAATGCAGATCGGTTCCTCTGTAAATTGTCAATGACAACGGCGTTGTGTCAATCTGGCTGAATGACTTGTTTCCAAGTGATAGTCAACCAAATACTTCAATAAAATGTATATGCTTTGCCACAGCTTAAAGGTTGTAGTCAATGTGATGAATACTTTAAGTTGGTCAACAGTGGGTAAAATATGGGAGGAGTAATAAATCCAAGGTTGAAAATGCATATGATTTGCCACAGCTTAAAGGTTGTAGTCAATGTGATGAATACTTTAAGTTGGTCAACAATGGGTAAAATCTAGGAGGAGTAATGAATCCAAGGTTGAAAATTATGCTAATATTGAGTTGAAAATGTTTAACTAGCTGTAAATTGTGCATAACAAATTGCTAAAGTTTCAACTGCAAACAGTTTTCGGAAATATCACATTGTAGAAGTAAACTAAGTTTTTATATCATTGAATGGAAGGGTAATGAATGGACCATAATGAACATCCTAGGGAGGGTGGTTGCCTTCTTTGTTATAACATATAGTGCATTTTTGGTTGAAGAAGGGAGTACTTTTGGTAATGTGGGTCACTGAACAATAGGTTTCTGATAAATCTTCGATCTTGTACCGAGATTATTGTTAATGTTGCATTCTTGCAGGTTATAGTTATTGCACAAAATAAAAATTAGGAGCTTGTTTCAGATGCCAAGCTGCCACTAAGAGCAAGTTAAATGCACTATAGAATTTGTCCATTTACAAATTCCAGACTGAGACAAAACAAAAAAAAATTCAATATTTCATACCCAATGCTTATCTATCCTGAGAAACACCACTGCATCACATTATTCCCCCATGGGCTATAGGAAGTCAAATAAGCTATGTTGTTCATTGTTCCATGTTTTCTGAATTTTCTATTTCATATTTGGACATGCCATTAGGCAAATTTTGGATGTAGTATGACAATGCACATATCTCACATCTATTATCAATATCAAATATGTAATTTGAATTTCCACTTGGTGATGCAGGAGCATCCTCGCTCCTAAAACCATTGAGTTTTCTAAAGCGAAAATTCTACAAAGGGATATTGAGATTTGATGAGAAAATCAAGTTCTTAATGTAAATAATCATATTTTCTAAAGTTTCTAAATTAGTTCTAGAAATAGTGAGTCACTCTGAGAAGTGATGAGTCATTAAGATTAGGTAATAACTCATTGTAACGAATTTGCTTGTGCTGGCAACATTCGATGGCTCTAGAAATATCTAAAATAGCAAGTATTTCATATAGAAATAGTTACATATCTTTAGGAAGTTGTTATTATGAGTCATTAGGAGGATAGAACTGGATTGGATATTTTGGGAATTAGTTACCATAAATTTTGGAAGTCTGTTAGGGTTTAGGGAGCTGAAAGAAGAGTTTCCGGGAGATGAAAAAAAAAGCGGACATACATTTTGAAGGAGGAGAGTCAGTTAGGGAGAGGGACATGGAAATTTAGTTTTCGGAAAAGCATAGAAGAGAAGGGTTTCAGAGTGGTTTTAGAGCATGTACAGTCTTTGATTATGAATGAGAAAAAACAATGTCCTTCCATCTCTCGCATTGACAATTTCTTATGTTTATGTATTATTGAATGCATGGAAACCTGGTGGGTATTTAATTGATGTATGATACAACCCTTGCTTGATGGGCTTCAGATACCTCCACAACTCACTTATGCAGATAGCATATTGTATATCTTGCACTTATGGGAAACAATATATCTTGCATCTCCTTCTACTTTTCCAGCTATTGTTGGAAAAATATTCATCTTGACCCAGAAAATATAAGGAAAAGAATCATAACTATGATAAGTATTCAGTGTGGTATGAAATTTGAGCTAGCAAATCTCCTTTTCCTTAGCAGGCCTTTAATTAGTATTTGGGTGTGGTACACACTACAACTCTCCAAAATGGTAGCAATGCTGATGGGACAGTTCAAAAGGATTATAATGAGAGGTGGCAAAATGCACCAAGAATTCCAGATGCAAAAACATCTGTGTTAAACCATTAGGGTTGTGCAGACCTTAACAAATATGGGTAAGTTTCCCTAGTTTGCAGTTTCTGAAGGATGGGAGTAGTGGTGGGGTGAATTAGGAAAAGGAGGACCATGTCTGGAGAACCACATTGTGTAGTAGAAGAAAGGGGCAACTGGCCAAAATATGCAGTACACAACTCATAAGCATTTCTGAGCAAACACAATCACCCCAAAACCTTAAAACTCAAATTTTACTATTGTTTGTGATGTTGATTCTAACATGGTGCTACCCTAAGTCATGATGTTGATTCTAAGTCATGCAGGCATACCATAATCTGAGGGATGGTGGACACAGATAGCTAAGGCAATTAGTCATTGTTACAAAGATTTTGTTTGGGGAACAGCACGAGAGGACATATTACAGAGGTATCACAAAACTGTTGAATCTTGCGTTGATGGTGTATTAGTTGACTAGGGACAAAATGGCCACAGATAAGAATGGTGTAATCCATGGAGAACAGGCTGATGTATCTCCAAGCAACATTTAAAAAGTGCATGAACAGGTCAACATATCTCTAATTTGCATACTAAGTACATAGGTGACAGAAGAGTCAATGTGTAGGGCAAGGACAAGAGAACAGACCCACCAGTGGTGAAGCCATGAAGGGTTGCCAAAGAAGGGTCAACCATAGCATGACCACAGTGGTTGTGAAATCAACCTAATGCAATCCACATATGAGAATGACTACAGCCATTCTAAAGGGCAGTGCCACTACGACATAGTGTCCCGAACTTAGTGAAGGGCCAACACAAATACGGTAAGTTAATTTCCATTCTGGTGTCCAGAAATTCAAAATAAGAACTATTTTTCCAAAACAAAATGATTGAAAAATAACATGAATGAATGAACTATTTTTCCAAAGTTGTATTCTTTAACTATACCTAAAACGGATCACTCAACAAGACACAAATCAATAGTATATCTCCTTGTCAAATTTCCAGACTTGCTCATATATAGATCAAGAGTTCTACATGAGGCCATCCTAGTTGCTATTTTGCAACTTCTTTAAAGAGAATATCAAGCTTGGATGTTAGGAGAAAATTCTCTTTCCTGGAAATATTAATCCAACTTTGGCCTAGGATTGCACAAGACACCCACATGGTCAAAAGCTCTGCCCCAAATGATATTATAACGATATGTAGTTTCCATGGGAATCTGTAGTGAATAACAAGGAAGTGTAACATGTGACTTGTGACAATAGTTGTTTACTAGGCAGCATCTCATTCATGCCAGTTATAAACATCTTTGTTATAAGCAATATCCTCTCTTATTTTATATTTCTTTTTCTGAACTTAGATTGGAGAGGCTTGAACCACGTCAGAAACTGTAATGATCTATTTATCATTGGAAAATAACATAATTTATCTCTCTATCTTCTTACATGAAGTTTGTTAACATGTCAACAAACTAGCAAAACAGTTCCAAAATATAACAGATATAATTGGAAAAAAATGAACGATATTTAAGAAACAGATTAAGAGAAGATGTCTAGAAGCAAATACCAAGTGAATTTGAATGTCTTTGAGTGCTTGAACATCCTCCCAAGTCTCAGAGATAACAGTTCCAACCCTGCAAAAGGTATAGGAACTTACAGTAAAAATGACTCCAAATTCACTTCAATATGTACACATGAGGATTTGTCCACCCCATGTATTAAGGAAAGGCTTTGTTAAAAAATAATCTGCACTTAAAACATTATCAAATCTATTAATTTGCAAAACCATGCTAGGAGCCAACTGTAATGGTTAACTTGTCTTTTCGGACTTGAAACATGTATATTCATCCCTTTTGAATATAAAGTTTTTTTTCTATGAAAAAAAATATATATTAGTCCATGGTTCAAACTTCTGTTTATTCCGAAACAATGGCATTTTCAATCTATTTTCAACAATCTATTTTTATCTAACAAACTATATTTTTGGCAGGATAATTATGTTCATGGGGACCATGTCTGTTTTGACCATAGCTGTTGGAAGCAAGAGTGAACCAGGAAGTGGAAGCATGAAGCGCTAATTTCAAAAAAACATCCGACAGCTAAGTGCTCTAGGATTGTTTTTTATATAATATATATATATATTTATATATTTTAATACATATACTCAAAAAAGTATGTAGTGGTGAATTAGTTGCAGAAAATACGAAACACAGATCCTTGTAGTAGATTAATGATAATCATTAAAGCATGAACCACAACATCAACCTTCAAGTTTCAAGTTTCAACATATAACATTTGTCATCAACACTATAAGAGATAACTTCAACCATGAAATGAAATAGGGAATCATGTCCAAAGAGTTGTAATATACAATCAATAGTTCAAAATACCACCACCATATAATGTTTACAAAATAGGCCATAATAAAGCCATTGTTCTAAGTTCTTGAATCTAGATTCTAAACCGAGAAAGATATATAATTATACTATATACTAACTTTTTAAGCATCTTGCCACAAGCAACAGGAATTGTTCTAAGAGTGTGGGGAATTGTTCCGCGAACATGGGTATCACTTTGGTAGCACAGGGAATTGTTCCAAGAGTATGCTCCCCTCCAAAGCAAGCTTTAGGAGCATGAGCATGGGGGAGGGGGAGCTTCCCTGCAGGTAGGGTTTTGACACATACTATTTTTTAAAGATTTTGAGGAGGGGGTTTGAATACCATTTTACAACTATTTTCTACAATATATGGAGCACTAGAGTCTAGAAGATTTCTTGCGGATTTTCAAGGGTTGCACACTCTTATTTTTACTCATGGAGATATGCACCCACCTTCTAAACTGACTGGGTGGACTTTTTGGATGATGCATCCGAATTTCATCCAAGAAATGGAGCACATGAATTGAGGATGCTTGGTAGCATTTCCATATTTAAACTTGCTATTTATTACCAAGACAAAGCACATGAGTTGGAAAGGGCTTTCTGAAGGTTTTCTGTATTTTCCTTTGCTATTTTGGTCCAAGAGATGAGCACATAGCTTGAGGAGGATATTCTTGAAGGTTCCCCTAATCAAACATGCTATCATTTCCCATGGATAAAGCACATCCCTTGATGATGGTTACTTTTGGAGATAAGAGTGCCTTGCTTGGTGGAATTTCTCTAATTAAACATTTTATTCTCATCAAAGGGCTAGAGTACATGTCTTAAGTAACTATTTGTAAATTAAGGACGTAACTTTTGTGGACTTTATATAATTTACAAATGCTATTTATCATCAAAAGGCTAGTGCATGGTTTGAGGAGGAAGATTTGATGGACTTTCTTATTTTTTGTTTGTCGTTATTGTCTAAGGATAGAACACATGGGTTGGAGGATTTCTATCTTAAGGAGGTGTTGGTTAAATATAGTATGATATCCTTTAGTTCATGCATCCTCCTTGGAGGATTTTTATCATTGGCATATGACATATTTAGCCTTCTATTGATAGTAATGGTAGATTTGTACACCTCTGAGCCTATTTTATAAAGCCTAAAGTGGTAGTCAGGAAAGGGGTCCCTCTGCATTATTGATAATTGATTTTTCTTGAGTTTTTTTGTCTTCACACCCCACTTTCTGATTGGTGTGAGTGTGACAGATCATAGTTTCAGTTAGAAGTAGAGGTTCCTCTCACCTTGTTTAGGTAAATTCATCCTCGGACTTTGGTGTGAGAAGTTGCTTCAAAAGTGTTGTCACCGGTTGGACCATTTTGTAGTTGAATCTAGCATCCCCCAAACATTGTGCTTGCAACTTGGGAAGAAACATAACGTCTATTGGTTGGCTATATCTCACTTATTAAAAGTGTCTCTTGATTTACTTGAATCTTTCCAATTGATTAACATTGGGAATTACTCCATCTTAATCGATTTTTTAAACTCCATAACCCATAGAATTCAAGGCACTATGATCATAATTCATAATTTCAGTCATTAAGCTTGTTGTTTTTTGTATTTCCACACACAGATATGAACTTTTCAGGGCAAATTTCTGTGTTCTAAACTCATATTTACATAGTTACCAAGGCATAAATTAACCCTTAGGCATAAACCTACATTATTGCTCATTATTCGATGTGTTAGCAACTTAGCTCTGATTTTTATACAACGACAAGTATATTCACAGTTTGGCAGCATTCTTTGGTCTCTGGGGTTCATACTTCATTTCCAAATTGCATAGGGATTCCCCCCTCAAGTTATCAAGCACTAACCCAAACTGCAAAAAAATGTACAAGATAGTGTGCATTATCTAGTTACCTTGGAACCCTTCCAGTTTCAAGTGTTAAAATTCTTACTTGAGAAATTGTAAGAATGATTGAAAAATCCTAACTAGCATGGAGTTATATTTAAGCCCCGAGCTTTGCCAGCTCAAAATAAAAAACACAATCAACATTGGTTTTGAGGAAAAAATCTAAGGTCTTAGGTTCTAATGATGCTTGTGTGGCTCAAGGGCCATGTACATATTTCCAAACATTGATATATGCCATCTAGAAGGTATTTTTTCTCATGAGTCTCTTCACCTAGGTCATACATGTGGACAGTTTTTCCCATGAGTGACTCAAGTGACTTCCAACCAAAGACTTTAACAGAGATGGACAAAACTGGCCAGGCTAGAATCTAGAATACTGCCCACCAAGATGTTGAAAAACCTCAACCAAGTCCAGTATACAAGTTAACTAAAGTTGTTGTAGCATAAAAGGTGACCGATCCCCAATGGATTGTCCAATCCTCCATAGGAGATTTAGCAATAGCATGACTACTAGCTAATGACTCTCCACGGACAACCCTTAGCAATCATAAACCAACAAGATCATTCGGCACAAACATAAAAAGTGCCAACCTGGACGAGCATACCAGCTCATAGCTGAATTTGACACCAGCAATCTCAAGAAAGCAAATACCATAGGTACCCTTACTACTAAAATTGACCACACTGCATGCAACATCATGTCTTCTAATATACACCAGTCTTGTGAATGAGAAGAGAAACCCAAAATCAAATACTTGAAAAATATGTAGCAAAGATCATAGGCAAATGCCAAAACATGTTGTCCACTTGTCCAGGAACTCATGTAGTAACTACATCAAAGTGGGAATAGACTTTAACAGCATTTATTGGATCTTGCTCATTTGTTAAAAAAAGGATGCCATACCTTCCTTCTTCAGTGAAGATTGATTGGTGCCCAAGAAATGGTTGAATGAAAACTTTTCTTTTCCAGTACCAACTCTTGCACCAGTACAGTCGGCATGTCTTCTGTAGACCTTCAAATAGAAAGCATTGCTTGTCCACAAGAAAATCAATAATCCCAACGTAAGATTTGAGACACTATGGGCTATATTTGAAGAACTTGGCACAAACCCAGCAGATTCCTCATCATTATCATCGCATCTGCAATAATAAACCAATTTATGCTTCAATATAATTACAGAGAAGTATTTTAGACAAAAATCTATTTTATGAAAAAAATAAAATTTGAATATAACTCAGTGTAGACAGAAATCTTATCAATGGCAGAAGACAACTTTCTCAATATATAAGTAATCTACATATAAATTTGGACAATGGAAGAAGATTGCTAAATATAACTCATTGTAGATAGAAATCTTGTCAATGGCAGAAGACATCTTCCTCAATATAATTACAAAGAAGTAATCTATAGAAATGTAATCCAAATAGAAATCTGGTCAATGGAAGAAGATTGATTACTCGACTTGTGAGGAAAACTGTGGAGAGCATTTTCTAATGAAATATGCTAGTTGAGGAGTAGTGAAAGAGCAAGTGGAGCAAATATGTCGGCCTTGTACATTTGGTTGCTCCATCAAAAATATATGAGATTCACATACATCATCGACATGAATGAATGGTATCGATCCCAAAAGAGATCGATTCAACCTCAGCCCTTGGTAATCACCTGCAAAATTTTTAGCGTTCACATGAGCTTTGTACTCCCTTTGTGAAAAGCAAAAGTAAACCCTTTCTCTCATGGGATTCAACAAAAGAGGGTTGATTACCAAAAGAGTAATAGAAGAAATTCAAAATCAAACCCTAAGAGCTTAAAACTCAAGTGTTGGATACTTGCAAATGGGCGTAATATTTCTACGCATGAGAAGGGAAATGTAGAAGTAAGGTTGGGTTCAGCCACATAACCAGGTCCAATTGTCACAACCTCCATTTGGTTATTTAACCCATATTCAATCGCTGCTTATTCGAATACAGTCTTGGCCATGTAATAAAACTTCACAGGTCTACATAATAATCAGTACCTGTATGTTGAAATGATCTCTGAGATGATAAATTAAATTATACTCATCACTATACATACATGAACATGATGTTGTTTCCTTCTCAAGAAATCCATAGGAGTCCATCTTGACTCGTCCAGATAGTAGCCACTAATAAGCTCCCCCTCTTCATTCAGCAAACAAGCTGCAGCCACCGATGAAGTATAAGCCACGCGCCTCGCCGATTTAGCTCGCAAGCAGGCGTTCAAAACATTTAGCACTCCCTTCACAGCAGGCTCAACATAATCTTCCTGTCACGGCAAATCTTTTAACAAAGCTATAAGATCGAATTGGACCTTCAAATTTATAATTACCTCGTTACCTCATCTGAAAAAAACACATTTAAATTGATAATTACCTCATGAAGGAGATTTGAGGCGACCATAGGACTGGCCAGGTGAAATACTCCATCACAGCCTTCTACAGCGGAGTCGAAGGTGCCCTCTTCGTATAAGTCTTCCTCGAAGAGCCTCAGTCTCTCTGTCGCCCCCGATAGGGCTAGCAGAGGCTCCGTTTTTGCTCCATTTTCTACATGCAAATTAATATTAGAGTGGCTGGAGGCTAATTTATGATCAAATAGGTACTCTTAATTGTTAAATTAACTATTCACTGCATGAGAGCAGAGCAAAGCAAAGCAAGAGCAAGAGCAAGAGCAAGAGCAATGGAGAGGAAAATATGTGATATCATTGTTACCTGGGTTTCTGAAAGTGGCGTTAACAATGTAGCCTCTTTGCAGAAGACTCTTGACCATCCATGATCCGATGTACCCTCCTCCTCCTGTCACGCATACCTTCACACCTTCTCTACCTTCGTCGTTGTGCATTTTTTTGCTCAGGAATAACTAGTATTGTATATTGAAATTGATATGCAGGTTACACAGATTATGTAAATCTGCAAATTTCCCTTGAAATGAAGTACCTGCAACCCTTTCAATGATTTTAGGGGTTCTCAAGAACGGAGGCTTGAGGGTTTGGATGAACGTTATCGACCTTCGAGGAAATCCTGCGTAGATTCAAAGATGACAGATTGAAACCATGTAAACCCTGAAAGCTTGAGGTATATCGACCTTCACGGATTTGCTACCCAAAATTTAAGATCAAAGATTGGAACCTGTAAACCCTGAAAGCTCGAAGTGCTTTCGCAGGTTGAAACTCATTTAAAGGTAAAGCGAGTTGAAAATTGAAATTATGCATTCAGATAGTTCTCCCTCCTTTGCAATTTTATTGGTGATCTTGGCTCTCTCGGCGGTCTCGCCTCCCTCCTCTACACTAGTCTCTGCTCACTCAGCTCTCTCGGTGGTCAATGGAGCTTTGGATGTGCACGCAGGAGTCAAGTTAGAAACATTTCACATAGGTTGAAATTAAGTTAGCAAAACAAGCTTCACCCCTACAACCTTAAAGTTAGAAGTGTCAATGTTAGGGACGAAAGTTCGTTGCTATAGCGACGAAAGTTCCATACCGTCGCTATAACGACGATCGTCGGGGGAATTTTTTAAATTTTCCAAAAATTTAAAGTGTGTTTCCACGAAAACATGGATTTTAACAGTTTCGTGGCAAAATTTCGTGGGAATTTTGAGCCATATGTAGTAGTGTAAAGTTTTCACTTCAACAAGATATAATTCTACTCTTTCAAAGTTAGTAGGATCTAGCTCAAAAATCTTCTTTTCAAGGTAATAAGCAGAAACATCATCAGATTTATCAAATAAAGAAGCAACAATTTTCCATACCTTAACCAGGTTGTTTTCTGCCTTAATACTTACCTGAAGACTATCTGCAACTGTTTGACCAATGGGCCCTCTTGCTTGATCACATTTATCTTCCCATATAGCCACATCTTTAGTATCAAGAGGTTTCTTGTGTTCACCATTAACAATACTCCATAGATTCTTACTCCTGAGAACATCAATCATTTTTCTTTTCCATGCAAGATAGTTAGGACCAACAAGTTCAGGAACATAAGCTACTTCTGAAGTCATAATGATAGAAATATTGACAAGAAAATAAACCCAAATGCTAGAAATGACAAGAGAAAAAAGTGAATAACAGAAAATTGATACACTTTACCGTTCTGATCTGAAGAAACACAGTAAAGGAAAAGAAACTTTTACTTACAAGCCCTTAAAAAAAAGTGCCAAGAAAAGTTACTCGCGGGTCTACCATAGTAAACTCCCAGGTAGATCTGATACTCGCGGGTTCTGCACGACAATAGTCACAGTTACTCACAGTTTTATAGTAGAGCAAGCCATGTGTGTGTGGGTCTGTAAAATCAAATGTAGCAGTTCTAATCTGATACTCGCGGGTTTCTGTATAGTAAGGTAGTGGTTATGCCGAATCACTCGTGGGTCTCTGCACATGAGGGTAGCGGGTATACTTAAATAAATACAAGTTTTATAGTAGAGCATGCGCAAGTATGTCGTAGCACACGCGTGTATGTACACTGAAAGTTGCGATTCTGCAGTATACTCGCGGGTTCGCAGTAGGGAAAGTCGTGGTTAAACGCGCTATTTATGAAGAAAAGTCGTGAATGTCCAGTTTTAAGCCGAAAACAGTGTCAATTAATCCGCTGACGTAAACCCGCACAAAGTCTACCAAACTTGGAAGAAAACAACAGATATGACAACCAGAAGATATATATCCTTGAGGAGAATCCAAAAATCATATAGATCTATAAAAAAACATCAAGGCACCCTTGAAAAATTTCTGCAAAAATATGCACAACAAGGTTAGGGTTAATAGTAAAAACAAAACTACAGAAACATGCCCGGATCTAAAGAGAAGCCTATTGGATACCAGATAGAAAGCAAATCTGCAAGAATAAAAAATTCCTAGATGATAATAGTTATTGATTGAAAGCTATAGAAAGTGCTAGATCATAGCAACCAGCTCTGATACGATGTCAGAGATATGGATCTAGCTAAAATAGCTTTCCTATCTTAGCAATCAACAACATATCAACATAAATAAGAGCAGAAAGAGAACAAGGAAAATAATACACCAGATATACGTGGTTCACCCAATTGGGCTACATCCATAGGAAGGTTTTCTTCTATTATTTACAGAAATCTCCTTCAATCTTATACTTCTCCATAATAACATCTCTTTTTATATACTACTTCTATATACTACTTCTAGATATAATTCTACTCTTTCAAAGTTAGTAGGATCTAGCTCAAAAATCTTCTTTTCAAGGTAATAAGCAGAAACATCATTAGATTTATCAAATAAAGAAGCAACAATTTTCCATACCTTAACCGGGTTGTTTTCTGCCTTAATATTTACCTGAAGACTATCTGAAACCGTTTGACCAATGGGCCCTCTTGCTTGATCACATTTATCTTCCCATATAGCGACATCTTTAGCATCAACAGGTTTCTTGTGTTCACCATTAACAATCCTCCATAGATTGATTTTTCTATTCCATGCAAGATAGTTAGGACCAACAAGTTTAGGAACATAAGCTACTTCTGAAGTCATAATAATAGAAATATTGACAAGAAAATAAACCCAAATGCTAGAAATGACAAGAGAAAAAAGTGAATAACAGAAAATTGATACACTTTACCGTTCTGATCTGAAGAAACACAGTAAAGGAAAAGAAACTTTTACTTACAACCCTTAAAAAAGTGCCAAGAAAAGTTACTCGCGAGTCTACCACAGTAAACTCGCGGGTTCTGCACGGCAATAGTCGCAGTTACTCACGGTTTTATAGTAGAGCAAGCCACGTGTGTGCGGGTCTGTAAAATCAAATGTATCAGTTCTAATCTGATACTTGCGGGTTTCTGTATAGTAAGGGAGCGGTTATGCTGAATCACTCGCGGGTCTCTGCACATGAGGGTAGCGGGTATACTTAAATAAATACAAGTTTTACAGTAGAGCATGCGCAAGTATGTCGTAGCACATGCGTGGATGTACACTGAAAGTTGTGGGTCTGCAGTATACTCGCGGGTTCGCAGTAGGGAAAGTCGCGGTTAAACACGCTATCTATGATGAAAAGTCATGAATGTCCAGTTTTAAGCCGAAAACTGTCTCGATTAATCCGCTGACGGAAACCCGCACAAAGTCTACCAAACTTGGACAAAAACAACAGATATGACAACCAGAAGATAGATATCCTTGAGGAGAATCCAAAAATCATATAGATCTATAAAAAAACATTAAGGCACCCTTGAAAATTTTCTGCAAAAATATGCACAACAAGGTTAGGGTTAATAGTAAAAACAAAACTGCAGAAACATGCCCGGATCTAAAGAGAAGCCTATTGGATACCAGATAGAAAGCAAATATACAAGAATAAAAAATTCCCAGATGATAATAGTTATTGATTGAAAGCTATAGAAGGTGCTAGATCATAGCAACCAGCTCTGATACCATGTCAGAGATATGGATCTAGCTAAAATAGCTTTCCTATCTTAGCAATCAACAACATATCAACATAAATAAGAGCAGAAAGAGAACAAGGAAAATAATACACCAGATATACGTGGTTCACCCAATTGGGCTACGTCCACAAGAAGGTTTTCTTCTATTATTTACAGAAATCTCCTTCAATCTTACAAGAGAGAAACTACAAATAACCCCAATACAATATAGTAGAGAGCTTGTGAGCACAATACAATGTGTTGTAATAGTATGATGGAATGTTCATTGTTATGTGATGTGACTTCCTTGACCCTATTATATACCTAGATATGTGGAGGAATTACTCTCACATATTGCATGTGGGATAATATAATTCTCCATAATAACATCTCTTTATATAATGATGGATATCAAGAGTATAATTTACCATAATGAATATGGGATATCATGTATTACTTTTTTACATAAGATTGTGGATAACTTCCGACATAATACAAAGACATGATTGCCTTCCAAGGAATATAAAATATTCCAACACTTGTCAATTGAAGTACAAATATTTTTTTAACTTTTCATTGTAGAAGTGTTGGATATTTATCAATGAACATGAAATTAAGAGTTGCCCTTCAAATTTGATCACTAGTGACTATTATACTATTATATTTAGTGGTAAATAAAGAACACATGTTAGTTATTATTAGTGTAATTCTAATATATTTGATCATAGATAATAATAAAAAAACATGTTATAGAGGTAGTTGTTGGTGACTATTATCTGGAGCATGTGAACGATAAATCTATCAATTATAAGGGTGACTTGTGTCCACAATTTTTTCCATCTTGATAGGTTGTTTGTTAAGGTGGCAATGATTAGATTTTTTGTCAGTGCAATTTTTATGGGTGTCATGTATTACATGCATATTATCCTACTTTTATAAGGTAGAGGTGATCAAGAGTAACAACTACAATAGGCGTCGACATGTTGAAGCATCGCACTAAACTAATCCCATCATCTTTTCACTCACATCGTATGAATACAATATATGGTTGTCTTTCTATTTTTCTTCGTCTCTAACTTAGCCATGCTAATGGTCATTGACGTGTGGCTACAGTGATGACACATATGTAGTTCCTCTCTACCAATGTTTTCCTCTTCTATCTACCACTTTTGACCATTCTCCAACTTGGATTTGTCTCTTCTATATACTACTTCTAGTCATTCTTTAGTTGGATTTGATGGCCACAACATCTGCTCTCAATGTTCTTTTTATAGACATTTTGAAACCACAACAATCTAGATGTGTTTTTGAGAGTATGAATATTTCGTAACTTCTTCTCGTGCACTTATTATTTTAATTTATTTATTTTTAGCTATGAAAAGAAGTAGCATCCTACACAAGTCAACATATCTTTGGCAATCCAATTCATTCATGCAAGAGAGGGCCTAGTAATTTAGACATGAAAGACACCTATGTGAAGAGGGGAAGATCATGTTAGAAGTTTTAAGTCTGGTAGGTGGGGTTGAACCCATCTAAAGGACATACTATACACATGAAGAAATTATATAAGAAATTTGGAGATGGTAATAATAACCTACTCTACTTGCCCAATTTTTTTTTAGAGATAATATCTACTAGAGTTACCACAACCATCAGTATCCACAAACACTCCTCAAAAATTACTCGCTCAAAAAGCGTCCTAGGCTGAGCAAGATCTTAGAAAATCCCTAAACGCCCAAAAGTCACAAAATCCTACTAACGTAATTTCCTTTGCCAACTCAAAGTAGCCTAAAAGAATCAATCGTATATATCTTCTCTTATAATTCTCCTTTAAGCAAGTGGTTCCATGACTCTCGATCCACACACTCTATGCCCTCTTAGTTTTAATGGTTTTGAAATTATAAAGAGGAATAATATATGTAAACTGTTAACATATACAAGCATACACATAATAACTTGCGAGAGAAACAAACTGAAACAAGCAATGAAATAATAGACACACAATTTCCTGGAAACCCCATACGGGGAAAAAACCAGCACCCAATGAAGATCTTCATTACCCTTGACCTAAACCGGCCAAGCCGGGCCAAGTGATCTCACCCGCTCACCTCCAGGCCACTTTACAATGGAGCCTCCTCAAGCCTTATAAAGGCTTCCTTACATGCAATACCATGGGGCAATACCATGGGCTACAAGAAACCATGTGCCCAAAAAACATGTGCTAGACCTAACCAACTTTGACTCAATCCCGAGTCAAGGTTAACCCTAACAATCTCCCCTTTAAACTTGACTTGGAGTAATCACCAACCCCCCTCAAAGTTTTAATCGAGGAATATCACATACACCCCCCTATCACCTAGGTCTTTCTCCCGACTTTACTGGTGAGTTACCAGGGGTATGCATGCCTTACTAGGTCTTACAGCCATATGCCCTTTTACATGCAAACTACTCCATTTTTAATTTTAATTTTTTTTTTTTCATGTGTCTTCATGGTGACTATACCATCACCATCCGTTGCTTCATCCTCTCGCTTTTCCATGCTTGCTTTCTTGCTCCCCATGCCATGCCTAGCATTCTTTCCATGCTTCTTGCTTGTCCACACACATTTTAGATGATCTAGTTCCTACATATTCATCACTTTCTCCAATGTCGTAGGTGACTCATCTATGGGGCACCCTGCTCTAACAGTTCACCACCATTATCTTCTGTGGACACGTTGTTTCTCAACACCCCACACATAACGATGTGAGAATCACTTTTCACCAATGGAGTCTGCAATATATTAGTTATGTTCTAATTCCACTTACAACTATGTGCTTGCCATGCTCCATATTCTTTCCATTGCTTAACCATAATGCTCACTCAACCAAGAGCATCTTTGCCAAAGTTCTGTGCAGATCCATCTTTACACCCTTTCCATCTTCCATAAAATTCTTCATTTTCCATGCCATGCATACTCATGGAAGCCCTTCGTATTGCTCTACACAAGATCCCAAATAGGCGTCTCCTTTGTGCTTTTCTATTCATGGCTTCCCAAAACAGTGCTCTTCTTTACAGATTTATCTTTCCATAGGAAGATCAACAACTCCTTCTTGTGAGCTCTTGGGTCCTTATTTTCACATGGAGGATTTCTGCGAGGTCTTTCTCCACTACTTTGTCTCAAATCTAATTAATGCAGACTTCTACAGTCGAGCAAATCTGGGCACGTCCTCTTTTCACTGATAATTGCATCTCTTATGTAACACTACAGGGATCTTGAGGGGCTTCACACGACCTACTTTCTTTGCTCAACATTGGAATAGCGGGTGGCTCCATGCAGATCTCCTGTCACACTGCGGCGACTGGCTCATGCACAACAGTCTCCTTCTTGATGGATGCTCTCTTCCTGCATCTCTTCACTGGCGGCTATCTCCACCGACCGACTGCTCTCCTGGCGGCTTCCTCCACCACCGCACGCGGGCTCCATGCCCACCCTTCACGCGGGTAAGCAAGCTAGAGCACGGTTGTTCTCTGAACGGGTCTCCATCCCTCCACATCTTTCCTCTGCACGGATCTTTCACCAATGGATCAGCTCACTCCTCTCTGCCAGCAGCTCTCCGGGACATGCTTCATGCGAGCTCTCCCTCACAGGCCTCTGCGGGCTCCCTCTCGGGCTCTTCGGCTGTCAACGGGATGGATCAACATGATTGTCTTCCACATTATGAAATATTCCATTGTACAATGGGGCGACCTCAACCGTAGAGGTAAAATACCTCATGGCACATGCACACAGTGCTTTGACGGCTACAATAATAGGCATCAATGGTCTCAAGCAATGGCTTCTCATTGGTAGCGATTATTGGGCAGTGGTCTCCTCGGGTCCACAAGAGGAAACAATTTCTTCCATCATTGATTTCTGCCCAGATCAATCAATCTATATCTGCACACCTACACTCAGAGCATTTTCAACGAGCACAACTAGGCCAAACCATGGCTCTGATACCACTTGTTAAGATATACAAGCATACACATAATAACTTGCGAGAGAAACAAACTGAAACACGCAATGAAATAATAGACACAGAATTTCCTGGAAACCCCATATGGGGAAAAAACCAGCACCCAATGAAGATCTTCATTACCCTTAACCTAAATCGGCCAAGCCGGGCCAAGTGAGCTCACCTGCTCACCTCCAGGCCACTTTACAATGGAGCCTCCTCGAGCCTTATAAAGGCTTCCTTACATGCAATACCATGGGCTACAAGAAACCATGTGCCCAAAAAACATGTGCTAGACCTAACCAACTTTGACTCAATCCCGAGTCAAGGTTAACCCTAACAGTAAACAACTATTATGCCATCTCACTTCTACAACAAGTGCTACATAGTAGTTAATCCCTGTTGCTCTATTTAGGGATAAAATATTAAATAAAGAGTTTGAAATTAGTTTTGTTTATCTGAATTAGGGCTACTACTTTGAGCAGTAATTACTACTTTACTTTTTGCCTATGATGCAAACAAAAAATTCTATAATTTCCAACCAAATGTAATATGTATATGTTAATATGTAGAATTCCACTGAGGGAACCAAAAAAAATTCCGTAATTTCCAGCCAAATGTAATATGTAATTGCAAATGGATACCCAAAATTTAGTATTTTCTTTGCACTATTTTATGCTTGAGAAAATTGGTTTGAATAGGAAAAGCAATACCCAACATTCAGCATTCTATTTGCACTATATATATGCTTGGGAAATCGATCTGAGTGGGAAAATCGATGCCCAAAAATATCAATTTATGTTCTTCGAGTTTTTATGTGGGTAAGTCGAATTGAATGTGCAATTGAATTCCCAATATTGGGATTCACTATACATTATGAGCATGAATGGGAAAATGCTTCTAAAAGAGAAAATTGTTTCCATGTTTGGCACTCTCTTTACCTTGTGTGTGTGAATGAGAAAAACCTTTTTGAAGAACAAATATTTGACATATTTGTTACTCTCTTTTTCCTTGTACTTTTGCTTGAGCGCAATGATTTGGGATCAACAAATTGTTTCCCATATGTGGCATTATTTCACACTATAATTATGCTAGACTTAGTAACCCAAATTTTCCCTTCTATTCCCAGTGTTTACATGTAAGTTGAGTGGCGCTTATTAAATTGATCAACCCTATTGGTAAATAAAAACACACACACACCACTTTGTTGATGTTTATCAACCTTGGATTGCAGAGAATCCTAGTGTGACAGTGGGTGGATTTGGTCAAGGGGTTGTTGAGAGTGACCTCGATCCATTTCAAAACTACGAGCTAGAATGCATTGGGAACACGATCGTAGTGGGAACAAAAGCATGAAAAGGTTGAATTTTGGATTTATTGCCATGCAATTGGAGACATAAGCATTGTCCCTGGTTATATTGAAAGCTATAACCTCAACTTTACAAGATTGATTTCTAGCTTGTTCTTAACATGGAAAAGAAAATAGTTATTTTCAGTATGGAAGTTTAAAGGAAGGATATATCAAATCAAGTAATAAGAGTTCATTCTTTTAGGTAGACATATTTTTTTCACTGCATATGCATTGATCTAGTTATAATCCCATAATATGTTGATCATCCAGTTAATTTGTATTAGTATCATAATAATAGGATAATCACTCATAACACTGGAAGTACGTGTGTATTAGTATCCCTCATGGAGTATAATGAACTCTTATATACTAATTAAAGCATTAGGACCGACTAGGATATTACGATAACTAGTCCCTTATCTGGTGTGGAAAATAAAACCTAAACAATGGTTCTATTAAGATCTTGTTTTAATGTATTATTTTCCACTCAATTTGTGTGCGTGTGGATACATCACAATTAAAGCATCGCCAGGTATCTTCCACTCTATGCATGGAAGCTACGTTGCACACACAACTAAGATGCATTGCCACATGTATGCCATGGGATATGCCTCCATTTTCAAACCATGTCCATCCCATAGAAGAACTCAGTCAGGGAGTAATTTTATATTCAAGAAACAACTATGTTCCCCGGTCAATCCACCATTTCGCTTTACCTAAGACTTCTTGTGGGGCCTAGATTAGATACAAAACCTAGAGAAAACCATGATGCTTGGACAGTTGGGCCTATTTCAAGATATCAAATCTATCATCCATTTTTTCTTGGAGATAGTTGTGAGAAGAACGATTTCTACCTTTTCATGCTTTTGTTCCCACTACCTCGGGTTTTCAATTCTGAGAAGAACGATTTCTGAAGGTACGAATTTCATAAAATTTTGACATTGTTTTTGCCATAAAATTCTTTGTTGTTGTTGATATTTTTGAATTTAGATGTAGTTGTTGAGAAACAAGTATAGCCTGATAACGTCCTCCCAATAACTAGGAGTATGTGAATGTATAGCTCTCAAGTCAATCATATTACAATAAAATGAGCATGTTACGTATGGACTGTGAACATATATATGAACTCGAAAATCCAGAGTATGTTCTTTTCTCTGTGAATGTAGGGGAATGATATAGAGAAAAGAGAGGTCTAGAGATGGTTGTTTCGGTAGTGAGGATATGTTTGTTTGTTATGCTGACGGGAAGCCGGTTGATGTATGATTTTTGCAGAGTGTTTTCAACAATTCCCTTTGTTCCCTAGTTACGTGTTTTCTCCACTATTATGGAGTCAAGCCTGCTACTCGGTAGTAGGCCTAGTACCACCCAGGCTAAAAAAGTGGGAAATATCCTATGGCGGTTTTCCGTTATCCTTTCTCATTCCTCTTGGGTTATTTGTGGAACCTTGTGGGTTAGGGTTGACTTTGGTTCTCTATTTTTTTGGGGTTTTTTGGCTTTGTTATGGGGAGGGTTTGATGTCTCTCCATTTTCCAGATTCTCAGCCCTCACGGGTCTCAACCGGAGGAGGTACCATGTCCACCACTGAGGTGGAATAGACAAAAGTCCTGCAAACCCTTTTGATCATGTTATTTTTTAAAACCTGGGGACACGTGGTTGACGATCGGTATTTGAGAAGCTGGGGGACGGGTTTAGCGGGATGGTTGACATGCTAGAAAAAGACCCAGATTCTCTTTTACCATCTAGCGGTTCTAGAAAGAGGAATAAGTCGCAGTCGGGGACACTTAGACAGGGTCCTCCCTTTCAATTGGAACTAGAAAAGAAGGGCAGGTCGCTTTGTGTACTGGGGAAGAATGTCACCTGTGATATGGTCTTGGCACTTAGCCAAAGGGCCTTAGTGGGAAAATTTGAGTATATAAAACTTACCCACCCTAAGATTTTGGATTGGATCCGCTGTAAATGGAAACCCTTAATAAAAAATATTCCTAGGGTTTTGATTTTGTCCAATGGATGGATTATGTCTCAGTTTCTCTCTGAGGAAGATAGGTTGAGTATTGAGAAGAGGTTCTAGGTTATTGGTCATGGATCCCTGGTGCTTTTTACGTGGTATTCGAGGTTCGACCCACGAAAAAAAAAATTGAAGAAGCGCCATTTGTGGGTACTGTTACCGGGTTTCCCTCTCCAATGTTGGTCACTTAAAGGCTTTATGGATGTGCAAAAATCCATCGGGAGGTTCATTCTTTTAGAAGAGGAGAAACTTTTGGGGATGAAACGAAAGACTCCTCGGGTACTAGTTGAGGTTGATTCAGTGGGGGATTTGTAGGGTGAACTCAAGGTTATCTAGGAGGGGGGATATTTCATTCAAGTGTTAGATTATTGGAGGGTTTTATTTCGGTGTCATGCCTGTCACAAAATAGGGCATTCAAAGGGTCAGTGTACTACTCGTCACACAGTTGACCTTGGTGAACAGGTTCTTGATGAGAAGGGTCTAGAAAAGGAGGAATATGGTCTAGAATCCATGCTTCCCTTAGATTAACACTCAACATCGGACATGGTTGGTAAGTTTTCTCGAAGTATTCCTTTTTTACTAAAGTTTTTGTCCATGGCTGAATTGGTTAACTCTTTATCTGTTGAGGGTGTATCAACTCTTTCTATGGGAATGGATAAGTCCTCGTTAGCCCAAAAAAAGAGGGAGGGATTTGAGCTCCATTAGTCGTATTTTCTTTCGAGGGATTCTTTGGGAGACTAGCCTCTGGTTTCCCTAGAGCTTATTGTTTCCAGGGAAAAAGTTAATACCAATCCTATTACTACTGGTCTTGTACCCTCGAGTGATTTTGAGAACTCTTTTTTCGACTGAACCTGAGGGGGGTGTTGATGGGATATCCTTAGAGTCATAATTTGCTCCTCTTTTGTTGTCTAGACCTCCACTGATGGGTATTTTCCTTACTTCCTTTCCTCTCAGGGATTTTTCCCTAGTTGAGGGCTCAAGGTTGGATCCTGTGAAAATTACCTTGGACATTTACTCCTCATCTGCTCAGCAGTATCCCTCTATTATTCCTATTTCCTCCATTTTCAATGGTAACGCTACCATCCGTAAACCTAGAAAAGAGAAACGAGGCAAAGGGATATTTGATAATGTTGGTCTTAACCCAAAGATCACTTCTTTATTTGATAAGGGACTTTCGAGGGACTCTCCCTCTTCCAGAAATGACACACTTGGGGCTCTTAGAAAAGATGCGGCCCTTTCGGGGGTTCCTCGATGAACTTTGTTTCCTTTAATATACGAGGTTTGGGAAGCAAGACTAAGAGATCTGCTTTGAAGAGAATGTTGGAGGTGACTCGACCATGCATAGTACTTATACAAGAAACTGTGACTACCTCTTTGTTGACTCAAACCCAGTCGACGGGGGTTCCACTCACTGTCGACACCCAAACCACTGTAATCTCCCTGAGCACCGGCCCAGACAGGTTTTACCCCGTCCAGCAACACCTGCGGAGTAGATGAGGTCTCACCTGAGATGTTCAAGGGAGAGCTGACGAAACCATGTTTCCGCCAAATGAAGGAGGATGGTTGTGGCTCAATCACTCAACTTATTGCAACATTTCAAAAATAGATCTATGCATTTAACTTAGACATTATTCATAGCATCATTCAATAGAACCATTCATCATCGCAACAAATATAACAGTAAGGAATTAATTGCACCAAGGAAACATCGCATCATTCATATATTCATATCGCAACATGCATTACCACAGATGAACATAAGAAACACAGGGATTCCACAAAACAGCTCTATCACATCATATTAACTCCGCAAAAATGTAGATACAAAATGTTCAGTCTTCCGCTCATACTCCGATCTCATAGGTATCTCTAGATCTAAGATACACAATCCCACATACTTCAACACTTACAAATCTATGACTATTTATAGGATTTCACCTTTACATTGCTTGTCCACTTACTAACAACTTCCTAACCGACACTTCAAAGCAATTGACCCAAAATATATCTATTGTGGTCCAAATGACCCAAAAACCCACATACTGCAGTACAACTGACCAAAAATTACATAAAATATCATCATCTATGCTCGACTTTCCGCCTTCTGCGGTATTGCAGCACTCATGGTGCTGCGATGATGACCCATCCTAACCGCCTGCCAACAGGCCCCCAACACAATCTTGTGGCTCGCCCTTGAGACACGTTAGCAGGACATGGTGTACTCGGTGGTCTTGACCCTAAAATCCTCGTACTATTGATCAACTTCCATAACCTGCTCCTTTACCACCATAGCCACCACCTGACTGTCGATCACATCCTGGGAAGATGGATGCTCACTCAACTTCGCCGCAACTTGTTGGTGACCTTCCTGTACAACCTGGAGTGTCGCACCGGCTTTAGTCACAAACTGACTGCCAATCTCCTGGAACTCCTCCAGCTGCGCAGCGCGCTTCTTCTGACACTCGTCAGCCTTGGTGATGCTCTGCTACAACTCTTTTAAGTCCGTGGACTTGGCAACCTGCTCCATTGGCGGCATCGTGCACATCGTCTTCTTTAGTGTCGTCAACTGCCCCTCTGCCTCCTGCCTGAGCTTGGTGAATTGTTCAATCTGCTCGTCCTAAACAATGCTTCCCCAAAACTATACAATGTCTACTGTGAGTTTTGTCGTTGTCATTTCGAGCTCCCGCATCTGTGTTGCTACCTCCTCAATGGCACGTTTGCGGTCGTCCACCCGCGCTTGGGGTGTGTCAGGGTTCACGAGGGTTGTTAACTCCCAATTTTCATGCTGCAACTGGGCAATGACAGCCCCAACTCGCTGCATGCATTGAATCACATCCAATGCTGCGGTAGGCTCCGACACATGGTGACAAGCCTCAACAATGGCCGTCTCCACCCGCACATTTTGATCCCACAAGGTGGCCTTCTCCATAATGAGGCGATCCTGTGCCTACTTCAATTCTTCGATCACTCGAGCCTTCTCAGCTCGTTCTTTCTTGATGTCCTCTTCCAACTCATCCACAGCTTGTCGCGTTGTAGCATCCCTCCCTGTTAAATCTTCGGCCACTTCCTTAGCATCTACCTCGCTCTCCTGCAAGCACAGGCACTTACCGCTGATCTCATGCATCCTGTCTGCCATCTCCTGGTTGGAAACCGCCTAAATAGTTGTCAACTCCTTCGCTGGCAATGCATTGATGTTAACAGTTAGTTTCTCTAACAGTTGCAGCAAGGCTTTCAAAGCCTCATTGTCAGTCACAAACATAGTTGGGGGAATATCAACATTCCTGACCCGCGGCTCAATGCCGATTGCGCCAACTGGATGCATCGATGCTCCTTCCGGTGCCTTCTTCAAAATAATGTCGCACAGGAAATCCAAACGGGCAGTGACCACATGAAAACGACCACATGAAAACCTTCTTCCGCCTTGACCGTCATTGTGTGAGCTATGAAATTGGTTACAATATTTAGCATGGAGGAGTCAGCCAAGCTGTGCCTCTGACGACAGGGGGAGCCCACTGATTGTCCCATGGTCATGGTTTCCTTTCATTCTTCCTTCTTCAACCTCGTGCTCGTCATCCGTAGGGGTCTGCGATGACTCCTCATCTGACACATGACGCGGTTCGTCCATGACTAGCACATCGAATGGTATCCCCATAGACTCCTCCTCCTGAATAGCTGGTTCGCGCCATTCGACTGACCAGTCATCGATGATCAAGTCCAAGTCTTCATCTGTTAACTTATAGGGGGTCTGCAACCACTGCCTATCCGTATCGTGACGTGCTTACATGTAGATACTGTGTGGGCCAATCATGAACCAAGAAATCCCCTTGTACTTCTCAATAGTGGCCTGAGTCAACCGCGGAATCTGCTCAGCGGCCGCCTACAGTGCTTCCCAATAAAACCAGAACTGTGCGGCACAATCCTTGAGCCGCACCGGTTCCTGCACCCACCACAGGTTTTGGTAGCGCGCTCCCTTGCATTCGTGCACCGCGTCCACCTCCATTCCTTGATAATCGTCGGGTTCCGTCCAGGCGACCAACGCGACTAATATCAGCAGCCAGCTATAGGTGAATGACCACTATCCTGTTTGGGTCGCCAGCGCGTCCTCCGTCAACTGGTTAAGAAGAAACAGGGACCAGTTTATCTGCACGCCTACCGCACGTAGCTCCGCGCATGCGACAACCCCGAAGTTGCCTTGATTGGGTCGAGTGTTCCGCAGGATTTTGGTAGCCAAGATTCGCGCCCCAATCTTGACTGCGGGATTGTTGATAGTGTCCAAGCGATAAGCCCGTCCGTCTTTCTGCATTTTGTACTGCTTCCGCAACCTTGCCCAAACTTTTTGTCATTGTTCTTCCCCTGAAAGTATTGCGACGAGTCAACCCCATCCTTTGGAAATCCTGTGATCTCAGAAATCAGGTCCACCATCACGGTGACCTACCTGTCCAAACATAACACCCCTCCATGAAAACAAGCTAGCAACTGTTTGACGCAGGCATTGACTTCCGTGAACTGCCTGAAATGTGGCATGTAGATCAACCCCAACAACCCAGATTTCACCAAACCGCACGCCCAGTCATGTGGAATGTGTGGTGCCAACCCGGTTTCCCCTGGTGCTCGTGGCTGAAAGGGCTCCGTCATAACATCTTCCAGCGCCAACAAGTCATGATCATCATACCGCAGTTGCATCAACGCCGGTACGATATCAGTGGTACAACTCATACCTGGCGGGATTGGCGACATTCGTATTTGATACTGCTGGTTCTTAATGACCTTCCTCGGCTGCACCCCAGCTCGACATCGAGGTCGGTAGCCTGGGATATCCGTGGCAAAAACATCTGCACGGACTGCAGATTCCACAACCCCCGAGCTCGATGGGCTCTCCACAGGGACGCCTTCTGGCACTTGGGAAGTGGAATGGGAGTGCCACTTCTCAGGCCACTCGGAGCTAAGCTGTGTTTTCCCCCTCTTCTGGCGCACCATGGAGGATGATCCCACCGACATGTTAGCAACTTCGTCCATGAGATTGACCTCTTCCTCAATAGTAGCAGGGATGAGGGGTGACTCGGATTCACTGGAAATCTCCACTGTCTCTGGCTCACTCTGCATGCCACGCTCAATTCCCGCAATGCCAACAAATGGCTCAACTTTACTCAACCTCGAACTTGTCCAACACACTTCAACGACACTCTACAACACACCCCAACCTTGCGTAATTCAACAAATGGAAACTGAACTCACTCGTGACGAACAAGTGCCTTCCGACCAGCCTTGGCCCGTTCTTATAGCACCCAACCAAATCCCTCGTAATCATGACTAAATCCTACATTAAACCAGACCAAATTCTGTCTTAATGACCCAAATCCGTTTTCGATCCTGTCATCCGATCGACCGGATCGGCCATTAATGCCCATCATTCGAACAAGCGCCATTAATTAACTGTCTTAACTTTCGCATTTATTGTTGATTTGACCCAGTCGCAACCCTGCCACTGTCGCGGACCGCTCCTAACCTGCGGCACAAGCCTCCCTACCTGCGCATCCTATCCCTGTCAGTGTGCCATCTTGCCACCGAGCATCCTGCATTTTTTTTCCCCCGATGCGACTCAGGCATTGCGTTGCTCCAAGCCCGACCTGCAGGGCTTCAACCTGCTACCATTGATCAACTTTGGGAGCATCGCTCCGTCTAACTATTGCAATTGTACTGATCCTCCTGAAGTTATACGACTGATGCGATATGGACCAAGACAATGCATCTGCAACTTTCCCGAATGTTTCATAAACTTGCTGTCATACAACAACACCAAGTCACCCTGCTGAAAATGTTTTTTTTTTATGTGGCAATCATGCCAAGCCTTTTGGCGATCCTTCTCCACACTCTGGTGGAATCCTGCAATAAAGCGATCTTCGTCCAATTGGACTAACTGTGCTAGACGTTCTTCTAATCCCGCTTCATCATCCATACATGTTGTTGTTGCTATGCACAGACTCGGAACGATGTACTCCATAGGCATAATTGCTTCTTGCCCATACACCAGCTTGAATGGTGTCCATCCTGTGAACCTTTTACACGTGGTGCGATATGCCCACAAGACTGCTCGGATTTTCAGATCCCAGTCAGCACGGTTCGCATTGCACACCTTTGTCAGCGCATGTTCCAATATCTTGTTGAAGTCTTCCACCGTGCCATTTTCCTACGGATGATATGGCATACTCTTCTTGTGTTGTATCTACAGTTCCTTCGTTAATGCATTGAAGGTGCGATTGAGAAAATGACTGCCTTGATGACTCATCAATATATTGGGGCAGTCGAAGCGAGTGATGATGTTGTCAAACAAGAAGCACGCGGCTGTGGCCACGGAACAATCAATGACTGGTGCAGCCTCCACCCATCTTGTCAAATAATCTGTCGCCGTGATGATGTATCTTGCACCAGTGCGCTTCCCAGGTGGGTTGATTGGTCCCACGAAATCCACTGCCCATTTTTCAAATGGTTGCAGTGTCATTTGAGGTATTAGCGGCATCTCATCCCTCCTGGAGGGCTTCCCGGTTCTCTGACAAACACCGCAGGACCGCGCATAGTCAGTCGCATCGTTATGCAGTGTGGGCCACCAAAGCCCCGCACGAAGCACCTTCCTGGCAGTCACATGACCGCCATACTACCCCCCAACCACTCCTATGTGCGCTTCTGACAAGATCTACCATTGCTCATGAGGGAAAACACAATGCCACAATATCTCATCGGAATCCAATTTGTATAACTCACCTGTAATTAGCCGAAAATCTGCAGCCTTGACCACTAACTGCTTCTTTTGATACGGTGAAGTCCTCGGGTGCGGTACCTGTCACCGGAAACTGAATGATTTCTTCATAGTAGCCATCGGCCACTTCAACCTTAAAAATTTGCGCATCAGGAAACCCTTCGTCAATGTTAGTTGGCTCCTCTCCTGTCTCAATCCGCGATAGATGATCCGGTCCGGCATTCAACCGTCCTGGCTTCACAATCACTTCAAAATTGAAATCCTGAAAAAGAAGTAGCCAGCGACATATCTTTCCCCCCAACACAGGCTTATTGACCAAGTATTTTAAGGCAGAATGGTCGGTGAACATCTTAAAGTGTCCTCCCAATAAGTAATGTTGAAACTTCTGCAGTGCATAGACCATCGCCAAGCCTTCCCTCTTTGTAGTGGTATAATTCCTCTCTGCTGATGACAACTTTTGACTTGCGAAAGCAATGGGGTGATCTAGATCCCCCTCTCCTGTTTGTGACAGCACAACACCCAGTGCGATCGATGATGCATCAACGTGGACATGGAATTCCTTACTCCAGTCCGGAAATACCAGTATCGGCGTTGAAGCCATCTTAGCCTTCAGCTTCTCAAAGATGTCTTGAAATTCAGGGCTCCATTGGAATAATGCATCTTTCTTCAGCAAATTCTCCATAGGGTCCGTGATGGCTGCATAACCCCTGATGAACTTGCGATAATACCCAGTGTGTCCCAACGTCGCTCGCAACTGCGTGACGTTAGTCGACGGTGTTAAGCTCAGAATGAGCGCAATTTTTGATGGGTCGACCAACAATCCCTGCTTGCACACAATGTGACCTAGTAAGATGCCAAATGGTGCACAAAAGATGCACTTCTTCAAGTTCAGCGATATCTGATGCTGTCGACAACGCTCCAACATCAACCGCAGGTTTTCCAGATGATCGTTGATCAAGCCATAGACGGTCCAGTCATCCATGTATACCTGCAAAAACTTCTGAATGAAGTCTTTGAACGCAGCAACAACAACTTGTGAGAATATCGCAGGTGCATTCTTCAACCCAAATGACATCATTGTGTACTGAAAACAGCCCCATTCTGTCACAAAAGTTGTCTTGTGGTGGTCTTTCTTTGCAATGCGGATCTGATGATAGCCCGAGAACCCATATGTTAAAGAATACATCTCTTGGCCGCCCACACCTTCGAGCACTTCATCAGTAAACGGGGTCGAAAAGGGATCATGCAAGCAGGCGTCATTCAACTTCCGCAAATCGACACAAATGCGCACTTCGCCGGTCTTCTTGTCCTGCACCACCATAGGGATGATCCAATCTGACTCTTCAACCGGTTTAATAATACCAGCATCGAACATGCGATCAAGTTCTACCTTGACCCTTTCCTTATGGCGTGGATTCAGTCGATAGGGTCACTGCCTTATTGGTTTAGCATATGGTTTTAACGGAATCTTCATCTCCCCTAGATCACCCAAGATTCCCTTCATCTCAGAGAACTTCGTATGGAAAAGGTCTTGGAATTCATGTAGCAATTCTGTGACCTTCCCCATCTTCTCATCATCCCAATAGTCCCCAACATTCATGAATTTTGGACTCTCCTCTGTCCCAATGTTGACCTTATAGAGCTTTAACAGTTGACTGATCGGATCACTTGGCGCATCAGGTGCTACAACATCGCGACTTCCTTCAGACTCTGGAATATTGACATTCCACAAATCATCACCGTCTTCTGGCCCACCAGTGATATTGTAACATTCCATCATGGATTTCATTTGGCAGTGCGTATGCGGATCCGCATGATATGCCATCTGGGTTAGCATCTGCAAATTTGAACGTATGAGTAAAGCAAACTGTCAACTCCAACCAAATAGTAATTTCTCCCCGCAATTCAGCGGTAGTGTACCATGATCGCGACATCTCGTCCAAAGTATGGACAAATGCATGGACCCACTCATCTTTTGGTCGCGATGCCCACAATGTCTGACACTCCATCAAATGACTGCTAGGGTCATTCCAACCATCATATTTCCCTATGTGGTAAACTTCGGTATCACCGAAACGAACTGTCATCAATCGTCGACACTGTGGCCAACCTGCGATCGACTTCTTATGTGTCTACCACCAGCGTACTGGAGCAGCCTTCAGTGCTTCCTCCAATGCCAGCAGTCGCTGTGGTTCTGAAACTTTTTCCTCGAACATTGCTAGAAAGTCAGACAAGCCAGGTAGCCCTTCGTATATGGGTAATGTAACCATTTCAGTCGCAACACGGCACAATGACTGTGTGATTAGCCCACACTTGTGGAGCGACACGTCATGCAAGCGATTCTTCCAATGTTCTAAAGCGTCGTCAAAGTTGGAAGACGCAGAGCTATCGCTGTGCCATCCAAGCTCACCGTTGGCAGTCGGATGAATATAATCTTCTGAAATATTGAATGCATGGTCCCATCCACTGGGATCTTTGTCCTTCACTGGTTCAATGTATCTACGTCCTTCATCCGGATCCAACGGAGCTATAACTCTGAGATCGCGATTTTCAAAAGTCGTCATCCGATTTTTAAAGTTGATTACTGCTCCGCTGTCATTAGCCCATCCAATACCCAAAAGTCGTCATCCGATTTTTAAAGTTGATTACTGCTCCGCTGTCATTAGCCCATCCAATCCCCAACAACGTGGGATAAGAGCTTCCCCCTTCAACTACTTCGATGACATTGAAGTTAGCATAAGTCTTCATTCCCTCAATGTCCACCACCAGGCATGGAACTCTACTAATCGGTGTCACCTTGGCGTGATTGGCTAGGCGGAGCTGTACAGGAGACCAGCTCAATGGGGGGCTCCCCATTTTCTGCCATGCCTACTTGGTTAAAGATGTTGACACCCGAACCAAGATCCAGAATAACTGAATCAACTTCATATTCCCCAATTTGTATGTTCATGCGTGTCTCCTTACTTGTCTTCCGTCGTTGTAAGGAGTTTACCGTGGACTCTTGCCGTCCCCTAGTTGGTCGCTGCAACAATCCCTCGATCTCAGCAAGGGCAGAGGGATCCCTTGCCAATAATAAACAGCTCTCAAAAAATTTCTACAAGGTTTCAGACTGCGTCGATGGAACTGCCTCTAAAGTGGCATAAAAAACAAGGGGCATGTCACAAATAATAGCCTTACCGCGATCTTGATCCATCGCATGATACGCCTGAAAGAATGGATCACGCTCAAACTCAATGTCAAATGACACCTTCTTTTGCGCTGCCAATCGAATGAGCGGGTGTGAGCTATCCCCTCCTATTGTTGTACCTCCACAAGTGATTACTGCGACAGCCACATATTGTGGCCTTGGCTCTGCATAAATTGTCTCAACACTCGCACCCTGATTCTGCTTCAGCGACAGATTCCCCGGTTAGTTCACATTCTGGTTAGCATTCGGATTTGGACGTTGGTTCTAGTTCTGCACCGGGCTGCACTTGATTCTGTACTGGCTGCTGCGCCTGATTCTAATTCTGTAACTGTTGAACGTTTCCTACTTGCCATCATGCAATCAATTGTGGGAAGTTTTCCACAGTATGATCTGTAACAAAACAAAATGTACACTACGTCTGCAATAGTGGGAAATCTCGCTGGTACTGCACAGTGATAGAACTGAACAAGTCTGCGACCTCCTCATCCTCCTCCGCGACCAAATCCTTTGCCACGCCCACCTCGAAATCTGCCCTACTGTTGGTACTATGGTTGATTGAACTGTTGCTGCATAGGATTTGGTTGCATGCCTTGGCCTTGCTGCGCATACTACGGTTGTTGAACGTACTGTGGCTGCTGTGGAGCCATTTGCATTGGAGCATATTGCGGCATAAACTGTTGTGGTTGTTGTTGCGGTACAAACTGCACCTACGGTTGAGGTAGTGGTTGGGCTACCTGCGGTTGCGGTTGTTGTACGGCACGCTGGTCGTCCTTCACATAGAATGCATCGTACGTTCTCTCCTGAAGCAACCCATATGCACGGCAATATTTATCTTCATGTCCCACATATTTACAAAATGTACAATACAAATTCATCAGTTTGGTGACCATCTTCTACATGTATTGGCATTCCTCATGGCGGTGCCCATATACCTGACAGATGCGACACGACGGCATACCGCCACCATTCAACGAGTTTGGTGCCCCTGAAACTAGATAATTGTGGAAGTCTGGGCAATTATCCTTAGTATGCCCTTCTCCTCGACATCGCGTACACCAGACTTCTTCTCGCTATTCCTTGCCCTTCTTAAGATCTTTTAGCTGTATGGTCAAGTTAGCCAGCTATGTCTGAATCTGCGACATCCCAGCTGCGTTTTCCCTAACCGGTGAAGCTTCCAACCGCATTGCAATCTCTAGAGCTTCACTTGGTGTTGTCATGTTTTGGTGCATCAGCAGTAATCGAATGTGTGGGAGTAATGCTGCGATGAACCATTCCTTGTGTTGGACAGTGCTCATGTCGAAGCTGACCCTCACCATCAGCATCTTGAATCACTGGTTAAAGTCCCACACCATTTCATTGGGTTACTGCTTAATCTCTTTTAGTTCTATAATATAATGTGCTTCGGACTTGGGTTTTTTGAATTCTGCAATCAGTCCTTTCCTGATATTGTTTAGCGTCTTCTCCGGAGCTCCTGTAGGGACTAGAACAAACTTCATAAACCAGTCTAATACGCGACCTCGCAGAGTTGTCGCTAACTGTCCTTTCTTAGCATCATCATCAGTAATTTGCTTCACGGTCCAAACTGCCTCACATAAGAACCAGTATTGTTCAAGATTATCTGTTCCGTTTCCATGGAATAGCGGTAACTTCATATCCTCGCCTGCCATCCTGGGCTTCCTTCCTGTAGTCGCTGAACTACTAGCAATCAAGTTTTGTTGACATGGTGGTGTCGAAGTTGTGTTTCTTATTGGTTGATAGATAGTGAGCGGAGGTGTGGGCACGTTGCTGCTGGGGTTTGGTCCTACCTCTATTCTAGGCGTAGCCTGGTTGTCCTTGTCCGGAATGTGAGGTCACTTCGTCTCGTGTGGTCTTCCTTCACGGCCTTGTGGTTCGATTACAGTAGGACCTTCTCCTGTCCTCTGCCTCTTTTCCTGTCGAAACCTTGCTCCTCCCCTTGTAAGACCACACTCTTCCTCGGCTTCACTCACAGTCTCATCATGACCTACACCCATCTACCCCTTATCATTCCATGTACAGCCCTCCTGTTATCGCGGTACCCACGGCCTCCTCCCACCAGGCTGTTTATTGATCTAGATGCATCTTCAATATACCCTTCTCGCAAATAAGAATCTTAATAGATAGTTGGAGCGACAACAGAAACCTTCCTCGTGGTCCGCGGAAGAAGTATCTTTCAGCTTCACTATAGGATTTGTTCGTATCGACCACAAATTCAGTGATATATCCTTCCAATATGCTGTCAAGCCAAACTTCAACAGCTCGCGACGCCTTGTTGTCGACTTCCTGTAGCTCCTGAATCAGTTCTGGGGTTCAGGTCGTCGGTTCACCACCTTGGAAGTTCCTCTTTTGAAAGGTAAACTTCGCCAACCACTCATACAAGATGACTGGGAACTTGTAGAAAAAATATTCATGCGGACCGTCGTGAATATATCTTTCCAGCCACTGATCTACCATCAGCCGAGAGTTTTGACTTTCTTTTTCAACAAATTCTTGCAACTTCTGATCAAACCAGTCTTGTATCTCTGGTTGCGTCGGATGCCGCAACATATCCTCCTTTCACTGCGCAGAGGGTCTCGGCAATGGAACCATTTGTTTACTCAAACCCATTCAATAGGGGTTCCACTCACTGTCAACACCCAAACCACCGCAATCTCCTTGAGCATCGGCCCAGACAGGTTTTACCCCGTCCTGCAACACCTATGGAGTAGATGAGGTCTCACCCGAGATGTTCAAGGGAGAGTTGACGGAACCATGTTTCCGCCGAATGAAGGAGGATGTTTGCGGATCAATCACTCAACTTATTGCAACATTTCAGAAATAGATCTATGCATTTAACTCATACATTATTCATAGCATCATTCAACAAAACCATTCATCATCGCAACAAATATAACAGTAAGGCATTAATTGCAGCAAGGAAACATCGCATCATTCATATATTCACATCGCAATATCAGATGAACAGAAGAAACACAGGGATTCCACAAAACAGCTTTGTCACATCATATTAACTCCCCAAAAACCCAGATACAAAATGTTCAGTCTTCTTCTCATACTCCGCAAAATACAGATCTCACAGGTATCTCTAGATCTAAGATACACAATCCCACATACTTCAACACTTACAAATCTATGACTATTTATAGGCTTTCACCTTTACATTGCTTGTCCACTTACTGACAACTTCCTAACCGACACTTCAAATCAATTGACCCAAAATATATCTATTGTGGTCAAATGACCCAAAAACCCGCATACTGCGGTACAACTGACCAAAAATTACATAAAATATCATCATTTACGCTCGACTTTCCTCCTTCTGCAGTATTGCAGCACTCGCGGTGCTGCGATGATGACCCATCCTAACCACCTACCAACACTCTTCTATGGCCTACAATTACTTCCTTAAATTTAAGCCCACTTGGTTGGTCGCAACAGTGGATTCTTGTGGGATGTCTAGGGGTACATTGATTGCTTGGAACCCGGATGTGGCTAACATGACAGCTTATAATTCCACTGCAGGTATTATGATAGAAGGTTCTATCCGGGGGTATCCGCACTCTGTTCGTATCTTGAATATATATGGACCTTATAACAGGAGAAAGGAATTTTGGGACAATATCTCTCTTTCGGGGATTCTGAGGGATGATTCCTTATTGTGGTCGGTGGCATGAACTTCACCACTTCTTCGGAGGAGGTGTGGGGAGCTGGTAAATATTTTGATCCTTTTGCGAAGTATTTTTCCTAGTTATTTGATGAGGCGAATTTGATCAATACTAAGCCAAATGTGGTGATGCTGACGTGGTCGAACGAGAGGTGTGGGAAAGTGGGCATTGCCAAAATATTGGATCATTTCTATGCATCAGAAACCCTTTGTAATAACATTGGTCATTACAGAACTTGGGCTTACTCAGTGGGTATATCTTATCATTAAGCCATAATTTTACAGCTCAAGTTCGACTGTTCTTTCTCGATATACCCTTTTAAGTTTAACCTGGTATGGTTGGAGGAGGCATCTTTCTGCACCTTTGTTTGGGAAACCTGGGAAATACTATGTAGGGATGGAAACCTCTCTCCATTAAAAATCATATGGAAAAATCTCTCTCTACTAAGGGTGGAAGTTAAAACATGGGACAAAGAGAAGAATATAACATTACATAAAGAGCTGGAAGATATTGATGTGGAAATTCAAGCTATGTATGAATACTTGGAAGATAGCTACTTCTTTGAGTAGATAAAGGAGAAATTAACTTCCTTGGAAGCCCGGAAACTGAATATTCTATATCAAATGGAAGAAACGTGGAGGTAGAAAAGCAAGGCCATTGGATTAGAGTTGGAGACAATAACACCAGTTTTTTCCAACGTTTTGCAAACCAACGTAGGCTACAAAATTCTATTTGGGACATAATGTTTGAGGAGCAAGTTGTCTATGATCAGAGGACTTTAAGGATGTAGTTGTGTCACATTTTCATGATTTATTTACTTGTTCCTCATATGCGGATCTTCCTAGTCGGCTGAAGACCGTATTAAATTTTCCCATATTTTTCAGTCGGAATGACTATGAGATGATTCAAAAACCTCTTAAGAAGGAGGAAGTTATAAAGGTGTTAAATGACTTCTCAAAGGACAAGAGTCTTGGTCTTGTTAGATGGACGGTAGAATTCTATCTACATTTTTCCGATATCCTTGGGGATGATTTGACTGCAGCCATTGACGAGACCAGGAGCAAGGAATGAGTCCCATCATTCATAAACTCCACTTACATTACTTTAATTCCAAAGAAGGATAAACCCTTGGACTTTAATGATTTCCGTCCTATCTCCCTATGTAATCTGTTTTATAAGATAATCTCAAAGTTAATTGTTGAGTGACTAAAGCCGTTTTTAGGAAAGTACATATCAAATGAAAAATTTGGTTCCTTGCCAAAACATTAGATTTTGGATGCGGTGGGGGTGGCTCAGGAAGGGCTACATTCAATAAAGAAGAAAAAACTTAATGCTTTCATTCTAAAGATGGACCCGGTAAAGGCATATGACAGGGTATATTGGAGATACCTAAGGTTCATTCTTATCCAAATTGGGCTATCGGTGGAAATCATCAACTGGATCATGGCATGCATAACTTTGGTCAGGTATGATGTTCTTGTCAATGGCTCACCTACTTCCTATTTTTTGGCTAATCGTGGTATCAGGCAAGGATGCCCTCTTTCCCCTTATCTCTTTATATTAGCTATTGAAGGTATCAGTTTAATGATCAAGGATGCAAAAGAGAAGAGGCACATAAAGGATTTAAAGGTTGCTAGCTCTTGTTTTATTTCACATCTTATGTTTGTGGACGATGTATTTCTTTTTGGTGAGGGTTCATTAAATGAATGGATACACTATAAACAGATCATTACTGTCTTTTGTAATGCAATTGGATTGGAGGTAATCTACTTGAAGTCTGCTTTCACTTTTCAATGTAGTGACAGGGATCTCATTTCACAAATAGAGAATATCTTACCTTTCAGGATGAGAAACATTGATGAGGGTCTTCGGTACCTGGGATTCAACCTGAAACCAAATGGACACAAAAGTTCAAATCAGAGATGGCTTATAGAAAAGGTTCAAAAGCATATAAATTATTGGTCATATCGATGGTTATCGTTGGGAGGCCGCCTCACTTTGGTGACTTCGGTATTACAGGGTTTACCAGTGCTCTGGTTTGCTCTGTTCAACATTCCTGAAGCGATGATTAATGAGATAAGGAAGCTAATTTTCCACTTCCTGTGGTCAAGGAAACTAGGTTGTCCTAAATATCATCTTATTTCCTGGGAGGTATTATCTCTACCCAAACTTATTGGGGGTTGGGGGATAAACAATTTGAGCATATTTAACAAAGCCACGTGTGCTAAAAGTTTCTGGAGAGTTTTATTCGATAAAGGGCTTTGGGGTAGGCTTATTCAGCAGAAAAACTTAAAGAGAATCCCTCTTGTATATTTGTTTCATGATCATTCAACTTGTTCACGTTTGGGCTCTACTATTTGGTGCAACCTTATAAAAACTATGCCACTTATCAATTATTATATCGCATGGGTTGTTGGAAGAGGCACTCAAGTCTATATTGGGATAGATCCTATATTGGGCTTAAATGTTGAGTACAAACTTTATCGTGGTTTGATTTCTTCTTTGCACTGGAGGAACATGTATGTCATTAAGAGGTGGCATATCGGTTAAACCTGATGGAGAGATTGGTTGGTATAACTCTCGGGACCTGGAAATTGATGCTTCGATAGTTGTGGAATGGGTCAGTTATGTGGATAACATTAAGCAAGCGGGTACTACCCTAACAGTGTATGAAGATTCGATGGCCTGGTCATATACTATGAATGTTTCTGTTACTGCGGATTTGGCTTACCATTGCTATTTGGAAGAAATATATGGGATACATCCTTGTTGGTGGTTAAAAAGGATTCGGAAGGCATCAGTTCCTTTAAAAGTAAAATGCTTTATTTGGCTTGTGCTCAATGACAGAATTCTGACTTGGCAGAATCTTCAAAAGAGAGGCTTTGAAGGCGCGAGGTGTTGTTGTTTTTGCATGAGAGATTTAGAAACCGTGGATCATTTATTTGGGGGATGCTCTTTTTTGAAAAATATCTGGACGGAGCTGGAACATGCCTTTGATTTTCAATTCTCCTAGGTGGAACATAGGATTGGTGAAAATTTTCAGGCCTGGATCAAGAATTTCATAAAGGACTACTCTTTAGATTTATTTGTTTATGACACATATGGGGCGCAAGGAATGGGGCCATTTTTAAGAATTGTAGGCCAAACTCACATCGGGTGGTGGATAAAATCATGTCCTTCTATTCTAATTACGGAAGAAAGGAAGGTGTACTGAAGATGAAACATAGTGTATTTAAGGAAGCTGAGTACCCCTTTCCTATTGGATATTTAATGAAGCTCACCCACCTTAGCATAAGATCGTAAAGGGCTTCAAGCATGTTTAACGATACATTTTACTCCAATAATATTTATAGCTATTACTCTAAAGTTTGGAATGCATGTATTCTTGTATTAAATATAAGTTTTTTTTTTTGTAAACTGTAGAGAGAAATTATATTAGAGTACAAAAAATATTACATGTACAGGAGATTCTGTAGTTCTGAGAGCATTATGGAGCCTTTCGTAGAGCAGAAAAAAATAGAGTCTTTGTAGACCTGCTCACATATGGGTTGAGAGTCATAGACATAATTACAACCGACCATTAAAAACATAAGACTAGTTTTGCTTAGGAAAACAAGCAGTGCATGGCAATAAACTAAAAAGCAAAAACAAGGAGACCCGATACGCTAACCGCCGCAAAAAAGATCTGGGGTCTACCATAGCAGCCTTAGGTGCTTTCTTTTGCATTCAGGGGGCTGGGATTGTCTTCAATTATGGGGCAGCTGCAAAAGAAATCTTCATCCCAGCTCTTTACTGGGAGTTTGGGAGATAGGGGTTTAGTCTTGCAGGAGTAGTAGCTTCGCCGTCGGATTTCCGGATCCTTTGTAGTGCAGCGCATCTATTGTTGTAGGAATCAGGAAGGAGACTCCAGGGGGAGGGTCCCCCTGTAAAATGGCAGCAGCAGGAGAGACCGACCTAGAGGTGGAGCCCAAGACAAGAGTCGGAACCTTCGCAGCGACAACACTAGGCAACCCATGTAGAGTGGAGCCCGAAGCATGGGCTCGTGTAGCCATAGCGACGCCCACAGGATGAATGCTTCCCTTACCATCCCGGCCCTTAGAGTTGGTACCGGGCGCATCAAGACTAGAGTCGCAGTGAGGAGTAGCTTTGTTGAAGAAGGAATACTCACCTCTAGCCACGCTGGATTCCAGTGTTGTGATCATTTCATCCAGGAGGACCATGTGAGTCTTGGTGTCCATGATGGAAACTTTGGCCATGTTCTAATTCGGAAGCATTTCTTCAACCGGGTTACTCAACATATTCTTCATTAACCAGTTATAGTTTATTTGGTTACCTTGGCTACCAGAGGCGAGAATGTTAGAGACCCGATTAGCTTCCTAATCATCAACCAACCTTTGAACAGGAGCGGTCACGACCTTGTCATCGTAGCCATTGATGGCTTTCTTGTCCTTCTCCGGGGAGGTAGCCATTCGATCGACGCCATGACAAGCGCCATGCCTAGAGGTACCACGCAGACGATTCATGGTGTAATCAACAAGCATGCAGGAGGAGAGAAACGGAGCAGAACTTACAACCGCAGGAACATGCAGAGGATAACCGGGAATGCCGATACAGATGAAGGTGATGGAATGAAGAGACATCATTTCAAGGACATTGCAGAGGGATCATCGAGGCGTCACACGAGAGAGTAGAATGAATAGAATGATGCAGTAATGGAGAAAGGACATTGACAATCGGACCGGCTTTATTTCCAACCACCAATGCGTCATCCAATTTAACGGAGTTGCTTGCGTGAGAGCCAACTGGCCAGGGTGAGGATGCAATCCTAGGTACGCTGACCGGGGAAGGGCGCCTTTTGAGGTTTGCTGCCAGGTGGGTGAGTGGCGATGCCTTCCACGACCAGCACAATGTTAGCACCCGTAGCTGGGGTGTATTAAATATAAGTTCCTAAGATAGTTACTTTTGATTGGTTACAGGAGGATAAGATAGGCAGTCCCTAGACCCCTATGAGGTGTACCTACAACTGTCAATGAAAAAAATAAGTATACGACAATTTTGGATAGTTACTTTTCATTGGTTAAGGGAGGATAAGATAGGCAGTCCATAGACCCCTATGAGGTGTACGGTGTACCTAAAGTTTTTAATGAAAAAACAAGTATAAATATTCGACAATTTTGTTTATCTTGTCAGTTTTTTACTGGAATTCATCGATCTTTTTTCTTTTTCTAATTTGAATTATGTATGGTTCAAATTATTCTTTTGAATGTATAAATGGATTCAACATCCACAAATACTAAGCAAGTTTAAACATTGTTCTTTGAAATCTTAATTTTTTTTATTAGACTGTGTCAAAAAACGTTGTCAAGAAAGGGAGAATAGGGTCAATGAAATGTACAACATGATTCCTATCCCATATGGCTAAAGCTAAGCATTTGGCTGCATAGCATTGAATGCTTCACAATGTAAGCTATGCATGGTTGGATTTAAAATTATTTAAAATGCTCTCCAGTGTGGGCAATGCACAGTTGGATTTAAAGTTATTTAAATCCAACGATTCACACCACATGTTGTAGAGCATTCAATGCTATGCATTTAGGTGCTTAGACATGGCCATCCCATACACCATGAAATGTGTAACACATGTGAGACTTACAACTTTTGCTTATACCACCACCCATATGAAGCAATGTAGATAAAAGAACATCTAAAATTTATAATTTTTACACAACCTCATATATTGTATGGGACTCTTACCTAAACACAATTAATTCTAAATTATTATTTTTTAACTCTAACTTATATTCTTATATGGTAACAAAACTTATTTTTCTGCAAAACTACAAAGAGGCTTCATAAGAGTACTATGCTTGTATTTAATTGGTGCAAATTCATTTTTTTTATAACAAAATAAATTCTAGAGTAAAGATTTAACTTACCTGAGTAGACAAGTTGGAGCTTCGCAACTAGCACCACAAGAGCTAAGGCCCTCTAGCCCCCAACATTTAAGTCTATGCCACACTATAAAAAGAAATCTCTAACAACTTACTCCCCAAACCTCCTCTTCTCACAACTCAACCAGCAAATATAGTAAACATAGAGAACCTACAAACATGCCCTCATAACAAGAGAGATCCCCAACCATACAAAACAAAAAAGAAAATGCAATCCCTCAACAAAACACACATTTCTCCTTTTATTCATTATAATTAATTTTTAATTTAATTGTTGAGTTTTGCATGGGTGACAAGTGATCAACATGCATTTAATCTTACTTAAATTAATTAATCCATTTTAGATGTAATTAATGTAAATGCAATCTCTTTTCCTTTATATTTTTTCTATTTATTTATTTAATTAATAATTATAAGTTGAACTAATTAAAACATACATTAATATGTTTATCTTAATCTAATTATAATCTGTGAGATGTAGAACAGTTGGTGGCGGGGTGTGGTTAAGACACCCTTTAAGTGGAAAGGTCACCGGTTCTAATCCCATACATATAAAAAAATCCAACCATGTTAAGCGTTGGTGCGGTCCAGGCTAGGTGCGATCCTCGGGTGATTTTGACGGCTTAGATGCCCCTGGTTCGTGGTAACTTAGCCAAAGACAAACTTGTTAATCAAGAAGATTCCACCACTTTGCCAACAAAAAAAATAAATCTTAATCTAATTATTTTTAATTATATATATATAAAAATAAATTTATCCTTGATTTTAAAAAGGAATTGCACTTTCCTTACTCTATCACTCTCTCTATATATAATTAATTTATCATTGATTTTAAAAAGAATTTGCATTTCTCTTACTCTATCACTCTCCTCTCTCCCATACAAGTTTTTAGTTTCGTTAAAAAATCATTGTGGTTTACTTTAATATGGTTTTTATAATTTCATACAGGGTAGGTAGATATAGTAGTTTTTTTTGTTTTTTATAATGTAGATAGGTTGTCTTTTGTATTTTGATCTATAAACCATAACAATGAAGTTTTAAATGGTCTATGTAAAATATGGTTTATTTGCAATCTATTTATGTAAAATGTGGTTTATTTGCAATATAAATGATCCAAACTTAGTTGTATCAATGATGAAATCACTGCAGTTTGGAACTTGTATGCTTTGCAATAACCTCTTTCTCTTCATTATGATGTTGTCTATAATAAGAGAAAATTTGTTCATGTTTGGTCATGTGTCAAATAGGTCTAGAATCAACAATTCATTTAGGTGGGAAAACAACTACTTTGAATCCATAGGTTCAACACCAATTGAATGAAGGCTCTTTACAAAATGGAGACTTTAGAAATTCACATTTACAAATCCAAATTGTATAAAATTGTAAGTAGCCCTCAAAATAAGGTGTTGGCCTTAAATAAAGGTGAAAAACATAAAGAACAACTCAAAATATGGTTTTTATAATTACATACAGGGTAGGTAGATATAGTAGTTTTTTTTGTTTTTTATAATGTAGATAGGTTGTTTTTTGTATTTTGATCTATAAACCATAACAATGAAGTTTTAAATGGTTTATGTAAAATATGGTTTATTTGCAATCTATTTATGTAAAATGTGGTTTATTTGCAATATAAATGATCCAAACTTAGTTGTATCAATGATGAAATCACTGCAGTTTGGAACTTGTATGCTTTGCAATAACCTCTTTCTCTTCATTATGATGTTGTCTATAATAAGAGAAAATTTGTTCATGTTTGGTCATGTGTCAAATAGGTCTAGAATCAACAATTCATTCAGGTGGGAAAACAATTACTTTGAATCCATAGGTTCAACACCAACCGAATGAAGGCTCTTTACAAAATGGAGACTTTAGAAATTCACATTTATAAATCCAAATTGTATAAAATTGTAAGTAACCCTCAAAATAAGGTGTTGGCCTTAAATACAGGTGAAAAACATAAAGAACAACTCAAAATATGGTTTTTATAATTTCATACAGGGTAGGTAGATATAGTAGTTTTTTTTGTTTTTTATAATGTAGATAGGTTGTCTTTTGTATTTTGATCTATAAACCATAACAATGAAGTTTTAAATGGTCTATGTAAAATATGGTTTATTTGCAATCTATTTATGTAAAATGTGGTTTATTTGCAATATAAATGATCCAAACTTAGTTGTATCAATGATGAAATCACTGCAGTTTGGAACTTGTATGCTTTGCAATAACCTCTTTCTCTTCATTATGATGTTGTCTATAATAAGAGAAAATTTGTTCATGTTTGGTCATGTGTCAAATAGGTCTAGAACCAACAATTCATTTAGGTGGGAAAACAACTACTTTGAATCCATAGGTTCAACACCAACCGAATGAAGGCTCTTTACAAAATGGAGACTTTAGAAATTCACATTTACAAATCCAAATTGTATAAAATTGTAAGTAGCCCTCAAAATAAGGTGTTGGCCTTAAATAAAGGTGAAAAACATAAAGAACAACTCAAAATATGGTTTTTATAATTTCATACAGGGTAGGTAGATATAGTAGTTTTTTTTTGTTTTTTATAATGTAGATAGGTTGTTTTTTGTATTTTGATCTATAAACCATAACAATGAAGTTTTAAATGGTCTATGTAAAATATGGTTTATTTGCAATCTATTTATGTAAAATGTGGTTTATTTGCAATATAAATGATCCAAACTTAGTTGTATCAATGATGAAATCACTGCAGTTTGGAACTTGTATGCTTTGCAATAACCTCTTTCTCTTCATTATGATGTTGTCTATAATAAGAGAAAATTTGTTCATGTTTGGTCATGTGTCAAATAAGTCTAGAATCAACTATTCATTCAGGTGGGAAAACAAATACTTTGAATCCATAGGTTCAACACCAATGGAATGAAGGCTCTTTACAAAATGGAGACTTTAGAAATTCACATTTATAAATCCAAATTGTATACAATTGTAAGTAGCCCTCAAAATAAGGTGTAGCTTTAAGTAAAGGTGAAAAACATAAAGAACAACTCAAAAGGAAAGCCCAACCCTATATTAGGGTTTATATCTCTAGAACCCTTAGAGAAAACCTATAAGAGGTGATCCAAAAGCAACTCAAAAGGAAAGCCCAACCCTATATTAGGGTTTATATCTCTAGAACCCTTAGAGAAAACCTATAAGAGGTGATCCAAAAGAACCCTAGTTTTGTTTTGTATTGCAATAAAGATGCCACCAACCAATAATTTTGGTATCAATGAAAAGAATTGACATAATAAGGTTCACACTAGGTTCAATAGCATGTCAATATTTATAAAGGTCAATAGAGGAATCAATGGAACCAAATTTCACCCAAATTCTATGCCTTGTCACAAGTGTTCTAAAAGAAATAGGTCCATGTGCTCATAGAGATAGGTTTAGTGCACTGGAGCAAAGAGTATACTCAACATAAGAACCGTAATTAGTTTAGTGACCCTAAATACAAACTTAGATTAGTCACCCGAAATACTATATTGCGCAACAGAAGTAAAGGGGAAAACTCAGTTCAAACGAGGGAGTTTGTTTTTGGTTAATTAGGTAGAAGCTGGGATGTGGGGATCTACGGAATTCTGGAGAGACTACACTGTATTAGCCTTTTAGAGTTGATAAAAATAACTGGGTTATTTTTTTAACCATTGTCATTGGTAGTAGTTGATGTGTTTTAATCATGTTTGTTGGGTTAAGCGGTTGGGAATCTATGTAACACAGTCCACTATAAACACTTCAGCTCTGTTATCACAGTCCATCTATATCAGTCTGAAGTTCAGGAAGGTTTTAGACTAATGGCAGTCTGTTTTCAGATTTTCATCCACAGTAGAGTGTGCATCTGCATCATCAGGTGTATCCAAAGGACCAGATCTATATATTATGCAAGCCTCCCACTTATTTTCTTTGAATATTCTTCGTTCTTTGTGACATCGGAGTTGGAATTTGGGCTTGTTAAATCATCCTACAGAAAGTTCTAAACCCAAAAACTACATCTTAATAGCTTTTATCTGCAGTTTTTCACATTGTCAGGTCTACCTAGTGATAGTTCAAGATATGCAAACTCAGAAGACAAGATTAATATATAACTGGAGACGAAGTTTTGTTTGTGAATGCCAAACGCAACAATCAGGTAGTCGCTATTTTAAGTTGTTTTCTCAACTGATAGCCAGGTACAGTTACCAGGGATAAAGTCATACATAATTAGCTTTATGACTTGAAATCTTTTAAGAGTAGCATAAGAAGGCCTGGTCCCTTGGCATGTTACTGGTAGATATATTGCCAATTCAAAGGCCAAAACATACTCACCACTAGAAGAGACTGATATAAATGGCTTAAAAGTGGGTAGCTGAAGAGATCATGATTCAACAGAAGCAGACCGTGTCTTCTAGTTTGGAGCCGGGATCTTTACATCTATATAGCATGTAGACATCTCCTCTTATATTTTTAGAAGAGTTTTAATTAGTTATCTTGGCACATAAACGTTGCAAAGAAATACACTGTACCAAATTATATGAAAAAAAAGCATATGGCAAACACACGAGGGGATTGAACCTTTGCTATGTGGGAGCGCCCTCCACCCCCTCACTCCCGCTCTTGAAGCTCGCTCCCAAAACGATCCCAATTTTGGGACCATGCTCCCAAGGTGCTCTCAAGGCGCTCCCTACCTCTCCTATACTAAAAGATCCTATACTAGGTTGCTCATTTGATGACAATGTTATGGTACCTCCCTTCATTGCCAAGCTCATATAAAAGTAGTTATGGTTGATCATTTGATGATAACATTTAAGTTATAACTACTAGATGATTAATGTTATATGGTTTAATCCGTGTTTTTTATAGCTAATTCAACATCGTACATGTTTTTTAGATATAAATCCATCAAAATAGCAACTTCACTAAGTATCACACAACTTATTTGATGAAGTTGAAGTTACAGTTCACTGATGGATGAAAATAGTCTTCTCCAAATACATCCCTTACACCCTTATTGACCATAATTGCATCACCATCAGCTAAATAGAAGTTCAGAAAAAAAATACCATAAAAAAAATCCTTGAAGGCACTTGGATTACAACTCCAAGGATTCAATCCTGGAACCAAATCTTTAGATTTAAGCTGTCAATTCCTTCAAATCTCACAATATCTGTGGACAATGAGCAAGCAGTAATGAGTGACCACGATCTGAAATCCCATCAACTCCAATGATTATAATCACTGGCTCTTAACTTCCTTGGGCAGCTTCTTTCTTCTTCCCGACATGTTTCACCTTCTCCCAACAATACTCGAAGGCATGCTTCACTGACTTGAATCCTTTGCTGAACAACTTCTTTAACTCAATTGTTTTTGCTTTAAAGTCCGCCAGGTTTAGATCAGCTGCATGTAACAAAATACCCACAGATATAACCACCAGCAAACCCAATAATAGTCCACATATCAATTTTCAATACCCACTAGACCTTTCAGCTTGTGCTGGAAACAGTCAGTCCGCAAACAAATTAATCACAAGCAAACACTATATATCACATGTATGAGGCCTCAACAACATGCTAGAACGAAGCCATGATAAATCAAGATGCATAATATGCATGTCAAAGCATTACCAGGAGAAAATAAAGTTAATAAAAACAAGGCATTTATCACCACAGGCAACAGAGTAGAATCTCTCTTTTTTCCTAATGGGCTCTGGTCATCTGTTCTGTCATGACAGCATAAAAGTTATCATCCTCAGGAGTATTAGAAGCGTCAAATCCCGTTAGGAGCTCCAACACCATGTTTAGTGACCACCATTAGTGTCATTAGTTTTGGCCATGTAGATCATGATAACTTTTCAATAAACTATTGTGAAGAGATTCCATATAGACCATAAAAGAGATGGGATGCTTCCTTAGTGCATGACCAACAGGGCTGCAAGAATTCGACGGAATACCTCCATCACTCCTTGAATCTTTGTACGATTTAAGAAGCTGAGAGCTATAAATTAAAGCCTTTAAGCCAACAAACAGAATTTGGTATGCTCTTTGTCCTTGCAAATCAAATAAGAGAGCGATCCTGGTTCACATATATTAAAGAAAATGAGAGCGATCCTGGATCCCTGAAATTACCTATGAAATTTTTTGCGAGTATTTGAGTTGTTATAAATTGGAGAGGATCCCCTGAGCTTCAAAAATGACGTACGAAAAAATTTGCGAGTATTGCTTTGATACAGATAAACCTTTTCCAACCCTTTAGAGGCCAAGATAAGATGGGATTTGCAGGTATAGGTAACCTCGGTCCAGAGTGTTAACTAGAAATACAGAAACAAAGGAAAATCTGAACATTGAAATAATATGAAATGTACAATAAATTAAAACGATAGCCAAAAAAATAGAAAAATCTTAATTGTGCGTGCTCAAAAAATACTTTGCAATGCCAAATTGTTTGTCTGTGCACAAGCTCAGCATCGGCGCTGTGAACTATGAAGTTCACTATGCATGAGTTCAAAAATCTCTGCTCAGTAGAAGAAAACGTCTACCAAAAGAGAAAAATAACGCTGATATCTAAAAACTGCAAATATACTTGCAAAGCTAAAGCTATCCACAGTATCAAAAATTGCAGTCACCAAACTCATTTGCAGACCATGTTACTGTGTCACGTTTACACTGTACTGGTTTGCAATTACCAAACTCATTTGCAAATTGACATCATGAAACTGTGCTACATTTGCAATCAGATATGAGCAGTACAGAGCTGCATAGAAGCAACACATGGAGGAGATTCCATAAACAACATTGACATTGAAATATATGATTTGATGATTGGCAAATGTACAATATCTCTCAAAGACATAAGTTAACGAGATTAATATCAAATGTCATTGATTTCAAGTCGAACTATGAGATCCACAAACTTCGCATTTCCCTCTTCATATGCACTTGTTAATCACTACAGAACAAACTCTGTTGGTGTTGCAGGGTTCCAAATCTGAGGAATAGAGTAAGACAAGTCAGCACATGATTTGGACAGCATATCTAGATCCCATACTTCGATCCATAATCACTGAGTTTCTCCATCACTGCACTCATAATGATAGCAGCTCTAAGCTGTATTGACATTATAAAGATAAGCCCATCTTGATCTGCAAGCTCATTCATTGTACCCACAACTGATTTGATTTGTAGTAGCTGAAGATGAAGAAGGGGAAGCTGAAGATGAAGAAGGGGAAGAGGAAGAGGAAACCACAGAATAGTTGAAGGATTTAGTTGGTGTTAAGAGCGATCTGAAGGAGTGGGCAAGGGAAGAGGCAATGGCTGCCTTCACCTGCCCTCTTTTGGGAATGTTCCTCACAGAATGAGTAGCAGTCGGCATATCTTAATCTTAATGCTTATGGACTCAATTCAATGAATTACTCGATGAAGGAAGGAAACTACAGACAATGAAGTCGTCAGAGAAGGAATGGAGTGCAAAAGAAAGTGGGAGACTGGTTACAGAGAACAGAGGACAGCGAGTATTTAAGGTTTCCATTTGCAGATGCGAGTGTGAACCCGGAAATGCAATTCTAAATTGCGCACATGGAGTCCAACTGTGCAACTTGTGTTGTTTGTTGGGAGAGCATCATTTTCTTTAAGGCGGGGCCCAACCAGTGAATTAAACCATAATGGAGTGGATGATAATTGGCGTGAACTGATAAGATTCATTTAATCAATCAAGCATCAGCAACAACAGCCAGAAAAGAGGGAGAGATGGTCATGGTATCCAGGGATCAAATTTGAAGGGCTGGTCTTAATTTCAGATTGCAGGTTATATATTCATGCTGCCCTTCGGCGATGAATGGCTTACAAAAATCTAACATTTCAAATGAAAATATTAATTTGATTGCACACTTCATAAAAAAAAATGTACTAAAAAAATATTGCATTTCAATTAAATTTCAGGCACTAAAAAATACAGAACTGGTGTAACTACAGCCAGCATAACGCCAAAAATACTAGTTTTGTAATTTAACAAAGTGATATTTTACAATTAACATAAATGGCAAAATACAGTTTTTGTGATCAGTCATATGCAAAATCCACCCCATCTCCAAACATAGAGACACAATGTATATGTGGATTCAAAGAGAGACCTGAAAATTCAGATTGCTTGAAAATAAACGAAAGTTATAACATGAATATGAAGAACACAATTCCTCACATAATTCAAATTTTAAAGGCTGATATTATTTATGGAGCTCAACCCCTTAGTTCAATATTTCATCAAATTGGAGAGACACTAAGAAGTACCTAGAAAAGAAAGAAAGCTCGAACCCTACAACTCTGTCATGACTCATACCTTATCAAGATAAGGCCACATCTCATAGATGAACCTATTTATCCAATTAACCTGCACAATAGCAAGGGTTTAGAAGAAACAATAAATAACCAGCATACCAAAGTTCACAATTTGAGTTATAAACAGGGTTTATAGGAATTTGTACTCTGTTTTAATTAATCTAATGAATAAGGACACTTGAATGGAAAAACAAAGAAACATGATAGATAATATATTCATACTCTGTCATAATCAGGATTTTTGACCCACAATAGAATTTCTAGTAAAACGCCTTGCAAACCTTTTGAATCTCGTTCCCCAACTGATCTGCCAAAGATCCATCCAAACCTCCAATAGAAATAGAAATACTTCCAGGAAGATGGATCTGCAATTCTGGTAGTGAAAGACAAATTGAAATAAAAAATATATATACTTCCACGAAGATGGATCTGCAATTCTGATAGTGAAGGACAAATTGAAATAAAAAATATATTTATTAATTTATCTGGAAAGCGTTTACACGAAGATGGATCTGCAATTCTAATAGTGAAGGACAAATTGAAATAAAAAATATATTTATTAATTTATCTGGAAAGCGTTTACAGTCGGTTCTAGTCGAGTCTGGTAGTGAAAGACAAATTGAAATAAAAAATTATCACAAGAGGTTGAAATTTGATTCTACCTTAATTATCTATGCATTTCAATCCAAATTAGGATAACAATAATTATTCCAAACAAGAAGCAGTTTAGATGTATGCACACACATTATGATATGAAATCAAAATTAAATTACTAAGAAGAAATTCATCCATCAAAGTATTATGTAAAATGTCTAAGGGATTTTCCAAGACAATGCCTTCTAACTTGAAAGTTGAGAATCACATCTACCGTCGATTTGTCTTAAACTGGGCTCTTAAAGTAATTGAGGGCCTTAATTCCTAATACAGAAAACATCTCCTAGCTCTGCCCTGATAACCTCATTTGGTTATATTTTTCATTAATGTATAAATTTTTCAGTATCCAATACTAGATTTTGAACTTCAGCAAAATAGATTTCATATATAACCATAGTGCTACAACATTATTGAGAGGTGAACATCAATATAATATTATAGACTATAGCCTACAATATCATCACCAGTTCAATCTGTAAATATGACCAAGAATAGCATAAGTTTCAGACCCATTTTAAAGTGCTCGTTTTTCAATTATGTTGGACCAGCCTTAGCTGCGCTGCTGTAATTGTTTTCCATCAACCATTAGGACATTATGGCAACCATGCATATAGGGCTCTGAATTTGGACCTTGGGTCAAATAGTATTCTCCAATGCCATCCTTTGACCTATGAGCATTGATAAGACACCATCACAGTGCTTCTACAGCATAGCATCATGTTCAGTCTATGATTATAGTAAGGACTAAGGAGCACAGCTAAGCCAAGATTCAAAATTAGTTCAAGCCCCTTGTTCTAAGCAACAGAATGGTAGAACCTATGTACTCTCAAGCAGACATCATACAACTAGATAGAAATTGGCCTTGTGAACAATGATAGATGATCTCATTAACTACAAGATGAACCCCAATTGACCATGCACCAAACGTTTCATGCTCTGCAGTCTTGCTCTAACTTGGAGCATGTCTATCAAGACAGAAATTTAAAAGAATAATAATCAAGAGGATCACTACATTTCAAGAACCAAACACAGGGATGATACATCTTGTAATCCAAAAAAGTTGCAAGATGCAGAATAATATAAACAATTGGAATGGAGGTGTACTATTTACATGAATTCTTAAATCACCAAAGAGAAACTAAATTACAGATTAACAGTTCATCAACCATAAACATCCTGAGTTCTCAGATACAAAATACAGACAGCTATAGTCATGAAACCTGTATCGTAGATTTGAATAATACAAATGTATCAATGACAAAATATAATTAGCTATGATTACAACAAAAACCAACAAATTAATTCTAGGATGACCGTATCAAATCACAAGCCACTGCAAGTTAATATTAAATTCAAAATATGTCAGTACAAGGGACCAATCACAAAAGATCAAACATAAGCAATTCAATATAATAATGACAAACATATCGATACTATGAATGCCAGCATCAAGATTCAAATTACAAAGTTAATTCATTTTGCCAAACTTCACATATAGATGAAGATTCGTGAACAATACTTATGTCTGTGCTTGAATTGATTTGGTTTGGCAAAAGAATTGCTTCCCAACAACTGATATAACAACTTTTGGAAAAATAGATTTGGTTGCCATAAACAACAGGTAAACTACCAAGCCTGTCATTACAATATATTATATGCTCATACAAGAAGATAATCACTGAGCCACAACTGTATCTGCTAAACTGCAATGATAAAAGACTAGCTGTAGAATTGTCTTCAATAATGAACCATCAAAAGACAATGCTGGATTACCTGGGAACAACTGTATATTGTACTATGAATAATAAAGTTTAAACTTACATTCGTGTTCTTCAAAACTATATCTTAAATCACGCTAGATATGAATCTATTTTACTAGCGGAAGAGGCTTTCTAGCTTTCATCTGCTTCCATACATCATAAATAGCATTCCAATCTACCTCATTCAGATCATGAGGTGCAGAGAGAGAGAGAAACATTAGCATATCCAATGTTTCTAAAGAAAGTCTTGATCTATCATCATTTTTTATTCGACTTAATTTTGAGAAGCCTCTTTCACATACTGCTGTGCTAGCTGGAATAACAAGAATAATTTGCCATAGCTGCATCAGACATGGAAATCCTTCAAACCACTCATGTTCAGCTCCACACAGATCCCATGCTCCAAACATATGCTTTTTGGGGTATGATCTATAAATAGTACAAATAAATTCATCCATTTCACCGAAACATTTAACACTATCCACAATAGATGAGTCCCCAACACTAAATTTCTCACATAAGCATGTTAACCATCTTCTTGTTTGGGGGTCTCTATCATCCATATCCTCATAATAATTACGAGGACTAAAAAACTTAGCTGCATTGAATATAGGTAAATCTGTGAACCTCGCATTTAGAGAGTCAATCACCTTCATTACAAAACTTTTTCCCAACATAATGCAATCATCAAGTGTCCCCGATCTTTGTGACTTGGGCAATCTTTCAAACCTCAATGCATGTACATGTACCACACCTGTGCAATCTGAAAACTCAAGAGTTCCTTGTTGCGTTTTACTTAAAAACGATGACATGTGCATTGTTCCTAACCCAAATGTGCCTCTTAAAAATCGCTTATGAAGCAAGCTAATGGTAACATCCAAAGTAGTTCCAATGGATGTAATATCAACATGATCTTCTTGGAACTTTTGATTCAGCTTATTTAACTCAATAAGCACATCTGCAAATAAATGAATGCAAAACTGCACTTGAAATAATGTGGCCAGCTCATACATTTTTTTCTCCCCTAACTGCCAATCTCTTAACAAAGCAGGCATGAGCTTCACAAGTCTTTCCATAACTTTGCCTCTAGACAGCCACCTAATGTGATGAATTTGTAACACTTCTAACCTTGTGATTTGAAATGAATCCATAAGTTCTTTCAATTCTCCATGTCTTTTGGCAGACTTCCCAAGCCATGAATAAACTTTGTTTGCAAACTTTTCTATAACTTGCAACTCTGGAAAATAAGATGAAGCATCATTTGCTGCCAATGCTTCTCGATGAGCTATGCAGTGGATATCTATTAAATGAGGAGCATGTCGACGAAGCTTAGTAGATAAACCTTCACGAATACCCCTCATTGCCGAAGCCCCATCAGATCCAAACCCAACTAGCTTTGACAAGGATAGATCCATTTTTGCTAAAAGAGATGTAACAGCATCATACATAGACTGTGATGTGCCATCTTTAATTTGAAGCAATTGTATGAATTTTGTAACACATTGGCCTCTTCCTTCATTTTTCAAATATGTGATATACATGATCAAATGCTGCACCATAGTCCGATCTGTACTTTCATCAACTGAAATTGAGTAAAATGGGCTGTTGGAAATTTCATCTTTTAACTTTTTCCAATATACTTCTTTGGCAGCTTGTAAAAACTCTTTTCCAGATGTTGTGTTTGTATATGCTGAATATTCATCTGTTAAAGGCATGTGAGGAGTGTTTTTATACCTATTCAAGTCACATAGTGACTTATATACTTCTAATGGTAAATCATGTATTGCAATAAAATACATGTTTTCAATTACTGATATAATTCTCTCCTTTTCTGCATCTACCATTATCTCTACATGTTTAGTAATTGGAAGAGTACTCCGTTTTCTTTCTCCATCTAAAAGTTGCGAGGCAAATTTATGAGCCTCTGATTTTGCATGGACGGTTAGACCACTGACTTGAAGAGTAGTACTTCCATCTTTAGCAAATGGAGTTTCTCTTTTAAATTTTACACACCATGAACATTTAATCCTTTGAACACCATTAATATCTCTTATTACATAAGCCCATGGAAATCTTGTCTTCCATTTGGAATTAAATGCTCTCTTGGGCTTCTTTGATGTCGGTTCCTCTTCAAGAAGTTCTACACTATTTGATTCATGGTCTTCAAGTGGCTGATCATAAAATTCATTTTCATGGTGGCATGGTTGATTAGAGCATTGAGGAATACCAAATGCATCAGCAAGCGAAAGCTGTCTTTTATCTTTCTTAGGACGACCAAGAGGTGACATTTCTCAATAATTTATCCCTGTATTCAATCAATGAAATAAGAAAAGTATAAAAATACAAATTAATGATAGAAATTCATTTAGGAATTATCAAATACAAAATATTATGGAGGGGCTGAAACCTTTTAGTCTTTGACTTAGATTAAGAGATGCCACATCCAAAGTTAGAAGAACGAGACTCAATCCTAGGACATGTGGTTTATGGGATTTCCACACTTTGATCTTCAAAGAAACTTTGTCACTTTCTTGAGATTCTATATGGATTTTAGAATTTTTAGACTATGAGATCATGATTTAGTTTTAAATTTTAATACATTTGGTACTCAGTAACATTTTCTAATGTCATCCCATACAACAAATAACTATTGTTAAGATATATTACATAGTATAGCTATTAATTTTACATCACTATTTTGAACACTTATCTTTTGGTCCATAATTACTATCAGCATATGGAGGGCACCTTTTGATCACTATTTGGGCCTAATTTTCTCCAAAATCAGTCTTTATTTGGGTATCTTATCATCACTATTTTCTTTTGTATCAAATCAGCATACAAACACGAGATTAGGGTGTTGTTTTTGAAGCGTTGTCTACAGTTTATTTTGGCATGGACGGACACACAGCCTTGTGCTAGTTTTAGCATACAAACAAGTCAACCAAGGCACTGACTTCTAGAGGATAGAGCCTGTTGCTGTTAATAGAAAGGGGTACTTATTAACTCACGTCACCTACTAGAGAGCCAATGGACGACCGAACTTGAGGTGATGCAGAGAACCCTGAGGTATATAACGTTAGCTTTGAATATACATGGCAGTGTAAGAACGTGTGGATGGCATATAAACTAGCACATTCTAAAATATAAATACCTACATATTAATTACTAAAATCTTTTACAAATTTAAAGCCAAAGGCAAACAAATATATCTGGAAAGGAAAACCATAAGGCAGAGCTAAAAAGTTTACCTCAATTAATAAAAAAATTTACACGAAAAAATGTTTATCAATCAATTCACCAAGAATGTTAACTTTCTCATAATGGAGGTCAACCCTTATTTCAGATTTCCTGCATTCCAATCATACAGGTCATGATTACATTACATAACTACAATACTACAGATTTTGAAATGAAATGGTATGGAAATGTCTATAAAAAATGATTACGATCCAAATTGAACCCATTGGGAAACGCTGTCACTTTAGGCAGCTTTCTATGGAACATTGAATGCTTTTTTTGGGACGTTGAAAGATACTTGGACTCCATGTACCATTTTGTAACAAACTAGTTTTAAGGTATATGTTACATTTGTATCCTCAGCATTTGACCGAGTAGACGATTCTAGATCCGATTTCAACGATCAAAAGCTCATAAGTTTTAGCCTTGGGAATCTCCAAGATGATTGCCACCTAATGGTTTAGACCAGTGCATTCCATCACATTTAAGGGTGACTTTATCCAACAATCATTTACTCAAATTATATTCAATGCACATTCTTACAAGGAAAAACACTTGGCTTGTTCCTCATGTTTCTAAAATCTAATAAACTTTCTTAGGGAGTTGTCAATTTTCTCCATAACATCTTCTTCCCATAAGTGAGTAAGAAGATTTGGAAATGTTACCAAGGCAGTGTTCAAGGAGATTATCATGGAGGCTGGGCCAAATTCCAAAAGCTAGATAGTCAAGAGAAGGCCAATACTACCCCAAAAACAATGCCCCTTTTCCATATCTTCAATTTCTTGAAAAATGAACCACAAAACAACCCTTCACACAAACTATTACACAACAATTTATTAACTAGTAGTCATTAATCTGTCACATTGGTGCATCACAGTTTTGGTTAGAACCCATTGAAGCCGAAGACAAAACATATTCATTGTTGTCTAGACTTGTAGAACCATGGTAGAATCCAACTTCTAGACCATGAATAGTCCTACCTGGGAGAATAGTTGAGCTCCAATTACTTTGATGCATCGTTGAGGTCATCCTTAAACAACCTCACTGGAGAAATAGAGGCATTCTTGCTTAGAGAGACCAAGTTAAAACCTCCTTGGGAAGGAGCTTCTAATTAAACCCATACATCTTCCTCCTCTATATGAGAGAACGGAGCTCAAGGAAAGGAAGGAGTTGAATGGCCAACACCCCCGTTAGCCATTATTGGGCCTGAAGGTTGAGATTCAAGGAGAACAGCCCAATGCAATATATGCATTGTGCTCACTACCACAAAGGAAAACATCTTACAAGGCACTCGTGGAAGAGACTAAGAGGAGTAGAGGCACCAATGAAGGGTTCAAATGGAGAGCATTCCTTCCTCTCTAGGCAGAAACCACTTAACCAACTATGCTAAGTGCCTACACTTGTGAGAGGGTTTTGGCATTCTGAAATTTTGACAATCCTTAAGAAGAACATGGGGAATCGGGATGGGCTTGAATCCATACTCTGTCCACATGGATTATAATTCATTAACTCCTAGTCCCATAATTTCATACTCAATTCCCTACCTTTAGGTACCACACTGTCCCCATGGTTAGATAACATAAATTTCTTAGTACTCCTAGATTAGCATTCCAATTTTCATGAACAGAACCTCACCTTAGAGTTTTCCTAGCTCTTTAAGTGTTGTACCAGGACCCATTTCTTGACATCTGCTTATTTTTCAAAGGATGGAATTGGGACTCGGTTGTAGATATTCTGGGAAAAATTCAACTGGAAATGTTAGAAAAGAGAGCACTCGTTTCTAAAGACAGGGACACGATTCTAAGGGTACATGATGTTATTTTGATGATGGGTAGCAAAAGGGCAGAGGGAGCAAGATTCAACTTCACCAATGCAAGGACTAGCCAAATTGAAGAGTTTTTAGAAAAGGTACTAGGTATTGTTAAAAAAGTGCCCTGAATGCTTTCATATAATCTCTATCTTGACTATTATGACTAATTCAATTATAGTTGCAGGACATCCGAGAAATTAAAGGTCTCTGGTTGGAACTTGCAAGTTTGCAACTTGCAAGCATTGCCTCCAGTGTTAGTAGTAGGATTTGTTAAAACTGACAATTACAAATATATATAAAAAAAATCATTATAAATTTGAATAAGGCAACAACAGGAAATTCGAGGTTGACAGGTAATAAGACTTCAGGAATTGCAGACAGGTAATAAGACTTCAGTAAAACCTGAATTATCAGATCAGATAGCTACTCACAAAATCCTACAGTTGAAGAAAAATTGAATCCCAAAGGGGCTTTTACCATTGGAATAGTTGTTTTATAGGAATGATGTGGCAGTCAGACCTTTTGTTCATTCTAACAGTACCACAGGAGGGCCACACAATGTGTATATTCCGTAGATCCCATATGGCTGTTAGGTGCTTCAACGGCCTCACTAAACATTCAAAGGCCGTGTATATCTCATCATAAACTGTTGGGATTGGCTGATTTTGCTGCTCCTTCAGGTAATTAACGGCTTTCATTTATGTAAATGGGCATCTCAAGTTTGTATTCTGAACCAGGTTGCCTTGTTTTAGTTTAACTCTTACGCAGGCGGGTATGTTTTATGTGTATATATCCCTCAAATAATTTCTGGGTCATAAATTGTTGAGAACTATTTGTGGGCTTTTCCAAAAGTGAAGGAATGGTGCAATTAAACTGTATTTGAATTTTATGCCCAACCGTCAATGTGCATACTACCAGTCTACCACTCTCGTAAGTTAACACATAAAACAAGAAACTGATACAGTAGATGTCCGATTGACGTGATTGACATGTGAGGGTGGAGTTAAGGCTCTCCATGAACATCTTTCATTACCAGATTTCTCCTATATAATAATTCAGTATGAAAATTTTTACATACGATTATATTGTGCATTCAATATTGAATAAATAGCTCTGTTAATTGTTACAGAATATAATAGTGATGCAAATCTTTATCTAAAATGCAAATAAAAATTGTTCTATATATGACTCAAAAACCTAAGATTTATAGAAGACCTATCTAGTTAAACTTAGACCAACAAGATAGATAGTAATGGTTTCTTTTGAAAGGTAGAGAGTAGATTGAGAATGAAGATCAGCGGTAACTCAGTTTGTAAAGAAACGTAAATCTGCAGTACAAGCAGAGTATAGTTGTGTAGTACACTAATCAATTTTGTAGGAATTCATTACAATTGCAGACATCAACCTCATCACATAATGGATTGCTTACTATCAATCCGGCAATACTACTAACTTACTAAGTGGGAATATTTCTTTACCAAGATAAACAAAATAAAAGTTCTACAGCAGTTTAAGTCTATAAAATAACATAACAAAGAATCAAAAACTTATGGGTGGAAATTTCTAAGACTGCAGATGTTGAAGATTGTAACATTCGAAATTTCCAGGGTTTAATGTTATTGACTATGTCAATCCAGTGGCCACTAAGGCGCACACCCGTGAGTCGTGACCCTTCCATGGCATCCTCCAGGGATTGCTGTTCATATATTCCAGAGATAACTTCCTCAGTCATGTAATGAGTGGCGAGTGCGATTCCGTTGGGTCTTGGCAGAGAAGAATGGTTGCAAGTTTGCAACTTGCAAGCATTGCCTCCAGCGTTAGTAGTAGGATTTGTTAAAACTGAGAATTACAAATATATATAAAAAAAATCATTATAAATTTGAATAAGGCAACAATAGGAAATTCGAGGTTTTATGCAAGGAAATTTCTCAAACAATGAAGGAAATTAGGCATTATTTGTCATTTTACTGGCACATTGCACTGGTAGCACTAGCAGCCTGTAGGTACTGGGTACATACCTGAATTCAGAGAATTGCCCAGTTTTTTACTTCTGAGAGTGCAGCCACAGGTTATAGGGCAACAACACTAAATCCCCCAAATTTCCATATCCATCTTTGCAATTTGAGATAGGGTTTCCTGCAACGAGTATGGCTGTATGGGCTGCTCAATATTTATCTCATGCTACTTCTTATCTTTGTAATGGCGTCTTCGATGATCTCAGGCACGCCGTGACACCACCATCCCACTCTCCAAGCTTAACATTATGACCGCCGGTGGAGGTGAAGCCACAGATGCGGCAGCTCTGATGGCATTGAAACTCACAGTCGCAACTCGCAGAGTCGCAATAACGGATGATCCCTGATTCCCTTGCAGCTTGCTCTTTCTGCACAACTGGAATTATACTTCCAGTTCCAAGTTCTGAGTGGAGAGTGAAGTTGTAACTTGTGAACAATGAACTTTGGCGTCCAGGGGCAATGGGGCATCGACGCAGACTGCAGTGTTGCCACGCTGCAGGCTTGGAGTTGGTAAAGTTGGTAGTTGGCATTTAGGCAAGTTAGATAAGAAGGCATTTAATATGACATGAAAGAATTTATGTTGAATCTGAACCATGTTGCAGTTGAACCATGAACCATTCCAATTTCCGTCCCAGTTGAACCATGTTGCGAACTTGCACAGTTGTATTTGAACCGGGAGTGGAAGTTTGGAACCATTAACCTCCGAATCTGGTTCATGCCAGGCTGCCACGGTACTCACGCGGAGTCATGAGTCACTACTGCCAGTCTGCCACAGGCCCACAGCCACGGTGCCACTGCCACGACTGCCACGATCTCCAGGATGAAGTTGACAATTTGACGGGCAATTTTAACCTCAGCCCTTTTAATGACATTTTTAATCAAATCATACATTTTTTTTCTAAATGTCAAAAATAAAATCCAGCATTTTAAATGACGGGGAAATTTTTAATACCACTTCTGAGACGGGCTCGGGACCCTTTGACGGGCTGTGACGGCTTCAATTTTGATCCCTGAATCTCCATGAGATTCCACCCATGACAAGTGGCATTCATTTATGGCACGTGAGTAATGTATAGTCTTAGGAAGTTGGAAGGAACGATGACCATAAGGGATTATTTTCCATTAAAAAACGTCGTAGCGAATCAAGCTTTGATGTGAATTCTGAATATTCAATTCTGTAATCTTATTCTGGGCAGGTATGTCTGTAGGTATGTCTGTAAAGATAGAGACTTAAAGTAGCACCAAGATATCCATATCAATTCGGTAATCTTATGCTATCCAGGTATGTCTGTAAAGATAGAGACTTAAAGTAGCACCAAGATATCCATATCAATACCACCGCCTGCTTTTGCTTTTGCCAATAAGGAATGGAATACTAATTTTTATAGATCTTTTGCCCATGAGAACAGAAGAGACAAGAACTTGTGAGAGGGCAAAGGTAGACTCATTGTACAACCTTATTTGAATAGGAGATGTTACCAAACGTGCACAGCGACAATCGATATAGAAATTACCATTAACATGGTTGAGCCATCATATGAATACAATGAGCTATGATACCATGTTGGGAATTGGAGTACCAACGTGCCTAGTTAGGGGACCATTTTAATTCAATATATTAACACTGGGACCAAGATTGATGGCATTGGGAGATCAATCATGTAACGAAGTTGGGAGTAGAGCATCCAGTGTGGAAGGTGTGATGCATAAAGACCACGTTGGGAGGTATGATGGATAAAACCACCACGTGACGTCTTACCCATGGGAAACAAAGCATATTTTGTTTTGTGTACTTTTCTCAATAGAGCCATTATTTCTATATATTAAAACTTTTTATTATTAAAGTATGTTTTAAAAGAATATTTTAATATATTTTTACTAGAGCACAAATAAAATAAATATATAAAGCTATCAAAATCATATCCATGATCTAAATTATGAGAACAATGAATTTAATAACTAGATGAACCGTCATAAAGTTTGCGGCCCCAAGGTGGTTAGTTGAACAGTCAACTTTTCGGGGTCATAACTTTTGCATACGATCTCCGTTTGGGGCGCTCGGTAGCCCGTTGGAAAGGTCTATCCGAGATCTACAACTTTCAATTGGGGCCAAATGAAAGTCGTTCGCAATCGTTTAGCCCCCCAAATCACCAAAAAATGTCGTTTAGGGCCTCAAAACGGCCCCGGAAGTTTAGGACTCGAAAACCATAGAAAAATTACTAGAAAATTGTCAAAATGGGAAACTGTTTTGAGCTTGTGGAATAGGTGGGTGGCCACCGATATCCATCTGGATCACTATGATACCAAAGTACAATGTAGTAGATGGTGAGGCCATAGTCAAATGGACAATAGATGCTAGAAAAATGCTAGAACACATCTAGAAGCATAACTTCATTTATGGAATGTTCTACATGCCACATTCTCTTAGTAGGAGAGGAAATGACTTGAAGACTCTAGCAAACATGGTTCGATCTTTTATTATTACTTGGAAAAAAACTCACAATACTTTTTTTCTTGTTACACAATGCTAGGGCCACTTTCCTTTTATATAATACACAAAGAGGCTTCTAGAAGGAACCAAAAAACACTAGAAGGTTCCATAAATTTTCACCTCGGGGACTCCACCCCAGAACGCCTGCTTGTAGGGGGGATGCCATGCACCCCTAGACAAGCCCTCCTTGCAACCCCCCATGTATATGAATCGCGCAAGGGAATAGTCATGTACCACTCTATAGGAAAATGTCAAAGATCTAAATATTGACTTCACCTCCTAACACTCAATATTTTAACAAATTTTCATATGGTTTAACAATCCATCAAATGGGGCATGCACTCCAAGAGGCCAAGGATCATTTACAAGAGGAAATTTACACCATATCCCCAAGAAAATCACTCTAATTGTATGTTGTTTATAAGATTGAGCTAACATTGTGGTGCAAAAAGAGTTCCATGGAATGATATTCACGAGTTGTCCTTAATAATTTATCCTAAAACATTGCACTTCTCATGCCTAAGCTTGATTAAACACAGTGAAAAAAAACTCAAAGCACGCATTTGCATTTATGCACTTTGATTATCTATGGTCTTTTGTATGGCTAATATTTGTAATAATCAAAAGGGGCTTCTCTAATACAAGTTTTCTTGTAGGTTCATTACATGAGAAACATGATGAAGGATGGTACATATGCAAGTTGCATTATGAAGATGATAAAGACACTTGAAGGAAAGCTATGTTGGTTGTGGAGCATGATCTTCCAAATTCAAAGGTCGTGTTTCAACTGTGTTTGGATCCCAAACCATGATGGGTGGGTGTGAGGGGGCTTGCCCCCCCACTACAGTCACCCAACCCCCCCTTTGGCAGGAGTTCAAGGGCAGCACCCCCATAGTGAAAACTTCAGAAAAAAATGCATTGTAAAATATTGTAATTTCATAGTCATGACTTGGTCAATAATGGGTGATTTACGGTCCCATGGTATCCGGTATCATGTGGTATTTTCCCAGGGTAATCCCTATTTAAAAGGAAGGCATTGTAATACAGTTGCGTATTATATTGTAGTATTGTAAAGATCTATATGATTGTGTAAGAGAGACTGTGAGAGAGTGAAGAAGAAGTTGCAGCGGATGTTCTGCGGGTTGTATCCCTCCATTTGTTGGATGATATAATAAAAGGACTGGCAATTTCTCCGTGAACATAGCCCATATTGGGTGAACCACGTTATATTGGTGTCTTTCTTGTATTGTGTTTATGTATTTTATTTGTGCATCTTGCTTTATGCTATTGTTTTGTGATCTTGTTTTCTAACAATTGGTATCAGAGCCAAATGCCTATTTGGCACATAAACTCGCAAGAAATAAGAGTTCCTAGTTCGAGTGGACACTAGTACAAATGAGAGATAAATGACCAAAAAAATGACCTAAATCCACATATAAATGACCACTTTTGAGTTGGATACCATTGGTGGCAAATTAACGTTCATTTATCACGTGACAAAAAATGTGGTCATATTTAGCTTGGTCGTTTACAGCTTACTTTGTGGTCATATATTTGGTTGTATGTTTGTTCATTAATTGGTCATTAATTATGACAATTAATGACCACAAGATAACCTATAAACGACCAAAGCTAAATATGACCACATTTTTTGTTGCGTGATGAATGACCGCTAATTTGCTACCAGTGGTCGCCAACTCAAAAGTGGTCGTTTATATGCGGATTTTGGTCATTTATCTCTATTTTTGTAGTGTTCATTTATATTTTTTTAGTGGTTTTAGAATATATATATGGCACGGAGGAATCGAATCACCAACCTCCTACCTATAAGGCAGGTGCTCTTCCATTGAGCTAGCACTCTTAAATAGAATGTATTATATAATCTTACATCAGTGATCTAAGACACAATCATGGTCTCTTTCAAAAGGTTCTATCGTCACAACAAAGACAATGGAACACTCTATTTGACTAAGTATGGAACCTAACTCCAAGAGCAACTCGCATGAAAACAAGTCATATTCCATATGTTAATATAAGGTTTTCTTCTCCTTTTGGAACAAAGAAATTATAATAGACTAAAAATCACTTTATCACACAAGAAGAGGTGCATTCAAGGCAATAATCTTACTTGACCCTCCTTAGAATCTAAAGTCTAGATCTAAATAAACTTTTAACTTAGCCATAAAATTAATACTAAGTATAGCTCTTACACAACTGCAAATCTGTTAGCACGTACAAAATCCATAAAAGAACTAGACTATTTTAGCTATACAATTGACTTCCCAGATCATACCTCCATGGATTTCTAATCTAAGTCTTATCATCAAAAAGATCAAATCTTGTACGATAGTTGGCAAAAATTGGATGAACTAGAATTTACTGATTTGGATGTTAAAATCCATTCCAATATAAAACTCGGAAGAATTAGAGATCTAAGACGTAGTTTACAGGAAACCTATGTTCAACAAGCCTTCAATGTAATTCAACAAACCTTCTAGTCCAGAGTGAAGAGATCCAGGCTTCTTCTTGTTGTTGTTGGATGAGTGGCTTGCCACCCATAACGTTTGGGCATGGTTAATTCTGCCTGATGGAGAGGATTACATAGGTACAGTTGTAGCTCTAGAGATGACCGTATCTATAATAGCAATATTGAATAGCTAAGACATTTATGTTATATGATAATGCCAAATCATATCAGATTTTTTTTCCAACAAACATTGTATGTTGCAGATTGCTTGGCTTTGACTGCTTAGTTTCAAGAATAATATTTGATTGTTTTCATTTTCCAGCAGTGAAGAGCTAAGTCTAGATTTGGGTTTATTTATAGATTTATATGCACAAATATTGACTTGAAAGAGCCATATGGAAATCTATCCCATTAGTGAAAATAATGTCTTTATAGAGGCATACAAAAATCTATCCCATTAGTGCAGATAATGTCTTTACATAGGCATACAGAAATCTTGATCATTGGTGAATCATTTTCATAGAAGATTAGATGCGTTTGGCAAATTAGTAAATAATGCTTGGAGAAGACTGATCATCTCATATGATAAGAAGCAGGTTGTTCCTTTGTGAAGACATTCGTGTGCCATATTTAATGATAATGTGAGTTTTAAATTATTGTTGTAGGTGCACATGAGAGTCAACCAATACTTAAGAAATAATGATTTGAAATACTTACCTAGAAATACTTTGGAGCACGAGCAAGAAGTTCCATTTAAGCCATGTTTTCAACTTTGCAATCCCAAAAATTATGATGGTGAAGCCTTTGATGTTTGTTATGGATTGTGCATTACCAACAAAATTCCAATCCCCGAGAACATAGTCATGCTCTAGTAAGTGAAAATATGCAACTGCTTTAAAAACAAGAGCATAAATTTGCTCTCTCCATGACATAATAGGTCGAGGAAAGAGCTGCAGATTTGATACAGAACCATGATTGCATATTAAAGTCACAAAAACTATGTCACTTCAACTATGACTATGCCTCCACCACTGAAACTCTTAATCGCATGAATCTAATCATGCAACACAAGTTGCACTTCAATCAACTTCTTTGGTTTCCCTGAAGCACCCATCACGATGGTAGGAGAACTAGTGCCATAATTGATAATGCACTAGTTATGTGAAGTGGTGTGAATCAATCTCTCCTCCAGGTGCAGTTGCTGCAAAATGGGCAATCCATTCACTCTCACGAGGTGTATTGGAGGCAGAAGACCCATCATTACCATTATCAAACCCTAAACTCCAATCTTATAGCCTGGTAATGCAATATATTCTGATTTAAGTTCATTCAATATGTGTGAATGTTGATTTAATATAATCTCGTGAAGTTGATCAATTAGTTGTCCTAAACGTAACCCTATTGACCAATATCTTCCTATAATCATTGAGAGGATATATGTGGGACGTTATAATTATTTTCTTCTCAAATTATCTCTATCAACCAAAATATTATGAGAACATAAGACAACGCACTCACTTAAGCCTGGTTGTGTTTAACACTCATTAAATTTAGGCACATAGTTCTAGTGCATTATCATTGGGAAGATCACACTCCTAGTAATGCTCCACTTGTGTTGACGGACATCAGATATTCCACTCCGATGATTGTAATGGATCCATTAATTACCTTAGAGTTACATAATCCCCATCTAAACCTTTGTTCAATAGCTAGCCTTATCTAAAAATCATCCTGGCTTGAATTATATATTCATAATTAAAAGATAAAAGAGCAACCACATAATACCATTTTTCTGCATGGCCCAAACAACCAAGAAAGGCACGAGTGTGAAATTAATTACACAGTTTACACGAGAAGTAAAATACAGGAACTAAGATTATAGACTGAAACATCTAAACATTCCCTATGAACAGATTAACAAAATAAAGGCTTGTATCAAAATTTGTTTGTCTCAAATAGAAAGCATTGCCACGTTGCCAACACCAAGTAGAGTTCATCACAGAGAGAGATCTTGTCATAGCAAAAGACAGATGTGACCATGAAACCGTTGAATGAAAAGCTTTTGCAAATACCCTAGGAAATTACTAAGAAAGAACAATCATGGAAGCTGAAATGTGATAGAACTTGGTTTCATATGATAGTAAAGAATACTTCGAATATAATGTATTGCAGCTTAGAGGCTTAGTAAATGAGGTCTCCATTAGGTTTTCCATGACACAGGGGAAACTACGAGTCCACTACCTTGACTGCGCTTCTCATACTCCAAGTCTACCAACCCATCGAGGTTCACACTTCCAATGATGTATGGACGTTGTAACTGTCCAGTATTAATGGTATCTCTGCATTCGAGATAATTACTCGATTGACGAAACAACGTTTTGAAAGAAACTTATTTGGACAGCCGTACTTGGTTTGGTGACATGAAATACAATATTGCGCAACAAATAGCTCTTTTGATATCGAATGAAAATAGGATCAAATGTAAGCGTGGATCGAACACGCGACCTTCAGATCTTCAGTCTGACAATAGGATCAAATGTTAGACTGTTGCGGTGAGCGTGGATCGAACACGCGACCTTCAGATTTTCAGTCTGACGCTCTCCCAAGTTAGTCCCAACTGAGCTATCCCCGCTACATTTATTATTTATTTTCCTGTGCTTTCAGACGTTAAGTAGTAGCTCACATATATTAATCGGCTCACCACACTCGATTTTGAGTCCAGTCACCCCAGTTCAAGTCTCCGCGGGACCTTCAAATCCGTTTCAAATCTTGGTGGAACCCAAAAAAGAAAATAATATGCATGGTATCGTTGCTTATAATTGTCGAGTAAAAATGGATTGAAGTTAAGTCTTTTGGAATTAGGTTCATTACCAACTGTTTTGCGACAACTATGAAAAGGCCACTGGAATTGATGGCCCCTTAACAAACAAATTAAGAATGGGGCCATTAAAACAATTTGTTGCAAGTTATATTTTGCTTCATATATTTACAGATAAGTGGGCACTTAATGGTCTTTTAAATGTTGTTACATCCTAAGCTTTACCCATTTATCTCATGCAAAGTTTTTGCTTTTCAAATGGGCTAGATATAGAATTAGTTAAACATCGCACATGCTCTAGCATGCCTAGTGGAACCATGTAAGCGCTCTACACATCACTGCATTTGTTTACAATGTAAGTGCATGCTTTTGATTATGCAATGAAGCTTTCAAATGTATGTTAAACTAGGATGCCTTTATCAATGCTTTCGATGGCTACAACCATTTTGTAAGTTACTCTTATCATGTAATTGTTTGGCTTGTAAGAGGTATTGAGTTCAATCTATTAAGGTAATTATAACATTTCGCAACTTTGAGTTATTCATAAATTTAAATTTTTGAAAAAGATAGGACATTTAACTTTAAAAATGAGCCAAGTTTAGGAGTTAAAGATACTTACCTGCATTCCATGCGGGTAGGGTAGAAGTGCAATCTCAACCATCATATTCTTTGTTGTAGAAATCCTTCCTATGTTTAGAAAACATCTAGTTTATGCATCGTAAGCTAGACTAATAAAATCTAGTCCCATCTTTTATGTTCAGGATGTTTAGGATCTTTTATGTTCAGGATGTTTAGGATATTGAGGACGTTCTATCAAAGTTTTGGTCATAGGATTTTATATGTAGATTTCATCATTTCCACTACAACAACAAAGTAGGCAATTACAACGGGCCATGACGTTAATAAGCCTTGAAAAATAATCCAAAGACATTCCATGAAATTTGTAGCTTCTTGCTATGCCAATACACAACTTTTTGAGATAAGGTAGCTGGGATAAAGGTGAGGTGATAATGCATGGAAACAATAAAGTATTCTTAAACAATTTCATAACTTTTTTGTTGGAGTCATGGTAATAATTTGCATTTTATTTTGCAATTTGTCCTTATTATAACTCTTGCCTCGTGTCATTATCTTTTTTTTTTCCAAATACCAAAAGGACCTTTAAAATTATCTTTCTGTCCCATGAAAATTCGGTATCACTAAATTTCATTTGATATCGATCCTTTACAGTTATCTTTCTCTTTCTCTCCCATGAGAAGTTGGTATCTCTAAATTTCATTTGATACCAAAAAGACCTTTACAATTATCTTGCTCTCCTGTGACAAGCTCTCTCTAAATTTGTTTTTTTTTTGTGTGCGAAAGAGAGGTATGATATAAAATCAATATGGTGGGTTCAAGTTGTCCTTGAAATTGCAATATCCACTCCAAAAGGAATTAATACAGTGGGTTCAAGTTGTCCTTGAAATTGCGATACCCATTCGAGATGTTATTGTCTGTATTTATAACAAGGGTGGTGCATTCACATTAAACTAAATAATTGGGGAGGCATGGATCTTTATTTTTGAAATAAAGGGTTGGTTATGTTAGCTTTGTGCTTGCCCAAGCTAGGTAGATTTTAGATTTTCTATGCTTGTTGCATTATCGATGTGTCTATATATAATAGTTGAATGGGTTGAGGTTGTTGAAGGAAATCCAAGAAATATGATTACGATGGAAAAAATGTCCATACAAGCAAGAAGGGACTAGGATTTAAACTTGTAACAATATTCTCTCCCTGCCAAACTATAGGGATCCTAACAATTCAAATTTTTGGTCCATCAATTTTTAACATTTAGGTCAGTTTAAAATGGGGTGGCCCTGGTGATAGTGAAATCACATCTTTTTCCTCCATTGAAATTGAAGTTCAAACTGTTTGGTGTTGAGCATGGAGACAAACAAATACGTTAATGGTAAATATATATTCCACATACAAGGCTTGCACGAACACATTAACTAAGGAACATCCGCCCACCTGCAGAGGTATCCAACATCACTCCTTCCATATATGTTTTCCTAATCATTGATTTTAACTTATCAGTAAATTTTGAAAAACAAGAGTTGCTTAGCAGCAATGTCCCTGTTATTTTAAGCAAATGAGCTATAATTATAATTACAAGTAATGTAAGCAAGACCGTAAATGAACAATTTACTAAAAATTGGAAATTTAAGAAGTTGCAAAAACAAAATCTGTTTATGGACGGAGAGGAACAAAGGTCAAGCATGTCAAAGCAAGCACCCTACCAATGTATTCATCTTGATGGAAACTTGAACCCATTTTTTTGTTTGAGTTATATATTTCTTTGAATTAAAGACAAACATTCTAGAACATCTGCATATTTTCATTTATTTTCAAAAATATAAATAGCATGCCCTTTAATTTTTAACAATTCCACAAAACAGATTGGTTTCAATTATCGTGAAAAACAACAATAATCAGCGTTCAAAAACTAATAAGAAAATTTCATTGATTTCCACACCTACTGTTTTTTTGGATGAATAGAATCTCCTGGAATTAAATGTCTTCTACATTCCATGCAAGTAGATGCTTGTCCAATTTATATGAATGGTAATTAATATTAATATTAGGTTAAAAGTACCTTCACCATTAACAGGATACAAAAAGCTAAATATTCACAATTAACAGGATACAAAAAGCTAAATATTTGCAACAGCAGATGTAATCTTTATTACAAGTCCATGTTCAAATTTAGCTATGCCTGGCATAGATAAACTTGAACTTAAACAGGTTTAGTAAGCATAGTTCAGCCTATCAAACGGATAGGCAAACAGAGGTAGTGAACAGTAGTTTGGGCAATTTATTTCAGAGCCTTGCTGGTGAGAGTCAAAGGAAATGGGATTTGGTTTTGGCACAAGTTATGTTTGGCAATTCCAGCATCCACAGGTATACAAGTAAGTCGCCTTTCCATATTGTGTTTCTAGAGACAAACTAAAAGGTATAGTGGATCTCATGATCTCCCTAGGGAAAACAAGTTAATCAAAGTGCAGAGGATTTTATGAATCATATGAATGATATGTAGCAAGAAGTTAGGCTGGAGCTGCAACTCACAAATGAGAAGTATCAGAGAAGTGTAGGTGTACACCAGAGGCAAAGGTGTACTAGGAGGATGAACAAATCATAGTTTACTTGCATAAAGAAAGATTCTCTAAAGGGACTTATCATAAATTGAAAGCAAAGGAAATAGTTCCATCCATAATACTTAAGCAGATAAATGAAGATACCTATTTGGTAGATCTGCCCAAAGAACTCGACAGCAAGAGAATCTTTAATGTTGCAGACATAGCAACATATATCCTTATTAGGGAGGTACCAAAGAAATTCAAGAAGAGAACGTGCTTGATGTACCTGACAGTGACCAAAGAAAAAAGGAGCATGTGGAACAAGTGGTGGACACTACGGTTACTACTAAAAGATTAAAAAATTATGAACTGTATTTTGTAATTAGGCAGGTATTGCCAAACTCCAATAACATTTGGAGAACACAAGAAGGACTCACAAAGTTCACTGTTTAGATTCCCCTGAACCTGGAGGTTCAGAAATTTAAAAGAAGGGGAAGATGATGCCCAACGAATCCATTCATGAGATCTTCCTGCTCCTGGATGGTTGTGTTATTGAGTAAAACTAGGATCTTGTTCCACCTAAAATTGAGTCTTTTAGTAGTGCCCTGTTTCAGTGGGGATTGTAATAGATCCAGCAGATGTAAAGGGGAAAAACTCAGTTCAAACGAGGGAGTTTGTTTTTGGTTAAATAGGTAGAAGCTGGGATGTGGGGATCTACGGAATTCTGGAGAGACTACACTGTATTAGCTTTTTAGTGTTAATAAAAATAACTGGGTTATTTTTTTAACCATTGTCATTGGTAGTAGTTGCTGTGTTTTGAGCCTCTCTATACTGAATAATTCAGCAACTAAGATCCCTTGGTTTTTGTGAGTGTTGCAGAAACAAAAAACCCCTATCTCTCTCATTCCAACTTTTTTCTGCCAAGAGTAACCATGTTTGTTGGGTTAAGCGGTTGGGAATCTATGTAAGACACAGTCCACTATAAACACTTCAGCTCTGTTATCATAGTGCATCTATTTCAGTCCGAAGTTCAGGAAGGTTTTAGACTACTGGCAGTCTGTTTTCAGATTTTCATCCACAGTAGAGTGTGCATCTGCATCATCAGGTGTATCCAAAGGACCAGATCTATATATTGTGGAAGCCTCCCACTTATTTTCATTGAATATTCTCCCTTCTTTGTGACATCGCAGTTGGAATTTGGGCTTGTTAAATCATCCTACAGAAAGTTCTAAACCCAAAAACTACATCTTAATAGCTTTTATTTGCAGTTTTTCACATTGTCAGGTCTACCTAGTGGTAGTTCAAGATATGCAAACTCAGAAGCCAAGATTAATATATATCTGGGGACGAAGTTTTGTTTGTGAATGCCAAAATCAACAATCAGGTAGTCGCTATTTTAAGTTGTTTTCTCAACTGATAGCCAGGTACAGTTACCAGGGATAAAGTCATACATAATTAGCTTTATGACATGAAATATTCTAAGAGTAGCATTAGAAGGCCTAGTCCCTTGGCATGTTACTGGTAGATATATTGCCAATTCAAAGGCCAAAAGATACTCACCACTAGAAGAGATTGATATCAATGGCTTAAAAGTGGGTAGCTTAAGAGATCATGATTCAACAGAAGCAGACTGTGTCTGCTAGTTTAGAGTCGGGATCTTTACTTCTATGTAGCATGTAGACATCTCCTCTTATATTTTTAGAAGGGTTTTAATAAGTCATCTTGGCACATAAACATTGCAAAGAAATACACTGTACAGAATTATAGGAAAAAAAAGCATATGGCAAACACATGAGGGTATTGAACCTCTGCTATGTGGGAGCGCCCCCCACCCCCTCACTCCCGCTCCCGAAGGTCACTTCCTTCGGAAGCTCGGTCCCAAAACACTCCCAGTTTTGGGACCATGCTCCCAAGGCGCTCCCTACCTCTCCTATACTAAAAGCTCCTATACTAGGTTGATCATTTGATGACAATGTTATGGAACCTCCCTTCATTGCCAAGCTCATATAAAAATAGTTATGGTTGATCATTTGATGATAACGTTATCAGTTATAACTACTAGATGATTGATGTTATATGATTTATCCGTGTTTTCTATAGCTAATTCAACATCGTACATGTTTTTTGATATAAATCCATCAAAATATTTCAAAATATATACTATATAAAAAACGCTCCCGGAACGCTCTGAAAACAGGAGCTTTTGAAAATTTTGCTTTTCGCTCTGCTCCCGCTCCCCACTCTCGCTTCTCGCTCCCAACAACATAGGATTGAACCCTAGAATATATATGTGGGTTTTAAAGGCAACTTCACTAAGTATCACACAACTTATTTGATGAAGTTGAAGTTACAGTTCACTGATGGATGTAAATAGTCTTCTCCAAATACACCCTTACACCCTTATTGACCATTACTACATCACCATCAGCTAAATAGAAGTTCAGAAAAAAAAATACCATAAACAAATCCTTGAAGGCACTTGGATTACAACTCCAAGGAATCAATCCTGGAACCAAATCTTTAGATTTAAGCTGTCAATTCCTTCAAATCTCACAATATCTGTGGACAATGAGCAAGCAGTAATGAGTGACCACGATCTGAAATCCCATCAACTCCCATGATTATAATCACTGGCTCTTAGCTTCCTTGGGCAGCTTCTTTCTGCTTCCCGACATGTTTCACCTTCTCCCAACAATACTCGAAGGCATGCTTCACTGACTCGAATCCTTTGCTGAATAGCTTCTTTAAATCAATTGTTTTTGCTTTAAAGTCCGCCAGGTTTAGATCAGCTGCATGCAACAAAATACCCACAGATATAACCACCAGCAAACCCAATAATATTCCACATATCAATTTTCAATACCCACTAGACATTTCAGCTTGTGCCGGAAACAGTCAGTCCGCAAACAAATTAATCACAAGCAAACACTATATCTCATATGTATGAGGCCTCAACAACATGCTAGAACGAAGACATGATAAATCAAGATGCATAATATGCATGTCAAAGCATTACCAGGAGAAAATAAAGTTAATAAAAACAAGGAATTTATCACCACAGGCAACAGAATAGAATCTCTCTTTTTTCCTAATGGGCTCTGGTCATCTGTTCTGTCATGACAGCATAAAAGTTATCATCGTCAGGAGCATTAGAAGCGTCAAATCCCGTTAGGAGCTCCAACACCATGTTTAGTGACCATCATTAGTGTCATTAGTTTTGGCCATATAGATTATGATAACTTTTCAATAAACTATTGTGAAGAGATTCCATATAGACCATAAAAGAGATGGGATGCTTCCTTAGTGCATGACCAACAGGGCTGCAAGAATTAGACGGAATACCTACATCACTCCTTGAATCTCTGTACGATTTAAGAAACTGAGAGCTATAAATTAAAGCCTTTAAGCCAACAAACAGAATTTGGTATGCTCTTTGTCCTTGCAAATCAAATAAGAGAGCGATCCAGGTTCACATATATTAAAGAAAATGAGAGCGATCCTGGATCCCTGAAATTACCTATGAAATTTTTTGCGAGTATTTGAGTTTTTATAAATTGGGGAGGATCCCCTGAGCTTCAAAAATGACGTACGAAAAAAATTGCGTGTATTGCATTGAAACAGATAAACCTTTTCCAACCCTTTAGAGGCCAAGATAAGATGGGATTTGCAGGTATAGGTAACCTCGGTCCAGAGTGTTAACTAGAAATACAGAAACAAAGGAAAATCTGAACATTGAAATAATATGTAATGTACAATAAATTAAAACGATAGCCAAAAAAATAGAAAAATCTTAATTGTGCGTGCTCAAAAAATACTTTGCAATGCCAAATTGTTTTTTTGTGCACAAGCTCCGCATCGGCGCTGTGAACTATGATGTTCACTATGCATGAGTTCAAAACTCTCTGCTCAGTAGAAAAAAACCTCTACCAAAAGAGAAAAATAACGCTGATATCTAAAAACTGCAAATATACTTGCAAAGCTAAAGCTATCCATAGTATAAAAAATTGCAGTCACCAAACTCATTTGCACACCATGTTACTGTGTTACATTTACACTGTACTGGTTTTCAATCACCAAACCCATTTGCAAATTGACATCATGAAACTGTGTTACATTTGCAATCAGATGCGAGCAGTACAGAGCTGCATAGAAGCAACACATGGAGGAGATTCCATAAACAACATTGACATTGAAATATATGATTTGATGATTGGCAAATGTACAATATCCCTCAAAGACATAAGTTAACGAGATTAATATCAAATGTCATTGATTTCAAGTCGAAATATGAGATCCACAAACTTCGCATTTCCCTCTTCATATGCACTTGTTAATCACTACAGAACAAACTCTGTTGGTGTTGCAGGGTTCCAAATCTGAGGAATAGAGTAAGACAAGTCAGCACATGATTTGGACAGCATATCTAAGATCCCATACTTCGATCCATAATCACTGAGTTTCTCCATCACTGCACTCATAATGATGGCAGCTCTATGCTGTATAATTGTATTGACATTATAAAGATAAGCCCATCTTGATCTGCAAGCTCATTCATTGTACCCACAAATGATTTGATTTGCAGTAGCTGAAGATGAAGAAGGGGAAGCTGAAGATGAAGAAGGGGAAGAGGAAGAGGAAACCACAGAATAGTTGAAGGATTTAGTTGGTGTTAAGAGCGATCTGAAGGAGTGGGCAAGGGAAGAGGCAATGGCTGCCTTCACCTGCCCTCTTTTGGGAATGTTCCTCACAGAATGAGTAGCAGTCGGCATATCTTAATCTTGATGCTTATGGACTCAATGCAATGAATTACTCGATGAAGGAAGGAAACTACAGAGAATGAATGGAGTGCAAAAGAAAGTGAGAGACTGGTTACAGAGAACAGAGGACAGCGAGTATTTAAGGTTTCCATTTGCCGATGCGAGTGTGAACCCGGAAATGCAATTCTAAATTGCGCACATGGAGTCAAACTGTGCAACTTGTGTTGTTTGTTGGGAGAGCATCATTTTCTTTAAGGCGGGGCCCAACCAGCGAATTGAACCATAATGGAGTGGATGATAATTGGCGTGAACTGATAAGATTCTTTCAATCAACAGCCAGAAAAGAGGGAGAGATGGTCATGGTATCCATCTCCATGATTCTCCACCCATGACAGTGGCATTCATTTATGGCACGTGAGTAATGTATAGTCTTAGGAAGTTGGAAGGAACGACGACCATAAGGGAATATTTTCCATTAAAAAACGTTGTAGCGAATCAAGCTTTGATGTGAATTCTGAATATTCAATTCTGTAATCTTATGCTATCCAGGTATGTCGTAAAGATAGAGACTTAAAGTAGCACCAAGATAGCCATATCAATACCACCACCTGCTTTTGCTCATAAGGAATTGACTACTGACTTTTACAGATATTTTGTCCATAAGAAATTGACTACCTTAATTTTTATAGATTTGCCGCATGAGATTTGAAGAGTGAAGACATTGTGAAAAGGCAATGATTGACTCAAAATAAAACCTTATTTGAAAATGGCATATTATAGAAATCATCATTTATATGGTTGAGCATAACAATCATATAAATTTATAGATCCATCTTAAAAGGTATTTATAAGTGTCCAGAAGGATCAAATTTTTTGAAGTGTAAATTTCTTTTTATAATGTATATATTGAGGAAGAATTTTACACATTTCCCTTTACTTAACTGTAAAATACACCTGTTCGATACAATAAGTTATAATACCAAACTGAGAATTGAGAATTAAAGTACCAAATTGGTTGGACGAGTATTTTAATTCAATATATTAATAATGGCACCAAGATTAATGGCATTGGAAGATCAAGCCTGTAACGAAGTTGAGAGTAGTAGGGAGTAGAGCCTCCAGTGTAGATGTTATTCTGCATAAAGACCACGTGGGAGGTATGGTGGATAAAAATACCATGTGAGGTCTTACCCATGGGAAACAAAACATATTTTGTTTTGGTCACTTTTCTCAATAGAGCCATTACTTCTATATATTAAAACTTTTTATTATTGAAGTATTTTTTATTAAAATGTGTTTTAAAATAAGATTTTAATATATTTTTATTAAACTATTTAATGAGCAAAAATAAAATAAATATATAAAGCTAATAAAAATATATTTATGATTTAAATTATGAGAAAAATGAATTTAATAATTAAATATCTATAAGATATTGATGAGCATATTGTCTTCGACGATATTGGACTTGTAGATTTTTAACCATGGTTGTATGGTTACCCTTAAAAGGGTTGTACATATTTGTATATGGTTATTATAACGTTTTTGTGGTGGTACAAGTAGAAGCAACATATAACATCCATGTTATAGCTTGACATGTATACAAGGATGTACACCCTGCAATCATAGGATGTATGGGTAGGATTAATAAAATGTAGCTTCAAGTGTATGGAGGACAAGTGCTAGCCTCCACTAACATGGACAAGGATAAATGGCAAATAGGACATAGGTCCCATTCTTATGAGAAATAATACTTACTAGAATTGTAAAAGGATTCAAATAAGGAAACCATATAAGTGTCTGGCTATGAGACCAATGTAGTAGATGATGAGGCCTAAGTAGTCAAATGGACAATAGATGGTAGAAAAATGTTAGAACACATCTAGAAGCATAACTTCATTTATGGAATGTTCTATATGCCAGATGCTCTTAGTAGGAGATGAAAGGACTTAAAGACTCTAGCAAACACGGTTCGATCTTTTATTATTACCAGGAAAAAAAATTCACCATGCTTTCTTTCTTTTGATACGATGCTAGGGGCCACTTTCATTTTATATAATACATAAGAGGTTTCCAGAAGGAACCGAAATACACTAGAAGGTTCCATAAATTTTCACCTCAGGGACTCCACCCTTGAAATCCTAGTTGTAGGGGGACCGCCCCTACATCCATGGACAGGCCCTCCCTACAACTCGCCGATGTATATGAATCGCACAAGGGGATAGTCATGTACCATGACTCTACAAGAAAATGTGAGAGATCTAAATATTGACTTCACCTCTTAACACTCGATATTTTAACAAATTTTCATATGGTTTAACAATCCATCAAATGGGTCATGAGCTCCAAGAGGCCAATGATCATTTACAAGAGGAAATTTACCCCAAAACCCCGAGAAAATCACACTAATTGTATGTTGTTTATAAGATTGAACTAAAATTGTGGTATAAAAAGAGTTCCATGGAATGATATGCATGAGTTGTCCTTAAGAATTTATCACTAAAACATTGTACTTCTCATGCCTAAGCTTAATTAAAGATGGTGAAAAAAAAATCAAAGCATGCATTTGCATTTATGCTCTTTCGTATGGCTAATCTTTGTACTAATCAAAAGGGGATTCTCGCATACAAGTTATCTTGCAGGTTCATTGCACATGAAATATGATGAAGGATGGTACATATGCAAGTTGTATTTTGAAGAGGATAAAGGCACTTAAAGAAAGCTATTTATTCAAGTGACAAAGACAAAAAAGTGAACAACCCTTGTAAAACAAGATTAGGCATAGGAAACTATTGAAGATGATTCCCAAGGATGCACAAGTCTGAAGCTTAAAGAAAAAAGAGACACATAACTTGCAAGCCACTAGAATTTCATGCATAAGGCACTCTTGTTTGCACTACTACCTATAGTCACAAGGCCATTGTTTGGGTTATATGCGCAAGAGGACAAATTATTGGTTGGAAGTGCCACATGAATGGAGGGTAATTTTTATTGATTTTTTTTGTAATGGATATCGTCATTGTCCAATAGAGGTGAAGCAAAATTTATGTAAGGATGGAAAGCCAAGTAGGATAGGATGGCCAAGCAGTCTAAGAGTCAAGAGTTTAAAAACTATAAGGCTAGGTTCATGAACTAGAAGGCCAATAGTCATTGGTAAATATTTTAAAAGGAACCATAGTAATCATGCAAAGGGTTCTCTTCTTAGCATTGTAAGTTGTCCCCATATTTTAATAAGAGATGTTGTCAGTTTGTGTTCTTATACTCTTGCAAAGTGTGACTACTAGTAGACTACTCTAACCTTTCATGTTTTTCTTGCGGCTTGTACATATGGATATTGCAATTTCTGGACTATTATCATGCTTGTAATGTTCATATTTACATACCATATGCATGGGTAACATTTGAAATGGTGTAGACTATGCAAACTATTCTTGATTACTCATAGCCTCTAATTTTGGCATATTCTTTAGGGAGTAGACTATGCTCCCTAATGTTATATCGTTGATCATGTTTCATTTCATCTCATTGGTTATATAACATGTAAGAGCGCCCAACAATTGGATCATACCACCCTCAGGAGGGATTTTGGAGGATCTAACTTACTAAAAGGTATAGTGGATCTCATGATCTCCCTAGGGAAAACAAGATAATCAAAGTGCAGAGGATTTTATGAATCATATGAACGATATGTAGCAAGAAGTTAGGCTGGAGTTGCAACTCACAAATGAGAAGTATCAGAGAAGTGTAGGTGTACACCAGAGGCAAAGGTGTACTAGGAGGATGAACAAATCATAGTTTACTTGCATTAAGAGAGATTCTCTAAAGGGACTTATCATAAATTGAAAGCAAAGGAAATAGTTCCAACCATAATACTTAAGCAGATAAATGAAGATACCTATTTGGTAGATCTGCCCAAAGAACTCGACAGCAAGAGAATCTTTAATGTTGTAGACATAGCAACATATATCCTTATTAGGGAGGTACCAAAGAAATTCAAGAAGAGAACGTGCTTGATGTACCTGACAGTGACCAAAGAAAAAAGGAGCATGTGGAACAAGTGGTGGACACTACGGTTACTACTAAAAGATTAAAAAATTATATACTGTATTTTGTAATTAGGCAGGTATTGCCAAACTCCAATAACATTTGGAGAACACAAGAAGGACTCACAAAGTTCACTGATTAGATTCCCCTGAACCTGGAGGTTCAGAAATTTAAAAGAAGGGGAAGATGATGCCCAACGGATCCATTCATGAGATCTTCCTGCTCCTGGATGGTTGTGTTATTGAGTAAAACTAGGATCTTGTTCCACCTAAAATTGAGTCTTTTAGTAGTGCCCTGTTTCAGTGGGGATTGTAATAGATCCAGCAGACGTAAAGGGGAAAAACTCAGTTCAAACGAGGGAGTTTGCTTTTGGTTAAATAGGTAGAAGCTGGGATGTGGGGATCTACGGAATTCTGGAGAGACTACACTGTATTAGCATTTTAGAGTTAATAAAAATAACTGGGTTATTTTTTTAACCATTGTCATTGGTAGTAGTTGCTGTGTTTTGAGCCTCTCTATACTGAATAATTCAGCAACTAAGATCCCTTGGTTTTTGTGAGTGTTGCAGAAACAAAAAACCCCTATCTCTCTCATTCCAACTTTTTTCTGCCAAGAGTAACCATGTTTGTTGGGTTAAGCGGTTGGGAATCTATGTAAGACACAGTCCACTATAAACACTTCAGCTCTGTTATCATAGTGCATCTATTTCAGTCCGAAGTTCAGGAAGGTTTTAGACTACTGGCAGTCTGTTTTCAGATTTTCATCCACAGTAGAGTGTGCATCTGCATCATCAGGTGTATCCAAAGGACCAGATCTATATATTGTGCAAGCCTCCCACTTATTTTCATTGAATATTCTCCCTTCTTTGTGACATCGCAGTTGGAATTTGGGCTTGTTAAATCATCCTACAGAAAGTTCTAAACCCAAAAACTACATCTTAATAGCTTTTATCTGCAGTTTTTCACATTGTCAGGTCTACCTAGTGGTTGTTCAAGATATGCAAACTCAGAAGCCAAGATTAATATATAACTGGAGACGAAGTTTTGTTTGTGAATGCCAAACGCAACAATCAGGTAGTCGCTCTTTTAAGTTGTTTTCTCAACTGATAGCCAGGTACAGTTACCAGGGATAAAGTCATACATAATTAGCTTTATGACTTGAAATATTCTAAGAGTAGCATTAGAAGGCCTAGTCCCTTGGCATGTTACTGGTAGATATATTGCCAATTCAAAGGCCAAAAGATACTCACCACTCGAAGAGATTGATATCAATGGCTTAAAAGTGGGTAGCTTAAGAGATCATGATACAACAGAAGCAGATCGTGTCTGCTAGTTTAGAGCCGGGATCTTTACTTCTATGTAGCATGTAGACATCTCCTTATATTTTTAGAAGGGTTTTAATTAAGTCATCTTGGCACATAAACATTGCAAAGAAATACACTGTACAAAATTATATGAAAAAAAAGCATATGGCAAACACATGAGGGGATTGAACCTCTGCTATGTGGGAGCGCCCCTCACCCCCTCACTCCCGCTCCCGAAGGTCGCTTCCTTCGGAAGCTCGGTCCCAAAACACTCCCAGTTTTGGGACCATGCTCCCAAGGCACTCCCTACCTCTCCTATACTAAAAGCTCCTATACTAGGTTGATCATTTGATGACAATGTTATGGTACCTCCCTTCATTGCCAAGCTCATATAAAAGTAGTTATGGTTGATCATTTGATGATAACGTTATAAGTTATAACTACTAGATGATTGATGTTATATGGTTTATCCGTGTTTTTTATAGCTAATTCAACATCGTACATGCTTTTTGATATAGATCCATCAAAATATATCAAAATATATACTATATAAAAAACGCTCCCGGAACGCTCTGAAAACGAGAGCTTTTGAAAATTTCGCTTTTCACTCTACTCCTGCTCCCCACTGTCGCTTCACGCTCCCAACAACATAGGATTGAACCCTAGAATATATATGTGGGTTTTAAAGGCAACTTCACTAAGTATCACACAACTTATTTGATGAAGTTGAAGTTACAGTTCACTGATGGATGAAAATAGTCTTCTCCAAATACATCCCTTACACCCTTATTGACCATTACTACATCACCATCAGCTAAATAGAAGTTCAGAAAAAAAATACCATAAACAAATCCTTGAAGGCACTTGGATTACAACTCCAAGGATTCAATCCTGGAACCAAATCTTTAGATTTAAGCTGTCAATTCCTTCAAATCTCACAATATCTGCGGACAATGAGCAAGCAGTAATGAGTGACCACGATCTGAAATCCCATCAACTCCCCTGATTATAATCAGTGGCTCTTAGCTTCCTTGGGCAGCTTCTTTCTGCTTCCCGACATGTTTCACCTTCTCCCAACAATACTCGAAGGCATGCTTCACTGACTTGAATCCTTTGCTGAATAGCTTCTTTAAATCAATTGTTTTTGCTTTAAAGTCCGCCAGGTTTAGATCAGCTGCAAGCAACAAAATACCCACAGATATAACCACCAGCAAACCCAATAATATTCCACATATCAATTTTCAATACCCACTAGACCTTTCAGCTTGTGCCGGAAACAGTCAGTCCGCAAACAAATTAATCACAAGCAAACACTATATATCATATGTATGAGGCCTCAACAACATGCTAGAACGAAGACATGATAAATCAAGATGCATAATATGCATGTCAAAGCATTACCAGGAGAAAATAAAGTTAATAAAAACAAGGAATTTATCACCACAGGCAACAGAATAGAATCTCTCTTTTTTCCTAATGGGCTCTGGTCATCTGTTCTGTCATGACAGCATAAAAATTATCATCGTCAGGAGCATTAGAAGCGTCAAATCCCGTTAGGAGCTCCAACACCATGTTTAGTGACCATCATTAGTGTCATTAGTTTTGGCCATATAGATCATGATAACTTTTCAATAAACTATTGTGAAGATATTCCATATAGACCATAAAAGAAATGGGATGCTTCCTTAGTGCGTGACCAACAGGGCTGCAAGAATTAGACGGAATACCTACATCACTCCTTGAATCTCTGTACGATTTAAGAAACTGAGAGCTATAAATTAAAGCCTTTAAGCCAACAAACAGAATTTGGTATGCTCTTTGTCCTTGCAAATCAAATAAGAGAGCGATCCTGGTTCACATATATTAAAGAAAATGAGAGCGATCCTGGATCCCTGAAATTACCTATGAAATTTTTTGCGAGTATTTGAGTTTTTATAAATTGGAGAGGATCCCCTGAGCTTCAAAAATGACGTACGAAAAAAATTGCGAGTATTGCTTTGATAGAGATAAACCTTTTCCAACCCTTTAGAGGCCAAGATAAGATGGGATTTGCAGGTATAGGTAACCTCGGTCCAGAGTGTTAACTAGAAATACAGAAACAAAGGAAAATCTGAACATTGAAATAATATGTAATGTACAATAAATTAAAACGATAGTCAAAAAAATAGAAAAATCTTAATTGTGCGTGCTCAAAAAATACTTTGCAATGCCAAATTGTTTTTTTGTGCACAAGCTCCGCATCGGCGCTGTGAACTATGATGTTCACTATACATGAGTTCAAAACTCTCTGCTCAGTAGAAAAAAACCTCTACCAAAAGAGAAAAATAACGCTGATATCTAAAAACTGCAAATATACTTGCAAAGCTAAAGCTATCCATAGTATAAAAAATTGCAGTCACCAAACTCATTTGCACACCATGTTACTGTGTTACATTTACTCTGTACTGGTTTTCAATCAACAAACCCATTTGCAAATTGACATCATGAAACTGTGTTACATTTGCAATCAGATGTGAGCAGTACAGAGCTGCATAGAAGCAACACATGGAGGAGATTCCATAAACAACATTGACATTGAAATATATGATTTGATGATTGGCAAATGTACAATATCCCTCAAAGACATAAGTTAACGAGATTAATATCAAATGTCATTGATTTCAAGTCGAAATATGAGATCCACAAACTTCGCATTTGCCTCTTCATATGCACTTGTTAATCACTACAGAACAAACTCTGTTGGTGTTGCAGGGTTCCAAATCTGAGGAATAGAATAAGACAAGTCAGCACATGATTTGGACAGCATATCTAAGATCCCATACTTCGATCCATGATCACTGAGTTTCTCCATCACTGCACTCATAATGATGGCAGCTCTATGCTGTATAATTGTATTGACATTATAAAGATAAGCCCATCTTGATCTGCAAGCTCATTCATTGTACCCACAAATGATTTGATTTGCAGTAGCTGAAGATGAAGAAGGGGAAGCTGAAGATGAAGAAGGGGAAGAGGAAGAGGAAACCACAGAATAGTTGAAGGATTTAGTTGGTGTTAAGAGCGATCTGAAGGAGTGGGCAAGGGAAGAGGCAATGGCTGCCTTCACCTGCCCTCTTTTGGGAATGTTCCTCACAGAATGAGTAGCAGTCGGCATATCTTAATCTTGATGCTTATGGACTCAATGCAATGAATTACTCGATGAAGGAAGGAAACTACAGAGAATGAATGGAGTGCAAAAGAAAGTGAGAGACTGGTTACAGAGAACAGAGGACAGGGAGTATTTAAGGTTTCCATTTGCCGATGCGAGTGTGAACCCGGAAATGCAATTCTAAATTGCGCACATGGAGTCAAACTGTGCAACTTGTGTTGTTTGTTGGGAGAGCATCATTTTCTTTAAGGCGGGGCCCAACCAGTGAATTGAACCATAATGGAGTGGATGATAATTGGCGTGAACTGATAAGATTCTTTCAATCAACAGCCAGAAAAGAGGGAGAGATGGTCATGGTATCCATCTCCATGATTCTCCACCCATGACAGTGGCATTCATTTATGGCACGTGAGTAATGTATAGTCTTAGGAAGTTGGAAGGAACGACGACCATTAGGGAATATTTTCCATTAAAAAACGTTGTAGCGAATCAAGCTTTGATGTGAATTCTGAATATTCAATTCTGTAATCTTATGCTATCCAGGTATGTCTGTAAAGATAGAGACTTAAAGTAGCACCAAGATAGCCATATCAATACCACCGCCTGCTTTTGCTCATAAGGAATTGACTACTGACTTTTACAGATATTTTGTCCATAAGAAATTGACTACCTTAATTTTTATAGATTTGCTGCATGAGATTTGAAGAGTGAAGACATTGTGAAAAGGCAAAGATGGACTCAAAATAAAACCTTATTTGAAAATGGCATATTATAGAAATCATCATTAATATGGTTGAGTATAACAATTATATAAATTTATAGATCTATCTTTCTTAAAGGGCATCTACCAAGTGTCTAAAAGGATCAAATTTCTCGAAATGTAATCCTCTTTTTAGAGTGTATATATTGAGGAGGAGTTTTACACATCTCCTAACTGTAAAATACGCCTCTTCGATACAATAAGCTATAATACCAAACTGAGAATTGAAGTACCAAGTTGGTTGGACGAGTATTTTAATTCAATATATTAATAATGGCACCAAGATTAATGGCATTGGAAGATCAAGCCTGTAACGAAGTTGATAGTAGTAGGGAGTAGAGCCTCTAGTGTAGAAGTTATTCTGCATAAAGACCACGTGGGAGGTATGATGGATAAAAATACCATGTGAGGTCTTACCCATGGGAAACAAAACATATTTTGTTTTGCTCACTTTTCTCAATAGAGCCATTACTTCTATATAGTACAACTTTTTATTATTAAAGTATTTTTCATTAAAATGTGTTTTAAAATAAGATTTTAATATATTTTTATTAAACTATTTAATGAGCAAAAATAAAATAAATATATAAAGTTAACAAAAATATATTTATAATCTAAATTATGAGAAAAATAAATTTAATAATTAGATATTTATAAGATATTGATGAGCATATTGTCTTCGACGATATTGGACTTGTAGATTTTTAACCAATGGTTGTATGGTTACCCTTGAAAGGGTTGTACATCTTTGTATATAGTTATTATAACGTTTTTGTGGTGGTACATGTAGAAGCAACATATAACATCCGTGTTATAGCTTGACATGTATACAAGGATGTACACCCTGCAATCATAAGATGTATGGGTAGGATTAATAAAATGTAGCTTCAAGTGTACAGAGGACAAGTGCTAGCCTCCACTAACATGGACAAGGATAAATGGCAAATAGGACATAGGTCACATTCTTATGAGAAATAATACTTACTAGAATTGTAAAAAGATTCAAATAAGGAAACCATTTAAGTGTCTGGCTATGAGACCAATGTAGTAGATGATGAGGCCTAAGTAGTCAAATGGACAATAGATGGTAGAAAAATGCTAGAACACATCTAGAAGCATAACTTCATTTATGGAATGTTCTATATGCCAGATGCTCTTAGTAGGAGATGAAAGGACTTAAAGACTCTAGCAAACACGGTTCGATCTTTTATTATTACCAGGAAAAAAAACTCACAATGCATTCTTTCTTTTGATACGATGCTAGGGGCCACTTTCATTTTATATAATACATAAGAGGTTTCTAGAAGGAACCGAAATACACTAGAAGGTTCCATAAATTTTCACCTCAAGGACTCCACCCTTGAATTCCTAGTTGTAGGGGGACCGCCCCTACATCCATGGACAGGCCCTCCCTACAACTCGTCGATGTATATGAATCGCACAAGGGGATAGTCGTGTACCATGACTCTACAAGAAAATGTGAGAGATCTAAATATTGACTTCACCTCTTAACACTCGATATTTTAACAAATTTTCATATGGTTTAACAATCCATCAAATGGGTCATGAGCTCCAAGAGGCCAATGATCATTTACAAGAGGAAATTTACCCCAAAACCCCAAGAAAATCACACTAATTGTATGTTGTTTATAAGATTGAACTAAAATTGTGGTATAAAAAGAGTTCCATGGAATGATATGCATGAGTTGTCCTTAAGAATTTATCACTAAAACATTGTACTTCTCATGCCTAAGCTTAATTAAAGATGGTGAAAAAAAATCAAAGCATGCATTTGCATTTATGCATTTTGATTATCTATGGTCTTTCGTATGGCTAATCTTTGTACTAATCAAAAGGGTATTCTCGCATACAAGTTGTCTTGCAGGTTCATTGCACATGAAATATGATGAAGGATGGTACATATGCAAGTTGCATTTTGAAGAGGATAAAGGCACTTAAAGGAAAGCTATTTATTCAAGTGACAAAGACAAAGAAGTGAACAACCCTTGTAAAACAAGATTAGGCATAGGAAACTATTGAAGATGATTCCCAAGGATGCACAAGTCTGAAGATTAAAGAAAAAAGAGACACATAACTTGCAAGCCACTAGAATTTCATGCATAAGGCACTCTTGTTTGCACTACTACCTATAATCACAAGGCCATTGTTTGGGTTATATGCGCAAGAGGACAAATTATTGGTTGGAAGTGCCACATGAATGGAGGGTAATTTTTATTGAATTTTTTTGTAATGGATACCGTCATTGTCCAATAGAGGTGAAGCAAAATTTATGTAAGGATGGAAATCCAAGTAGGATAGGATGGCCAAGCAATCTATGAGTCAAGAGTTTAAAAACTATAAGGCTAGGTTCATGAACTAGAAGGCCAATAGTCATTGGTAAATATTTTAAAAGGAACCATAGTAATCATGCAAAGGGTTCTCTTCTTAGCATTGTAAGTTGTCCCCATATTTTAATAAGAGATGTTGTCAGTTTGTGTTCTTATACTCTTGCAAAGTGTGACTACTTGTAGACTACTCTAACCTTTCATGTTTTTCTTGCGGCTTGTACATATGGATATTGCAATTTCTGGACTATTATCATGCTTGTAATGTTCATATTTACATACCATATGCATGGGTAACATTTGAAATGGTGTAATGAGTCTCTCGATACTTGCAAACTATTCTTGATTACTCATAGCCTCTAATTTTGGCATATTCTTTAGGGAGTAGACTATGCTCCCTAATGTTATATCGTTGATCATGTTTCATTTCATCTCATTGGTTATATAACATGGAAGTGCGCCCAACAATTGGATCATCCCACCCTCAGGAGGGATTTTGGAGGATCTAACTTAGGTTCATTTCTAGTAGCAAAAATAAACTATCTCCATTGCTTTTGATTGCACTGTTGACTCATTTTACTCAACTTATTTAGGTTTAGTTAGTTGATATTATATCTACATAATGGTTTCATTTCATAATTCATACCCAGGTTATGATAGTCGAGCCATAATCAAAGGGCACATCATTTTTAATGGAGGAAGATATAATGGGCCCTTTCATCAGGTGAATCCATGAAGTTGATAAAGGTAATTTGCACATGTCAATAATGTTCAAAATATGTAAAGTTTATAATTAAAATGTATGATAATATCCTTACCCATTAGAAAGTATTACCAATGTTGAACAATTTGGATAGCACTGCACTTTTTGTTGAAGGTCTATGAATAGAATGGAAGGGGTTGAATATTTTGTATAAAATGTTTGGAAATTAACGATGGAATTAGGGTTTGGAGCACATGGAAAAATTCTAAAAACAACATAAATAATAATAAAAAGACAAAAGACAAAGGAATTTTATAGTCTATGGACAATTTTGGCGATGTTTTGAGTTAAAAAACTTATCTTGTGGAAGTTGGGAAAATCATTTTGGAAAAAGATGGAAATTAGCGAATATTTTTTTGGGTAAAAACATAAAAAATTAGCCCATGTTTTAAATTTCACTCGAAAAATTTTCCCTACCATACACCATCTTCTTGAGAGATGGTGCATGTAGAGTAATAATGATTAAAATTGAGGTTATCTTTAGATCTTCATTGAGAATTGTTTTAGATGAGGATTATTCATATATTAAAACTCACATTTTTAAATCTTAAAAGCATGTTTCTCTGGTTTAAACCCTAAAAGGACAAATTATGGCCTAATACCTATGACCCCACCATTACGTGTGGCCGCTAGTGTTTTGAAAAGGAACTAGGGAAGACCATGAGGTGGCATGTCCCTGCCTATGAGGATGGAATGACAAAAATACAATAGAAACTAGAGCCCAAAGAATGAATAGGAACCAAATACATCTTATAATCATTTGCTTGAGTCTGAAAAGATAGAGCCAACAATGAAGTTTGGTGCCCAATGAAACCCAAGCGCATGCTTCCTTTATGGAAGTCGATGCCTACTACTTGGTTTCCAAAAGGATGTTGTGCTGAGAGGGATTACATCTTCATGGGTAGTTTATAGAAAGATCGTTAGTAGGGTAGGAAAGATAACTAATATAGTCGGTCAACCCAATAAAGGAAGATGCATGAGGGCTTCTACGATATAAACCTACACACATGGAAATGGATAATACATTGTAAAAAGAATACTAGAAGTCAAAACATTATTGCAAGAATGCAATTTGTCGAGCATATGGGATTAGCATGATCAGAGAAGCCACTGGACATTGAACTAGGCCTTTGGTGGACCATGTGTCATCGCATGTAAATGTGTAATTAAAAATGTGTATTTGTGCCATGTAAAAATAAAAACTACAATATTCCACTGGTTTGAACTATGAAATATTTAATTGTTTAGAGACATAATGTTTATTTCCAGGATCCAAATTTTGTAGTATGCATGAAAGCAACGTGTCATGGTGTTTAACATGTAAACTTGGCTTTGGTGTCCGATGTAAGTGACATGTAAAGTGTCTCAATGTTCAATTTGACTACCTCCATCACTCTCTTATCACACTGGATTTTGCATGTTTGAAAGTTGTTTTGGTCATATTCATTGGATAAGAGTAAGGGGTTGGAAACTTAAAAACATTGATATGTTCAACAACAAAAATGGACATTGAGGGAGATCAACATGCATTTTATGGAAAAAACAATCCCCAACAGGTGTTCTTCGTAGGTTATGCATTTGGAATTTGTTCATATCATGGTAAAGTGTGGGTACTCTTCTACCTACCTCCTTTCTCACATGAATTTCTATCTCTGTTATTGCTCCCTTTGTTATCCATCAAACCGTACTATCTATTCCTTCCCATTTTCTCTTGTTTCTCTATGTCGAACATATCTCTCGTTGGACCAAGCCACTAAAACGAGATGGGGTTATCAATCAAACATAAAGTAAGGGTAGATTATTGAGTGGCTCAAATTAAATAATAGGATTTAGATGTACACACACGCGGGGATATCTCTAATGTTACATACAGAGAGTTATGTTGTAGGTAGGAATCAACAAGGTCAACAACAACCGAGCCAGTCCGGTAATTTGTAGCAATGCTAATATCATGTTCTCTTCATTCATCACAAGTAGGAGGAAGGCCAACAAAGGTTATACAAGGAGAGGTAGTTTGTTACCCAAATATAGGTCTTTAATATTGACCAAAGGGAGGATTATTAAATGGTTCAAATTGAATGATAGGATTTAGACATACACACATGCGGGGATATCTCTAATGTTGCACACATAGAGTTATATTGTAGGTAGGACTCGACAAGGTCAACAACAACTCAGCCAGTCCAAGAATTCATAGCCGTGCTAATTTCATATTTTCTTGATTCATCACAAGTAGGAGGAAGGCCATCAAAGGAAATAAAAGGACTAAGGTAGTTTGTTACCTATATATAGATCTATAATATTGAGCAATTACAAAACCATGGGCTTTCTTCTTCCCTATTATGTTATGATTGGGTTGGAGGTTATTATTACAAGCCGTTATGGTAGAACCTATTCACTCACCTACTATAGCAAGGCCCCAGGATTGTTTCCTTCACGCACATGATAAAGTGAGAGATAATATCACATGTAGTGGTTTCCTATAATTCATTATGCTTCCAGTCCCCAACCCCATTGAATGAGCACGAACATCGTGAAGAAGGTTTTCTATTCAATGAACAAAGATAGCAGAGAGATAGTCCGCCAATAGAAACATAGGTTCTTGTTGTTGAATAGGAGGTGCCTTTCCTAATAGGGCCAAATCACTATTGTTCATAGTATCCTTTGCATGATGAATCATGCCTTCGTAGCAAGTGCATGAATAAACTATGTAGTCTTTTGGATGATGCAACATGTCTTGATAGCTAATACAACAAGATATTTTGGAAGCACTGCAACATCCCAATAATTGATTTGTTCTTATTTCTTCCTTTTTACTTGTTCAAAATAGGTAGAGTACTCTATGCTTCCATCTCCCCATCATGTTATAATTTGGGGTGGCATGTTCTCTCTTGGTTCACTTGTTGAAATCAAATCCTAGAAGGATCCCGTGCACCTTCGGTTCCTACACCTTGGGGCTAAAGATCACATTGTCATTACTTGGTTAGCCACCTAAAAGGACATGATCATTTTGTCCTTGAAGATAGCTTTGCTCCTTGCGATCTAGATACACCATGCAACTAAATAGAAGACCACTAGATGATCCTTAAAATCTAGACGCACCATCCATTCTATAAAGTTTGCCAACAATTCAGACCTTGTCCACAGATTTCCAATTTTAAGGGTTGATGCTATCTCCTTTTACACTTGTGTTGTGAAATCACAAGAGACAAGAAGGTGAGAATGAGTTTCAATGTTATTTCGATATAACACACACCAACTAGGTCCTTCAACCTTTTTCTTCGGGATCATGTTCCATGTAGGGAGACGATTGTAAATCCCCAACCAAACAATTTGAATGCTCTTTGTAGGTGCGTGCACCACAAATGATGCCACCACCATCCCATTGATAACCTAGTAGGATCTTGCATGGAGTCATAACCAAGCGCTACAGAGTATGTGTTGATATTTCTCCAGGTTGCAGCATTGGGCAGACATTATGCAGACATTCTCCCCAGTGGTCATGTGATTTGGCTAGTGGAGAATGGCCCTAGCATAGCCTTGATTAGTCATGTGATTTGGCTAAGAGTGAATAAGGATCGAGGTGCTTAGACTTGATTAGTCATGTGATTTGGCTAAGAGTGAATAAGGCTAGAGGTCACATTGCATAATCTTTGAGGGAGTGCTCTGTGATAGAGTGATCTATTATGTATTATAGTGATTTGACTTGCTCATTTGATAGGGGATTTCATCCCCTTGTGGAATATACAAGTCTAATCTAACGTTGAATTTTACATAGGATCTAAGAAGTGTCTAGGACTTCTTAGTGTTTGTCTTGAATCAACATTAGAGCTCTATGGGTGAATAGACGTGCATGTTTGGAGATTATCATAAACAATGACAACTTTTCTATGATGAAGAAATAACCAAGAAGACAAGTCAAGCATTGAAGAAGTCTCAGATAGCATTGAAGAATTCCCAAGAAATATTGAGGAAGAAGAAAGGACAAGTCGGCCTTGAAGATAAAAAGAAAAGTAGAAAACAAAGTTACAAGTCGACTCCATAAGATAAATCAGGGTGAATTGAAGTGTATAAATAAGTACCTAACATTTCATTTTCACAATCCAACTAACACATCGCAACACGTCTTCTAGCTAATGCACACTTGTCAAGAAGGCCTAGCAAAGGCATAAGGAGCTAATTTTTGGGGTTCTTATCTTCTCTAGAGGTTCACTATCCTTATCTATGGTTTCTTTGTGAAGGTGCCACTGTCTTGTGGCTAGGGTTTCCTCATGAAAATATTATGAACTTGATGTGCTAGGGCTTCTCTTCAAGAATGGTAATGTACTTGAATTGGATTGATTTCTTCTAAGAAAAATTGGCTAGGTTTTCTCCCAAGTTTGGGTTTCCCAGGGTAAAATTCTCGCATCTATTGTGCATGGTTGTGTTTCTATGATCCTTTTGTTTTCGCTGCAATTTGAAGTTGAAATTTTTCAGTGTATAATTATTCAATGATAATAGTGGGATGAAATAATTGTTTAAAAGTCATTAGGAATAATTATCAAGATCTGAAAATTGTACTGCAACAACTAAAAATTCAACACTGCAGAAGGAAGTAGGTTGCTTCCGTGCAGGATACTCAGATGCAAAGGGAGCAGGATACTCAAGTACATAGGGAGCAAGGTTCTCCCGCAAAGAGGGAGTACGTGTTGCATAGTTTGTTGATGATGGAGGAGGTACCTCAATCAGGAGTACCCCCCTTACCAAGAGGAAGTTGGCCTCAAAGTTCAACGATCTTGGCTTGATTTCTTGGGATTGGAGGTGTAGCAGAGATTAGGTGAGACCTTCCTTAGTCAGGGGAAGTGCATCGATGAGATCTTGAGCAGATTCAATATGATGGACTGAAGTCTATGGCTACACCTATGGAGACAAATCTGAAGAAGTTGAGTGATTTTGCTTCAAATTTAGAATTGGTGGATCCCACAATGTACATAAAGATGATTGGATCTTGATGTACCTAGTTAACACCAATCCATATATTTATTTTGCAATGTGCACCTTGAGACAATGTATTTAAAATACTTTTATATTCATATTTTGAAAAATCTAAATTAGCAAATAAATTTATAATAAAATCATTTTTATGAATAATTGGTAATGTCATTTTATCTTACATTACGATAGGTTTAATTATATCAATATAACTGGGGTGAATTCCTTTCATTTAACACTTTTATATTTAAGATTAATGTTAATCTATATTGTTCTAAATGTTAAAAAAATTAAGAATTTGAAATTTTTCAATTTATTAAAATCTTTGTTAAATTAAAATTTTTAATTGTGATTTTTAATGTCGAAAAAGTTAAACATGCCCAAATAACTTATTATAACATTTTTACAATGTTAAAGAATGATATATGCAATTATATCAATTCAAAAATGAATCTTACTACCAAAGCGCTTAATGGTAATTTCGTTTAGTAGTGGCAAGATTTAATGAGTATGGAGATTTTTGTTCACTGAGTGATTGTTGTGTATTGTAATTTTTTTCCCATTGTTTTGTGGATGTTTTTTTAAAGGGTTTTATCACGTAAAGTTTTGTGTATTTTTATTTTTGTGTTATTTGATGTGATAGGATTTTGGCCATATTCGTGACCTTCTAAGGCACCTTAATGACCCATAAATCTTATCCATGGGATCTTGTCGTTGGGTTTTTGTTTGTTTGAACCTTCACGGGTTTAGTGCACTCGACTAAAGACTGCAAAAGTTTAGTAGAATAGCTGATTATTTAAATATACAAATGCACCAAGGGAATAATGCCAAATACAAGAGAAAAATGTCAATGCTTTATTTATTTATAAAGCTTTATATCTAGATCATATTTGAGCTTAAATTATGTATTTATACACATTATGTGAGGCGTCCTTCCAAGAAAGGAAGGTGTCCATTCGAAGGGGCATTATGAACAGTGGGACTAAGATTGATGGCATTGGGAGATCAAGCCTGTAACGAAGTTGACAGTAGCAGGGAGTAGACTCCACTATGGAAGGTATCATGCATAAAGACCATGTTGTATAAAAAGACAATGTGAGGTCTTATCCATGGGCAACAAAGCATATTTTGTTTTGGGCACTTTTTTCATAAAGCCATTACTTTTATATATTAAAGATTTTTTCATTAAGGTGTATATCAAAACAATATTTTAATTTTGGTTATTTGTTTGATATCTTTTTATTAAGTAATTTAATATGCATAAGTATATAAAGCTAATAATGTCATATTCATGAGTCGTATGAAATAAATGAATTTAATAATTAAATATGTGTAAGACATGGATGAGGATATTCATGTTCAATATGACATTGCATTTGTAGATTTTAAATCAATGGTTATATGGCTACCTTGGAAAGGGTTGTACACCTCTATGTAGGATCATTATAACGTTTGTGTGGCAGTATAATTAGAATCAATATATAACATCAATGTTATAGCTTGATATGTACTTAAGGAGGTACACCCTGTAATTATAGGACGTACGGGTGGGATTAATAAATTGTAGCTTTAGGTGTACTGAGGACAAGTGCTATCTTCAACTAACATGGACAAGGATAAATCTCAAATAACATATAAATCACATTCTTTTGAGAAATAATACTTAAAAAAATTCAATTAAGGAAATAATATAAGTGCTCACCTATGAGACCGTGGTACAATAGAGTAGATGGTGAGGTTTATGGAGTCAAATGGGTAATAGATGGTAGAAAAATGTTAAAACACATCCATAAGCATAACTTCATTTATGGAATGTTTTACATGCCACATGCTCTTAGGAAGAGAAAAAATGACTTGAAGACTCCAACAAACATGGTAATGGATAACTGTAGGTATTAAAATTATGACACAGATTCCCTGATTTGGGCCATGCAAATGAGGCATTTCATCCAAAATCTTGGTATTGGGAAGAAAACGCCTACTCCTTTGTGATGAAAAGACATAGACAAAACCTAGAGACATTTTATTAAGAATATATAAGATTTGTGCTAATATTATGTAGGAAATGAGAAAGTGTGGCTTCTTGAAGTATGTAAGGATTGTGCCACAGGAAGATGGTATGACACAAATAGAGGCTAGGTCACCCAAATGTACGAAATGTGTGTTGAGGTTTCACCTAGAGATGGGAATTTGACGAGCAAAATGCCCGTAATGAGGCATTTTGCTTGTTTTTTGCGGCTTAAAAATATGATTACCCTCACAAATGAAGGGAAAGATAATAATCTAAACATAATTTTGAATGTTTCTTATTTTCTGAAAATGTCATTATAAGTAAGATTACTTAATATTACCCTATATGAAATATTTTTATTTTTTTCAAAATTAAATTTCTTTCTTTCTTTCTTCTCAAAACCTTTGAACTTTTCCTAATTTATATTCATTATGTTTAGAGTTTTGGGTTGAACCTTTCTTTATTTATTATTGATTATGTTTAGAGTTTTGGGTTGAAACTTTCCTTATTTATTATTAATTATGTTTAGAGTTTTGGTTTTTTTTTACCTCTTTGTAGATGAAGAGATATGGAATTGATATGCATTGTTATTCACCATCAACATTTTAGTCAAAACCCATGATCTCATAAAAATTATCATGTCTATGACAATATTGTTTAGTAATTTTATTTATCCACTTATTATCTTCATGATAAGTTATCTTCTTCCATTTGATATGCATGTGGGCATGGACATGTAGTTTTTTCTCTTTATCTAATTAACAATGATTAATAATTATGAGGGATATGGAATTGTTATAATTCTCAAATTAATGTCACTCTTAGTAAATTACCTTTCAAATAAGTGTGCATTGCTTTCTAGTTAAGTTTAAATGTTATATTTTTTAACGAAACATCATAACTAAAAGATCAATGATCATTAAAAAAAGCATTATTGAATGGTTTATATTTCAACTAAATGTTTTGTGATGGGAAGATAGAAATCTAGAACATCAACAAAAATTATACGACTGGTAAAACTGCCACCAAATTCCAACCTTGGTTTCACCTATAGGTAATGAATATGTAGAGAATTCTAGAGAGCCTACAAGCTTTGCCATGAAGTTATATTGAATGCCAAAGTTCTTTCACTCCATAGAATGTTGAAGTTCTTCACAAGTTTAGATATGGATTGTTTCAACTATTTTTTTCTAGTAATGTTAAATGAAATATTAGAAAAGTTTTTATCTAAAATTTGGTAAATTTTACATCACAAATGTCCTTTTGTTATTCATGGTTAATGTTTATTGCTACACAACCATGGTACCAACTTGTGAGTACATCCAATATTTATGTTTAGATTTGAATTCATTTCAATCTTATAAAATGATTATCATGTTAATGCTAATTTATATTGTGACTATTTAATTTCAATTTATAGATTAAAAAAACACATTTATTATTATTTTTTATTATCCATTAACCTTTCACTTTGTATTATAATGACATTTCACTTTGCCTATAAATATTACCCTCACTTGATATTTGCCTTACCTTATTGAGGTTTCCAAAGCGGCCAAGAAGCAAGCAATTTCAATGGATCTAAAACTTGTTAACAATGTTTTTATTTATTAGCTCAGAGTTCTACTCTATAAAAAGATCCCATCTCTTCGTTATCCATGGTGTACATGGGTACTCGACTACAGATTGTCTCTAGGAGGAAAGGAGAGCCTCTCACAACATTGCTCCAGGTAACATTTTTCATTCTTTCTCATAAAATTCGTTGAACTATATCTATTGGTTCGGTCAATCTTTAACTTTCAATTTAATGCAACATCTTTTATTGTTAATGCGATTGTAATTTTCCTAGGTCATTTCGACATTTCGACATTTCGATAGACTTTCTCTTGTCATTTATGAATGCACAAGAAGCTCCTTTACTACCAGCCGTGGTTAGAATTTTTTACATGACTTTGGCATCTTCGATCAGTGATCAAAATTGAACCCTTCCTAGCCCTTCCAAGGGGTTCAAACCCTTCCTAAAAGGGTAATTTAAAAATCACCCTTAAGAAAAATGCAAATTTTTAAAATCACTTGTTATTTGTGAAGGACAACAAATTTTATAAAATTTCAAAAGAAGAGTCACATTTTCGACAACCCATCAATGTCTTCACTGGAAATTCTTGGTTGCTCAATGAATATTGTACCTCTATATTATACGAGGATGGCAATGAAATGTAAACATGATTAAGAGTTCATCTTCCAATACTTGGCTTTTGCATTGAAATGCGAAAATAATTTGTATTCCTTTTGGCTCTCATATATTTCTTAATGTAGTATACCACTCTAAAACATTAAATCCAGCACATAGCTCACCCCTAGATAATCCTACCATCATATTGATGCATGGAATATTGTTAGTGTCACTTAATGAAATCTTCCCAAAGAAGCTTGGACACCTTGTCTTTCTAAATCTTCACTTGGATTCATGGGTTACAAGCATTGTTGATCCTTGTTGATATGAGAATTGGCATCACATTTGGTTTCCATACTTAATCTTTTGAGATCTTACAATCACCATAATTTCATTATCTTTGTTATATTTTCCTCCTCCTTTTGGATTTGTAAAATAATAACACAATTATTAGTCACACATTATGGGTGTAAATTATAATGGCATTGGGGATTTATTAGTAAGGTTAATTGCAAATGTGTGGCTTACTGACAATTTTGAAAAGCAAACAATAAGCATTGAATGAACCTAAGAAAATGTGGGCATCTCTCTTTTTTCATGTTTACATATTCATCTCTTTAAAAGCATCTAACATGTTGATTTATAATCATTTTATTGCATTTGTTACACTATGTGTTTTTGTGTTAAAATTTATGATATGGTTACAATGTTGATATCTAATATTTGCTAATTATATGACCACATTATTGGGCCTTTGTATCACTCAGTTTGCAATTAATGGAATTCTTATTATTACAATAAATACTTAAAGGGAAACATATAACTGGAGGCAGTCGATCCCAGACAGGTGTCACCAGAGAGAATTCCTCCACAACATCGAAGCCACTGTGTCAAGGTTTCAAATCCAAATAGGCCCTATCACAAAACTGTTGCCCTTTTAGGGTTTTGTTGTCATCTTCTTCAATGTGAAAAATGAATCCTATCCATCCTTTTTCAAGCAAATGAAATGCCGAACCATACCCAGGAACAAGCACCACTAGAGTTGGATCCAAGAGTTTATATTGTCCATTCCCATATACGTCCCTATAAACTTACCCACTAGGGTTATACGTCCCTATCAACTTACCCACTAAGGTTTTACCAAGAAGGGGTTTAATTTGATCTACTCTTATATCCTTCCCTACCACCTCCTCCACCTCTGGACTCAATAACCTTATGTCTCTTCTCAAGGTCATGCCCAATTAGGCCCAATTTGACTAGAGGAGCACCACAAAACTGCTCTTCAACAATCTTAGATCCAATGAAGGCTTGATCCTCTATAGACTTCTCTAGAAAAAAGGAGAACGGGCATCATACCGACGGTTTCCAATCACAGGAGCCACTCTCTGTCGCCCCTCCCCTAAATCTTCAAAGCTCTAATTACTAGGTGACATAGAATGGGGGCCAGGAGTTGATCCAGAAAGCGAGAATCCAAAAACTATCCCCATAATGAAGATCATCTTTTTCCACGTGCAGCAAGAAGTTGGAGGAGACACCAAATATATCATCTTCCGATAAAGAATCTTCACTATAAACCACTAATGGATCATACTCTGCCATATTCGGGCCTGATAATTCTCTAGAGATAGCGATGCAGAAAAAAACTCTGCCATCTTCAGTAGAAAAAAACCTCTACCAAAAGAGAAAAATAACGTTGATATCTAAAAACTGCAAATATACTTGCAAAGCTAAAGCTATCCACAGTATCAAAAATTGTAGTCACCAAACTCATTTGCAGACCATGTTACTGTGTTACATTTACACTGTACTGGTTTGCAATCACCAAACTCATTTGCAAATTGACATCATGAAACTGTGTTACATCTGCAATCAGATGTGAGCAGTACAGAGCTGCATAGAAGCAACAAATGGAGGAGATTCCATAAACAACATTGACATTGAAATATATGATTTGATGATTGGCAAATGTACAATATCTCTCAAAGACATAAGTTAACGAGATTAATATCAAATGTCATTGATTTCAAGTCGAAATATGAGATCCACAAACTTCGCATTTCCCTCTTCATATGCACTTGTTAATCACTACAGAACAAACTCTGTTGGTGTTGCAGGGTTCCAAATCTGAGGAATAGAGTAAGACAAGTCAGCACATGATTTGGACAGCATATCTAAGATCCCATACTTCGATCCATAATCGCTGAGTTTCTCCATCACTGCACTCATAATGATAGCAGCTCTATGCTGTATTGACATTATATAGATAAGCCCATTTTGATCTGCAAGCTCATTCATTGTAACCACAAATGATTTGATTTGATTTGCAGTATTTGAAGATGAAGAAGGGGAAGAGGAAGAGGAAACCACAGAATAGTTGAAGGATTTAGTTGGTGTTAAGAGCGATCTGAAGGAGTGGGCAAGGGAAGAGGCAATGGCTGCCTTCACCTGCCCTCTTTTGGGAATGTTCCTCACAGAATGAGTAGCAGTCGGCATATCTTAATCTGAATGCTTATGGACTCAATTCAATGAATTACTCGATGAAGGAAGGAAACTACAGACAACGAAGGCGTCAGAGAAGGAATGGAGTGCATAAGAAAGTGAGAGACTGGTTACAGAGAAGAGAGGACAGCGAGTATTTAAGGTTTCCATTTGCAGATGCGAGTGTGAACCCAGAAATGCAATTCTAAATTGCGCACATGGAGTCAAACTGTGCAACTTGTGTTGTTTGTTGGGAGAGCATCATTTTCTTTAAGGCGGGGCCCAACCAGTGAATTGAACCATAATGGAGTGGATGATAATTGGCGTGAACTGATAAGATTCATTCAATCAATCAAGCATCAGCAACAACAGCCAGAAAAGAGGGAGATGGATAAAAAGACCATGTTGGGAGGTATGATGGATAAAAAGACCATGTGCATAAAGACCATGTGGGAGATATGATGGATAAAATACCATGTGAGGTCTTACCCATGGGAAACAAAGCATATTTTGTTTTGCGCGCTTTTCTTAATAGAGAAATTACTTTTATATATTAAAACTTTTTATTATTAAAGTATTTTTCATTAAAGTGTGTTTTAAAAGAACATTTACATAGAACACAAATAAAATAAATATATAAAGCTAACAACATCATATTTATGATCTAAATGATGAGAAAAATGAATTTAATAATTAGATATACGTGAGACATAGATGAGCATATTGTCTTCTATGATATTGAACTTGTAGATTTTTAACCAATGGTTGTATGGTTATGCTCGAAAGGGTTGTACATCTTTGCATATGGTCATTATAACGTTTGTGTGGTGGTATAAGTAGAATCAACATATAACATTAGTGTTATAGCTTGACATGTATGTAAGGAGGTACACCTTACAATCATAAGATGTATGGGTAGGTTTAATAAATTGTAGATTCAGGTGTACGAAGGACAATTGCTAGCCTCTATTAACATGGACAAGGATAAATCTCAAATAGGACATAAGTCACATTCGTATGGGAAACAATACTTACAAGAATTGTAAAAAGATTCAAATAAGGAAATAATGTAAGTGTCTGGCTATGAGACCAATGTAGTAGATGGTGACGGTTAAGTAATCGAATGGACAATAGACGGTAGAAAAATGCTAGAACACATCTAGAAGCATAACTTCATTTATGGAATGTTCTATATGCCGCAAGCTGTTAGTTGGAGAGGAAAGGACTTAAAGACTCTAGCAAACATGGTTCGATCTTTTATTATTACTAGGCAAAAAAACTCACAATGCTTTCTTTCTTATGATACAATGCTAGGGGCCACTTTCATTTTATATAATACATAAGAGGTTTCCAAAAGGAACTAAAATACACTAGAAGGTTCCACAAATTTTCACCTCAAGGACTCCACCCCCGAACTCCTAGTTGTAGGGGACCACCCCAACACCCCCGTACAGGCCCTCCTTGCAACATCCCCCCCCCCCCGGCGCCCCCCGATGCATATGAATCACGCAAGGGAATAGTCGTGTACCGTGACTCTACAAGAAAATGTCAGAAATCTAAATATTGACTTCACCTCCTAACACTCAATATTTTAACAAATTTTCATATGGTTTAACAATCCATCAAAAGGGACATGAGCTCCAAGAGGCCAAGAATCATTTACAAGGGGAAATTTACACCAAAACCCCAAGAAAATCACACTAATTGTATGTTGTTTATAAGCTTGAACTAAAATTGTGGTGTAAAAAGAGTTTCATGGAATGATATGCATGAGTTGTCCTCAATAATTTATCACTAAAACATTGCACTTCTCATGCATATGCTTGATTAAACATAGTGAAAAAAACTCAAAGCACGCATTTGCATTTATGCACTTTGATTATCTATGGTCTTTTGTATGGCTAATCTTTGTAATAATAAAAAGGGGATTCTCACATACAAGTTATCTTGTAGGTTCATTGCACATGAAATATGATGAAGGATGGTACATATGCAAGTTGCATTTTGAAGAGGATAATGGCACTTGAAGGAAAGATATGCATTCAAGTGACAAAGGAAAAGAAGTGAACAACCCTTGTGAAACAATATTAGGCATAGGAGACTATTGAAGATGATTCCCAAGGATGCACAAGTCTAAAGGTTAATGAAAAGAGACAAATAACTTGCAAGCCACTAGAATGTCATGCATAAGGCACTCTTGTTTACACTACTACCTATAATCGCAATGGCCATTGTTTGGCTTATATACGCAAGAGGACAAATTATTGGTTGGAAGTACCACATGAATGGAGGGTGTTGGCACGCAGTGGGAAAAACCAGGGTTCAACATAAATTCACCAAAAAAACCCCAAGACACCGACCCTTTCGACATCACCTGCAAGTAGATGAAGTCTCACCCAAGGTATCTAGGGGGACTATAGGAACCAAGCTTTCGTAGTGTTGAAGGGATGTGAACATTAATTTGAACGATCTAGGCATTCATTCATTTATTACGTAGAAACATATAAATTATTCATAGGAACTGATAACCCATTCAAAATAGTAACACAAATTGAGCATACATGTACGCAATAGACATAACATTCATCATAGAAACAATATGCTTCAGAACAAGTTCACTCCATTAACATTATCAAATGGAACAACCTTACATCACCTGCGCAACATGCATAAGATCTCGACTACATATCCAAAAGCACCTAACATTACACATCACAATAGTAACTATGACAACAACCACAACTGTTGTTGAAGAGAGAATGAACAACAACTCAACAATAATCCTAAGAACAACTATTCATTCCCCACAAAAGCCAGCTAAAAGAAAAAGAAACCCCTAACCCAAAAACCCTTTACATATTTATACATCGCAACATGGGCTGAGTCCATTACAAAGTGGACACGAATGTCCAACTACCTTCTAACTAACTTCTTCCTTTCCTTCGCTCCTTTGGCTGAGCTGTTGCGCAGTCCTTTTTTGGTGCGCCATTCCCAAGACTGGTCCAAAAACCTGCTCCAACATAGGGTAATTTTTATTGAATTTTTTTATTAAGGGATATTTTCGTTGTCCAATAAAGGTGAAGAAAAATTTATGTAAGGATGGAAAGTCAAGTAGGATAGGATGGCCAAGCAGTCTAGGAAGGCCAAGAGTTTAAAAACTAAAAAGATAGAGTCATGAACTAGAAAGCCAATAGTCATTGGTAAATATTTTAAAAGGAACCATAGTAATCATGCAAAGGGTTCTCTTCTTAGCATTGTAATCTATCTCCATATGTTAATAATAAGAGATGTTGTCAGTTTGTGTTCTTATACTCTTGCAAAGTGTGACTACTTGTAGACTACTCTCACCTTTCATGCTTTTCTTGGGCTTGTAGACATGGATATTGCAATTTCTGGACTATTCTCATGCTTGCAATGTTCATATTTGCATACCATATGCATGGGTAACATCCGAAATGAAGAAATGAGACTCTCAATACTTGTGGACCATTCTTGATTGCTCATAGCCTCTAATTTTGGCATATGCTTTAGGGAGTAGACGATGCTCCCTAATGTTATATCATTGATCATGTTTCACTTCAGCTCATTGGTTATATAACATGGAAGTGCGCCCAATAATTGGATCATCCCTCTTTAGGAGGGATTTTCGAGGATCTAACTTAGGTTCATTTCTAGTGGAAACAATAGACCATCTCCCTTGCTTTTGATTGCACTATTGACTCTTTTTACTCATCTTAGTTAGGTTTAGTTAGTTGATATTATATATACATAATGGTTTCATTTCATAATTCATACCCAGGTTATGATAGTCGGACCATAATCAAAGGGTACATCATTTTTAATGCAGTAAGATTGAATGGGCCCTTTCATCGGGTGAATCCATGAAGTTGATAAAGGTAATTTGTGCATGTAAATAAGGTGCAAAATATGTAAAGTTTATAATTAAAATGTATGATAATATCCTTACCCATTAGAAAGTATTACCAATGTTGAACAATTTGGATATCACTGCACTTTTTGTTGAAGGTCTATGAATAGAATGGAATGGGTTGAATATTTTGTATAAAAATGTTTGGAAATTAACGATGGAATTAGGGTTTGGAGCACAGGAAAAAATTCTAGAAATAAAATAAAAACAAAAGGACAAAATAAACTAAACACCAATATCAATGATTTACAATTGCTCATGCAGTGACCCAAGGAAAATTTTAAGAGTCCATAATTTTCTTAAAATGTAGACCTTGGTGAATCTTATTGATTCTTAACTATCCAACCATAAAATATTTGACGATATTTTTGTAAAAATATTGAAATTTCGAGGAATTTTATAGAGTTTCTGAACAATTTTGGCCATGTTTTGAGTAAAAAACTTTATCTTGTGGAAGTTGGGCAAATCATTTTAGAAAAAGTTGGAAATTGGTGAATCTCTTTTGGGGAAAAAACATAAAAAATTTGCCCATATGCTAAATTTCACCCCTAAAATTTCCCCTACCATACACCATATTGAGAGATGGTGCATGTGTAATGATGGTCAAAATTGAGGCTATCTTTAGATCTTCATTGAGAATTGTTTTACATGAGGAGTATTCATATATTAAAACTCACATTTTTAAATCTTAAAAACACGTTTCTCTTGCTTAAACTCTAAAAGGATAAATTATGGCCTAATCCCCATGACCCTCACCATTATATGTGGCCTCTAGTGTTTTGAAAAAGAACAAGGGAATACCATGAGATAGCAAGTCCCTGCCTATGAGGATGGAATGACAAAAATACAATAGAAACCAGAGCCTAAAGAATGAATAAGAACCAAAAACACTTTATAATAGTTGCTTGAGTCTAAAAAGGTAGAGCCAACAACGAAATTTGGTGCCCAAGGAAACCCAAGTGCATGCTTCCTTTATGGAAGTCAGTGCCTACTACTTGGTTTCTGAAAGGATGTTGTGTTGAGAGGGATTACACCTTCATGGGTAGTTTATAGAAAGGTTGTTAGTAGGTAGGAAATATAACTAATAAAGTTGGTCTCTCTCACACACACATATATCAAAATACTGACCAACCCAATAAGGGAAGATGCATCAGGGGTTCTATGGTATAAACCTGCACACATGGGAATGGATAATTCATTGTAAAAAGAATACGAGAAGTCAAAACATTATTCACGGATTGCAATTTGTCGAGCGTATGGACTCAAGACGATCAGAGAATCCAATGAATTGGGCCTTTGGTCCCATGTGTCATAGCATGCAAATGTGTAATTAAAAAAGTGTATGCGTTCCATCTACAAATAAAAACTATACTATTCCACTCGTTTGAACTATGAAATATTTAATTGTTTAGAGACATAATGTTTATTTCCAGGATCCAAATTTTGTAGCACGCATGAAAGCAACGTGTCATGGTGTTTGGCATGTAAACTTGGCTTTGGTGTCCGTTGTAACTAACACGCAAAGTGCCTCGATGTTCAATTTGAATTCCTCCATCACTCTCTTATCACATTGTGTTTTGCATTTGTGAAAGTTGTTCCGATCGTATTCATTGGATAACAGTAAGGGTTTGGCTCCTTAAAAGTGTTGATATGTTCAACAACACACATAGACATCGAGAGAGATCAACATGCATTTTATGGAAAAAAAACCCTAACAGGTGTTCTTTGTAGGTTATGCATTTGGAATTTGTTCATTATCTGGTAAAGTGTAGGTACTCTCCTCCCTACCTCCTTTCTCAACTGAATTTCTTTCTCTATTATTGTTCCCTTTGTTATCCATCAAACCGCACTATCTATTCCTTCCTATTTGCTCTTGTTTCCCTATGTTGAGCATATCTCTGGTTGGACCAAGCCACTGAAATGGGATGGGCTTATTGATCAAAGAGAAAGTAAGGGTATATTATTGAGTGGCCTTAAATGAATGATAGGATTTAGACATACACACACGCGGGGATATCTCTAATGTTTCATACACATAGTTATGTTGTAGGTAGGAATCATCAAGACCAACAACAACTGAGATAGTCCAAGAATTTATAGTGGTGCTAATCTCATATTCTCTTCATTCATCACAAGTGGGAGGAAGGCCAACAAAGGTGATAAAAGGAAAGGTAGTTTTTCACCCAAATATAGATCTTTAATATTGACCAAAGGGAGGATTATTACGTGGCTCAAATTGAATGATAGGATTTAGACATACACACACGGGGGGATATCTCTAATGTTGCACACATAGAGTTATGTTGTAGGTAGGACTCGACAAGGTCAACAAAAACTCAACTAGTCCAAGAATTTGTAGCAGTGCTAATTTCATATTTTCTTGATTCATCACAAGTAGGAGGAAGGCCAGCAAAGGAAATACAAGAAGAGGTAGTTTGTTACCCAGATATAGATCTATAATATTGAGCAATTGCAAAACCATGGGATTTCTTCTTCCCTATTATGTTATGATTGGGATGAAGGCTATTATTGTAAGCCACTATGGTGGAACTTGTTCACTCACCTACTATAGCAAGGCCCCTCGATTGTTGCCTTCATGCATGTGATAAAGTGAGAGATAATATCACATGTAGTGGTTTCCTATCATTCATTATGCACCCATTCCCCAACCCCATTGAACGATCATGACCATCGTGAAGAAGGTTTTTTATTCAATGAACGAAGATAATAGAGAGATAGTCCGCCAATAGCAACATAGGTGCATGTCATTGAATAGGAGGTACCTTTCCTAATAGGGCCAAATCACATTTGTTCATAGTATCCTTTACATGATGAATCATGCCTACATATCAAGTGCATGAAAAAAATTTGTAGTATTTTGGATGATGCAACATGTCTGGGTAGCTAATATGACAAGATATTTTGGAAGCACCAAAACATCCCAATAATTGGATTGTTCTTATTTATTCCTTTTTACTTATTCAAAATAAGTTAGAGTACTCTATGCTAATTCCATCTCTCCATCATGTTATAATTTGGGGTGGCATGTTCTCTCCTAGTTCACTTGTCAAAATCAAAGCCTAGGCTGGCCCTGTGCACCTTCATTCCTACACCTTGGGGCTAAATATTTCCCCGTTGGCTCACCACTTGTTGAAACCAAGCTCATCACTTGGGGAGGAATCACTTGTCATCCTCACTACAAGTACTCCCTGGATCCTCAAAAATTCCAGTGGCCTCATGAAATATCTATGGATTTGTAGCATTTTCCATGGAGTAGTGGATTAGTAGTAATGGTTCTGTAGTAGAGAGCACATGTGGATCTTTTCCCAATATGGAAAATACAAAATATAATACTCATAAAAATATAATTTTCTCGATATGAGGCCAAATAAGGCCTCCATGGTATTGATTGGCCAAAGTCAATTTTTGCTAAAAAAACTTAGGTTAAAATGTATTGGAAAGAGTGACAAGTAATGAAATTTCGGCACAATGATTTATATAGTCCTTGTTTCTCTTGGTAGGGACTAATAAAATTGAATCATAGGTGATTAAAAAACAAAAGTTTCTTTAGGTAGGGTCTTAATATATGAAGTATCTCTTTGTAAAAAAAAAATTGAATTCCTTGGCCACGAGCTCCCTTCCCATCCATGATGGATGGGTAGGAACATTATAAGTAATGGGTATGTATGGTCATGGTTGGTTGTTCATTGATGTTGTTTATGCATATACCTTTATCAATGAATATAATCAAGAGACTAGGAAACTATCAAGGGTTGACTAATGTTTGTCATAATCTTAAACATAGGTAGGATGAATGAACATATATATTTCTTTTTGCTATGCATACATCCTTTGAGTTAAACTATCATGATCCTTTAACCCTTGATCCTAAATACATGAACATTCTTTTGAATCCTCAACACTCAACCATGAATCTTATTCTTTAAAGATAAATGTTTAATCCGCAATCCTTGGTATTTAAAGGCAAAATTTTAACCCATCCTAAACGGGTGATACATAACCCTTACTCCATAACCCACAACTCTAAAACCTGAAATTGCATTCCTTAACTTGTAACTTTAAACTTTTGCAACCTAATCATTAGAGCCTTAATCTTAACCCTTAAATTTGAACATTGAATCTTTAATGAGTTACCTTGGAAGGAAAACATGAATTTCTTTCTCTCCCCTGAACTCTCTAAGAAACATGTTAGAATTTGCTAAGGACCCAATGGAGAAAAAAATTCACAAAGGAGTGAATGCGATTCCATGTTCTTGTGGAAATGTGTACATTGGTGAAACATGTTGCTCAATCAAAACAAGGTTGAAGGAACATAGTGCAAATATACACCATGAGAGGATAAAAAAATATATCGTTGTCGATCATTCACACACCTCTAGTCACCACATATCCTTGGAGGATTCAAGAGTGTTAGCTCAAATCCCACACTATTACAAAAGAAAAATAAGAGAATGCATAGAAATTGAAAAATATGATAATAACCAAGACAATGGTATGAAGTTAAAAGAATCTTGGAAGTCAATCATACAACATTTTAAAAATGTAGCTTCTCTTAATGAATTTTAAATGTTGGATGCAATTCGACCTTATCCATTGATTAATCATTATTTGATTGTATTTTAAAGTATTGATATCTTACAAAAACAAATTTAAGGGAATTGTTAGTTGTTCCAGTTCTCTTCAAAATGGACCTGTGTTAGAGTTCAGGACATCAAGAAAATTTTCTCACCTTTATCACAGATTTTCCATTATTTTTTTGCAATATGTTAGCATCATATACAATTTTGGAATGAAAGAAGTTGAATAAGGACATTCATTTTATAATTTTGCAAATTTTAACATACAAAGATTACATATGTCCAGACACAAAAAATATCACATAAAACATTAATCCGAGAAAATTTAAAAGCTTCCTCTTTAAATATAGAAAGGCAACCTAAGCAAAGCTTCTATCACATGTATAATTTAAATTTAAATCTTAACAAAATATTGATCAATATACTTGTAGATCCTAACTTCATGCTATTAGAAAATTATTTTCTTTTTTAAAATCAAAGTTACAAATTTTTTCTAAGCATATGACCGTTAATAGATCATATCATCTTGCAATAACTACATATACCAGCCATTACAGTATTTCATATAATCAGTCTAGACATAAAAACCAAAGAAATACTCCAAATAGAACCTCAAACAAAAGACATATCAGTCAAACAGGACCAAAACTAGGAGGCATAAATGCCAAAACCAAATGACATATGCACTACCATTATCCACAATGGTATCTCTAACCCATTCTTCGAAATAAATGTAACCGTCCAATGGTCCAATTGCCTCCTTTGATAGACTGTATGGTTCCCTGTTAATTTCCTTGTAAATGTGAAGGAAGGAGATCTCTTCAAAAGATTTAATAAGTTGTTCTGTTTTTCGTAGCCAAGGAAGCAAATGTAGAGCATGTATTTCAAACTTTCCAATAGCCCAGTCAATAATTACTTGAGAATCTTCTAAAATTTTGATACAGGTAATCCCCCTTTTTAAAGCAAACCATAGTAATCCCCAGAGAAAAAATAGTTCAACGTTTATATTGCTACCATTCCCCACACCCATATTAATAAGAATTATGTGATCTATTTCAATGCATAAGACCATACCCACGCCACAAATTTCATTCTTAGTCGCACCGTCGAAGAAGCTAAAAGAGACATTGTTTCTCACTTCAAAATATATAATGTTTCAATTTAGCTGTTTCTTTTTAGAGATTGGAAATTCATTCAAATAAATTAGAACTCTTCTGCATATGTAAAATATAGAGGGTTCAACAGACTCAAATATCAATCTATTTCTGCACTTCCATGTCTCCCAGATAGCAAATAAAGGAAACATTTTATACTTCACTTTCTTTTGGAACCATCTAAGTAGGCAATCATTAAATGTGAAACCAAACTAGTCATCTGAAATCCGCAACATTCTTTGAAGTTCACACCATATATTTCCAAAGAACAGACAATGAATAAATAGATGTGAAATGTCATCCTCACCAAATTTGCACAATATACAAATGTTAGGGCCATTAAAGCCCCTCTTCAACAGGTTAGGCCAAGTAAGGATTTTATTTTCAAAACATAACCATAAGAAACATTTCATCCTCATTGGGATTTTCCATATCCAAATCTTTTTGTGCCACCATTTGGCTTCTAGCATTTTATGATTTTTAATAATAGTATCATAACCCTTTTTTACAGAAAGGAAACCATTAGCATCATGACAATCCCACACAAGTTTTCCATTTTCATTGGTGAGAGAAATACCTGAGAGTGTAAGATTCCTGATGTATCAATCCCATTCTGAAACAGAGTCTTCAGAAAGACCCAATTCTTCAATAGATAGCCAATGTGGATTACTATAATTATCTCCTTTATGAAAGAATTGAGATAGCATGAGGATGTTATTTGTGTGAAGTTGTGCCAAAACCTCCACTGAAAGCCTGTAGTTATCCCCCACTCACACATAGGGATCAATAACCACATGAACCCTAGTACCCATGCCAATATACCAACTCAAATGCTCGATAATGTTAGGATATGTTGATAAGATACTTCTCCAAATCAGAGAAGCATTCTTGAAGTGAGTGAACGGATTTATAATCCAAAGAAGAGCTGTGAAAGTTTTTAGATATTTGGTCTTGATAACCGAACTCCACAACCCATCATCATTCAGTGCTCACCACAAACATTTAGTTCTAAGGGCTTGGCTGAACCATTTGAATAAACCCCAACCACCAAGCCTCTTTGGCCAAGGCATACCTTCCCAGATGGATGTTGATGTATATGTAATTTCGGAATGTATTTCATATATGTATATTGTATCCCTACAGAGAGGTTATTATTCCTCTGTACGGAAGTGTCGTAACTTATACTTGATGGGTTATTAGACCACCTTGATGGGGTCGGCCCTGTATGAGTCTTGTGGGTTAAAGGGTTATTAGACCACCCTAGTGGGGTCGGCCCAGTTAGTATTATGTTAAGTGGTTAAGTTGGGGCCGACCTAGTTAGAGTTAAAAGGCAAGTCAAGTTGTGTATAAATAGAGTGCGGGAGGCACTATATTTAATCATTCACTTATTCATCTATCTCTCTCATTGAGTGATGCGCACTAGTGGAGGAGGAGAAGTTGCTAGGAGTCTATCTCTTATGCTTGTGTTATTGTATCATTGCTCTATCTATCTTTGAGAAGTTATTGGGGTTTTTCACCTTCTTGGTTTTCCCCAAGGAAACTTTGTGTCTATTGTCTCTTGTGATTGCTTCTTGTAACTGGTATGTTGTACATGTTATTCTCTTAGATAAGATCCTAGATCATATTGAATTGATGCTTAAAATCTAACATGGAATCAGAGCTAACCTGAGAAGAAGACACTGTGCAGTTGCGGAAGCTAAGGCTTCTTGTTTTTTGGGTTTCTCTCCACAGATCTTGAAAGTCAGAAGGCTAGATTGACTCTTCTTAGCAATGCGCATCTTTCTGTCGAAACATAATTCAATTCTGAGCATTTTCTGATTTTGACCTAAAAACTAGGGTTTCCACAAAAAGTGTAATTTCTGAAATCCGAGACCACGACTGGAAGCTCCTTGGAAACACTGAAGTTTAGAGCTTTGGATAGAACTTTTTGGTTGGGTAAAACTTTGGGAAACTCAAACCCTATTTTAGGGTCCTCCCTAGTGGATCCAGAAATCTAAAAGGCAATTTTGAGGGGTGAAACTTTGCAGTTTTCAAATTATGAGTATACCGGCTTGATCATATCATCAAGGTGCATCTTTCTATCTTTTCAGAAGTTTGAAATTCAAAGTTTGAATTTTTAGGGTTTTTCTTAGAAACCCTAATCCGGCACCAAATCCAGTTTTCAGCAAATCAAGTGGTAAGACCTAAATCTTTTCTATTTCCAGTTGAAGTACACTTTAAGATGTCTCACCACACCAAACTTGAGGATAATCTTGAAGGAGCTGATAACTTCCGAGCATGGAAGTATAGGATTGGGTTAATCCTGGAAGAAAATGAGTTGGACACTTACATAAGTGAAGAGGTCCCTGTCCCATAGGGAGAAGAGGCTAAGGCCTTACACAAAAGGATCATTGTTGATTCTATCAAAGACCATCTCATACCACATGTGTCATTTATCAAGACACCCAAGGAGATGTTCGATTCCTTGACCAAGCTATTTGAAGGGAAGAACATAAATCGGAAGATGACCTTGAGGAATCAATTGAAGAATATCAAGATCCAGAATACGGAAACCATGTAGTCTTATTTATCAAGGGTCTCCCAGATAAAAGAACAGCTTGAAGCTGTGGGAGAAGATATAGAGAATGGAGAAGTGGTAATGACCACTCTTAATGGCCTTCCTAGGTCATGGGATTCCTTCATCCAAGGAATTTGTGCCAGGAAGAAACTTCTCTCTTTCAGTAGACTGTGGGAAGAATGCTCACAGGAAGAAGCTCAGATTGTAGCTCGAGAAGAGAAGATGGGGAATGAAGACCAAGCTCTCATAGCACACTCCAAGAAGTATGATAATAAGAAGGAACATCACCATAGTAAGAAAGAAAAGCACCACCATCAGAACTAGAGGGGTAGCTTCAGATCTCGAAGAAACACATCACATGACCGATGCTTCACATGTGATGGAAAAGGGCACTATGCTAGGGATTGTCCCAGAAACAATAAAGATGGCTCCCACAAGAAAAAGAAGAACATCAAAATAAAACATCATGCTCACACTGCAAAGGATGATGAACCTCCCAGGAAGAGGGCTAGAGAAGAAAGTGAATATTCTTCAAGTGATGAAGAGTATGTTTTGATTTCTGCCCTCACTGGAACCATTACTCATGGAATTAATGATTGGATTATAGATAGTGGGGCTTCCAAACATATGAAAAGATTCAAGAGATCCTTTGTGAACCTATCTGAACATGAATCACCCCACAAGGTGAAACTTGGGGATGACTACCAATATCCAATAAAAGGAAGTAGTGAAGCCTCCTATAAGCTAGACTTTGGAAAGTCTATGAAGATGAAAGATGTACTATATGTTCCGGGTCTCAAGAAGAACCTTCTCTCCATATCTACATTGGATGCAAAAGGCATGAGGGTTGCATTTATAGATGGCCAAGTTCTTATGTGGCCAAAGGGTAAAGCTATAGATGATGCAGTGGTGATTGGAGAGCAAGAGGGAGGATTATACAAGTTGAAGGGCCAACCAGAACAAGCTTTGGTCCATGACTCAGTAGAGGCAAGTGAAATTTGGCATAAAAGGCTTGCACATATACACTACCAGTTGCAAGCAAAGCAGTAGAAGGTCTTCCTGAAATCCAATCAAAGATGAAGTGTTTTTTGATAAGTTCAAGGAATTCAAAGCCTTGATAGAAAATCAAACTAATAAGAATATCAAGATCTTTAGATCCGACAATGACGGAGAAGTCACTTCAAGGGACTTCAAGAAGCTATGGAGTAATTCATGGATTAAGAGGGAGTTGACCACTCCTTACAATCCACAACAAAAAGGAGTAGAAGAAGCTACTTCAAAGTCAGACTCCAGCAGCTCCTGCAAGGAAGCAAAGATTCAGAGGGAGTCCACCCAACAAACAAACAAAGATAAGTATTTGAATTGCCATTTCTTGTATATTCTGTTTGTTTAAATAATGTTATTCAATGATGTATATGCTTATGTTTCTAGACTTAGGTTGTGTATTATGCATATTAGAATAATTGCATTAATGAACAAGATACTACTAATATGCAAGTAATGGGTAAGTGGCCTATGGTATTGTACAACATTCCATTGCTACTTATCTAGAATGAAACCTCTTTGCTGACATGTTGGGAGTAGTGCAAACTCTTAACAATGTTCTGGTAAAGATGGAAGGCATCTAGAAAGTTACGGGATATGGATGAATGTTGTATTGAAGCATTGGCTAAGATAATTGCATGATTGTATGACATATCTCTTTATGAGTAAGATTTTGTTCTGAAAAACTATGAGAAGTAGTTTCTAATTAGGCAATTGAATTTGACTTGAAGGAAAGATCATCACCTACAAAAGAAGGACTACAACATTTGTTTCAGCAATGAAGCTATCTATTGAAGATATTGAAGTTCCCAGGATCCGGGATGAAGTAATGGAAGAATGTCATGATCGAGGAATACCAGTTGATCATGAAGAATAATGTTTGGGATGTGGTCCCAAGACCAGAAGGGAAGTCTGTGGTGACTTCCAAGTGGATCTATAAGATCAATCATGCTGCAGATGGTAGCATAGAGAAATACAAAGCAAGGTTTGTAGCTCGTGGCTTCTCCCAGAAAGAAGGGATTGATTATGAAGAGACTTTTTCTCCTGTAGCTAGATACACTTCCATTAGATCAGTACTTGCTCTAGATGCAGTGATGAAATGGAAGGTACACCAGATGGATGTCAAGACAACTTTCTTGAATGGTGTAGTTGAAGAGGAAGTGTATGTGGAGCAGCCACTCGGGTTTGAGACACATGACAAAGGGAATCATGTGTGCAAACTGAAGAAAGCCCTGTATGGTTTGAAACAGGCACCTAGGACCTAGTATGGCAGGATAGATGGCTTCCTATCCAGTTTGGGCTTTACTAAGAGTAAAGCGGATTCCAACCTTTACTACAAGGTTGAGGAAGGCAATCCAGTGCTACTGCTATTGTATGTGGATGAATTGTTTATGACAGGTGAGGATGGATTGATTTCCGACACAAAGAGGAAGCTTGCTGCCGAGTTCGAGATGAAGGACTTGGGTATGATGCACTACTTTCTAAGCATGGAGGTGTGGCAGAGTGCAGATGGAATCTTCCTTGGACAAGGGAAGTATGCAATAGAGATCTTGAAGAGGTTCTGGATGATGGATTGCAAGGCCATGGCCACACCTATGGAATCGAACCTGAAGCTTCTGTGTGATGCTTCATCTGAGCCGGTTGATGCCACGATGTATCGTCAGATGATTGGGTCCTTGATGTACCTGACCAATACGAGACCAGATATCTACTTTGCGATGAACACCTTGAGCTAGTACTTGACAGATCCGAGACATGTTCACCTGATAGCTGCAAAGCATATTTTGAGGTACCTAAAGGGTACAGTTGACTATGGGCTCAAGTATGATGCGAATCAGAAGTTTAACCTGGAGGGTTATGTTGATTCGGATTGGGAAGGCAGTGCCATTGATCGGAAGAGCACTTCGGGGTGCTGCTTCAGTATGGGATCTGGTATGATCTCTTGGTTTAGCAGGAAGCAGTCCTGTGTGGCACTGAGTACAGCCGAAGCATAGTATGTTGCAGCTTGTTCGGCTAGTTGTGAGGAAGTATGGCTTAGGAAGCTATTGTCTGATTTGTTTGATCTCCAGTTGATTGCTACTTGTATATATTGCGATAACCAGAGTTGTGTGAAGTTGTCGGAGAACCTAGTGTTCCATGACAAGTCAAAGCACATTGAGATCAAGTTCCACTATATCAGGGATATGGTGCAGAGAGGAGCAATGAAGCTCTTGTATGTTGCGACGGACGAGCAAATAGACGATGTGTTGAGAAATCCGTTGGCCAGAGTGAAGTTTGAATACTTCAGAGAGAGACTTGGTGTACTTCAGATCGAGATTCCCTCCAAAGGGAAGTGATGAGTCCGGAGACACAAATGCACACGAGCCATTCTGACATGGTTGAAGTTTGTCTTGCCATGGTCGTTGATGTAAGTGCTGTGGCCCTTCGAGCATGGTTTAAGTTTGTCTTGCCATGGCTGTGATATAAGTGCTGGGGCCATTCTCACATAGTGGTAGATAGGTCCTCCTATGGTGCAGATGTAAGGGCTGGGGCCATTCTGACATGGTGGTAGGTAGGTCCTCCCATGGTGAGATGTAAGGGTTGGGCGGGCTTTTCCGACATGATAGTAGGTAGGTCCTCCCATGGCAACATGGTGGTAGGTAAGTCCTCTCATGGTCGTTGATGTAATTTCCAGGATGTTCCGACATGATGGTAGGTAGTTCCTCCCATGGTGACATGGTGGTAGGAGAGTCCTCTCATGGTCGCTGATGTAATTGCCATGCCTTTCCGACATGGTGGCAGGCAATTCCTCCCATGGCGAAATGGTGGTAGGAGAGTCCTCCCATGGCCGTGATGCAAGTGTTGTAACTTTCCGACATCATGGCAGGTAGTTCCTCCCATGGTGACATGGTGGTAGGAGAGTACTCCCATGGTCGTGATGTAAGTGCTGAGCCATTCCTGGATGGTGGTAGGTAGGTCCTCCCATGCTGATGTATATAAGTGTTGTGTGTGTGCATCTGGGTTGTGCTCCGTGGATGTGGATGATGATGATGATCTGAAGATGATGATGTGACAGTATGGTACATAGGTTTTGCAGAGGCATATAATTGGTCCTGAGATGCTCTTGCAGGTTTTGCAGAGGCAGTGTAATCAGTCCTGCGAGATCTTGTAGGTTTTGTAGAGGCAGTGTAATCAGTCCTGAGGTGTACCTACTTGATGGCTTGCTCGCAGAGATGATGAAGACCTACATGGAGGCTAGGCCTAAAACCATCATGAAAAAGGGATGGCTCTATAGAACTTCCTATGAAAATTAGATTGGCGATTGATTGAAATAGCAGCAGTGACGATGACGATGATATGATGATGATGATCCAATGACGATGATCTGATGATCCAGAGAAGAAGACTTGTGCTAGAATACCTGTGTCGAGAAATACCTTCCTAGTTAAGAGGGAGTGTTGATGTATATGTAATTTCAGAATGTATTTCATATATGTATATTGTATCCCTACAGAGAGGTTATTATTCCTATGTATGGAAGTGTCGTAACTTATACTTGATGGGTTATTAGACCACCTTGATGGGGTTAACCCTGTATGAGTCTTGTGGGTTAAAGGGTTATTAGACCACCCTAGTGGGGTCGGCCCAGTTGGTATTATGTTAAGTGGTTAAGTTGGGGCCGACCTAGTTAGAGTTAAAAGGCAAGTCAAGTTGTGTATAAATAGAGTGCGGGAGGCACTCTATTTTATCATTCACTTATTCATCTATCTCTCTCATTGAGTGATGCACACCAGTGGAGGAGGAGAAGCTGCTAGGAGTCTATCTCTTATACTTGGGTTATTGTATCATTTTTCTATCTATCTTTGAGGAAGTTATTGGGGTTTTTCACCTTCTTGGTTTTCCCCAAGGAAACTTTGTGTCTGTTGTCTCTTGTGATTGATATGCTATACATGTTACTCTCTCAGATAAGATCCTAGATCATATTGAATTGATGCTTAAAATCTAACACTGGAGAGGTGGAATTTGGCTTCATGTGGCTTGCCTGCGCATATAAAATGAAAAATCTTTTTGCGGATAGAATTTAGAATTTCCACGGGAACTTTCATTAGACCAAGCCAATATGTCGGAATACTCATTAAGGAAGATTGTGCCAGCACAATTCTGCCACCAATCGAGAGCCAATAAAAAACCTAGTTTTTAATATTTCGATCATTTTTCTACAGAATCCATCCCCAGTCTTCAGTCTTATAATTGTTTGGTTTAAGATAGTACCCAAGGTACTTGAAGCCCTGATCCAAACTTTCCATTTTGTAGGGAAGTAAAGTCTTAATATGTGCTAAACATTCAGTGTCATAACAATTGTATAAAAAACTATACTTTAGTATGTTGATATCCATCCTCGATGCTTTACAAAAGACATCAAAAATATCACTAAGCTTTCCATTCAATAACAGAATCCTCTCCAAAGATCGAAACATTGTCAACAAAGAGTAAGTGAGTTATGGAAAAGGATCTGGAGATTTTAATATACATTTAATTATATTAGATTTCTTTGCTTTTTCGATAAGCCTGCTTAATCCTTCTATGGCAAGGATGAACAACAAAGGCGATAATGGGAATCCTTGTCGAATACCACGGATACTGGAAAAGAAATTCATGGGAGAGCCATTAATAAAAATAGCAAAGGAAGCAATGGGAATGTTGGCCATTATCCAGTTTGACACCTCAACTAGAATACCAATCTGTATTAATATCAACCTTAGAAAGGTCCAATCGAGGCAGTCATATGCCTAAATGAGGTCCATCTTCAAAATTAATGCTTGTAAATTTCTGGATTTAATAGAATGCAATCCCTCCTGAGCCACACCTACAACATCAAGAATTTGCATGTTGAACAGAAAGCCGAATTGCTCCATAGAAATATGCTTAGCCGATACCGGTTTGATTCTATTGTATATTATTTTGGTAATGACTTTATACAACAGATTGCACAAGGAGATAGGACAAAAGTAATTAAAATCCACCAGTTTATCCTTCTTTGGAATAACAGTAATGTAGGTAGTATTGAGCTTCTCGGGAATATAAGCCTTATGCACCAACTCCAAGTCCAATGTACCATATGACCACGATAGAGGTGATTCGCAAGATCGATAAGGTTGCCTCTTTCATAAACATGGAGAACCATGCATATAATTGAAATACAAAATATGTGCAAATTGAATATAGAATTGCATGACTAAAGACTCAACATTTATCATGATATATTCAAAGAACAAATGTCTATACAAGTGTGGAACAATGCATCTATATGTTGATTGTACATATATATTATTTATGATTTAGTGTTGGGAAATGTAAAGCTTAATACACAATTCAATATGTTATAATCCTTAGATATTTTTTTAATCTTGAGCAATAGTTGGACGCATGTAGAAGACAAACCTTAATTCCTATGTGCCACCAAATATTCTATTACCTTCTATGCAATCATTCAATGTGTCATGCTTTCAATCTTTTGCAGACACCAATACCAACTTATATGATTCTTTGTTTGATTTGAATCTTGTTTTTGTAGACTCAAGTGATTGAGTGCATTTTTTATGCCATGGGTCATTAGCCTCATTCCATTGACATGACAATGAACTGAGCATAATAGGGGAACCAAATATAGTCAAATATAGTCCTCTAAGTGTGTTAGTCTTGGGTGAAAACACAAATTTGGGTAACACTTTTTGGCTTGTTTTTGACAAACAAAACTGCTAAATTTTATGCTTTTCAACTTTAACCTCTTCAAACCCACATCTCTCTTACGAATTTCAACTTGGTAAACACAAATGTTTTAGAGAATTGAATTAGATTTCTACTCGTATTTTTTTAAATTTTTTTATGGACATATCGTGGGACAAATTTGGTGGCCACCAATGACATATACTTGAAAATGTTAGGTATGGATAATGAGTGACCTGTGTGGCCGTCGGTTTTTTGATAGATAGTTATTCATTTTAGGTAAAACAATTGTATGCTCATAATCTACACACACTACACTTGTGCATGGACTATATTTTGAGATTTTTAATACTTGGGAACTATTTTTTATTATTTATTGAAACAACATATGTTCATAAAATGGTGCATTATCGACACACGTTGGTGAGCTTCAATTTTATTTTTATTGTGACTCTTACTGTAAAAACTAAAAGTACCCTTTTGAAGAGGACAAGCCAATTATGATCTCTGTGAAGATTTCAAATTTTTTGGTGTTGTCTTTGTTATGATATTGAATTTTCATTTCAGGTGATTTTCAGAGTAATATAATTCTTAAGGGATAAGGTTTAGAAAAAAAATATTAATAAATAGAAATTCAAATCGAAATGAAACAATTATTATATCATTGGAAACTAGATTTAGAGATGAATCCATTGCTACCAAGTTCGACAAATAATATTTAAAATTTGCAGGGGTTTGGGCTTGCTGAAGTTGCAGGTTCCAGAAAGATGCCTGATATTTTCACAGGTTTTGTTGACCATGAACTATCGGCCGAGAGTTTAGTTCAAACTCTCATCCAAGATTTTTTTTAAAATACAACGCATTGATTGGTTCAAACTCTCGGCCTAGAGTTTTATTAAACTCTCGACCGAGATTTTGAACTCTCACAAACTCTCGGCCTAGAGTTTGAGGTTGAATTTGTTTCGCGTGTTCATCCACGTGGAATAGCTTTTTTTCACTCCGTTGTCATAAAATTGTTTTAACAAGATTGTTAAAACACTAGGCCTATAGATGGCCTTGTGGATAACAAATGTTTTGAGCTCATTGTGTTGGAGTCGATGGGTGTGATGCCTTCCATTTGGAATGGCATGATATTGCATGTGAATGCATGGAACCTCATTTTTTTAATAAATGCCACGAACATTGAGCAACATCTTGTAAATTTATGATCTGTTGATCACTTTTTTCCATATCAAGCCAACGAATGAGCACTTATCAAAGTTGACTATGTCAACAAACAATGCTATAAAAGATATCAACTAAGTTAGAAGAAGGGTTATATTCTCGATTATTTTATGATGTTATATTCGTGTTGTTTCCCATGTAAATATTTGTGTGTTTGATAGATGTTCACTAATGTGTTAGTTTGTTTTTTTTTAACAGAAAAAATCATATTTATAAAAAATCATATTTATAGTTTCCAATATAGAAACATAATACATTCTTCAAAAGATCATCAACTGAGGTCCTCTTGATAATCTAGATCATCATAACTTTCGATCATTCACAACTTGTTGAGTATATATATTACATCTTTATGGGAACCATGTTCCAATTCATTTCCAAAAAGAACAGTAAACAAAAATGCTTATAGTATCATCACATATATCTAACAAGAGCCTGACTCAAGACAATGATAAAGTTCATTATATCATCATGATCGAGGATGTGATCATTCCCCAATCCATGTATTCTTCTTGATGAACTTGGTTTTGTTCTTCATACAGGATTATCTTTGATAAAGCATCTGCACTTGCATTGAATTGTCGATAAACATGCTCGAAACAAAGTTTATCAAAGGACGATGTAATGGTTTTGATATGTAAAGTTAAGTGGAAAATACCTAATTGTTGGATTTATTGATGACCCTTCATCCATTGTATGACAAAGTTAGAGTCCCCATAAACATTTAGTGATTTGATTTCTTTGTTCTAGGTCGTTCTTAGAATTAGGTAGAGCGTTTCAAATCCCCATATTTGTTTGTACCAGCACCCATAAAGGTTTTACCACAAAAATAATGGGTCTCTAAAATATATAAAACATATCCAGCACCACATCTCAATCATTGATTTTGATTAGAGCCATAAAAAAACCAAGGCATGTGTTTATCAATCAGAGGGGGTTGGAACAATTTGTCTCTGAGCACCTTGGGAGAAGACTGTGAACAAGATCACATTGTCGTTACTTGGTTAGCCACCTGAAAGGACGAGATCATTTTGTCCTCGAAGGTAGCTTTGCTCCTTGTGATCTAGATGCACCATGCAACCAAATAGAGGACCACTAGATGATCCTTAAAATCCGGATGCACCATCCATTCTATAAAATTTGACAACAATTCATACTGTGTCTACAAATTTCCAATTTTAAGGGTGGATGCTATCTCCTTCTAGACTTGCATTGTGAAATCACAAGAGATAAGAAGGTGAGAATTAGTTTTGATGCTATTTTGATATAACACACACCAACTAGGTCCTTCAACATTTTTCTTCTGCATCCTATCACATGCAGGGAGAGGACTAAAAATCCCCAACCAAACAATTTGAATACTCTTTGCAGGTGCATGTACTTTCCACAAACAATGCCACCACCATCCCGTTGATAACCTAGTAGGATCTTGCATGGAGTCATAACCAAGTGCTACAGAGTATGTGTTGATGTTTCTCTAGGTTGCAGCATAGGGCATACATTATGTAGACATTCTCCCCCATGGTCATGTGATTTGGCTAGTGGAGAATGGCCCTAATGTAGCCTTCATTAATCATGTGATTTGGATAAGAGTGAATAAGGCTCAAGGTGCTTAGCCTTGATTATTCATGTGATTTGGCTGAGTGAATAAGGCTAGAGGTCACATTGCATGCTCTGTGAGGGATTGCTCTATGATAGAGTGATTTATTCCATATTAGAGTGAGTTGAATTTTTTATTTGATAGGGTATTTCATCCCCTTGTGGAATATACAAGTCTAATCTAATGTTGAAATTGACATAGGCTCTAAGAAGTGTCTGGGACTTCTTAATGTTGGTCAAATCAACATTAGATATATATCGGTGAATAGACATGCATGTGAGGATATGATCATCAACAAAGACAAGTTTTCTATGATGAATAAATAACCAAGAAGACAAGTCAACCATTGAAGAAGTCCCAGATAGAATTGAAGAAGTCCCAAGAAATATTGAGGAAGAAGAAAGGAGAAGTCAACCTTGAAGATAAAAAGAAAAGTGAAAAACAAAAGTACAAGTCATCCCCATAATAAAAATCACGGTGAATTGAAGTGTATAAATAAGCAACTAACATTTCATTTTCACAATCTAGCCAACACATCATAGAAACTCTTCCAACTAATGTGCACTTGTCAAGAAGGCCTAGCAAAGGCACAAGGACCTAATTTTTTGGGATACTTCTCTAGAGATAGTGATGTGTAGAGTTCTATCATATGTCTAGGTTCTTTCATTTTCATTACTAATGTGTTAGTTATGTTTATGACATAAGCTTTTGATTCATTCCATGGTTGAACATATTAGATATGTTTATGATATAAGTTTTTGTTTCAGTCCATGATTGAATATATATTTACTATTTTATTTTTTTGCTCATTAAATTAAGATATAACTTAAATAATTAAAAGTTGTTTTATATGGCATGGGATAACTGGCACTCAAATCGCCCCGCTTTTCCGGTGATTTGTTCTCTAGATCCGGTTATAAAAATCGGCGGAATCGTAGTTCCACCCCATTTACTGCGGAACTATGACATGGAATTGTGCCTCTAGGGGTTTTGGCCCATTTTAAGATGACCCAGATCGTCGAGATTCCCAAAAAATAACAAGAAGAGATGGAATTGTACCTTGCCGAAAAATTTTCCATCGACAGGGGGCGATTTGAGTGCCAGTTATCACACTCCGTTTTATATTTCAATGTGTTTAAATATTCAGTCAACTATACCCGACGTGAATCGAACATGAAAACATTTTATTAATAGTATTGATGGCGTGTTGATCAGGGAAACATAATTTTGGAAGAAATTTATTTGAACCCGCCGTGAATCGAACACGCAACCTTCTATTTCCAATTTGAATACACATTTTATTACTAGTATTGATGGCGTGGCGAGCAGTGATGGAATTTGATGGGAAAAATAGCCGTCATGGAGCATTTTGTTTTTGTAAATAAAGCATTCTATATATTACTTGCTCAGAAATATTACATAGCTAAACATCATTGTCAGAGGATTTCCCGACCAACATAGGTCAAACAGGAAACCATAAACCATCCATAGGAAACCAGAAACAATCCATATGTAGCAGAGTAGACCCATAACATTCCCGACTTTGTATGCCAAACAGGAAAATGACATAAAAACAAAACATGACTGACTGTCCAAACTTTTAATGCAGACCCATAACTCCGAAGTGACATAACTGTCTAAAATTGCAGCAGTGACCATACATCCAAGATAGACAATGGTAAGGATTATAACAAAAACCAAAACAGAGCACCTTAGTCAATGGTAACAGTTTGCGAGAATCGACCAACAGATTTTGGGGTAGGAATTTTCGCAGTCGCCAGATGCTGGAGTGTATCCACGTCCCCTGCAAACCCAGGCCGAGACGCAGCACCGCCATGACTGCATCCACTCCCATCACCATCACGCACACCTTGAATGACGAAAGTGATACCCAGTTTCGTAGCAATGGTATCCACTTTGGAGTGCATCACCCTACTGTCCAAATTGTGCGACATCCACGATCTAACAGGTTCCTCATCACCCAAACGTTTGTTGGCCGCGTCCATCAAAACATTGGCCAACAAATTCTTTGTAACCCAGTGGGTCATGAGAGTGTGCTCATAAAGAGAGGCTCGACCTGCCATGGTGCTTGGGTCTACCACCCAGTCCTTCAAATCCTGGATAAATTCTCCCACAGATAGGGCCTGGACGTTCTCCCATAGCCCCTTCTCATTTCCTTCAATTTCTTCACAAATGGGAGGAGGGATTCGATGACGGAAAAATTTAGCCGCTTCCCTCAGACGAGACCTAGAAGAAGCACGGGTTACCCAACCGGATTTGGCTCCGCCATAGTTGGACGATTCACCACCCGATTGAGAGGGAAGCCTATGTTTCGGTGCCATAAGGATACAGAGTAATGTTCAAAAGGCCTTTCCCAGAAAAACCACCCTTCTGGATCCTCAAAAGTTCCCAACTCACAATTTATGCAAAGACTGGCCCGACAACTAAGGAAACAGATAAAATTGGTATCAGGTAAAACGACCATATTTGAAGCCAAATAGCTTGTCATGAAATTAACTGCATGATGATGAGAATCCGTCGTCGAGTACAGGGCCTCCATCACCACAATAACTACCCCGATCATGGAACTGAAAGAAGGACAGAGGAGGAATGAATGGAGGATGCTCTAGGTCTTTTCACAGCATATATCATGCTTGAGAGTGTACCACGTGTTACCTCTCATTACTGCAATCATAAAAGCAAGTGTCATTCCAAACGGTGAAGAGCCATGACATGGGGCTCCCTCCGATCGTCAACCTCATCCACGTTAGCAATGCTCAAGCGTGATGTATCTGAAGCTGACAGGTGATTGAACTTCGCTAGATCCTCCTGTGCCAGGTGGCTACACGTTTTCATCCACTCGTCGTGAGAGTTCTTGATTTGAGCACAAACCTTGAGTGGGGTCCCATCCTCGATTCCGTGGTTTTCCATATGGTCTGCCACTTTGTTGGCGTCCTGCCTGATGTGGCCAAAGGAAACAACCGGGTGGTTGAGCATGAGTTCACGTAGGCAATCCAATCGTGCAAGAAGTCGCCAACTAGATGAAAATTTTTCCGAAGATTGCCCAAAGGACATTTTCCTCGCCATGTGGATGATAACCAACGAGTCACCTTCAAGAACTACCGAGAACCAAGCTTCTGTGATTTCCAATCGTAGCCCCTGGATTAGACCCTCCAATTCCGCTGAGTTGTTGGAATCGTAGCCGATAGCACCAAAAAAGACCTTCACTATGGATCCCGACCAGTCCCTACAGACACCTCCAAACCTAGCTGACCTTGGATTACCCTGCGATGCACCATCAAAGTTAAATTTGTAACCCTGAGCCGGTGGGGGGAACCATTGGGATGGTATTTTAGGTCTGCAGATCAAGACCTTCTTGCACAACCCTTCCATATCAGAGCGGTGAATACCCCATCCCTCAGCAATACGGAGATCCCTAAGGGTCAACTCTTTATCTTTATCAGACCATTGCTGACAACGAATGGTCTCCGTCATATTTTTAACCAATTTCATGCAAACCACTTCCTTCGGGTTGGAATGTTCTCTAAAAATGCGTTCATTCATTTCTTTCCATAAGGACCATATCACCATTCCTGGAAAAAGTTGCCATAGCAGCCCAATGATAGGATTAGAGAAAGTTGTAGGGTCCCATGTATTCAAAGTTTGATCCGGATGGCCTCTTACTCGGTGACACCTCCTGAAAATAGCAGCACCCCTGTCCCAAATCGAGGATGCAAACGAACAAGAATCCAACAAGTGATCACTGGTTTCCTCTGCACTGTAGCATAGAGAGCATCGGGAAGGACCATAAATCCCTCGTTTCCTCAGGTTTTCGCAAGTTAGAATCCTTTTCCAGACTACTAACTAGCAAAAAACCACGATTTTCGGCCATTTATTCATACCCCATACCTTTCCCCATATTTTCCTTGCCTCTTCTTCTTCCTGAATGCGAATATCATAAGCCTCCTTGATACGAAAGGTGACTTCCTGAGAAAAACCCTAGCGAAGCCTGTCCGGGGCATCACTTAATCGGATAAACTGCTCCTTCATTAAGGAATCGAAGGAAGATAGGGAATCGACCACTGAAGATCTATCCCATCTATTCGCCAAGAGCCATTCCCCGTGCCATTCTTGAGCATTGGGATTCCAGTAATGACAAACCTTTGATTTACCAGTGGCAAGGCCCCTTTCTCTTATGGTTTTCCATCTTGGGTTGTCACCAAGAATGGGGAATTGGTTCCACGAATCCTCCCAAAAGTTAGCCTCCTCCCCATTGTGAATTTCCTAGAAGCAATGATCCTGAACCAAATGCCTTGCCGTGAAGGCTTTTAGCCAAATGTGAGAACCCTGCTTAACCTCGTTGTATCTAACTAGTTTCCCAATCTCTCTATCCCGGGCATACTTGATGTGCCAAAGTTTTTCCCAAGGTTCGTCTTGATGATTGCACCATCGCCACCAAATTTTTGCTCCATAAACTTCAATCATCATTTCAGGGTCTCTTAGGCCAAGCCCCCCCTTTCTCTTGGGCTTACAAACTTTCTCCCATCCAACCAGGGAGAACTTCACCTTGGTTTCCCTACTGCCCCAGAGGAACGACCTTTGGATGCTTTGAATTTCCTTTAGGATAGACTTGGGAGCTGAGAGCATAGAGAAGAGATAGACAGGCATGGCCTTCAGAATGGACTTGACCAATATAAGCCCACTGGGTAGGTTTAGGGGACGCAACTGTAACATCCCAGATTTTCATAAAAATTTAAAACATTTGAAAACGGTATTAAATATGAAAATTATATTTGCAGAAAATAATAATTGTTTGATTACGATAGCAATGATTAAAAAGTCGTTAGTACTAAACATAATTTAATTTTTGTATTAGTAGCATTGTGATAACGACACCTTTAACACACAATTGACAAACATGATTATTATAATAAATGTACTGACAGGTCAGAAATATGATGCGATACTTTTAATTTGACATGATACTGACAGTTTGCTTTTTGATGTCCAAGGGTGTCCTACGAGGTGCCTTGGAGTTTACTTAGCTGTAATGCTAAAGCATTTGAAATGTTCTATGTGTAGATGACAGGTAAGAGTTTCCATGACTGTGTAAATTCAAAGTACGTGTATAGTTAAAATTCAACGTCGTAAATAAATAGAATGTTAGAAATCTGTTGCGACTCACAAAGGCATAAAGGTATGATTTACATGATTATATTTATTGTTTTCAAAGGTTGTCTTACAACTCAACTATGATTACAATACGTCGTCTATTAACATCATCAGGCTGATAGATTCGTCGCTGTAATCATCGTCGTTGTAGTAGCTAGCTTTGTCGTCCTCTTAAGATAATTAATATCTTCATAGTAATGATGTAGTAAATTGCACAGCAAAATCATTAATTGTTTACAATGAGAAAATATGGTAAGAAGTACATAGCTTTCAAGTAGTTTTCATGCTAATTATTTATCATTGGATTTATTTGAAATACCTATAATACAAACTATCCATTCATATAATAGCAATAATGAACTTATAAAGCAGTATGGACAAAAATCACAAATTCAAAGTAATATTTAAATCTCTTACGTTTTGACTATGCTAAACCATATCCTTACAATGTTTAACTATATGTAATACTTATAAGCCTTAAGGGATTATATATATTGTAACATTCATTATATACTCTTACATGTGAATGAACACTATGTTAATTATCGTGACTATGATCATATTAACACTTACTATAAAAACAATATACTTAACATTATAATTTACGATTCTAACCTGGGAACTATATAAACTTTAAAATGTCAATAAACTTAACATAGTGTTTCTATAGTGCGACATAGGTTTGGAACTATATATATAAACCTTGATCTATAAATCAAATGCTAACACTAAGTCTTATCGTCGTGATTCTAACTTGCAGACTAAATCGTTGACATATCTATGGTACTGATTGGCTTTAAATGTCGAATGGACAGCTTGTTGATTGTTGTGCATTTCGACCTGGCGTTGTTGTTTGTGTTATAGTCCCACATTAATGACCGTCCACTAACTGTGGTGACGAGGATTAACCAGCTTCCACGTAATGCAACTTCATTCAAAGGGTGTCTGCAAAGGTTCATGTATGATACTTTATGCTAGCACTCCTCCGAGCTGGCTGTCAATCTATCTAATGTGTAAAATATGTTGCAAGGCCATGCTTTGGGCAATGAATGAACAATTAAATGTAATGGTTGTTCGTCCCAATACAATTGTGTTGGCACATTTGTGATCGTTAATTTGTAGTGAATCTGGAGCGTTGGATTTACAACCCTAACGTTTCGTCATGGTGTTGATTGATAGAAGTTAATGTGTTTCATTATTCACTATTGTTTCGGTTTGTGAGGCCGACAGGCTGCCGAATTCTAGGGTTAGTAGAGAATGCAAGAGATTCGACCTCGAAACCTGTAGGTTTAAGGTGATAGTTGCAGGTTTCGTTCCTCTTCCCAAGCAATGTGTAAACTTGTTGTGTCTCAGGTTTGAAATAACGTCGAGTTGATAGGTTAGCTATTTCGTTTCTAAGTTCTGAGTGGAAAAATATCTTCCGGCAATAAGAGTGACGGTACCCTGGTCTTGTCAGAAGTAAGGAGCTCGTTGTTTTTAAAGGTGTATATACATAGCTTGGTCACTGGATGCAACGGGTAAGTGCCTTCAAAGCTCAGTAATGTTTGTGACATTTGTTTTACAGTTGGAAATGTATAATGTTTAACCTTTGGATGTTTGAATGGCAGGTATCATTTTCGAGAAGAAAAACACGAACCAGGGTTTCGAAAAAGAATGGTAATTCTCCATTCCTGGTAAGCTCCGGGTCTTCAAACCCTCGTAGGTGCTCTTTTGGTCTTGGTTGATGTGGTTGTTCCAAAAATGAATAACCAATCTTTCCATGCTTCGGCGTTGTCTATCAGTTGAGCATCTATGAAGATTTGTATGGTTGAAAAACTTTACAGGGAAAGACCCTCGTCTGTTGAAAAGATACTCTGTGTTTTATTTTTGATGCCTAGCTCGTCAAGTTTAGAGTTGTAAAACTCGTTTTTAAAACTTAAGGTCGGGGATAAACCCTGTGTGGTTTTTCGTTTTAGAAAGTGTAATGTTGACCTGTGCAATGATGCTTCGTTGGTGAAGCCAGAACCTATGTTAGGGTTCAAAACTTCAAACTTGAATAGGTTTCGGTTTTTAAGTTTAAAGAAATACAGTTGGAGCCGAAGCTCGTTAACTCCGTGTACTATGTTTAACTCTCAACAATGTAGTTTGTGTGTATGCTAGTGGTTAAAATGTTTGAGTTTTGTGTAGTTTAAACGTGACTGTTGAGCTATGTAAAAAAAAGCTATATGCATTCTTGTAGATGACAAAACTCTGTATGTTGCAAATGATGAAATGGTTTTTGTTTGAAAAAGGATAAGAACAGGGCCATGCCCAGATTCTAGTCTTGTCTTCGCAAATGAAAGATATTGTTCACATGTAACTCTAGAATAACCCTTATGTTGAAGCTATGGTTTGTACTGTAATTTAAATGTGGATGTAATTTTTGTTTTATGTTACTATTGATAATGATAATGAAAACCTAAAAATAAATACGATCTAGGGTTTTACAGTTGATACGATTATATGTTTTAGTACTATTTGCAGTTTGTAATATAATAGAAAATACGATACTCAGATTAAAAAATACATACGGTTTGTAATGTAAAATGATAAGTGTAAACAATATAGGGTTTACATTTCTTTTGTTTACAGTTCTGATAATACTGAAACGATTATAAAAATATTCTAACAGTAAATTTGTGAGGAAAACCACAGTGTGTGTGTGAAAGGAGTATTGACTGTAATTTGTAACTAATGTTCCTAGTTAACACATCTATTTATTTGCAGCAATACTATTTATATTGCAGACATGATGTATGGAAATTTGAATTCCATTTATTTCCTATGTACATAGTAGAGATTAAAAAAAAATACAATGTATCTGTACAGGAAATAATCAATATTTGTCTTTCTTGAAACAATGGGATATTCTATAATATATTAGATACTATACAATAATTATTACTGTTATTAACTATAGGACAGAAAATGAAACACAACTCAATCACTGTACTTATCTATCGATTCAATGGCAATTTTCCTATCTTTCCATCTATACTTAATTTGATTCTCTACACTAGAGTACGATGCATAAAACAACATGTGGAAAAATGTAGAGATTGGTTTATAAATTCGGATTATCATTAAACTTAGCATTCAGACTTTAACAAAATCAGAAATAAATTCTTATTCAAAAACAAAGATTTCTAATTTTATTAAACATAACTATTAACTGAGATAAAGTAGAAAACTGTAAAACCTGGATTAATCTGTAGGGAAATAAACAACCCAAGAAGACTGTTCCACCCAAACAATTCCTGAAGACAATCAAATACTTGCCTTAGGACCCCCAAGCCTGTTTCACTAAACCACCAGGAGGAAGAAACTTAGGAATTTAGGATCTCCACTTGCAGTAGCACTAACTGTCGAATCTTCAAGAACTAGCAGTCCAAAAGACATGCACGAGCACCTCTGGTTCTTCTTAGCAAAATAGTATGCAGACTTATGATTGCACTCACAACTAGCCTCCCTATTCGAATCTCTCAGTGATCACCTCATGCACATGAGGAAATATTTCTGCACAAAATATTGTGTAAGAGCTGTCTGCTCAATTCGAATTTGCCTTATGTAGGCTGCCTAGGCATTTTCAGTTATTACTTGGTCATTAAATGAGCTTCCTACCCACTCTCACCACCTGGGGGATAATGCCACATTTTTAGGGGTGGTTGTCCCATAATCAACAGCTAGTGGTGTGGTGCAATTGCTGCCATCTGTCCCATACCTTCCAACAGCTTCCATTCCTCCTAGTGGGTCAGTGAACACTCATTTAACAGTCCCCTTGGGTTTTTGTCTCCTAATTAATTTATTTAAATAATAGTAATCAGTAATTACATTCATCCTTGATCAAAATTGATCATAATTACAAAACTTTGTAATTAAATTTAACATAAAGTATTTTGCTAATAAAATAATAATTTCAGAAATTTGGGTAGGTGACATACACCCCCCCTTAAGTCTCAACATCGTCCTCGATGTTGGTTAATCACTCCTTGAGTGTTCCTGAAACAGAGTTGGGTATGCTGCCTGCATACTACTCTCCAACTCCCAGGTTGCCTCTTCCGAGCTAAGGTGCTTCCATTGCACTTTTACTTGCCCAATGGTGCGATTCTGGAGCAGAGTTTCTCTCCTTTAGAGGATACAGTCCGGTTCCACCTGAAAATCTCCGTCTTGTCCCACCTATACATCATTCCAGTTTACAACATGAGTAGCATCGTGTACATACTTCTTTAAAAATGATATATGAAAAACATTATGTATTTTTAAATTTGGTGGCAAGGCCAGTTGGTATGCTACTAGTCCAACCCTGGACAATATTTCAAAAGGACCACAATACCTGGGTGCGAACTTGGCACAACTCCCCACTCTTTTTTGGTCTTACCTTGAGAAATACATGCTCACTAACCTGGAACTCTTTATGAGTCCTTTTTAAATCTGCTTGACTCTTTTTCCTATCTTGGGCAGCTTTTAAATTTCCTTGTAACTGTTTCACAATTAGTTCTAACTCCTGCAATAATTCAGGTCTTAAAACAACTCTATTTCTTGGATCATTCCACGAAACAGGTGTATCACATTTCCTACCATAAATAATTTCAAAAGGACTAAGTCTGGTTGATGCATGATAATGATTATTATAAGCAAATTCTGCTAAGTGCAAGTAGTCTTCCCACTTACCAAGTTGATCCTTAACATACATTCTTAATAAATCTTCTAAAACTTGATTTACCCTTTCTGTCTGTCCATCCGTTTGTGGATGAAATGTTGTGTTGAAATTTAAGGTTGTATTTAACCCCTTAAACAGTGACCTCCAAATATTTCCGGTAAACTTAGAGTCACGATCTGAAATTATCACCTTTGGTATCCCATGTAGTCGAAAAATTTGTTTCATAAAGATCTTCGCAATGTCTAGACCTTTATGAGTAGTCTTCACAAGTATAAAATGTGCTGCTTTGCTAAGTTTGTCCACTACCACCATGATAGAGTCATTTTGTTTCTGTTTTTAGTAATCTAGTAATAAAGTCTATGCTTATCACTTCCCATTTCCAACTCGTTATAAGTAACGGTTGGAACAATCTAGCAGGATGTTGGTGTTCAACCTTCACTTTTTGACAATCCAAACATTTAGCTATGTACTCTGCTACTTCGTCCTTCATTCTGGGTCAATAATATTCTTTCATTAGCATAGTAATGGTCTTTTGATAACCTGGATGACCAGAATAATGACTTTTATGCATCTCATTTAATATCAGAATTTTTATTTCTAGTATGTCTGGTACATACAATCTGTTCTTATACATCAATAACCCATTTTCCTTCATGCTGTAATCTGCCATAAAAATTTCAGAACTATTGTTTGCTGTCTTTTCCTTCATTTTTCTGTATTCTTTATCTGTTTCACTCTTTTTAAGAATCTGATTTTCCAAATCTGTTGAATAAGTACTGATGGCTGAAATAAAATTCAGTTTTTCTTTATGACTCAAGGAATCTGCAACCTTGTTCTCCTTTCCTTTAATATGTTGAATTTCGAAATCATACTCACTTAAGAAAGTCAACCATCTAGCTTGTCTAGCGTTAAGATTTGTCTGGTCTAATAAATATTTCAGACCCATATTATCTGTCAACAATGTGAATTTTCTGCCAATAAGGTGATGACGCCACATTTTTAAGGCATGAATTACTGCCAATAACTTTAAATCATAAGTAGAGTAGTTCTTCTCATGTATTTTCAGCTTTCTAGATTCATATTCCACCGCATGCCCTCCCTGTGTCAGGACTCCACCGAGTCTGTCATTGCATGCATCTATACAAACTATAAAATCCTTGTTAGGGTCTTCTATCCTCAAGATAGGTGCTGTAGTCAATAATTCCTTTAATTTCTTAAAACTGTCAGAACATTTTTGATCCCATACAAATTTCTTCCCTTTCTTCTGCAAAGACGTTATGGGGTTGGCAATCCTCGAAAAACCTTCTATAAATTTTCTGTAATATCCAGTAATGCCCATAAATGATCTTACATCCGACACATCCTTAGGAACTGGCCAGTCATTAATGGCCCTTATCTTATCGGGGTCAACCGAGATTCCTTCTTTAGAAATTATGTGTCCTAGATACTGAATTTTGTCTTTGTGGAAGTCACACTTACTAAACTTAGCGTATAGTTGATGATATCTCAGAACTTGTAAGATAATCTGTAAATCTTCATCATGCTCTTCTTTACTTTTAGAATACACTAAAATGTCGTCTATAAACACAATAGCAAACTTGTCTAAGTATTTATGCAAAATATTATTCATCAAACACATAAATACTGCTGGGGCATTAGTCAAGCCAAATGGCATGACTATGAACTCGTAATGTCCATACCGAGTTCTAAAAGCTGTCTTGAAAATATCTTCATCCTTAACCCGTACTTAATGATATCCTGATCTTAGATCAATCTTTGAAAATATCGTTGCTCCACGCAGCTGATCAAATAGATCGTCTATGCAGGGCAACGGATACCAATTCTTGATTGTCATCTTATTAAGCTAGCGATGATCTATGCACAGTCTTAAGGTTCCATCTTTCTTCTTAACAAAGATGACAGGTGCTCCCCAAGGAGACATGCTGGGTCTTATATAATTCTTATCAATCAGTTCCTTCAACTGTGATTTCAATTCGTTTAATTCCAATATATTCATTCTGTATGGAGCTTTAGAATTTGGTATTGCTCCTGGTATTAACTCGATGGTAAAATCTAAATATCTTTTAGGAGGTAGTCCTGGAATCTCCTCAGGAAATACATCCTTAAAATCCTTTAGGACAAGAATGTCTTCTAATTTCAGTTTGTCCTCTTTACAGATAAAGTCATCGTTTATTACATTTACTGCAAACAACTGACATCCTTTCCTAACTGCCCTCTTAACTTGCATGGCTGAAATATGTCTAAGGGTTACCTTTCTTGGGATACCTTTTATTTCTACCGTTTTTCCTTTGTCATTTAAACATGTAAAACTTTTTCCGTAACAGTCCAGAATGACATGATGAGATTCTAACCAGTCCATTCCGATTATAATATCGTAGGATCCTAAAGGTAAAATATTCAACTTGATTTGTGTTTGTAACTAATTCATGGATAAGGTACAACTTTCTATAAAATCTGATACTTTCCTCTTTGTTCCAGTTGCTAGTCTAACTAACCAAGATTTACTAAACTTTTCTGTTTTCAATTTAAGACTTTCCACAATATCTGGTGATATATAACTTAAGCTAGCACCTGGGTCAATTAAAATAGTAACAGGATGATTTTGTAGCATACCTTCAATCTCTAACATGGATATTTGATGATCTGCTTGCTTGATGTCGAGTGTTGCATTAATTCTGGGCATCTCCCTCGCCACGTCTCCAACTTTAGGTTCAGTCTGAATAGAGTTGATGTTGTTAGCTTTTCGCTTCCTCAAGGGACATTCTGATGCATAGTGGGGACCTTGACATTCGAAACATTTGATGGGTGCCTTTTGCTCATTGGTTCTGGTATTATTAGGTGCATTTCTATGTGTTGTAGAATTCTACTGTTGATTGCTTCTGGAATTATTCCCTTGATAATTCTGATTCTGAAAATTTTTCTTTTGGAAACCCGAATTTTCACTGAACCTGAAATTTTTCTTTTTCAACTCAAAATTGCTGGGCTTATGACTTTTCCAGTTCGACATTCCTTCTCTTCCGATTTGTGTCATAACAGAAAACTGCCTTTCTCATAGCCTCTTCCAAGGTTTTTGGACTGTCATACTCGATTCTGTCCTTAATATTGAAAGGTAGACAGCTCAAGTATCTTTGAATTTTCGGTTTTTCTTCTATGAGGTATGGCACATATCTCAGTAAGTTCATAAATTTACTGTTCATTTCCTTCATGTTCATACCTCCCAGCTTCAAATCGTAGAACTCTTTGGATTTTTCTTCATAGTATTGTTCAGATAAATACTTCATTTTAAAGTATCGTTTAAAAGTACTCCAATTTACATCTTTATCCTCGATGCCCTTTACTCTTTTGATGTCCTGCCACCAAATATCCGCTTTTCTGGTCAAGTTATATATTGCCATTTTTTCTTTTAAGGATTTTGAATAGTTATAAATTTGGAAATATTTCTTCATACCGGACATCCATGCTTCAGCTGTCTCGCCCTTCTCAGTTTCTCCATTGAAGGTTGGAGGTCTAATCTTTTTGAACTCCCCAGAAATTTGTTCATACTCTTTATGGCTTTTCTTTCTGGGTTTGTAATCTCCTTTACTGCTATCGCCTGAATAGTTACGTCTCTTTTTACGCACTTCAATAGCATCTCCTGATGAGGTTGAACTATTGTTCACCTCACTGGTTTTCATTTTCTTATTTTTATTAGCATGAGGCAGATCCTCAACTTTGGAGATATCTTCATTATCTCTCTCTTGCTCCTTAGTTGGGCACTGTTCAAACAACACTTGGTTTAATTGTTCTTGTGCCTGCAGAATTCTTTCATTGTCTTGTTTCACAGATCTGATTTCTGCCTTTAATTCATGGAAAGCACGTAACAATTCTGACGAACTATTATTTAGTTCACCGTGACCTTCTTTTGCATAGTGTTGTCCTGAGCTGTGGCTGTTTGGCTGGAATTTGTCTTCTACATGTTCAGCTGAGTTCTCCATACCTGTAACTTAAAATAATTTTCTGTATAACATCATAATTAAATTTCAAATTAGTAAAAATTTTCTGCTGTATAAAATTTGTTGCTATATAAAATTTTCTGCTGCGTGTTCTTGGACCTTTTTCAGGCCTAGAGTTTGAACATGAGCTCTGATACCACATGTAACATCTTGGATTTTCATAAAAATTTAAAACTTTCGAAAACAGTATTAAATATGAAAATTTTATTTGCAGAAAATAATAATTGTTTGATTACGACCGCAATGATTAAAAATTCATTAGTACTAAACATAATTTAATTTCTGTATTAGCAGCGTTGTGATAACGACACCTTTAACACACAATTGACAAACATGATTATTATAATAAATGTACTGACAGGTCAGAAATATGATGCTATACTTTTAATTTGACATGATACTGACAATTTGCTTTTTGATGTCCAAGGGTGTCCTACGAGGTACCCTGGAGTTTACTTAGCTATAACACTAAAGCATTTGAAATGTTCTATGTGTACATGACAGGTAAGAGTTTCCATGACTGTGTAAATTCAAAGTACGTGTATAGTTAAAATTCAACGTCGTAAATAAATAGAATGTTAGAAATATGTTGCGACTCACAAAAGCATATAGGTATGATTTACATGATTATATTTACTGTTTTCAAAGGCTGTCTTACAACTCAACTATGATTATAGTACCTCGTCTATTAACATCATCAGGCTGATAGATTCGTTGCTGTAATCATCGTCGTTGTAGTGGCTGGCTTTGTCGTCGTCTTAAGATAATTAATATCTTCAAAGTACTGATGTAGTAAATTGCACAGCAAAATCATTAATTGTTTACAATGAGAAAATATGGTAAGAAGTACATAGCTTTCAAGTAGTTTTCATGCTAATTATTTATCATTGGATTTATTTGAAATACCTATAATACAAACTATCCATTCATATAATAGCAATAATGAACTTATAAAGCAGTATGGACAAAAATCACAAATTACAAAGTAATATTTAAATCTCTTACGTTTTGACTATGCTAAACCATATCTTTACAATGTTTAACTATATGTAATACTTATAGGCCTTAAGGGCTTATATATATTGTAACATTCATTATATACTCTTACATGTGAATGAACACTATGTTAATTATCGTGACTATGATCATATTAACACTTACTATAAAAACAATATACTTAACATTATAATTTACGATTCTAACCTGGGAACTATATAAACTTTAAAATGTCAATAAACTTAACATAGTGTTTCTATAGTGTGACATAGGTTTGGAACTATATATATAAACCTTGATCTATAAATAAAATGCTAACACTAAGTCTTATCGTCGTGATTCTAACTTGCAGACTAAATCGTTGACATATCTATGGTACTGACTAGCTTTAAATGTCGAATGGACAGCTTGTTGATTGTTGTGCATTTCGAGCTGGTGTTATTGTTCGTGTTACAGTCCCTCATTAATGACCGTCCACTAACTGTGGTGACGAGGATTAACCAACTTCCACGTAATGCAACTTCATTCAAAGGGTGTCTGCAAAGGTTCATGTATGATACTTTATGCTAGCACTCCTCCAAGTTGGTTGTCGATCTATCCAACGTGTAAAATATTTGGCAAGGCCGTGCTTTGGGCAATGAATGAACAATTAAACGTAATGGATGTTCGTCCCAATGCAATTGTGTTGGCATGTTTGTGATCGTCGATTTGTAGTGAATCTGGAGCGTTGGATTTACAACCCTAACGTTTCGTCATGGTGTTGATTGATAGAAGTTAATGTGTTTCATTATTCACTATTGTTTCGGTCTGTGAGGCCGACATGCTGCCGAATTCGAGGGTTAGTAGAGAATGCAAGAGATTCGACATCGAAACCTGTAGGTTTAAGGTGATAGTTGCAGGTTTCATTCCTCTGCCCAAGCGATGTGTAAACTTGTTGTTTCTCAGGTTTGAAATAACGTTGAGTTGATAGGTTAGCTATTTCGTTTCTAAATTCTGAGTGGAAAAATATCTTCCGGCAACAAGAGTGACGGTACGCTGGTCTCGTCAGAAGTAAGGAGCTCGTTGTTTTTAAAGGTGTATATACATAGCTTGGTCACCAGATGCAAAGGGTAAGTGCCTTCAAAGCTCAGTAATGTTTGTGACATTTTTTTTACAGTTGGAAATGTATAATGTTTAACCTTTGGACATTTGAATGGAAGGTATCGTTTTCGAGAAGAAAAACGCGAACCAGGGTTTGGAAAAAGAATGGCAATTCTCCATTCCTGGTAAGCTCCGGGTCTTCAAACCCTCGTAGGTGCTCTTTCGGTCTTGGTTGATGTGGTTGTTCCACAAATGAATAACCAATCTTTCCACGCTTCGGTGTTGTCTGTCAGTTGAGCATCTATGAAGATTTTTATGGTTAAAAAACTTTACAAGGAAAGAGCCTCGTCTGTTGAAAAGATACTCTGCGTTTTATTTTTAATGCCTAGCTCATCAAGTTTAGAGTTGTAAAACTCGTTTTTAAAACTTAAGGTCGGGGATTAACCTTGTGTAGTTTTTCGTTTTGGAAAGTGTAATGTTGACCTGTGCAATGATGCTTCGTTGGTGAAGCCAGAACCTATGTTAGGGTTCGAAACTTCAAACTTGAATAGGTTTCTGTTTTTAAGTTTAAAGAAATACAGTTGGAGCCGAAGCTCGTTAACTCTGTGTACTATGTTTAACTCTCGACAATGTAGTTTGTGTGTATGCTAGTCGTTAAAATGTTTGAGTTCTGTGTAGTTTAAACGTGACTGTCGTGCTATGTAAAAAAAAACTATATGCATTCCTGTAGATGACTAAACTCTGTATGTTGCAAATGATGAAATGGTTTTTGTTTGAAAAAGGATAAGAACAGGGCCATGCCTAGATTCTAGTCTTGTCTTTGCAAATGAAAGATATTGTTCACATGTAACTCCAGAATAACCCTTATGTTGAAGCTAGGGTTTGTACTGTAATTTAAATGTGGATGTAATTTGTGTTTTATGTTACTATTGATAATGATAATGAAAACCTAAAAATAAATACGATCTAGGGTTTTACAGTTGATACGATTCTACGTTTTAGTACTATTTGCAGTTTGTAATATAATAGAAAATACGATACTCAGATTAAATAATACATACAGTTTGTAATGTAAAATGATAAGTGTAAACAATATAGGGTTTACATTTCTTTTGTTTACAGTTCTGATAATACTGAAACGATTATAAAAATATTCTAACAGTAAATTTGTGAGGAAAACCACAGTGTGTGTGTGAAAGGTGTATTGACTGTAATTTGTAACGTATGTTCCTAGTTAACACATCTATTTATTTGCAGCAATACTATTTATATTGCAGACATGATGTATGTAAATTTGAATTCCATTTATTTCCTATGTACATAGTAGAGATAAAAACAAATACAATGTATCTGTACAGGAAATAATCAATATTTGTCTTTCTTGAAACAATGGGATATTCTATAATATATTAGATACTATACAATAATTATTACTGTTATTAACTATAGGACAGAAAATGAAACACAACTCAATCACTGTACTTATCTATCGATTCAATGACAATTTGCCTATCTTTCCATCTATACTTAATTTACTTCTCTACACTAGAGCACGATGCATAAAACAACATCTGGAAAAATGTAGAGATTGGTTTATAAATTCAGATTATCATTAAGCTTAGCATTCAGACTTTAACAAAATCAGAAATAAATTCTTATTCAAAAACAAAGATTTCTAGTTTTACTAAACATAACTATTAACTGAGATAAAGTAGAAAATTGTAAAACCTGGATTAATCTGTAGGGAAACAAACAGCCCAAGAAGACTGTTCCACCCAACCAATTCCTAAAGACAGTCAAATACTTGCGTTAGGACCCCCAAGCCTGTTTCACTGAACCACCAGGAGGAAGAAACTTAGGAATTTAGGATCTCCACTTGCAGTAGCACTAACTGTCGAATCTTCAAGAACTAGCAGTCCAAAAGACCTGCACTAGCACCTCTGGTTCTTTTTAGCAAAATAGTATGCATGCACTCACAACTAGCCTCCCTATTCGAATCTCTCAGTGATCACCTGATGCACATGAGGAAATATTTCTGCATAAAATATTGTGTAAGAGCTTCCTGCTCAATTCGAATTTTCCTTATGTAGGATGCCTAGGCCTTTTCAGTTGTTACTTGGTCATTAAATGAGCTTCCTGCCCACTCCCACCACCTGGGGGATAATGCCACATTTTTAGGGGTAGTTGTCCCATAATCAATAGCTAGTGGTGTGGTGCAATTGCGGCCATCTGTCCCATACCTTCCAACAGCTTCCATTCCTCCTAGTGGGTCAGTGAACACTCATTTAACAGTCCCCTTGGGTGTTTGTCTCCTAATTAATTTATTTAAATAATAATAACCAGTAATTACATTCATCCTTGATCAAAATTGATCATAATTACAAAAATTTGTAATTAAATTTAACATAAAGTATTTTGCTAATAAAATAATAATTTTAGAAATTTGGGTAGGTGACAGCAACGTCCAGTTTGAGAGTTTTGTCTTCATCCTATCCACAAGATCCATCCATGACACCTTGCGAATCACACCTTTCGTGAAGGGAGCACAGATATATTTAGAAGGAAAGGATCCATGCGAGAAACCCATAATCCTGGTGATGTTGCGTTGTGTCATGCCTGGGGTGTTAGGAAGAAAACTTGGGATTTACCTGGATTTACTTCCAGCCCCGAAGCTTTGAAAAAAATATCCAAACACTTTTTTAAAGCTCTAGCCTCTTGGACTGAAGGGTGCCCCATTAACATGGTATCATCAACAAACTGTTGATGAGTCTGTTTCTCCAAGCCCTCATGTAGTTGAAGACCCCTAATTCCTCTAGATGCAACGCGGGAATGCACCAATCTGCTAAGACCTTCCACCATAATAATGAAAAGGAAGGGGGACAGAGGATCACCTTTCTTGATACCCCTTGAGTCATGTAACAACTTCGTTGGGGCACCATTTAGGAGGATGGAAAAGAAGGGAGTAGTAACCAAATTCATGACCCAACTAATCCATACCTGATTAAAACCAAAGGCCTCCAAGATACCACGCATGTATTGCCAATTCAACTTATCATAGGCTTTCGCTATGTCTAATTTCACAAGCATCCCAGGTTTTTTCAAGACCTTGAGAGAGTGTAATGTTTCATGGACCAATATAATACCATCCACGATTTGTCTTCCTTCCACAAACCCTGATTGTTCCGGGCTGATCAGAGTGGGAAGAAGAGGCTTCAGTCGATTGGAAACAACTTTGGAGATAATCTTATAAATCGCGTTGCATAAAGCAATAGGTCTGAATTTTCCAGGGGAGTCAGCGCCTTCCTCCTTGGGGATTAGGGACAGGAACGTAGCATTGAAAGCTCTCAACACACCCCCACTGCTTTTAGACTCCTCCACCAGCTGGTGGACTTCCACTTTAATGAGATCCCAGAAGTGATGAAAGAAGTTGGATGTGAAGCCATCAGGACCCGGAGCCTTACCCAACGCCATTTGGTTTACAGCCTCCTCCACTTCCTGCATAGTCACAACCTTGTTAAGCGCCTCATTGTGTTCCTGAGTAACAAGATGAGGGATGAGAGATGTGATCCGAGTAATTTCAGGACCTTGATCAGTCCTGTCTTCGTTTAGAACATTCTTGAAGTGGTGAATAAGTTCCTCTTCTATTTCTTCTCTGGTCTGAGCAATGTTCCCATTGGATTTACAAATTTTCAAGATTTTAGATCTCTACCTATTTTGAATGACAGAATTGTGAAAAAACTTAGTATTTCTTTCACCTTCCTGAAGCCACTGAATTCGAGACTTTTGCTTCCAAAAGGTTTCCTCCTGCCTCTCACGAGCTTCGAGGAACTCAAGAAGGTTATGTTCCTTTTCTTTCAACTCCTCACTCCATCCCTCTTCCATACAAAGCTTTTGAGTTTGCTCAAGATCAACAACCAGTTGTTTTTTGTCTTCGAAAATATTACCAAAATCCTCCTTATTCCAGGTACGGATCTTGGATTTCAGAGCCTTCAATTTTTGTTGAAACTGATACATCCTTGATCCCTCCTGGGGTCCAGTTCCTTCCACCACTGTCCCACCAGATCCTTGAATTCCTTGTGATCCAACCAAAATTGCTAAAAACGAAAAGGTTTGAAGAGGTTGTCAGACGAAAGGTCCCACGTGAGACACACTAGCTAGTGATAAGAACTAGCAGTGGGAAGGACACTGGCGTTGACTTCCCCCATTTCACGAGCTATATCCTCCATAGTCAGGAATATATCCAGTCTAGTGGCAACGAGATGGGGCCCACCCCTCTTGTTGTTCCATGTGAACCAGCCATTTCTAGTCTCAATGTCAATCAGCTGACTGTGGCCAAGAATGTCCCTAAATCTTTCTTTGAATCTATCCAAAAGTCTGTGCCCACCCTTTTTCTCATCTAGAGAGGTGATCAGGTTGAAGTCCCCACCAATAATCCACGATCCCTCCAAATCTTGAGCAAATAGCCAAGAAAAGAAGTGAAGAAAAGCTTCTTTTGGCTGAGCAGTACTTGGTCCATAAATGTTGACCATTGATCCTTTCACCGCAGAATCAACTATACTGAAATCACACATTAGGGAGAACCTATTGGCTCTCAAATTGGATAACATAACAGATCGAGGGTTCCACATGATAGCAATACCTCCATCCATGACTATGGCATCTGTTGCCATAACCCCCTCTCCCCTCCAGATTCTTTTCCCACATTTTTCCAGAGTTGCATAGGAGCATTTAGTTTCCTACAGGAAGAGAACATCTGGTCGTTCCTGCTTAACTTTCCTTATCAAAGCCTTGATTTTCCTAGGATGATTACACCTCCTAACATTCCAAGTTACCACCTTCATTGAGAAACTTTGTTGGAATCAGAGAAGGCTGTCCTGATAGTGGGATACAACCTCGATTCAACTAGCTTCACACCTACTTCTGCTATACGCTGCTTATTTCATTTTCTTCCCTTCTTCGAGTCATCAGTGGAGGATTTTCTCTTAAACCCAGACTGGGCATCAACCCTAATTCCCAATTTCTGCGATGCTTTGGATTTGATGATAGCTTCTTGAAGGAGTTCAAGCTGTCTGCGGGATAGATAGCCTTTCCCCTTTTTATCGCACTCCTTCTCAATCTCATCAAGATCCAATTCCCCCAGTTCAACCTCCTCTTCCCCATCATCCTCCATGGCGTCCAAAGGATCCTCCAGGGGTGGTGCCTGAGATGGTTGGGCTGGTTCTGTAGGTTATTCCGTAATCTGAGCGCCCTTTTCTTTCTGCAATGTCTCTCCTTGTCATCCACCTCCTCCAAGATCTGAAATGGGTTCAGGCTATTTGCTCCACTCTCAGTCTTCCCTTTCCCTTTCCTCTAAACATCACCAGGTTTGCTCCTTCTTTTGTTCTTAACCTGGGTGAATCCGTCCTTATCCTTATTACCTGTAGGAGCAGGGGTCAGAGATGGAGCCTGCAGAGAGATCCGTGGGAAATTCCTACCAAAATGGCCATATTTATGGTAGGATCTACATCTGAAGGGTAACTGTTCGTAGTAGATCGGTTGGACCCACTCTTCATCTTCATAGTTCAGCTTGATAGCCTCGGGTAACTCTTACCTCCATTTTATGATAACAATTTTGCAAACAAAAATAATTATGTGATATTTGTTTTGTTTTCATATACATAATTATGAAAAATTATAAAACCATTTTTTGTTTATTTATTCTTCATTATTTATTTATTTTTGCCTATTAGAAAGTGCATTCATATTTTTTTTTTAAGTTATCTTTTTATATAATATTAATTTAGTACATAAATGATAAATAAAATGAATGTGAATCAAGTTAATGGATAGTGATACATATTAATAATGATTATTTTAATTTTAATATAAAAAAGAAGAAAAAAATATTTCTAAAAAAATCAACAAAATTAAATTATTGAAGGGTAAATTTTTTCTGGAAAACTTCATTGTTGAAGGATAAAATTTTAAACAAAACCGTTTCCAGACATGGCGTGAATAAAAGTAATAGGTATTGATGGCGTGAATAAAAGTAATAGGTATTGATGGCGTGAAGAAAAGAAATAACCTAGTAGATATGCAATTAAATAAATTGAACAGCAAATCCTCGTTCTTGAAGAATATCATTTGAACCCGACGTGAATCGAACACGCAACCTTCTGATCTAGAATCAGACGCGTTACCATTGCGCCACAGATCCAACCATAAATTCTACACTCCCTTGAACGGATATTGTATACTGACCATAAGAACTGTACTTAGTTTAGTGACCCGAAATATAATATTGTGCAACAGAAAGCTGGCTTCTGTTTTCATACTTTTGATATACAGTGAAAATGGTCCTAAATGTTATAGTATTGCGGTGAGCATGGATCGAACACGCAACCTTCAGATCTTCATTTTGACGCTCTCCCAACTGAGCTATCCCCACTACATTTAATAGTAAATAAGTGTTTAGTAAATCTCAAATATACTGTGAAAAACAGTGGCAGGTTTATAAAGATCGTGAAATAAATTTTAATATCTCTCAAATATTAATTGGATCAGGATCTTCATTTTGAGTCTAGTCACCCCAGTTCAAGTCTCCGCGGGACCTTCTCATCCATTTCAAATATTGGTGGGACCCAAAAAGAAAATAACATGCATTGTATTTGTTGCCTATAATTGGTTGGACATCTTTTGGAATTGGGTTCATTAGCAACTGTTTCGCAACAACTATGAAAAGGCCACTAGAATTGATGGCCCCTTAAAAAACAAGTGAGAATGGGGCCATTTGTTGCAAGTTATGTTTTTCTTCATGGTGGCAGATTTACATATAAGTGACCTTATCAATGCTTTTGATGGCTAAGACCATTTTGTAAGTTATTTTTACCATGTAATTCTTGGGGTATTGAGTTTAATTTATTAAGGTAATACCATTCTTCAACTTTGAGTTATTTCTGAATTTAGATTTTGAAGAAGATAGGGTATTCAACTTTAGAAATGAGACAAGTTTAGGGATTGAAGATACTTATCTGTACCCCATGCAACTAGGGGAGAAGTGCCATCTCAACAACCATATTCTTTGTTGTATAAATCATTCTTATGTTTAGAAAACAGTATCTAGTTTACGCATCGTAATCTATACTAATAAAATCTAGTCACATCTTTTATGTTCAGGATGTTTAGGACATTGAGGATGTTCTATCAAAGTTTTGGCATAAGATTTCATATGTAGATTTCATCATTTCCACTACAACAACAAAGTAAACACTTATAACTGACCAAGATGTTAATAAGCTTTCAAAGATAATCCAAAGACATTCCATGACATTTGTAGCTTCTTTCTATAACAATACACAACTTTTTGAGGCAGAGTAGCTAGAATGAAGATGAGGTGATAATGCATGGCAACGATAAAGTACCCTTTGAACAATTTCATAACTTTTTTGTTAAAGCTAGAGTAATAATTTGCATTTTATTTTTGCAATTTTTCTTTATAACTCTTGCCTCATGTAAGATTATTTTTTTTCTAAATTAGATTATGAATTGGTCTCTATTGGTATTGTTGAAATATTTATACCAAAAAGACCTTTACAATTATTTTGCTTTGTTATTTCTAAATTTCTTAAATTTCTTTTTTTTGTTGTGTATGTAAAAGAAAGATATGATATATTCCTTATAACTTCAACATCTTTTTTTTCCAAATTAAATTATGAATTCGTCTTTCTTATTATGCTTGAGATATTTGATACCAAAATGACAATTAGGACCTTTACAATTATCTTGCTCTGATCTTTTTAAATTTCTTTTTTTTGTTGTGTGTGCAAAAGAGAGGTATGATATAAAATAAATATGATGGATTCAAGTTGTCCTTGAAATTGCAATACCTACTCCGAAGGAATTGATACAGTGGGTTTAAGTTGTCCTTGAAATTGCAATGCCCATTCTAAATGTTATTGTTTGTATTTATACCATTGGCGGTGCATGCACATTAAACTGAATAATTGGGGTAGACTTTGGGAGGCTTGGATCTTAGTTTTTGAAATAGAGGGTTGGTTGTATTACCTTTGTGATGCCCAAGCTGGGTAGATTTTTTATGCTTATTGCATTATTGATGTATACCTATAATAGTTGACTGGGTTGAGGTCGTTTGAAGTAAATCCAAGAAATATAATTACAATGGAAAAAATTGCATACAAGCAAAAAGGAACTAGGATAAACTTGTAGTAATCTTCTCCCCCTGCCAAACTGGAGGGATCCAACAATTCAATTTTTTTTGTCAATCCAGAACTCCTATCAATTTTCAGCGTTTGGGTCCATTTGAAATGGGGTGACCCTAGAGGCAGTGAAATCACATCTTTTTCCTCCATTGAAATTGAAGTTCAAGCTGTTTGGTCCTGCAGCATGGAGACAAACAAATACGTTAATGGTAAATATATATTCCACATACAAGGCTTTCATGAACACATTAACTAAGGAACATCCGCCCACCTGCACAGAGTATCCGACATCACTTCTTCCATATCTCTTTGCCTAATCATTGATTTTACCTTATCAGTAAATTTTGAAAAACAAGAGCTGCTTAGCGACAATGTCCCTGTTACTGTTACTTTAAGCAAATGAGCTATAATCGCAAGCAAGACTATAAATGAACAGTTTGCTAAAAAAATAATGGAAATTTAAGAAATTATGAAAACAAAATCTGTTTATGGACAGAGAGGAGCAAAGGTCAAGCATGTCAAAGCAAGCACCCTACCTATGTATTCATCTTGATAGAAACTTAAACCCATTTTTTTGTTTGAGTTATATGTTTCAAACAATCTAGAACATCTGCATATTTTCTTTTATTTTCAAAAATATAATTAGCATTCCCTTTAATTTTCAACAATTCTACAAAACAGATTGGTTTCAATTACCATGAAAAACAACAATAATCAGCGTTCAAAACCTAATAAGAAAACTTCATTGATTTCCACACCTGGATTTTTTTTGGATGAATAGGATCCTGGAATTAAACGTCTTCTACATTCCATGATTGAACAAGTAGATGCTTGTCCAATTTATATAAATGACAATTAATATTAATATTGTGTTAAAAGTACCTTCACCATTAACAGGATACAAAAGCTAAACATGTGCAACAACATATGCAAACTTTTATTATAAGTCCATGTTCAAATTTAGCTATGCCTAGCATAGATAAACTTGAACTTAAACAGGTTTATCTAGCATAGTTCAGCCTATCAAACGGATAGGAAAACATAGGTACTGAACAAAAGTCCGAGCAATTTATTTCAGATCCTTTCCCGTGAGAGTCCAAGGCAATGGGATTTGGTTTTGGCATAATCTATGTTTGCTTTCAATTCCAGCATCCACAGGTCTACAGATAAGTCGCCTTTCCATATTGTTTCTAGAGACAAACAAAAAGGTATAGTGGATCTCATGATCTTCTTAGGAAAGACAAGTTAATCAAAGTGCATAGGATTTTGTGAATCATATGAATGATATGTAACAAGAAGTTAGGCTGAAGCTGCATCTCACAAATGAGAAGTATCAGAGAAGTGTAGGTGTACACCAGAGAGCAAAGGTGTACTAGGAGGATGAACAAATCGTAGTTTTAATTGCATAAAGAGAGATTCTCTAAAGGGACTTATCATAAATTGAAAGAAAGGGAAATAGTCCGATTCATAATACTTAAGCAGATAAATGAAAATGCCCATTTGGTAGATCTGCCAAAGAATTCGACAGCAATCTCATCTTTAATGTTGCAAACATAGCAACATATACCCTTATTATGGAAGTACCAAAGAAATTCAAGAAGAGAACGTGCTTGATGTACCTGACAGTGACCACAGAAAAAAGGAGCAAGTGGAACAAGTGGTGGACACTACTGTTACTACTAAAAGAACACAAGCTTATAATCTGTATTTTGCGATAAGGTAGGTATTGCCAAACTCCAATAACATTTGGAGAACACAAGAAGAACTCACAAAGTCAAAAACTTATAATCTGTATTTTGCGATAAGGTAGGTATTTCCAAACTCCAATAACATTTGGAGAACACAAGAAGAACTCACAAAGTTCACTGAATTAGATTCCCTTGGACCTGGAGGTTCGGAATTTTAAAAGAAGCCCAACAAATCCATTCATGAGATCTGCGTACTCCTGGATGGTTATGTTATTGAGTAAAACTAGCATAGATCCATCTTAAAAGGGAATCTACCAAGCATTAAGAGGGATCAAATTTCTTGAGGTGCAAACCTTTCCTCAACATTTGCACACTTGGCATTATTTAAGTGTGCAATGCAATGTTTATGGTTTTAATTTATCTAATTTGTGTAGTTTTACATATATGTTGCATTAAATGTTTTAAATCTAATTTGAGCCAACATTTTATTTTTTAGAATATCTTATTCATTTTTAAAAAGGACACGTGTCAGCTCCAGGGTGAACACGAGAGTTATGCATCCCCCTACTGGACTGTAGAATGCACCTCTTCGACGCAACTAGGATCTTGTTCCACCTAAAATTGAGTCTTTTAATAATGCCGAAACGGGGATTGTAATAGATGAAGCAGAAGTAAAGGGGAAAGCTCAGTTCAAACGAGGGAGTTTGTTTGTGGTTAAATAGGTAGAAGCTGGGATGTGGGGATCTACGGGATTCTAGAGAGACTACACTATATTAGCCTTTTAGAGTTAATAAAAATAACAGGGTTATTGTTTTAACCACTGTCATGTTGGTGTTGGTATTTCCAATGCTGCCAGCTATCACTTCCAGCTTGTGTGAGGTAAGCTCACCTAGGAACTCAACAGCTCCAGCTATTCTTAGCTGTTTGTTAGGTCTATCTGCATGTATAAAGACATATCATTCTTAGTAATTTAATCAAGTTATTCTGATACTTCTTCATGGTATCAGAGCAGGCTCTACAAACCTCTTCTCTTTTGTGTGGAAGTGGTTTTGCAAAGTTGTTGTTCTTAGCTGTTCATCATTAGATCTTTAGGTGGTTAGAATTGGATCTATGAGAGATTCGATCTTGATCCAACTAGTATCTATCCTATGAATTTCAGATCTCCCCACGGCAATCTGTATTTTCTAGATCGTGGCACTTGTTGGCCCATATTCATTAGAGCCGCTCTCTCATTTTTTGCGTGGATCATGGATCTCCTCTTGCTGGTGTTTGGTCGCTGTCCAAACTACGTTCTCCAACTTTGTTTGTCCACACTCAGAAGTCTCATTGTTTTCTATAGATTGTGTCCTTCTAGTGTTGATGGCAAAGAAGTTGTGGAAGCTGTCCATGAAACCTGATTTGAAGAGATCTTTTAAGAGATCCACTTGGAATTCAAAGCACTCAAAATTTGGATGTGAATGCTCATCCTGGATCTACATAATATCTTTTTTGGTTTTTGATTGTCTACAAATTTTGGATCCACTGCTAGTAGAGGCAGTTTTCAACTCAGGATCGCAGCCTTTCTCCATTGTAGATTGCATCCTCGAGACCCTATTGCTCCTGGCTCAAACCTGGATCTTTAACGATTAGTAAATGAAGAGTGAAGAGATCCTCTTGTTGCAGTGTGCCTCAGATTGCACACATCGGTTCGGTTGTACATTTCAATCAATGTTGCAGCAACAACGTGGAGTCTGCGAGCTTTTTTTTGGTAGGATAAAGTTGTCTGCTTTCCCGCAAGTGATAAAGATTGCAACGATCACTCATTCATGTACTATCTAAGCAATTGACGGAACAAAAAAATTGGTCTCATCTTTGGCGTGTTTGTGTTTGACAATCTCTCAGCTGCATCGATCTCTGCAGGTTTCACTACATCTTCAACAGATTTGGTATGTAGAGCAGGTTGTGCTCTCATTTTATTTGCCTGGAAATTATTTTTTTCCCATTTGTGATTTTCAGTTGCTGTATTGTTAATATGCCGGAGTCGAGGGCTATTGACCTCCTCACACCCCATAATTACCACACTTGGAAGCTAAAGATGCAACAACTGTTGCAATCAAAAGGCTTATGGCAGATGTTGGCTGAGGAGCAGCCAGCATTCACCAAAGAGATTGAAAAATTTGCCTATCGAAATAAGCTGGATGAGGCAATGGGATTGATCGGGCTTCATGTTTCTGATAGCCTATTGTTTCACCTTGATGGCTGCAAAACACCAAAGGCAAGCTGGGACAAATTGGCCTCCCTATTTGGGAAAGTCAATGAATTTTGGGCTTTGGAATTAGAGACGAAGTTGTCATCTCTTATACCTGATGAACATGCTTCTATTGAAGACTATCTTACCAAATTCAAGTCATTAGTTGTACAACTGAAAGCATGTGGCAAGACTAAAACATATAGTGAATGCATCTTCCTGATTCTATCCAAGCTGAAGGGTCTATATCAGGTACTCTCTTCCTCATTTTATTCTACAATGGATGCACTTGATGAAAATTTTAAAATGCCTACTTTCGAGTTATTTTGTGAACGTCTAACAAGAGAACAATCTAAGCTTCAACAGCTAGATGCACTCTCTAGCTCTCAAGCACTTGTAGCACATACCTCAAAAGGTAAATCCAAAGCTCGTTTTCAAAAGAAGAATAATTCTGCTCAGGACAGTGATCCTCCCGCCAAGCCTCAGCAGAAACCAAAGTCTTCTCAACCCACTTCTAAGTCAAATAGGTCTTCCTCCAAGACATGAAAGAAGAGATCAAATGAAACTTGAAGCTTTTGTGGAAAAGAAGGGCATTCAAAAACCAAGTGCTTCCAGAAACTTGAAGCATTGAATGAAGCTACACAGAAGCATAATATTTCAGTGTCCAAACCCTCTTCATCTAGTAAAGGGCTTGCCTTATCTGCTCGAGCTTCTTATGCATCCTCTGACAATTGGATATTCGACTCAGGAGCATCTCATCATATGACGCATTCTAATGAGTTGCTTCCATCTCCATCTAATTGTAGCATTTCCCAAATTTCCGTGGGAAATTCTTCACAGCTTGATGTTCAAGGATCAGGAACTATGCAGTTAGATGATGGTTGTATCAACAATGTTTTGCTTGTACCTGACATCTTTGCAAATTTTCTCTCCATTTATCAGATCTGCCATTCCGGTGATGGGAAAACAGTTACATTTCCCCCCAATGATGTGGTCATTCATGAACTACACAATACAGAAAATGTTGTTGCATATGGACAAGTTGATCATAGATCTCGCTTATATAAATTTGCTGGTTTCGAGTCTTCTTATGGTAAATCTTTCATTGCTCATGTTGATTCATTAAGTAGGTTTTGGCATGAAAGATTTGGACACCTTAATTATAGGTATCTGCAGCAAATGAATTCACAAAAACTTGTTCTTGGGATTCCTAAGGTTTCATGCACAGATGGAGTTTGTCCAGGATGTGTTCTTGGAAAACAACATCAAGATCCCTTTCCGAAAGGGAAAGCATTGCATGCTATTGTACCTCTTGAGTTGGTGCATAGTGATCTCATGATATTTCCAACTCGTTCTTTTTCAGGAGCTAAGTATGCACTCACCTTTATTGATGATTTCTCATGCCGATCTTGGGTGTACTTTCTTAAGTACAAAAGTGAAGTCTTCGCCACTTTCAAGACTTTCAAGGCTTTGTTGAGAAGCAATCTTCTCATTCTATCAAGAATCTGTGCACAGATAATGGGGGGGAGTATGTCAATCAAGCATTCAAAGACTTTTGTAGAGAACAAGGTATTTTGCATCAGCACTCTGTTCCCTACACTCCTCAACAAAATGGCGTTGCTGAAAGAAAGAATAGGACATTGAAATAAATGGCGAATTGCATGATTCATTCCAAGAACATGTCATCCTCCTTCTGGGCCGAAGCAGTGAACTGTGAAAATTACATTCAAAATCGGATGCCTCACAAAGCAGTGTTACATATGACTCCAGAGGAAGCTTGGAGTCATGTCAAGCCTGATATCTCTATTTTTAGAGTATTTGGCTGTGCAGCATGGGCAATCATTCCGCATGAAAAACACAAAGCTATGGAGAAGAAGAGTCAACCACTCATTTTTGTTGGCCATTGTGAAGATATGAAAGGATATTGGTTATTTGATCCTGTCACTAAGGATGTCTTGTTTCGTAGGGTTGTTTGTTTTGATGAGCACTTCAAACATTCATCTAACCTTTCTCTCTCCATAGATTGGCATGTTGGTGCTAATCATGCTGATAGTTTGGTTTTTGAGACCAAGAGGATGATGAGAATTCCCCTCTTGAAGATGGAAATCAACCGGAAGTACATCTGCCTCCTGCAGTTGAACAACCTACTCAAGAATAGGAAGGGAGAAGCCTCCGTAAAAGGAAGGCTCCTGATAGGTTTGGCTATGATGCATCTAATTTTAGTTATTTTGTTCCCGCTCTCAGCAATAATCAACCATAAATAGTTGGTATATCCCTTATCAGTCATGCCATTTCAAAGGATCCTCAAAAATTTCCAGATGCTGTTGGGATACCTAAATGGGAGGCTGCCATGACCGAGGAGTATTCTTCTTTGATGAAGAATCATACATGGGATCTTGTTCCTCTTCCAAAGGGACGAAAACTAGTTCGTTCCAAATGGGTTTATAGGACCAAGTATGCTGCAGATGGTTTTGTTGGCAAGTATAAGGCACGACTAGTAGCCAAGGGTTTTTCATAGGTCGAAGGTATTGATTACTTCGAGACTTTTGCCCCTGTTTCCAAGATGAACTCCATCCGCCTTGTGCTGTCTCCTGCTGCCTCACAACACTGGTCAGTGTATCAGATGGATGTGAAGAGTGCTTTTTTGCATGGAGATTTGCAGGAAGAGATCTACATGGAGCAACCTCCTAGTTTTGTGCAGGACTCTTCTCTAGTATGCAGGCTTCGACGTTCATTGTATGGTTTGAAACAAGCTCCTCGAGCTTGGTATGAGAAAATGGATAGTTTTCTGATCTCTTCAGGATTCTAGCATTGTCATTCTGATCTTACTGTTTATACTAGAAGACAGGGCACTGATCTCTTGATTCTAGTTTTGTATGTGGATGACTTAATTGTCACAGGGAGTTCTTCATCCTTGATTCAGAATGATCAACAGGCATTGATGGAACAATTTGATATGATCGATCTTGGCCTTTTGCACTATTTTTTTGGCCTACAAGCTCTTCAATCTTCAGAAGGGATCTTCATTTTTCAGCAGAAGTATGCACTTGACCTACTTCAGAGATTTGGCATGTCTGATTGTAAGTCAGCACCCACTCCTTTTCAGTCAGGCGTTACACTTACTGCTAGCTGCGCATCACCTCGTGTTGATCCATCCTTGTATCGACAATTGGTTGGGAGTTTGTTGTATTTGACTCATACAAGACCAAACATCTCCTTTGCAGTTGGTCTTGTATCTTGGTTCTCTCAGGATCCTCATGAGAGTCATTGGAAGGCAGCTAAGCGCATTCTCAAGTATATTCAAGGAACTTCCAAGTTCAGCATTCAGTACACAGCTGGTTCTTCTCATCTTGAGGGTTTCACTGATTCTGATTGGGCTGGATCCATTGATGATCGGAAGTCCACATTAGGCTTTGTCTACCACATTGGTTTCGCTCCTATTGCTTGGTCCTGTAAGAAACAATCAGCAATTGCATTGTCTTCTGCTGAGGCTGAGTACCGTGCTGCATTTCTTGCTAGTCAAGAAGTCCTTTGGCTTCGACAGCTATTGATAGAGTTTGGCATTCCACAAGATCATCCTACTACTCTTTGGTGTGATAACCAGAGTGCCATACATATCTCTCGCAACCAAGTTGAGCATCAAAGGACCAAGCACATTGAGATCCACATGCATTTCATTCGGCAGCTCATCTAGGATGGTGTCCTCAACTTGGAGTACTTGCCTACTAAAGCGCAAGTGGCAGACATCTTTACTAAACCTCTTGCATCTCCTCGGTTTCTTCAGCTCCGTTCGATGCTTGGGGTGAAGGAAGTTGTCCTTGGGGGGTCATCTTGAGTTCTCCTACCTTCATTTTTTGCTGTGTTCTCTCTTTTGGGGAGGAGTTTTTTCCCATGAGGCTTTCTCCTTTTCTCCGGTTATGAGAGTAGTTTGTATATGGGTACCTCATCAGGCCTAGTTGTCGGGACCCACCTTTGTTTGTTTTTTGTTTCCTCCCTTCGCTTATGGGGGGGGTGTTGGTGTTGGTATTTCTAACACTGCCAGCTTGTGTGAGGTAAGCTCACCTAGGAACTCAACAGCTCCAGTTATTCTTAGTTGTTTGTTGGTTCTATCTGCATGTATAAATACATATCATTCTTAGTAATTTAATCAATTTATTCTGATACTTCTTCATGTCATTGGTAGTAGTTGTTGTGTTTTGAGCCTCTCTATACTGAATAATTTAGCATCTAAGATCCCATGATTTTTGTGTGTTGCAGAAACAAAGAACCCCTGTCTCTCTCAATCCAACTTTTTTCTGCCAAGAGTAACTATGTTTGTAGGATTTAGCTGTTGGGAGTTTGTGTAAGGCACAGTCCACTGGAAATAGCTTTAGCTCTGTTATCACAGTCCATCTATTTCAGTCTGAAGTTCAGGCAAGTTTTAGACTACTGTCAGTCCGTTTTCAGATTTCATCTACAACAGAGTGTGCATCTATATCATCAGGTGTATCCAAAGGCCCAGATTTATATATTATGCAAGCCTCCCGCTTGTTTTCTTTGAATATTCTCCCTTCTTTGAGAGAAAGTTCTAAACCCAAAAACTACAACAAAATCGCTTTTATCTGCATTTTTTCACATTATCAGGTCTACCTAGTGATAGTTCAAGATATGGGTGATTCCATGAAGATGGGTAACTCTTTTTGGCCAAATATGACGGTGAAAAACGAAAATTTTATCCATGTATCAAATTGAAACCGTTGAAACTCATATTTTCCAAATGAATTTTGACATGTGGTTGAAAAACAAAATGTAGAGAATTATGTTGGCTTTCCAATGATATTTTTTTCGAAATATTCCAATGTCATTTATCGTGTCGAATTTTCATTTAATGAAACGTGTGTACTTTAAAATTTGAAGAGCAATTAACAAGTAGTTTGTGTTCGTGCACGATAATTTAATGTTAAAGTAATAATTAAAAAAAATGAAATATGTGAACATGATCTAGACAGAATGCACTAGGGACTACATATTTTTCTTTTAATTTTTCTCGAAAAAATATATTTATTATTATTTTTCTAAAATGACCAATGACTATTTCAGTTGCATTTTGCACACGTGTGTTTGTGCACCAAATCTTTTAATTTTTTACATAATTTGAAAAAATAAAAATACCCTTTTGAAGATGACGCGTTTATCTAGGGCTTGTGTATTTTTTCAAATTTTTTGGATGTGTATTTTAAATTTTGTGGATTTATCTTTGAGCTCAATCGAAGTTGTCGACATGGTTTTTTAGAGCAACTTTTAGTAGAAATTTAAAAACAAAACATATATGAAAATAAAAATTCGTAAATTTTATCTATCTGGATAGAGGATTCGTTGACGAATCCAATGGTATCAAGTCCGCTCATTAATGAGCATTTAATGACATGGTTTAACTCTGTGGAAGGCAGACAAAAAAACCATTCTGTAGGAAAAAGGGCTATCGACCTGTTTTTAAGCCCTCGATCGAGCTATTTGCTCGATCAAGCTTTTTTAAATACCTCGATCGAGGGCTTAACAGACCTTTGATCGAGGGTTTAACAATACCTCGATCGAGGGTTTAACAACACCTCGATCGAGGTATTGCTCGATCGAGGGTCTGTCAAAATGGCTCGATCGAGGGTTTTTGTGTGTAAAAAAAATCTATAAACACCGAGGCGAAACCGCGAAAGGAGTTGGCAACAATTAATCTTGCCAACTACCCTTCCCTCGTAAAAACATGAACGGACATCTATATAACCAACAAACAAGAATTCACAAACAACAATTTACCTCATTGCTATTTTTTTCTCCATTAGAGCTTTGTCAATTTGAGCTTGTCGAATTAGAGATTTGTAATTTTCATATTGCTAAATTAGATCTCATTAAACATGTAAGATTTCTTTGTAGGCATAATTCAAGATTTTCTACTAACATTTTGTTGTTTGTTATAACAATTTGAAATTTTTTTGTTTATTTTCATTATAAATTTATTCATGTAAGATTTCTTTGTAGGCATATTTGAAGATTTCATACTAATATATTGTTGTTTGTTATAACATTTTGAAAAAAAATTGTTTGTTTTCATTGTAGATTGATGGGGAAGAAAAGAAAAAGACAAAGAAAACATGCTAGATAACAAAATGCCAATGAAGAACGCGAGAAGAGTAGAGAACGAATGAGACAACAAAGAGCAAGTTTGAGAGAAGAAGAAGATGCACATTTGGTGCAACAAATTCCAATGGAGCCCAATCAAGGTAAATTATTGAATTACATGCTATCATAATTTAAATATCATTCTACAAAATTTACAAAATTAGTGACAATTTTCCAATAAATTTAACTAAATTTCATAAATTAATTTGTTTCATATTTATTTGTAATGATATTCTTATTTATTTCATCAATTTGTTATTTAAATTTTAAAATTTGCAACAATTTTTATGTTAAATGAACAATTTTCAAATGAAATGAAACATATAAATTTAGATTCTACTTTCATGTTAAGATATGAATATATTTTTAAATATTTTCAAATTATTTCAAAGTTGCTAACAATTTTCAAATTATGCTTCAAAGTTGCTTTAACAATTTTCAAATCATTTCAAAGTTGCTAACAAATTTTAATTTTATTATCCAACAATTTTCAAATGAAATTTGTACACAAGTAGATTCTATTTTCAAGTTAAAATGTATGTACATATTTACTATTTTCAAATTTATAAACATTACTAACAATTTTCAATGTTATTAGAATAATTTTCAAATTAAATGTACACTTGGACATTATTTTCAAGTTAAATTGTACATATTTAACTAATTGCAATTTTTTAAGTTACTAACAATTTCAAGTTAACTATAATTTCAATTCTTGTTTTGTTAGGAAATTCAATTTCAAAACAAATGAATGAATATTTTGAAATGAACATGTTGTGATAGTTATGTACTAGTTAAAATTTATTCAATTTGAAAACAAATGAATGAATATTTTCATAATTATGGTGGTTGACAATATTTTCATAGTAATGAATATTTGAATACAAATGAATGTTCAAAGAGCTATTTAATTATAATGTTTGCAACTTTGCATTGATATGTGAAACATTACTGATAAAAAAATCCTTAATTTGCAACTTATGATAAAAATTACAATTTCCATAATTGTTTATTGTTGAAATTGCAAAATCATCAACTATTGAAATTCTAGGTTAGAAGTGTTGTAATCATTTATTCTTTTTGGTGATTTGCAACTTGTATTTTAAATATTTATTTGTTTATTTTATACCATAAAGTTAAAATAACATTTTTCTTGTAATGTATTTAAGTAAAATGGACATAAATTGCATAAAAAAAATTTGCCCACAATTATGTAATGTGATGACTATAAATGATATTAATTTTTATGCCCACAATAAATTTTATCAAGTTATTAATAATTATCTTGAGTTAAATATATATACTTGATTTTCAAACTTTACTAGTAATTATCAAACTAAATGTACAATTTCAAGTTGCATGTACATATTTAGTTGTTTTGAAATTAAGTTGTACAAACAATTTTCTTGTTATAATGTATTTTCAATACTTGTACATTTTTCTCAAGTCACTAGCAATTTTCAATTTGTTAATTTACATGTACAACAAATTTCAAGTTACTAGCAATTTTAAAGTTAAATGTGCAACTTGTATTTAACATGACATATCACCATGATAAGATTAATGACTAGAATCATATATTTTGTTAGGACAAATTGGAAATAGTTAAATTTGCAATGTTTACAACCTTGCATTGATATGTGAAGCATTATTGATAAAAAAAATTCTTAAATTGCAATTTATGATAAAATTACAATTCCCATTTAATTGTCTATTGTTGAAAATACAAAATCATCAACTAATGAAAATGTTAGTTTGTATTAAAAATTATGAATTTCTCCTCAATCATATCACTATGTAATGTTTTTAATTAAATATCGTATTCATCTCTAAATCAATGTTTTTTTCCCCACATTTAGAGTATAATAGGTATGTTATCATGGGTAGAAAATCAATCTTAAATTTTTATTTCATGTATATACAACATGGAATGCATGATGTTGTCCTTGAAATTCTAGGATAGAAGTGTTGTAATCATTTATTCTTTGCATGATGTTTTGCAACTTGTATTTTAAATATTTATTTATTTATAAATTATACCATAAAGTTAAAATAACATTTTTCTTGTAATGTAAAAGTAAAATGGACATAAATTGCATAAAGAAAATTTGCCCACAATTATATAATGTGATTATTGTAAATGATATTAATTTGTATGCCCACAATAATTTTTATCAAGTTATTAATAATTACCTTGACTTAAATATATATAGTTGATTTTCAAGTTACTAGCAATTTTAAAGTTAAATGTACAAGTTACTACCAATTTCAAGTTACAAGCAATTTCAAATTTTACTAGGAACTTCAAACTTTACTTCTAAAACAATTCTCAATTTTAATTAAGTTAGCAATTACAAGCATTTGTTGCAAGTTCGGATCTGGGAATAATCCATGTCCGCTTAACTGTGGGAAGTACTTGGGCATAAGCCCTAAAACTCATTGTGAGGAGTACCACAGGAACCCCATAGTAGCTGGCGCATTGAGAGGACCTGCCAGCGAAAAGGGCAACGACCCCTACCTGATTGACTAGTTTTTCCCCGTGAGGTAAACCAAGAGCTGTCGTTTGTGGCTAAGCGGTTATCAGTTTTACCTAAGCCATGGAGTGAGGGGTACTGCCCCAATACGCAAGCCATCAGACAGCATTGGTGGCCGAGTGAAACACCTGAACTTTTAGGAAGCCGAACATACCTGGGGTCCATATCTATTTTCAGTTGAACTGTTGTCGATCACTTTCGCGCCATTTCACTAACACCTCAAGGTTTTTGTGTAACGGTTCGTATCATTTGAGCAATTTCAAATTTCAAGTTACTAGCAATTTCAAGTTACTCAAGAGTAATTTCAAATTTCAAGTTACTAGCAATTTCGATTTTTACTTAGAACAATTCTCAAGCTAAATGTATTAGTTGAAAAATTCAATTCACATGCAATTTTCAATTTTTCAATTTTTCAATTTCCACATCAAATTTCAAGTTACTAGCAATTTTAAAGTTCAATGCACAACTATCAAATAACCAATTTTCAGTTTGTTAATTTACATGTTATGCAGGGAGAGATTATGGTCAGACATCACATCATGGTGATCAAGAATCACATGACCCTGTTCCCCCTCATGATCCTGATCAGCCATCACATGACACCTTTCCCTCTCACATTGAAAATATAATTGGGAGTTGCAGTGGGGTTGGAAGGGGTGGAAATTTTCTAGAGGATTGTGCAGTTGTTTCTGCACAAGAAGAGATTGGGAACTCGATCCCTGGTCGGAGAGTTAGAGAGCATGTCAATAACATAATCAAGTCATATTTTGAACAACATTCAACCATGGCACAAGCTCAAATCCTACATGGGTTGATAAAACACAAAAAATTGTAACGTGCCACAAAGTTGTTGGGTTTTCAAGATGTTAAAACAAAAAAAACATGCGAGAATGCAATAGAAAATGTAAGAACTGCATTATCTTCATTTGGAAAATCAAGAAACAATGATACCCGAGCTGCTCGTAAGGCAATTACAACGGCGGTTATGGCACAAAGCACCTCAAGAAATCAAATGGTATCAACAATGGCATCATTTCTCAATGTTTCAAAAAGAACATTGCTCAAATATACTAAATTCAGGGTATGGATAGATGAAAGTGATGAAGCTGCTTGTTGGGCTCTTATTTGTAGGGAACCCTATCGAGATAGGATGGCAGTGGGCATTAGAGAGAAGGTGATAGAGTTTTGGGATAATCATTCTCGTGCTATTCTAGATCGAAAGCATGTCCTGCGACAACGTTTATCCAGAGTCATTTATCAGGAGCATTGTAAGCATGTGATGGAGATGACGGGAGTTGCACTTTACGAGGAATTCCAAGAAACCAATCCTGGTGTTCAAATATCATTTATCATGTTCAACAAATTGAAACTGTGGTATATTAGGCCGAATACAATTCGCGACACTTGTTGCTGTCGGTACCACATTGAATTTCAACTATACTATGAGACATTTCTGGATTTTTGCAAAAGGCACTGGAACGGTGTACTAGCTCCTCACACAGTGCGAGATTTTATTTGTATGATACTATGCAACAGGAATCCTGAGCACGTGTTTTTCAATAAGAGGTGTGTAGGTGGGAGAAAATGCCATGAATGCAGTGATTTGACATTGTTCCATAGGAACTTTCCTATCGATCCAACACACCATGGATTGTCAGATATCACCGTTAGCTAGAAGAGGTACGAGTACGTCACCATGAATCCCACACCTTCTTCATCTGTGCCATCTAAGAGGATCGACTTGCTCGATGATGAGATTCCTGTTTAAGATTTCATGGAGAAGTTTCAAAGTCAGATTTATAAATACATAAAGCACTCCCATAGGTCCAGGTGGCAAGCTTTAGAATTCAAACATTCCCGTGAGGTGTTTGAGCCGGGCACAATCTTATCAGTGGTAGAATTTGCGGAGAACTACATCTTTGCTCCTCAGAGAGAGATACAAAGTGAGTACTATCACTCCGACCAGGTGTCTATCTTCGTACATGTATTGTACAAACATGCTCAGGAAAACATTGATGGTAGGGATAACACTCCCCAGTAATGTGAAGTGATCAAGGAGTACCATTTTTATGTTAGTGATGATCGTGAGCATGACACATTGTTCGTTCAACACTGCTTTGGGTTGATTTATGATTCATTCAGGCAGAGAGACGTATCATTTACTAAACACTGGATTTGGTCAGATGGGTGTGCAGGGAAGTTCATGTTGGCATGCTCATTTTATTGGTTGAGTCACATGCACAAACAGACAGGAATCCGACACAATTGGAGCTTTTTTGAGACAGGGCATGGGAAGGGTGAACATGATGGCGCAGGTGCATGTGTGAAACGAGCACTTCGGAGGTACCAGATGAGTCATGGTGCAACCCAACTCAAATGCTCCACTGAAGTAGTTGATTGGTGCACACGTCATTTGGGACATCAGGGTCGCGAACAAGCAAGGCCGGTGTGCAGGTAATAAACTCCAAACTCAATTAGTAAACTAATAACATTCAATATCAACATTTCCAAAAGAACACATGTACTCGATAGGAATTTACATATGACAAACTGAATTCCATGCAGGTTCTTCTGGCATGTTTCCCTTGGAGATGTTAATAGATCCATGCCATGGTATTGTGACACCATCCCTGGTAGGAGGGAATTGCATTCTGTTAGAAGTAAAGATATGGGGGACATATTTTCCATTGAAACGAGGAAGTATGCCTGCTTTTGCGATTTTTGCATTGATGCAAATGGATGCGGGCTTGATCACTGTGAAAATGATTTATATGTCAAACCATGGAAATATGTATCTCTTAATCCAAAGGGCCCACGTCCAATTCCAACATGGCAAGAGATGCACACTGAAGAGGCAATGGTCTCATTAGATTATGATCGAGTTTTCGATATGGTTAGGGAAGGTACAAGAGTCTTCATTAAGTTAATTAGTTCATTATATCTTACACATATACAAATGTTGTAGAAATTTGCACGTAGGATATTTGAATAATATTTGTAATGTATCTTGTAGGTGATGTATTTGTTGTCATTGCACCCCTTCACAACCAAGAAAATGTTGCATACTATTTGATGTGGTGCACGCAAATAAAGAGTAGATTGGTGCGACCCTACCAAGATGGGGGCTTCACATACCAGGTTGGAGACATGGTTCTAATGGGACACTTTTTTGAAAAAGTGAAAAAACAGGGTGCTCACATTATTTACAGAGATTTTATGCCTAGATATATATCATGTCAATACAATCATTTGGTGGTTGCAGCTCGGATACCTCTAACAGAAATCAAGGTGAAGAGAGGTGATCCAAAGAGATGGAAGATGACAGAAGCTGACCATGATCGTATTATGGAGACTTGCATTCCTATAACCCATTGGCGAGATGAATGAGTTACATGTATGCCACTTGCATCATTGGCATAGTTTTCATGTTGTCTTGTGTAATATTTTTTTGGAGGTTGTTTTAAAAATGTATTTTTGTAGATGCTTTAATGTCAAGAATACAAATACCAAATGGGAGGCTTTTGTGAAATTTGGGTCATGGTGCTCCAATGTGAATACACTTGAACATGTACATGTTCTAATTTTAGATTTTGATTTCAAATACAATTGTAATGTAATTGAGAATTTAAAATACATCTATACAATGTGGAATATTAAAATTTAAATTTTGAATTGTACAATGATTACCATTTTGTGCAACATTCTTTAATATATGAATTTAGAAAATTTTGGGCATTATAATTATTGTTTCGACCACACATTCTTGTATTGATAACCTAGAATTTTTGCTATTTAGGACTATTGTGTTTCCCTTGATTGTTCATAATCTATCATTGAAGCTTCAACCAGAGGTCTCATACATACCCATGTGTGATATATATGTGACTCTTCATTAGCTATATTTTTTGTGACGTGACCGCACTCAATCCATAGTTTTTAATTTTGCTTACTAAGGGAAATGAAGGGCACCAAAACACTCCTTCAATTTGATATCCTTCCAAAGCAATTGATTAATAATTAGATTGACCTTGCTAGTAGAATTTTTACATTCGTGGGTGACATTTAGTTATGGTGATTTGGTGGTTGAAAATCCCTTTGCTTGACACTTGTTATAATTCACATAATTCTTGATTTCATTTGTTATAGACACTCAAAAAATATAATAAAGTTCTATAATTTCTTCGTCGTCCTCACTATTCACAAATGGTGGTTATTTATGTGAAAAAATAAGTTATCAATGTTACATGGTACTTGTTAGACATGTCCATGTTTACAAAAAAATATGTATTGAATAATAAAAAGAGATGATACTAATTAGATATGTCTATGTTTAGGAAGAAACATGTATTGAATAATAAACAAAGATAATAATATTTCCATATTAACTTGACTTTATTATTTGAAAATTGTCATGCCTTTAACATATAAAGAGATAGCTTGTAATCTACTAACCTCTATTTCCATCCCTTACATATTCTTTGAAATTTGTCTCTATAATTACCTATATGAATGCAAAGGCCAAAACCAATATCCACCTCCAATAGAATGTTCACACTCAATATTCATTTAAATAATAACTCACAACATCAACTAATCTCATGAGGATGTTGATCCATCTTCCACATTTTATTTACATTTCATTTTATGAAGTAAAGATGTTATGTTTTCTCCCAACATATTGCCTCGAGACGCAAGTTCCATTAGTCCTCTTGAACCAATTATTTATAAAATCATTAAGAAAACAATTTATTAATTAATTTGAAATAGTTATCATTATAATAAAATTTTAAAGAAATATCAATTGAATAAATTAATTTTTATTTTAGAATATTATTACTTAGTTTGAATGTTTACTTTCAAACATTATTAATTAACTTGAATGCTTATCATTACAATTAAGTTTTTGTTCTTAGCATAAATAATTATTATAATAATCAAGTTTTAAAATATTTTAATTATATGAAATCATTTGTACGGAGGAAAAAATACTCATTAATTAACTTTGGATAATTATCAGAATAATTGAAAGTTTGTGTAGTAAATCATATTATATTTGAGAGTATAATAAGTTTTGCACTAAAGCATGTTATATTTAAGAGGACTTGGTCACATAATATATAGCCTTGAGGTAATTTACAAAAGGAATTGCAAGAATAATCATTAACTTTACATACTTGCATTCAATAAAAAGTTATTTTGTACATGTTGATGTGAACATTCAACATACAAGCATAGTACATTCATCTACCATAAATCATAAATAGGTGTACATAAATCATATGAAATAGTTGTACAAATATAGTTTCTACCATAGTTGTACAAGCATCTGCGATCAACATATTTCCATTTCTTATATTAATTAGGTGGTTATGCCCATTGCCAAGAAAACAAACCATACCTTTATGACTTTAGATTAGAGCACACACTTAAAAGAAAATAACACAAAGATTATCTACATACTATATAACTCATAATTATATAATTTTGTCTCAAGGGATATTTCACACTCTCAATGGACAAAAACATTCTCATATACAACAACACATTGAATTTTCAATTGAAATTACACATTAAATTTTCCATGTAATTGAATTGGAATGTGAAAATTGTAAGTGAATTGTAATGTGTAGACAACATAATGCAAAATGTCAATTTCAATTTTCAATTTCAAATGTATTCTAATTTTAAATTTTGATTTCAAATACAAAATTGAGAATTTAAAATACATCTATATACAATGTAAAATTGTAAAATTTAAATTTTAGATTGTACATTGTATCATAATTTAAAATTTTTATTTCAAATGCAATTGTAATGTTATTGAAATTGAACTTGTAAATTGGAACAACACATTGTATTCTCAATTGAAATTACACATTAAATTTGAGATTTTAATTTTAAATTGTAATTGAATTGGAATGTGTAAATTGTAATTGAATTGTAATGTGTAGACAACATAATGTAATCAAAATTTCAATTATTAATTTCAAATGCATTCTAATTTTACATGTTGATTTCATTTATGCAATTGTAATGTAGTTGAAAATGAACTTTTAAATTGCAATTGAATTGGAATTGAAATTACGCATTAAATTGGAAATTTTACATTGTAATTGAATTGGAATTGTAATTTCAATTTTAAAACGTAATGTATGTATTCAATTCTAAATTTTGGAAGATGTTCTTTAATGTAGTCGAAATTTGCATTTTAAATTGAACTAAATTGTAACTACACATTAAATTTGCATTTGAAACGACAAAACATAAATTTGTAACTGTAATAATTATGTCCAGATCTAATATAAAAAACAATCGATTTCAAATCATATACAAAATACACATGAAAACATCAATATGATAAAATATACAAAATATCCAAAAGTCCATATCCAAAGTCCATATATGATAAAAGTCCATGTATAAATGATATGAATCCATATCTAAAACATGATAACGTATATATAGATCATCCAAAACATGAAAATATATAAAATATAAAAATATCCAAAACATGAAAATGTATAGATCATCAACTCATCGGCCACTACCCCCGCGAGGCCTGTCATCGTCCCTCTGACTGCCCTCCTGTGCAGCAGCCCGCTGCTGTCTCTGAGACTCTAAACCCTCAAGGAATTGTGCCATATCCGCCGTGTCAATGGTGATATCCGGGATCTGGGTAGGAATACGGGTTGATGGCCCTTCATCAGGATAATTTACTCGAGGTATATCCCAACTATGTGTGAAATCCATGGCAGCATTGACACCCGCCTGTTGCGATGCCTATGTAATATGCCATTACATGTAATAAGTTAGATTTATTAAAAATTAAAACTAAATTTAACATAATTTAAAATCTATCCGTAAAAAATTGAAACATAAAGTACAAAAATCAATTACTAAATGTGACTAAATAACATGAATTGGAACATAAATTAAAACTCACATGTGTCTCTGGACCCGGCTCGTCAGAACCTTCCCGGTCCTGATGTCCATAATCAGGATCTACCGCCTTTCCGTTGCCCTGTACAATTTGAAATTCATTTGAAGTTAAGATCTACAACATAAATCTCGAAAATTAAGAAATAAAACACAAATTATTTAAACTGAGAAATAATATTCAAACACAAATTAAATTGGAACATAAATTATAACTTACCCCGACTGGCGGACCAATAGATGGCTCGCTAGCAAAGAGTTGATCCATGAATGGGGTCCCCTGCATGGATCAATAGAATACAACTCCCATAAGTATGATTGACCATTCAATTTGCGACATTGATATGATGTAACATGAAGAACATATATACATAATTGTACAAAAGTATACCTGTCGTGTAGCGACACATCTACGATATAACTGAAAGTATGCATCTCGCGCTGACTCAGCATACCGCAGTAGGGTCTCGCGATTGAAACTCTTGAGCATGTCACTAGAGAGATGCCCTATCTCTGGCTCTGCAGGTGGAGGGGGTGGTCTAGATGCCTCTCCATGTGTTGTAAGAACAGCAACACTGCCCAAGGCAGTGAACAACGAGTCTGCAAGGTCAGCTCTAGCCTCTGCAGCAAGATGGGATGATTTTTCCACATCCCCCGACCTGATAATTGCCATGTCTGGAAACGACATCAACCTCGGAGCGGGTGGCACAAAGGCAGGGTCTCTCCAAGCTCCAGGACGTTGGTAGGAGCATCCCCTACAAACCCCATAGAACTGGGACCTTGTGCTAGTGTAATCCAGGTGCATGTCCAAAACAAACTCTGCATAAACATGTTTTGCAAAGTACAATGGGACCTGTTCATGGTGGGGGAACATGCCCCACGCTCCCATGAATCTATCATACATATGTGGTGCAGCGACCTCCAACTTAAACTCCCTGAGTCTAAGCAGTTGACCGGGGGCGCGGTCAAGAGGGATGTCAAATAAAGCACCCTTGATGTCATGCCCTCTTATGGCGACTTTGACATCCTTCCATTTGTGGATCCCAATGACACCATCTCTCCTCCTCTGGCATGAATGTCGCCAAATGTCACTGAGAGGTCCTACCCTCATGTAGAGGGTCAACATCTCATCAATTGATGATAACATCATTGACAAAGATCGCCGTGTGGGAGAATCCTCCATCAAAGTGCTCACACATGAGCTCACCCACTCTCGCTGGGAAATGATGTCAGCAAGAGTGATCTGTGCAACCTCATCATCGTACGATCCCCCTGATGGGGCACCTGCGATCCAAACCAAAACACAAATGTTACTAAAAATATATATTATAAGTTGCAGCTAAATTTCAATGCATTATATACTAAAAATTTACTGAAAATGTGCTAACAAAAAATACGCACCTGGGTCCTGATGCACTCGTGTCTTGTTGCACATCCTCCTCCTGGGGATCCACATGTATGTCGTCAGGATGAACCGAAACACTATCTCTCTTGCTGCCGCCACCAGTGGCAGCCGACCTCGGCCTGGCATCACTCCTCGGTGAACGGGAGCGTTGCCGATGGTCGCCCTGTCGGGCGACATCAGATTCTCTCGTGCTTCGCGGACAACGAAGCACCAAATCTCTCTCTTTAGGATTGTCTGCATCACATTTCAATTTCTAATTCTAATTTTCTTTCAAATTCTATTCCAAATTTCACATTTCAATTTCAAATTTTCTCATTTCAATTTCAAATTCTATTCCAAATTTCACATTTCAATTTCAAATTCAAATTCAATTCAAATTTCAAATTCTATTCCAAATCTCACATTTCAATATATACATTAATGTATGAAAATTTCATTAATATTATGTGTTCGATACAAATCAATTTTCATAAAATAATGCAATTTGTGGAAAACCTAGCCGAGCTTCTATCTTTTTTGCTTTCTATTCATCTAAAAATTTGATTGGAAAAAATTGGAGCAACCCTTCAATTGCAAAGTTATAAAATAATTTTCAATTTCATTATGGATAGGCTTGATGCAAAATTAATTTTTTTGAAAGGATAAGGTTGTTGTGCTTTTCTATGAAGGGAAAAATGGGTTTTGATGTGCATTGAAGGTTTCAATTTCGAAGCATGATTAGATAACAATGGTGCTCCACCTAGAGCATGGCTCTAATACCATAAAAGATTGTAATTACCAACACAATCATACACTGTATATTGGATCTATTTATACATAATTGAAATAGCTCCATCCTAAACTAGCGCACACACACATCAAACTTTTGTTGGTGTAGTTATTGAGCATATAATATGTTGGTGTAGTTATTGGGGAGTGAATTAATAATCTAAACTAACAATAAAAATGTGGATCCATGCGATAACATAAAGAGTAGAGCATTGATCCCTCAAAGAAATATGAGAGATACTCCCACCCTAGCCCTTTGCATTGCTTTATGGAGTTAATGATACAATGAAGGAACAATACACTAAACATTGTCCTCATGTTAAGAGTTTGGAAGGAAATAGAAAGTCATGAATGAGAGATAATTGGGATATGTGATCCTAATGTTGCAACTATGACATTTTCATGCAACCTTCGACCATGTCAAAAAAGTCACAACCATTTATTAAAAGATTTGATTGGATGAAATTCCAAGGAGAATCCTGGTTTTGTGAATGCCTTCATTAGTTGGAGTTCTAAAATGGAGGGTAACATGTGGTTGACCTTCCAACCAATCTCCATCCTAGATAAATTGTAAACCAATGAATGAAGAATGCCATTTTTTTTTTCTATAGAAGTAGGATAAGGTGTAGGAGAAGCCCCAAAATCATATGATTCATATTTGAGATTGTAATAAGGCCTTTGAGCTTTGGTCATTGATATTGAATAAATACAGTAGACATTGTTGATATGTATCTTTTTTGTGAATTTAATATGATAATTGATTTGGTGTAATTTAGTCTATTTATCTTTTAAATTGAAATTACAATAATTATTTTATCTTTCAAATTAAAATTACAATAATTATTGGTAACCTTTGGTCTCGTGTCTACATCAAAGATAATTTGTTGAGAAATCCTCAAGCTAAGTATTAAATACAAAGACATTTCAACATATGAAGGTTTCTTGATTAGTGACATCCAAACATTTTTCATCAAAGAATTGAAAAGGAAATCCCTCGGGCAAACTATATATACTATTATAACTCCACCCATGTAGCATTCATACCTACTTCATCTAGACATTAACCATGAACTTTACGATGTGCTCTAAAGTGTGTTTTCTAATTTGTATAACAATGTTGCTATAAAATAAAAATGACAAATCAAATCATCTATGTTTTGACATTGTTGAAATTTTAAATGGCTCTATGCAACCTTATGTCATAGTGGACCGTACATGCCCACTAAACTAAATAAAATAATAAATACTAGCCAATAACAAATCAAATTACCCATGTTTTGACATTGCTGAAATTTTAAATGGCTCTATGCAACAACCTTATGGCATATTGTATTGTGCATGCCCACTAAACAATATAAAATAATAAATACTAGCCAAATCATAATTACATGTACACCACAATTTCAAACATAAACGCTAGCTCTTGTCCTCAACTTTGAGGATAAATTTATTTGATTTTAGAAAACAATATTATAATGGTAATGGCATAAGCTTTCTTTATGCTTTATCATTGCTAAAAATGAAGAAACAAAATAGGCACTCATGTGAAAATGTTTGTATTGTGTTGTATGCAAAGCAACTTTCTTCATGAAAGGCCACTATTGCTAAAATTGAACACACAAAATAGTGTCTCCATTAGTGGAAACCTTATATTTAATTGTTTGTTATGGAGAGCACATGTGATCATTATACATCAAGATGCATAAAATATTGCCCATAAACTACGTGAGACATAAAACAAATCGACAAACGTTGGAGAATGTCAACGACACTTCAAATTAATAAGGTTTTGTTTTCTCAAAGAGAAGGTGTTGTGGGAAACATAGTGGGGCAATCTTTTACTAAATGAACTTTTTTTAGAGATTATGTTTTGGGAAGAATTTATGTTTTAAAAAACATTTATTCTGAGGTACGTTTTTGGTTTCATTATCAAATGTTGATAAGGTTGTCATTGTTTTAGTTTTGAAGTTCGATATTTCTCAAATCAAAGAAGAAGATATATAATTAATTCATAGGTTTATATGTAATTTTAATGGAATTTTTCAAAGTTGAAAGATATTTTTTTCGATATTTAAGTTTTAGGTTTCCTTTTTTTTATATTAATATTAAATATTATTATTTTTAAATAAATTAAGTAAAAATTAATAAATAATATATGATTAAATATATATTATTAATATTCATTTTTTAATTTTTTATATTATAATACTAATATTAATATATGATTTTTTTTCAATCTTTTTGGCATTCTCGGAGGATTGAAAATAAATTGGCAGCATTTCTGCTTGCAAATTCACATACCAAATAATTTTAAAACAAATAAATGCAAAATAAATTTAAAATCCTAAAAGTATTTCAAGTTGAAAATAGTTTTTGTTTTTGTTTTGAAATGGTTTTCTGTTTTAGGTTCAAATGGTTTTTTTTTTCAATCCTCTTTGCGTTCTCGAAGGATTGAAAAAAAATGGGCAGCATTTATGCTTGTAAAATCACATTTTAAAATAAAACCAATGGGCAGCATTTATGCTTGTAAAATCACATTTTAAAATAAAACCGGTAGCATTTATGGGATCAAATGCTACCGGTTGATATAAAAACAAAATAAATTAAATAATTTAAACAAATAACTGACAAATATGTAAAACCCTAAATCTATTTCAAATTTGGTTTTTGTTTTGGTTTGAAATGGGTTTTTGTTTTGGTTTGAAATAGGTTTTTGTTTTAGTTAAATCAAATGGTTTTTTTTTTCGATAAATTTGGTTTCAATGGCGGTTTTTGGTTTCAATGGTGGTTTAGTTTCAATGCCTACATCTTAACCATTGCTAGAAAACCAAATTAAACCTATATTGATAAAAAAATACAAATTTATACATAAAATATGAAATATATATTTTTTTAAATCACAAAACAAATGGGAGATTTCTACCCACCTGGTGGAATAGATGACATGATGGCGTTGTTGTGGGGAGGTGGCATCGGGCAGGTGCTCGGTCGAGGTCCCCGGTCGCTCTGTCTTTGTCTGTCTCTGTCTCGCACTGCACGAAAGCTAGGCCGACCGGGCCCTGTTTTGTTTTTTTTTCTCTGTCGCATTCCCTCGATTGAGCAAACCCTCGATAGAGGGTCTGCTCGATCGAGGGTTTGTCAACCCACCGCACAATCGCCCAAACCCTGTTTTGTTTTTTTCCTGACGGATCGAACAAACCCTCGATCGAGGGTTTAACACATCCTCGATCGAGGTATGTTAAAGCCCTCGATCGAGGTATTTTTAAACCCTCAATCGAGCGTATAAAACCTCGATCGAAGGCTTGAAATTCGCTCGATCGAGGGTCCGAAAAACGATTTTTCCCTTTGCGATCCGCCAAAAATGGTGAACCACATTCGTGGATTCACCCATATGCAAATTCATAAGACAAGATTAATATATAACTGGAGATGAAGTGGTGTTTGTGAATGCCAAATGCAACAATCAAGTACTCCCTATTTTAAGTTGTTTTTCCAACCGATAGCCAGGTACAGTTACCAGGGATAATGTCGTACATAATTAGCTTTATGACTTGAAATCTTCTAAAAGTAGCATAGGCCTAGTCCCTTGGCATGCTACTGATAGATATATTGCCAATTCAAAGGCCAAAACATACTCACCAGTCACCACTAGAGGAGATTGATATCAATGACTTTCTAATCTAGATTTATCGAAAGTGGGTAGCTTAAGAGATCATGGTTCAATAGACGCAAACACAGCCTGCTAGTTTGGAGTCGGGACCTTTACGTGTATGTAGCATGTAGACATCTCCTCTTATATTTTAGAAGATTTTTAATTAGTCAGTTTTAATTAGGGTTTATATCTCTAGAACCCCTAGGGAAAGCTTACAAGAGGTGCTCCAAGAAATCTCTAGTTTTGCATTGTAATAAAGATGCAACTAACCAATAATTTTGAGATCAATGAAAAGAATTGAGATAGTCACAGGTTTGCACTAGCTTCAATAGCATGTCAATATTTAGAAGGGTCAATCGAGAAATCAATGGAACCAAATTTAGTGTGCTAGAGAAAGATAGGTTTAGTGCACTAGAGCAAATAGTGCAAAAGCTAAGCACAAGTGCTGATCATATAAATACACAACTGCATCAAAAGAATAATGCCCATCATGAGAGAAAAATGTCAAAATTAAGTGCTTTTTATCAAGCAAATCACAAGATAAGGAGATACATATCAGAGCTTAAGTTATGTATAAATATACACAATTTATGTCACACACACTATCTAAAATCATTCAACTCACATATCAAATTTGACTAAGACTTAACCATAAACCTACTATACAATCTAATTTGACTACAGCTAAAGTTTGAATAGATTTAAGCCGGTGTAATTAATAAATAAGGTGAAGCTTTTGATTCCATTATTCTCCCATATTGACATTTTGGTTTTTATAAAGATGCTTCTGCAACAATGGGAGACCTTATTGAGAACGCTTTAGGACCACAAAATGCAAGCAAATATACAGAAAGTTTGCCCAGCTTTGGATATTATATTTGGGGTTTATAAGAAAATATTCAATATAAACCAAGCCATTATGAATTGTTTAGGATATCTGAGCTTCAGAACTTACCTAAAATTTTGTTTTGCGAGTATTGAGTTGTTATGAATTGGCGAGCTTCAAAAATTACTTAAAATTTTGCGAGTATAATTTTGATGCAGTTAAGCCTTCTCCAACCCTTTAGAGGCCAAGGTATGATGGGGTTTGCGGGTATAGGTAACCTCGGTCCAGAGTATAACCACAAATACAGAAAGAAAGGGAAATCTGAACATTGAAATAATATGTAATATACATAGAAAAATCTTAATTGTGCGTGCTCAAAATAAAAATACAAATACATTGTAAGGCCAAATTGTTCATACACATGCTCATCAGCACTGTGAACTTGAAGTTCATTATACATGAGTGCAAAATTCTCTGCTCAGTAGAAAAAAACCTCTACCAAAAGAGAAAAATAATGCTGATATGTAAAAACGACAAATATACTTGCAAAGCTAAAGCTATCCATAGTATTAAAAATTGCAGTCACCAAACTCATTTGCAGACCATGTTACTGTGTTACATTTGCACTGTACTGGCTTGCAATCACCAAACTCATTTGCAAATTGGCATCATGAAACTGTGTTACATTTGCAATCAGATGTGAGCAGAACAGAGCTGCCTAAAAGAAGCACATGGAGGAGATTCCATAAACAACATTGACATTGAAATATAAGATTTGATGATTGGCAAATGTACAAATCTCTCAAAGACATAAGCTAACCAGATTAATATCGAATGTCTTGATTTCAAGTCGAAATATGAAATCCACAAACTTCGTATTTCCCTCTTCAGATGCAGTTGTTAATCACCACAGAGCAAACTCTGTTGGTGTTGCAGGGATCCAAATCTGAGGAACAGAGTAAGACAAGTCAGCAAATGATTTCGACAGAAAATTCGAAGATCCCATGCTTCAACCCATAATCACTGAGTTTCTGCATCGCTGCACTCGTAATGAAAGCAGCTCTATTCTGTATTAACGTTATAGAGATAAGCCCATCTTGATCTGCAAGCTCATTCATTGTACCCACGAATGATTTGATCTGCCGTAGCTGAAGATGAAGAAGAAGAGGAAACCACAGAATAGTTGAAGGATTTAGATGATGTTAACACCGATCTGATGGAGTGGACAACGGAAGAGGCAATGGCTGCCTTCACCTGCCCTCTTTTGGGGATGTTCCTCCTCGATTGAGTAGCAGTAGGCATCTTCAATGATGTTTATGGACTGAATTCAAAAAATTATTTGGTGAAGGGAGCTACAGAGAGCGAAGGTTTCAGACAATGAATGGAAGCCAAAAGCAAGTTAGAGACTGGTTACATAAAGGTGAGGAGAACGAGTATTTAAGCTTTCCAATTGCAGAGCTGGGTGTAAACCCTGCAACGCAATTCCAAATTCCGCACATGGAATCAAACTGTGCAACTTGTGTTGTTTGTCTGGCAGAGCTGCATTTTCTTTAAGTGGCGGGACCCAACAAGTGAACTGAATAATAATGGAGTGAAAGTTGGCATCAACCCATCAGCTTCCGTCCATCAATCAATCAAGCATCCATCTCCACCCATGACAAGTTGCATTCATTTCTGGCACGTGATTAATGTACAGTAGCAGCAAGTTGGAAGGAACGATGACCATAAGTAAAAACTTTACATTTCAAAACGTCAAAGCAGATGAAGCTTGGATGAGAATTCCAAATATTCAATTCTTTAATCTTATGCTGGTCACTGGTCAGGTATGTCAGAAAAGATAGAGACTTAAAGTAGCACCAGTATATCCATATCAATACCACCGCTTGCTTTTGCCCATAAGGATTTGATTACTGATTTTTATAGATTTGGCCATGAGAATAGGAGTGAGGAAATTGTGAAAAGGGCAAAGAAAAACTCGGAGAGCAGGGATTATAGCGATCGCTTGGTAGCCGAAGTATCGACTTAATTTGTTTACAATTTTCTCATAATGTAAATTAGAGGTTTTGAATTTTTTAAATTGATGCTGATTTTTTAAAGTATATAAAAATTAATTATAAATTTCAAAATTTATATTAATTTATTTTCTGATTGGTGTGTTATTTGGATTTGATAAATTTCCTCTCATGTGCAAATTAATTAGTGAATTGTAAAAAATATTTAAATATTCAAAATAATAAAAAAAATCCAGAACTTGACACGTATATATTCATTTATTGAATAGATATTAACAAGATATAAAAAAGTGAATTGTAAAAAATATTTAAAATAAACAAGATTTCCAAAACTTTGACAAGTTATTTTCATTTATTGACAAGATCTCGAAATATGAATTGACCAAATATACAAAGTTTAAGCTTTAATAAAAAAATATTACATTTTGATTTTTTTTATTAATGTGCTCTGAATGAATTGGTCTGTAATAAATGCCACTCATTCGGCATCAAATTGAAAAGAAGTTCATCCCAGTGCTTCATAATGCACAAATCCAAATAAAAATCTGGAAAAAAATCAGAATGTTTATTGGCCATTAAATGGCAAGATTACATGGAGAAGTTACTGAAAGCTGCCTGAAGCTCAGTTTGCATTATCAAACTACTTTACCACATTAACTACATCCATTTCCCGGGGAGAAGTTACTGGAAGCTAAGTGAAGTTCAGTTGGCATTATCCAACTAGCAAGTTTTCCTATGAAACAAGAAAGTTGTATTGGGTGTGAAAGGAGCACTGACCAACCAGACTTTGATTTGGAGAAGTTACTGGAAGCTAAGTGAAGTTCAGTTGGCATTATCCAACTGGCAAGTTTTCCTATGAAACAAGAAAGTTGTATTGGGTGTGAAAGGAGCACTGACCAACCAGACTTTGATTTCTAAGGGTGTTAAGCAGATGTGCCGAGGACTTTGATTCTGAAGCACTATCACAACTTTGATTCTGAAACAGGTCTGTTGATTATTTACAGTTAATAGAATCACCAACAACATATATACTCAAATTCATGGTTCTGATATTTGAAAATTTAATTAACTAACCATCCAAATCCATTTGATATTGAAGGGTGTGAAGCAGAAGTGCCTTCTGGGACGATTTTGAAGGGTGTGAAGCAAAAGTGTCGAGGGACTTCTGTTGTGGAGCAGGAGCACTACTTTGATTGTGAAACAGGTGTGCTAATTTAGTTTAGTTGTTGATTTATCATTTCTGTAGTATGCTTCTATCTATTAAATAGATGAAAGTTGATGATTTATATGAAAAAAAAAATTAAAATGAACCAGAGAAATTTTAGTTGTTTTAAAATAGGATGTAGCTTTAATGGGGTTTCAATCCTAATGTGCCGAAATAGGGGTGTTTTCGTTAAATTGAAGGCCACTGTCTAATGTCCAAACCTCTCATCAATCCCTGGCTCAATGGCCCATCAAAATTTTTGTTGGCAGCGTAAATCATCTATGGCACAATGTAGGTTTTTAACAGGTTTCAGAGTAGGAATTCAACTTTCAGTCTGTAGGTTTTTAATAGGTTTCAGAATAGGAATTCAACTTTCAGTCTGTAGAAGTGTCACAAGTAGAGAGAGAGCTGCACCCTTGGGCGGCCCTGAAGTCCACTGTGTTGCATACGACCCGTGGAGATAAGGCACCGCGTGTGGGAGGAGCTGTCTAGAGTGAGCTACGGAAAGAGAATTGACGTGCAGGATGTGCCCATGCCAGGGCACGCGAAGATAAAAGAAAGGTAGGGGTGCCGGCCAAGAGGCCGTTGTCAAATAGGTTTTTGTAAGGCTTAAAAAATAAAAAAATAAAACACTGAAATATTGCTGTGTTAAAAATAAAAACTGAAATATGACTATGTTTATCAATCTCTCCCCTGAGTCGAATATCACTTACTAGAGCTTTTCCCTTAAAGGGTCTCGGGGAATGGGCTTCCTAGTCATGGATAAAGGTGAATGATGGCTCAGGTCAAGAATAGGTTCAAGAATCAGAGCATAAACTCGAGAGGAAGAGGAGAGGGAACAGTACATTTTCTCGAAAATGTACTATTCTGTACGAAATGGCAGATAACCTAGCAAAATATTGCTCTAGAATCAGGGATCAAATTTGAAGGGTAGGGTCGCATTTCACTTTGAAGGGCTATGAGATATCAAACCCTTCAGTGCTGACATGCAAAAATAAATCATTCTTTTCATTTGAAAATGTCATAGTTCATCAAAATTTCATTATTGAGTACCAATAGACTATGAGATACAGTAAATGTAAATGAAAATGGCACAAGAAAACGCTTAGAAACCTGTACCATTCAATGGCAGCGCTGAGAGCTTTACAGGTACCGTCAGAATCCATTCTTTCTTCCCTGAAAGTTGCTTGTTCAGACGAGTTGTTCTTTATTATTTTGAATCACGAAAGCTCCTACAAATAAGAATTTGGACACAAGAAATCAGAAACTCCATGAAAACAACTGCAGAAAAGGAAAACTTCAAAGCAAGGGTATAATCTGGAGTCACTATTATCGAAATGAATTCAGACAAAGCCATCCAAAAGTGCGAATTCAGCAACATATACTTACCAGAATGACATGATCGATTAGGTTGTTGTGATTGAATGAAATCCATACATAAATATATAGCCCTCGATTTCTTGGTCAGGACTCAGAAGTGGAACCCACGGCGTGATCTAGCCTGTTTCACTTCTTCCCACCCGTGTCCAATTTAAATTTAGTTGGGAATGAAAACATTAATGTATATAGCCTGCCTACCAACCCTCCTGCCAGACATTTCGACGTAATGCTCTTTGCTCATCCTCTGAAACACTTGGAAGTTGGACGGACCTCTCGTGAGTCCCCTAACTGTTTACTCAGAAGTCGACATCTATGTGGGAAGTCACACTCTCTTGTTCATCTACTGATTCATCTCAACAGACTTTGGCTTCAATTGCTGCTATTCCCTTGAAAAAATCGTCTCCATCATTTCCCCGGACTCTGGTATTGCTCCTAGCTCTGCTACTGCATTTCAAATGGACTCCCCTCTGAGCCATCTCATAGGTTGTTGTAATACCAATACTGATGCAGAGTCACAGACAACACCAGTCTTAAGTGCTCTATTTTCTCAGAACTGCTCAACACAGTTGTACACACTGTTTCTTGCCTTACTGGACAATCCAAGAATGCCTCACAAGATCTGGGAAGGGGATGGTAACTAACATAGATATAGACTGTGCAATACAACATCATAACAAGGATCAAGAGAAGATTTTACACATAATGTTAGCAGATCAGAAAGTCAACAAGAATACACAACCTGTTGACCATCAAACACAATCTCTTTATTTATTAGCTCCTTCTCAAAACACAACAGAAACCACGTAACAGTAGCGAAGGCAAGTTCCTCACAGGAAATACAAACCAGCGCTACACTTGCTTATCTATAATCCCTAAATTGGGATAAAGCCCAAAACCATGGTTGTCACCCAATGATCAATGCCCCAGGCATACTAAGGCTCCTCAGAACATATTCTCTTTCTCCCTATTACACAGAGACAAGCGGAACTCTTTATACACAAATATCACCATTAGTTATCACCCTAAATTCCTTGACAGCAGAACTCTTTATACACAAATATCACCATTAGTTATCATCCTAAATTCCTTGACAGAAATGCATTAAACCCCTAAATTTCATGCTAGAGGAATGACAACACGAACATCAATTTTGCCACATTTTTGGGTTTTGGAGACCCATAACACTGTGCCTCGGCTTCATGGCCTCGTTATTATTTATCTTCATGCCACTTGGCATCAAAAATCTGATCCTTGTTCTTCACAAAGAACACACCCAATAGCTCGAGAAAATCTCTCAATAGATGTTGGTAAAGGAGCATGTAATTTAAACTTGATGGGTGACATTTCTATTGCCCCTGCATCATCTCGACCTTTATTATTTACTGGTTCAGAATTGGACTATTGTAGTTCCTTCTCAATATTCATGCATAACACTGGTCCCAGTATTGATTGTGCTATCTAAATCCCATTTGAGGCTTACAAAAGTATTACTTCGGTAAGATAACTAGATCCATATTTAATAAACATGTGACATTATATGAAAAGAGACAGAACAAGTTCCTAACATGAATTGAAACTTTAATATCTTTCGTAGACAGAGTTGCATTAATCAGAGCATTGCAGATTCACCATTTAGGCTTCAACTACTGTAACCTCCCACACACAAGAGTATGCTATTATACACTTCAGTAAAATAAAACTGTTTTAGGTCCAAAATACAAGAATCCATGACAGCACTAGCCTATACTACGCAGAGAATTTCAATCCATTCACAAGACAAAATTTCACTATTGATGGGACATTGTGGAAATAAATTCATGTATTGGTGAACATTGATCATAGCACCCCAATTTTGGCTCAGAAGCATTTTTGAAATACAGAATTGCTGAGAAAGTAACAGAAACTCTAGCAGCAGGTGCCAGGGTTACATCAGACTGGTCTGATTCATCTCCTGTAATCAGATAATAAGTATTATAATTATTATAAAAGGCACAATGGATTGAAGTATCCCATCTTTTCTTGGAAGTTCAATCATCTGTGCATTCAAGAAAGAGCCACTGAATTCAAAATGGGCATTGTATGCATGTATGCTTATCAGTCTTGCAAAAAAAACTACAACGACGCTGCTTATATTATTCACTCCTCCAAAGAATGAACAGTGTAGTAATCAAACAAGGATTGTGATGAGATTCAACTAATCATCAACGAATATTCCCAGCATGTCATTTATAGGCCATAAGAGTGCCAACATCAAGCACCAATAGTGATACAATAAATGAGAAGCCATCTTATAATAACAAATCTGAATATGATAACAAATCTGAATATAATAACAAATCTGAATGAAGTAAGTATAACGAGAAATTTAAAAAATGAGATCGGAAATTTCAATTTGCATAACATTGTTGAGTGATGCATCAATAGGAAAGATAACAAGATCCTTGCGAATATTTTGCATTTGAGTATCTCAATTCACTGATGGTCGGAACAGATTTCGAGCCTATTGCAGCTCTGTTGAATAAAACAAATATAGTTTTAACTGCTGTAACCTGCAGCTTTATGGAGCCATAAGATAGGGTTTTGGGTGAAAAATGTGAATACGACGTAACAGCAAATATAGCACAAATTTAGATTGATACCTTTTTTCTGGAAAATGTTGTTCGGTGATCAACCTCAAACTGGTAATCGGTACTCATGGCACATTGAGGTTGATGATACAATGGAAATAAGATGAGTTCCATCTCACTACGAAGCAAAAGATCTTTCTTTGGTGAGATATACATGAATTTTTTTTTAATATAATAAGAAATACTTCTTCAGAAAGGCTTAAGCTTGCATACTCTGTTGCAGGAAATGTTCAAAGATTTGGGAGAGCTTCTTTGTGCCATAACTGGGTTTGACTCATTCTCTCTGCAACCAAATGCTGGCGCAGCAGGGGAGTATGCTGGACTGATTTGTCCTTACACCAGAAACACAAATCCTATCCAAATGATCCTTACACAATCCCAAATTCACAAAGAGAAGGGGCTTAGGGGCAATTCCATTTCCCACATCCCCAATCTGGGAGCATTGCAATTACTGTATCCAAGCACGAGCACTAACATTAGCCCAAGAAGGACAACCCACAAGAGCAAATATGTCAAGCTAAGGAGACTTGAACGTGGTGGGGTATTCGTTACCAAAAGAGAAAATGAATTCATTCTGTAATTCATCCATACAGGCAAAAGGCTATAGAGGATTTCAGATTGGTTTCTAAAATATAAAAGAGAGACCCTAACACTGGCCCTGGCTGTTTTTTGGTTCCAATAAGAAATAATTCCCCACATATTGAAATTCAGACGAAACAAATATAATACAAATACTGGAAATCGAAGCATATTTTTTTGTGGGTAAAGCAAAAAGGACTAGTTTCAGACGATTTAAACTTGCCTGGAAAAGGATATCTTCTGATTGATGTACTGGCGTCTGGCAGGAGATCGACAAGCTGAATCGTTCCCACTTCCCAGCGTGTTATGTTCGAACCCTGCGACTCTCCCTGGATTATGTAGAACTTGGGTTCTTGTCCTTCTGTTGTTCCTCGGCTGGGACGATGGTCACTTATCCTGGGATTGGCGAAGCCTTCATTTGCAAAAACACGGAGTGACGGATCATGGATTCATGCGAGTCTGCGACTGAGCCTAAAATCCATGCAATATGAATTATCATAAAGCCATTTACAAATGCTACTTTCTGTAAAATAGCCCGCTAGTTTCACGGTAGAATTTATCAATGCCCATGAAGTAAACACGTTACACCGACACGTATCTACTATCTACCCACTACCCAGTAACATTAATTGCTTTGCTTGCTTTCACACTTCAATGAGTTCATAATCCGTAAGTCAGCTTCAGCTACTCCACTGGCGACGGACGTCCGGGCACCGACTACCAGGCAGGCAGGCGCCAGGGCACCATAACTCGTCATTGCGTCAAAGTCTCAAATTTCAATTTTCCAGTTCCAGCTGGGACGGGGTCACGGCCCACGGGAAACGGATGTGGCACTGCCGACGTCCAAATCACTAAAAACCCCTGGACGGGCAGAATTTGCAGTTGCCCTTCTATTGCAGATTTTCACCACTCAGCCCAATTTCATTCTTGACGGGCTCCGCATGGCGTTGAGTTTTATTTGCAGGGTAAAATTTGAGGCATACTTCTATGACGGGTAAAAGTGCCTTTGACGGGCACTGAAGCCTTCAAATTTGAAGCCTGCTTGTACCAGAATTGAGAATACTTGTATCGCGATATTATCTACTATTGTATTATTTGTATGTGCTCTGTTACTCATCTCGCCAATAATAGCAGGAGGAACAGTTCTTCGCTGCAGCCAGACTACCATCCTCCTCCCCTCTCTGGACCAACGTCGTGTTCTGTATTCAAATATCCGCGCCGTCTCTTAATGATGGACTCTCAGACCCTTAGAAAACGCACCCGTGAACCCGAGGCTCTGGCAGACTCCATTGACGCCCGGCAGCAGAAACGCTACCACGGCGAAGAAACAGAAGAGTTTCTTCAATATCTACTGCAATTAGATCAAACCTCAGTAGACGACGAAGAAGAAAAATGCGCTACCAGTGAGGAGCTCGAAAAGGCTGCCATGAGAAGCCCGCAGGAAAAGATTGCCGTGACCTGTTCCCCTTCTTATCCCGCCCTCAGTTCTGGAGATAAATTGGCGCCTTCCAATATATCTAGCGGCCATGAAGTTCAAACCCTTAATGCGGACCCAGGTGTTGATCTTTGTTATCTCCTGGAGGCTTCAGACGATGAACTCGGCATTCCACCGAACCCCCTTCTGGACTTGAAAAGCGAAGTCTATCCACCTCCGAAGGAAACATCGGACAGTTTCTCGGAGAACTTTGATCTGGAAAGTTGGCACTACGAGAACGACTTTGATAACTATCAGCAGTTTGAATTGTTCGAAGATGCCTGGGATGCGAGTCAGCTGCAGAATTTTACGAACGGATTTTTTGAAAACCAAGACTTGTTATTTGACGGAGAATTTTCTGAAGACTGGAAACTATCGGTGGCAATATGAAACCAATACTAAGGCTCACTATAAGGGCTATATAGTTGTTTTCTATTCTTTCTCGTACAAAAAGTATAGCTATATAGTTGTAGCATATAAATCTTCAACGATGAGCTGTTTGGCAAATTATGGAAAAAATATTCACCATTGTTAATGTCTTGATATCTAAAGCTAAAAACATAAGCAATTTTAGTGCCTTTCAGAAGTGCATATGAAATGAAATTGATCTCTAAGGGTATAATTCATATGGTTTTTTAATTGAACAGTCCTTGAAACATAGACAATTAAACATTACATGAAAACCTTTTTAGTTTGCAATGTTTTGTATAGAAATTAAAGTACTTGGTTTGGTAAGGCATTCAAATTAATTTTTATAGTTTTTCTTAAACCAGATAAAAAAGACTATGACACAATAACAAGTAACACATAACTTGTTCATATTTATGATACTAATTTTTTATAATTTGAAGATTAAAAAATCATCATAGGAGATAACCCTCTATCTATTTTTCAAAATAAACTTTTTCATTCAATTTCTAAATCCAAAAAGAAAAAAAAACAAACGTTCGAGTCATGTTTTAATCGTAATTTTAACCAATTTGTTAAATGTCTGGAGTCTGGACTATCTATCTCTGTGAGGATTTTGAACATGTGAAATATTTCGTGACAAACAATTTAGCTGTCAAATTCGATGGTCGGCACTCCATTCTGGTTACAGTACGGTTCATAAGATGTTTTGCATGGTACGCCACATACACCCTTACAGCTCAATGATATGATCCGATTCACACCAAGAAGATAATATCTCCCCCACCATCCACGTACGTTGCAAACAATTGCGTTCTGAAGTCACTCAATCATGAAAGTAAGTAAAGTGTAGAAAAGTTGTAAGACAGCCACGTAAAAGTTTTATATGGTCCAAATTAATGTCCATTGAAGTCCCACGCGTTTCACGTTTTTGGATTGTACTTTTAAATTTATAAAGTAAAACGTATATGAAATCTAATTACACCGATTGATGTGATGAGTTGTGTTTCAAATTTTAAACAAGAGCAGCAAGTAGCAATCTCTGTGACAACGTGCAGGATGAGCTGACGAGGAGTAAGGATTTGCTAACTAGCAAAATCAGAAGAAAGGATGTAGCACCAATGAAGTTTTTAATGATGATTTTAATGGTACACAGAAATTGATATGCTTGTGTTATTGAGATGCTAATAAGGTTATTCATAAAGTTTTTAATGAAGGAATAATTCAAGTTCAAGTTAAGAGAAATCCATCTTGAATTATTATGTGTAACCTGCTTTTCATTGGATTAAAATTTGATAGTCAAGTTTTGCTTTTACATTTTATTGAATAGCATTTGCGATTCACTCATGTAACCATAAAAGGTAGAAGAAGACGTGCATTGCTTGTCATAAACATAATGACCCAGAAAAAGTGAAGCTAAGATATAACTGAAAAGCAAAAGCAATCTACTACACTAATTTGGATTTCTCGCACCCTTTTTCATAAAGATTTTAAACGCATATTAAAAATAGTTTTTCACACCACACTTAATTTTCTAATTTGTTGTCTCATCCATTCGCTTCTTCGGCACCTAATAGCTTTCATGCGAGAGGTCATATTTCAAATGAAAAGCAGGATTCAACATTATTAACGCATCATCAAGTCTTGAACCCAAATCAGCACAACAAATTCATCAATTTGAGCCACCAACAAAGCTTACCGAGTGATCACAAGTTTTTAGACTACCACGAGCAGTCACTGAACCTCCACGATGATTGCCAACTCCAAGATCAGCTCTTCTATCACACATAGAATCTCAATCCTACAACATACCAAATGATACCCATGTCTAAATAGAGATTTTCTTCTTCATGAATGGAACCAAGCCGGGACCGAATCACAGGCGATCTTATTCCATGATAGACATTTATGTAAGTAGTAAGACAGTTTCTTGGAAACCGTGTATGTATTTTGCTAGAGGGTATTGCAAACATGGCTCCAACTATCATTTTGCTCATAGTTATCCATAGTCTTAGAATGTCTCGAGTTCAATTAACATGGACTCCAACTTCAAAGAAGCTTTCTATATAGTATCGTTGGGGAGATTAGGGTTAGAAAGTTACAAGAATTATTGAGAGAAAGATGGGTGTTTGTCTCCATTGGTTCTCTACCTCAGCTCTACCACAAAATATTTCCTTAGCTTTACTACAAAATATTTAGTAAAACTCTGCAAGCGGAGGGGTACTTGACTGAGAGCCAGAGGCATGAGAAATCCGGATACAGCTTGACGAATCTAATAGCATGCTTGAAGAGCATTGCAAGCCTCATTGATATGCCTCATGGATAGCATGCCATTGTTATAGCAAAGGATGCTAACCACGCCTAAACTTTGTTTTTCTTTGTAGCGCATCCCACCCGGAATTTATTTCTAAAATCTAACATAGTTTTGGATAGTTCAGTCAAAGCTCGATCTCGCATATGTCAAAAAACTCCACTCCATGACCACATAGATGCACCTAGGATCTCGGTATTCTGCATGTAAACGTACCTTTTTTTCCATACCTGTAATGAGCTTTTACGTAGCTTGACGAGCCTGAGGACATAATAATCGCATGGCACATCCTAACGAGCTTGATGTCTAAGGGGGTAGGATGTCACACTCTAAACTTCGAGGCATATTCAACATAGTTTTAGTTTGCAAATTGAAAAAATTAGATCAATAGCAAAATTAATATGTGCAAAATTTGTCATAGACATAACACAAGCCACAAGGTGGCAATGTCCTTGGGTTCTGATAAATTAAAACAAGATACTTGATAATGAGGTTTGGATAGTTTGCATTTCTTATCAAATCTATCTTCGAAATCTATGTTAGAATCTAATAACATAATCATTATGCTCTAATTTCTCAATGTTAACAAGAATAATAAAGAATTCTACATAGATTACAATATGAAAAGCAACAAATTGTATCATATGCTCAAACAATACAATGCTAAAAATTGATAGATAAAATGTATTTGAGCAAAAATCCATTGTTGATAACAAAGATTTTAGTGTTGTAAAATAAATGCTAAAAATTGATAGATAAAATGTATTTGAGCAAAAATCCATTGTTGATAACAAAGATTTTAGTGTTGTAAAATAAATTAAATGATTGTGCACTTCCTTAAGATAAAATGAATGAGCACATAAAGAATACTTCTAGGAGCATTCATTACACATGACATTTAGAATACTTGAGAAAATAAACCAAATAAAATTAATGGGTTAGGAGCACATTGAAAGGATGTCAAGAGTCACTGCATTAGAACATGTTTGAGTGCCTATGTCTCAAATAAAGTGTCTTCACTTTTGATAAATATCTTGCCATGCCAAGGTGAATAAAATATATGATCAACCAATAAAATGAAACACTAATATCCTAAACCATCTCCTCATTTACATATTTCAACTCAATTATTATAATCAACCTATAATAAAGACAAAGAAAACCATATAAGGTAGTTGTAACACTAATATCCTAAACCATCTCATCATTTACATATTTCAACTCAATTATTATAATCAACCTATAATAAAGACAAGGAAAACCATATAAGGTAGTTGTATCTTGAGAGTGGATACAAACTAGAAAGGAAGAAATAAATACTATGTCTTGAAAAGAGTTAGAAGCTATCATTGGGTTAAGTTGCGGGTGTCATGATTTGCATACTCAAATTAATGAGATAGAAAGGAAAAACTAGAGCAATGCAAAAGAGGGATTCAACGTCATTCCAATGAATAAATAGGGCATCAAACAATGCAAAAAATGCAAGAAGCAAGACCTAAGATGTTATTTTCTATATAAATACAAGTTATCTAGGGAATATTGGTGCCATTAGATCTCCAATTTCTATTCTTTGAAGAGTATAACAAAGGACGGAGACCTACTTAACTGAATAAACTTAATTGGGGACCTTAAGTGGTGCAAGGTCAATCCTAACAAGGGGCCTCTTGCTTAACAATACAAACGACACATAATTGTGCACACAGACTGGATGTGAACTGGATGCCAGAATCTGGCTTATATTACTTCAATCAAATTACAATGTAAAATACAAAGCAAATGTAAAACAACTAAACTAGTCGGCCTCAACCTATTACAATATACAGAAGTAAAATGGTGTGTTCTCTCTGTGTGTGACCCTCTCCTCCACTCAGTCTTTTACTGAATGCAAGAATGAATGAGCGATGAGTGACGAGAGATCCCCTACTCTCTTCCTCCACACTGATCTTCTACCCTGCTCTACTGTTATTACTCATCTCGAGGTCACTCCATTCTCCAAGACACTCTTCCTCTGTTCGCTGAATTTTCCTGATCCTGCAGACCTGCAGTTGTCAACGCCCTCTGGTCGTGCTGCACAACCTCATCCTGTGGTGTCATCTGTCATGATCCCAACCACCTTCATAACTGCTCATAACTTCCTTAGCAACCACGAACGGATACCAAGTATGTCGCCTTGGCTTCTGCACTTCTCTAACTCTGCTATAGAAATCGTTCCCTTTACCTTCCTCGACCATACTACACTTCGTCATCCCTCGACTTCTCTTGTCGGCTTTACTTAACCTCCATAGCTTTCCAGTTTGCCCCTTCCTCCACGCTTGGCTTTCGCCGCAACTCGTCAGTGTCACGATTCAACAACATGTTAACCTTCGATGCCTTCGCTCCATTCCTGTCATCTATCGACATCAGACTTGTCGACTCTCGACCTTCCTCTCATGTTGACCGCATATCGACAGCTTCTGCATGACTATTTGGCTTCAACAACTAATCTACCTTTCGCACCAGTGGTCATCGACAATCCCCCTGGTCGACTTCTCTTGTCGATCAACTTCGACTGTTTCTCCTAGGCCCCGATGCTCTTGCATCAGACTCCCCAGGTGTAAAAGAACTCACCTACTCTATCAGTATCATGTATTCTTCTTCGAAATCCATGTCGCCTCCCGCAACTCATCATCTTTCCATCAAACCAGATATTCCTTCTTTCACGAACTTCGCGTGTGTTCAACTTTGCGTTCCTCCAACATTTCGGTGATTTCCTCCTTGTGTCGATCTGAAATTTGCACTGTCCAGTCAATGTTCGACACTTTCGTGCTACTGCTAGTTGAGCTTTCTTCAAACTTGTACAGATCTAAGATATTGAATGTCGGTGAAATTATCAAGTCTTTCGGTAGGTCCAACACATAAGCATTGTCCAAAATCTTCTTCAGAATCTTACACAGTCCAATCTTCTTCAGCTTCAGCTTGTTATATGTTCCTGTCGAAAATATCTCCTTCCTCAAGTGTTCATAGAATAAGTCTCCATCACTGAACGAATGTAGTCTCTTCTTCCTGTCGGCTCTCAACTTGTATGTCGCGTTTCTCTTTTCAATGCACTTTCACACATCTTCATGCACTTATTTCAAATGCTCCACGAATGATTCTGCATCCGCACTTTTGCTGATTTCTGTCGGTAACTTGACCAAATCCACCACTCCATGTGGGTTTCGTCCTTGAACAATCTGGAATGGGATCAAAACTGTTGACCGATTCACATAATTGTTGTATCCAAACTCTGTTTGTGCCAACACATTCTTCCACTACCTGGGTCTGTCGGCCGTCAAATATCTCAGAAGGTTTCCCAAACTTTTGTTCACCACCTCGGTCTGTTCATCTGTCTGCGAATGATATGTTGAGCTAAACTGCAATTTCGTGTCCAATTTCTTCCATAAGTTTCTCCAGAAATGACCCATAAACTTGGTATCTCTGTCTAACGTTATACCCTTCAGCAACCCATGCAATCTGACTATCTCCTTGAAGAATAGTACAACAAGGCTTGTGGCATCACTTGTCTTCCGACACTGAATAAAGTGGACCATCTTCAAAAATATGTCGACTACAAAAAAGATGGAGTTGCTTCCATGCGTCTTCGGCAATCCTAGCACAAAATCCATGCTCACGTGCTCCCATGGGGTATTCAGCACTGGTAATGGTGTATACAACCCCGTGTTCCGACTTCTTCCTTTTTCCAACTGGCAAACTCGACACTGTCGTACCCACTTTCTGACATCTATCGTCATTCCTTCCCAATAATACTTTTCTTCGACCAATTCCTTGGTCTTGTCGATGCCAAAATGACCTACTAATCCGCCACTATGCAGTTCTCGGATTAGGTTCTCTCTTACGGATCCTCTGGGAATACACAACTGTTGTCCCCTGAACAGGTATCCCTCTTGGATAAAATAATCCAAGTATGGTGTTCTGTCGACACTCCATGGTTCGCTACTCTCCTTCCATGCTTTCAAAAAATCCTCGTCGATCTCATACTCTGTCCTCACCGACTCTATTCCTGTTTCCTGAACTGTCATCATGTTCACTAATGCAACTCTTCGACTCAGTGCATCGGAAACCTTGTTTGACTTGCCCGACTTATGTCGCAATATGAAGGTATATCCCTGCAGGCACTCGACCCACTTCATGTGCCTTTGATTCAACCTCGACTGAGTGTTCAAGTACCTCAATGCTTGGTGATCTGTGTACAACACAAATTCCTTGGGAAACAAATAATGCCTCCACTTCTTCAATGTTTGGACAATAGTATAGAACTCCTGGTCATAGACTGAATATTTTCGCTTCACATCATCCAACTTCTCGCTGAAAAATGTAATTGGTCAGCCCTCCTGGCTCAACACTTCTCCAATTTCCATTCCGCTCGCGTCATAATCAACTTGGAAAACTTTGTCGAAATCTGGGAGCACTAACACTAAGATCTCAGTCACTTTCTGCTTCAACTTTTCGAAAGCTTTCTAGGCAACTTCTATCCACTTAAACTCCCCATTCTTCATGCACTCTGTCAAAGGTGCACATATCTGACTGAATCCCCTAATGAACTTCCTGTAGAAACTAGCAAGTCCATGGAAACTCCGCACTCCTTTCTTTCTTGTCGGTTCTAGCCACTCCAATATATCCTTCACCTTCTCTGGGCCCATCACTAACCCTTTACCCAAGATTACAAATCCCAAGTACACCAGCTTTTCCTTCATGAAGAAGCATTTCTGTGTTCAGATTTAATATGCTAAGACAGAAAATAGCAGCATTACATTCCATTTCACAATAATAGCATATACAGGATCACTGAAGAAACAACAAGTACAGCATAAACATAAGAGACAAATTTATCCTGGGAAACCCTCATGGGGTAGAAAACCCAGTAAAGCTTCCTCAATATAGATGACCAGCAATATACAAAGATGTAACCCTGAGTATAAGCTCCTCCTTCTCCATAGCAGACTCCTCCTCCACAAGTGCACCACTCTCAAGTGAGTGAGTGCGTGTCAAATGAGGAATACACCTCCTCTATTTATACACTACTCCGACTTGTCTTTTACACAAAACATGTAGGCTCGTATTTAACCAATGGGTTAAATACCCCACTACAACTGACTGGGCCGACCCCTCTAGGGTGGTCTAATAACCCTTTGACCCACATAACACATACAGGGCCGACCCCCACTAGGAAAGTCTAATAACCCAAGTTACCACATTCCGATGGAGGAATAAACATCTCCGGATATACAATAAGATCTTCACGGAGGAATGAATCATCTCCGGAATAATAAAGTAAAAATATAATATTCTTTGAAGTTACAATATCTCAACACTCCCCGTTAACGAGAAGGATATTATAACAGCATCTGCACGAGCAAGGAGTCATCAACATCATACATGATACATCTATAAATCATTGGAAGCTTTCTCAACATCATCAGTAACTCAACCAGTTACTGGAACATCTTCAATACTGGAACATCAACATCTTCAGTACTGAGTCTTTATCTTCTGCAGCACTCAAACAGCTACAGCAACATCAATATCTGAATCCTCACGATCGTCGGCATCGTCATCACACGATCATCAGCATCGTCATCACACGATCAACATCGTCGTCTAGATCAACATGATAAGCATCGTCACATCATCTCGATCTACAGCATCTGGTTCATCATGATCTACAGCATCTGGATCATCTCGATCTACAGCATCTGGATCATCTTGATCTACAGCATCTGGATCATCTGTATTAGTATCCACACCAATACATCTATCATCAAAAGCATGTATTCTCACTAATACATCTATTATCAAAAGCATGTATTCTCACTAATACATCTATCATCAAAAGCATGTATTCTCACTTAATACATCTATCATCAAAAGCATGTATTCTCACTAATACATCTATTATCAAAAGCATGTATTCTCACTAATACATCTATTCACTAATACATTTATCATCAAAAGCATGTATTCTCACTAATACATCTATCATCAATAGCATGTATTCTCACTAATACATCTATCATCAAAAGCATGTATTCTCACTTAATACATCTATCATCAAAAACATGTATTCTCACTAATACATCTATTCACTAATACATTTATCATCAAAAGCATGTATTCTCACTAATACATCTATCATCAATAGCATGTATTCTCACTAATACATCTATCATCAAAAGCATGTATTCTCACTAATACATCTATCATCAATAGCATGTATTCTCACTAATACATATATTATCAATAGATAACAGCATACCCTGCAACACACACGATCATATTACAGGATGATCAATCCCGCTCTCTTTAGGACATAGGTCCATGGATGATACAATCCAGATCAAGTTCCAGGATGATCAATCCTCATCACTTTAAGACAAGTCTCATGTCTAGGGATGATGCAATCCTATCATGTACATTTTGAACCCAGTTCATGGACGATGCATTCCTCTCACGTACATTTTGAACCGAGGTCCAAGGACGATGCAGTCCTATCTTCAATTCTCGAAGACATCAGTCTACGGATCAATTCTGAGACCTAAGTCTGGGGAAGATACAATCCCCTACCTGTTCATTCAGGACTTCATTATCGGAGACCCAGTCTACGGCTCAATTCTGGGACCACAGTCCGGGGAAGATACAATCCCCTACCTGTTCATTCAGGACTTTATTATCGGAGACATCATGTCTACGGCTCAATTCTGGAACCTCATTCCGGGGAAGATACAATCCCCTACCTGTTCATTCAGGACTTTATTATCGGAGACATCATGTCTACGGCTCAATTCTGGGACCTCAGTCCGGGGAAGATACAATCCCCTACCTGTTCATTCAGGACTTTATTATCGGAGACATCATGTCTACGGCTCAATTCTGGGACCTCAATCCGGGGAAGATACAATCCCCTACTTGTTCATTCAGGACTTTATTATCGGAGACATCATGTCTACGGCTCACTTTAGAACATGTGTTCAAGGATGATGCAATCCCTCTTCTTTCTCGGAGACACCTGTCTACGACTCACTTTAGAACATGTGTTAAAGGATGATGCAATCCCTCTTCTTTCTCGGAGACATCTGTCTACGGCTCACTTTTAGGACTGAAGTCCAGGGATGATCCAATCCCGAAATGTCCACCAAGGACTTCATTCTCGGAGACATCATGTCTACGGCTCTCTTGAGGATGATGCAATCCTATCATGTCCACCAAGGACTTCATTCTCGAAGACATACGTCTACGGCTCTCTTGAGGATGATGCAATCCTATCATGTCCACCAAGGACTTCATTCTCGAAGACATATGTCTACGGCTCTCTTGAGGATGATGCAATCCTATCATGTCCACCAAGGACTTCATTCTCGGAGACATACGTCTACGGCTCTCTTTATAACATGTGTTCAAGGATGATGCAATCCCCTTATCACCTTAGACCCTATCTAAGGACCATCCACCAACCTCTCTGTCGGCATCACCAATATAGGTATCCACATCATTGACCTCATTGTTTATGCGGGAAATCTCATCATAAGTGATCACATCACTCCCCCTTTCGAGGAGGGTCCTTCTTAACTATATTAATTTTGTCTTGGAAAACTTTACTTGAGGTAGAGGTTTGGTTAGTGCATTGGTAACTTGTTACGAATTCGAACATTAACCGTATCTTGTATATAGAAATGTCAGATCTCTGTGTGCTTTGACTTATCATGGAACACTGGATTCTCTGCCATTTTAGTACAACTCTGTTTGTCACATAGGATCATAGTTGGGTCCATCTCTAAGTCAATTCTGAAGCCATACCGCTTCACAATTAGCAGAGCAAGCAGCCATATATTCTGCTTGTTCTAAGAGCCACACTAGATTGTTTCCTGCTCAACCACGAGATCATGGTTGATCCCAAACAATAACATCCTCTCGATGTGCTCTTCCTGTCTGATACACTTCTTGCCCAATCAACATCTGTGTAGCCATCTGAAGTCATGATCTCCAAGATAACATAGATCAAAGTCTATTGTATCCTTTAGGTACCGTATCACATGATTTGAAGCTTATCAGGTGAACACATCTAGTTTCCACTAGATACTGACTCAAGGTGTTCACAGCAAAGCATATATCTGACCTAGTATTCGTTAGACACATCAATGACTCAATATTTTGTCTGTACAGAGTTCTATCCACTAACTCTGATGAGTCATCTGCTAACAACTTCAAGAGTGGCCATACCAACACATCAAGTCCTTTTAATATTTCTCAGCATACTTTCCTTGGTTAAGAAAGATTCCTTCTGAGCCTTGCCATACTTCCAGACCTAGGAAGTAATGCATCAGTCTAAGATCTTTCATTTTCATTTCTGCATTGAATGATCTTCTGCATATCTATCTGTGCCATCTCTCGTTAGATGGGTCTACTGATATAAGCCTCAATATCATTCAAACTCTGTGGTGAGTTCCTTCTTGCATCCATGTCATCTGTGTATAGAAACCATATTCAACCTTGTAGCAAAGGTTGAGATCCACATCACCCATGGTGATCATTAAGCTCATCAATTGATTATCGATCCTGGGAACCCATACAGAACCTGATTCACACTTCTCCTTTAATTACACCATTAAGAGAATGGTCTTATCTAGCCACTTGGAGCAAACATCTCATCATGATTCTCTTCCTCTTTCTAAGAGAATCTTCTAGCCACAAGCCTTCTATAGTGTGTTTGATTTGTAAATCTTTTTGTTGAATATCCATCGCTTGTTCAGTGTTCATCATTCATCATGATCTTTCCTACAAATCAAAATTAAGTACATTATTGGTAATACTTCATAATCATCAAATCATATTGACATGATAACCTATTATGCATACAGATATCATTTACATAGTTATGCAACTATTTTGACCAATATTTTGGCACAACACTTTCCCATATCCTGTATGCATACAGTGGCTATCTAGATGCCTTCCATCTCTACCAGAACATACTATCGAGAGTGTGCACAACTCTCAACATGTCAGCAAAGAGGTTTCATTCTAGGCAAGCAACAATGGAATGTTTGTCCAACTTACCAATCATATGCATATTAGTAGTATAATGTTCAATGTTCTATGAATGTTTACACTCAGCATGATATATTCTAGGAATACAAATATGCATACAAGCAATATCATTTACTATTTCAAATAACAACTCAAATACTTATCTTTTATGTTTGTATGGTTGCCTCCCGCTTGATCTTCTATATGTCTTTTGAACTTCTATTCATTATGTACCACTGTGCATGCTCTAGTGTCATCCTCATGATCTCATACACAAACATACATTCATTGGTATATTATCAAAACATTCTAATTCTAAATAATCTTGAATATGTATAGTCATGATCATTAGTATTCAGAGTTTCAAGGAAGTCTTCTTTTACTCATGTGTATTCTTGTTTGATCATAGTACTCTTCTGGTTAATTAAATCATCAAGATAACAGACATAATATGCATAAACCCTTGATTACTAACTTTATGAATAAGCATAACCAATCATACCAAGTATACTTATATAAGGGATCCTAACACAAGGTAATATTCTAACTTGACATAGGGAAAACATACCTGGATTAGTATACCTGCTTAGTTATGTACAACATACCTAAACAATCTCTTCAATGATTTAGAGATCCTGAGCTAGAACCTGCATGTCTCATAGGTTAAGCATAATATAAAAAAGTCATACATACCTCGTAAGTAGAACAAAGATTATGGATGAGTCTTTGTCTTCATTTTGTCATGGTCATGGAACTTGATTTGTCTTTTGTGATGTACCTGTATCTTGTTAGCAGACAACATCAACCTCACACAACACCATAATGCATTAGTACAATCATATAGCCCTAGTCAATGAATGTCTTCGATCATTCACATGCATTCATACTGTTACTATGGTGATAAGACAATTCTAACATTAATCAAGATTGTACTAATAAATAACATGAAGACAAACACATTATGAACTTAATCAAGAATTAGACATACCTGAACCTCCTTAAGTCATACCTGTCGAGACTTCGTGTAGTCTTCTTATGTAAGGCGTTAGCCTCGACTCCCCCTGAAACTTGATCTAGAGCTTGATTAGGGTTTGCTAAAGAAACCCTAAAAATTCAATCTTTGACTTTCACACTTCTGAATGGATGGAAGGATGTGACTTGCTGAGCTGATCAAAACTAGCATACTTCAATTTTGAAATCTCCAAAATTTGACCCCTCAAAATTGCCTTCGAAACTTCTGGATCTTCTAGACAGGATCCCGAACTAGGGTTTGATGAAGCCCACCTTTCTTCCCAATCAAAAGGTTCAATCCAAGGCTCTAAACTCTTATTTTCCTGAGGAGCTTCCAGCCGTGGTCACAGACTTCAAAAATTCCAACTTTTGCTAAAGCCCTAATTTTCCATCTTTCCGATCAAAATCCCAAACTGGGGTTTGATCAAGCCCGGTCTTCTACCCAACCAAAAAATTCGATCTTGGTCTCTAAATTTTGATTTTCCTAAGTAGCATTCAGCCATGGATTCCAATTCCAAAAATTCTAACTTTCTCCGAAACCCTAAATTCCGGAAGCCATGAATGAAGGTGCTCCAAAAATAATTTTGTTTTGACAGAAATATGTACCTGGTTGTTTCTGCTGTAACTCTAAAATTTTTTGTCCACAGTGTCTGAAAACGTTTTTTGTGGTAGCCTGACCTGTCATCTTTCCATCCCGACAGGTCTGACCTCAATTGGATTTTCTGAGAGAGAGTTATGTCAAGTGTCGCAACGTAACCTGTTTATGGGATAAAACAGGAGAGTGAACTTGTACGGCATGCCACGTGTCACTGGTTCAACTTCGGCCTCTAAAAAAGTTTCCTGAGATAGTATAGTCTGTTTACTACCTGTCGCTTTTTAAGAAATTTCATTTGGAGCTTCCTAGGCCAAGTTATATCAAGTGTCGCAACGTGACCTGTTTATGGGATAAAAAAGGAGAGTGAAATTGTATGGCATGCCACGTGTCACTAGTTCATCTTCGACCTCTAAAAATGTTTCTTGAGATAGCACAGTCTGTGTACTACCTGTCACTTTTTACGAAATTTCATTTGGAGCTTCCTAGCCCAAGTTATGACATTTTTTCCTAGGTCACCTGATTTTGACTGAGATCTGGAAGAGGCAGAAACCCTAACTTATACTGATCATAACTTACAAAGTACAACGAATCTGAGGGTGCCCTTTGGACACAAGATACCTGGAGATGTTATCTACGACCTGTAAAGGTTTCAGATCCTGAACCTTTGCCAAAATGGATTTATGGCGAAAGTTACACGATGACTGGCTTTTGCTATATAAAACCCTAACCTTCAAATTGTCGTAAGTAAAGCAAGTGTCGTAAGTGCCATACCTTGCCTTCCTTCAGGTTAGCTCTAATACCATGTTCAGATTTAATATGCTAAGACAGAAAAAAGCAGCATTACATTCCATTTCACAATAATAGCATATACATGATCACTGAAGAAACAACAAGCACAACATAAACACAAGAGACACAAATTTATCCTGGGAAACCCTCATGGGGTAGAAAACCCAGTAAAGCTTCCTCAATATAGATGACCAGCAATATACAAAGATGTAACCCTAAGCATAAGCTCCTCCTTCTTCATAGCAGACTCCTCCTCCACAAGTGCACCACTCTCAAGTGAGTGAGTGTGTGTCAAATGAGGAATACACCTCCTCTATTTATACACTACTCCGACTTGTCTTTTACACAAAACATGTAGGCTCGTATTTAACCAATGGGTTAAATACCCCACTACAACTGACTGGGCCGACCCCTCTAGGGTGGTCTAATAACCCTTTGACCCACATAACACATACAGGGCCATTCTAATCTCTCGGCTGTCCCTTTCGGCCGCTGCATACCGCGTCTTTTTCCTCTACAGTCGCGTCCCGACCGCGCCTTTCAGGCCTTTATCCGCGATCCGACCGTGGCTCTCAGACTGCTTCCGACGCTCAGTCGGCGGATTCAAGTCTGTTACCTGCGATCTGACCGTGGCTAACCAGCCTGTTTGCCGCGATCTGACTGCGCCTATCGGCCTTGTTCACGTGTCTCGACTGCGGCTTTTTGCCTCTTTCGGGCGTCCCGACTGCGCTTGTTAGCCTTTTAGCCGCGACCCGACTGTCTGTTTTTCCATTGTTCCTGCGTCCCGACTGTCACTGTTGGCCCGATAGCCGCGACCCGACTGTGCCTTTTCCCCTGTTTCCTGCGTCCCGACTGCAACTATTGGCCCGATAGCCGCGACCTGACCGCCGCTGTTGCCCTCAAACCCGCGGTCGGCCTGTTCTGACCCGCCACAGACCCGCGGTCTGATTTCTGCTCTTTTTCTGTTTTTGAGCCCAGCCCCTCTTGCTGCAATATTTTCTGCATTTGAACAGCCCTCTGTCCCACCTGCAGCCTACTTCCTTACAGCCTTTCTGCAACATAATTTCTGTTCCTTTTACAGAATCTTTTTAAAATTTCAGTATTTTTATTTTCAGAAAATTTTGCAAATTAAAAGAATCAATTTCAGCATTATTGATAGATTGGAAGTTGCCCTCCCTTGTGGCACTTCTGTTTTTGGGTTCAACACCTCACGAGCACACACTCTGTCACATTAAATCAAGTGAGCCTTAAAAAGTACCTAACTAAACCAACATTCTAACCCCACTTGGGGAACACAAAAGAATCATTGTAGTTAGGTAGGATCAGGGGGATAGGCTTCCAATAACACCCCTTGGTTATTTCACTTGAGACATAGTTGTTGTCCAACTAGGGAACCAAAATCCCCTAGTACTTTTTGGCACGGTCACGACCAGTTTATCAGAGGGCCTCTCCCTTAGGAGGGTTGAAGTCGGGAGACTGGTTCCGGAGGCCTGAGTGGAATACCGCACTCCATTCAGTAACCGAAGGGCTACCTTTCGCGGTTCGCGGGATATCCCTGTATAGGGGTATTGCGGTCAACGAACTAAACGGCAGATTCACCTTTCTGGACGTGTCATGAACGGGGTATCTTAGTTGCCTTTCTTCTAGGATTGACTACCCGGTATCCCTCCCGGTAGGGGGATATCATAGCCACTTGGCTTTCCTACTCATATTGTCTGACTTGGATTTCATCACCTTGCAGAGGATATGTTTAGTTAAGTCAGAATACTTTTAGCTAGGTGTTTGCATGCTCCTTTACCTCCCTTGGTCTAGTGAGTCCACCATTTTTCTTTTTTAGGAAGCCTGCTGCTTGTTGGTATTCTGACCATCTTTGTTGTTACTCCACCTATTGTAGCACAGCTGTTGCAGTGGGTGTTTTGAGTTGGTTGTTGGCCTGAGTGCCTTGCTTTTTAGCTCTCCTTCTGCACACTCGGTTGCATTGGGATTTTTTGAGCTGTTTTTTATACTCACCTCAACCCACAGAGATTTAGACACCATCTGTCACCATTGAGTCCCCGAGACATTCTCGGCGCCTCAGGGGCGAGCCCCCACAGCACGGTTCTCTCGACACCACTCGTCATAGATTCCGATCATTGTCCGTTGATACCACTCATCACAGATCTAGAGCCTTGTCACTTGACTCCACCCGTCAGCGACGTAGGTCTCCGTCACCAGATAGTGACGCACCTTACTTTACCTCTGATTCTGACGAAGAGTCTGAGAACCCTATTTATACTGCCCCTACTAGCCCCATGGCTGGTACGACTTCCACTCCATTTGTCATAGGGACCATTGGTGGCACATCCACCACTACACCAGTTACTACACCTGTTTTTGGTATGCCCTCCATGGGGCAACCATCTACCGTTCCCCTCACGGTACCTATACCCACAGCGGGAATACCCATCCCCACTACATCAGTGGCTCACACTACCAATGGTGGTGCTGGACCATCCTTCACTACCTCAGTTCCCCCACTTGGGGGCACCACCCTAAATCTTGTCCCTCCACTTGGGGGCACTGGCCCCAACTTGGTCCACAGCACTACTGTGTCACAGCCTTCTTCCAGTTTGCCGTTCATGGCTAGCCTCAACCTACCTGACCTGGCCAGATTGACCAACGATCCTATTCGACACGACCCCACGTGGCCTCATATGCCTACCAAACTACCCTCTGACATCCCTAAATTCGAGGGTAAGGCCGGTGAGGACCCACAAAACCATATCATGTCTTTCCACCTATGGTGTTCCTCTAACTCCATCGTGGATGACTCTGTTCGCCTCCGTCTCTTACAGCGCACTTTCACTGGCTCTGCAGCCAAGTGGTATATTGAGCAGCCTCATGGGACCCACGCCACCTTTTCTTCCCTGGCCTCGACCTTCCTGCAGTTCTTCCAGTTGCCAGTCCGCTATGACGCGGGCGTTGAGATCCTTCTATCTTGTAGACAAAACACAGCTACCCATATCACGGACCACATCCATGAGTGGCGTAGACGCCGTAGCTTATGCAAGATTAAACTAGATGACCGTATCTTCCTCGATTGGTTCCTCAAGTCCCTGCTTCCTGTCATCGCTAAGGATGTAGCTTCAGAAAGACCCCAGTCTGAAGAAGAGGCCATCCTTAAGGCACAGCAGTTCGACCTCATTTACGCCCAGTCGGGTTACCTTTATACCATTATACCTGACGCCCCTCGCGGCGAGTCCTCCCATCATGATGCGCCGGGGGCATCCCACGCTGCAGATGGTATCATTGGCCGTGTTTCTTCGCATCCCCAACCATTTTCTATAGCACGTCCTACCCCTGGCCCCGACCTGTCGCGGGCTACTTCACAGTCTGGAGCAACCAACTCATATGCTCCCATGACACATCACCATTCCCATGGGCCCTCATGTCCACCACAGTGCTTCGGGTATGCGACTCCTGCTTATGCTCCTCCAGTCGCCCCTCAGCCTTACTACCATCAGCAGGCTGCCTCAGCTCCTGCGCCTTCCCAAGCCCCACCAGCTTATTATCCGCCCCAGGCAGCCCCTGCGGCACATCCACAACCAGCTCCGCAGTCCTATCAGCAACCCCCTCAAGTTGCTGCACCTGCTCAGCCTCAACCTGCATATCATCCTCCGCAGCCTGCTCCAGCACCTGCGCAACCTCAAAATCCACCTGCTGCCCAAGGGCAAGTTTACGCCCAACAGAACCCGCAGCAAAACCAGAATAACCAACGTAACCAGGGCCAACAGAACCGCGGCAAGGGCCGTAATCGGGGAAACAACCAACCTGCAGACCAAGCTAGTCAACCGGCTAATCCCCCTGACAACAATAATGCGGCCCCCGCTAATCAAAACCCTGATCGCCCGCCCAAGCAGGCTAAAAACCCCAATTTGCGGACGAACCACCCTTGTTCTATTTGCGGGGTCTATGGACATTACACCCATGCTTGCCCACACTTGGAGCGAGCTCGGCAGCTTTGGGTTGACGAGGCCCATCGCCAAGGGCATGCGGCTCCCCAAGCACCGCCCAACCCTCCCCAACCTCAGCAACCCCCTTTGGTGCTGCAAAACCCCTTACCGACCCAAGGCGTGGTGAACACTCAGCCGTTGGATCCCCATCAAGCCAATGCGGCCCAACAACAACAGATCACCTACGCTGCTCCTGATCAACCCATGTTCGACTCAGGTACCCACCACTTACTGATGATGTCATCTGCTGACGTCAACCTACAGACCCGTCGGAACCAATATGGCTCCACCTCTGAAGCCACTCCCACGGATAAACTTACTAACGCTCATCCCATCGATCAGGCGTTACGTATACCTCCGCCTCCCATAGCCGGCGCTGCGAAAGCACCTCGTTTTCCACTTCGCCGAATCAACAATAACCCTAATGCGCGCGCTGCGTCAAACTACAACATCGTAGACGACCTAGCCCAATCTCCCGCAGCCATGTCTGCGTTAGAAGTCTTGAAGAACTGCCCTTCCCAGCGCAAGACTTTACTCTCCGCCATTGGGGGGATTGACCCAACCGATTCGCATTTGATGGCCTTTGATTTAGACCAGTCTGAACCACGCCTACCTTCCAGCTTAGCCTTCCAAGTTACTGTCTCCGTTAGGAACCTTGTTATCCATCGGTGCATCATCGATGAGGGTGCCTCCACATGCGTTATGTCTACATTTGTATGGCAGAAGCTAGGATCCCCTCCTCTCCAGCAGTCCACTACTGCGTTACGTGCCTACGACGGTCGTTCGGCCCAGCCCCAAGGCCTTCTACCCAACGTTCCAGTCCAGTTAGGTGGTAAAACAGTTCTTATTGACATAGAGGTAATCAATGCCCAATTGGATTACAACCTTCTACTTGGCCGCAGCTACATGTATGCCATGCGGGCGGTTGCCTCTTCTGTCTTTCGCACCATGATGTTCCCCCACGAAGGACGCGTGGTTAAGATTGACCAGCTCACCTACTATGATCCCAGTGCTCCGGCGGCACCGGAAAATGTTCTCCCCATGGTTGAACAACCTGTTTCCCCTGCCACCACCTCGTTTGTTTCCTCTACGGGGCCTGGAGTCTACTCAGACGCGCCGATGACCTCCACCTTTCAATCCATTCCTCCGCCGTCATCTACGCCCGAAATGTCTGACTTATGTACCTTGTCCCATGACATCCTACCACCTAACAATCAACCATCTTTGTTGCCTAAACCACCATTGGTACCTAGTCACATTGGTGTTACACCGATCCATACGATCCCCTTCCTAGTTCCTCCAGCAGGAGTAGTAAGCGCCCCGGTCATGGCTACCCTTAGCCTCCCTGGGTTAACCTTGGGATTACCTGTATGGTACCTTTCGCCTCCCGTTCGCCCGCCGACACCTGATGTCGTCCTCCAGCCGGTGCAACCCATGGCTACTACCACTCAGCCACCTCCCGGTGTCTCTACCCCTTCGTCCTCCACTACACCTCCTCCTCCCCCTCAACCCACTGGGGGCAGAGGTCCTCAACCTTACACTGCTGCCCCACCTCCCAAGACAGTCAAGAACCCTCCAGTGTTTCGTGCTCCTCCCAAATGCTCGCTGTGTGACGAGTTGGGCCATGCGACCCACCAATGCCCACAGTTACCCGCATTACAGAAGCACATGCAAATGCTCGATGATGACCCCAACATCCCAACTGTCGAACTAAACCCCACTCCTAAACCTAAAGATAAGTCCCTACGTACCAACCACTCATGCGCCATCTGCGGTATTTACGGGCACTATTCACATCATTGTCCCGATCTCCCGGATTACAGAGCAGCTCTTTACGAGATGAACAATCTGGACCTTGAGACGGCACCACCTACCATTGAGGAGATCTACCCCCCGGTCTCTCCCCCTTCTGAAGAGGTTAATATCATCTACATGATCTCTTCAACCAACACTCCTACTACCCCCTCGTCAACCGATTTGACGACGCAAACTTTCCGTACTGATGAGGAGATTCTTGAGGCCCTAACTGCCCCGGACTATCCTTGGGATGATATGCACCACCGTTCCTATTTCATCCCAGAAGCATCTTCCCCTAGCACCGCTACCCAATACGCGGTCGAATCCAAAGACTTCCTCCCCACCAAGGTTGACTGGTTCAAGGACCCTATTCCTGCTCCTGATGCCTTCGAGGAGGGCAACATGGCCAACATCTCACCTGTCATCCAAGTTGATATTGCTGCTCCAGGTCGTGCCCCTGAACTCATTACTTTAGGAGCATTCTGCAGTAAACAAGAGATTGAGGACTACACACACCTTTTCAAAGAATACCGTGATGTCTTTGCGTGGTCCTATACCGAAGTGCCCGGTCTTGACCCCGCCATCATAGAGCACCACTTTGACACCTCTGAGTCAAGGGGCATAATAGATTCCCTCGACCCTGGGATAGGGGGCATGATCAATCATTTTGAACCTTCCCTATCACATCTATCTCAGCACGTCAATGAACCCATTGTTCAAACCCACACATATGTGATCCATAATCACAAACCCCATGCACATAGCATGGGGGCAAGTCATTAACCCTGCTCACTTTTTCACATTTGTGATCTCAACCATTTTTGAGTTCACGTGTCACTTGTACATTGGATTTGATACGCATAGTTCTTTCCTTTGACCATTCCGGAGTCCTTATGACCTCCGTTTTTCGCACCATTTGCACCGTCGGATTCATATTTCCGCGCTCGTGATGATGCTTGAGATCATTTCTCGCTCTCACCAGGACCAATATCAACATTGTGTCCAGACACCACTTGTCACCCCGGTTTGCGTGCCACATCGGCCGTTCTCCGTTTTTCACATGTTTTATATCATCGGATTCATTTTTCCGAGCTGGTGATGACGCTAGAGATCATTTCTCGCTCTCACCTCCAGATTTTCCAGGCATTTTTCAAAATGCCCCCGTCACCTCGGTTTGCGTGCCACATCGGCCGTCACCCGTTTTTGACATCCTTTATATCGCCGGATTCATTTTTCCGAGCTCGTGATGATGCTTGAGATCATTTCTCGCTCTCACCTGGTACAATTTCAACATTGTGTCCCAACACCTTGCTGCCTCGGTTTGCGTGCCACATCGGCCGCCATCGGATTGTTCCACATTTTTACATGAGCCATTCACTCCTGTCATACTGCAAATGTTTCGTTATTTTGCCACCATTTCATCTACCCCGCAAGGAGGTCCATCAGTGTTCCCACCTACCCTCGTTCTTGGTCATCATTACTAAACCTTGATTGAACACTTCCTCCTTGCCTGGCCATTCCTTTTGTTCGGTATAATTTTATCCCTTTTTCGGGCCGGACAAGTCCTTTACGAAAAAGGCACTTAGGGAGTTTCCGTTAAGCTCTTTTCTGACTCCTAAAAGAATGAAAAGATCGCCGAGCAATCTTGCTTCCTTTCATGCTCGTTAAAGTACCTGAAAGGGCGTCTATCTGGTATAAGTTTAACCCTTTTCCGGACCTGGTAGACTAATTACGAAAAAGGAATACTCTAGTCACACCGGCTAGAAGAGTTCTTCATTGCATCCTTTTATGCTTCTTTGGGCCTTGGAGACTAAATCTACGAAAAAGCAACCCCCTGGAGTCTTCTTACTTGCTTTCAGACTCTCTAAAATTGAAAGCAACCACGAGCATGCACTGTCCTGGGCTCGTAAAATCCACACGACAGTACCATTCCACTACCTCAGAGTCTTCTTATCGCTTTCAGACTCCTTAAAATTGAAAGCAACCACGAGCATGAACTGTCCTGGGCTCGTAAAATCCACACGACAGTACCATTTTACACACACTTCTTCTAGTTCCTTAACCCATGAAGAAGTTTTCCCCCGTGCCTCTTGGCACTTTGATCTATCATCTCGGCAGCACCCCCAATTAGGTCGCCTTTGTTCAGAGTATTCTGCAGTCTCCTGCCATGTTACACCAGCTTGAGTCTCCCTCAGCCAGTTATTCACCCAGATCCATTACAGCTATGATCCCTTTCCCCTGAGTCAGTTTCATATGCTGCCAGATCATTCCCATTATCATACTCTGAACAAAGGAAGTTTGAGTCCACCCACTCTACTTGCCCAGTTTTCCCCCCACAGTTTATCAGTCCTGCCATCAGCACTATTACATTTCGGTCTTGTACCTCGCGCTCCTGTCAAGGAAACATCATTGCCTTGATAGTTGCAGGTCTCCCTCTGTCGACGACAGCTCCTCTATTCCAGAGGATAGGCCCAGAGGTCCCTACGCCTTGGACTTATCACCATCTGTGGTAGGTGCCTACGGATCATTCCGAGAGGAGACATCATTGCCTCTCCGAGTGGTTGTTCCTCACATGCTCGACTTCAGCACCTTGATCGCATCGTTGAGGATCGCGTAGGATTATATCCCATCAGTTTTTAGTCGAAGACCCCGGATTTCCCCCGCCTCTAGCACATTGGTGAGTCACTTCGGAACGCCCAGTTGTATGTTCCTGTGGATGTCCGGGCTGCGTTGGCGTTTGTATTCGGAAGCCATCCAGTTTCATGCTTCCTTGAGTACCCAGTTTCAGTTCCAGATCAGTTCCAGTTCAGTGTACCATGGAGAGTATGACCCCAGTCACTATGATCCAGCAGCTCATCAGTTCCTTTGGTACCACCCTCAGTAGCACTGTTGATTGTTCCGGTGCACCAGTTCAGCAGTTCACACATGATCCGCTCAGCAGTATGTCCCAGATTTGTGTCCCCTCTGGACTCTTATGATGTACACAGTGGTCATGTATCTTACAGGTCCCCCTTTTCGGGCCTTACAGTTATGGTTATGTATCTTGATACGAGCATGGGTATGCCCGCCTCGTCCATATATTGAGATTATTCCTCAGTCAGTATTTGAGGTCATGTATATTTCAGGTCCCCATTTTTTGGACCCCATTGTTGTTATTATGTTATATCCTGATACGAGCATGGGAATGCCCGCCTCGTCCATATGATCAGATGATTCCTCATCCTTTATTGAGGTTATGTACTTTTAGTTCTTGCAGTTGTTCGGGATCGTTGTTCCGGGCTCCAGTTTGTTTCTTCTCTTCTCTCCACATCCCAGGAAAACCATTCATGACTTATGATGTCCATCGGCCATACGATGAGCTCCTGCCCTCGCACATCAGGGGGCAATCTGTTAACACCCAAAAAGTGCTCACTAGCTCATTTACCACATTATATGGCTCATTTGTCCATTTTCCTACCATATTTCCATTAAAATCCCAAAAAAATCCCATTAAAAAGCCTCCAAAAGGCCACAAAACCATCAAAATAGCCTAAAAAAGGCTAAAAAACCCCCTTTTCCTCCAAAAATAGCAAAAATCCCCTAAAAAGGGAATAAAAAATATAAAATAATGAGGAAAAGGAGGAAAAAACCCTATACAGCTGCCTAAAACCATGTGTTTCCTAAAACCATGGGTCAGCACTCCACCACCAAAAAACTATAAATAGGTGATGGAGATCCCTTATTCCATATCCACAATCACAAGCACCCTTACTCTGCCAAAATCTCTCTCGAAACCCTAGTTCACCTTTGAACTATTTTCACCTTGAGAGCCACCTTTGGCCCATTCCCAACATTGGAGAAGGAGAAGGAGCATTCTTGAAGCTTGGAGCATCCTCTTGGACACTGCAAAGGGCTTCACCAACCTTGACACTCAAGGTAACATCAATACAAAGACATTCTTTCATTTTGGTGTTTATGCTTCATGCTTGTATTAGAAATAATTTAATTTTTTGTTTATTGCATAATTAGTTTAATATACTGAACTGCTACTAAGGAGTCCTTTCTCCTTAGTAGGTGCTCATTGGCACAAGCTAGGGGTAAAACCCTAGCTACACCACATAACACATATAGGGCCGACCCCCACTAGGGAAGTCTAATAGCCCAAGTTACCACATTCCGACAGAGGAATAAACATCTCCGGATATACAATAAGATCTTCACGGAGGAATGAATCATCTCCAGAATAATAAAGTACAAATATAATATTCTTTGAAGTTACAATATCTCAACATTCTGCAGGATCACCATCAACTTATCTTCCTGCAGCTTTCACAACATTTGTTGAATGTGCTCCAAATGTTCGACCGAATATCAATATGTCGTCAAGGTACACTATGACGAATTTTCCCAAGAATGGATTCAGTACCTTGTTCATCAACCACATGAACGTACTAGTTGCATTAGTCAATCCGAACAGCATGACTAACCACTCATATAGTCCTTCCTTCATCTTGAAGGTTGTTTTCCATTCATCTCCTTCTCTAACCCGAATCTGGTGATAACCACTTTTTAGGTCGATCTTGGTGAAGTATCTCGCTCCACTCAAACAATCCATTAAGTCATCCATCCTGGGAAATGGAAACCTACACTTGATTGTGATATTCTTGATAGCTCTGGAGTCTATACACATTCTCCATTCTCCACCCTTCTTCAGTGCTAGTACTGCTGGTACCGAACACGGAATCAGACTCTCTTTGATCAATCCTCTGTCCAACAACTCCTGGACTTGTCGATTGAGCTCCCGACCCTCTGCTGGAGTCATTCTATGTGGTTCCTTGTTTGGAAAACTCGATCCTAGAATCAAGTCGATTTGATGGGATATGCTTCTCGTCGGTGGTAATCCCCTTGGTGCTTCGTCGACTACTATGCTCCTAAACGCGTCGAGCATCTCTTCGACTTCGACCAGAATCCTCTCCATTGTCGACCTCTCGACACATGGTCCCTTCGGAATGATGGAGAAACATCCCGACTGTTTCTCCTCTTCTATGAGGAATTCCTTGGCTGAGCATATCAACACTTGCTTCTCCCAATAGTTGCTCTCACCCTACTTGCAGTCGGCTGGGTCCTCCTGCTTCAGCTTCAGAGTCCTCTACATGCCATTTTTCCACACTGTGACTATGTTCGCTCAACCATCATAGATCATCTTCCAATCATACTCCCATGGTCTCCCTAACAACAGATGGCATGCGTCCATTGGGATTACGTCGCACAATACACTGTCTTCAAGTTTCCCAACCATAAAGTTTATCAAGAACTGTCTGGTTACGTTGACATAATGTCCTCTCTGCAACCAAGATATCTTGTATGGGTGTGGGTGTTCTCGACATCGCAAACCCAACTTGTCAATGACCTCTGTCGACTCAAGATTCTCCGTACCGTCACCATAGAATATGGTCTTGCAATACCTATCGCCAATCAACACTTTGGTTCGAAAGATAGCCTTTTGTTGTGCCAACTCCTTCTCATCGTGTCGGTCGTCCTGAACCAATATTATTCTGGCCGTCATGGTTCAAACTTTTCTTCTACCATCTTCATTGATGTTGGATGTTGACTCCGCCCTCTCATTTACTTTCTCATCTCTTCGACGTCTAGGCTTCAACTCCTTTGTAGCTTGTAGGTTCTCTGGGCACTCATATGCCTTGTGTCTGACTCCTCAACACTTATAACAGACTACAGCTGGTCTGTAAGCTCCTTTTTTGTCGGTTGGGCTACTTCGACCAAGCGCACCTCGACCACGGGTCTCTCGACCATCTCGTCGATTTTCCTGCGCTTTCTCCTTAGTCGATGTCCCTTCCACACATCGGTTGTCTTTGACGGCTTCTCTCTTGGTACCGCTACTTTGGTCTTTCACAGAAACAGTCTTCGCACCTCCACTAGTCATCCTGCCTATGGTCGATGCGGCTTTCCTCGATAGTTTCTCTTCTGCCTTTGGATCTAACTGGTAGGCTTCATTGACAACTCTGAACCTCGACAGGCTCAACTCTTCCTATATGGCATACTTCAAACCATTCACGTATCTCGCGACAGCTTCTTCTCCTTTGTCGTTTTGTCCCGACCGAATCGACAATCTATAGAACTCTTCCGTGTACTCCTTCATGGTCATCTCTTTCTGTCGAAAGTTCTGCAACTTCCTGAACAAGGAAATCACATAGTCACCGAGCAAGAACTTCCCTTTCAGCTTGGCAACCATCCTGTCCCAAGACTTGATCTTTTCCTTGCCTTTCTTGATTCTGTCAGCCTGTACATTATCCCACCACAATCAGGCGTGACCCTTCAACCTTAGACATGCAGTCTTAACCGGCTTAGGATCCTCTATCTACTCTATGTCGAAGTATTTGTCCATTTCTATGAACCAGTCTATCGAGTCTTCTGGATCTAGACTTCCTTAGTAGGTACGTACATCCATCTTTGTCCGACCTCTCATCTCTTTCAGAAGCTTGATGAGTTTGTCTTCTGGTTCTTCCTCTGTTGCTTCACAGGCTTCCACTTCTTTGACTTCCTCATCGTTGTGGTCAAGTGCATCGAGAATGCATCCACTCTTTTAGATTTATTAGATCATTGTGAACTCACTGGTCAAACTTCTCATTGTTCGCATACACTCATCGAACATTTCACGATCAATTGTGACTGTAGTGCCATGCGCTCTTCGTCCTCGTACTTTAACGCCTCTGAGCCATTTTCAACCACAACTGAAAATCCCACTCGCCCAATCACAACCGGACTTTCACAACTCGTGCACAACTCTACCCAACCGCAGTTGGAGTTGTCTATGCACTCATAGGCCCTTTCGAATCTTCAAATTCAACTGCTCAACACTGGATTCTCAACCTAGCTCAACCGGATTCCAACTCCGGGCTCTGATACCAACTGGCACAAGGTCAGTCCCGACAAGGGGCCTTTTGCTTAACAATACACACAACACACAATTTCTCACACAGACTAGATGTGAACTGGATTCCAGAAGATGGCTTCTATTACTTCAATCAAATTACAATGTGAAATACAAAGCAAATGTAAAACAACTAAACTAATCGGCCTCAGCTTGTTACAATATATAGAAGTAAAATGGTGTGTTGTCCCTGTGTGTGGCCCTCTCCTCCTCTCAGTATTCTACTGAATGCAATAATGAATGAGCGATGAGTGACGAGCGATCCCCTTCTCTGTGCCCTTGCACTGATCTTCTACCCTTCTCTATTATTGTTGCTCATCTTGAGGTCACACCGTTCCCCAATAAACTCTTCCTCTATCCACCGAATCCTATAGATCCTGCAAACCTGTAGTTGTCAGTGCCCTATGGATGTGCTTCACAACCTCTACCTATGGTTACAGCTGTCATGATCCCAACCACCTTCATAACTGCTCATAACTTCCTTAGCAACCACGAACGGCTACCAAGTATGTCACGTTGGCTTCTGCACTTTTCTGACTCTCCTACAGAAATCGGTCCCATCACCTGCCTCGACCATACTGCACTTCGTCATCCCTCGACTTCTCTTGTCGGCTTTACTTAAACTCCACGGCTTTCCAGTCCGCCCCTTCCTCCACGCTTGGATTTCGCCGCAACTCGTCGGTGTCGCGGTTCGACAATATTTTTACCTTCGATGCCTCCACTCCATTCTTATCATCTGTCGACATGAAACTTGTCAACTCTCGACCTTCCACTCCTGTCGACCGCATATTGGCGGCTTCTGCATGACTACTTGGCTTTAGCAGCTAATCTACCTTTCTCACCAATGGTTGTCGACAATCCCCCTCGTCGGCTTCTCCTGTCGATCAACTTCGACTATTTCTCCTAGGCCCCGATGCTCCTGCATCATTAAGAGAGAAAGAGTTTATTAGGATATAAAGTAATCCTTAATGTCATAGCCTCATTTCTTTTAATAGTTATCAAGGAAACACACAAGGAAAGATCATGCATTACATAGATGTATGTTACATATCATGCATTACATGGATGTATGTTACATAGCTTACATAAGTTACATAGACATATGTATTAGAAGGAAACATGAAATTAACGATTACAAAACAAGAAATTGATGATTACATGTGGTAAGGTACTCCACATAATAAAATTAATGTCAGTTCATAAAATAAATAAAAAATTAAAACTAAAATAAATCCATCTTAAATCTAGATCTATTAATTAGTACTGAAAGGAATCCAATTTCTTGAGGTGTAAACATTTTTGAATGTGTAAAAGATTTAATATAAAATAAATTTACACCTAAATAAATTTGATTCCTATCGGTGCTTAATAGGTTCCAGTCTAAGATGGATCTATACTGATAATTTTTTTTTAAACATGTTAATTAATTTGTTATAAACAATTTTACATGTGAATTAAATTCATGAAAATTAATTCACCTCCGAGATTCCCTTGGCAGTGGGCACTGCTTTGGGGAGGTTGGACCCGGTCCGGGCAGGATTGGAATTTGACGGGCATTATTCCCGTCACGGGGCATTATTCCCGTCACGGGGCATTTTTCCCATCAAATACCCGTAAAATTTTTAAGAGAACGTCAGACGAAACAAGCAAATAGTTTTCTGGGACGCATTTTTGATATTTGCCAATTTTTATAACCCGCCATTAATTTTTAATAGTTTTTTTATTAGGGGTCGTCCCACCGCGTACATTGGAAACTTTCCATTAAACAATCACCACTGACGGATTACAACTTGCTGCCTTGCCTTATGCCGGAAGTGAAACTGGAGGGCGGGAAACTAAACTTCGAATTTGAAACCTTTTTCGAAATCCAAAAATTAATTAAGCTCTAGTTCTATTTATTGACGGCTAGTTAATGCTGGACTTAATTCCATCCATGGTGTCTCCTACTGAGGCACTGCTTCCTTAATTTCTACTCACTTCCTTAATGGCTACTCGTTAGTTTGTTAATGACTTACATACGAGCCTATGAGCTGTGACTGTCTATTATGATTCTGGAACATTTTAGAGACCCAACTCGCTCTCCATTGCTTTGATATCTTATCAATTTCCAACATCATCTTTTAGAAGTCCCCAGACTTGATCCGCAAGTCTCAACTATGACTCACAGGTTGCAAATTCAAGGTGCTCTCCTCTGAGCGTCATAAATTTAAAATTGGTCTGGTCTTTTTTGGGAAGACAAAGCAATTGGGGGAAGTCGAGGGAGCGGGATACAAAAGAAGAATCAAAGCCATAAAAAAAACATTTTGCTGCATAATTTCTCAATAAAAAAAGTTGCCATTGAGGTGTCGTTCCCTCCGTTTAAGGGGAAGTAATTGTGAATCAAGTTATATAATGCACTTTCTTTTACTTAGCATATTAATAATCTAGAAACGCTAGCATTATTTTTCAGTTTTGCAACAAGAAGTTTTTTTCAATATGTCAATTAAATATTTGGATATGATCTTGATCTCAGAATTTTTGGTTTAATATTTTTTTTTTGTTTTTTTAATATTTTGTCGATTAAAATATTTAACCATAGTGTTTGTGAATCTACACCGAAAACCCAATGCCAAATTGGATTTCAATTCAAAGATCGGTTAAGACTATTAAGCATTTCTTTCTTAATCTAGAATTGGGAATAACATTACGCAATCTTACTATCCCAACTACTATTTAACTTACGTCTGATTCATTATGCTTTCTTTCTCCTAAGTCATTTGCTTGGATTAAAATCTATAAAAAAGATAAACCAAACAGAGCAAAACAGGGCCAGATAAAAAAATGATTATATTTTAGATAATCAATTATACCCAAACATTTTTTTCGATAATGTGAAAGGTAACTATAAGGATGGATATACGACCAAATTCCTGCCTTTTCGCAAATATAAAACCCCAAGCCCAGCTAGAGGTTCTTGCCCACCCAGGTTCTTTCCTACCCGCAGCAAGGGGACAAACATCTCACCTCTAGGGCCAATTTTCGAACTCTTTCTTAGGCTTGACATGCTCCAGCTTCTTTTTATTCTGATTCTTGCATAAAATCCGTTATTAAACTAATAAAAAATCCCTCTTGCATGAAATATAAAGAGAATTGCTCCAAGGTCAAGCCGTCGGTTCAATCCAATAAAGGGCATTCTTTTTATTCTAATTCTGGCAGAAATCCGTCATTAAATAATCCCTCATGCATGAAATATAAAGGGCATTCTGCCAAGGTGAAGCCGTCCGTTCAACTCAAAATAATGGAGAATTTATGAGTTAGTTAGTTGAATGGTAGTTTATTTAACGCAGATCCTATTTCTGCGGTGTTTGTTGCAACTATTTTCTGTATGCTTCAGTTAATATAAACGGATTGGGTGTTACTCTCCGTAAGGTTCTGTTTTCCCAAATTTGCTCTGTTTTCTTCAGTTCACTGCACTCTGTTTTAACTTGGTATCAGAGCCCCGAGCAAGGATCCTCATTCATCCTGTGAATGATTCTGTTGTTGGGTTTCGTTGAACAAGATGGAGCCTTCCCTCCTGTAGAGTCTTCCCTCGTGTCGGGTAGAGCTCACATTTGGGTCAAGATTGCAAAACCGCCAGTGGATTGAGAGTTCCGTGAAAGAAGGCAGGGAAATCCTGTCGCTGCTCAGTTCAGAGTAGGGAGATACTGACGCCGGCCCTAGTGGAGAGAACTAGTTGTCGTTGCCGGTCTGGACATTAGACTCCAGAGGTCGCACGGAGTAACAGAGGTCGTGAGGCTTGGTATTTAGCCCACGATTCCACCGAGAAGTGGAGTTTAAATAAGGGGACAAGGCAGCGTCTGGTGCATTGTCGCTGGTGGAGAAAAGCAGCAGTCACCAGCTTGAGTGAAGGGCATTGTGAATAGAAACACCAGCAAAGAATTACTGCATATCGTTGCAGAGCCTCCTGTTGGAAGAGGAGGAGCTGACTTGAAGAGGAGAACCTGTAGCAGTTGCGGGTGGAACACCAGCACAAATTCAAGACTGGGATAAGCACGAGAACAAAGCCAAGGTACTGTTACGAATGTTTGTTAAAGATAGTATTATTCCACATATCAGAGAAGCTAAAACTTCTACTGAAACGTGGACAGCACTTAAAAATCTGTATGAAACTAGCAATACAAACCATCTTCTTTTCTTAAAAACTAAATTGCTAGGCATTAAAATGGATGCAAATGAGTCTGTTAGTGCATTCTTGGGTTGTATCAAAGAAGTGAAAGATAAACTAGGATACATAGGAGAAACAGTCTCCAGCACTAATCTCGTAACAATTACATTGAATGGTATGCTAGAGGACTACCATATGTTTATAACAGGTCTCGCAGCAAGGGAGAAACTTCCTACTTTTGAAGAGCTGACAGATATTTTGCTGCAAGAAGAAGAGAGGTGTGGGAACTTGAAACCTCAAGATTCAGATTTGACATTGTGGTTAAATAAGAGATCCCCGAGAGGGAGATCAGGAGAAAGAGGCAAAGGAGGCAGGTCATCACAGAGTAGAGATCCTCAAAGACTGAATCAAGGTATGCCATCTAACAGGAATGAGTCAAAAAGTTGTTTTTATTGTGGTCGACCTGGACATCTTATTAAAGACTGTCATAAGAAGAAGAATGATGAGGCTAGGAATAGACAACCTAGAAAATATTCAGGTCATTTTGCAGAAGACTCATCAAAACATGATCTAAAACTGTTTATGGCTAGAGATGAAATTGCTGATGAGATTGTTGAAACCCCAAATTTTGACTCAAGGGATCTTAGACTATTTGTGTCTAATGCTGCTTTATCTGCTGAAATTGATGATATTAATGCCTGGTTTGTTGACTCCGGAGCATCAATGCATATGACTTGTAATAAGAAGTGGTATACTAACTATAAAGAAACACAGAATGGTGCTAGTATATATCTTGGTGATGACCGTGCTTATCAGATCAAGGGATACGGAGATATTCCAGTAACATTGCCAAATGGTAGTATTCGTCACATTCGCAATGTGGTGTATGTGCCAGGGATAAAGAAAAATCTGATATCTGTGTCTACTATTACAGATCAGAATTTGAAGGTTGAATTCTTCAAAAACTACTGCATAGTGAAGGACTTAATGGACCAATACAAAACTCTTGCTAAGGGAGTCAGAGTAGGAGGCCTAGACAAGCTTGATGTTACCAGTAAAGAGCATCACGCATTAACTTCTGCAACCATGCCAACAGAGAGTCTTTGGCATCAAAGGTATGGCCACATCAATCATCAAGATTTATTGTTATTACTGAAACATAACATGGTTGAAGGACTTCCCATGTTAAAAAATGTGAACATTGCTTGTGAAGGATGTGCATTAGGAAAGATGCACAGAGATGAATTTTCTTCTAATCCTAATAAAAGAAAAGAGATGTGTTAGATCTTGTGCACACTGATGTTTGCAGGCCTATGCAAACTAGATGGTTAGGAGGTGCATTTTATTTTTTGCTATTTATTGATGATTGCACAAGATACACATGGGTTTACATTCTTAGAAGAAAGAGTGATGTTTTTGAGTACTTTAAGGAGTTCAGAAACATGGTTGAAAAACAGATAGAAAAATCCATTAAAATCCTTCGTTCAGATCAAGGGGGAGAGTATAAATCAGAGGACTTCAAAAAATATTGCAAAGATAATGGAATAGTATAGCAGTTTACAGTACCCAACACTCCACAGCAGAACGGAGTTGCTGAAAGGAAAAACAGAACTCTGGTAGAGTGTGCACGCAGTATGATGAAAGGTAAGAATCTCTCAAATACCTTCTGGGGTGAAGCCATAAATACTGTTGTTTACCTAAAGAATAGAAGTCCAACTAGGAGTCTTGATAATATTACTCCTTTTGAAGCTTTGTATGGTTCCAAACCAGTAGTTCAGAATTTGAAAGTTTTTGGGTGTACGGCTTTTGCACATATTCCAAAGGGAAATAGGAAGAAACTGGATGCTAAAGCCATTAAATGTATCTTCATAGGTTACTGTTCTCAATTCAAAGCATATAAATTGTTTGATCCTTCTACTCACAAGGTATTTGCAAGTAGAGATGTACTCTTCCATGAACAGGAAACATAAATTTCAGAGAACATCAACCAAAGCCATGAGGAATGGCATAAAGTTCTTGATGATGGGGTTAAACAAGAACAGCAATAGCAATTAGGACAGCAACAAACTATATTACAACAGCCAAAAACACAGGGACAGCAGCAAACTATATTACAGCAGCAAAAAACACAGGGACAGCAGCAACAGCGAGAGGGATTCAGTGATAAAAGCAGTCCAAGCTCAACTAGTGATGAAGACAAAAGTTCACACAGCGAAGAGGAAGATAAGCTACATCTAAGAAGATCTTCAAGATAGGTTCGAGCTCCTGAAAGGTACAAAGACTATGCCCTTATGAGTAGCATTTCGAATGTCATAGAACCCATTAGTTTTGATGAAGCCAATGTACATGATGAATGGAGAAATGCAATGGAGGAGGAATATGAATCAATAATGCAAAACAATACCTGGGAATTGACTGAATTGCCTAAACATAAAAATCCAATAGGATGCAAATGGATATACAAACCCAAGTTTAAATCAGATGGTAGCATAGACAAATATAAGGCTAGATTGGTGGCAAAGGGATACTCACAAACAGAAGGTATTGACTATGCTGAAAAATTTGCACCTGTAGCTAAATTGAATACTATCAGATTATTAATTGCCTTAGCTACAAAGTATAATTGGAAGTTAAACCATTTAGATGTTAAATATGCCTTCTTGAATGGTGAGTTAAAAGAGGAGGTGTACCTTACTCAACTTGAAGGGTTTGTGGAAAAGGGGCAAGAACACTTAGTGTGTAAGTTAAAGAAAGTGTTGTATGGACTAAAACATGCACCTAGGTCATGGTATGAGAAGATAGACTCTTTCTTTCTTCAACAGGAATTTATGAGGAGCAAGAGTGATCCAAATCTATATATCAAATGTGATGAGCAGGGGTATATAGTATTGATTTCTATATATGTTGATGACTTAATAATTACAGGAAATGCAGAGAATCTGATTGATGAAATAAAGGAGCAGCTGTCACAAGTTTTTGATATGAAAGATCTTGGTGAGCTTCATTACTGTCTAGGTCTTGAAGTTTGGAGGAATGTAGGTCAAACATTTGTTTGTCAGAGTAAGTATGTTAGAGATGTACTTCAGAGATTTAAAATGGACGAGTGTAAATCTTTTGCTGTTCCCATGCAGCAGAATGTGAAACTCTCTTGTGATGATGGTTCAAAGGAGGTGAATGATACAATGTACAGACAGATGGTGGGTAGTTTGAATTATCTCACCACAACTAGACCTGACATTGCATATTCAGTGAGTGTGCTAAGTCAGTTTATGGAAAAACCTCAAGAAAGCCATTGGAATGCAGCAAAGACGGTACTCAGGTATCTAAAAGGAACACTTGACTTTGGTATTAAATATACTGATGCTTCTCTTGTTGAGTTGACAGGTTATTCAGATTCTGATTGGGTTGGGAATCCGGATGATCGAAGATCAACCACTGGATATGCATTTAGCATAGGATCCGGAATTGTTTCATGGAGCAGTAAAAAGCAGCGTACTGTATCTCTGTCCTCTACTGAAGCAGAATACAAGGCCCTGTGTGCAGCGACTTGTGAAGCTGTTTGGCTGAGAAGACTTCTTCAAGATGTCTGAAAAGAACAAAAGGAACCTACAGTAATCAAAGGTGATAACCAAAGTTCAATCAAGTTGGCAAATAATCCGATCTTTCATGCAAGGACAAAGCATGTTGATGCTCAGTATCATTTTGTTAGAGAGAAGCTACAATCCAATGAAATAGATCTCATATATTGTAATACTTGTGAAAATACTGCTCACATTTTCACAAAGCCTCTCGGAAAGATCAAATTTGAATTGTTTAGGGAAATGTTAGGTGTAGCTGTTAATCCATTCTTCATTAAGGGGAAGACTTGAAATAATGGAGAATTTATGAGTCAGTTAGTTGAATGGTAGTTTATTTAACGCAGATCCTATTTCTGCGGTGTTTGTTGCAACTGTTTTCTGTATGCTTCAGTTAATATAAACGGATTGAGTGGTACTCTCCGTAAGGTTCTGTTTTCCCAAATTTGCTCTGTTTTCTTCAGTTCACTGCACTCTATTTTAACTGTTCAATCCAATACAGGGAATTCTGCCAAGGTGAAGATGACGGTTCAATCATACTCGGATCTTTTCCTTTCTCCCATGTCAAGAGTTTAGCCTCAGCTTAGTGCTTTGGTTGAGTGTTTTGCCCTTCTTCTAAGAGACTAATCATGATTTTCTTTAAACACTCCGTTGGTTACAAGAAAAGAAATGAAATAATTTAATGTGAAATTATATATTAAAATATAAACACTTCTTAAACTACTTTTTAATGCCACCCAATCCTAAGTGTTACTTTGAAAATAACTATTACCTAAAATTATATATATTTATTTTTAATATATCACTCTTATTTTTTCCAAAACTTCATTGTATGAGGACAAAAATAAATACAAATTCCAACCCCGGGTTCGGGGACTCAAGCGGATGGAATTCAATTTCAATTTTACAGTACGGTCCATAAGATGTTTCGCCTGGACTCGCCACTGACACGGGGGCGTTTTAGTTAGCTTTTATCCTACGCGCACAGACACCCTTACAGCTCAATGATATGTCTCCGTAGAAGATAATATCCTCCCACGGTATCCCACCGTCCACGTACCTTGTCAGCGATTGCGTTCGGTAGTCGCTCAATCATGAAGGTAATAAGATTGCCTCGTAAAAGAATTATATGGTCCAAAATGTCCATTCATGTCCCACATGTTTTTGTCTTTAAATTTATGAAAACTAATTGGGTTCCCACTTCCCAGTCGCTGTTCCCTCATTCATCAAAGTAACTTCTAGATATTCTTATATGGTCCAAAATATCAATCCGTCATTCACAACGAAGTAAACTGATTTCGCACATTATTCAAAAATATAATATAAGATATCCCGTTCCAACATTACATGTCAGCCACAGAAGTCATTATTTATTTAAATTTGAAAAGGTATGTTTATGATGTCAAGTCTAAAAACTTGATTTTAACATGGCTTCTTATCACTTAGTTCATGATAGAAATTAACAGATAAGGTGCGAACCTTCATTTGTCACTATTACTATTAGTTTAACTAATACCCACGAAAACTCTTAAACACTAATCCTAGTCAACGTTCTCATGCTTGCCGGTGAAATCTAGATAAGCAGTGAGCACACGGGATAAATCTCTTACCGGCTCTCGCGTGGAAATTGTCGTAGAAGTGATTGATTGAAAAATTGTTGAAATCTGCGTGAGGGATAAATCCGTTACTGCCTCTCTGCACGTGGAAATTGTCGATCAATTGATTGATTGAAAATTTGAATTTAGCATCATTTCAACGGAGGAAGATTCCAGACAGGAGTCATACCGATTGCCATGATGCAAACTTCCTACAATTTTCCGTACTATTCTTCAACGCTTTTGTTATGCCAGGCTGGTCAGATTTTCGCCAAATCCCATACTTCTTATATATAAGGCTTCCCATGTTTTGCTTGCCTTGTACAAGAAATGAGAATACATCTATAGCTAATCTCGATATCCTTTGCAATTAATTATATTATTTGTATGCGCTCTGTTACTCATCCCGGCAATAATAGCAGGAAGAACAGTTCTTCGATGCAGCCAGACGACTATCCCCCTCTCCTCTCTGCACCAACGTTGTGTTCCGTGTTCAAATCTCCGCGCCGTCTCTTAATCATGGACTCTCAGACCCTTAGAAAACGCGCCCGTGAACCTGAGGCTCCGGCAGACTCCATTGACTTCCGGCAGCCAAAACGCTACCACGGTGAAGAAACAGACGAGTTTCTTGATCTATTGCAATTAGATCAAACCTTAGTAGATGACAACGAAGAAGACTGCGCTACCAGTGAGGAGCTCGTAAACGGTGTCATGAGAAGCCTGCAGGAAGAGATTACCGTGACCTGTTCCCCTTCTTATCCCGCCCTCAGTTCTGGGGATAAATTGGCGGCTTCCAATATATCTAGTGGCCATGAAGGCCAAACCCTTAATGCGTACCCGGGGGTTGATCTGTGTTATCTCCTGGAGGCTTCAGACGATGACCTCGGCATTCCACCGAACCCCCTTCTGGACTCGAAAGGCGATGTCTATCCACCTCCGAAGGAAACATCGGACAGTTTCTCGGAGAACTTTGATCTGGAAAATTGGCACTACGAGAACGACTTTGATAACTATCAGTAGTTTGAATTGTTCGAAGATGCCTGGGATGCGAGTCAGCTGCAGGATTTTACGAACGGAGTGTTTGAAAACCAAGGCTTGTTATTTGACGGAGAATTTTCCGAAGACTGGAAACTGCCGGTGGCAATATGAAACCAATACTAAGGCTCACTATAAGGGCTGTATAGTTGTTTTAGCTATATAGCTGTAGCATATAAACTTTCCACGATGAGCTGTTAGCAAATTATACAGTAAAAACATAAGCAATTTTATGCCTTTCAGATTTTCTTATACAGTGCATGTGAAATGAAATTGATCTCTAACTGTATAATTTATATGGTTTTTTAATTTAATGTAGGCATGGATAATATAACAGAAGTTGATAACTTGTTTCTTGTTTGATTGGTTAGAAATGGATAACTACACAAGAACAAGTAACACATACACAAGAACAAGTAACACATAATTTGTTCAAATTCAGGGCACTTGATACTTCTTGTAACCTATTCTGGTTAATCGACCATAAGTTATGTAGCTTATAAATATATTTATTTCAAATTACACCTCTCTCATCTTTCTTTTAATCCACCCAAAACACCCCAAATGGTAACGTTTAAACAACTATCTATCAATATAATTCAAAATAATTAATAACTGTTTGTATTGCTTAATTTCGAGTAATTCTATTATCATTAACAATGATTCATTGATTACCAAGAAAAAGACATCAATAAATTAAGCTCGATAATAAAAGACTATAGATTTCTCCATCAATAAAGCTTGATCACAAAAGGCTATGGAAGCATGAATCAAGGTTAGAAAACGTAACATCCCATTAAACATACAGACGCAGGGACTAGCTGTGTTGTAACGCTCTCTGTTTTATTTATGGTTTTTCATTCAACTGTTTTAGTTGTGTGTTGTGTAAGCGTTAGCGTTGGAATGCTCCCTGTTTTATTATCGTTTTTCGCTAGTCTTTTGTTTGTGTCTCGTATGGGTTTTAGCGTTGCAACGTTCCCTATTTTATAGTGTTTTTTTACGGCGTGGGATAAGGGGCACTCAAATTGCCTTGCTTTTTTGGTGATTTGTTTTCTAGATTTGGTTATGTTCCACCCTATTTATTGCGTAACTATGTCAAAGAACAGTGCCCTCAATGGTTTTGACCTATTTTAAGACGACCCAGATCATCGAAATTCCAAAAAAAAAACCAAAAAAAAGTGGAACTGTGCCTTGCCAGAAAACCGCTCACCAAAATACCAAAGCGATTTGAATACCCTTATCACACGCCTTCCTTCATTCCCACGGCATGCCGATTCCTCTGAGTCTCTGACTGTGTGCCCCTCACGTTCTCTGCTTCTAGGTGTCGCCGTCTAAATGTGTTAAAGTCTTGAGTACAAATGATTTAAGCATATCACGATATTCTATTCTAACACTCACTCCCCTAACATTGGAGGACAAATGGAAGAAATTCTCAATAGAGTATTGTCTGGAAAATCATCTGGACTATGCACTTTGTTGTTGCCTAGATGATGTTGCTTGCCATGGAATAGGTTTATATTTTTTATAGCTTAAATTTTGATTGATTCCCCTCATACTATGTGCATCTCTCAATTTCTATTTTCCTCAAATAGGGTATATGATTCACCTCTACCTGTTGACATTGTCTTATCCACTATAGGTATATGGAGAGCTCATTCTTCTACGTTCAAAAATTCATCCAACATAAAAAATACACATTATTAATATCAAAAACTATAGAAAGAGAATCCCAATGACTATATCAATATCAAATATAATGTGTAATATTGTGGCCTTTGGTGGACACTCATAGCCTAGTGTCATGACTTTACAATGTATTAATTATTATTTCTTATTATATAATTAATAATCAATGTTATGTTCATGGGGCATATGACATGTCTTCCCTTGTAAAATTGCTTTGACCTTGAAGCATAATTGGTGTGATGGCTTCCTTGTGCTAGTAAGATGTCATATTTATTGTTTAAGGTATGTATAGAGATTTTTATTTTTGCACCTCTTCTTCAACTACCTTCATTGCTATTAGTTCTTACTTGCTTCCACTCAAAATTGATAGAACACCATATTGTTTTGCAAAATATATTTTTCCTCTTTTGTTCAAGCATACAATGATAGAATGAGTAATCATCAATATACTATGATAGGCATACAGTCCAAACACATTCAAGAAGAGATTAACCATATTAGTTGTTCATAATTTTTATCACCTTTGCCTCAACAAATGCTTCATGGGCTTGGGTTATTTGGATGGAGGATAATTAACTTTTGAAATTTGTTCAAACTATGTGATTCAAGGGGACCATAATCTAAAACCAAAGATAGTGAAATTGTAGGTATCTAGACATAGTTGGAGTTCAACATTCCAATCTCCTTAGCTTAAAAAAAACTTAAGTCTTTAATCTAAATATATATGGACTACAAAAACTCATGTTTCCATTAAGGAAAGTTATCTAAGATATCACCCATCCCGAGTTGGACAATTCTAGGAGTCATTGCTTCTTCATTGGTAATCTTCACTCACACACTTGTCAACCCATACCTTAATGTAGAAATTATATTTATCTTATAGCCATAATCTATATACACAGCTACAACTTCTCTTCAACCATAAGAATCCAAAAAGACTTAATTGATGTCGTTTGAGAATCATCACTCCCGACCTTATGGATAAAATAAGCATGTTCATATAATGTAAGAATTAGATCAATAGTTAAAAGGACAAAAGTGGTATTTAAAGTTCATTTGCTACATGAGATACACCATGATCTAGGGAAGAATTATGGCTAGATACTATTGCCACCATGTATTTTTTCATTAATTCCAAAGTTGCATAAAGACCAACCATTTCATGAAAGACATTAGAAACTATATTTTTCAATCACAAACAAATAAGAATACATTAAATTCTATTTCAAATCTCGAAATTTCCATATAGTTAAAGAGCTTGTAACATTAGTTAATTTGATTCATGGATAGATTGAAAGTCAATTCTAACATCAACATTGTTTGCCTGGGGACATGCAACAGTTGATATAAAAAGGTAACAACTTCAAAATTTATCCACTAAACTCGTAAGAAAGACTATTACACATTGAAAAGGAGCTACTGCATTGAATATTTTCACACCATTCTTTCATGTAAAATCAATGTTGAAACTTTGGTTTGTTATACTAGTTGCAACTTGCATCCATAGCATAAATGGTATTTAGTATTGAATCATAAAACTACATAACTTCACTACAAAGATTGAACGACCTGTATTACGGTTCATAAAAATTCCTTAACACAATGCTTAACATGTCTATCTTTCTTATCTAAGACAACATTATGATATCTGCATCAATGAAGAAATTTAACATCATAAAAGAAATATAGTTACAAAAGTAGACATCGTGTAATAATGGTGCTGCAATGTACCAAGTATTGGGGCCAAATAAGATAAAACTTTGCACTGAAGAAATTTAACATCATAGAAGACATATAGTTACGAAAGTAGACATCACGTAATAATGGTACTGCAACGTACCAAGTATTGGGGCCAAATAAAACAAACCGTTGCACTCAATGGGCCATATAAATTATCACAGATGCATCAAATTCTTAGGTTTTTGCTCAAAGTAAAATAAATTTGCAAATTGATACATCTGAAGGATTGCACACATGATTTTCAGTGTCCACTTTTTGGTCAATAAGTGATTATAGCTGGCACTAGTTTTCTACATGTAGCTTAATCAATTAGGAATCTAGGATCTGTGGTCAAGTGTTAATTGCTTTAACTTCCTCTTGTGATACACTAAATACCACTAGAATAAAGTCTTTAGTCCTAAATATCTAATCATAACCAAAAATTTATACAAGGTCTTTAAGAAGCTATGCAAAAATTGTGTATTTTGACCTCTACAAAGTGGAAAGTGTCAACATCAAACTTACTATGTAAAACCCTACATCTAGAGGTATTATTAAGAAGGATATCTAAATCCGAAATCATATTTTACATATAAAATCCTAAGCACTATGTAATAAACATATTTATTTTATATATTTTTCATTTTCTTGTGCAAGTCATAAATCATTCACTTACAACTCATATCCATATCATCTAGAGGCATTTCCTTGGTTCTTTTTATGTACAAATAATTTTGTTCAACAACTTTTATAAGCTTTGGTTCAACATTCATAGAGATCATTGCAAGATCGCCAAAAGCATTGAAATATCTAAAACTTATCAACATAGCTCCTTTTCATTAAAAATATATTCCCAAATTTGTAATTCCTCTAACTTTAGTTTTCAGGGCTCTACCATCTTGAAGAGGATTTGGAAAGCATAATAGCGTGGGAAGGCAGGGGAGTGATTCTTTTACTAAAAGCAACACACACAGATCTCTAAGATCATAAATTTTCACCTACAGGACTGTTTCAGCTGATTGTTTCAGCAAACAGTAATTTACATGACTGTTGCAGCTGACTGTTTTAGCAAACAGTAATCTACATGACTATTTCAACTATGTTTTGATGACCCCATCATTCATAAAACTTGACTAATGCTCTGTTTCACCAATTAAACACATTTAACATCTCTATACTCAAAATAACTCTGATCTCTTAACTTGCTACATCAAAAAAATAAATTCAAAATGAATATGAGTTTTCAAACTCAAATAACAAAGTATAACAAAAAATACATAATGGAAAAATTATGTGTTTAACTTTAACTGATAATCGTATTCAACTATGTATATTTTCATCAAGATTACAAGGATGTGTATTTATAGTGCTTCAGGATAATAAGACATTAAATGCTAATTGACCCTTCGCTAAAAAATTATCTCTGTAAAAGTAAATGCTCTGTTACAGGCTGACAAAATGAGGACTACATTGACCCTTCAGAAATACAGTGGATGAATGTGTTTGCTGGTACTATTTCTTCATGTTCTATACAGTCACAAATACATTAATGATTGTGGCTCTTCATAACTTTAATAAATTAAGCCAAGGAGATGACTGCCTCTTCAAATACTAAATGGATAAGGTGGTGTGGCAGTGGAGGCACTTCAAGAAATTTGCGGTTACAAATATGGGCAGTGTTTCCTTTTAGGATTTCTGGCAGATATCTATTAAGCGGTGGAGTAATTATCTACTTCCAACATTCTCCTCCTTAATTACTACACCCTAAAAAACAAAACTTTGTAATACTAGATTTCTCTTACAACTTACAAAACCCAATGATTTTTCTATGAAACTCAAACAACTCTTTCCCAGAGGTTTTGTAAATAGATCTGCAAACTGATTTTTTGATTTGCAAAATTCCATATTGATTTCATTCTTGTTTATCAATTCTCGAATACAATGATACCTTGTATCAATATGCTTACTTATTTTATGAAATACATGATTTCTTGATAGTGCAATGGTTGATTTATTGTCACAAAAAATCTGATTTGGTCCATCTTGTTCATGCTGCAACTCAAAAAGAGTTCTTATCATCCACATAGTTTGACATGCAGTTGTTGTTGCTGCAACATACTCTACCTCAGCAGAGGATAATGTTACTATGGGATGCTTCTTTGAAGCTCATGCTACTGATCCCGAACCAAAACTGAATACATATCCAGATGTGCTCTTTCTATCATCTGTATAACTTGCAAAATCACTGTCGGTATATCCAATCAACTTAAAATTTAAGTTTGATGTATACTAGATACCAAACTTTGTTCTACCAACAATATATCTAAGGATCCTCTTTCCAGCTTTCCAGTGGGTGTTCTTTGGGGACTCCATAAATCTCGAAATCAAACTTACTGCAAACACTATATCAAGTCTTGTTGCAGTCAAGTACATGAGACTTCCTACTAGTCTCTTATACAACATTGGGTCAACTTTTGACCCATCATCCTCCTTACTGAGTTTTGTACCAGATGCAATTGGAGTTACAGCTGGATTACAATTAATCAAATTTTGAAAAATTTTAGTACATCATTTGCATACTTAGTTTGATTGATAAAAATACCATCCTTAGATTGAGTTACTTCAATACCAAGAAACTGTTTCATCATTCCTAAATCAGTCATCTCAAATTCTGTTTTCATGGCTTTCTTAAACTCATTTACTGAAAGATCTCCACTAAAGATCAAATCATCAACACATAAGCAAACAATCAATATTTCACCTTCTTGGTTTACCTTTGTATACAAGGTTGGATCACTTGGAATTCTATTAAATCCTTCACTATTCAAATACTCATCAATCCTGTTGTACCATACTCTGGGTACCTGCTTCAATCCATACAATGCTTTCTTTAATCTGTAGACTTTGTCATCTTGTCCATCGATTTCATATCCAGGAGGTTGTCTAACATATACCTCTTCTTCTAAATATCCATTCAAAAACGAAGACATTACATCCATTTGATGTACATACCATTTATTATGAGCAACAATAGCTAATACCATCCTTACCGTATCAAGTCTGGCTACAGGTGCATAAGTCTCATTATAATCAATACCAGGTTGTTGACTAAACCCCTTAGCTACAAGTCTTACTTTGTATTTTTCAACTTCTCCATCATCATTTAACTTAGTCTTATAAATCAATTTTACACCAATATAATTTTTATTATCAGGCAAATCTACAAGATCCCAAGTATTATTTCTTTCTATGGCATCGATTTCTTCATCCCCTGCTTTTATCCAAACATCCTTTTTAACGGCTTCAACAAAATTTACAGGATCACATGTTATCAATGCAAAATTTGAAACTTGATCTACTTCTTCATTTTGCTCATACAGTTCTCTTAAAATTCTAGTCTTCTAAACTCTTACTCTGTTTATTAATGAAGCTAATGTAGGATTTGATTCATTACTTACCTCTGATCCCGTTCCTTGTCTTCCACCAACACTTGATGGTTCATCATGTTCTTGAGTTATGGGCATTCTGGCAGGTATTCTTACTATTGGTGTAGACGTATGTGGAGTTAATTGTCCTCCATTTATGCCCTTCTCATCTTGTTCATCTTCTATGTGAGGTGTAACGACGTCCTCTGTAATCAACTTATCTATGCTTCCATCCCATGCTTCTTCTTCCTTAAACACCACATCTCTACTAATAACATACTTCTTGGTGATGGGATTATAAAGTCTATATGCTTTAGATTATTCACTATATCCAACAAAAATACACTTTTGAATTTTGTCATCTAATTTTCTCGTCATCTCTTTAGGTACATGTGCATAAGCTACACACCCAAAAATCCTTAAATGAGATATGTTGCTACTCTTACCACTCCATGCTTGATGGGGAACTCGATCCTTCATGCTCTTAGTTGGGATTCTGTTCAGAATGTACACTGAACAAGTAACAACATCTCCCCAATATTAATTTGAAAGATGCTTCTCCTTCATCATACTTCGATCCATGTTCATAATGGTTTGATTCTTTCTTTCTACTACTCTGTTTTGTTGTGGAGTGTAATGTGTAGGAAATTGTATTTTAATTCCATAATATTGACAAAATTAAACAAAATATTTTAACATATACTCACCTCCTCTATCTGATCTCAAGACTTTAATAAATCTGTCACTCTCCTTTTCAACCATAGCTTTAAAACTTTTAAACACATCAAAATCTTGAGATTTCTGTTTCAACAAATACACCCAATTTTTTCGACTGAAATCATCAATGAAAGTCATAAAATAAACATTACCAGTCAAAGAAGGTGTTTGCATCGGTCCACATCTGTGTGTACCAGCTCTAATGGTGTTTTTCCTCTGTATGAGACTCTAGAGACGGATTTCTCTCTATGATGATTTCCCGATATGCATCTCTCATGTGATCTTGTTGGCTATTGAATACTCGGCAACCCTTTTACCATTTGCTTCTTCTATAGCAAATCTAAGCCACCAAAATATAAATGGCCATACCTCAAATTCCATAACCATGATTGATCTAAACTCTTAGTTTTATAAGCATTCAAAGAGTTAGTCAAATCATTCCTCATAATCAATGGAAACATTCTATTCTTTGTCATCTCTAACAACTGTCGAACACTTATTAAATTACACATTAAACCAGGAACATAATAAACATCATGAATTGTTCTTCTTTTACCATTCTTGGCATATACATCAATCACAACTTTACCATTAACGTTTACCTTACTATCATTACCTAACTTCACTTCGAATTGAATTCTTGTATCTATACTTAAAAATAACTCCTTATTTCTAATCATGTGATTGCTCCATGCACTGTCCAAGAACCATATATCATTTGAACTTTCCTAGGTGGAATTACAAGTTAAAAACATAGGATTCTCTTCATTTTCAGTCTCTGTAATGTGTGTAGACAACTTATTAGTATGTGCTTGCTTCTTCCAACACTTGTTAGCAAAATGTACAAATTTCTTGCAATAGAAAAATTGAACTTTAGATCTATCATACCTTTAATTTCTTGACTGACATGTTCTGCTGCTACTCCCCCTTACACTAGGAGTATTCTACTGTGACTTCTCTTCAACTTCTAAATCATTTCTGCTGTCACTATGATCAACATTTAGACCTCCTCTTCCTCTGCTACTAGACCTTCCTCTTCCTCTACCTCTAGTAACATGTAGATGAGATTTAAAAGCATTTTCTAATGGAGTATCATCATACCTGTTCATTCTTGATTCATGAGCAATTAAAGAACCAGTCAACTCATCAATGTGCATTTGATTGAGATCTTTAAAATCTTCAATTGGAACAACCACTACTTCAAACTTCTTTGGCAAACATCTCAAAAATTTCTCAATCACACGCTGATATGAGAGGTCTTCACCATATTGTCTCAACTGGTTTACAATGTTCACAACTTGTCATAAAATTATCAACTACCTCATTATCCTTCATCTTCAAATTCTCAAAGTCCCTTCTCAAGTTCTGCAACTTAACATTCTTCACCTTGGTCACACCTTGATAACAAGTTTCAAGAGTGTCCCAAGCTTTCTTTGAAGACTCAACACTTGATATCTTTAGAAATATGGATTCACTTAGGCCTTGTTGAATAAGGCCAAGAGATTTTTTGTCTTTCTTCCTATTTTCCTTCAATAGAACACACTCATCATTTGATAGATCCAATTCAACAGCTTGATCAATTGGATTTGGGTATCCAATCGTAACAAACTCCCAAAGATCCCGAGCACACAGGATAGTTCTCATCTTAATAAACCATGTATCGTAATTTCTCTCAGTCAATACAAGAATTTGTGGATGCACTACACTGTTGTTAATAGTCATCACTTACAAAATTCCAAATTACTCTAAACAGAAAAATGAGAAATAAAACTTAACCACACTCCGATACCACTGTGGGAAGGCAGGGGAGTGTTGCTTCTACTAAAAACAGCACACACAGATCTCTAAGATCAGGAATTTTCACCTATGGGACTATTTCGGCTGACTGTTTCAGCAAATAGTAATCTATAGGACTGCTGCAGCTGACTGTTTCAGCTATGTTTTGATGACCCCCACATTCATAAAACTTGACTAATGCTCTGTTTCAGCAATCAAACACATTTAACATCTCTATTCTAAAAAATAACTATGATCTCTTAACTTGCTACAACAAAAAAATAACTTCAAAATGAATATGAGTTTTCAAACTCAAATAACAGAGTATAACCAAAAATACACAGTGAAAAAACTCTGTGTTTAACTTTAACTGATAATCGTATTCAACTCTGTATATTTTCATCAAGATTACAAGGATGGGTATTTATAGTGCTTCAGGATAATCAAACATTAAATGCTAATTGACCCTTCGCTACAAAATTATCTCTGTAAAAGTAAATGCTCTATTACAGGCTGAAAAAATGAGGACTGCGTTGGCCCTTCAGAAATACAGTGGATGAATGCATTTGTTGGCTCCAATTCTTCATGTTCTGTACAGTCACAAATACATTAATGATCGTGGCTCTTCATAACTTTAATAACTTGAGCCAAGGAAGTGACTGCCTCTTGAAATAATGAATGGATAAGGTGGTGTGGAGGTGGAGGCTCTTCAAGAACTTTGCAATTACAAATCCGGGCGGTGTTGCCTTTTAGGAATTCCAGTGGCCATCTATTAAACGGTAGAGTAATTAACTACTTCCAACAAATAGGATGCACATCGAAGATGGAATATTGTATGCTTTAGACATGGCTGGGATCTATGTAGCACTAGAATTTGGGGCTTTAGGAACCCTTGGGGTTCTCTTTGTTCTTTTTCCAGAGTCTAGGTATATATACGAACACACCCAAAATCAGTCTTTTAATTACTGGTTTTGATATTTATGGACATCACTAAAATCTCAATTTCTAAACAAATAAGTCATACCTATCTAAGGAGGAGGTGAAAATGTTTGAATGATTTCTTTACCATTCATTTCTAACTCAATAGCAAGGCTTCCTCACAATGAGGGCTCGATAATCCCATGGTCATCGCCACTGCTTACTTTGAACGTTCACAAGATAAGGGATTATACCTTCCCAGTGCAACATCTTCAACTACACACTCTAAAAAGGTGGACCCATGCCTTCCTAGGCATCCTTTAATAAAAATTCATTCAAAGATTTCAAATATCCCTTTAATGAAAAACCATTCAAAGATTTCAAATATCATTTTTTATATATTTAGGGAGAAGTGTATGTCACAATTTAGGATTCATATCCATGGTTGCAAGCTCCTTTTCAAATCCATAATTTTTCCATCTATTTTATACATCCTATCCCACCCGGCTTTCTCTCATGTTACAAAATATGTATATTTTGCTGCTACTACCTATTCATCAGTATTCATAAATAGGTCGGATTTCGTCATTTTACATGGAGCATGATGGTCTTCTCTTCCAATAATTTCTTTATGACCGTTTCCACCTCTTCTTCCAAGTTTTTTCAAGGAGAGGTGATCAAAACTTTCTATTCTCCTTCCTTTCTTTTTGTATTCCCCTTAGACTTTTCCTTTGCTTCTATCCCTGTGACTGGCGCTTTTCTCGTCGATAGGAGTGCTAAATCCTATTTTTTTGCATTTGGATCACCAAGAAGGAAGACTTCAAGAATGATTTCACTCATCTAGTCATGGAAGACAACACCATAGGGGCATATGAGGATGACGCATTTTCTATATAATTCGATTTATCTAATTTCTAATCGGGCTTGAATTCCAATTATTGAAATTGGAAATTCATATGTGTAAAATTGTTTAACCTGCACAAGGAAATTCAATCCCAGAAAACAATTTGATGAGGATAATAAATAATATTGTGCCCGGAAATAAATAATAAGAAATGTTGGGATTATTACCTCCCAAACCCATTGGAATATGGTATCTCTGTAGCAATAAGGCTCCCTCCCTGTAGCTTGATCAAATCCTCTTTTATTGTGCAAAATCCCCCAATCCTATTGGAGATGTAGACTTAACCTGTAACTTCTACCTCCTTTGTGTCCTCAATGTACTCATTCCAAAGAGTCCTAAAAGCCTCTTTATAGCCACCCTAATCAATCTTTTGGATCTTTAATTTCTCACATGCTCTCCTAGCGAAACTGGATATAGAATGGGGGACTTGAAAATTAAAACAAAAAGTTGGATTACTAGAAGCTCCCTTTCCGTTGTGGATTCTTCCATGAAGTCGGACATTTGAGGGATTAGTGTAAACTCACTAGTTTTCATTTGAGCAGACATGTTATGAATAAAATAATAATAATAAAAACATCAACATATATATATATATATATATATATATATATATATAATAACAACAACAAACAAGAATAATATAATAATATAATTAATTAGTGAAATGGTGTAACTCTTTATGAAGAGTTGCATTAGACACCCAAAGTCTATCTTGTGCCCGATCCAAAAAAAGAAGTGAAACCGCACATGGTTTTAGGGTGCACGTGGTTTTGTGAGAAGTGGGTTTGGTTTTATTCCCAAACAACAAACCAAAAGTGAGATTTGAACCTAGGTGGGGAAGGTAACAATAATTCCTCCCAACCACCCAATCCACACCATTTGTATTATCCTTCAACTCCAAAAATAATTATTATATTATTATTATCATTAATAATTATTATATTGGATTTATTAATAATATTATAATTATTAACTTTTAATAATAATTATTATTATTTGGAAAAAAAATGGAGTCTTAGTGTTACAAAAGAGAAAGATTCCAGAAGACCCACTCAAAGGTAGTCATTGACATAGTGAAACTTGAAGGGATTATTCAAAGAAAGCCTATTGGCATAGCTATTTCCCCAACCATCGAGGAAAATCGCATTAACGTCACCTTGGAAAATCAATTATTTGTCCTAGAACTAAGTATAATCGAAAAGAAAGATAAATGGGCTGAGAAGCAATATGCAACTAGGGACTTACAACTAGAAATTGATGAATATAAGTTCACATCCCAATTCAATGTTACGACTATTTATCTAAATGAAGTTGACATCATTCTTGGCTTATCTTGGATGGAAACATTGGAGACAATTATCTTAAATATGAAGAAAAAGTTTTTAACGTTTTCGTATAAGAAGAAGCAAATCACACTACAGGATATTAGAATGAAGTTAGATTCAAAAGTCGTGGCATCTAAAGACTTCAAGGATATCACCATGGTCATTTCGTAAGAAAATCAAAAGATGCAGTCATAATTCGACAAAATCGTCACAGCTAAAGGATAAGAGATCTCTCATTTAAGAGATCATAATCGGAAATTGCTTCTTGAAATAAAAAAGACGAAGGATAAATCACAACAGAATCAAAAGCTAGAAGAGGAGAATCGAGATCTTCAAAAGAAACTATTAGAAAACATTGACGAGAATGGTCACCTCAAGATACACAAACAAGATCTAATGGATCAAATTCAGAAGCTTAAAGATGATCAGAAAGCACAAGAAGAAATGACCCAAAATCTTAAAAAACAAAAAGACTCATTAGACAATAAGTTGGAGCAAATTCAAAAGAGGACATCAAAGCCCTTGGACTCAAAAATCTACGTTGAGAAAAAATAAGCAAATACAAATTCAGTCCTCGTCATAGTTCAGAAAGAAGACAATCTGGTAAAAAAACAAACAACAATAACTCCCTATCGACACCCCAACCATATAAACCAGTATCCTAAAAAGTGGGAATTGTCGAAAGATAATGGTACTAATGTGGTCAAAGCCCTTGATGATAGTTCAATATAGAATCCCAACAAGAATCAACAAATCGATTTTGGCTGGATTGATCCGTCAACATATCGAAAGTTATGTTCTACACTTAGAAGTTCATACCGACATGTTTCGTTAGCTATGATGTCACAGGGAACGATGCGACAACGTTATAAGGCTTTGAGGACAAAGCCTTTCTAAGAGAGAGGCAATGTTATGAATAAAATAATAATAAAAGAAACATCAACATATATATATATATATATATATATATATATATATATATATATATATATATATATAAAATAACAACAAACAAGAATAATATAATAATATAATTAATTAGTGATATAAATAATAATAATAATAACAACAACAAACAAGAATAATATAATAATATAATTAATTAGTGAAATGGTGTAACTCTTTATGAAGAGTTGCATTAGACACCCTTTAAACAATTATAAATACGGGAAAGTCTATCTTGTAAAAGACATATCTATTTTATCAACTTTTATATATATATCCATGGATTATTTGTATTTTCGAAAGTGGAAGTTCGAGAAGTTCCAGTAAATGGATTTTTACCGTTACAAGACATAAGAAGGTATGAGTGAAAAAAATAAAATGAAGGGGTTAAGGTGGCGCCTATGGAGGTTTAAGCGGAATAAGGTTTGTATTGTTTAAATATTTAAAGGACTTTAGGATTTCAAGGGTCTCCTAAGAAATCGAACTCTTTCAAATCGTTGAGTGAATTTTCTTCGATGACACCATTTTCTTCAGTCTAAGATTCTCATTCGATGTCAACACCCAGAATTTTCCGAAAAATTTAATTTTTTTTTTTTTTTAAAAGCATGTAATATTATTAAATGCAGTCATTTAACTGTTTGTTTAGCTTAAGTGATCATAATTGTGTCTGAATGATCTTTTATTATACTTAAATCTTAATATGAGTTTCTTTACAGTTACTGATTGTTTTTCTGTTTTGCAACCACAAGGGGGAATTGCCATAACAGACTGGGCTTACTTAGCTTCCGAGCTAATGCAACAGGTTTTCTTTCTCTTACAGATATATAGGTAATGTTCGGGTCGCTGCAATAAATATTTAAAGCATTATAAAACAAAATTTTGTTCCAAATCATTCAGTAGAAGTATAAGCATGCTAGCCAGGTTATCCAGTGTTTAAAGGTACCATTCTTCCTATGACCTCCTCAAAATCTTACTGATAGAGAGTTAAGAATTACTAGAGAATATAATAGCTATTTTTCTTGATAACAAATGAATTAAATAACTCTAGGGAGTATTTTTCCTTTGATGATATTACTGTAATGCAAATATACTTCATAACTAGCACTGTCGAATACAACAGGGTGACCATACTCAGACCAATTTTCTACTCATCCATTGTTATTGTACCAAGCCAAGTCTTAAGTTAGAAGATATCTTTGATTTACAATTTCAATTATAAAGGATCTGGAATTATCAATATATACTTAGCTTGTTTCTAGCATTTACAAGGTATTATGTCAGTTACATGTTTCTTCTTAACAATTTCAGGGTTTGTATTGATTGAACAGCTACTCCTATTTCTATGAATGACAATGGATAAAAGAACAAAACTAAAATCTAACTTGATTAAACTCATTGAGCCTTAAGGACATCAAGAGTCTACTTGTTATCACAAAAATCTGAAACTTTTAAGAGATGGTTATTAGATTGTAACAACAAAGAAATGGACTAGAGTAACCCTAATCCAAAGTTACGAGTTATAAAACTTAAATCCTACAATTATAGTTACCTAAAGAAGAAATGGCAAGTCCTGTACCATTTGTGCAAAGCTATAGCAATTGGTATTATTGTAGTAGAATTGTAATTCACTAGACTCAACATCACTACACTATCTTAGAGACTTAAAAGAGATGCAATATCTATTGTCTCTTCCCATGAAGCTAGGGTATATGGAAAAATAGTGATGAGTTGTTATGAACCACTTATAGCTTAATATTACACTCTTGTCCTTATAACTTTTATAATGCAAATCAATTTCCTCTATGTCTAGGGTACTTCAAGACTGAATTTTGAACGATATTTATATTGCATGGTTTAAATGAATATAAGGCAACGTTTTCATTATATATTAAGCAAGGTTCAAAGTATTATTCTAATATTTTGATTGGTAATAGCATGACAGGTGAACTATGGTTTCGTGATCATTATGGAATATCCATGCTATGATATTATTCACCCCTGCTATGATTTTGTTTTATCCCTACTATGATTTTGTTTGAAAAACAAATCATTGGAAATCTTGTTGTAAGACTTTAGAACCTCGACCCACTTGCATAAAATTATTTGGATGCTACGTGGTTGTTTCAGAACCAAGTGTTGATGATATAAAACGTTGACTTAACCCTAACTTGGCATTTCTCCCTCGCCTTCGGGCTCGGTCGCTTTGTGAACCCTCCTGTCCAAGTTTCGCTAAGGGACTGGTGGTAGCAGCTTCCATGCTGCTACAGTTCCTCGTGCTTGTCCATTGTATCGTTTGGGAGCCTTTATACCATGCTGTTGGCAACTATAAGTTTATTAAACACCTAGGGTTTACCTTTGCTACCATTACGGACCCTGTCATGGCGTGAGTGTACATTTTGACTTGGTGTTTGTCAAGGCTTCCATCGTGGAAGATACCCTTCGCTTCTGCCAGCTTGTTCATTCGGTGGCAAGGGTGGGGTTTTACACTTCCTCTGCTCGTGAGTAACAGGCTTTTTATGGTGACCGAAATTCTTTTTAACTCGCTGGTAAGTTACAAGTTTTCTCCTTCGTTATTTCAGTTAAAAGAATTAGTTTAACAAAACGAAGTTTGTAGCTGATACCACTCTGTCGTTGCAGGTTCTGGCCCCTCTCAGAGGCGTGGATGGCACAAGCTTCGACGATTGGCTTTACCGGGTAAGCCTGGTTTTCACCATGGCATTTTTCCTCCTTACTAGTTTGTTAGGGAGGTTAGGGTTTGGGCTTTGAAAGAACAACTCTGTGACTATCTCCATTCTGTTGGGTCTTTTAACTGCTTGTTACTGCAAGTTCCTTGACAGGTTTAACCCTGTGATATGATAGGGATGTTATGGCTTCATTCAAATGTAATTTATTCGTCTTTCTTTAGGTATTTAGGGTTTTCTACAGAAGAATTATTGTATAAAAAGAAAAGAGAACAAAGGCTGTGAGCCTGTTCTGTAGACGAGGTTATGGCCTCGTGGTTTTATTTTCGTTACTGCACTCTTACAAGGTTCAGGGTTATCACCCAGGGTTTTGAAATTTGACTTAATATAAAGCTTTTTCCTGTATAATGGGCTTGTTTATCACATGCGTTCTTAATTCGATGCTATGTACAGTAGTAAGTAAATTTGAGTTTTTAAAAACACTTATACTGTGAATTTGTGATGCAGTTGTAGGTGAAAACATTGTCTTAACTATTTAACATTGGTTTTGCTTGCACAAGCTAGGCTGGTAGGGTTTGACCCAAAATATTTTACAGTTGGAAAATAAGTTCAAATGCTTAATCTATCAATTAAAATGTGACTCTGTTGATATTTGTGAGCTGAAAATAAGATAATAATCGTAATGGTTAAACTCGATGATTGAGCTGAATATGGTTCTGTTGTTTTCTTTTTAAAACTAATAACTGGGTTATTTATCTGTTGATAAATTCTTGTTAATAAAATGTTGTAGGGTTTACGTACCTAAATTTATTTGTTATAAAGTAACTTCTTAACTTTATGAATAGGGTTGGTGCATTGATTTAATTAATAGGTTATGACTGGATAACTTTTAACTAGGGTTTGTGCATTGATATAGATAACCTAACCGTGGCTACAATTCGTCTGCAATGTTATGTATCATGATATAAATACTGAAATTTTTACTGTTAAAAGTTTACTATTGTTTCCTATGATTTATTTATTTAATTTTGTAGTATACAGAGTAAAATTATTTTATACGTAATCCTTACCTATCTATTCTTTAATTGTAGTTACTCGGTTATAAATGTGATAATAAATTACTACTTAAGTATTACTATTACATTGAATACAATATAGATACCTGATTAGTAATAATTACTTCTTACTAGGGATGTTGATAAACACAGTGACTCTACCAAATTTAACTACTGCTATTCTAAAATACTAACTTTTCTAATTAATTACTCCTCAGTCATATTGAAAATAAACACAACATACATCCATTCATACTTAATAAACATAAGGAAATAAATGGCAGAACCTGTTTCCGTTGTGAACAACAACAACAATGGGAGGCAGTTCCTCCCTACCAACTCCTGGAGAGTGCTCAGACAGCAACTTCTCAGGACCCCCGAGCTTGCTCTGGTCTCCCTGGCTAGAACTAGGTGCAGGAAAGTAAATTCTCTCAACCCAAACAGCTATAATGGAACTAAGTTACTACAGCATTCCTCTCAAACAACTTCCTTACTGTATTTCCCTCTCCCTCAATGGATTTCCTGAATAACACTCACCTGAATGTATTCTCTCTGGAAAAATTTGAGCCCCCCAGCTCTGTTCATTGAGTTCTTTTTAAAAGATTGCCTAGGTCTTTGTTGGGTTAACTGTCATTAATGAGCCACCTACTCTGATTCCACTTTCTTGGGGAATCATGACCCCAAATATAGGGAAGTTGCCACCTGCAACTTAGGAAGTGTTTGAGGATGCTACCACTTGTCTTTTGCCTTTCCACCTAGTTCCATCCACCAGTTTGACCAGTAACCTCTTTTTAATAGCTCTCCCATGCCATTGTCTCCACAATTTATTTATTAATAATAAAATATTCTGAATTACACTCCACTTCTGTTGACTCTGCTGAGTCATCCATCCCTACTTAACATTAAATTTAACATAATGTCTCAAGAATATAATAAAACAATTACATAATTTTACAAAATTGGGGTATGTGACATTCGAGAAGGGGAGGAATTTGAGCAATTCGACGATCAGCCAATCCTCGTTGCAGTTCTTGAGAACATCTTGTCCAGGTGGATTCCGAAAGTGGCCATTAATTTGTAGCTCTGATTTGATTGTAAATGGGTTTATTTGAATTTGACAGTCGTTGGCTCTATGTGATGATCTAGGAACTTGCAGTAGCACAGTTTCCAACTAGAAACATAGTTAGAGATGTAGAGGAAAAGCATGACCATTGTAATTGGATAAATGAAAGATTACTCATCCTCCTCATGTTCAACGACTTCCCATGCTCTCGCCCCACTATTCCATGGCTTCGAAGTTTGCTATGGGAGGCATATGATAAAGAAGAGGTGAGGAAATGAAGGGGTAGGTTTAATCGCAAAGCCGAGCCAAAGAAACACCTCGGCTAAGTAGAAGGAAGGCATGGGCAATGTATGTAGGATGATTTAGATATCTTCGATTATAGTCTCATGCATATCAATAACACAGGAGGCAACCGTCCCATCCACATGGATAAAATATCCAAAGTGCGCCACCTGTCATACCTGCCAATTGAAGATGGAAAGGACGATCGATGACCAAGGGGATCTTAATGGTCATCTAACAACCACCCATGACCGTCGATATCCCTAAATCCCCTAAAAACATAATATTCATCATAGAAAAAACACCTTATAGTGTAAAAATATGCCATCTCATCAACCCATTGTTTAAATTATAACTATGCTAGCATAATCACATTTTTAAAAGTGGTTGATATACCTCAATCAACCTATATCAACCATGGTCACACATTTAAAAGTGGTTGATTTACGTCGATCAACGTATATCAACAACTTTTAAAAATGTGGTTGTGCTTGTTGATGACCAAGCTGCGGGGAAGGAATGGTTGAATTTAATGCATCATGATTGACATATCCACAAGAACATGGTTGACATTGACCATGGTTGAGATGACCATGAGAACATGACCACACATTGTTTGACCATATTAAGAAACCAAAACCACATTTTTAAAAGTAGTTGACTGACTTTGAACCATGGTTGACTTCAACCCATATTTGACTTTTAAGCAAGGTTAAATTCAAGCCATTGTTGACTTTTAAGCGAGGTTAAATTCAAGCCATTGTTGACTTTTAAGCAAGGTTGACTTTGAACCATGGTTGAATTCAATTCATGGTACACTTCAAACCATAGTTGAATTTTAAGTAAGGTTGACTTTGAACCATGGCTGAATTCAATCCATAGTTGACTTTACACCACATTTGACTTTTAAGTAAGGTTGAATTTGAACCATGGTTGAATTCAATCCATAAATAATAATAGTTCATCGTTGACTTCGATCTAGAGTTGACTTCAGTATAAGGTTGTTGTCGATCCATATTAAGAAACCACAACTACATTTTTAAAAGTGGTTGATTGACTTTGAACCATGGTTGACTTTAATCCATAGTTGACTTTTATGCAAGGTTGAGTTCAATCCATAGGAGAGTTTTAAGCATAATTAACTTTAAACCATAGTTGACTTTTTAGCAAGGCTGACTTTAAACATGGATGACTTCAATCCATTGATAATAATAGCTATGGTTGAATTTAATCCATGGTTGAATTCATCCCATAGCTGACTTTGAACCATGGTTGACTTCACTCCATAGTTGAATTCAAACTATAGATGACTTAAAATCATAGTTGACTTTTAAGTAAGGTTAGCTTCAAATCATCGTTGAACTCAATCAATAAATAGTAATCGTTCAAGGTTTACTTCAATCCACGGTTGACTTTAATCCAATGTTCTCTTCAATCAAAGGTTGAATTCAATCCAAGGTCGATTTCAATCCAAGGTTGACTTAAATCCAAGGTTGATTTCAATCCAAGGTTGACTTTGAACCATGTTTGATTTCAATCCATAGATAAAAATAATTCATGGTTAACTTTAGTCCATACTTAAATTTTAAGCAAGGTTGACTTTGAACCATTGTTGGCTTCAATCCATAGTTCCTTTCAAACCATAGTATGCTTTTAAGTAAGGTTGACTTTGAACCTCGGTTGAATTCAATCCATAAATAATAATAGTTCATGGTTGAATTCAATCAAAAGTTGTGTTTAATCCAAGGTCATCTTCGTGATCTTCAATCCAAGGTTGACTTCAATGCAAGGTCGACTTCAATCCAAGGTCCAATTCAATCCATGGTTGACTTCAATCCAAGGTTGACTTCATTCCAAGGTTGACTTCAATCCATGGTTGACTTCGATACCAGGTTTCCTTTGAGGGTGACTTCAATCAAATCTCGACATCAATCAAAGGTTGACTTCAATCCAAGGTGGAAATTCATCCAATGTTAACTTCAATTGATGGTTGACTTTAATAGAAGGTTGACTGCAATTAATAGTTGACTTTGAACCATGGTTGACATTAATCCAGAACCACATTTTTAAAAGTGGTTGATTGACTTTGAACCATGGTTGACTTCAATCAATAGTTGACTTTCAAGAAAGGTAGACTTCAATCCATAGTTGACTTTTAAGCAAGGTTGACTTCAATCCATTGTTGAATTCATTATATAGTTGACTTCAATCCTTAGTTGACTTTTAAGTAAGGATGAATTTAATCCAAGGTTGAATTCAATCCATAGTTGACCTCAATCTATAGTTGAGTTCAATGTAAGATTGACTTTAATCCGTGTTTGAATTCAATCCATAGTTGACATTTAAGCAAGTTTGACTTAAAATCCAAGTTTGACTTAAGTTCATGGTTGACTTAAATCCAAGATTGACTTCAATCCATACTTGACATCAATCCATACTTGACTTCAATCCATGGTTGACTTCAATCCACATTTGGCTTAAAGTTAAGGTTGAATTCAATTCAAGGTTGACTTCAATCCATAGTTGATTTTTAATCAAGGTTGACTTTGATCCAAGGTTGAATTCAATGCAAGGGTGACTTCAATCCATAGTTGACTTTAACCAAGGTTCACTTCAATCCATAGTTGAGTTTTAAGCTAGGTTGACTTCAATCCATGGCTGACTTCAATCCATGGCTAACTTCAATCCATAGTTAACATTAATTCGTAGTTGACTTTTAAGCAAGGTTTCCTTCAATCCAAGGTTGACTTCAATCTATGGCTATATTCTATCCATAGTTCACTTCAATCCATATTTGACTTCAAACAAAGGTTGTCTTCAATCCAAGGTTGACTTCAATCAATATTTGGCTTCAATCCATGGTTAAATTTTGACCAAGGTTGATCCATCTATGAATTCGATTGGCTTGTTTTGACTAGTAGGCCTCGTCCTAGTCAACGAATTCTCAGCACTACTCGTCGAAGACTAACGACTTCAGCATGCTCCATTGACGACGACTATTGCACACCGACGACAACTGACTGACTATGACAGTTTGTCCCTTTGTCTTCCAATCGATTGTGACAGTTGCACTTCTCAGACTACTACAACTTCTTATGTAACTGAATGTAATGGGAAGGAAACTCAAGAATTCTCAACACTCTATATAATTCTGTACATTATTGTAACATAAAAGGAGGAACGAAGAAGAAATAATAGAAAATGTTTTTTGATCCAAATTCTTGCATTTTTTTGTGTATATTCTTGATTGCTTTCTTATTCTGGATTGTTGAATTAGTTAATTTGCTTCCATCATAATAGATCTCGACTTATTCAGTCGAACCATTTTCCCCCCGTCGAACTCCTGGGAGACGTGGATCATTGGTATCAGAGCTTGATCTTGCATAAGTTTTGTTGAGACACTTCTTGCTGAAGTTACCCGACTTATAACTGTTCAAACACGATCACAAACCCAGCAATCCAGGAGAATCTTTGAGGATCATTCAGATTTAGAGTCTTCAAACAACAATTCAAAAGTAACCGTGGTAAAGATCTCATTGACATATTTCCGTCAACGCTTGTTTCGTGCGAAATGGCCTCCAAATGAAGAAGTTGTCAGGATTTGAAGTTTTGTTAAGGATGGTTAAAAGTGGTAAAAAAATGGTTTAAAAGGTTAAAAAAATGGTTTATAAGTTATATGGTAAAAGGGGTTGGAGGCTATGAGAATCGAACCCACCAAGGTCTCCACTAAGCTCCACTAGCCAACTCGTGCTACTTAACAAACATATGGTTCACATTTTATTTAAAGTTGAAAGGTTTAATATTTTAAAAGGGGGGTGGGGCCGAGGGCATAGCCCTCGACCTCATGTCAACATTGAGACTCCCCCATGTTTTTAGAACCATACTGTAACTATATTACATAAAGTGGAGCCATATCAATATACCATACCACCGAACCATTCAACAAACTATAGCATAGACCATATATCAAATGCCACATTTTTAAACCATATCATAACGTATTAACACAAATGCGCCACATTTAAACCATATATCAACGTATTAATATATTATATGAACACCATTCAAAAGCGCGTGGAGGGAGGAGAGGCTCGCGGACTTGAAATCGGGACCTCTCCCCATATAACGCAATGCTTTACCACTGGGGAACCATCCCACCGTTGCTTGGTAATCGCCATAAATACATTTTAAGTTTGCAGTGCCAAAACTATATAAGAGCCACGAAATTTCAACCATGGTTCAAGAGTTTGGAGTTCAAAACAGCGCACATAGTTGCACAGAGTTCGAGACAGGGTACAAGCACAAATATCGAGGCAAACATGCCATTAATGGGCACATATATATATAACAACAAACAAGAATAATATAATAATATAATTAATTAGTGATATAAATAATAATAATAATAACAACAACAAACAAGAATAATATAATAATATAATTAATTAGTGAAATGGTGTATCTCTTTATGAAGAGTTGCATTAGACACCCTTTAAACAATTATAATACGGGAAAGTCTATCTTGTAAAAGACATATCTATTTTATCAACTTTTATATATATATTCATGGATTATTTGTATTTTCGAAAGTGGAAGTTCGAGAAGTTCCAGTAAATGGATTTTTACTGTTACAATACATAAGAAGGTATGAGTGAAAAAAATAAAATGAAGGGGTTAAGGTGGCGCCTACGGAGGTTTAAGCGGAATAAGGTTTGTATTGTTTAAATATTTAAAGGACTTTAGGATTTCAAGGGTCTCCTAAGAAATCGAACTCTTTCAAATCGTTGAGTGAATTTTCTTCGATGACACCATTTTCTTCAGTCTAAGATTCTCATTCGATGTCAACACCCAAAATTTTCCGAAAATTTTAATTTAATTTTTTTTAAAAGCATGTAATATTATTAAATGCAGTGATGTAACTGTTTGTTTAGCTTAAGTGATCATAACTGTGTCTGAATGATCTTTTATTATACTTAAATCTTAATATGAGTTTCTTTACAGTTACTGATTGTTTTTCTGTTTTGCAACCACAAGGGGGAATTGCCATAACAGACTGGGCTTACTTAGCTTCCGAGCTAATGCAACAGGTTTTCTTTCTCTTACAGATATACAGGTAATGTTCGGGTCGCTGCAATAAATCTTTAAAGCATTATAAAACAAAATGTTGTTCCAAATCATTCAGTAGAAGTATAAGCATGCTAGCCAGGTTATCCAGTGTTTAAAGGTACCATTCTTCCTATGACCTCCTCAAAATCTTACTGATAGAGAGTTAAGAATTACTAGAGAATATAATAGCTATTTTTCTTGATAACAAATGAATTAAATAACTCTAGGGAGTATTTGTCCTTTGATGATATTACTGTAATGCAAATATACTTCATAACTAGCACTGTCGAATACAACAGGGTGACCATACTCAGACCAATTTTCTACTCATCCATTGTTATTGTACCAAGCCAAGTCTTAAGTTAGAAGATATCTTTGATTTACAATTTCAATTATAAAGGATCTGGAATTATCAATATATACTTAGCTTGTTTCTAGCATTTACAAGGTATTATGTCAGTTACATGTTTCTTCTTAACAATTTCAGGGTTTGTATCGATTGAACAGCTACTCCTATTTCTATGAATGACAATGGATAAAAGAACAAAACTAAAAGCTAACTTGATTAAACTCATTGAGCCTTAAGGACATCAAGAGTCTACTTGTTATCACAAAAATATGAAACTTTTAAGAGATGGTTATTAGATTGTAACAACAAAGAAATGGACTAGAGTAACCCTAATCCAAAGTTACGAGTTATAAAACTTAAATCCTACAATTATAGTTACCTAAAGAAGAAATGGCAAGTCCTATACCATTTGTGCAAAGCTATAGCAATTGGTATTATTGTATTAGAATTGTAATTCACTAGACTCAACATCACTACACTATCTTAGAGACTTAAAAGAGATGCAATATCTGTTGTCTCTTCCCATGAAGCTAGGGTATATGGAAAAATAGTGATGAGTTGTTATGAACCACTTATAGCTTAATATTACACTCTTGTCCTTATAACTTTTATAATGAAAATCAATTTCCTCTATGTCTAGGGTACTTCAAGACTGAATTTTGAACGATATTTATATTGCATGGTTTAAATGAATATAAGGCAACGTTTTCATTATATATTAAGCAAGGTTCAAAGTATTATTCTAATATTTTGATTGGTAATAGCATGACAGGTGAACTATGGTTTCGCGATCATTATGGAATATCCATTCTATGATATTATTCACCCCTGCTATGATTTTGTTTTATCCCTACTATGATTTTGTTTGAAAAACAAATCATTGGAAATCTTGTTGTAAGACTTTAGAACCTCGACCCACTTGCATAAAATTATTTGGATGCTACGTGGTTGTTTTAGAACCAAGTGTTGATGATATAAAACGTTGACTTAACCCTAACTTGGCATTTCTCCCTCGCCTTCGGGCTCGGTCGCTTTGTGAACCCTCTTGTCCAAGTTTCGCTAAGGGACTGGTGGTAGCAGCTTCCATGCTGCTACAGTTCCTCGTGCTTGTCCATTGTATCGTTTGGGAGCGTTTATACCATGCTGTTGGCAACTATAAGTTTATTAAACACCTAGGGTTTACCTTTGCTACCATTACGGACCCTGTCATGGCGTGAGTGTACATTTTGACTTGGTGTTTGTCAAGGCTTCCATCGTGGAAGATACCCTTCGCTTCTGCCAGCTTGTTCATTCGGTGGCAAGGGTGGGGTTTTACACTTCCTCTGCTCGTGAGTAACAGGCTTTTTATGGTGACCGAAATTCTTTTTAACTCGCTGGTAAGTTACAAGTTTTCTCCTTCATTATTTCAGTTAAAAGAATTAGTTTAACAAAATGAAGTTTGTAGCTGATACCACTCTGTCGTTGCAGGTTCTGGCCCCTCTCAGAGGCGTGGATGGCACAAGCTTCGACGATTGGATTTACCGGGTAAGCCTGGTTTTTACCATGGCATTTTTCCTCCTTACTAGTTTGTTAGGGCGGTTAGGGTTTGGGCTTTGAAAGAACAACTCTGTGACTATCTCCATTCTGTTGGGTCTTTTAACTGCTTGTTACTGCAAGTTCCTTGACAGGTTTAACCCTGTGATATGATAGGGATGTTATGGCTTCATTCAAATGTAATTTATTCGTCTTTCTTTAGGTATTTAGGGTTTTCTACAGAAGAATTATTGTATAAAAAGAAAAGAGAACAAAGGCTGTGAGCCTGTTCTGTAGACGAGGTTACGGCCTCGTGGTTTTATTTTCGTTACTGCACTCTTACAAGGTTCAGGGTTATCACCCAGGGTTTTGAAATTTGACTTAATATAAAGCTTTTTCCTGTATAATGGGCTTGTTTATCACATGCGTTCTTAATTCGATGCTACTTACAGTAGTAAGTAAATTTAAGTTTTTAAAAACACTTATACTGTGAATTTGTGATGCGGTTGTAGGTGAAAACATTGTCTTAACTATTTAACATTGGTTTTGCTTGCACAAGCTGGGCTGGTAGGGTTTGACCTGAAATATTTTACAGTTGGAAAATAAGTTCAAATGCTTAATCTATCAATTAAAATGCGACTCTGTTGATATTTGTGAGCTGAAAATAAGATAATAATCGTAATGGTTAAACTCGATGATTGAGCTGAATATGGTTCTGTTGTTTTCTTTTTAAAACTAATAACTGGGTTATTTATCTGTTGATAAATTCTTGTTAATAAAATGCTGTAGGGTTTACGTACCTAAATGTATTTGTTATAAAGTAACTTCTTAACTTTATGAATAGGGTTGGTGCATTGATTTAATTAATAGGTTATGACTGGATAACTTTTAACTAGGGTTTGTGGATTGATATAGATAACCTAACCATGGCTACAATTCGTCTGCAATGTTATGTATCATGATATAAATACTGAAATTTTTATTGTTAAAAGTTTACTATTGTTTCCTATGATTTATTTATTTAATTTTGTAGTATGCAGAGTAAAATTATTTTATACGTAATCCTTACCTATCTATTCTTTAATTGTAGTTACTCGGTTATAAATGTGATAATAAATTACTACTTAAGTATTACTATTACATTGAATACAGTATAGATACCTGATTAGTAATAATTACTTCTTACTAGGGATGTTGATAAACACAGTGACTCTACCAAATTTAACTACTGCTATTCTAAAATACTAACTTTTCTAATTAATTACTCCTCAGTCATATTGAAAATAAACACAACATACATCCATTCATACTTAATAAACATAAGGAAATAAATGGCAGAACCTGTTTCCGTTGTGAACAACAACAACAATGGGATGCATTTCCTCCCTACCAACTCCTGGAGAGTGCTCAGACAGCAACTTCTCAGGACCCCCTAGCTTGATCTGGTCTCCCTGGCTGGAACTAGGTGCAGCAAAGTAAATTCTCTCAACCCAAACAGCTATAATGGAGCCAAGTTACTGCAGCATTCCTCTCAAACAACTTCCTTACTGTATTTCCCTCTCCCTCAATGGATTTCCTGAATAACACTCACCTGAATGTATTCTCTCTGGAAAAATTTGAGCCCCCCAGCTCTGTTCATTGAGTTCTTTTTAAAAGATTGCCTAGGTCTTTGTTGGGTTAACTGTCATTAATGAGCCACCTACTCTGATTCCACTTTCTTGGGGAATCATGACCCCAAATATAGGGAAGTTGCCACCTGCAACTTAGGAAGTGTTTGAGGATGCTACCACTTGTCTTTTGCCTTTCCACCTGGTTCCATCCACCAGTTTGACCAGTAACCTCTTTTTAACAGCTCTCCCATGCTGTTGTCTCCACAATTTATTTATTAATAATAAAATATTCTGAATTACACTCTACTTCTGTTGACTCTGCTGAGTCATCCATCCCTACTTAACATTAAATTTAACATAATGTCTCAGGAATATAATAAAACAATTACATAATTTTACAAAATTGGGGTATGTGACATTCGAGAAGGGGAGGAATTTGAGCAATTCGACGATCAGCCAATCCTCGTTGCAGTTCTTAAGAACATCTTGTCCAGGTGGATTCCGAAAGTGGCCATTAATTTGTAGCTCTGATTTGATTGCAAATGGGTTTATTTGAATTTGACAGTCGTTGGCTCTATGTGATGATCTAGGAACTTGCAGTAGCACAGTTTCCAACTAGAAACATAGTTAGAGATGTAGAGGAAAAGCATGACCATTGTCATTGGATAAATGAAAGATTGCTCATCCTCCTCATGTTCAACGACTTCCCATGCTCTCACCCCACTATTCCATGGCTTCGAAGTTTGCTGTGGGAGGCATATGATAAAGAAGAGGTGAGGAAATGAAGGGGTAGGTTTAATCGCAAAGCCGAGCCAAAGAAACACCTCGGCTAAGTAGAAGGAAGGCATGGGCGATGTACGTAGGATGATTTAGATATCTTCGATTATAGTCTCATGCATATCAATAACACAGGAGGCAACTGTCCCATCCGCATGGATAAAATATCCAAAGTGCGCCACCTGTCATACCTGCGAATCGAAGATGGAAAGGACGATCGATGACCAAGGGGATCTTAATGGTCATCTAACAACCACCCATGATCGTCGATATCCCTAAATCCCCTAAAAACATAATATTCATCATAGAAAAAACACCTTATAGCGTAAAAATATGCCATCTCATCAACCCATTGTTTAAATTATAACTATGCTAGCATAATCACATTTTTAAAAGTGGTTGATATACCCCAATCAACCTATATCAACCATGGTCACACATTTAAAAGTGGTTGATTTACGTCGATCAACGTATATCAACAACTTTTAAAAATGTGGTTGTGCTTGTTGATGACCAAGCTGCGGGGAAGGAATGGTTGAATTTAATGCATCATGATTGACATAACCACAAGAACATGGTTGACATTGACCATGGTTGAGATGACCATGAGAACATGACCACACATTGTTTGACCATATTAAGAAACCAAAACCACATTTTTAAAAGTAGTTGACTGACTTTGAACCATGGTTGACTTCAACCCATATTTGACTTTTAAGCAAGGTTAAATTCAAGCCATTGTTGACTTTTAAGCGAGGTTAAATTCAAGCCATTGTTGACTTTTAAGCAAGGTTGACTTTGAACCATGGTTGAATTCAATTCATGGTACACTTCAAACCATAGTTGAATTTTAAGTAAGGTTGACTTTGAACCATGGCTAAATTCAATCCATAGTTGACTTTACACCACATTTGACTTTTAAGTAAGGTTGAATTTGAACCATGGTTGAATTCAATCCATAAATAATAATAGTTCATCGTTGACTTCGATCTAGAGTTGACTTCAGTATAAGGTTGTTGTCGATCCATATTAAGAAACCACAACTACATTTTTAAAAGTGGTTGATTGACTTTGAACCATGGTTGACTTTAATCCATAGTTGACTTTTATGCAAGGTTGAGTTCAATCCATAGGAGAGTTTTAAGCATAATTAACTTTAAACCATAGTTGACTTTTTAGCAAGGCTGACTTTAAACATGGATGACTTCAATCCATTGATAATAATAGCTATGGTTGAATTTAATCCATGGTTGACTTCATCCCATAGCTGACTTTGAACCATGGTTGACTTCACTCCATAATTGAATTCAAACTATAGATGACTTAAAATCATAGTTGACTTTTAAGTAAGGTTAGCTTCAAATCATCGTTGAACTCAATCAATGAATAGTAATCGTTCAAGGTTTACTTCAATCCACGGTTGACTTTAATCCAATGTTCTCTTCAATCAAAGGTTGAATTCAATCCAAGGTCGATTTCAATCCAAGGTTGACTTAAATACAAGGTTGATTTCAATCCAAGGTTGACTTTGAACCATGTTTGATTTCAATCCATAGATAAAAATAATTCATGGTTAACTTTAGTCCATACTTAAATTTTAAGCAAGGTTGACTTTGAACTATTGTTGGCTTCAATCCATAGTTCCTTTCAAACCATAGTATGCTTTTAAGTAAGGTTGACTTTGAACCTCGGTTGAATTCAATCCATAAATAATAATAGTTCATGGTTGAATTCAATCAAAAGTTGTGTTTAATCCAAGGTCATCTTCGTGATCTTCAATCCAAGGTTGACTTCAATGCAAGGTCGACTTCAATCCAAGGTCCAATTCAATCCATGGTTGACTTCAATCCAAGGTTGACTTCATTCCAAGGTTGACTTCAATCCATGGTTGACTTCGATACCAGGTTTCCTTTGAGGGTGACTTCAATCAAATCTCGACATCAATCAAAGGTTGACTTCAATCCAAGGTTGAATTCAATCCAAGGTGGAAATTCATCCAATGTTAACTTCAATCGATGGTTGACTTTAATAGAAGGTTGACTGCAATTAATAGTTGACTTTGAACCATGGTTGACATTAATCCAGAACCACATTTTTAAAAGTGGTTGATTGACTTTGAACCATGGTTGACTTCAATCAATAGTTGACTTTCAAGAAAGGTAGACTTCAATCCATAGTTGACTTTTAAGCAAGGTTGACTTCAATCCATTGTTGAATTCATTATATAGTTGACTTCAATCCTTAGTTGACTTTTAAGTAAGGATGAATTTAATCCAAGGTTGAATTCAATCCATAGTTGACCTCAATCTATAGTTGAGTTCAATGTAAGATTGACTTTAATCCGTGTTTGAATTCAATCCATAGTTGACATTTAAGCAAGTTTGACTTAAAATCCAAGTTTGACTTAAGTTCATGGTTGACTTAAATCCAAGATTGACTTCAATCCATACTTGACATTAATCCATACTTGACATCAATCCAAGATTGACTTCAATCCATGGTTGACTTCAATCCACATTTGGCTTAAAGCTAAGGTTGAATTCAATTCAAGGTTGGCTTCAATCCATAGTTGATTTTTAATCAAGGTTGACTTCGATCCAAGGTTGAATTCAATGCAAGGGTGACTTCAATCCATAGTTGACTTTAACCAAGGTTCACTTCAATCCATAGTTGAGTTTTAAGCTAGGTTGACTTCAATCCATGGCTGACTTCAATCCATAGTTGACATTAATTCGTAGTTGACTTTTAAGCAAGGTTTCCTTCAATCCAAGGTTGACTTCAATCTATGGCTATATTCTATCCATAGTTCACTTCAATCCATATTTTACTTCAAACAAAGGTTGTCTTCAATCCAAGGTTGACTTCAATCAATATTTGGCTTCAATCCATGGTTGAATTTTGACCAAGGTTGATCCATCTATGAATTCGATTAGCTTGTTTTGACTAGTAGGCCTCGTCCTAGCCAACGAATTCTCAGCACTACTCGTCGAAGACTAACGACTTCAGCATGCTCCATTGACAACGACTATTGCACACCGACGACAACTGACTGACTATGACAGATTGTCCCTTTGTCTTCCAATCGATTGTGACAGTTGCACTTCTCAGACTACTACAACTTCTTATGTAACTGAATGTAATGGGAAGGAAACTCAAGAATTCTCAACACTCTATATAATTTTGTACATTATTGTAACATAAAAGGAGGAACGAAGAAGAAATAATAGAAAATGTTTTTTGATCTAAATTCTTGCATTTTTTTGTGTATATTCTTGATTGCTTTCTTATTCTGGATTGTTGAATTAGTTAATTTGCTTCCATCATAACAGATCTCGACTTATTCAGTCGAACCATTTTCCCCCCGTCGAACTCCTGGGAGATGTGGATCATTGGTATCAGAGCTTGATCTTGCATAAGTTTTGTTGAGACACTTCTTGCTGAAGTTACCCGACTTATAACTGTTCAAACACGATCACAAACCCAGCAATCCAGGAGAATCTTTGAGGATCATTCAGATTTAGAGTCTTCAAACAACAATTCAAAAGTAACCGTGGTAAATATCTCATTGACATATTTCCGTCAACGCTTGTTTCGTGCGAAATGGCCTCCAAATGAAGAAGTTGTCAGGATTTGAAGTTTTGTTAAGGATGGTTAAAAGTGGTAAAAAAATGGTTTAAAAGGTTAAAAAAATGGTTTATAAGTTATATCGTAAAAGGGGTTGGAGGCTATGAGAATCGAACCCACCAAGGTCTCCACTAAGCTCCACTAGCCAACTCATGCTACTTAACAAACATATGGTTCACATTTTATTTAAAGTTGAAAGGTTTAATATTTTAAAAGGGGGGTGGGGCCGAGGGCATAGCCCTCGACCTCATGTCAACATTGAGACTCCCCCATGTTTTTAGAACCATACTGTAACTATATTACATAAAGTGGAGCCATATCAATATACCATACCACCGAACCATTCAACAAACTATAGCATAGACCATATATCAAATGCCACATTTTTAAACCATATCATAACGTATTAACACAAATGCGCCACATTTAAACCATATATCAACGTATTAATATATTATATGAACACCATTCAAAAGCGCGTGGAGGGAGGAGAGGCTCGCGGGCTTGAAACCGGGACCTCTCCCCATATAACGCAATGCTTTACCACTGGGGAACCATCCCACCGTTGCTTGGTAATCGGCATAAATACGTTTTAAGTTTGCACTGCCAAAACTATATAAGAGCCACGAAATTTCAACCATGGTTCAAGAGTTTGGAGTTCAAAACAGCGCACATAGTTGCACAGAGTTCGAGACAGGGTACAAGCACAAATATCGAGGCAAACATGCCATTAATGGGCACATATCCTAAGGTGAAATCCATACAGGTCGTATTATTTTGTCTTATTTACAGGCAGATTGTCTCGTTTTGCGTGCCAAAGGAGGCCTCAGGCACATATAGTCAACTTTATACTCATTTTTCTCAAAATTTTGAGAGGAACACAATGGTGCAGTCTATTTTTTAGTTTTACAGATAGAACTCAGAAGTGTTTCCAAAACACTCAATTTGTAACCTTTGAAGACTTAATAAGATCGGCCTTTCCATTGGAAGTGACCTAGAGACGCAGCCCAAGAAGGGTGAACTTTGTTATCAATTATTGTCTTCACTTTCTAGTTTGCACATCTCTTTTATTTGCTCATGTGTTGATTTAAAAGCATTTAAAAATCATCTTTTAAGCCATTTTTATGAATGTTATATGCAAATTTCACATGCAAGTTTTTGGTTAAAAAGACCCTGAAAATTTTAGATCAAATTTCGTATCAGAGCAACTTAACCATTGCATTGTGAGTTTGTTTATGTTAACAAGAGAAAAGCTTTAGAGAGGTGAAGGAGAGCTTGAAGAATTCGATCCTGAGATTGGATCAAGAAGAAGGAGAATGGCTTCAGAAAAAGGAGATGATGGGACTTCTTCAATTCCTTCTAAAGGGGATTTTATTAAAGCTTTAATGAAGATGCAAAGTATGGTGGAAGAACTTTATCAAGATCGGAAGAAGGGAGAACAAGGTGGTTCTTCTCATGAAAAAGGTAAAGAAGAAGGAGGTGGTGAGAAACCTCCTAAATCTCCTCCATCATCACCATATTTTCTTGATGGTTCTTTAAATTTCTCACATGAAAAGAAAATTGATCACAATATGCATCAATTAAAGCTTGATATTAAGTTTGATTTACCTGTTTAGATAATTGGATCTGTCAAATAGAATTATATTGTAGGATTCAAAAGTTTAATGAAGATAGCTTGAAAATTCAGTTAGCTTCTCTCTGACTTGGAGGGACTGCTCTCATATGGTGGGAGAGCAGAACTCAAAAGGATTTGGCCTCAAAACGAAACATTATATCCACTTGGCATGAGTTCAAATCAGCATTAAAGAAACAATTTTATCCATTGGGTTACATACAACAAGCAATGATGGATTGGCAAAATATGAGGCAAGGTAAGGGTCAAAGTGTTCAAGGTTACACACAAGAATTTTGAAAGAGATCTTTAATACTTGGTATACCTCTCTACACTCAAAAAATTATTCTCAAGTACATAGGTGGATTAGATAGTTATTTACATCATACGATACTTATGTTTAATCCAACTAATATCGATGAGGTATGTGTTCAAGCAACTCATATGGAGTAAAAGAGGAAGAATACAAATGAAAAATTTTCCAAGAAGCCTTACAAACCTGAAGGAAAAAATTTCAAAGGTAAGGGGAAAGGTAAGCATACAGCTACAGTGAAGAAAGGAGGAGACAAACCTACATGCTCACATTTCCATAAAAAGGGTCATGATGCATCCAAATGTTGGAAGCTTCATCTGGAGCTCACAGATGAGAAGTTTCAGAATAAGGAGGACAAGAAGACCACTGCTATAGCTATCCAACATGATTTGGGATCTGATTCAGGGGATGAGACTAAGATTTTTTCTACGTGCATACAAGGTAAAAATCCTTCCACTTCCAATTCAAAGCATGAATCTGTTGTTGTTGAAAGAAAGAGAAGTGAGTTGTTTCATATAAGAGTAATTTCTATGCATACAAAGATAGATACTCTTTTTGATAGTGGATCACAAGCCAATCTAATTTCAGAAGAGATAGTTAAGAAACTTCATTTGGAAACTAAGTTACACCCAAAACCATATCCTCTTGGATGGGTATGTGATCAAGCACAATTACAAGTGAAAAAACAGTGTAGACTTAGATTTTCTATCACTTCTGGATTCATTGATGAAGTAGATCTAGATGTAGTTCCATTAGATATATGTGGTATTTTTTTGTGAAGTCCTTATATTTATGATAGGAAGGATATATTTTACAGGGAAGATAACATATATCAGCTCACTAAAGATGGTATTGAATATGTTGTTCATGCACATCACGTGAAAACTAGTCTTTCATTAGTTTCTGCAATTCAAATGAAGAGGCTAGTAAATGCTAGTAAGAATTTTGTTCTTATGATTGTTAAAGCAAAGGATGTTGGTCAAAGTGAATCTTTTAAGGGATGTGATCCAAGACTTAATAAATATTTAACTAAATTTGTAACTGATTATGATGTCTTGTTTCAAGAACCTAAAGGATTGCCTCCAAAAAGAGAAATTTAACATGAGATTCTCTAACAAGAGGATGCACCACTTCCTAACATTGGCATGCAAATGTCTTTAGTAATTGAGAATGTAGAGATAAAGAAACATGTTCAAGAATTGATTGAAAGAGGGGACATTTGACCAAGCTCCTCTCCATGTGGTTCACCAATTGTTTTGGTGCCAAAGAAGGATGGCACATGGCGTATGTGTGTTGATTACATGGCACTAAACAGAATCACAATTAAGAATAGGTATCCGCTTCCTTGGATTGATGATATTTTGGATCAACTTAAGAATGAAAGGTATTTCACTAAGTTATACTAGGAAGTGGCTATCATCAAATTAGAATTAAGGACAATGATATTTGGAAGATTTCTTTCAAAACTAAACAAGGATTGTATGAATGGATGGTAATTCCCTTTGGGATTTGTAATGCACCCGCAACATTTAAGAGGGTGATGAATGATGTTTTTAGGCCCTTCATTGATGAATTTGTCATAGTCTACTTAGATGATATTCTAATTTTCAGTCGTACTTGGGAGGAACATGTCAAGCATGTTAAACAAGTTTTTGATGTACTTGTAAGGGATCACTTGTATTTAAAGATGTATAAATGTGAATTTGGGAAGACATCTTTAGTATATCTAGGTTACATTGTAGGGGGTGGTGAATTGAGGACTAATCCCTCTAAAGTTGAGGTCATTGTGAATTGGCCCAAGACAAATAATGTAACCGAGGTAAGAATCTTTCTGGGAGAAGCCCAATACTGGAGGAAGTTCATTGCTAACTTCTCCTTCATAGCTTCTCCATTACATGCTTTGACATGTATGAATAGAGTCTTTCAGTGGGAAGGAAAAGCATAGAAGGCCTTTGACACTCTGAAAGAAAAGATCAATACAGCTCTAGTACTTGCACTACTGGATCTACAACAACCATTTGAGATAGATAATGATGCTAGTGGTTATGCCATGGGGGCAGTCTTAATGCAACTTAAAAAACCAATATGCTATCATTTTGAAACCTTCTCTAAAGCTATAATCAATTATCCAACCTATGATAAAGAATTGTATGCATTAGTACAAAGTGCAAAGAAGTGGAAACATGATCTAATGGGTAAAGAAACAATCGTACATACTAATCATCAACCACTTCAATATCTACAATCTCAAACTAAGCTACAACAATCAAGACATTTTAGGTGGATGGGTTTTCTACAACAATTTCATTTGATCATTAAGTATAAGAAAGGTATTCAGAACAAAGTTGCAGATATGTTTTCAATACCTCCAACAAATGATTCTATAGTCATTCAACAAAGTCCTTTGGTACATTCAAGTTATGTTGAACAATATACTAAGGATGAAGATTACAAAGAATTATATGAATCATTACAATTTGGATCTCAAAATGAAGAAATGAACTATCAGATTCATGCCAAGTTGTTGTATCATCTTTGAAAGATCTGTATTCCACAAAGTGAAAGAGTACATGTGATAAGAGAAGCTCACACTTCTCTCATTTCAGAGCACTTCGATGTAGGGAAAAATGTAGCACAATTACAAAAGTTTTTGTATTGGCCTCAAATGAATGAAACTATGTCCAAGTATATAAAAGGATGTGTTATGTGTGCAACAAGTAAGCCAAGTAATAGAAAGTTAGGCTTGTACACTCCACTTCCTATTCCTTCTCGTCCATGGGAAAGTGTTTCAATGGACTTTGTAGGAGGGTTACCTATGTCTAGAAAAGGACATGACTACTTATATGTTGTTGTGGATAGATTCAGTAAAATGTGCATTCTAATTCCTTGTAAAAAGAAGATCACAGCTGAGATGACTGTTGATTTGTTTTTCCAGCATGTATGGGTTCATTTGGGACTACCTACTTCTATTATTTCTGATCAAGATTCCTACTTTAGTGGGAAATTTTGGTCATCTTTATGGGAACTTATCGACACAAATTTAAAGAAAAGCACAACATTTCATCCACAAATTGATGGGAAAACAAAAGTGGTCAATCAAAAAGTAGTACATCTTCTTCGAGGGTATTGTGCCAAGAATCCCAAGCCATGGGATGAGCAGTTGCATTATGTTCAACATGCCTACAACATAGCCATGCACTCTTCAAAACAAAAGTCTCCTTTTGCGACATTGTTTGGTTATCTCCCAAAGTCTCCCTTAGACTTTGTTTATGGGAAAGATCCAGTGGGATATGGTCAAGTTAATGTAGATTAAGCATTAAATTTTATTCAGCAGATCCAGTTAATACATCAAGCAGTACAAGAACAGTTGGAATCCAATCAGGCCAAGTATAAAGATAGGCATGATAAACATTGGGTGGATCATCACTTCCAGATTGGTGATCGAGTATGGATTCATATTAGCAAAGACTAAATCCAAGGTGAAGGTAGAAAGATGAAACTTATCAAGTATGACCCTTTTACAATTTTGGATCAAGTTGGTAATAATTATTTTCGGTTAGATTTGCCTCCTTATATGCAAATGTATTCCGTTGTTAATGTGGAAAACTTGAAACTGTATGAGCCTCCTATTATTATGGACCAAGATGAACCAGTTCAAGTACCTTCTGTTGATGAATTTGCCCCTAAATATCTCAATGAGATTCCAGAAGATGTTATACTTGGAAAGAAGGTCATATCTACACGAAGGGGTGACACAGAGTTTCTTCGTGTGGGGTTCAAAGGAATGCATCCAAGCAAATCAAGGTGGTTAGAGACCCAAAGGGTGAGGGAGCTTTACCCTCACTTGTATTTTGAATGATTTTAGGCTTTTGGTGGCCCAAAAGATTCCCAATGGGAAGGCTTTATCTAGGAGGATCTTTGAGGATTGATTAGATTTAAAGTCTTCAAACAATAGTTCAAAGGTAACCGTGGTAAAGAGCTTGTCGACATCTTTCTGGCAATGCTTGTTTCGTGCGAAATGGCCTCCAAATGAAGAAGTTGTCAGCATTTGAAGTTTCGTTAGGGATGGTTAAAAGTGGTAAAAAAATGGTTTAAAAGGTTTAGAAAAATGGTTTATAAGGTAAAAAAAATGGTTTATAAGTTATATGGTAAAAGGGATTGGAGGCTATGGGAATCAAACCCAAGACCTCCATAACCCACCAAGTTCTCCATTGACCAACTCGTGCTACTTAACAAACATATGGTTCAAATTTTATTTAAGGTTGAAAGGTTTAATATTTTAAAAAGGGGGTGGGGCCGAGGGCATAGCCCTTGACCCCATGTCAACACCAAGACTCCCCCATGTTCTTAGAACCATATTGTAACGTGGAGCGATATCAATATACCATACCACCGAACCATACAACAAACTATAACATAGACCATATATCAAATGCCACATTTTTAAACCATATCATAACGTATTAACACAAATGCGCCACATTTAAACCATATATCAACGTGTTAATATATTATATGAACACCATTCAAAAGCACGTGGAGGGAGGAGAGGCTCGCGGGCTTGCCCTCGGGACCTCTCCCCATATAATGAAACGCGTTACCACTAGGGCACCGCCCCACTGTTGCTTGGTAATCAGCGCAAATGCCTTTTGAGTTTGCAGCACCAAAACCATATAAGAGACACGAAATTTCAACCATGGTTCAAAAGTTCAAAGTTCAACATAGCACGCAGAGCTGCACAGAGTTCGAGACAGTGTACATGCACATATCCTGAGTTGCATAGGCCATTAATGGGCACGGACCCTGAGGCAGAATCCATATAGATCATACTATTTTGTCTTATTTCAAGAATATTGTCTCGTTTTGTGTGCGAGAGGAGGCCTTAGGTACATATAGTCAACTTTATAGTCATTTTTCTTAGAATTTAGAGAGGAACGCAGTGGTGCAGTTTGTTTCTGATTTTGACAGACAGAACTCAGAAGTGTTTTCAAAACACTCAATTTTTAACCTTTGAAGACTTAATAAGATCGACCTTTCCATTGGAAGCGACCCAAAGACATAGCCTAAGAAGGGTGACCTCTGTTATCAGTTCTTGTCTTCATTTTTTGGTTTGCTTCTCTCTTTTATTTGCTTATGTGTTGATTTAAAAGCATTTAAAAATAATGATTTAAGCCATTTTTATGAATGTTACATGCAAATTTCACATGCCATTTTTTGGTTAAAAAGATCCAGAATATTTCAGATCAAATCTGAACAGACCCTACCTTTTACTTCTGAGTATCTACCCGCTCACAACACTCAACCGAAGATGGCAGAAGAAGCAAAAAATAAACATGCAACTGAAGAGACAGAATGACTCAATGAGTAAGCACTTGCTCAACATCAAATTGAAATGTACGAGCATTTCAATGAGATTCTTGGTCGACTCACTAGTCATTTGGATCGACTTTAGCTAGCAATTCGATGAGAAATGCATTTGACAAAGCCAGTCCTTTCAAGGTACATATGAACTTGGATATACTGAATCTAGAAGGAATTATTGATTTTGTATTTGTAGACAACTGGGTACATCAGTTGGAATTCTATTTTTCCGTGAATCAACTCTTAGAAGTTGAGAAGATCACCATTGCATCCTTGAAAATGACAACTTTTGTGCGCTGTTGGTGGGAGAATCTATCGACAAAAATGAAGAAAGAAGACAAACCCATAGAAACGTGGGATAAATTTGTTGAGCATATCCGAAGGGAGTTCTACTCGCCCAAATACATTGAGAAATGTATAAGAAGTGGTAACAACTAAGGAAATGGAGAGACCAATATGTGCAGAGCTATACCGACAAGTTCTAACGACTGGTGGCTAGACTTTGCGTTTGGGAAGAGGAGAAATTGATTGTTCTGAAGTACGTCAGTTGATTGTCCCCATACATTCAGGAGGATATGGATTTCCTTACTGTCAATGCGCTCTCGGATGCATTCCATTATGCTAGCAAGCTTGAAGCGAAGCAAAAAGGAAAAGCACACCTTGTGATTAAGCCAACAAGACGGCCATCCGATAAGAAGCCTTCATCTTCAACCAACTCTGACAATTCGAAACACTCGTCTCATCCCAACTCCGCTTAAGAAAGATCAAGGTAAGAGACCTTCTTGGAGAGATAAGAGGGAACATAGTAAATAACCCCCTGCCGGTAAATGGTGTGATTACCACATCTAATCGTGTCATGATGTGTCTGAATGTAAATCTCAGAAGACATTCTTAGATAAGCTATCTACATCTGACTCGACTGACAAAGAAATCCATTGTGGAATCTGACCTAGAATCGTTGACTCTCCCGGCATCGACATCGACAACTCCAGCTGCCTCGACTATCGTTGATGAGAAGGAATGAGAGCATCTATTCCATACATGGATATGGGTTCATAACAATCCTTTGCATCTGATTGCAGATAATGGAATCCGGAATAACTTTGTTTCTGAAACTCTTTTGAAGAAACTTGGTCTTGTCCCTACTCTACATCCTCGGCCTTATAACATCAGTTGGATGAAGGATGGACAGGAACATCAAATCACCCGATAATGCAAACTTGCCTACTTCATTAAGCCTTTAAAAGATGAAGTACTATGTGATGTGGCACCACTCTTAGTAGCCGACACGTTTTTTGGAAAACCATACTTGTGGGATCGACATGGAAGTTATCATTCATGACTACAGAAGGTGATTGTCAGAATTCAGAATTAGTGGTATGGTATACCAGAGCGGTGCCCTACATAGACAGCTGAGATGGTATCTGCTAAACAGTTAAAAATTTAATCAACCATGGTAAAAAAATTCACATTGATCATGATTAAGGCTCAACATTCTATAAATACTATATCAACTAGTCGACTCACTGAAAACCATACTCTTCAACAAAAACAATGGATCCACAACATTCTTGAAGAATACTAGAACGTGTTCAAAGAACCAAATGGGGTACCTTTACATTGTCATGTAAAACACTTCATTGAACTCGCTCCTGGTTCTTCATTACCTAACACATCTATCTATAGGAGGTCCATCATCGAGAATGAATAGATTAGTCGACAAATCCAAGATTTGATCAACAAGGGCCATATCTGACCCAGTTCCTCTCCTTGTGGAAGTCCATTTGTTCTTGTTACGAAGAAATATGGGACTTGGTGCATATGCGTCGACTGCAGGGCATTCAACAAGATTTTAGTAAAGAACCGATACACTTTACCAAGAATAAATGAATTGACTGATTGTTTGAAAGGTGCTAAATTATTCACTAAACTTGATCTCAAGTCGGGATATCATCACATTCCAATTGAGCCCTCCGATGTATGAAAAATTGATTTCAAAACCAAGGAAATATTGTTTGAATGGTTAGTCATGCCTTTTGGTTTAACCAATGCACCGACAACCTTCATGCAATACATGGATGACGTTCTTCAACCTTTTGTTGGAAATTTTTTTTTTGTCTACCTCGACGACATACTGATTTTTAGTAGATCGTGGGAGGAATATGTTCGACAGCTCCAACAAGTCCTTGACACCCTTCGACAACATCGAATCTACTTGAATTTGGAAAAGTGTTCATTTGTGATGGACAAAATCAAATACTTGGGGTATGTTATCGACTCTGTAGGCATTCACATCGACCCTAACAAGATTCAAATCCTCAAATATTAGCCCATTCCTCAAAACATTCATGAACTAAGAAGTTTTCTTGGTTTGGAGAATTTTTATTGACAATTCGTACTTGGTTTCAGTCATATAGCCTGGCCTTTGACTCAACTGACTAAAGGAAGTGGGAATACTATCTTCAAGTGGACACCAACACAACAACACGCTTTTGAGAAGCTCAAGCACAAACTATGTACTACACCAGTACTTGTGCTACCCGACTTACATCATCCATTTTAAGTCAAAACTGATGCCTCTGAATATGCTATGGGCGTTGTAATCAAACAAGACAACCACCCATTCGCATTCCACTTGGAGACTTTCAATGAAAATGTTAGGAAGTATTCGACATATGAAAAGAAGCTATATGCCATTATACAAGCTCTTAAGCAATGGAGACACTATGTCCTTGGCAAGGAAACGGTTGTTCATATCGACCATAAGTCCCTACAGTTTGTTCAATCCCAATCTAAGCTATAGATGACCAGATAGGTCAAGTGGATTAGTTACCTACAATATTTTTAGTTGGTAATTAAGCATCGGAAAGGAAAATTCAATGCATTAGCTGATTTCCTTAGTCGACCACCGATTACTTCAATTCTTACAATACTAAGTATGCATGGATATGACACTACTACTTGGCCACGACAGTATGAACAAGATGTTGATTTATTGACAGTGTACCGAAAACTCTAGATAGGTCAGTCGATTACTCTCGACTACCACATGAAATACAACTTGTTATACAAGCTTGGACCACTTTGTGCACTGACATGTGAGCACCGACAAAATCTCATTTGGGACGCACACTATAGAAAACATGCAGGACATTTTGGAGTAACAAAGATAGTCATTGTACTCCAAAAGTACTTCTATTGGCATTCACTCCAAACGGATGTCGACAAGTATATCAAGTCATGTGTGGTTTGTGCCATCACAAAGCCACCAAACCAATGAAAGGGTTTCTATACATAATTTCCAGTCCCTAATCGACCATGGGAATCCATTTCCTTAGATTATTTAACTAAATATATTGCTACCCAACACCAGCATGATGCAATCCTAGTAGTGGTAGATCAAATTTCCAAGATGGCTATCCTTATTCCTTGCAAGAATACCATAATAGCATAGCATACTGCTCAACTCTTCTTTGAGAATGTATGGAAACACTATGGCTTACCGACTTCAATCATTTTTAACCACAACTCTAGATTTTTGAGCACTCTCTGGAAACAGCTCGACACACAGCTATCGATGTCGACCATGTTCCATTCCCAAGCTGATGGACAGACATAAGTTGTGAATCACCTCATAGTACAACTGCTCCGCATGTACAATCACCAGCATCATCGAACATGGGATGAAAGTATTTTGTACATCCAACATAGCTATAATCGATCACATCGCAACTCTACAGACAAGAGTCCGTTTAAAGTTTGTTATGGATTTCAACCCTCAGCTCATCTTGACTTATTCAACCGGCCAACTACCTTGGTCGAAACCGACCATGGACATCGAGAATTTGAGAAAGCACTAAAATTCAGGGATAAAATTTGTGGCATCCAGAAGCAAGCTAATGCAAAAGTAAGGCCTGACATGACAATCATCGTATTCCTCATTATTTTCAAGTTGGGGATCAGGCATAGTTACACCTCAAGAAATACAGGTTCACAGGTCCATACAAGAAGTTAAATCCTTTGAGATATGGTCCTTACACCATTCTTGAGAATATTGGGGAAAATTCCTTTAAGCTCAACATTCCTTCATGCTTGGGTTTACATCTAGTATTTAATGTGGATCTATTTCGACCATATCATGCACCATTGCTTGAACAAAGTAACTTGCAAATGATAGCGCCTAAAGATATACACCTAGATGTTCAGGATCCTCAACCTGTTGACACAATCGTAGGCTGACGAATACGCTATATAAGTACGCAAGCAATTCCCTTGTTTCAGGTGGCTAAAGACATACATCTTCCATGCCAAGGAAAGTGGTATTATACTGTTGAACTGATTGAGAAGTTTCCTCATCTTCATGAGCAAGCAATGGGGACTATTGCTTCTTAAGGAAGGGTAAATGATCCATCTCTAAATTCGACTGGCTTGTTTCGACTAGTAGGCCTAATCCTAGTCGACGAATTCTCAACACCACTCGTCGAAGAACGGTGATTCCAACACACTCCATCGATGATGACTATTGCACACCGATGACAACTAACCGACTACGAGAGATTGTCCCTCTATATTGCAGTCAATTGTGATGGTTGCACTTCTCAAACCACTACAAATTATCTTGTAACTAAACGTAATGGGTAGGCAGCTCAAGCATTCTCAACACTCTATATAAGTCTGTACATTATTGTAACATAAAAGGATGAACGAAGAAGAAATAATATAATTTTTTTTATATCCAAATTCTTGCATTTTTGTCTATGTGTATTCTTGATTTTTTTCTTGTTTTGGGTTGCCGACTTAGTTAATTTGCTTCTGCCATAACATATATCGACTTATTCAATCGAATCTGTTGTCCCCCGTCGAACTCTTGGGCGACATGGATCAAAGGTTGACTTCAATCCAAGGTTGTCTTCTATCCATGGTTGACTTGAATCCATAATTGACTTAAATCCAAGGTTTCATTCAATCCATGGTTGACTTCAATCCAAATTTGACTTCAATATAAGATTGACTTTAATCTATGGTTGTGTTCAATCTATAGTTGGATTCAATTCATAGTTGACTTCAATCCATAGTTGAATTTTAAGTAAGATTGACTTCAATCCATATCTGAATTTTAAGTAAGGTTTACTTGAATCCATAGTTGACTTTTAAATAAGGTTGGCATTGAACTATAGTTGACTCCAATCTACAAACCATAGTTGAATTTTAAGTAGGTTTGACTTTGAACCATGGTTGAATTCAATCCATAAATAATAAGAGTTCATGGGTGAATTCAATCCAAAGTTGACTTCAATCCAAGGTTGTCTTCAATACATATTAGGAACCCAGAACCACATTTTAAAATGTGGTTAGTTGAATTTGAACCATGGTGGAATTTTATGTAAGGTTGACTTCAAGCCATAAGCGACTTTTAAGCGTGATTAACTTTGAACCATAGTTGACTTTTCAGCAAGGTTGACTTTGAGCCATGGCTGAATTCAATCCATTGATAATAATAGTCCATGGTTGACTTCAGCCCATAATTGAATTTTAAGCAAGGTTGACTTTTAACCATGGTTGTCTTCACTCCATAGTTGAATTCAAACTATAGTTGACTTAAAATTATAGTTTAAGTTTAAGCAATGTTGGATTTGAACCATTGTTGAATTCAATCAATAAATAATAATAGTTCATGGTTGACTTCAATACAAGGTTGACTTCAAGATTGAATTTAATGCAAGGTTCACTTCAATCAAAAGGTTAACTTTAATCCAAGGTCCTTTCAATCCAAAGTTGACTTAAAACCATGGTTGATTTCAATCCAAGGTTGACTTAAATTCATGGTTGATTTCAATCCAAGGTTGACTTTGAACCATGGTTGATTTTAGTCCACAGATAATAATATTTCATGGTTGACTTCCATCCATACTTAAGTTTTAAGCAAGGTTGACTTTGAACCGTGGTTGACTTCAATCCATAGTTCATTTCAAAGCACGATTGACTTTTAAGTAAGGTTGACTTTGAACCATGGTTGAATTCAATCCATAAATAATAATAGTTCATGGTTGAATTCAATCGAAGGTTGTGTTCAATCCAAGATTTCCTTCAATCCAAGGTTTCCTTCAATGCAAGGTCGTCTTCAATCCAAGGTCGACTTCAATTCATGGTTGACTTCAATCCAAGTTTGACTTCATTCCAAGGTTGACTTTAGTACAAGGTTTCCTTCGAGGGTGACTTTAATCCAAGGTTGACATCAATCAAAGGTTGAATTGAATCTAATGTTGACATCAATTAAAGGTTGACTTATATCCAAGGTTGAATTCAAGGTTGACTTCAATCCCAGGTGGAAATTGATCTAGGGTTGACTTCAAGATTGCCTTGAATAAAAGGTTGACTGCAATCAATAATTCACTTTGAACCTTGCTTAACCTCAATCTAGAACCACATTTTTACAAGTCGTTGATTGAATTTCAACCATGGTTGACTTCAATCTATAGTTGACTTTCAAGAAAGGTTGAATTGAATATATAGTTGACTTTCAAGAAAGGTTGACTTCAATCCATACTTGACTTTTAAGCAAAATTGACTGCAATCCATGGTTGAATTCATTCCATAGTTAAATTCAATCCATATTTGAATTTTAAGTAAGATGAATTCAATCCAAGGTTGAATTCAATCCATAGTTGACCTCAATCCATAATTGACTTCAATTTATGTTTGACTTCAACCCATAGTTGACATTTAAGCAAGGTTAACTTCAAGCCAAGGTTGAATTAAATTTATGGTTGACTTTAATCGAAAGTTGACTTCAATCCATACTTGACTTCAATCTAAGGTTGACTTCAATCCAAGGTTGACTTCAATCCACAATTGGCTTAAAGCCAAGGTTGACTTCAATTCATAGAAGAATTTTAACCAAGGTTGAACTCAATGCAAGGGTGACTTCAATCCATAGTTGACTTTTAAGCAAAATTGACTGCAATCCATGGTTGAATTCATTCCATAGTTAAATTCAATCCATATTTGAATTTTAAGTAAGATGAATTCAATCCAAGGTTGAATTCAATCCATAGTTGACCTCAATCCATAATTGACTTCAATTTATGTTTGACTTCAACCCATAGTTGACATTTAAGCAAGGTTAACTTCAAGCCAAGGTTGAATTAAATTTATGGTTGACTTTAATCAAAAGTTGACTTCAATCCATACTTGACTTCAATCTAAGGTTGACTTCAATCCAAGGTTGACTTCAATCCACAATTGGCTTAAAGCCAAGGTTGACTTCAATTCATAGAAGAATTTTAACCAAGGTTGAACTCAATGCAAGGGTGACTTCAATCCATAGTTGACTTTTAAATAATATTTTTACAATATTTGAAAAGCCAAAAATATCTTACTTTGTAAAAATATACAATGTAATACTAATGTTTATTTACAATTATATTATTTATAAAAACTATGATTATATAATTTGTTGTATAAACAAATGTAAATAATTTATCATTTTCTATTCTGATTCAATTATAAATATCACGAATCCAAAACATTACATACCTCGAAAAACAGTTTATTTAATTTCTGTTTAACAAAGGAAGGAAACAACTTCATAATACAATATCTTTGGAATGTGTTTTTTTAATAACCTCCTTTACATGCAGCTGATGTATTCCTTTGCAATAAATCGTCATTATCTCAATTATATTCATAAGGCAATTTGTTAACAAAAACATATTGAAGAGTATTCTTTTTAATCAAACAAATAGGCAAAATATATGATCAAAACTTAAAATGAAGGGTGGATCCGAAATGAAATTCGAAATGAAATTCAAACACTGTTGGCACTCCTTTCGGGAAATTCAATTTCACTTTTACAGTACGGTCCATAAGATGATTCGCGTGGACTCGCCACGGACTTGCTTACAGCTCAATGGTATGTTCCGTAACTCTGTCCGATTCACACGGAAAACACAATATCCTCCCACGGTATCCCACCGTCCACGTACCTTGTCAACTATTGCGTTCGGTAGTCGCTCAATCATGAAAGTAATAAGACTGAGTCGTAAAAGTATTATATGGTCCAAAATGCCCATTCGTGTCCGACACGTTTTTGTATTTAAATTTGTAAAGTAAACCAGTTATGAAAAGTAATTGGGTTCCCACTCCCAGTCGCTGGTCTCTTGATTCATGAAAGTAACGTGTAGATATTTTTATATGGTCCAAAATATCCATCCGTCTTTTACAACGAAATAAACTGATTTCTCACATTATTCAAAAATATGATATAAGATATCCCGTTCCAACATTACATGCTAGCCACATAAGTCATTATGTATTTAAATTTGGACAGGTATGTTTACGATGTCAATTCCAAATACTTGATTTTAACATGGCTTCTTATCACTTATTCATAATTAATATTAACAGATTATAAGGTGCGAATGTGCGTTTGCCACTAATACTATTACTTTAACTAATACCCACGAATACTCTTAAACACTAAACCTAGTCAAAGTTCTAGTCGCTGGTGAAATCTGTGTAAGCAGACACGGGATAAATCTCTCACGTGGAAATTGTCGTCGAAGTGATTGATAGAAAATTGGTGAAATCTGGGTAACTAAACACGGGATAAATCTCTTACCGCCTCTCTGCACGTGGAAATTCTCGTCCAATTGATTGATTGAAAATTTGAATTTTAGCATTATTTCAACGGAGGAAGGTTCCAGACAGGAGTCATGCCGATTGCCAAGTTGCCAGCCACCTACAATTTTCCGTACTATTCTTCAACGCTTTTGCGAAGCCAGGCTGGTTAAATTTCCGCCAAGTCCCCATACTTCTGAGTTCTTATATAGAAGGCTTCCCATGCTTTGCTTGCCTTGTACCGTAATTGAGAATGCATCTATAGCTAATCTCGATATCCTTTGCTACTGTATTATTTGTGTGCGCTCTGTTACTCATCCCGGCAATAATACCAGGAAGAACAGTTTTTCGCTGCAGCCAGACTACCATCCTCCTCTCCTCTCTGCACCAACGTTGTATTCCGTGTTCAAATCTCCGCGCCGTCTCTTAATCATGGACTCTCAGACCCTTAGAAAACGCGCCCGTGAACCCGAGGATCCGGCAGACTCCATTGACGTCCGGCAGCCGAAACGCTACCACGGCGAAGAAACAGACCAGTTTCTTCATCTACTGCAATTAGATCAAACGTTAGCAGACGACGAAGATGAAGAATGCAGCGCTACCAGTGAGGAGCTCGTAAAGGGTGTAATGAGAAGCCAGCAGGAAAAGATTGCCGTGACCTGTTCCCCTTCTTATCCCGGCCTCACTTCTGGGGATAAATTGCCGGCTTCCAATATATCTAGCGACCATGAAGGCCAAAACCTTAATGAGTTCCCGGGGGTTGATCTATGTTATCTCCTGGAGGCTTCAGACGATGACCTCGGCATTCCACCGAACCTCCTTCTGGAGTCGAAAGGCGAAGTCTATCCACATCCAAAGGAAACATCTGATAGTTTCTCGGAGAACTTCGATCTGGAAAGTTGGTATTACGAGAACGACTTTAATGACTATCAGCAGTTTGAATTGTTCGAAGATGCCTGGGATGAGAGTCAGCTGCAAGATTTTATGAACGGAGAGATTGAAAACCAAGGCTTGTTATTTGACGAATAAGACTGGAAACTGCCGGTGGAATGTAGCCAATAACAGGGCTAACTATATTAAGGACTGTATAGTTGTTTTTTATTCTATCTTGTACAAAAAGTAAAGCTATATAGCTGTAGCATATATACTTTCAACTCTGAGTTGTTTAGCAAACTATGCAACAAAATATTCAGCATTGTTACATATTTGATCTCTAAAGTTAGACGCATAAGGAGCTATAGTACCTTTGAGATTTAATTATACAGTGCATATGAAATGAAATTGATTTCTAAGGTATAATTCAGATGGTTTTTTAATAGAAAAGTCCTTGAAACAGAGACGAAATTAAAGATTACATGAAAATTTTCATCTTTTGCAACATCTTCTACGGCCAAGGTGGCTGGGTTTTGCACGGAATGTTGGGAATGCTGCTTTGTAAATTTTGTTATAATTTTAAAGTTTTTTTTGGTAAAACAAGGTGATGATGACGATGATGTTAACAATGATTAACTCTAAGAAAAATATTAATGATTAATTTTTAGAAAAATATTATTTGATTTGCTTTAAAATTTTATTTAAATGTAACAAAAAGTACTCAACATTTATATAACTGTAATGTATGTTCAGCTATGGATAGTCTTATGTAACAGGTCTCTGGTCACCATGATCCTAAGAATTCTCATGTTATTAATAATTTATATTATTTTTAAAATAATTATTCACTAGCAATAATCATATTTTTAAATGTGGTTGATATTAGTTATTCGTAGATCAGAAAATATCAACCACATTTAAAAATGTGGTTGTTGCTAATAGAAAGCAGGTGCAGCCCATAAATAACTAAATTTAAAAATTAATAAAAATGTTATTTGGAAATAAAAATGAAAAGAAATACATATTAAGTTAAAAAAAATAAAAACATATTAAAAATTAAATTAAATAAAAATATTAAAACATATTAAAAATTAAATCAAATTCATTATTTTGGAAGAAAATGATTTTTTTATTTTATTTTTAAAATCGTTACTCATGAAGTTTATGTATGTGATATGTATGTGGTGCTGGTTTTCTTTTACAAAGTGGTGATGATTTTATTTACAAATTCAGGTTTACACTAAAGCTGAGCTACTAGGCCTTTGGGGTTTACTCAAGGTGGATATCTGTTGTGGGCTTGGTTCTCTCGAGATATTTGGTGATTCTCTTGTTATTGTGAACTCGTCAAAGAAAAATTTTCAGCTAAACAACATCTTTTTGGCTCAATGGTGTGATAGGATCACCTTCTTGATGTGAGGAAGGTTACTTATTTTGGGAAGAATGGGTGGAGGGAAATCACACTCATTTTGGTTCCATGAATTTTGTAGAGGAGCTGATATACATGGATCCTTTTTTGATCGGTTGTTATGTTTTTGTAGCGATTATCCTCCAGTTTTTTGTGGACTGTTCAAAATAGTTATGACTATGTACTTATTGATTTCTATGAAATATGACTATGTACTTATTGATTTCTATGAAATAATATAGGTACACTTTTTTTTCTTCTAGAAAAAAAGATATCAAAATTTAAAATCATTTTAGCTTTAATGTGAAGATATTTTTTTAAGTTTTTAATGATATTATAGTTTATTTATTTTATATTTTGAAAATGAAAAGTTGTAAAAATATCCATTGCAATATAAATTTTAAAGATATTTATATATGAAATGTTGTGTTTGTGTTTATATGAATTTTAAAGATATTTATATATGAAATGATTTGTTTGTGTGTTTATATGAATTTTAAAGATATTTATATATGAAATGATTTGTTTATTTGTTAACCTATTAGTTAAGATGTTTTGATAAAAGTCATTATTTTAGTACAGTGATGAAATTTATAATATGTTATAGTGAATTGCTCAATCTTTTTATATAAAAACATATTTATGCTATAAAAAAGGTTTAAATTTTTTCTATATAAATTATTTTAAAATAATATTACAATTTTTATATATATATAAAAGTGAAAAAGATTATTATTTTATTATAAATTTAATAATGTGATTGGAATGATAAGTATTTATTAAAATGTAGACTTTACACCATTTATATTTTTAAAATAATTATCTTAATTTACTACACTATTTTTATATTTTTATATTTTAAAATAAAATATTAAATAATATCTAGTTTTTATAAATAAATAAATAATAAAATAAAAATAACTAATCTAAAAACTTAATTTTACATATTTTAAAAAAAAAAATATGATCACCAACATTCCACTAATTTGAAACGTAATTATTAAGCGATGCACCTTGCACATGCTTTGTTCCAAAATAATATTCTTAATGTATTAAAATTTGTGAACTAGACACCACAACGAAAAAGGCCATGCCACTTATTTATAAAAAATTCCTGAAATATTACTAGAAAAGTTCAAGCCATTTATTTATCGAAATTTACTTTTAGAGACAATTCGCATTTTAAGGACCAACTTCATAATAAATTTATATTCATTACATTCAATATAATTTGATTTCTTCTAATCTACACTTTGTTCCATGTGCATTGGTTTGTCTAATGTAAAAGTGAAGTATATTGAAATTAGTTTAAAGAAGAAGATTCATATATTCAAAAGAAGAATGAATTCTTATAAATTATATTGTGAAACGGGGAGTTGGGTATTTGAGGATAAATGACCGATTAAAACTCAATTAAATGAGCTGCAAATGAAAATTATGCAGGAGGGCCAAGAGTAAAAACAACTCCAAAATAGACTATACCTTAGGCTCCAACAAGAGGAAGCTTTACGAAAACAAAAATCCAAAATAAGTAGTTGAAATGATGGGGAGAAAAATTCCAAATTTTTCCACAAATCTATGTTGCAGCACTAGTTATCAAACAAGAATTATGGGAAGTTGTTGAGGAATCTCGAAATCGATTGGACATCCTACTAGCCTTAAGCTCTAGCTTTATGACCCTCACTCCTAAAGAAATTGGAGCCAACAAGCCAAGAAAATTTCTCCCAATATCCCTTTGTAATGTCATTTATAAAATCATTACTGTTTAAAGTCATTACCAACAGGGTGAAACCTCTTCTTCCCACTCACATATCGGAAGAGAAAAGTGGATATATGGAAGGACGACAAATTTTGGATGGGATCATCCTTGCTCAGTAAACTATCCAATATCTGAAGATCTCAATGAAAGAAAGGATGTGATCAAGCTTGACATGTAAAAGACATTTGAAAAAATCAACTAATGGTATATTCACCGAGTCCTCTTAGCATTCAGCTTCTTTGTCATCGTTGGACAAGGTGTATTATGGATTTAACCTCCTCGGATTTCTTCTCCATTTTTCTTAAAGGCTCCCTCTCTAGAACCTTTTCTCGTTCAAGAGGCATTGGCAAGGACACCCTCTATCTCCCTTCCTATTTATTCTAATAGTAGAAGGTTTCAACCACTCATTAAATGTGGTTATGGTTGAAGGTCAAATCATAGGCATTCAGATTCATGGGAATGATTTGATCTTCTCCCACCTCCAGTTTGTTGATGATACCATGCTGATGGGAACCCCTATTGTCAAAGAGGCCAAATCCATTTAATCAATTTTAAATGATTTTCAATAGGCTTCGGGTACTTCTATCAACCTCAATAAATCTCAAATCTTCTTTTTTATTACACTTTTGGTTGTTCAAATCAATATTTATATAATTTTAGGCTTCCAACGGAGCTCCCTTCCTTCCAAGTATAACACAAATATGTTATACTTGGGATCATCTTATAGTCAGCTAATGCAACCATTATACAAAATCTCATCAAATATTGGCCAAGGAAAAACCATAGTTTTATTGGGAAAAACCATAGTTTTATTCATATTAAGATAGAAAGTACATTTCGTATATGTATTTAAGTATTTCTGTCATGTTAAAAAAGAGAGGGAAATAACAACTTCGTTTCTGGCTTTTGCTTGATACTCTAGAACATTACAAATGTTGGCTTCCACAAGGGAGCAAAAAACTTGTCTCTGGACAACACTCGCAGTTCTAAACTTAGATTTCTCAAAAAAGGTTCTAACAATTTTCCATCTAAATGATCAAAATAAACCAGTAACTCCTAAATCTTTGCTACATTAGTATCACTATATACTCCTCCATCTAGAATAATCTCAAAACAAAGTGGGATGAAAATATTCAGAATGCTGGCTCTTGAATATGCCACAATCCATTCTTCAGCTGTAGACCAGCTTTTGAAAGTCCATCTGTTTACCCATTTCTTTCCCTGTACATGTGATGGAAAGAGACTGAGTTAAAACACTTGAATCTCATCAAATTTTGGCCTAGAAATGTAGTAATAAATAACAAGTAATATAAATTATGTGAAAAAAGCTCAGTGAACAAAGCATACCTTCTCTTTCCAAAAGAAACAAGTAGGAAATTTTGAATATAGTTACTTACCTTCATATTATAATTCCAAGAAGGATTCTGGTCAAGGATGCAAGCTTTAGCAAGGTACTAGATCGCACTACTGCTGTAGAAATATTTTCAGTTTATTACTTTAAATAAAATCAGACTTAAATTAGTGAAGTTCCTATGGAATGAAAAGTTGAATTTCTGTTTATGTCTTCTGGGTTTTATCTTTGCTAAAGTCATATGTTGCAAGTTGTTTGGGAGGCATAAGATCACTCAAATAGAGGGGGGGAAACAGTGGTAAATAAGTTATAAACTGGCTGTCCCAGGAAGTTGTTTTGCCCAACAGTATTGATAAAAAACCATTTCCAAAATTTTACATACAAGTCCACTTCCAGGCAGTAGTAAAAATTGCAAAATTCCACCTAGAATATTTTAGTGCCGGTAATAAACATTTTCATTTTCAGTGTCCCAACAGTTTTGTTTATCCAACCTTGTTTTCTTCATTACTCGGTGCAGAGATTACTTTGTCCAAGATGGATATTTTTAAGGGAAAAATCACTCCCTAGAAACACCAGTTTCCAGGGCCCGAAACACAACCTCGAAGTTAGTCTCAAATGAGCAAGGGCACATGACCATGAACATGTATGACTAAAACTTATGAAGTTACGAAAGTATGACAAAGCAACAATAAACATTTGAAGAGCGATGTCGCACCTCCTCAATGATGGCCCAGAGTTTAAGTATGTGATCAATGGTCTAATGTGTAGATTGAAATCCAACTTGCCTTCTAGCTCTAAGGTGTCTCCATTCAAGCTCTCTGGCAAAACTCCATATAAAGGACTTTAGCATAAAGCTTTGAGAATGTGTGGCCCACCAAGATCATTATGTACTTGTTTGGACCTACAAATGGGCTCGATTTATGGATCTGGTGAACAGTGTGATGTGACCAAATCTATGAAAAACCTGTACAAACAACATGGTTAAACAAGTGGACCAAGTGATCATCCAAACACAAAGACCATGCTTGAAGAACTCTACCTAAATCCCTTCCTCATCAAATGTTTTGCTGGTATTCATCACCCATACTACCTCTCGAATGTCTCAATATGAGAATAAGTAGCAAGAGGTGGTGGAAGTAACCTGAATCAAAGGTTGTCCGGGGGCATCATATAGAGTATAGGTAATAGATTATAGGAGAGCATGAAACAAGTATCTAGATCAGGTGGGATGGGGGAATGGCAGGGGAAGATGGTGTGCCAAAAGATTTTGTGGAGAGAATAAGGGAAGCATGGAAGACGTGTCTCCTCAATGAGATGAAGAGACATTTCTTTTGAAAAAGAAGGTGACGATAGGAAGCTTTCAGGCTAGGATAAGAACGACGGTCACAAGAAAAGGCATGGCAAAGTTGGCTATGAAGAGCTTTGCAATTTATGTCATACCACCAATGCATGTGGCATGAGCTAAGTTTTGGGGAATGGGAAGTGGATCGAGTGACGTGGGGGTAGGACTCGAGGGTTGCTTTCCAAATGGTGGATGAGAGATATATGTATTTGGTGGATGTTAAAACGAGAGATGAGAATTAGGATTCAAAAGGAAGCCTCTCACGAAGGGGAGATGAGAATGCATCTGGGTCTCCCTCATAAAAAAGGATAGTAGTTTGAGGTGCGCCCCAAGGTAGGGGGTCAAGGGAGGGGAAGAACTGACATGGAGGGAGAAAGAAATGAGGGCATGGTCAACTAAGGGATGGGGGTACTTAAAAAATGGTGCACAAAAGGTAGTAGGTCCTAGCTATACATGAAGTAATCTACTACACTATCTCCCCCACAATGAAGAAAGTATTTGAAGTAATGGGACTTTGAGAAGCAAGAGAAGCCATTCAAGATCAATAGCTCGTGAGACTCTACAAGCTATAAGACGTGCCTACCATGAGTTGTTATGCACCCCAAAGCATTGCCAAACACTCGATGAAGTTTTTGGAACTTCTTAATACAAAACACATCTTCAAACCGATTGTGGAAAGGGATCTAAAGAGCTATGGTGCAAGCATTGAGGTCACCTAGAAGGATGACCTCCCCAATCGTTGAATATTGAGTGATGCCAACATACAAGTCTAGGTAGGGATCCCTAACTGAGTTGCTATGAATAGAAAACAAAGATGAGGTTGGGGGGAAGTAACATACTGTGATGTAGATGTCTTTGGGTAGAAGATCCAAGCCTCTAACCCAAATCCACATAAAAGCTGGCAACTTGTTTGAGACTACCATGGAGACCATACTCTGAAGGAAATCCTGAGTCAAACAAGATACCCCACGTAAACCTTTAACATCATTTGAGCACCTACTCTCACGTCTACTAGACAAAATCCAATTGTCTTGTGCAATGTCTAGGAGTGTTCAAACAAGATTGGCATGGGTCTTAGCAATGAACAGGAAGTTTGGAAAACCATAAGCATCATAAATCATGCTGAACGATGACGAAAACAATTCGTTATCGTTCAAGCAACCAACTAAGATGCCTGGGCCCTGTAGCCTCTCCCGCTGGGCCCATCATTAGAATACCTAGGTCAAGGTTCCCACTCGAAGGCGAAGTAGTCTTGAATGACAACATTGAGATTCCTAATGACCACCCATTTCCTTGCATGTCATGTTGTCATAACTAGCTCCCTGGAGGTTTTAACTCCACAACTTGTGATGTAGTGAGATATACAACTAGGAAGAGAAACAACTTTCGCTTAGCTCTCAAGGCCCAAAGTCAATCAACCACAAATATGAACTAGAGAAAAGAGATGGAATCGAATCCAAGCCAAATCCCTTTCAAGGGTAACATCAAGGAGATCAAGGGTGCCTTAAGGAAAATGGACCCAACCTCCATGAGGTCTGAGGAAGGATGTAGTAGAGGGAGCACCCTCACCTTAAGGTTCAACTTCCTTACTCACCTAGTGCACTCCTCAATGAGCTTAGCATGCACTACTTCCTCGATTGCCGCAAGAGAGGGGGGGGAGCTTTCCCTTCCTCGAACCACCTATATGCATGAATTGATGTATGTTTTGGTTTTTTGTTTAAAGGTGACATGTTGGGTTCTAATCTCCTTCTACTTGTTTTTAAGGTTGAGGATTTCTACGTGCAAGGCATCATTTGAAGGGATTCTTGCACTTTGTTTTCATTCAACAATTTTTTGAGGGATAGATTCTCCCATTCCACCTTGGAGACTCTATTTGAGAAAGTGAACATTTTGCATTGCACTTGTTCCAATAATTTATCCAAATTACGAAAACCCCAAAATCTTAAGATATTCATAATGCTTTTTATACGTGTCTTTTAGTTGTATGTCTTCACAGGAAACTCAAAATTCATCACCCATGACGTTACGTTGGACCTCCCTCGAAAACCCCAAATTCTTAAGATATTCATAATGCTTTTTATATGTCTTTTAGTTGTATGTCTTCACAGGAAACTCAAAATTCATCACCCATGACGTTACGTTGGATTTCTATATAAATCCATTAGCCACTACATGAATCTATCAAGCATTCTTCCACATCGATCATACTATTTTTCCAACTCGATGGAGCTCATTCACTTCAATTGTAGAGGAGTAGGAATAAGGACACTAATCACAATGGGAGGACAACAAAACACAGAAGAAAACCAATCAAAGCAGCGGATCCCATTGATAACACCATACCAATTGGGTCCCTTCAGCTTGTCTCACAGGTATCATTCATCACGTTTATGTTTTTTCTTTTATTCATTTTGACAACATAGTTTGAGTTTGCTAATACTAGAAGGGGTTTGACAGGGTGGTTTTGGCACCATTAATAAGAATGAGATCTTACAAGCGGTTACCTCAATCGCATGCAATTTTATACTATTCTCAGAGAACCAACCCTGGAGGTCTTCTCATTGCAGAAGCCACTGGAGTTTGACTATTGTCAAGGGTAGGGTAGGGTAACATTTTCTATCAAATATTCATATCAAAATTTATATCTTAGTTCTAGATCTTCAAATTTTGCACTCTTAAAAAAATTTGCACTTCAAGAGTTTTGATCATCTTTTGATCCTCTAGTCATCTAATAAATTTGGAGTTAAGATATATTACTTTGATTTATTTTATTATACTGATCCATTATTTTAGTTTTGTAGTTTAACATAGGTCTCTTAATGCCTTAGCAAATTGTTATAGATGCACCTATTTATCCATTGGATCTAAAAGTTGTAAAATACCCCATTCAACAAAGTAATAAGCAAAGTGCTTGTTATGTTCAACTGGCAGGTTACCTGACACCCCTGGAATTTGGACAGACGAGCAGGTGGAAGCATGGAAACCCATTGTCAATGCCATCCACCAGAAAGGAGGTGTTTTCTTCTGTCAGATTTGGCACATGGGAAGGGTTTCTCATGTTGGTAAGTATCTCTGCATTCCATTGCTTTGCTATCCATCAAATCCTTTCACTGGACAGATCTGTGTGGATTGGATTTTCTTGATTTGCTTCCAATGCATGATTTCCACTCTAATGCCTCAAATTGTTCACTTCATTTGGCCATGGTATTTGATGATGCAAAAAGGGTAGTGACAATTCCTAGTCTCTTGCCCTAATAAATTTGTATTGGGTAAGTTTTATCAGGAATGCAATTGCATGTTTTTCTTGGAACATTTGCTGTCGGATTCTTTGAAATGAGATGACTAACCGGGTTTATAACATGCAGATTATGACCACAAAGGCCAGGCTCCCGTTTCATCCACGGATAGAAAATTAGCAGGACAGACTGGGTTACCCAACCGCAAGGATTCTGCAGATTATTCCGCTCCTCGAGCTCTAAAAATTGAGGAGATTCCACAGATTATTAATGAATTTCGTCTTGCTGCCAAAAATGCTATCAAAGCAGGTAACTGTTATTAAAGAAATCGTAAATTTGGCATTTAAATATTTGCACACATAGGGCACAGGCTACAAGAACTATTTTTATCCAAGTGAGAGCTCGAGTTGTTTTTTCTTAATAGACTACAGGGCTTTTCTTTTGAAGGCGCTCTTTTATTTTTTTCCTTCAAGGACGCTGAATATAACCGATTCAATTTCCATTAACATCAAAATACAGATTTTCGTGAACTAAATAGGGAAGTGCTACATTTTTTCCATTCATGGTTTGACTGGTTTTGTGGCAGGTTTTGATGGTGTCGAACTTCATGGGGCTCATGGATATCTCCTTGACCAATTTATGAAAGACGGCATAAATAATAGGACCGATCAGTATGGTGGGACACTGGAGAACCGCTGCAGATTTACTCTGGAGGTTGTTGAAGCAGTGGCAAATGAAATTGGAGCAGAGAGACTGGGCATACGGCTCTCTCCATTTACAGAATTTAATGAATCCACTGACTCAGATCCGGAGGCGCTTGGGCTTTACATGGCCGAGGCCTTAAATAAATACAAGATCCTGTATGCGCACTATGTAGAGCCCAGACTGGTAACTTCACTTGAAGCTGTTGCAACAAACAAGAGTCTGCTTCCGACGAGGAAGGCATTCAAAGGATCATTCTTGGTTGCAGGGGCTTATGGTAGAGAAGATGGAAATGCAGCAATTGCAAGCGGCAAGGCTGATCTTGTAGTTTACGGTTGACATTTTTTGGCGAACCTAGATTTGCCGAGAAGATTTGAGTTAAATGCCCTCTCAACAAATACGACAGAAACACTTGTTACACCCCTTATCCTGTCGTTGGCTACACGGACTATCCATTCCTGGAGCGAACGATCCGTGGATATAGCTTTTGATCACATCCCAAAAAGAACTTCCTTGCTGCTACTAAAAAAGAACTTCCTTGCTGCTACTATTTTTTAGACATTGGCTCTATGAAGAGCCCAAAATTATCTTTGCATGCTGCGACATGTTTTCTGCTATGATGAAGGTGGCTCGGGATCCCAGTTTCTGTTTTTGTGTATATATAAGCTTTGTTGAAGAATTTACGGCTACCCTGTACAAGCTGGTGCTTACAGAACTCTTGAAGATTGTATTTAATTTCTGTTCTGGAAATACAAATACGTTTTTTTACAGCAATAACTTGAGTCCATATCTATTCCGCGAACCAGCCCCCACGCAGAGCGCTTTGAAACCGGGACGAAGGAGACCACGCTCGCTTAGCTTCTAAAAATCGCGGAATACGATTCCACCTTCTGTCTCCACGCCTTGCAGTTCACGCCAGATCTGCTTGGTCATTTGAGGAAACAGGGGTCTGCAGGAGATTGAGGGCGCCGAGATTGAGCGCGTAAACGATTTGAACAGGCCCCCCGGAAGTGGTAGCTCGGCATTAACTCGACGAGCAAGGTGGTGGCTCTGCGCCCATTAACTCACGTCCAAACGGGTTCCACGTGGGTTAGTCTTTGTTTCGGTTACGGGCGTTGACGCAACGGAGGTGGGGTCGCCTCGGCGTATCTGGCGGACGGTGGACGGGGTTGAAACAGAACGGGGGTGGGTCCGTTGGGCGGCGGGACGGGGCGATTTGAGTGCCCCATATCCCACGCCTGGTTCAAGAGTTTGGAGTTCAAAACAGTGCACATAGTTGCAGAGAGTTCGAGACAGGGTACAAGCACAAATATCGAGGCAAACATGCCATTAATGGGCACATATCCTAAGGTGAAATCCATACAGGTCGTATTATTTTGTCTTATTTACAGGCAGATTGTCTTGTTTTGCGTGCCAAAGGAGGCCTCAGGCACATATAGTCAACTTTATACTCATTTTTCTCAAAATTTTGAGAGGAACACAATGGTGCAGTATATTTTTTAGTTTTACAGATAGAACTCAGAAGTGTTTCCAAAACACTCAATTTGTAACCTTTGAAGACTTAATAAGATCGGCCTTTCCATTCGAAGTGACCTAGAGACGCAGCCCAAGAAGGGTGAACTTTGTTATCAATTATTGTCTTCACTTTCTAGTTTGCACATCTCTTTTATTTGCTCATGTGTTGATTTAAAAGCATTTAAAAATCATCTTTTAAGCCATTTTTATGAATGTTATATGCAAATTTCACATGCAAGTTTTTGGTTAAAAAGACCCTGAAAATTTTAGATCAAATTTGGTATCAGAGCAACTTAACCATTGCATTGTGAGTTTGTTTATGTTAACAAGAGAAAAGCTTTAGAGAGGTGAAGGAGAGCTTGAAGAATTCGATCCTGAGATTGGATCAAGAAGAAGGAGAATGGCTTCAGAAAAAGGAGATGATGGGACTTCTTCAATTCCTTCTAAAGGGGATTTTATTAAAGCTTTAATGAAGATGCAAAGCATGGTGGAAGAACTTTATCAAGATCGGAAGAAGGGAGAACAAGGTGGTTCTTCTCATGAAAAAGGTAAAGAAGAAGGAGGTGGTGAGAAACCTCCTAAATCTCCTCCATCATCACCATATTTTCTTGATGGTTCTTTAAATTTCTCACATGAAAAGAAAATTGATCACAATATGCATCAATTAAAGCTTGATATTAAGTTTGATTTACCTGTTTAGATAATTGGATCTATCAAATAGAATTATATTGTAGGATTCAAAAGTTTAATGAAGATAGCTTGAAAATTCAGTTAGCTTCTCTCTGACTTGGAGGGACTGCTCTCATATGGTGGGAGAGCAGAACTCAAAAGGATTTGGCCTCAAAACGAAACATTATATCCACTTGGCATGAGTTCAAATCAGCATTAAAGAAACAATTTTATCCATTGGGTTACATACAACAAGCAATGATGGATTGGCAAAATATGAGGCAAGGTAAGGGTCAAAGTGTTCAAGGTTACACACAAGAATTTTGAAAGAGATCTTTAATACTTGGTATACCTCTCTACACTCAAAAAATTATTCTCAAATACATAGGTGGATTAGATAGTTATTTACATCATACGATACTTATGTTTAATCCAACTAATATCGATGAGGTATGTGTTCAAGCAACTCATATGGAGTAAAAGAGGAAGAATACAAATGAAAATTTTTCCAAGAAGCCTTACAAACCTGAAGGAAAAAATTTCAAAGGTAAGGGGAAAGGTAAGCATACAGCTACAGTGAAGAAAGGAGGAGACAAACCTACATGCTCACATTTCCATAAAAAGGGTCATGATGCATCCAAATGTTGGAAGCTTCATCTGGAGCTCACGGATGAGAAGTTTCAGAATAAGGAGGACAAGAAGACCACTGCTATAGCTATCCAACATGATTTGGGATCTGATTCAGGGGATGAGACTAAGATTTTTTCTACGTGCATACAAGGTAAAAATCCTTCCACTTCCAATTCAAAGCATGAATCTGTTGTTGTTGAAAGAAAGAGAAGTGAGTTGTTTCATATAAGAGTAATTTCTATGCATACAAAGATAGATACTCTTTTTGATAGTGGATCACAAGCCAATCTAATTTCAGAAGAGATAGTTAAGAAACTTCATTTGGAAACTAAGTTACACCCAAAACCATATCCTCTTGGATGGGTATGTGATCAAGCACAATTACAAGTGAAAAAACAGTGTAGACTTAGATTTTCTATCACTTCTGGATTCATTGATGAAGTAGATCTAGATGTAGTTCCATTAGATATATGTGGTATTGTTTTGTGAAGTCCTTATATTTATGATAGGAAGGATATATTTTACAGGGAAGATAGCATATATCAGCTCACTAAAGATGGTATTGAATATGTTGTTCATGCACATCACGTGAAAACTAGTCTTTCATTAGTTTCTGCAATTCAAATGAAGAGGCTAGTAAATGCTAGTAAGAATTTTGTTCTTATGATTGTTAAAGCAAAGGATGTTGGTCAAAGTGAATCTTTTAAGGGATGTGATCCAAGACTTAATAAATATTTAACTAAATTTGTAACTGATTATGATGTCTTGTTTCAAGAACCTAAAGGATTGCCTCCAAAAAGAGAAATTTAACATGAGATTCTCTAACAAGAGGATGCACCACTTCCTAACATTGGCATGCAAATGTCTTTAGTAATTGAGAATGTAGAGATAAAGAAACATGTTCAATAATTGATTGAAAGAGGGGACATTTGACCAAGCTCCTCTCCATGTGGTTCACTAATTGTTTTGGTGCCAAAGAAGGATGGCACATGGCGTATGTGTGTTGATTACATGGCACTAAACAGAATCACAATTAAGAATAGGTATCCGCTTCCTTGGATTGATGATATTTTGGATCAACTTAAGAATGAAAAGTATTTCACTAAGTTAGACTAGGAAGTGGCTATCATCAAATTAGAATTAAGGACAATGATATTTGGAAGATTTCTTTCAAAACTAAACAAGGATTGTATGAATGGATGGTAATTCCCTTTGGGATTTGTAATGCACCCGCAACATTTAAGAGGGTGATGAATGATGTTTTTAGGCCCTTCATTGATGAATTTGTCATAGTCTACTTAGATGATATTCTAATTTTCAGTCGTACTTGGGAGGAACATGTCAAGCATGTTAAACAAGTTTTTGATGTACTTGTAAGGGATCACTTGTATTTAAAGATGTATAAATGTGAATTTGGGAAGACATCTTTAGTATATCTAGGTTACATTGTAGGGGGTGGTGAATTGAGGACTAATCCCTCTAAAGTTGAGGTCATTGTGAATTGGCCCAAGACAAATAATGTAACCGAGGTAAGAATCTTTCTGGGAGAAGCCCAATACTGGAGGAAGTTCATTGCTAACTTCTCCTTCATAGCTTCTCCATTACATGCTTTGACATGTATGAATAGAGTCTTTCAGTGGGAAGGAAAAGCATAGAAGGCCTTTGACACTCTGAAAGAAAAGATCAATACAGCTCTAGTACTTGCACTACCGGATCTACAACAACCATTTGAGATAGATACTAATGCTAGTGGTTATGCCATGGGGTCAGTCTTAATGCAACTTAAAAAACCAATATGCTATCATTTTGAAACCTTCTCTAAAGCTATAATCAATTATCCAACCTATGATAAAGAATTGTATGCATTAGTACAAAGTGCAAAGAAGTGGAAACATTATCTAATGGGTAAAGAAACAATCGTACATACTAATCATCGACCACTTCAATATCTACAATCTCAAACTAAGCTACAACAATCAAGACATTTCAGGTGGATGGGTTTTCTACAACAATTTCATTTGATCATTAAGTATAAGAAAGGTATTCAGAACAAAGTTGCAGATATGTTTTCAATACCTCCAACAAATAATTCTATAGTCATTCAACAAAGTCCTTTGGTACATTCAAGTTATGTTGAACAATATACTAAGGATGAAGATTACAAAGAATTATATGAATCATTACAATTTGGATCTCAAAATGAAGAAATGAACTATCACATTCATGCCAAGTTGTTGTATCATCTTTGAAAGATCTGTATTCCACAAAGTGAAAGAGTACATGTGATAAGAGAAGCTCACACTTCTCTCATTTCAGGGCACTTCGATGTAGGGAAAAATGTAGCACAATTACAAAAGTTTTTGTATTGGCCTCAAATGAATGAAACTATGTCCAAGTATATAAAAGGATGTGTTATGTGTGCAACAAGTAAGCCAAGTAATAGAAAGTTAGGCTTGTACACTCCACTTCCTATTCCTTCTCGTCCATGGGAAAGTGTTTCAATGGACTTTGTAGGAGGGTTACCTATGTCTAGAAAAGGACATGACTACTTATATGTTGTTGTGGATAGATTCAGTAAAATGTGCATTCTAATTCCTTGTAAAAAGAAGATCACAGCTGAGATGACTGTTGATTTGTTTTTCCAGCATGTATGGGTTCATTTGGGACTACCTACTTCTATTATTTCTGATCAAGATTCCTACTTTAGTGGGAAATTTTGGTCATCTTTATGGGAACTTATCGACACAAATTTAAAGAAAAGCACAACATTTCATCCACAAACTGATGGGAAAACAAAAGTGGTCAATCAAAAAGTAGTACATCTTCTTCGAGGGTATTGTGCCAAGAATCCCAAGCCGTGGGATGAGCAGTTGCATTATGTTCAACATGCCTACAACATAGCCATGCACTCTTCAAAACAAAAGTCTCCTTTTGCGACATGTTTTGGTTATCTCCCAAAGTCTCCCTTAGACTTTGTTTATGGGAAAGATCCAGTGGGATATGGTCAAGTTAATGTAGATTAAGCATTAAATTTTATTCAGCAGATCCAGTTAATACATCAAGCAGTACAAGAACAGTTGGAATCCAATCAGGCCAAGTATAAAGATAGGCATGATAAACATTGGGTGGATCATCACTTCCAGATTGGTGATCGAGTATGGATTCATATTAGAAAATACTAAATCCAAGGTGAAGGTAGAAAGATGAAACTTATCAGGTATGACCCTTTTACAATTTTGGATCAAGTTGGTAATAATTATTTTCGGTTAGATTTGCCTCCTTATATGCAAATGTATTCTGTTGTTAATGTGGAAAACTTGAAACTGTATGAGACTCCTATTATTATGGACCAAGATGAACCAGTTCAAGTACCTTCTGTTGATGAATTTGCCCCTAAATATCTCAATGAGATTCCAGAAGATGTTATACTTGGAAAGAAGGTCATATCTACACGAAGGGGTGACACAGAGTTTCTTCGTGTGGGGTTCAAAGGAATGCATCCAAGCAAATCAAGGTGGTTAGAGACCAGAAGGGTGAGGGAGCTTTACCCTCACTTGTATTCTGAATGATTTTAGGCTTTTGGTGGCCCAAAAGATTCCCAATGGGAAGGCTTTATCTAGGAGGATCTTTGAGGATTGATTAGATTTAAAGTCTTCAAACAACAGTTCAAAGGTAACCGTGGTAAAGAGCTTGTCGACATCTTTCTAGCAATGCTTGTTTCGTGCGAAATTGCCTCCAAATGAAGAAGTTGTCAGCATTTGAAGTTTCGTCAGGGATGGTTAAAAGTGGTAAAAAAATGGTTTAAAAGGTTTAGAAAAATGGTTTATAAGGTAAAAAAAATGGTTTATAAGTTATATGGTAAAAGGGATTGGAGGCTATGGGAATCAAACCCAAGACCTCCATAACCCACCAAGTTCTCCATTGACCAACTCGTGCTACTTAACAAAAATATGGTTCAAATTTTATTTAAGGTTGAAAGGTTTAATATTTTAAAAAGGGGGTGGGGCCGAGGGCATAGCCCTTGACCCCATGTCAACACCAAGACTCCCCCATGTTCTTAGAACCATATTGTAACGTGGAGCGATATCAATATACCATACCACCGAACCATACAACAAACTATAACATAGACCATATATCAAATGCCACATTTTTAAACCATATCATAACGTATTAATACAAATGCGCCACATTTAAACCATATATCAACGTGTTAATATATTATATGAACACCATTCAAAAGCACGTGGAGGGAGGAGAGGCTCACGGGCTTGCCCTCGAGACCTCTCCCCATATAATGAAACGCGTTACCACTAGGGCACCGCCCCACTGTTGCTTGGTAATCAGCGCAAATGCCTTTTGAGTTTGCAGCACCAAAACCATATAAGAGACACGAAATTTCAACCATGGTTCAAAAGTTCGAAGTTCAACATAGCGCGCAGAGCTGCACAGAGTTTGAGACAAGGTACATGCACATATCCTGAGTTGCATAGGCCATTAATGGGCACGGACCCTGAGGCAGAATCCATATAGATCATACTATTTTGTCTTATTTCAAGAATATTGTCTCGTTTTGTGTGCGAGAGGAGGCCTCAGGTACATATAGTCAACTTTATAGTCATTTTTCTCAGAATTTAGAGAGGAACGCAGTGGTGCAGTTTGTTTCTGAGTTTGACAGACAGAACTCAGAAGTGTTTTCAAAACACTCAATTTTTAACCTTTGAAGACTTAATAAGATCGACCTTTCCATTGGAAGCGACCCAGAGACATAGCCTAAGAAGGGTGACCTCTGTTATCAGTTCTTGTCTTCATTTTCTAGTTTGCTTCTCTCTTTTATTTGCTTATGTGTTGATTTAAAAGCATTTAAAAATAATCTTTTAAGCCATTTTTATGAATGTTACATGCAAATTTCACATGCCATTTTTTGGTTAAAAAGATCCAGAATATTTCAGATCAAATCTGGACAGACCCTACCTTTTACTTCTGAGTATCTACCCGCTCACAACACTCAACCGAAGATGGCAGAAGAAGCAAAAAATAAACATGCAACTGAAGAGACAGAATGACTCAATGAGTAAGCACTTGCTCAACATCAAATTGAAATGTACGAGCATTTCAATGAGATTCTTGGTCGACTCACTAGTCATTTGGATCGACTTTAGCTAGCAATTCGATGAGAAATGCATTTGACAAAGCCAGTCCTTTCAAGGTACATATGAACTTGGATATTCTGAATCTAGAAGGAATTATTGATTTTGTATTTGTAGACAACTGGGTACATCAGTTGGAATTCTATTTTTCCATGAATCAACTCTTAGAAGCTGAGAAGATCACCATTGCATCCTTGAAAATGACAACTTCTGTGCGTTGTTGGTGGGAGAATCTATCGACAAAAATGAAGAAAGAAGACAAACCCATAGAAACGTGGGATAAATTTGTTGAGCATATCCGAAGGGAGTTCTACTCGCCCAAATACATTGAGAAATAGTATAAGAAGTGGCAACAACTAAGGAAATGGAGAGACCAGTATGTGCAGAGCTATACCGACAAGTTCTATCGACTGGTGGCTAGAGTTGGCATTTGGGAAGAGGAGAAATTGATTGTTCTGAAGTACGTCAGTTGATTGTCCCCATACATTCAGGAGGATATGGATTTCCTTACTGTCAATACGCTCTCGGATGCATTCCATTATGCTAGCAAGCTTGAAGCGAAGCAAAAAGGAAAAGCACACCTTGTGATTAAGCCAACAAGACGGCCATCCGATAAGAAGCCTTCATCTTCAACCAACTCTGACAATTCGAAACACTCGTCTCATCCCAACTCCGCTTAAGAAAGATCAAGGTAAGAGACCTTCTTGGAGAGATAAGAGGGAAGATAGTAAATAACCCCCTGCCGGTAAATCGTGTGATTACCACATCTAATCGTGTCATGATGTGTCTGAATGTAAATCTCAGAAGACATTCTTAGATAAGTTGAATCGACTGACAAAGAAATCCATTGTGGAATCCGACCTAGAATCGTTGACTCTCCTGGCATCGACATCGACAACTCCAGCTGCCTCGACTATCGTTGATGAGAAGGAATGAGAGCATCTATTCCATACATGGATATGGGTTCATAACAATCCTTTGCATCTGATTGCAGATAATGGAATCTGGAATAACTTTGTTTCTGAAACTCTTTTGAAGAAACTTGGTCTTGTCCCTACTTTGCATCCTCGGCCTTATAACATCAGTTGGATGAAGGATGGACAGGAACATCAAATCACCCGATAATGCAAACTTGCCTACTTCATTAAGCCTTTAAAAGATGAAGTACTCTGTGATGTGGCACCACTCTTAGTAGCCGACACGTTTTTTGGAAAACCATACTTGTGGGATCGACATGGAAGTTATCATTCATGACTACAGAAGGTGATTGTCAGAATTCAGAATTAGTGGTATGGTATACCAGAGCGGTGCCCTACATCGACAGCTGAGATGGTATCTGCTAAACAGTTAAAAATTTAATCAACCATGATAAAAAAATTCACATTGATCATGATTAAGGCTCAACATTCTATAAATACTATATCAACTAGTCGACTCACTGAAAACCATACTCTTCAACAAAAACAATGGATCCACAACATTCTTGAAGAATACTAGAACGTGTTCAAAGAACCAAATGGGGTACCTTTACATTGTCATGTAAAACACTTCATTGAACTCGCTCTTGGTTCTTCATTACCTAACACATCTATCTATAGGAGGTCCATCATCGAGAATGAATAGATTAGTCGACAAATCCAAGATTTGATCAACAAGGGCCATATCTGACCCAGTTCCTCTCCTTGTGGAAGTCCATTTGTTCTTGTTACGAAGAAATATGGGACTTGGTGCATGTGCGTCGACTGCAGGGCATTCAACAAGATTTTAGTAAAGAACCGATACACTTTACCAAGAATAAATGAATTGATCGACTGTTTGAAAGGTGCTAAATTATTCACTAAACTTGATCTCAAGTCGGGATATCATCACATTCCAATTGAGCCCTCCGATGTATGAAAAATTGATTTCAAAACCAAGGAAATATTGTTTGAATGGTTAGTCATGCCTTTTGGTTTAACCAATGCACCGACAACCTTCATGCAATACATGGATGACGTTCTTCAACCTTTTGTTGGAAATTTTTTTATTGTCTACCTCGACGACATACTGATTTTTAGTAGATCGTGGGAGGAATATGTTCGACAGATCCAACAAGTCCTTGACACCCTTCGACAACATCGAATCTACTTGAATTTGGAAAAGTGTTCATTTGTGATGGACAAAATCAAATACTTGGGGTATGTTATCGACTCTGTAGGCATTCACATCGACCCTAACAAGATTCAAATCCTCAAATATTAGCCCATTCCTCAAAACATTCATGAACTAAGAAGTTTTCTTGGTTTGGAGAATTTTTATCGACAATTCGTACTTGGTTTTAGTCATATAGCCTGGCCTTTGACTCAACTGACTAAAGGAAGTGGGAATACTATCTTCAAGTGGACACCAACACAACAACATGCTTTTGAGAAGCTCAAGCACAAACTATGTACTACACCAGTACTTGTGCTACCCGACTTACATCATCCATTTTAAGTCGAAACTGATGCCTCTGAATATGCTATGGGCGTTGTAATCAAACAAGAAAACCACCCAGTCGCATTCCACTTGGAGACTTTCAATGAAAATGTTAGGAAGTATTCGACATATGAAAAGAAGCTCTATGCCATTATACAAGCTCTTAAGCAATGGAGACACTATGTCCTTGGCAAGGAAACGGTTGTTCATATCGACCATAAGCCCCTATAGTTTGTTCAATCCCAATCTAAGCTATAGATGACCAGATAGTTCAAGTGGATTAGTTACCTACAATATTTTTAGTTGGTAATTAAGCATTGGAAAGGAAAATTCAATGCATTAGCTGATTTCCTTAGTCGACCACCGATTACTTCAATTCTTACAATACTAAGTATGCATGGATATGACACTACTACTTGGCCACGATAGTATGAACAAGATGTTGATTTATTGACAGTGTACCGAAAACTCTAGATAGGTCAGTCGATTACTCTCGACTACCACATGAAATACAACTTGTTATACAAGCTTGGACCACTTTGTGCACTGACATGTGAGCACCGACAAAATCTCATTTGGGACGCACACTATAGAAAACATGCAGGACATTTTGGAGTAACAAAGATAGTCATTGTACTCCAAAAGTACTTCTACTGGCATTCACTCCAAATGGATGTCGACAGGTGTATCAAGTCATGTGTGGTTTGTGCCATCACAAAGCCACTAAACCAACGAAAGGGTTTCTATACATCCTTTCCAGTCCCTAATCGACCATGGGAATCCATTTCCTTAGACTATTTAACTAAATATATTGCTACCCAACACCAGCATGATGCAATCCTAGTAGTGGTAGATCAAATTTCCAAGATGGCTATCCTTATTCCTTGCAAGAATACCATAATAGCATAGCATACTGCTCAGCTCTTCTTTGAGAATGTATGGAAACACTATGGCTTACCGACTTCAATCATTTTTAACCACAACTCTAGATTTTTTAGCACTCTCTGGAAGACGCTCTGGAAACAGCTCGACACACAGCTATCGATGTCGACCATGTTCCATTCCCAAGCTGATGGACAGACATAAGTTGTGAATCACCTCATAGTACAACTGCTCCGCATGTACAATCACCAGCATCATCGAACATGGGATGAAAGTATTTTGTACATCCAACATAGCTATAATCGATCACATCGCAACTCTACAGACAAGAGTCCGTTTAAAGTTTGTTATGGATTTCAACCCTCAGCTCATCTTGACTTATTCAACCGGCCAACTACCTTGGTCGAAACCGACCATGGACATCGAGAATTTGAGAAAGCACTGAAATTCAGGGATAAAATTTGTGGCATCTAGAAGCAAGCTAATGCAAAAGTAAGGCCTGACACGACAATCATCGTATTCCTCATTATTTTCAAGTTGGGGATCAGGTATAGTTACACCTCAAGAAATACAGGTTCACAGGTCCATACAAGAAGTTAAATCCTTTGAGATATGGTCCTTACACCATTCTTGAGAATATTGGGGAAAATTCCTTTAAGCTCAACATTCCTTCATGCTTGGGTTTACATCTAGTATTTAATGTGGATCTATTTCGACCATATCATGCACCATTGCTTGAACAAAGTAACTTGCAAATGATAGCACCTAAAGATATACACCTAGATGTTCAGGAGCCTCAACCTGTTGACACAATCGTAGGCCGACGAATACGCTATATAAGTACGCAAGCAATTCCCTTGTTTCAGGTGGCTAAAGACATACATCTTCCATGCCAAGGAAAGTGGTATTATACTGTTGAACTGATTGAGAAGTTTCCTCATCTTCATGAGCAAGCAATGGGGACTATTGATTCTTAAGGAAGGGTAAATGATCCATCTCTAAATTCGACTGGCTTGTTTCGACTAGTAGGCCTAATCCTAGTCGACGAATTCTCAACACCACTCATCGAAGAACGGTGATTCCAACACACTCCATCGATGATGACTATTGCACACCGATGACAACTAACCGACTACGAGAGATTGTCCCTCTATATTGCAGTCAATTGTGATGGTTACACTTCTCAGACCACTACAAATTATCTTGTAACTAAATGTAATGGGTAGGCAGCTCAAGCATTCTCAACACTCTATATAAGTCTGTACATTATTGTAACATAAAAGGAGGAACGAAGAAGAAATAATAGAATTTTTTTTATATCCAAATTCTTGCATTTTGTCTATGTATATTCTTGATTTTTTTCTTATTTTGGGTTGCCGACTTAGTTAATTTGCTTCTACCATAACATATATCGACTTATTCAATCGAATCTATTGTCCCCCGTCGAACTCTTGGGCGATATGGATCAAAGGTTGACTTCAATCCAAGGTTGTCTTCTATCCATGGTTGACTTGAATACATAATTGACTTAAATCCAAGGTTTCCTTAAATCCATGGTTGACTTCAATCCAAATTTGACTTCAATATAAGATTGACTTTAATATATGGTTGTGTTCAATCTATAGTTGGATTCAATTCATAGTTGACTTCAATCCATAGTTGAATTTTAAGTAAGATTGACTTCAATCCATATCTGAATTTTAAGTAAGGTTTACTTGAATCCATAGTTGACTTTTAAATAAGGTTGGCATTGAACTATAGTTGACTCCAATCTACAAACCATAGTTGAATTTTAAGTAGGTTTGACTTTGAACCATGGTTGAATTCAATCCATAAATAATAAGAGTTCATGGGTGAATTCAATCCAAAGTTGACTTCAATCCAAGGTTGTCTTCAATACATATTAGGAACCCAGAACCACATTTTAAAATGTGGTTAGTTGAATTTGAACCATGGTGGAATTTTATGTAAGGTTGACTTCAAGCCATAAGCGACTTTTAAGCGTGATTAACTTTGAACCATAGTTGACTTTTCAGCAAGGTTGACTTTGAGCCATGGCTGAATTCAATCCATTGATAATAATAGTCCATGGTTGACTTCAGCCCATAATTGAATTTTAAGCAAGGTTGACTTTTAACCATGGTTGTCTTCACTCCATAGTTGAATTCAAACTATAGTTGACTTAAAACTATAGTTTAAGTTTAAGCAATGTTGGATTTGAACCATTGTTGAATTCAATCAATAAATAATAATAGTTCATGGTTGACTTCAATCCAAGGTTGACTTCAAGATTGAATTTAATGCAAGGTTCTCTTCAATCAAAAGGTTGACTTTAATCCAAGGTCCTTTCAATCCAAAGTTGACTTAAAACCACGGTTGATTTCAATCCAAGGTTGACTTAAATCCATGGTTGATTTCAATCCAAGGTTGACTTTGAACCATGGTTGATTTTAGTCCACAGATAATAATATTTCATGGTTGACTTCCAGCCATACTTAAGTTTTAAGCAAGGTTGACTTTGAATCGTGGTTGACTTCAATCCATAGTTCATTTCAAAGCACGATTGACTTTTAAGTAAGGTTGACTTTGAACCATGGTTGAATTCAATCCATAAATAATAATAGTTCATGGTTGAATTCAATCGAAGGTTGTGTTCAATCCAAGATTTCCTTCAATCCAAGGTTTCCTTCAATGCAAGGTCGTCTTCAATCCAAGGTCGACTTCAATTCATGGTTGACTTCAATCCAAGTTTGACTTCATTCCAAGGTTGACTTTAGTACAAGGTTGCCTTCGAGGGTGACTTTAATCCAAGGTTGACATCAATCAAAGGTTGAATTCAATCTAATGTTGACATCAATTAAAGGTTGACTTATATCCAAGGTTGAATTCAAGGTTGACTTCAATCCCAGGTGGAAATTGATCTAGGGTTGACTTCAAGATTGCCTTGAATAAAAGGTTGACTGCAATCAATAATTCACTTTGAACCTTGCTTAACCTCAATCTAGAACCACATTTTTACAAGTCGTTGATTGAATTTCAACCATGGTTGACTTCAATCTATAGTTGACTTTCAAGAAAGGTTGAATTGAATATATAGTTGACTTTCAAGAAAGGTTGACTTCAATCCATACTTGACTTTTAAGCAAAATTGACTTCAATCCATGGTTGAATTCATTCCATAGTTAAATTCAATCCATATTTGAATTTTAAGTAAGGATGAATTCAATCCAAGGTTGAATTCAATCCATAGTTGACCTCAATCCATAATTGACTTCAATCTATGTTTGACTTCAACCCATAGTTGACATTTAAACAAGGTTAACTTAAAGCCAAGGTTGAATTAAATTTATGGTTGACTTTAATCGAAGGTTGACTTCAATCCATACTTGACTTCAATCTAAGGTTGACTTCAATCCAAGGTTGACTTCAATCCACAATTGGCTTAAAGCCAAGGTTGACTTCAATTCATAGAAGAATTTTAACCAAGGTTGAACTCAATGCAAGGGTGACTTCAATCCATAGTTGACTTTTAAATAATATTTTTACAATATTTGAAAAGCCAAAAATATCTTACTTTGTAAAAATATACAATGTAATACTAATGTTTATTTACAATTATATTATTTATAAAAACTATGATTATATAATTTGTTATATAATCAAATGTAAATAATTTATCATTTTCTATTCTGATTCAATTATAAATATCACGAATCCAAAACATTACATACCTCGAAAAACAGTTTATTTAATTTCTGTTTAACAAAGGAAGGAAACAACTTCATAATACAATCTCTTTGGAATGTGTTTTTTTAATAACCTCCTTTACATGCAGCTGATGTATTCCTTTGCAATAAATTGTCATTATCTCAATTATATTCATAAGGCAATTTGTTAACAAAAACATATTGAAGAGTATTCTTTTTAATCAAACAAATAGGCAAAATATATGATCAAAACTTAAAATGAAGGGTAGATCCGAAATGAAATTCGAAATGAAATTCAAACACTGTTGGCACTCCTTTCGGGAAATTCAATTTCACTTTTACAGTACGGTCCATAAGATGATTCGCGTGGACTCGTCGGTTCAATCCAATAAAAGGCATTCTTTTTATTCTAATTCTGGCAGAAATCCGTCATTAAATAATCCCTCATGCATGAAATATAAAGAGCATTCTGCCAAGGTGAAGCCGTCCGTTCAATCCAATGCAGGGAATTCTGCCAAGGTGAAGATGTCGGTTCAATCATACTCGGATCTTTTCCTTTCTCCCATGTCAAGAGTTTAGCCTGAGCTTAGTGCTTTGGTTGAGTGTTTTGCCCTTCTTCTAAGAGACTAATCAGGATTTTCTTTAAACACTCCGTTGGTTACAAGAAAAAAAAAAGAAATAATTTAATGTGAAATTATATATTAAAATATAAACACTTCTTAAACTACTTTTTAATGCCCACCCAATCCTAGTGTTACTTTGAAAATAACTATTACCTAAAATTATATATATTTATTTTTAATATATCACTCTTATCTTTTCCAAAACTTCATTTTATGAGGACAAAAATAAATACAAATTCCAACCCTGGATTCGGGGACTCAAGCGGATGGAATTCAATTTCAATTTTACAGTACGGTCCATAAGATGTTTCGCCTGGACTCGCCACCAGGCTTCAAATTTGAAGCCTTCAGTGCCCTTCAGAGGCCATTTTACACGTCATAGAAGGCCACTTCAAATTTTACCATGCAAAAAAAATTCAATTTCATGGAAAGCCTTTCAATAATTAAATTAACCACTAGTGTTTAAAATTGCAATAGAAGGGTAGCTTCAAATTTCACCCATCTACAGTTTTCAGTGGGAAATTGGGAATGTGGCTACTAGCTAGGTGAATTGGGAGTGGGACTCGGATACTCTCCAATATCCACGTGTTTGATCATCCATGGATCATGGACCATTGGGCATCTAATAATATCATTGACCAACTTACGTGGACGGGCTTACACTGAGCAGCCCATGGCTTGAACGCTTCTAAGTTCTAAGTTCTCGTGTTTGCAGTGAGCACTTACATGTTTAACACATTTAATGGAAGCAACAAATTTATTAAACCTGGTTGGTGGATCATACGTGTTGTTGGCAGTGGGCTTACCAAGTTACTAAGTGACCAATTATCACATACCAATTCGTGAATTCTGACTCAGTGAGCTAATTGAGTATTCAATGTATAATATATTATGTTAATGTGCCCCAAATTTGGCATTTCAGACAAAATCCACAATCCAGAAACTTCTTGTAATGTTGCAATATGTTGCTCCTACCCGTGGCCCCTACCCACAGCCCTACGTTTGATTTGTTGTATCAAGTTAATCCTATGTCTATGGCTCCCATCCTCACACCCTGTGTTTTCTTTGTTGTATCAAGTCAATGCTCGAATTCCATGCTTCCATAGCTCTGACCATCAATATATAATATTACAGGAATACAAACAAGTTTTTTCTTATACCCCTACTCCACTGTGGTCAAGCTACTTCCAAGTTCCACCTACCCTATCTCCTCCAGTCCTCCAGGAGAGTTTGCAGAGTGAAGCTGCCAATGCCACCTTGCCATAAACATATATAAAGAAATTCGTTTTCTTTGAGGAGCTCAACTTCAAGGCTGACTAGATTGTTGACATGCTATGAATTTATAGGTATGTACATCATTTTATCCATTCATGATCCCATCAATTATTTAAAATTTTTGTTATTTGATTAAAATTCTGTAACTTCAAAGTTCAATCACAATATTATTATTTTACTGAAATTTTGTTACTTCAAATGGGCCTTGAAGGCTTGAAATTTAAATCCTGGACTCGAGAGTGGGTTTGTCACAAATATCCGTCAAAGGTTGTTTAGAATGACATTTATCAATTCCCAACTATAGCAACAACAACAATTGATTCTTTCTTCATATGTCTTGTGTATACGCATATGATTCCACGTGCTCCTTGCCTTGCCCTATTTTCCATTGTCGCTCGATCGAAGCTCTTGAGAATTTAGCTGCCCTTTAACTTTCCTGAAATGGAAGGGACAAGGAAGACCATTGTTTTCACTCTGAAACCGAGTTCTTCCCCATTCAGCTTCCACTGGTCACTGTTGCATCCCTACGGGAAACAGGTGTGCGCAGTGCACCCCCCAGCTTTACCAAAAAGCATGGGGATTTGGGGAAGTTCCCACTCTTGCAACCTCCATGCATCTAATTAATGAGTTAGATCAAGAATCCAGACTTTGTATCTAAAACTATATTACATGAGCTATTTTCCCCAATTGCTCAGTTGTTGAATCGACACCTTCCTCTAGTAAACGGTTTAATATTCTTGGTATTTATTAATGTGAAGACCACCGATGCAACTACAATTACAATCCACGTTCGACTATACGAACTGGGACAAAAATGTTTTTGTAATCTTGATTTTTAGAACGACATTGCTACTTTACCTTTTGATTTTGTTACCCTTATCGGTTGGTCTGGAATAAAACAAGAACTTCAACCATATAACAAGAACTTCAACCATCTATGGAACTCCTCTCTACTTGGTCTACCTACGTTTTACTTATGCTTCACAAGTCACAACCCATCCTCTACTCCATCATACCATAGATTTAGTATGTATAACGAGATCTAGGGGGAGGGCTATAGAGAAGAAGCATCCAGGGTCCTTAATCAACTATTGAGAACAAAGTTTCCTCTAGTTGGATAGTTCTCTTTGCTCAAACCATAACATAGAATGTAACATGTAAGGAGTGCTTAAACTTATTCTATCCCAAGTACATGTGGCATTCATAGTGTTGAATAAAAAATTAAAACATATATTGTTGTCATTGGCATTCAATTCTATTGTAGGGTACACAATTAGAGTGACAAAGAAACTTGCTATTAGTTTTCAATCCAATCCAACTTCTTTGTTGAACTGTTCTCTCTAATATACTTGTGTGAAGGAGGATTCTCAGTGGAAACAAAGTTGTTTGATAGATGTGCATGAAAGTGAATTATGGTCCTCAATTCAACAAAGTAAAAAAAGTTACCATTCAGATTCTTTCCCTTCACCTTTTTTACGGCCTTTCTGCATACATCTCTAATTTTCACTAATTTAGTAACAGATAGAGACCAAACTCAACGTCCAATGTTTTTGGCTTATAAAACAATTTCTTCCGTTTTTTTTCTTACATTATCATTTTTTCCATTGTTAAGTAGGCTAGATTTTATGTAGGCTATAATTTATATTAGTTTGAAGAACGTATTGATTCACAAAGATTGAAATTTTCCAAGAATAAGCATCATGTTGCTTTTAGAAGAGTTGAATAACCCAATTCTTCGTCGAGTTTGTAGTGTTTGAAGCAACCTAGAAACGCATTTTAAGAGGTATTAAATATTATTATACTGAATAAAAGTTGGATTGGAATTGGGCTAGCAAGCTAACTGTAGCTGATGCAGAAAAAAAGATCTATGAATCTAGTTATGGCAATTTACAGTGAACATTGGAAAGTGGATTTTCTATGTGTCTCCTAAGTTATGTTTCACTAATAAATTCCTCATGTTCAAGCAGATCATGAAAGAGTAAAATAGTATTAATTTTGGATGTAAGGATGAAAGTTGGATTGGAATGGGGTTAGCAAGTTAACTGTATTATTATACTCGTTAAAAGTTTAGGAGGCAAGATCAATTTGGGAAACTGCTAAAATGTCAACCGCTATATCGAGAAGAAGTATGGTTGTGTTATGACATATATAACGTTCAATGTTTCTATATCCACTGCAAAATAAAGCCTCTCGACTTTACTATGTAAGTAAACATTGAAATTTTGATGTACTAGTACATTTTCAAATGAAAAGAATGACTTATTTTTACACGGCAGCATTGAAGGGTTCAATATCTCATAGCCCTTCAAAGTGAAATAGGACCCCACCCTTCAAATTTGATCCCTGCTCGCCACAGACACGGGGGCGTTTTAGTTAGCTTTTATCCTACGCGCACAGACACCCTTACAGCTCAATGATATGTCTCCGTAAAAGATAATATCCTCCCACGGTATCCCACCGTCCACGTACCTTGTCAGCGATTGCGTTCGGTAGTCGCTCAATCATGAAAGTAATAAGATTGCCTCGTAAAAGAATTATATGGTCCAAAATGTCCATTCATGTCCCACATGTTTTTGTCTTTAAATTTATGAAAACTAATTGGGTTCCCACTTCCGAGTCGCTGCTCCCTCATTCATCAAAGTAACTTCTAGACAGGGGTTAAATTTGACGGGCAACCCTACCCATCAGGGAAATTTTTTTTGACGGTTTTGCTTGCAAAACTGCCCATCATAAAACTTTTAATAAAAAAAATTACCCTTCTATTAAAATTTATTCCTGGGTGGCCAAGAAGTTCTTAAATTAAGATTTTTTTGTGAAATTGGGATTTTCCTTACATTCATTGAAGTCGGAGACTTATCACCCTGAAGGAATTTACCATTGGAATTTACTAAAATTATTTCATTAATTGCCCTCACCAAATAGCCCCAAATTTGTTTAATTCTAATCCTCCTCAACATACACATGCCCAAGTTTTCCCTATTGTTTTCCTCCTATCATGAAAAAACAAGCATGAATTAATTGAATTCATAAAGAATTACCATAATGTTATAAGGGCTACTAAAATTGGGAATTCAAATGGGAGAGTTGGGATTAGATTGAATGCCAAAAGGAAGAACAACAAGGAAGTTAGACTATAGTTGAGAACAAATCAAACATAATAGAGCTAGCTGAATTACTATCTCAAAGCTGGTAACACATGCGAACTCATGCTCTCTATAATTTAAATCTTCAACGAAAACTTGCCTATCTTTCAATTCAACTCTACTCTTTCCATTGGACGGAGAGCAAAACATAACTCCAAAAAACAACAAGTAAAGGCCATAAAAACCATAAATAATTCCAACTTCTCTATCATCTGTCTATAAAGGTAATAAAGGCTAGTGCACACCAGCATTAGGAAACGGAACAGAGGAGAGGAAGGGGAAGTAAAGATGGTGGGAACAAATGTGAAGGAGGAGACCATGGCTATGATCGAAAAGAGGAGTGGCATTGACCTAGAAATGAATGCAATAATCAATAGACTCTGTGTACCCAATGGGCCTGGCATTTCTGACATCCTCCTTGATGCTGAAGTAAGAATGGCCATCTTTTATATTCATCAAATTCAAAACAATGTAAGTATGGCCATCTCTTATATTCATCAAATTCAAAACAACAAAAACAATATCTTGAACACGAGGAAAGCAGTGCCATAAAAGCTTTGTTGTGATTTAGATGCCACCTGAATTGTCTCAGGTGATCAAAATAACAGGAGTATTAGCAATGGCAGGTTGGCAGCAGTGACCACTGCAAGCCGCACATTGTCAATGATCATGAATGTGAAGGGGCCAAGCAAATTTCCAATGGGTTTCCATGGCCAAAAGAACGGATCTGCATCGAGCAATTTGGGGTTCGGATTAACTTAGGGTTTGAAATAAGGGAGTGCATGGTTTTTTTCGAAGAACCCACAATTGTATGTAAAATTGAAGATTCCTTTGCTCTGGATACGAATAACTATTTGGGTATTTTATTTCAACAATTTAAAAAAATATTTGATGAGTGGTTCGGTTATATTCACAACGAGGTTGGCCGCATAAGTTCATAACTAGTTTTATAATCAGGATTCAAGGATAAAATAGATAAAATTCAAAATGTACTAACCTTGCAAGGTTCGACAGCCAACTAATGAACATTGGAGTCTAGGCAGGCGCATGGATTGTGTTCTCTGTTGCTCCTTTGCGTTCTCACCAGCCACGACTGAGGACCTGTTGGCAGGGTTTCTGGAGTTCGCATTCCATAGTTCCAATTAGACTTCCCAAATTCCCTTCTGGCTGGAGTATTAATTTGCTTGAAACGTTCCTTATCATCCCTCATACATTTGGGTTCCTCCCAATCACTAAATGTTAACAATAACAAGAGTGTTTATGGGGATTTGACAGCCCAGCGCAGTGCTGTGCTCCACAGATGGTTAATGGCGCCAGTGGGTTGCACAAAAAAAATGGATCCAACAGCCAGATACAATTCGGCGAAAGTTTTTTTTATTTATAGAGGTGAAATGAGAATGAACGAGCAATGTACATGTGTCTATCTTAATGGCAATCAACCATCAAAAATTCAAATTTGCATTTCCCTCTTTCCAACCTTCAAAATTCGAATTTGTGTTTCCCTCTTCTGTGATCGCACATTTGGATGGTAATCCATACATGTTATGGATGGCATCGGTAAGAGTACACCCCTCCACACGTACCTGTACGAGTTTCAGAGGAAGAGGCATGTACCAGAGACAAAGAGTTTTCTGGCCTTGGTTTGCCGGTTGCCGGCTACAAGTGAACCGAGGGTGACAAGGGATCGAGGACACCGTGGAAAGCTTCTGCCGGAAGTAGACTCCAGTCTGCACTCCTATATATAAATTTATAATAATATAAAATTTACATACGGGTAATTTTTTAGAGTGCCCGTCAAATTGACTGCTCCCAAAATAAACTAAACTTCACTGGTGACGTGTATATTCCAAGTGGACCGGTATTTTACGGGAAAAAAACTCAAAAACGGGTATACGGGCGTCAATTTTAACCCCTGCTTCTAGATATTCTTATATGGTCCAAAATATCAATCCGTCGTTCACAACGAAGTAAACTGATTTCGCACATTATTCAAAAATATAATATAAGATATCCCGTTCCAACATTACGTGTCAGCCACAGAAGTCATTATTTATTTAAATTTGGACAGGTATGTTTATGATGTCAAGTCTAAAAACTTGATTTTAACATGGCTTCTTATCACTTAGTTCATGATAGAAATTAACAGATAAGGTGCGAACCTTCATTTGTCACTAATACTATTAGTTTAACTAATACCCACGAAAACTCTTAAACACTAATCCTAGTCAACGTTCTCATGCTCGCCGGTGAAATCTAGATAAGCAGTAAGCCTCCGCACATGGAGGGAAAAAACGCCCTCGAGCGCGCCCCTGAGCTCAGATTTCGGGCATTTCTAGCAGACCCACCTACAGCCTGGGCTTGCCTTCGGGCATCGATGCTTTCTGACAGGTACAGTACAAAACTGACAGAACTGACAGCTGAGGTTACGTTTTGAACCGTTTCAGATAGTGTTCTTAGCTTACAGGTTAAGTTTTGAACCAGTTCGAACCGCATTTTTGACTTACGTTTTGAACCAGCAGCTTTACCCGCCCCCGCCTCCGCCTCCGCCTTCCAATTTCATGTGCGCGAAGGGGCATTTTTAGCCCAGCTGATGTCAGCTAAGGGCGCCCCCCGGGACGCCCTTTTTACCTCCATGTGCGGAGGCTAAGTGAGCACACGGGATAAATCTCTTACCGGCTCTCGCGTGGAAATTGTCGTAGAAGTGATTGATTGAAAAATTGGTGAAATCTGCGTAAGTAAACACGGGATAAATCCGTTACTGCCTCTCTGCACGTGGAAATTGTCGATCAATTGATTGATTGAAAATTTGAATTTTAGCATCATTTCAACGGAGGAAGATTCCAGACAGGAGTCATACCGATTGCCATGATGCAAACCGCCTACAATTTTCCGTACTATTCTTCAACGCTTTTGTTATGCCAGGCTGGTCAAATTTTCGCCAAATCCCATACTTATATATAAGGCTTCCCATGTTTTGCTTGCCTTGTGCCTACAAGAAATGAGAATACATCTATAGCTAATCTCGATATCCTTTGCAATTATATTATATTATTTGTATGCGCTCTGTTACTCATCCCGGCAATAATAGCAGGAAGAACAGTTCTTCGCTGCAGCCAGACGACTATCCCCCTCTTCTCTCTGCACCAACGTTGTGTTCCGTGTTCAAATCTCCGCGCCGTCTCTTAATCATGGACTCTCAGACCCTTGGAAAACGCGCCCGTGAACCTGAGGCTCCGGCAGACTCCATTGACTTCCGGCAGCCAAAACGCTACCACGGTGAAGAAACAGACGAGTTTCTTGATCTACTGCAATTAGATCAAACCTTAGTAGATGACAACGAAGAAGACTGCGCTACCAGTGAGGAGCTCGTAAACGGTGTCATGAGAAGCCTGCAGGAAGAGATTACCGTGACCTGTTCCCCTTCTTATCCCGCCCTCAGTTCTGGGGATAAATTGGCGGCTTCCAATATATCTAGTGGCCATGAAGGCCAAACCCTTAATGCGTACCCGGGGGTTGATTTGTGTTATCTCCTGGAGGCTTCAGACGATGACCTCGGCATTCCACCGAACCCCCTTCTGGACTCGAAAGGCGATGTCTATCCACCTCCGAAGGAAACATCGGACAGTTTCTCGGAGAACTTTGATCTGGAAAATTGGCACTACGAGAACGACTTTGATAACTATCAGCAGTTTGAATTGTTCGAAGATGCCTGGGATGCGAGTCAGCTGCAGGATTTTACGAACGGAGTGTTTGAAAACCAAGGCTTGTTATTTGACGGAGAATTTTCCGAAGACTGGAAACTGCCGGTGGCAATATGAAACCAATACTAAGGCTCACTATAAGGGCTGTATAGTTGTTTTAGCTATATAGCTGTAGCATATAAACTTTCCACGATGAGCTGTTAGCAAATTATACAGTAAAAACATAAGCAATTTTAGTGCCTTGCAGATTTTCTTATACAGTGCATGTGAAATGAAATTGATCTCTAACTGTATAATTTATATGGTTTTTTAATTTAATGTATGCATGGATAATATAACAGACAGTTGATAACTTGTTTCTTGTTTGATTAGTTAGAAATGGATAACTACACAATTATATGGTTTTTTAATTTAATGTATGCATGGATAATATAACAAACAGTTGATAACTTGTTTATTGTTTGATTAGTTAGAAATGGATAACTACACAAGAACAAGTAACACATAATTTATTCAAATTCACACATAATTTGTTCAAATTCAGGGCACTTAACTTGATACTTCTTGTGATCTATCCTGGTTAATCGACCATAAGTTATGTAGCTTATAAATATATTTATTTCAAATTACACCTCTCTCATCTTTCTTTTAATCCACCCAAAACACCCCAAATGGTAACGTTTAAACAACTATCTATCAATATAATTCAAAATAATTAATAACTGTTTGTATTGCTTAATTTCGAGTAATTCTATTATCATTAACAATGATTTATTGATTACCAAGAAAAAAGACATCAATAAATTAAGCTCGATAATAAAAGACTATAGATTTCTCCATCAATAAAGCTTGATCACAAAAGGCTATGGAAGCATGAGTCAAGGTTAGAAAACGTAACATCCCATTAAACATACAGACGCAGGGACTAGCTGTGTTGTAACGCTCTCTGTTTTATTTATGGTTTTTCATTCAACTGTTTTAGTTGTGTGTTGTGTAAGCGTTAGCGTTGGAATGCTCCCTGTTTTATTATCGTTTTTCGCTAGTCTTTTGTTTGTGTCTCGTATGGGTTTTAGCGCTGCAACGTTCCCTATTTTATTTTATTTTATAGTGTTTTTTTACGTCGTGGGATAAGGGGCACTCAAATTGCTTTGCTTTTTCGGTGATTTGTTCCCTAGATTTGGTTATAAAAATCAGCAGATCGTAGTTCCACCCTATTTACTGTGTAACTATGTCAAGGAACTGTGTTCTCAATGGTTTTGGTCCATTTTAAGACGATCCAGATCATCGAAATTCCAAAAGAATAACCAAAAAAGAGTGGAACTGTGCCTTGTTGGAAAACCGTTCACCAAAATACCAGAGCTATTTGAATACCCTTATCACACGCCTTCCTTCATTCCCACGGCATGCCGATTCCTCTGAGTCTCCGACTGTGTGCCCTTCACGTTCTCTGCTTCTAGGTGTCGCCGTCTAAATGTGTTAAAGTCTTGAGTACAAATGATTTAAGCATATCACGATATTCTATTCTAACACTCACTTCCCTAACATTGGAGGACAAATGGAAGAAATTCTCAATAGAGTATTGTCTGGAAAATCATCTGGACTATGCACTTTGTTGTTGCCTAGATGATGTTGCTTGCCATGGAATAGGTTTATATTTTTTATACCTTAAGTTTTGATTGATTCCCCTCATACTATGTGCATCTCTCAATTTCTATTTTCCTCAAATAGGTTATATGATTCACCTCTACCTGCTGACATTGTCTTATCCACTATAGGTATATGGAGAGCTCATTGTTCTACGTTCAAAAATTCATCCAACATAAAAAATACACATTATTAATATTAAAAACTATAGAAAGAGAATCCCAATGACTATATCAATATCAAATATAATGTGTAATATTGTGGCCTTTGGTGGACACTCATAGCCTAGTGTCATGACTTTACAATGTATTAATTATTATTTCTTATTATATAATTAATAATCAATGTTATGTTCATGGGGCATATGACATGTCTTCCCTTGTAAAATTGCTTTGACCTTGAAGCATAATTGGTGTGATGGCTTCCTTGTGCTAGTAAGATGTCATATTTATTGTTTAAGGTATGTATAGAGATTTTTATTTTTGCACCTCTTCTTTAACTACCTTCATTGCTATTAGTTCTTACTTGCTTCCACTCAAAATTGATAGAACACCATATTGTTTTGAAAAATATATCTTTCCTCTTTTGTTCAAGCATACAATGATAGAATGAGTAATCATCAATAAACTATGATAGGCATAGAGTCCAAACACATTCAAGAAGAGATTAACCATATTAGTTGTTCATAATTTTTACCACCTTTGCCTCAACAAATGCTTCATGGGCTTGGGTTATTTGGATGGAGGATAATTACCTCTTGAAATTTGTTCAAACTATGTGATTCAAGGGGACCATAATCTAAAACCAAAGATAGTGAATTTGTAGGTATCTAGACATAGTTGGAGTTCAACATTCCAATCTCCTTAGCTTACAAAAAACTTAAGTCTTTAATCTAAATATATATGGACTACAAAAACTCATGTTTCCATTAAGGAAAGTTATCTAAGATATCACCCATCCCGAGTTGGACAATTCTAGGAGTCATTGCTTCTTCATTGGTAATCTTCACTCACACACTTGTCAACCCATACCTTAATGTAGAAATTATATTTATCTTATAGCCATAATCTATATACACAGCTACAACTTCTCTTCAACCATAAGAATCCAAAAAGACTTAATTGATGACGTTTGAGAATCATCACTCCTGACCTTATGGATAAAATAAGCATATTCATATCATGTAAGAATTAGATCAATAGTTAAAAGGACAAAAGTGGTATTTAAAGTTCATTTGCTACATGAGATACACCATGATCCAAGGAAGAATTATGGCTAGATACTATTGCCACCATGTATTTTTTCATTAATTCCAAAGTTGCATAAAGACCAACCATTTCATGAAAGACATTAGAAACCATATTTTTCAATCACAAACAAATAAGAATACATTAAATTCTATTTCAAATCTCGAAATTTCCATATAGTTAAAGAGCTTGCAACATTAGTTAATTTGATTCATGGATAGATTGAAAGTCAATTCTAACATCAACATTGTTTGCTTGGGGACATGCAACAGTTGATATAAAAAGGTAACAACTACAAAATTTATCCACTAAACTTGTAAGAAAGACTATTACACATTGAAAAGGAGCTACTGCATTGAATATTTTCACACCATTCTTTCATGTAAAATCAATGTTGAAACTTTGGTTTGTTATACTAGTTGCAACTTGCATCCATAACATAAATGGTGTTTAGTACTGAATCATAAAACTACATAACTTCACTTCAAAGATTGAATGACCTGGATTACGGTTCATAAAAATTCCTTACCACAATGCTTAACATGTCTATCTTTCTTATCTAAGACAACATTATGATATCTGCATCAATGAAGAAATTTAACATCATAAAAGAAATATAGTTACAAAAGTAGACATCGTGTAATAATGGTACTACAATGTACCAAGTATTGGGGCCAAATAAGATAAAACTTTGCACTGAAGAAATTTAACATCATAGAAGACATATAGTTACGAAAGTAGACATCACGTAATAATGGTACTACAACGTACCAAGTATTGGGGCCAAATAAAACAAACCATTGCACTCAATGGGCCATATAAGTGATCACAGATGCATCAAATTCTTAGGTTTTTGCTCAAAGTAAAATAAATTTGCAAATTGATACATCTAAAGGTTTGCACACATGATTTTCAATGTCCACTTTTTGGTCAATAAGTGATTATAGTTGGCACTAGTTTTCTACATGTAGCTTAATCAATTAGGAATCTAGGATATGTGGTCAAGTGTTAATTGCTTTAACTTCCTCTTGTGATACACTAAATACCACTAGAATAAAGTCTTTAGTCCTAAATATCTAATCATAACCAAAAATTTATACAAGGTCTTTAAGAAGCTATGCAAAAATTGTGTATTTTGATCTCTACAAAGTTGAAAGTGTCAACATCAAACTTACTATGTAAAACCCTAGATCTAGAGGTATTATTAAGAAGGATATCTAAATCCGAAATCATATTTGACATATAAAATCCTAAGCACTATGTAATAAACATATTTATTTTATATATTTTTCATTTTCTTGTGCAAGTCATAAATCATTCACTTACAACTCATATCCATATCATCTAGAGGCATTTCCTTGGTTCTTTTTATGTACAAATAATTTTGTTCAACAACTTTTATAAGCTTTGGTTCAACACTCATAGAGATCGTTGCAAGATAGCCAAAAGCATTGAAATATCTAAAACTTATCAACATAGCTCCTTTTCATTACAGATATATGCCCAAATTTGTAATTCCTCTGACTTTAGTTTTCAGGGCTCTACCATCTTGAAGAGGATTTGGAAAGCATAATAGCGTGGGAAGGCAGGGGAGTGTTTCTTTTACTAAAAGCAACACACATAGATCTCTAAGATCATAAATTTTCACCTACAAGATTGTTTTAGCTGATTGTTTCAGCAAACAGTAATCTACATGACTATTGCAGCTGACTGTTTTAGCAAACAGTAATCTAAATGACTATTTCAACTATGTTTTGATGACCTCATCGTTCATAAAACTTGACTAATGCTCTGTTTCACCAATCAAAGACATTTAACATCTCTATACTCAAAATAACTCCGATCTCTTAACTTGCTACATCAAAAAAATAAAGTCAAAATGAATATGAGTTTTCAAACTCAAATAACAAAGTATAACAAAAAATACACAATGGAAAAATTATGTGTTTAACTTTAACTGATAATCATATTCAACTCTCTATATTTTCATCAAGATTACAAGGATGGGTATTTATAGTGCTTCAGGATAATAAGACATTAAATGCTAATTGACCCTTCGCTACAAAATTATCTCTGTAAAAGTAAATGCTCTGTTACAGGCTAACAAAATGAGGAATACATTGGCCCTTCAGAAATACAGTGGATGAATGTGTTTGCTGACACTGTTTCTTCATGTTCTATACAATCACAAATACATTAATGATTGTGGCTCTTCATAACTTTAATAAATTGAGCCAAGGAGATGACTGCCTCTTCAAATACTAAATGGATAAGGTGGTGTGGCAGTGGAGGCACTTCAAGAAATTTGCGGTTACAAATATGGGCAGTGTTTCCTTTTAGGAGTTCTGGCGGACATCTATTAAGCGGTGGAGTAATTAACTGCTTCCAACATTCTCCTCCTTAATTACAACACCCTAAAAAACAAAACTTTGTAATACTAGATTTTTGTTACAACTTACAAAACCCAATGATTTTTCTATGAAACTCAAACAACTCTTTCCCCAGAGGTTTTGTAAATAGATATGCAAACTGATTTTTTGATTTGCAAAATTCCATATTGATTTCATTCTTGTTTATCAATTCTCGAATACAATGATACCTTGTATCAATATGCTTACTTATTTTATGAAATACATGATTTCTTGATAGTGCAATGGCTGATTTATTGTCACAGAAAATATGATTTGGTCCATCTTGTTCATGTTGCAACTCAGAAAGAGTTCTTATCATCCACATAGTTTGACATGCAGTTGTTGTTGCTGCAACATACTCTGCCTTAGCAGAGGATAATGTCACTATGGGATGCTTCTTTGAAGCTCATGCTACTGATCCCGAACCAAAACTGAATACATATCCAGATGTGCTCTTTCTATCATCTGTAGAACCTGCAAAATCACTGTCGGTATATCCAATCAACTTAAAATTTGAGTTTGATGTATACTGGATACCAAACTTTGTTGTACCAACAATATATCTAAGGATCCTCTTTCCAGCTTTCCAGTGGGTGTTCTTTGGGGACTCCATAAATCTCGAAATCAAACTTACTACAAACAATATATCAAGTCTTGTTGCAGTCAAGTACATGAGACTTCCTACTAGTCTCTTATACAACATTGGATCAACTTTTGACCCATCATCCTCCTTACTGAGTTTTGTACCATATGCAATTGGAGTTACAACTGGATTACAATTCATCAAATTTTGAAAAGTTTTAGTACATCATTTGCATACTTAGTTTGATTGATAAAAATACCATCCTTAGATTGAGTTACTTCAATACCAAGAAAATGTTTCATCATTCCTAAATCAGTCATCTCAAATTCTGTTTTCATGGCTTTCTTAAACTTATTTACTGAAAGATCTCCACTAAAGATCAAATCATCAACACATAAGCAAACAATCAATATTTCACCTTCTTGGTTTACCTTTGTATACAAGGTTGGATCACTTGGACTTCTATTGAATCCTTCACTATTCAAATACTCATCAATATTGTTGTACCATACTCTGGGTGCCTGCTTCAATCCATACAATGCTTTCTTTAATCTGTAGACTTTGTCATCTTGTCCATCGATTTCATATCCAGGAGGTTGTCTAACATATACCTCTTCTTCTAAAGATCCATTAAAAAACGAAGACATTACATCCATTTGATGTACATACCATTTATTATGAGCAGCAATAGCTAATACCATCCTTACCATATCAAGTCTGGCTACAGGTGCATAAGTCTCATTATAATCAATACCAAGTTGTTGACTAAACCCCTTAGCTACACGTCTTACTTTGTATTTTTCAACTTCTCCATCATCATTTAACTTAGTCTTATAAATCCATTTGACACCAATACAATTTTTATTATCAGGAAAATCTACAAGATCCCAAGTATTATTTCTTTCTATGGCATCAATTTCTTCATCCCTTGCTTTTATCCAAACATCCTTTTTAATGGCTTCAACAAAATTTACAGGATCACATGTTATCAATGCAAAATTTGAAACTTGATCTACGTCTTCATTTTGCTCATACAGTTCTCTTAAAATTCTAGTCTTCTGAACTCTTACTCTGTTTATTAATGAAGCTAATGTAGGATTTGATTCATTACTTACCTCTAATCCCGTTCCTTGTATTCCACCAACACTTGATGGTTCACCATGTTCTTGAGTTATGGGCGTTCTGGCAGGTGTTCTTACTATTGGTGTAGACATATGTGGAGTTAATTGTCCTCCATGTATGTCCTTCTCATCTTGTTCATCTTCTGTGTGAGGTGAAACGACGTCCTCTATAATCAACTTATCTATGCTTCCATCCCATGCTTCTTCTTCCTTAAACACCACATCTCTGCTAATAACATACTTGTTGGTGATGGGATTATAAAGTCTATATGCTTTAGATTATTCACTATATCCAACAAAAATACACTTTTGAATTTTGTCATCTAATTTTCTCCTCATCTCTTTAGGTACATGTGCATAAGCTACACACCCAAAAATCTTTAAATGAGATATGTTGCTACTCTTACCACTCCATGCTTGATGGGGAACTCGATCCTTCACGCTCTTAGTTGGGATTCTATTCAAAATGTACACTGATCAAGTAACAATGTCTCCCCAATATTAATTTGAAAGATGCTTCTCCTTCATCATACTTCGATCCATGTTCATAATGGTTTGATTCTTTCTTTCTGCTACTCTGTTTTGTTGTGGAGTGTAACGAGTAGTAAATTGTATTTTAATTCCATAATATTGACAAAATTAAATAAAATATTTTAACATATACTCACCTCCTCTATCTGATCTCAAGACATTAATAAATATGTCACTCTCCTTTTCAACCATAGCTTTAAAACTTTAAAACACATCAAAATCTTGAGATTTCTATTTCAACAAATACACCCAATTTTTTCGACTGAAATCATCAATGAAAGTCATAAAATAAACATTACCAGTCAAAGAAGGTGTTTGCATCGGTCCACATCTGTGTGTACTAGCTCCAATGGTGTTTTTCCTCTGTATGAGACTCTAGAGACGAATTTCTCTCTATGATGCTTTCCCGATATGCAGCTCTCATGTGATCTTGTTGGCTATTGAATACTTGGCAACCCTTTTACCATTTGCTTCTTCTATAGCAAATCTAAGCCACCAAAATATAAATGGCCATACCTCAAATTCCATAACCATGATTGATCTAAACTCTTAGTTTTATAAGCATTCAAAGAGTTAGTCAAATCATTCCTCATAATCAATGGAAACATTCTATTCTTTGTCATCTCTAACAACTGTCCAACACTTAATAAATTACACATTAAACCAGGAACATAATAAACATAATGAATTGTTCTTCTTTTACCATTCTTGGCATATACATCAATCACACCTTTACCATTAACGTTTACCTTACTATCATTACCTAACTTCACTTCGAATTGAATGCTTGTATCTATACTTAAAAATAACTCCTTATTTCTAATCATGTGATTGCTCCATGCATTGTCCAAGAACCATATATCATTTGAACTTTCCTGGGTGGAATTACAAGTTAAAAACATAGGATTCTCTTCATTTTCAGTCTCTGTAATGTGTGTAGACAACTTATTAGTATGTGCTTGCTTCTTCCAACACTTGTTAGCAAAATGCACAAATTTCTTGCAATAGAAACATTGAACTTTAGATCTATCATACCTTTAATTTCTTGACTGCCATGTTCTGCTGCTACTCCCCCTTACACTAGGAGTATTCTAATGTGACTTCTCTTCAACTTCTAAATCATTTCTGCTGTCACTATGATCAACATTTCGACCTCCTCTTCCTCTGCTACTAGACCTTCCTCTTCCTCTGCCTCTAGTAACATGTAGATGAGATTTAAAATCATTTTCTAATGGAGTATCATCATACCTGTTCTGTCAGAACCCGAAATTTCTGAAAAATTTAAAAATTTTTAATATAACAATAAATGTTAATTAATTTCATTCCTGGTCCTGTTTATTTTCAGTAACTAATCATAATTTTGTTTAAAAGGTTCTGTTATAATACAAATGTGTTTTTTTTTTTTTTTAAATGTTAACTGTTTTCGTTTATAACTTCAAAGGGAGAGCTAGCCATAGTTGACTGGCTTACTTAGCTTACGAGCTAATGCATAATTTGTCTTTTGTTCGCAGGTACCCCGGTGAAGTATGGATCACTGTAATTTAATTTTTGTAAGCATCAAACTCCTTTCCCTACACTGTAATAACTCAAAGAAGATCTATTTACTATTACTGGTTGTCGTGTAAGACAGTAAAGTTCTTTTCATAAAATTTTATGCTTGAAATAAGATTGATAGTCTGCCTCGACATGATACCTCTTATCCTGGATAATATCATCAGGTTTTGCGATGAATTACTATGTTTCCGTCATATCCATTGCGTTATGATCATGACTCTATGTTAATACTGTAACTATCACTGGAACAAGTTGTTTGTATTATGTTCATCGTATGCATAACGTGACGTTAGCATAATGTAACCTACTGTCAACTATTAGCTGTGATTACTGGTTATTAGTATGAGTTGGACTTGTGACACCTCTAGCGATGTTTCATTATATTCATCTATATTTCAAAGTGCAATGTCTACTTAGTATTTTAACTTATGTCAAAATCTTTGTTCATTGTTTTAAATCTTCGTTCATAGTATGGACCTGTAGATGATTTTATATTCTTACATCATAATAATAAAGATTGTTATTTTCATCGTTGATTGTTCACCATAGTATTGGGAGAATTATGGTAAATAGAACTTATATAAAAATATTGTATCCAAATATATTGCTAAGGTAGTATCTACAATGTTAAAGCTATGAGAAACTCCAATTTGAAGTTGACTACATCTCTTTCAAATCATTGTAGGGGATATATAATGTACCCTCGACACCATCGATGGCTTGGTTTCAAAGTATGAACTATACAATGATTATGTAACAATCATAGGGAATATTCATATTACGAACATGACTTTTATCCATGAATTGATTTAAAATTGATAACAATGATTTGAGCTGTAGATGAACTATATGAATTCGACCCATGTTAGGTTGATAAATCAAATGGCTACGTGGTTGACTCTCCTCCTTGCGTTGGGTGATATATAAGCCAGTATTGAAACCCTACCTGGTCATTATCTCTTCCCTCGGGCTCGGGTTGTAAGGGAGGAACCCTTCCTAGTCTAAACTCGTCAATTGGGCACTGTAAAATGCAATTTGCTTACGGTTCTGGTCATGTTGTTTTATTCTCTGGTAGTTAAAAAGTCTGTGGGCTCTGCTATTGGCGTTTGCTACAGTTTCATTTGTATCTTGGTCTCGTTGTTATCACTGTGTTTAAATCACCTGCTACTTACAGTCTTCCACTGTCGCCGGTGTGAGTTTGAGGCAGGGTTTGCTCTGTTGTTTTTATCCCTGAGGTGGTCGTGTACTGGGTTTTATTATGTGCTTCCCGGCTCCCAGCTTAAGGGTTTGTTTAAAGTATTACCTGTCACAGCTGTCCATAGAGAGGAACTAGAAGTCTTCCTTGCTCATTCTTCTGACGAGTGTGATGGGGTTTTGCTACCTGGCTCAGGTTGTCCACGGGGTTGCTTTCTCCATTGGCTCAGGTAAGATAATATCAATGGTTTCGCAGTTTTCGGTTTTGCACAAGATTGTTTATATTTAATTTAGTGTTAACAATTCTCGACACTTGGTAATGTGCAGGTCATGCTGTTCCTGAAGGTGCACAGGGTTTCATCTCCAGCGCTGGATCCTCCGGGTAAGCCTGGTTATTCCATGGCCGTATCTCCCTTTGTTGGTTTTGTTGTGCTAGGTTTATGCCTGGAAGGACCTCCTTTTGTAACTGGTTTGCTGTCGTTGTTGGTGTCATGGATACTGTCACATGTATGAAACTGTTTGCTTAAAGTTGATAGGTTTGTACCCCGGCATGTCTACGAAGAACAAACTACGGCTCAGACTGTTATGAGGCCCGGGGGTTGTTATTGTTATTGTATTTTCAATGTGCAGGGTTTTTACCCAACGCTGTATAAGCTAATAGATACTGTAACTTGTTGAGCCTGTCATGTGGCCGTGTATCATTCTGCGTTTTTATTAAATGAACAGAGTGTTTAAATATCGGGATTGTTTTGAGTTTCTCAGATACTTGCAGAGGAAGATAACTCGGTTGTAGGGATGGTAATATGTGTGTTCTCTGTGTTTATTTGGTTTTTGTATAAATATCGAATGTAACTGTGGATGAAATGTATACATAGACTATGTATGAAATATCCTGTAGGTTCAATCTGTTATATAAGGTATTTCTTTTCGTTTGTTTTCAATCTGTCGAAACAATGTGGTCTGGCTACGGCTATGGTAGATTTGTTGTCTACTCTCAAGGAGAAATACTTATAATGAAATAAGTCTCATTACAGTAAATAACTACGAGGGTTTATAACAGCCAACAATGGCTAGGTTCGTTGATAACTTCTCTGCGTGTTAAGATGTTTGACTATTGATAGGACAACCTACGACAGTGCTGTGTATTACATGTAATACAAGCTCGATAACGAACAGTAATCTATGCTTGTGATTTGGATAAAGGAACAATGAAGTCTCTAAATAGTAAGACTTGGCTTCGAGCCAGTCAATAAGTTTGTCTTGTTTTAAAATAACTCTGTCAACTCTGTTGTGACAACATGGCTATAAATACTATAGTATTAGGTTTAAAAGAAAATAACAATTTACAGTTTATGTGTTTGTATTTGACTACGATTTTTATTGCATAAGATTGTATGGGAAGTTTTTTTTTTTAAAATGAAACATTATTGCAACCACATCTTTTGGTTAATCGATAACAATCAGTTATGTTCTGAGTATAGATAAATATACTGATATAAGTTTTGTTCTCCTTTAGCTCGATACAGAGAATAACCTGTATCTATAGTTGACATAAATATGAAGCAGATATAAACTGGTATATTGCTCTAATAGAAATTATACCTGTACATTTCTCTATTGGGAAATATTTCACAGTAATTCTAAGATTTATCTATGTGTCTGTTCTTATGATTGTTTTAATAAGTGTATTTCTGGAATGACTACTGTTTAGTATTCTATGTCTATTATTTAACTATTAATAGAAATTCTAGAATAAATCACCATGATATTTGATTACTGTAATAGTAACAAATATATTCTGCATAAAATAATTACTCTATTTAAGTGATAATAGGAAAAATTCTAAGACATATGAGTTCTGCAAATTCTACCAAAAGACAATACAGAAAGACTACTCTACTGAAAATAAATACTGTTCAAAACACAGTTGAGATAGTCCATTCTACATTTAAATTTATTAAATACACAACAGGAAGAGTGGCAGAACCTGTATCTATGGTGGACAATAATAGCAATGGGAGGCTGTTCCTCCCTACCAATTCCTGGAGAGTGCCCAGACAGCACTTCTCAGGACCCCCGAGCTTGCTCTGGTCTAACTGGCTGGAACTAGATACAGCCAACAAGTCCCTCAGCCAAAGCAGCTATACTGGAACCAAGTTACTGCAACTTCCTGACTCAAAACACTTCCTTACTGTTTTCCCACTTCCTCAATGGGACTCCTGAATAGCATTCACCTGAATGTATTCTCCCTCTAGAACAAATGCTGAACCCCCAGCTCAGTTCATTGAGTAGTATTTAAAAGATTGCCTAGGTCTTAGTTGGGTTAACTGTCATTAATGAGCCACCTGCTCAGATTCCACTTTCTTGGGGAATCATGACCCCAAAATATAGGGAAGTTGCCACCTGCAACTCAGGAAGTGTTTGAGGATGCTGCCACTTGTCTTTTGTCCTTCCACCTAATTCCATCCACCAGTTAGACCAGTAACCTCTTTTAACAGCTCTCCCATGCTGTTGTCTCCATAATTTATTTATTAATAATAATTATTCAGAATTTACATTCCATTTCTGGAGACTCTGCTGAGTCATCCATTCCTACTTAGCATTAAATTTAACATAATGTCTCAGGAATATTAATAAAATAATTACATTATTTTAACAAAATTGGGGTATGTGACATGTTCATTCTTGATTCATGAGCAATTAAAGAACCAGTCAACTCATCAATGTGCATTTGATTGAGATCTTTAAAATCTTCAATTGGAACAACCACTGCTTCAAACTTCTTTAGCAAACATCTCAAAAATTTCTCAATCACATGCTGATATGAGAGGTCTTCACCATATTGTCTCAACTAGTTTACAATGTTCACAACTTGTCATAAAATTATCAACTACCTCATTATCCTTCATCTTCAAATTCTCAAAGTCCCTTCTCAAGTTCTGCAACTTAACATTCTTCACCTTGGTCACACCTTGATAACAAGTTTCAAGAGTGTCCCAAGCTTTCTTTGAAGACTCAACGCTTGATATCTTCGAAAATATGGATTCACTTAGGCCTTGCTGAATAAGGCCAAGAGATTTGTTGTCCTTCTTCCTATTTTCCTTCAACAGAACACACTCATCATTTGACAGATCCAATTCAGTAGCTTGATCAATTGGCTCTAGGTAGCCAATCATAACAAACTCCTAAAGATCCCAGGCACACAGGATAGTTCTCATCTTAATAAACCATGTATCGTAATTTCTCTCAGTCAATACAAGAATTTGTGGATGCACTACACTGTTGTTAATAGTCATCACTTATTAAATTCCAAATTACTCTAAATAGAAAAATGAGAAATAAAACTTAACCACACTCCAATACCACTGTGGGAAGGCAGGGGAGTGTTGCTTCTACTAAAAACAACACACACAGATCTCTAAGATCAGAAATTTTCACCTAGGGGACTGTTTCGACTGACTATTTCAGCTATGTTTTGATGACTCCCGCATTCATAAAACTTGACTAATGCTCTGTTTCAGCAATCAAACACATTTAACATCTCTATTCTAAAAAATAACTATGATCTCTTAACTTGCTACAACAAAAAAATAACTTCAAAATGAATATGAGTTTTCAAACTAAAATAACAAAGTATAACCAAAAATACACAGTGAAAAAATTCTGTGTTTAACTTTAACTGATAATCATATTCAACTCTGTATATTTTCATCAAGATTACAAGGATGGGTATTTATAGTGCTTCAAGATAATAAAACATTAAATGCTAATTGACCCTTCGCTACAAAATTATCTCTGTAAAAGTAAATGCTCTGTTACAGGCTGAAAAAATGAGGACTGCGTTGGCCCTTCAGAAATACAGTGGATGAATGCGTTTGCTGGCTCCAATTCTTCATGTTCTGTACAGTCACAAATACATTAATGATCGTGGCTCTTCATAACTTTAATAACTTGAGCCAAGGAAGTGACTGCCTCTTCAAATGATGAATGGATAAGGTGGTGTGGAGGTGGAGGCTCTTCAAGAACTTTGCAGTTACAAATCTGGGCGGTGTTGCCTTTTAGGAATTCCAGCGGCCATCTATTAAGCGGTAGAGTAATTAACTACTTCCAACAAATAGGATGCACATCGAAGATGGAATATTGTATGCTTTAGACATGGCTGGGATCTATGTAGCACTAGAATTTGAGGCTTTAGGAACCCTTGGGGTTCTCTTTGTTCTTTTTCCAAAGTCTAGGTATATATACCAACACACCCAAAATCAGTCTTTTAATTACTGGTTTTGATATCTATGGACATCACTAAAATCTCAATTTCTAAACAAATAAGTCATACCTATCCAAGGAGGAGGTGAAAATGTTTGAATGATTTCTTTGCCATTCATTTCTAACTCAATAGCAAGGATTCCTCACAATGAGGGCTCGATAATCCCATGGTCATCGCCACTGCTTACTTTGAACGTTCACAAGATAAGGGATTATACCTTCCCAGTGCAACATCTTCAACTACACACTCTAAAAAAGTGGACCCATGCCTTCCTAGGCATCCTTTAATAAAAATTCATTCAAAGATTTCAAATATCCCTTTAATGAAAAATCATTCAAAGATTTCAAATATCATTTTTTATATATTTAGGGAGAAGTGTATGTCACAATTTAGGATTCATATCCATGGTTGCAAGCTCCTTTTCAAATCCATCATTTCCCCATCTATTTTCTACATCCTATCCCACCTGGCTTTCTCTCATGTTACAAATATGTATATTTTGCTGCTACTACCTATTCATCAGTATTCATAAATAGGTCGGATTTCGTCATTTTACATGGAGCATGATGGTCTTCTCTTCCAATAATGTCTTTCTGACCGTTTCCACCTCTTCTTCCAAGTTTTTTCAAGGAGAGGTGATAAAAAATTTCTATTCTCCTTCCTTTATTTTTTTATTCCCCTTGGACTTTTCCTTTGCTTCTATCCCTGTGACTGGTGCTTTTCTCATCGATAGGAGTGCTAAATCCTATTTTTTTGCATTTGGATCACCAAGAAGGAAGACTTCAAGAATGATTTCACTCATCTAGTCATGGAAGACAACACCATAGGGGCATATGAGGATGACGCATTTTCTATATAATTCGGTTTATCTAATTTCTAATCAGGCTTGAATTCCAATTATTGAAACTGGAAATTCATATGTGTAAAATTGTTTAACCTACACAAGGAAATTCAATCCCAGAAAACAATTTGATGAGGATAATAAATAATACTGTGCCCGGAAATAAATAATAAGAAATGTTGGGATTATTATTTCCCAAACCCATTGGAATATGGTATCTCTGTAGCAACAAGGCTCCCTCCCTGTAGCTTGATCAAATCCCTCTTTTATTGTGCAAAATCCCCCAATCCTATTGGAGATGGAGACCTAACCTGTAACTTCTACCTCCTTTGTGTCCTCAATGTACTCATTCCAAAGAGTCCGAAAAGCCTCTTTATAGCCACCCTAATCAATCTTTTTGGATCTTTAATTTCTCACATGCTCTCCTAGCAAAGATGGATATAGAATGGCGGACTTGAAAATTAAAACAAAAAGTTGGATTACTAGAAGCTCCCTTTCCGTTGTGGATTCTTCCATGAAGTCGAACATTTGAGGGATTAGTGTAAACTCACTAGTTTTCATTCGAGCAGACATGTTATGAATAAAATAATAATAAAAAAAACATCAACATATATATATATATAACAACAAACAAGAATAATATAATAATATAATTAATTAATGAAATGGTGTAACTCTTTATGAAGAGTTGCATTAGACACCCTTTAAACAAGTATAAATACGGGAAAGTCTATCTTGTAAAAGACATATATATATTCATGGATTATTTGTATTTTCGAAAGTGGAAGTTCGAGAAGTTCCAATAAAATAGGACCCTGTCCTAAGAAAAAGAAAAGTAAAAAAAAAAGAAGTGAAACCGCACATGGTTTTAGGTTGCACATGGTTTTGTGAGAAGTGGGTTTGGTTTTATTCCCAAACAACAAACCAAAAGTGAGATTTGAACCTAGGTGGGGAAGGTAACAATCATTCCTCCCAACCACCCAATCCACACCATTTGTATTATCCTTCAACTCCAAAAATAATTATTATATTATTATTATCATTAATAATTATTATTATTATCATTAATAATTATTATTATTATTATAATTATTATATTGTATTTATTAATAATATTATAATTATTAACTTTTAATAATAATAATTATTATTATTTGGAAAAAAAATGGATTCTCAGTGTTACAAAAGAGAAAAATTCCAGAAGACCCACTCAAAGGTAGTCGTTGACATACTGAAACTTGAAGGGATTATTCAAAGAAAGCCTATTAGCATAGCTATTTGCCCAACCATCGAGGAAAATCACATTAATGTCACCTTGGCAAATCAATTATTCATCCTAGAACTAAGTATAATCGAAAAGAAAGATAAATGGGCTGAGAAGCAATATGCAACTAGGGACTTACAACTAGAAATTGATGAATACAAGTTCACATCCCAATTCAATGTTACGACTATTTATCTAAATGAAGTTGACATCATTCTTGGCTTATCTTGGATGGAAACATTGGAGACAATTATCTTAAATATGAAGAAAAAGTTTTTAACGTTTTCGTATAAGAAGAAGCAAATCACACTACAGGATGTTAGAATGAAGTTAGATTCAAAAGTCGTGGCATCTAAAGACTTCAAGGATATCACCATGGTCATTTCGCAAGAAAATCAAAAGATGCAGTCATAATTCGACAAAATCGTCACAGCTAAAGGAGAAGAGATCTCTCGTTTAAGAGATCATAATCAAAAATTGTTTCTTCAAATAAAAAAGATGAAGGATAAATCACAACAGAATCAAAAGCTAGAAGAGGAGAATCGAGATATTTAGAAGAAACTATTAAAAAACATTGACGAGAATGGTCACCTCAAGATGCACAAACAAGATCTAATGGATCAAATTCAGAAGCTTAAATATGATCAGAAAGCACAAGAAGAATTGACCCGAAATCTTAAAAAAGAAAAATACTCGTTAGACAATAAGTTGGAGCAAATTCAAAAGAGGACATCAAAGCCCTTGGACTCAAAAATCTATGTTGAGAAAAAATAAGCAAATACAAATTCAGTCCTCGTCACAGTTCAGAAAGAAGACAATCTGGTAAAAAAACAAACAACAATAACTCCCTATCGACACCCCAACCATATAAACTAGTATCCTAAAAAGTGGGAATTGTCGAATGATAATGGTACTAATGTGGTCAAAGCCCCTGATGACAGTTCAATAGAGAATCCCAACAGGCATCAACAAATCAATTTTTGCTAGATTGATCCGTCAACATATCAGAAGTTATGTTCTACACTTAGAAGTTCATACCGACATGTTTTGTCAACTACGACGTCATAAGGAACGGTGCGACAACATTATAAGGCTTTGAGGACAAAGCTTTTCTAAGAGAGAGGCAATGTTATGAATAAAGTAATAATAAAAGAAACATCAGCATATATATATATATCTATCTATATATATATATATATATATATATATATAATAACAACAAACAAGAATAATATAATAATATAATTAATTAGTGAAATGGTGTAACTCTTTATGAAGAGTTGCATTAGACACCCTTTAAACAATTATAAATACGGGAAAGTCTATCTTATAAAAGACATATCTATTTTATCAACTTTTATATACATATTCATGGATTATTTGTATTTTCGAAAGTGGAAGTTCGAGAAGTTCTAGTAAACAGATTTTTACCGTTACAAGACATAAGAAGGTATGAGTGAAAAAGATAAAATGAAGGGGTTAAGGTGGCACCTATGGAAGTTTAAGCGGAATAAGGTTTGTATTGTTTAAATATTTAAAGGACTTTAGGATTTCAAGGGTCTCCTAAGAAATCGAACTCTTTCAAATCGTTGAGTGAATTTTCTTCGATGACACCATTTTCTTCAGTCTAAGATTCTCATTCGAGAAGGGGAGGAATTTGAGCAATTCGACGATCAGCCAATCCTCGTTGCAGTTCTTGAGAACATCTTGTCCAGGTGGATTCCAAAAGTAGCCATTAATTTGTAGCTCTGATTTTATTGCAAATGGGTTTATTCGAATTTGACAGTCGTTGGCTCTATGTGATGATCTAGGAACTTGCAGTAGCACAGTTTCCAACTAGAAACATAGTTAGAGATGTAGAGGAAAATCATGACCATTGTAATTGGATAAATGACAGATTACTCATCCTCCTCATGCTCAACGACTGCCCATGCTATCGCCCCACTATTCCATGACTTCGAAGTTTGTTGTGGGAGGCATATGATAAAGAAGAGGTAAGGCAATGAAGGGGTAGGTTTAATCGCAAAGCCGAGCCAAAGAAACACCTCGGCTGAGTAGAAGGAAGGCATGGGTGATGTACGTAGGATGATTTAGATATCTTCGATTATAGTCTCATGCATATCAATAACACTGGAGGCAACCGTCCCATCCGCATGGATAAAATATCCAAAGTGCGCCACCTGTCATACCTACCAATCGAAGATAGAAAGGATGATCGATGACCAAGGGGATCTTAATGGTAATCTAACAGCCACCCATGACTGTCGATATCCCTAAATCCCCCAAAAACATAAGATTCATCATAGAAAAAACACCTTATAGCGTAAAAATATGCCATCTCATCAACCCATTGTTTAAATTATAACTATACTAGCATAATCACATTTTTAAAAGTGGTTGATATACCTCAATCAACCTATATCAACCATGGTCACACATTTAAAAGTGGTTGATTTACATCGATCAAGGTATATCAACAACTTTTAAAAATGTGGTTGTGCTTGTTAACGACCAAGTTGTGAGGAAGGAATGGTTGAATTTAGTGCGTCATGATTGACATATCCACAAGAACATGGTTGAGATGACCATGAGAACATGACCGCACATTGTTTGAACATATTAAGAAACCAAAACCACATTTTTAAAAGTAGTTGACTGACTTTGAACCATGGTTGACTTCAACCCATATTTGACTTTTAAGCAAGGTTAAATTCAAGCCATTGTTGACTTTTAAGCAAGGTTAAATTCAAGCCATTGTTGACTTTTAAGAAAGGTTGACTTTGATCCATGGTTGAATTCAATTCATGGTACACTTTAAACCATAGTTGAATTTTTAGTAAGGTTGACTTTGAACCATGGCTGAATTCAATCCATAGTTGAATTTACACCACATTTGACTTTTAAGTAAGGTTGAATTTGAACCATGGTTGAATTCAATCCATAAATAATAATAGTTCATCGTTGACTTTGATCTAGAGTTGACTTCAGTATAAGGTTGTTGTCAATCCATATTAAGAAACCACAACTACATTTTTAAAAGTGGTTGATTGACTTTGAACCATGGTTGACTTTAATCCATAGTTGACTTTTATGTAAGGTTGAGTTCAATCCATAGGATATTTTTAAGCATAATTAACTTTAAACCATAGTTGACTTTTCAGCAAGGCTAACTTTGAACATGGATGACTTCAATCCATTGATAATAATAGTTATGGTTGAATTTAATCAATGGTTGACTTCATCCCATAGCTGACTTTGAACCATGGTTGACTTCACTCCATAGTTGAATTCAAACTATAGATGACTTAAAATCATAGTTGAATTTTAAGTAAGGTTAGCTTCAAACCATCGTTGAATTCAATCAATAAATAGTAATAGTTCAAAGTTTACTTCAATCCACGGCTGACTTTAATCCAATGTTCTCTAAAAGGTTGAATTCAATCCAAGATCGATTTCAATCCAAGGTTGACTTAAAGCCAAGGTTGATTTCAATCCAAGGTTGACTTTGAACCATGTTTGATTTCAATCCATAGATAAAAATAATTCATGGTTGACTTCAGTCCATACTTAAATTTTAAGCAAGGTTCACTTTGAACCATTGTTGGCTTCAATCCATAGTTCATTTCAAACCATAGTAGGCTTTTAAGTAAGGTTGTCTTTGAACCTCGGTTGAATTCAATCCATAAATAATAATAGTTCATGGTTGAATTCAATCAAAGGTTGTGTTTAATCCAAGGTCATCTTCGTCATCTTCAATCCAAGGTTGACTTTAATGCAAGGTCGACTTCAATCCAAGGTCCAATTCAATCCATGGTTGACTTCAATCCAAGGTTGACTTCAATCCATGGTTGACTTCAATACCAGGTTTCCTTTGAGGGTGACTTCAATCAAATCTCGACATCAATCAAAGGTTGACTTCAATCCAAGGTGGAAATTCATCCAATGTTGACTTCAATCGATGGTTGCCTTTAGTAGAAGGTTGACTGCAATTAATAGTTTACTTTGAACCATGGTTGACATTAATCCAGAACCACATTTTTAAAAGTGGTTGATTGACTTTGGACCATGGTTGACTTTAATCAATAGTTGACTTTCAAGAAAGGTAGACTTCAATCCATAGTTGGCTTTTAAGCAAGGTTGACTTCAATCCATTGTTGAATTCATTATATAGTTGACTTCAATCCTTGGTTGACTTTTAAGTAAGGATGAATTTAATCCAAGGTTGAATTCTGTTGGTCAAAATTATTGATATTCAATTCACCTCAATTTAATTTATCAACCGGAGAATCGTAGACTTTGAGTTGCTACACTGTATGTGCGGGTAAGGCAGTTTTAGTGCTCATGCTGACAGAGATGCTAATCTACTTCAATCAAAGCAATGACATGGATGTAACTATTGTTATCCTGAATGACCTATACTAAGGATTCCTAAATCTGTTACAAAGAAATAGAAATCAATTTACCTATAGCAACCTGTAGCAAGATGTAACTATAATAATCCCTCAAAGAAATCCTGACTATAACAATCTCTTAAAATAATTATCAGCCTCTACAACAATCTTAATGCTACAGTAACTAAAGTTTATTAAAAACAATCGACTTACTAAGGAAAGAACTTTATCTGTCAAATGTACATGCTCAATTGATCTCAATATATGTGATACTTTAATCCACACAAGCACTCCTGGAATCACTACTGAAATAAAACCTATTAACTTATTCACAAGCATTTCATCAAAGGCAGGTCGGTTTACTACTGCTATACTACTCTTGAGTTTTGTATATATAAGTGCACATAACAGAGTGTTGGAAGTTTCAGTAGATGCTCACCATCGAATAACAGAACTGTTAAGGAAGGTTTCAGAACATATATACATTGTGAAGCTAAGGTTCAACCCCAGAAACAACGCTGTGAACTTTTCTTCATTCAATGCCAATCTCAACTCCTATTTAATTATTAATAAACCCTAAATATTTGATAAACAATATATTCAAACCCTACACTACTGCAATCTTTGTTAAATACACATGCTGTAAATGCAAATCTATTCTACGGTTTGTGAGCTCAAAGGTTGAAAGAAATGGAGCTATGTTCTACCCTTAATAGTAAGAGGCAATATGAAATACACTCTGTTTTCTTCAGCAAGTCGAGTCCTTAGCAACTGAAATCAAGCTCATCACTAATTTGCCAACGTCACAATTCATACTAGAAATTGAAAGGAAACTCTAATACACTCCATTTCTCAATCCTATGAAATCAATTCTATGATAAAGCCAATCCAAACTATCACACATCGCATCATTACTGTGGCCACTTATAATTATTCACACTAAAAATCAAAGAAGATTTTAAATACAATTTATTCACAAGTCTATGCTCTGCACTAGATTAAAATGCCAATGAAATTACTTAATAACTTGCAGGCATCTACTCTACATCCACCCACAGATAAACAAAACCATTAATATCTCTGCAAACACTGTCAAAGTAAGAAAATGGTATTTCACTACTGTCAAATGCACAATACAAAAATGCTAAGGATTGGTGTTGAAGGGGGCCCTACCCTCAACGCCTTCCAGTCTTAAGTCAAAGCTTAAAGGAGATAAACGCTGATTATATTAAATTCAAGTGTTACAGTCTTCGCTGAATACATCTGCCCCCGTCCCAGGGTTTCAAGAGTTATCTTTATACTGAATATACAGAGTGAGATCATCCTGGAAACAAAGGTCGATATGGATAACAACCCACAGATATTTTGGCAATTCTGAGCCAAAAATGGAATCTCAGATTCCAAAATATACATATATTGTTAAAGAGAAAACAACAACAACCCTCGATCAAAGATCATTCCTAAAATAGCAGTCGAGTAATTCTCAAAAGCATCTAAAGGATGATATGAATCAAGGAAAAACGCCCTCATTGTAGATCGAATCCCCGATCTCTGCATAAACCTCCTTTAAGCGCTGGACCAGGTAGCCAAACGAACCCTGTATAGAAGAGGAACAGATCTTATTATTAGCATATCATTTAATAAAACCTAAAACCCAAATTATATGTATAAAACAAGAAAATATAACAAGCAAGTAATTAAAATCACTTACCATAACTTTAGCAGTGTTGACCTCCAAAAAGACACACAAAACTGATTATTATTGGATTCCATTAAGACTTTAATGCTAGAAAACATTATACTGAATGGTCAAAATAGAGGACCAACATCTCCCCCAGACTGAAGGTCTTGCATGTCCCAATGCAAGGGAATTTCAGATAGACAAAATTTAAATCCCCAAAGTGAATTATCAATCCTTGGATCCAACTCCAGAGACTGAAGCTGAGGTATTAAACAGGACTTGAACCTGAGGAGGAGAGGGGGCAGATTGTTGCTGTATGCTAACCAACTGTTCAAACTGTTTGTCTTTCTTCTTTAACTGTTTTCGAAGACTGTGATTTGTCCCTTTGACTTCATCAACCAGGGTTTGCAAAGACACTATTCTAGCTTTTAAAATGGCATTTTCCTGTTTGATAACCCGATCCAACCTCACATACTCTTGCAGCTTCCTTGTCAATTTATTATTCTTTTGCCTAAAATAATCAATCCCCTGTGCTGAAGCCTCTGATTTCGAACCAGATCTGGAAAGTGATGCCCTGACAGATTTTAAACTCGATTTTGAAGAGGATACTTTGACAGATTTCAAACTTGACTTTGAAGGGGATCCTTTGGTAGATTTCAGACTCGATTTTGAAGGGGATACTGGCAGCAAAGGTTCACTGACAGGACTCAACGATGCAGAATAATGAGGAGAACCAGGAGAATCAGAGTTAACATGGGTAGAGGAAGCATCAGATGATGATAGTTCAACTTGAACAGGTTCTTTACCCTTAGATCCCTTTCTCCCCTCTTTAGCGGCCATGCTACGAGTAAATCGTCTATTGGGCAAAGAAAACAAATTTTCCTGCTCCTTATCTCCCCCAGACCGAGAGCTAACACACTGTCTCTTAGAGATTGGGAACCTCTTAGCATATAATGGAGCAGTTTTCTTACAACTATTAACAGCGGGTTCCTGAGGGCAATCATTTTGAGGAACAGAATTGTTTGTAGAGGAAGCTTTCTCAGGAATACCAGGTTCACCTGATTCATTCCTCAAGGGTGACTGAAGATGAGGGTTAGAGAGTTCATACACAAACTGTTCCCATCCCCGACCTTGCTTCTTTAATTCAGCTAAAACGAGCATTTTAATAAGCCCATGATGGTAAAGACTATGAGTTGGATGCTCTAAGTTCTTCCTCACTTGTGAAGCCATTTTACTCAAACTCTTCCAAAAATAAAATGGAAAGTTCAGCAGCTTACCAAACTCGAAGTGAGCTAGAAGGCGAAAATGATAGGCTTTGTAAGTGGAGAATCGGCCTTCACAGGTAATCATCTTGGTGATGATCATCAAGGAATTATGAAATTCTTCTCTAACCCACAGCTTGGAGAAACCCTTCTCACCCTTCACAGCCAAATATTTTGGTTTGAAAACACAGTCATATTCTTTTCGTGGCAACCGAAAATTCTTAAACCATCTATCACCGGTGCGTGGAAGTCCCGTAGCAAATGAAATGGACTCCTCTGTCACTGCAAACTCCAGGGCCCCCACTCTAGCAGTATGCCCATCGAAACTCAGGGCGAATTGTAAAGAGACAGCGTCATCCTGGCCCTGTAAATTGGTTAAAAATGCATGCCATCCAACCCGAGTAAACATATCCTTGCATGCAACGAACTCAGGAATGGCTAATAACTGCTCATACGCAGAGGGTTCATGCCGGTTGAGCATGGTGGAGACACGAAGATTGGCGAATTAGCAGAGAATTCGGACAGGAAATTCACAGGCAATGACAATGGTAACGATAGAGACTGTAAAAACCCGAATGAACATGGTAAAAATGATAATGATAGGAAGTAAAGGTAAGAAAATAATCGTGACAAGAGAAAATCATTACAAGCGGTGGCACATACTGCCCACGTCGCAGGGAATGATGACCATGATGTAACACGTTTAAACTAATCTTAATCTCATAACACGTAAGAACCCCAATTATAATAGAACAAGGTTATAATTCGTTTTATCAAAGGTTGCCAACAATAATAGAGGATGAAATATTATCAAAGGTATTTATGGTAGTTCATAGCTCATCGAATTTCATATAATGGAAAAAATATTTAATTATAATCCTTATTAATAATTAAGATTTAGCCAATCGTACACCTTTCCTTACCTCCATCAACGTCCATTACCATATACATGCCAATTTCCCCAATATATCTTCCAGCACTCCTTACGGCACCCAATCCAGCACTTTAACAATACAGCAGCGCTTTTAGGCTGATAACGATGCACAACAATTTACCAGTATAAAGGTAAGTACCAGCATCTGGAGCAGCTGCTAGGCTATGAATAGTGATGTAAAACCATTAATCTCTCAAATAGACATCACTTGGATGAGTTCATAAGCAAATAGACTGGATTAAAAGATTTGTTGGACCCTCAACAGTTTTGTGGCATGATTTCCTTATTGTAAGGTTGCTGCTCCATCTAACCACACAGGAAACTTAATTGTGCTATGAAACCACCTTTTATTGAAAATACAGATAACAATCAGGAATGCAGACTTCAATCAATCACTCGTAACTCAAACAATCAAAAATTCAGGCTTCATCAATCACTTAGAACTCAAACAATCAAAAATTCAGGCTTCATCAATCACTCAGAACTCAAACAATAAAAAATTCAGGCTTCATTAATCACTCATAACTCAAACAATCAGAGGTTCAGACTTCATCCTTGTCACCCATATAGAACTTTTTCCACCAGGACATATGCCACAGGACAAGGAAAATAGCAACAGAAGCTAATGGGGTACTGGTCCATTTTGACTCAGCTTCACACAGGATAATTTGAGTAGTGGAACAAATAGTACTAAATTTCTCAGCTATGTTTTAGGCATCAAACATAAACCTTCTTTTTTAGAATGAGGTAACCCAAAATGCAGAACAGTTTGAGATGATTATCAACTGGCTATCATTTTATTTTTTAATGGATTTAATAAATTTTAATTAACCATCCTTATGGCTTCTCTTTTACCTTCACATAGGTACGTTGTTCATATAGACAAGTATAGATGAGGCTGTTAAAGAAGATATTAAAGTCAGAACCCACTGCCGGCAAGCCTGGTCAGTACTCCGGTGGGGTAACTGTAACATCTTAAGAAGCTTCTTCCCCAGACAGATGCCCCATTGCCAACAGGCCTGTTCAGAACCCTGATGGGTTTGCCTGTTCATACCACAGGTCGGTACCCGCTGCCAGCAGACCTGTTCAATATCCCGGCGGGTTAACCTCTTACACCCTTTTTCTATCAGAGGCTCTTGTCCCAATTTCATCTTAAAGATAAAATTTATGATTTGCTCAAGCATAGATGAGTGGGGGAGCTGCTCTGAAAACCATATAGGAGTGGGATGGTACCAGAATTGGAAGAGTATTCTTTGTATATGCCTGTAAGGATTTGCCCATATGAACAACTAACCTTCGTAACTGTAGAAAGTGAAAGTCATAAAGTGGCTAAAGACAGTGTATATATATATGTGTGTTTAGTATTATAACAGCCAAGAGATAATAACCCCCAAACTGCCCGATCTTGAACACTTTTTTTTTTTTTTTAACATGATGCCTATCTTAAAAATAACTTCATGCCCATAGCTGTAACTAACATCAATTCCCGCTCTTTATCTAGTGTGAAACCAAATCAAATGGTCCTAGTAGCCCATAGATTCATAAGCAGAAAATATTTGGGAAGCTTAAAGCATTAATGTAGGCAATGCCTGGTGGGCAAGTACTCTTATGAATAGCCAAAACAGTTCTGAAAAATCTGACACACACAAATGCAGACATTCCAATAAATCAGTGAAACTCAGAAATTGACCCAAATTTGCACAGTCCTTAAAAAAATGTTTTGCAAAAATAATCAAAAGGCTGAAATAGAGTAGTGATAAAACACCTCCCTTAGGTTTCAAAACATTCTGAGTCTTACTGAAAAGAATATCTGCACCCTTTCAAAAAGAGACCTAATAAAACAAATCCCTGTACATATGTACAAAAAAACAATTCCATTGAAGATTACTGAGAGAGAGTAGGAGATGAAGAATTCATTTCCTCACCTACCAGTTCTAGTTCAGACTGCTGACTCATGTTATGGATGAACTCTTGCTTAGAGCGAGGTTTATGATATACCTTTAACCGATGTCCATTCACTACAAAGGCAGTTTGTTCTTCATCTATTGTTTTTATTTTGACAGAACCATTATCAAAAACAGTCACAATTTCATATGGCCCCATCCATCTAGTGGTAAGCTTACCTTTGAAATGTTTGAATCGTGAGTCAAACAACAGAGCCCAATCACCTTCTTCAAAAGTCTTCTTCTTCAAAAATTTATCATGCCACTTAGTCCGCTGATTCTGTATCAACACAGTTCTTTGGACAGGATCTTGTCTGATTTCATCAAGTTCATTTAATTGCATCAGCCTCTGCTCCTGGGCTTCATCTAAATTCAGGCTCATTTGTGCAGCAGTACGAAAAGTTTTCACCTGAAATTCTATAGGAAGCAGGACCTGTTTACCATAAACAAGCTGATATGGGGTATTTCCTGTGGTATTTCTCCATGTAGTTCTGTAAGCCCACAATGCCTCGGGTATCCTGTCTGCCCAGTCCTTGTGATGTAGCTGCACAGTCTTAGTTAAAATGGATTCTAGCACTTTATTGGTTGATTCCACCTGACCATTTGCTTGGGGGTGGTAAGGAGAAGATTTATAGTGCTTAATTCCATATTGTTCTGTAAGTGCTTTCATTGATTTAGAGACAAACTGTGCTCCATTGTCAGTCACAATTTCACGAGGAATGCCAAAGCGAGTAAAAATCTCTTCGTAAATAAATTCTATGACTGATTTCTCAGTGGCCCTCAATAGAGCTTTTGCCTCAACCCACTTAGTCACATAGTCAGTGCATACTAAAATATATCTCTTTTTTCTTGACATTGGTGAGATTGGGCCAACAAAATCCAATCCCCATTTTTCAAAAGGTTCAATTTGTACCTGGGCTTGTAAAGGCATTTGATCAGCAGCAGTGGGTCTCCCCATTCTTTGACAGCTGTCACAGCCCTGTACAAACTTCTCAGCATCTTTAAAAAGGGTAGGCCAGTAATACCCTTGATGTAACACCTTATATGCTGTCCACTTGTCTGAAAAATGGCCTCCACAGGGTCCATCATGACAGGCTTGAAGGATGTCACACATCTCATCCTCCCTCACACACCTCCTGATAATCAGATCTGGACCGGTTCGAAAGAGGTCATTACCTACCCATGAATAATTAGCACTTTGCTGTATGATTCTTCGTTTTTCGTAAGATGACAAATGAGCAGGTAGTTTCCCTGTAACCAAATAGTTGGCTACATCTGCAAACCAAGGTGTTTTAATAGAAACATCAAACAAGTGTTCATCAGGAAATGTATCATCTACAGGAACATTATCATTAGCATGAGTCAATCTGGAGAGGAAATCTGCAACCAGATTTTCCTTCCCTGGTTTGTCAACTATGGTAATGTTAAATTCCTGTAGCAAAAGTAACCATCTAGTAATTATGCCACTAGTGATTGGCTTATTCATTAAAAATTTAATAGCAGAATGATCGGTATGAACAAATACCTCGTAACCTGTAATATAATGCCGGAATTTATTGATGGCATGAACTACTGCTAGAAACTCTTTTTCGGTCACTGTATAGTTCAGTTCTGCAGGTGTTAAATTTTTACTGATGAAATAAATAGCATAGGAGGACTGATTTTCTTTCTGTCCGAGCACTCCCCCCAAGGCAGTGTCTGAAGCATCAGTTTGTATATGGAATGGCAAAGACCAATTTGGCCCCCGCAGAACTAGTGTTGAAGACAATTCTGATTTTAATGTGTCAAAGGCTGTCTGACAGTGTTGATCCCAATCAAAACCACTGTCTTTGGCCAACAATTTGAACAGTGGGGCTGCTATCTTTGTAAAATTAGCAATAAACCTACGATAGTACCCTGCGTGTCCCAGAAAACTTCTGACTTCTTTTTGTGTAGTTGGTGAAGATAGACTAGTAATGATTTCAATTTTTGCTGGGTCAACCTTAATACCTTCTGATGAAATATGGTGCCCTAAAACAATACCCTCAGTTAACATCATCTTACACTTTTCATGGCTTAAAGCAAGATTTGTTTCTTGGCACCTAATTAAAACTTTCTCCAGGTTATCCAAGGCTTCTTTGAAATCATTACCGTAGACTGTAAAATCATCCATATATATTTCCACACAGTCATGGACTAAATCAGCCAAAATACCTAACACTGCCCTCTGGAAAGTGGCAGGAGCATTACACAGTCCAAATGGAAGCACCTTGTAAGCATAAGTTCCCCATGGGCAGGTAAAAGTGGTTTTTTCTTGATCCTCTGGGGCTATTCTTATCTGGTTATATCCACTGTATCCATCCAGAAAAGAAAAATATTTCTTTCCAGACAATGTATCCAAAACCTGGTCTATGAAAGGAAGAGGGAAGTAATCTATGAGAGTTGCTTTATTTAACTCACGAAAATCAACACATATTCTCCACTTACCTCCCTTCTTTGGAACAATCACCAACGGAGATACCCATTTGCTATCAGAAATGGGATAGATGAAATCTGCATCCAACAATTTTTGTAATTCATCCTTCACAATGTCTTTAAGCGCAGGATTCATTCTTCTCTGTGGCTGCCTTACTGGTCTAATATTTTCCTGCATATAGATGTGATGCATGCATGTGTCAGGGTGAATGCCTTTCATGTCTGTATAAACCCAAGCAAATGCCCCAGACTGTGCTTTGAGTAAATTAACTACCTGATTTTGCTGGCTTTGAGACAGATTCCCATTAATAAACAAAGATCTCCCTGGACTAATCTCCATTGGTATAGTTGCAGCTCCAACCTTCTCATCTATAAATAAAACTACTGATGATGAGGTGGCTGAAGGGTAATAGTGTTCCTGAAAATCTTTTGTGAAAACATTGTCTAAGTCAGAGAAGGATTGAGGGTATTCAATACTAGTGGTAGCTGAAATAAATTGATCTAGGATATCATCCTCAGTCTGGTGTTCCAGCCCCCTAGTTTGACTGATGGACAGTAAGGGTTGTCCCACATCCTCATCCCCATAAGGATTCTCTAACCATAACATGTTTTCCGATACAGGCTGTGCTGGAGGATAAATAATTAGGTTTTGTAGAGAAGTGCCATTTGATATAGTTAAAATACCTTCTCTGCATCCTATAAAGGCATTGGCAGTGGCTAACCAAGGCCTACCTAATATAACTGGATGTTCCCCCATTGGGTGTTTGGTTTGGAGTACCAGAAAATCCACTGGATACTCCCAAGAAGCTACTGTGACAGTAATGTCATCTAAGGCCCCCACAGGTTTGACTGTGCTCCTATCAGCCAACTCCAAAATGGTAGGAGTAGATCTGAGGAGATTATGCAACTGAAGTCTCTGCATGGTGGTCATAGACATGACATTAATGGCAGCCCCCAGGTCAACTAGAGTGTTTCCTATTGGAACCTCATTGATGTAAATGGTCACCACTGGATTCCCAGGATTTGCAAATTTTGGGGGTAAGGGGCAGTCTGAAATATAATTGGACAGCTGGCCTAAAACATTTATCTTGGGTGGGTCTTTCTGTTTTCGACCAGGTTTCTTTAAGCACAGTTCCCTTACCAATTTTGCATAAATAGGGACATCTCTAATAGCCTGAAGTAATGGAATTTTGATGCAAACATTTCTCAACTCATTTTCTAGGTCAAACTGTGGACACATCACAGGCTTCTCTATTAATAACCTCTCTGGGTAAGGGGGGTTGTTATTTACCCATGGATGAGCAGGTGGTTGGAAATGAGTTCCCAGTGCTTGAGTATTTTCTGAGGCAATCTGCACTTCTTCTTCCTCTGTAATCTCTTTTTCATCACTTTCTTCTCCAGTCTCTTCATGAATAATCACTGCTAGAGGGGTTTTATTTAATGTTTTCCCAGACCTTAATTGTATTTCCTGTAAAGGAGCTGAATGAATTACATAAGTTGGAGCCATTTGAATTTCAGCATTATTAAGAGGCTGGGGAGGTCGGTTATTAGGGTTTGGGATAGGTTGGGCTGGCAACAACGTGGGTCGAGGTGGATTTGGATTTTGATATTGTTGTGGAACTGGGGGTATAGGAGGAAGGGCAGGTGGTGTGAAGCCTGGTAATAGCTGCTGTATATTTGGTGGCATTGGACAGTAACTAGGAGGGGTAGTTGATTGTGTTCCTCCATAGGGTTGTCCTTGTGGTCCCCCATATGACTGTCCCCGCCAGCCTTGCTGCCAAGGCTGGGTCTGAGTAGGTTGAGAGGGCCAATTCTGCCACATTTGTGGACTCCATGGCTGCTGAGATTGCTGCATGGGATAATAATATGCAGGGTTCGGGAAAACAGGCTCTGGGTACATGTTTTGAGATCTAGGCTGCCAAGGCCTTCTTGATGCATCGGTGGGTTCAGCATTAAGCTTGTAAAAAGCTTGCAGTTCTGGTAAAGAAGGGCAATTGTCAGTTGGGTGTTGAGCAGAGCAAAGAGCACAGACTGAAATGGTATTTAGAGGGCACTCTTTCAAAGGGTGTCTTTTTCTGCACTTGGGACAGAATATGTGTAATGCTGCTATGTCCTCCTCCTCTTGCCGTTTCTTTGTTTTCAATGCATCAAATTGGGAGCTTAAGGTGCCTAAAATGTCAGTTTTGAAATTTTTTAACAGGTTTCCCAATTCAACTCTTGTGACCCCACTAGTTCCTGCTGTTCTAGAAATACGGGAAGGACCTTCCCTTGTGCTTTTTCCTTCCTTGGCTCTACTCCTCGAATATTTTCTACATAGTTCAGTAATCTCCTCAAAGGATTTATGAGATACATCACCTGAGGCCATCAAGTTGAGGATTTCCACATATTCATCCAGAATCCCTTTTAGAAAAAGAGTTCTGACTGCATCCTCCTGTAAAGTATTATACTTAGACTTCTGTAATACAAAGCAGAATCGTTCTAGGAAGTCCTCCAGACTCTCTTCTTCATGCTGTTGCATTTTAAAGATATCATTTTGGGAGTCTCGAGGCCCACAGTAGTCTCGGTATTTTCTGATGAAAGCACTCTTCATTTGTTCCCAAGTTTGGATGGTGGATTCCCCCAAGCTCATAAACCATCTAAGTGCAGAATCCTTAAGGGTTGCTGGAAATAGTTTTAACTTTTGAGCATCCTGTAGATAATTATAACTCCTACATAAGATGTCAAACTCAAATAGAAAGGTATCCGGATCTTCAGTACTTTTCCCATAGAAGGTAGGTAATGAAGATGCTGGGATATTTTTCATACTGACATCCCGTGTAAGATCCAGAATGGGGAAGCCAAAAGTTGTTTCAGTTCGTCCCTCATGTTCTCCTTCTCCTTCCATCTGGTGTCCAGTTTCCTGATCACTCATGACAAGAGGGTTCCTAAACCAGTTGACACCTAACCTGTCTCTTCTTGGGGATAGAATAAAATCCCAATGGTTTGGCCTAGGCCAAGTTTGAAAATTGAAAGGTAAATCTGTAGTGGATTCTAATTGAGAAACCACCGGATTCTGGTTATGTCCAAGAAGGAAGCTCACTTTTTCTATGTTCACTGTGTCAACCAAATTGGGATCTTCCTTTAAAGGTGAAGCTTGTTGGATCTGTGGGATTTCTTCTGAATGTAACTGTTCACTGAGTATAACCTCAGTTCCTACTGGTTTGGTCCCAAATTCCGCTGAATTCTGAATGTTGTTGTTTTCAGTTTCGTTGCCGGTATCCCTATCCCTCGGGTTAGTGAAGGGGGGGGTTTTGTTGTTTACAAAAAGATCAGAATGAACCTTAATGAATCTACCCTTACTATCTCTAGGTCTCATCAAAACAATTTCTGAAAATAACAAGACTTTTAAAAATAAATTGAAATACCTGTGCCACAGTTGGGTTTGAAGGAACCTGTTATGAAATGCGCAAGTTTGCCTTACCAATCCTCCTCCTCCAATCTGCCACAACTAGTCACACCTAACAATTGTTGTAAAATTAGATTTCTGGAATTAAACACACCTCACTTAAAAAAAGGATAACCAGACTTGTAAACTAAAAATAAACACTTTTTACAGGAAAGATAAACACACTTCTTGTAATAGCTCAAACTTGTGAAGAAAAAAACAACCACACTTACTAGAAGGACACAACAAAAATTTGGGGTAACCCACTAAAGTGGCTGCGGCAGGCTGTTACACCATGGGAATCCCAAAGTGAATTCGTCTTTGCGTCTTAATGTTTCCCCTCCACCTTGTTGTGTATTGTGAAAAAGATCCTATCTACCTAAACTTCTCAATCAACCAAAAAATTGAGCAAAATACCAGCTTACCTTGGAGCAATTCCCCGGCAACGGCGCCAAAATGTTGGTCAAAATTATTGATATTTAATTCACCTCAATTTAATTTATCAACCGGAGAATCGTAGACTTTGAGTTGCTACACTGTATGTGCGGGTAAGGCAGTTTTAGTGCTCATGCTGACAGAGATGCTAATCTACTTCAATCAAAGCAATGACATGGATGTAACTATTGTTATCCTGAATGACCTATACTAAGGACTCCTAAATCTGTTACAAAGAAATAGAAATCAATTTACCTATAGCAACCTGTAGCAAGATGTAACTATAATAATCCCTCAAAGAAATCCTGACTATAACAATCTCTTAAAATAATTATCAGCCTCTACAACAATCTTAATGCTACAGTAACTAAAGTTTATTAAAAACAATCGACTTACTAAGGAAAGAACTTTATCTGTCAAATGTACATGCTCAATTGATCTCAATATATGTGATACTTTAATCCACACAAGCACTCCTGGAATCACTACTGAAATAAAACCTATTAACTTATTCACAAGCATTTCATCAAAGGCAGGTCGGTTTACTGCTGCTATACTACTCTTGAGTTTTGTATATATAAGTTCACATAACAGAGTGTTGGAAGTTTCAGTAGATGCTCACCATCGAATAACAAAACTGTTAAGGAAGGTTTCAGAACATATATACATTGTGAAGCTAAGGTTCAACCCCAGAAACAACGCTGTGAACTTTTCTTCATTCAATGCCAATCTCAACTCCTATTTAATTATTAATAAACCCTAAATATTTGATAAACAATATATTCAAACCCTACACTACTGCAATCTTTGTTAAATACACATGCTGTAAATGCAAATCTATTCTACGGTTTGTGAGCTCAAAGGTTGAAAGAAATGGAGCTATGTTCTACCCTTAATAGTAAGAGGCAATATGAAATACACTCTGTTTTCTTCAGCAAGTCGAGTCCTTAGCAACTGAAATCAAGCTCATCACTAATTTGCCAACGTCACAATTCATACTGGAAATTGAAAGGAAACTCTAAAACACTCCATTTCTCAATCCTATGAAATCAATTCTATGATAAAGCCAATCCAAACTATCACACATCGCATCATTACTGTGGCCACTTATAATTATTCACACTAAAAATCAAAGAAGATTTTAAATACAATTTATTCACAAGTCTATGCTCTGCGCTAGATTAAAATGCCAATGAAATTACTTAATAACTTGCAGGCATCTACTCTACATCCACCCACAGATAAACAAAACCATTAATATCTCTGCAAACACTGTCAAAGTAAGAAAATGGTATTTCACTACTGTCAAATGCACAATACAAAAATGCTAAGGATTGGTGTTGAAGGGGGCCCTACCCTCAACGCCTTCCAGTCTTAAGTCAAAGCTTAAAGGAGATAAACGCTGATTATATTAAATTCAAGTGTTACAGTCTTCGCTGAATACATCTGCCCCCGTCCCAGGGTTTCAAGAGTTATCTTTATACTGAATATACAGAGTGAGATCATCCTGGAAACAAAGGTCGATATGGATAACAACCCACAGATATTTTGGCAATTCTGAGCCAAAAATGGAATCTCAGATTCCAAAATATACATATATTGTTAAAGAGAAAACAACAACAACCCTCGATCAAAGATCATTCCTAAAATAGCAGTCGAGTAATTCTCAAAAGCATCTGAAGGATGATATGAATCCAGGAAAAACGCCCTCATTGTAGATCGAATCCCCAATCTCTGCATAAACCTCCTTTAAGCGCTGGACCAGGTAGCCAAACGAACCCTGTATAGAAGAGGAACAGATCTTATTATTAGCATATCATTTAATAAAACCTAAAACCCAAATTATATGTATAAAACAAGAAAATATAACAAGCAAGTAATTAAAATCACTTACCATAACTTTAGCAGTGTTGACCTCCAAAAAGACACACAAAACTGATTATTATTGGATTCCATTAAGACTTTAATGCTAGAAAACATTATACTGAATGGTCAAAATAGAGGACCAACAAATTCAATCTATAGTTGACCTCAATCTATAGTTGAGTTCAATGTAAGATTGACTTTAATCCGTGTTTGAATTCAATCCATAGTTGACATTTAAGCGAGTTTGACTTAAAATCCAAGTTTGACTTAAGTTCATGGTTGACTTAAATCCAAGGTTGACTTCAATCCATACTTGACATCAATCCATACTTGACATCAATCCAAGATTGACTTCAATCCACGGTTGACTTCAATCCACATTTGGCTTAAAGCTAAGGCTGAATTCAATTCAAGGTTGACTTCAATCCATAGTTGATTTTTAATCAAGGTTGACTTCGATCCAAGGTTGAATTCAATGCAAGGGTGACTTCAATCCATAGTTGACTTTAACCAAGGTTCACTTCAATCCATAGTTGAATTTTAAGCTAGGTTGACTTCAATCCAAGGTTGGCTACAATCTAAGGTTCACTTCAATCCATGGCTGACTTAAATCCATGGCTGACTTCAATCCATAGTTGACATTAATTCGTAGTTGACTTTTAATCAAGGTTTCCTTCAATCCAAGGTTGACTTCAATCTATGGCTATATTCTATCCATAGTTCACTTCAATCCATATTTGACTTCAAACAAAGGTTGTCTTCAATCCAAGGTTGACTTCAATCAATATTTGGCTTCAATCCATGGTTGAATTTTGACCAAGGTTGATCCATCTATGAATTCGATTGGCTTGTTTTGACTAGTAGGCCTTGTCCTAGTCAACGAATTCTCAGCACCACTCGTTGAAGAATAACGACTTCAGCATGCTCTATCGACGATGACTATTGCACACCGACGACAACTGACCGACTATGATAGATTGTCCCTCTGTCTTCCATTCGACTGTGACGATTGCACTTCTCAGACCACTACAACTTCTTATGTAACTGAACGTAATGGGAAGGAAACTCAAGCATTCTCAACACTCTATATAATTATGTACATTATTGTAACATAAAAAGAGGAACGAAGAAGAAATAATAGAAAATGTTTTTTGATCCAAATTCTTGCATTTTTTCTGTGTATATTCTTGATTGTGTTCTTATTCTGGATTGTTGAATTAGTTAATTTGCTTCCATCATAATAGATCTCGACTTATTCAGTCGAACCATTTTTCCCCCGTCGAACTCCTGGGAGACGTGGATCATTAATATAAGAGCTTGATCTTGCGTAAGTTTTGTTGAGACACTTCTTGTTGAAGTTACCCGACTTATAATTGTTCAAACACGATCACAAACCCAGCAATCCAGGAGGATCTTTGGGTTGTGAGTTTGTTTATGTTAACAAGAGAAAAGCTTTAGAGAGGTGAAGGAGAGCTTGAAGAATTCGATCCTAAGATTGGATCAAGAAGAAGGAGAATGGCTTCAGAAAAAAGAGATGATGGGACTTCTTCAATTCCTTCTGAAGGGGATTTTATTAAAGCTTTCATGAAGATGCAAAGTATGGTGGAAGAACTTTATCAAGATCGGAAGAAGGGAGAACAAGGTGGTTCTTCTCATGAAAAAGGTAAAGAAGAAGGAGGTGGTGAGAAACCTCTTAAATCTCCTCCATCATCACCATATTTTCTTGATGGTTCTTTAAATTTCTCACATGAGAAGAAAATTGATCACAATATGCATCAATTAAAGCTTGATATTAAGTTTGATTTACTTGTTTAGAATGGAGAACTTAATGCTGAAAAGTTAGATAGTTGGATCTGTCAAATAGAATTATATTGTAGGATTCGAAATTTTAATGAAGATAGCTTGAAAATTCAGTTAGCTTCTCTCTGACTTGGAGGGACTGCTCTCATATGGTGGGAGAGCAGAACTCAAAAGGATTTGGCCTCAAAAGGAAACATTATACCCACTTGGCATGAGTTCAAATCAACATTAAAGAAGCAGTTTTATCCATTGGGTTACATACAACAAGCAATGATGGATTGGCAAAATATGAGGCAAGGTAAGGGTCAAAGTGTGCAAGATTACACATAAGAATTTTGAAAGAGAGCTTTAATACTTGGTATACCTCTCTACACTCAAAAAATTATTCTCAAGTACATAGGTGGATTAGATAGTTATTTACATCATATGATACTTATGTTTAATCCAACTAATATCGATGAGGTATGTGTTCAAGCAACTCATATGGAGTCAAAGGGGAAGAATACAAATGAAAATTTTTCCAAGAAGCCTTACAAACCTGAAGGAAAAAGTTCAAAGGTAAGGGGAAAGGTAAGCATACAGCTACAGTGAAGAAAAGAGGAGACAAACCTACATGCTCACATTTCCATAAAAAGGGTCATGATGCATCCAAATGTTGGAAGCTTCATCTAGAGCTCACGGCTGAGAAGTTTCAGAATAAGGAGGACAAGAAGACCACTGCTATAGCTATCCAACATGATTTGGGATCTGATTCAGGGGATGAGACTAAGATTGTTTCTACGTGCATACAAGGTAAAAATCCTTCCACTTCCAATTCAAAGCATGAATTTGTTGTTGTTGAAAGAAAGAGAAGTGAGTTGTTTCATATAAGAGTAATTTCTAAGCATACAAAGATAGATACTCTTTTTGATAGTGGATCACAAGCCAATCGAATTTCAGAAGAGATAGTTAAGAAACTTCATTTGGAAACTAAGTTACACCCAAAACCATATCCTCTTGGATGGGTATGTGATCAAGCACAATTACAAGTGAAAAAACAGTGTAGACTTAGATTTTCTATCACTTCTGGATTCATTGATGAAGTATATATGGATGTAGTTCCATTAGATATATGTGGTATTGTTTTGTGAAGTCCTTATATTTATGATAGGAAGGATATATTTTACAGGGAAGATAACATATATCAGCTCACTAAAGATGGTATTGAATATGTTGTTCGTGCACATCATGTGAAAACTAATCTTTCATTAGTTTCTGCAATTCAAATGAAGAGGCTAGTAAATGCTAGTAAGAATTTTGTTCTTATGATTGTTAAAGCAAAGGATGTTGGTCAAAGTGAATCTTTTCAGGGATGTGATCCAAGAATTAATAAATATTTAACTGATTATGATGTCTTGTTTCAAGAACCTAAAGGATTGCCTCCAAAAAGAGAAATTTAACATGAGATTCTCTTACAGGAGGATGCACCACTTCCTAACATTGGCATGCAAATGTCTTTAGTAATTGAGAATGTAGAGATAAATAAACAGGTTCAGGAATTGCTTGAAAGAGGGGACATTTGACCAAGCTCCTCTCCATGTGGTTCACCAATTGTTTTGGTGCCAAAGAAGGATGGCACATGGCGTATGTGTGTTGATTACATGGCACTAAACATAATCACAATTAAGAATAGGTATCTGCTTCCTTGGATTGATGATATTTTGGATCAACTTAAGAATGAAAAGTATTTCACTAAGTTAGACTAAGAACTGGTTATCATCAAATTAGAATTAAGGACAATGATATTTGGAATATTTCTTTCAAAACTAAACAAAGATTGTATGAATGGATGGTAATTCCCTTTGGGATTTGTAATGCACCCACAACATTTAAGAGGGTGATGAATGATGTTTTTAGGCCCTTCATTGATGAATTTTTCATAGTCTACTTAGATGATATTCTAATTTTCAGTCGTACTTGGGAGGAACATGTCAAGCATGTTAAACAAGTTTTTGATGTACTTGTAAGGGATCACTTGTATTTAAAGATGTATAAATGTGAATTTGGGAAGACATCTTTAGTATATCTAGGTTACATTGTAGGGGGTGGTGAATTGAGGACTGGTCCCTCTAAAGTTGAGGTCATTGTGAATTGGCCCAAGACAAATAATGTAATCGAGGTAAGAATCTTTCTGGGAGAAGCCCAATACTGGAGGAAGTTCATTGCTAACTTCTCCTTCATAGCTTCTCCATTACATGCTTAGACATGTATGAACAGAGTCTTTCAATGGGAAGGAAAAGCATAGAAGGCCTTTGACACTCTGAAAGAAAAGATCAATACAACTCCAGTACTTGCACCACCGGATCTACAACAACCATTTGAGATAGATATTGATGCTAGTGGTTATGCCATGGGGGCAGTCTTAATGCAACTTAAAAAACCAATATGCTATCATTCTGAAACCTTCTCTAAATCTATAATCAATTATCCAACCTATGATAAAGAATTGTATGCATTAGTACAAAGTGCAAAGAAGTGGAAACATTATCTAATGGGTAAAGAAACAATAGTACATACTGATCATCAACCACTTCAATATCTACAATATCAAACTAAGCTACAACAATCAAGACATTTCAGGTGGATGGGTTTTCTACAACAATTTCATTTGATCATTAAGTATAAGAAAGGTATTCAAAACAAAGTTGCAGATATGTTTTCAATACCTCCAATAAATGATTCTATAGTCATTCAACAAAGTCCTTTGGTACATTCAAGTTATGTTGAACAATATACTAAGGATGAAGATTACAAAGAATTATATGAATCACTACAATGTGGATCTCAAAATGAAGAAATGAACTATCAGATTCATGCCAAGTTGTTGTATCATCTTTGAAAGATCTGTATTCCACAAATTGAAAGAGTACATGTGATAAGAGAAGCTCACACTTCTCTCATTTCAGGGCACTTCGGTGTAGGGAAAAATGTAGCACAATTACAAAAAAAATTCTATTGGCCTCAAATGAATGAAACTGTGTCCAAGTATATAAAAGGATGTGATATGTGTGCAACAAGTAAGCCAAGTAATAGAAAGTTAGGCTTGTACACTCCACTTCCTATTCCTTCTCGTCCATGGGAAAGTGTTTCAATGGACTTTGTAGGAGGGTTACCTATGTCTAGAAAAGGACATGACTACTTATATGTTGTTGTGGATAGATTCAGTAAAATGTGCATTCTAATTCCTTGTAAAAAGCAGATCACAGCTGAGATGACTGTTGATTTGTTTTTCCAGCATGTATGGGTTCATTTGGGACTACCTACTTCTATTATTTACGATCAAGATTCCTACTTTAGTGGGAAATTTTGGTCATCTTTATGGGAACTTATCGACACAAATTTAAAGAAAAGCACAACATTTCATCCACAAACTGATGGGAAAACAGAAGTGGTCAATCAGAAAGTAGTACATCCTCTTCGAGGGTATTGTGCCAAGAATCCCAAGCCGTGGGATGAGCAGTTGCATTATGTTCAACATGCCTACAACAGAGCCATGCACTCTTCAACACAAAAGTCTCCTTTTGCGACATGTTTTGGTTATCTCCCAAAGTCTCCCTTAGACTTTGTTTATGGAAAAGATCCAGTGGGATATGGTCAAGTTGATGTGGATTAAGCATTAAATTTTATTCAGCGGATCCAGTTAATACATCAAGCAGTACAAGAACAGTTGGAATCCAATCAAGCCAAGTATAAAGATAGGCATGATAAACATCGGGTGGATCATCATTTCCAGATTGGTGATCGAGTATGGATTCATATTAGCAAAGACTGAATCCAAGGTGAAGGTAACTTATCAGGTACGGCCCTTTTACAATTTTGGATCAAGTTGGTAATAATTATTTTCGGTTAGATTTGCCTCCTTATATGCAAATGTATTCCGTTGTTAATGTGGACAACTTGAAACTGTATGAGCCTCCTATTATTATGGACCAAGATGAACAGGTTCAAGTACCTTCTGTTGATGAATTTGCTCCTGAATATCTCAATGAGATTCCAGAAGATATTATACTTGGAAAGAAGGTCATATCTACACGAAGGGGTGACACATAGTTTTTTCGTGTGGGGCTCAAAGGAATGCATCCAAGAAAATCAAGGTGGTGAGAGACCGGAAGGGTGAGGGAGCTTTACCCTCACCTGTATTCTGAATGATTTTAGGCTTTTGGTGGCCCAAAAGATTCCCAATGGGAAGGCTTGATCTAGGAGGATCTTTGAGGATCGATCAGATTTAAAGTCTTCAAACAATAGTTCAAAGGTAACCGTGGTAAAGATCTTATCGACATCTTTCTGGCAATGCTTGTTTTGTGTGAAATGGCCTCCAAATGAAGAAGTTGTCAGCATTTGAAGTTTCGTCAGGGGTGGTTAAAAGTGGTAAAAAATGGTTTAAAAGGTTTAGAAAAATGGTTTATAAGGTTAAAAAATGGTTTATAAGTTATATGGTAAAAGGGGTTGGAGGCTATGGGAATCAAACCCAACACCTCCATAACCCACCAAGTTATCCACTGGCCAACTCGTGCTACTTAACAAACGTATGGTTCAAATTTTATTTAAGGTTGAAAGGTTTAATATTTTAAAAAGGGGGTGGGGCCGAGGGCATAGCCCTTGACCCCATGTCAACACCAGGACTCCCCCATGTTCTTAGAACCATATTGTAATGTGGAGCAATATCAATATACCATACCACCAAACCATAAAACAAACTATAACATAGACCATATATCAAATGCCACATTTTTAAACCATATCATAATGTATTAACACAAATGCGCCACATTTAAACCATATATCAACGTGTTAATATATTATATGAACACCATTCAAAAGCATGTGGAGGGAGGAGAGACTCGTGGGCTTGACCCCGGGACCTCTCCCCATATAATGAAACGCGTTACCACTAGGGCACCGCCCCACCGTTGCTTGGTAATCAACGCAAATACCTTTTGAGTTTGTAGCACCAAAACTATATAAGAGACACGAAATTTCAACCATGGTTCAAAAGTTCAGAGTTCAACATAGCGCGCAGAGCTACACAGAGTTCGAGATAGGGTACATGCACAGATCCTGAGTTGCATAGGCCATTAATGGGCACGGACCATGAGGTAGAATCCGTATAGGTCGTACTATTTTGTCTTATTTCAAGAATATTGTCTCGTTTTGCGTGTGAGAGGAGGCCTAAGGTACATATAGTCAACTTTATAGTCATTTTTCTCAGAATTTAGAGAGGAACGCAGTGGTGCAGTTTGTTTCTAAGTTTGACAGACAGAACTCATAAGTGTTTCCAGAACACTCAATTTTTAACCTTTGAAGACTTAATAAGATCGACCTTTCCATTGGAAGTGACCCAAAGACATAGCCCAAGAAGGGTGACCTCTGTTATCAGTTCTTGTCTTCATTTTCTGGTTTGCTTCTCTCTTTTATTTGCTTATGTGTTGATTTAAAAGCATTTAAAAATAATCTTTTAAGCCATTTTTATGAATGTTACATGCAAATTTCACATGCAATTTTTTGGTTAAAAAGATCCGGAATATTTCAGATCAAATCCGGACAGACCCTACCTTTGACTTCTGAGTATCTACCCACTCACAACACTCAACCGAAGATGGCAGAAGAAGCAAAACATAAACATGCAACTGAAGAGACAGAACGACTCATTGAGTAAGCACTTGCTCGACATCAAATTGAAATATACGAGCATTTCAATGAGATTCTTGGTCGACTCACTAGTCATTTGGATCGACTTTAGCTAGCAATTCGATGAGAAATGCGTTTGACAAAGCCAGTCCTTTCAAGGTACAGATGAACTTGGATATACTGAATCTAGAAGGAAATATTGATTTCGTATTTGTAGACAACTGGGTACATCAGTTGGAATTCTATTTTTCCGTGAATCAACTCTTAGAAGCTAAGAAGATCACCATTGCATCCTTGAAAATGATGACTTCTGTGCGCTGTTGGTGGGAGAATCTATCGACAAAAATGAAGAAAGAAGACAAACCCATAGAAACGTGGGATAAATTTTTCGAGCATATCCGAAGGGAGTTCTACTCGCCCAAATACATTCAGAAATAGTATAAGAAGTGGCAACAACTAAGGAAATGGAGAGACCAGTCTGTGCAGAGCTATACCGACAAGTTCTATCGACTGGTGGCTAGACTTGGCGTTTGGGAAGAGGAGAAATTGATTGTTCTGAAGTACGTCAGTGGATTGTCCCCATACATTCAGCAGGATATGGATTTCCTTACTGTCAATACGCTCTCGGATGCATTCCATTATGCTAGCAAGCTTGAAGCAAAGCAAAAAGGGAAAGCACACCTTGCGCTTAAGCCAACAAGACAGCCATCCAATAAGAAGCCTTCATCTTCAACCAAATCTGACAATTCGAAACACTCGTCTCAGCCCAACTCCGCTTAAGAAAGATCAAGGTAAGAGACATTCTCGAAGAGATAAGAGGGAACATAGTAAATAACCCCCTGCCGGTAAATGGTGTGATTACCACATCTAATCGTGTCATGACGCGTCTGAATGTAAATCTCAGAAGACATTCTTAGCTAAGCTATCTACATCTGACTCGACTGACAAAGAAAGCCATTATGGAATCCGACCCAGAATCGTCAACTCTCCTGGAATTGACATCGACAACTCCAGCCACCTCGACTATCGTTGATGAGAAGGAATGAGAGCAGCTATTCCATACATGGATATGGGTTGATAAAAATCCTTTGCATCTAATTGCAGATAATGGAATCCGGAATAACTTTGTTTCTGAAACTCTTTTGAAGAAACTTGGTCTTGTCCCTACTCTGCATCCTCAGCCTTATAACATCAGTTGGATGAAGGATGGACAAGAACATCGAATCACCTGATAATGCAAACTTGCCTACTTCATTAAGCCTTTAAAAGATGAAGTACTCTGTGATGTGGCACCACTCTTAGTAGCCGACACTTTTTTTGGAAAAACAGACTTGTGGGATCGACATGGAAGTTATCATTCATGACTACAGAAGGTGATTGTCAGAATTCAGAATTAGTGGTATGGTATACCAGAGCGATGCCCTACATCAACAGCTGAGATGGTATCTGCTAAACAGTTAAAAATTTAATCAACCATGATAAAAAATTCACATTGATCATGATTAAGGCCCAACATTCTATAAATACTATATCAACTAGTCGACTCATTGAAAACCGTACTCTTCAACAAAAACAATGGATCCACAACATTCTTGAAGAATACTAGAACGTGTTCAAAGAACCAAATGGGGTACCTTTACATTGTCATGTAAAACACTTCATTGAACTCGCTCTTGGTTCTTCATTACCTAACACATCTATCTATAGGAGGTCCATCATTGAGAATGAATAGATTAGTCGACAAATCCAAGATTTGATCAACAAGGGCCATATCTGACCCAGTTCCTCTCCTTGTGGAAGTCCATTTGTTCTTGTTACGAAGAAATATGGGACTTGGTGCATGTGCATCGACTGCAAGGCACTCAACAAGATTTTAGTAAATAACCAATACACTTTACCAATAATAAACGAATTGATTGATTGTTTGAAAGGTGTTAAATTATTCACTAAACTTGATCTCAAGTCGGGATATCATCACATTCCAATCGAGCCCTCCGATGTATGAAAAATTGATTTCAAAACCAAGGAAATATTGTTTGAATGGTTAGTCATGCCTTTTGGTTTAACCAATGCACCGACAACCTTCATGCAATACATGGATGACGTTCTTCAACCTTTTGTTGGAAATTTTTTTACTATCTACCTCGACGACATACTGATTTTTAGTAGATCGTGGGAGGAATATGTTCGACAGCTCCAACGAGTCCTTGACACCCTCCGACAACATCGAATCTACTTGAATTTGGAAAAGTGTTCATTTGCAATGGACAAAATCAAATACTTGGGGTATGTTATCGAATATGTAGGCATTCACGTCAACCCTAACAAGATACAAATCCTCAAATATTAGCCCATTCCTCAAAACATTCATGAACTAAGAAGTTTTCTTGGTTTGGAGAATTTTTATCGACAATTCGTACTTGGTTTCAGTCATATAGCCTAGACTTTGACTCAACTGACTAAAGGAAGTGGGAATACTATCTTCAAGTGGACACCAACACAACAACACACTTTTGAGAAGCTCAAGCACAAAATATGTACTACACCAGTACTTGTGCTACCCGACTTACATCATCCATTTTAAGTCGAAACTGATGCCTCTGAATATGCTATGAGCATTGTAATCAAACAAGCCAACCACCCAGTCGCATTCCACTTGGAGACTTTCAATGAAAATGTTAGGAAGTATTCGGCATATGAAAAGAAGCTCTATGCCATTATACAAGCTCTTAAGCAATGGAGACATTATGTCCTTGGAAAGGAAGCGATTGTTCATATCGACCATAAGCCCCTACAGTTTGTTCAATCCCAATCTAAGCTATAGACGACCAGATAGGTCAAGTGGATTAGTTACCTACAACATTTTTAGTTGGTAATTAAGCATTGGAAAGGAAAATTCAATGCATTAGCTGATTTCCTTAGTCGACCACCGATTACTTCAATTCTTACAGTACTAAGTATGCATGGATATGACACTACTACTTGGCCACGACAGTATGAACAAGATGTTGATTTATCGACAGTGTACCGAAAACTCTAGATAGGTCAGTCGATTACTCTCAACTACCACATGAAATACAACTTGTTATACAAGCTTGGACCACTTTGTGCACCGACATGTGAGCACTGACAAAATCTCATTTGGGAAGCACACTATAGAAAACATGCAAGACATTTTGGAGTAACAAAGACAGTCATTATACTCCAAAAGTACTTATACTGGCATTCACTCCAAACAGATGTCGACAAGTATATCAAGTCATGTGTAGTTTGTGCCATCACAAAGCCACCAAACCAATGAAAGGGTTTCTATACACCCTTTCCAGTCCCTAATCAACCACGGGAATCCATTTCCTTAGATTATTTAACTAGATATATTGCTACCCAACACCAACATGATGCAATCCTAGTAGTGGTAGATCAAATTTCCAAGATGGCTATCCTTATTCCTTGCAAGAATACCATAACAACATAGCATACTTCTCAACTCTTCTTTGAGAATGTATGGAAACACTATGGCTTATCGACTTCAATCATTTTTAACCACAACTCTAGATTTTTGAGCACTCTCTGGAAGACGCTCTGGAAACAGCTCGACACACAGCTATCGATGTCGACCATGTTCCATTCCCAAGCTGATGGACATACATAAGTTGTGAATCACCTCATAGTACAACTGCTCCGCATGTACAATCACCAGCATCGTCGAACATGGGATGAAAGTATTTTGTACATCCAACATAGCTATAATCGATCACATCGCATCTCTACAGACAAGAGTCCATTTAAAGTTTGTTATGGATTTCAACCCTCGACGCATCTTGACTTATTCAACCGGCCAACTACCTTGGTCGAAACCAACCATGGACATCGAGAATTTGAGAAAGCACTGAAATTCAGGGATAAAATTTGAGGCATCCAGAAGCAAGCGCATGAGATGTTATAGCAAGCTAATGCAAAAGTAAGGCCTGACACGACAATCATCGTATTCCTCATTCTTTTCAAGTTGGGGATCAGGTATAGTTACACCTCAAGAAATACAGGTTCACAGGTCCATACAAGAAGTTAAATCCTTTGAGATATGGTCCTTACACCATTCTTGAGAATATTGGGGAAAATTCCTTTAAGCTCTACATTCCTTCATGCTTGGGTTTACATCTAGTATTTAATGTGGATCTATTTCGACCATATCATGCACCATTGCTTGAACAAAGTAACTTGCAGATGATAGCACCTAAATATATACACCCAAATGTTCAGGAGCCTCAACCTATTGACACAATCGTAGGCCGACGAATACGTTGTATAAGTACGCAAGCAATTCCCTTGTTTCAGGTGGCCAAAGCCAAACATCTTCCATCCCAAGGAAAGTGGTATTATACTGTTGAACTAACTGAGAAGTTTCCTCATCTTCATGAGCAAGCAATGGGGACCATTGCTTCTTCCATCTCTGAATTCGACTGGCTTGTTTCGACTAGTAGGCCTAATCCTAGTCGATGACTTCTCAACACTACTCGTTGAAGAACGGTGATTCCAACACGCTCCATCGACGACAACTATTGCACACCGATGACAACTAATCGACTACGAGAGATTGTCCCTCTATATTGTAGTCAATTGTGACAGTTGCACTTCTCAGACCACTACAAATTATTTTGTAACTAAACGTAATGGGTAGGCAGCTCAAGCGTTCTCAACACTCTATATAAGTTTGTAGATTATTGTAACATAAAAGGAGGAACGAAGAAGAAATAATAGAATTTTTTTTTATATCCAAATTCTTGCATTTTGTCTATGTATATTCTTGATTTTTTTCTTGTTTTGGGTTGCCGACTTAGTTAATTTGCTTCTGCCATAACATATATCGACTTATTCAATCGAATATGTTGTCCTCCGTAGAACTCTTGGGCGACATGGATCAAAGGTTGACTTCAATCCAAGGTTTTCTTTTATCCATGGTTGACTTGAATCCATAATTGACTTAAATCCAAGGTTTCCTTCAATCCATGGTTGACTTCAATCCAAATTTGACTTCAATATAAGATTGACTTTAATCTATGGTTGTGTTCAATCTATAGTTGGATTCAATTCATAGTTGACTTCAATCCATAGTTGAATTTTAAGTAAGATTGACTTCAATCCATATCTGAATTTTAAGTAAGGTTTACTTGAATCCATAGTTGACTTTTAAATAAGGTTGGCATTGAACTATAGTTGACTTCAATCTACAAACCATAGTTGAATTTTGAGTAGGTTTGACTTTGGACCATGGTTGAATTCAATCCATAAATAATAAGAGTTCATGGGTGAATTCAATCCAAAGTTGACTTCAATCCAAGGTTGTCTTCAATACATATTAGGAAACCACAGCCACATTTTTAAATGTGTTTAATTGAATTTGAACCATGGTGGAATGTTATCTAAGGTTGACTTCAAGCCATAAGCGACTTTTAAGCGTGATTAACTTTGAACCATAGTTGACTTTTCAGCAAGGTTGACTTTGAGCCATGGATGAATTCAATCCATTGATAATAATAGTCCATGGTTGTCTTCACTCCATAGTTGAATTCAAACTATAGTTGACTTAAAACTATAGTTTAAATTTAAGCAATGTTGGATTTGAACCATTGTTGAATTCAATCAATAAATAATAATAGTTCAAGGTTGACTTCAATCCAAGGTTGACTTCAAGATTGAATTTAATGCAAGGTTCTCTTCAATCAAAAGGTTGACTTTAATCCAAGGTCATTTCAATCCAAAGTTGACTTAAAACCATGGTTGATTTCAATCCAAGGTTGACTTAAATCCATGGTTGATTTCAATCCAAGGTTGACTTTGAACCATGGTTGATTTTAGTCCATAGATAATAATATTTCATGGTTGACTTCCATCCATACTTAAGTTTTAAGCAAGGTTGACTTTGAACCGTGGTTGACTTCAATCCATAGTTCATTTCAAACCATGGTTGACTTTTAAGTAAGGTTGACTTTGAACCATGGTTGAATTCAATCCATAAATAATAATAGTTCAAGGTTGAATTCAATCGAAGGTTGTGTTCAATCCAAGATTTCCTTCAATCCAAGGTTGACTTTAAGGTTTCCTTCAATGCAAGGTCGTCTTCAATCCATGGTTGACTTCAATCCAAGTTTGACTTCATTCCAAGGTTGACTTCAATCCATGGTTGACTTTAGTACAAGGTTGCCTTCGAGGGTGACTTTAATCCAAGGTTGACATCAATCAAAGGTTGAATTCAATCTAATGTTGACATCAATTAAAGGTTGACTTATATCCAAGGTTGAATTCAAGGTTGACTTCAATCCCAGGTGGAAATTGATCTGTGGTTGACTTTAAGATTGCCTTGAATAAAAGGTTGACTACAATCAATAATTCACTTTGAACCTTACTTAACCTCAATCTAGAACCATATTTTTACAAGTCATTGATTGAATTTCAACCATGGTTGACTTCAATCTATAGTTGACTTTCAAGAAAGGTTGAATTGAATATATAGTTGACTTTCAAGAAAGGTTGACTTCAATCCATACTTGACTTTTAAGCAAGATTGACTTCAATCCATGGTTGAATTCATTCCATAGTTAACTTCAATCCATATTTGAATTTTAAGTAAGGATGAATTCAATCCAAGGTTGAATTCAATCCATAGTTGACCTCAATCCATAATTGACTTCAATCCATGTTTGACTTCAAGCCATAGTTGACATTTAAGCAAGGTTAACTTAAAGCCAAGGTTGAATTAAATTTATGGTTGACTTTAATCGAAGGTTGACTTCAATCCATACTTGACTTCAATCTAAGGTTGACTTCAATCCAAGGTTGACTTCAATCCACAATTGGCTTAAAGCCAAGGTTGACTTCAATTCATAGAAGAATTTTAACCAAGGTTGACTTCAATCCAAGGTTGAATTCAATGCAAGGGTGACTTCAATCCATAGTTGACTTTTAACCAAGTTTGAATTCAAACCATAGTTGAATTTTAAGCCAAGTTGACTTCAATCTAAGGTTGGATACAATCCAAGGTTTGCTTCAGTCTATCGTTGAATTCAATCCATAGTTGAATTTTAAGAAAGGTTTCCTTCATTCCAAGGTTGACTTAAATCTATGGATGTCTTCTATCCATAATTGACTTCAATCCATAGTTGACTTCAAACCAAGGTTGTCTTCAATCTAAGGTTGACTTCAATCGATATTTGGCTTTAATCCATGGTTTACTTTTGAGCAAGGTTGACTTCAATCCAACGATGTCTTCAATCCATGAACGACTTCAATCCATAGTTGACTTAAATCCAAGGTTGTCTTCAATCCATGGTTGAATTCAATCCAAATTTGAATTTAATCTAAGATTAACTTCAATCCATGATTGACTTCAATCCGTTGTTGGCTTCAATCCAAGGTTGACTTCAATTCAAGGTTAACATCAATCATAGGTTAACTTCACTCCATGGTTGAATTTAATCCAAGGTTGACTTCAATCTAAGGTTGAATTCAAGGTTAAATACAATCCAAGGTGGACTTTGATCCAAGGATGACTTCAATTCATGTTTGAATTCAATCCATGGTTGAATTCAATACAAGGTTGACTTCAAACACTAGTTGACTTCAATCTAAGGTTGAATTTGAACGATGGTTGACTTCGATCTAGAACCACAATTTTAAAAAGTGGTTGATTGACTTTGAACCATGGTTGAATTCAATCCATAGTTGAATTTTAAGAAAGGTTTACCTTAATCCATAGTTGACTTTTAAGCAAGGTTGACTTTAATCCATGGTTGAATTTAATCCATAGTTTATTTCAATCCATGGTTAACTTCAATCCAAGGTAGAGTTCAATTTAAGGTTTACTTCAATCCATATTTGAATTCGACCCATACTTGAATTTTGAGCAAGGTTGACTTAAATCCAAGGTTGACTTCAATTCATGGTTGACTTCAAGCCAAAGTTGACTTCAATCCATACTTGAATTAAATTCAAGGTTGACTTCAATCTTAGGTTGAGTTCAATCCAAGATTGAATTCAATCAATGGTTAACTTCAATCCATATTTTCCTTCAAGCTAAGGTTGACTTCAATCCAATGTTAACTTCAATCCATACTTAACTTTTAAGCAAGGTTGACTTCAATCCATAGTTAACTTTTATGCAAGGTTGACTTCAATGCAAAGGTGACTTCAATCCATAGTTGAGTTTTAACCAAGGTTGACTTCAATCCATAGCTGACTTTTAAGCTAGTTTGACTTCAATCCAAGGTTGGCTACAATCTAAGGTTGGATTCAATCCATGCTTGACTTCAATCCATAGTTGACTTTAATCTGTAATTGAATTTTAAGAAATATTAACTTCAATCCAAGGTTGACTTCAATCTATGGTTGTCTTTAATCCATAGTTGACTTCAATCTGAAGTTGACTTTTAAGCAAGGTTGACTTTTATCCAAGTTGAACTTCAATCCATGGGTGACTTCAATCCAAGGTTAACTTCAAGTTTGAATTTAATCCAAGGTTGGCTTCAATCAAAGGTTTACATCAATCCAAGTTTGACTTCAATCTATGGTTGCTTCATGGCTGCCTTTGGTTAACAATGGTTGCATCATGGTTGGCTATGGTTGACTCCCATTACTTGTAGTTGACTATATTTAATAATCAATGACAACATCCCATGGTTAACTATGGTGGAATTTGGTTAACTGTGGTTGAATTTCGTTAACGATGCTTGGCTTTAGCTTGCCATGGTTGACTTGGTTAACCATGGTTAAAGTATGATTGAGCATTGTTTGGGCATGGTTGAATTTAATCCATAGTTGAGTTTAAACCAATGTTTACTTTGAAACATGGTTGACCATTGTTTAGGAATTATTGACTTTAAACTAACTTTAACTAATATAGTAAACTATGGTTTACCATTGATTAGGCATGGTTGAATTTTATGAATCATTTTTGTCTATGGTTGACTTTAGTTCAACATAGTTGGCTTCAATCCAATGTTGACTTCAATCTAAGGTTGGCTTCAATCCAAGGGTGACTTCAATTCAAGACTAACTTCAATTCATAGTTGACTTTTAAGCAAAGTTGACTTCAATCCATGGTTGACTTAAATCCAAGGGTGACTTCAATCCAAAATTGAAAATAATCTATGGTTGACTTTCTTCACCAGGGTTTTCCAACCATGGTTGACTTTATTCCATAGTTGACTTTTAAACCAAGGTTTACTTTGAACCATGCCTCACTATTGCTCAAGCATTATTGAATTTAAACAAAGTTTGAATATACTAAAATATGGTTGACCATTGTTTAGACATTGTTGAGATTAAACAAAGTTTGAATATACTAAATCATGGGTGACCATTGGTTAGGCATAGTTGACTTTAGTTCATCATGGTTGTCTCACCATGGTTGACTTTAAATTTGGGTTTAGTGTCAACTTTAAACAAAGTTTGATTATACTAAAATATGGTTCACCATTATTTAGGAATCATTGACTATGAAACATTTCCCATTGGTGAAGTTGCATTGTGGCGTATTCTTTATGTTATTAAGTTAATGTTATGAATGATATTATTAATGTTAATATTGTTGTTTGATGACACTAATGTTATATGTTAATATCAATGTTAAATTAAATTTATTTAAAATTGATGTTAATATTAATATTAATGTTAATGTTAATGTTTAATGTTGTGCTAATATTTAATATTTAACATTAATGTTTAATATTGTGCTAATATTTAAATTTTAAAATTTAATATTAATGCTTAGTATTTTATATTAATATTAGTATTAACTATATCAAATATTAATGTAGAACATTAGAAAATTTCATATTAATAATAATGTTTGATATTAATTTTATATTCATATTTAATATTGTGGTTAATATTTAACATTAATATGATATTGTGTAATATTTAATATGTGATGATACTAATGTTAATATATATGGTAATATTTAACATTAATGTTTCATGTTGTGCTAATATTAATTATTTGACATTAATGATTAATGTTGTGGTAATATTTATTATTTATTATTTTATATTAATATTTCTATTAATTATGTCAAATATTAATGTTTTATATTAAAATTTTACTATTATTTTAATGTTTGATATTAATTTTATATTAATATTTGATATTTGATATTAATATAAATATTTTATATCAATATTAATATTAATAATAATTATGTTATATTAATATTTGATATAAATATAAAACAATAATAATTAAAATATTTTAAATATCATATAATATTATTTATTAATATAAAATATTATTAATATTATATATATTATTATTTATTAGTATTAAATATTATATATATTATTATTTATTAATATGAAATATTAATAATCGGAATAACTTTATAGAACATTATGAAAAAGTAATATTATTTATTGCAAAATTTTACATTATAAAATATTCATCGACATATATGGATAGCAGTTAATCAAGGCATTTTAATAACCTATATCCATTTTAAAATTTCTTACTCATTTTACTAACATAAATCTAAATTTTATGTCTCTTCATCACCCATTGTTATTATTATTTTAAAAACATTTACGTCGAAGACGTTATTTAAGGGAACGGTTCTACTCGGAATTTCGTCGTCTTTCAATAACGTATAGAGTGTTGCCGCTTGTTTCTTCCAAAGCATAAAAACATGGCCGTGCTTTTTTACAGACTAGTTTTTCAAAACCCTGCCACCAATACTGCAGTTTACTTGATCACCGCCTCATCTGCTAAATGCCCGCCTCTTCTTCCTCTTAGTGGCAGTGTCTTCTCCATGTTTATCAAATTGCAAAACCCTTATCTGGTATCTACAATTGGAATAGAGTTGTCGTCATTTCAGTGCCCACAAATGTACGAGAGGAGACGCATTTAAGGCATTGTGCTCAGAAAGAAGAACTGACATTGAATTGAGGGGCATTTAAGCAATTGGTGTAAGAAAGAGAATTAAGAAATTGGTTCAATAAAGGAGAATTGGCCATCGAATTATGGAGGATAGTGTGTTGTTGTTGACGCAAAGGTGCGATGGATGGATTTAGAAACTCGTCACTGGCACAGCCAAAAGGTTTATGGGAAAGTGCGTGTGGTCTCTATTTCTGTCTAGGTTGGAACGTCGTTCAATTTCCTACATTTCATCTTTTTTACACATCACAAGATTCATTGTGTATGTGTCTCAAAATATCCATGTAAGTTGATGGATGATTGTTTTTCATTTTTCTATTGCATCTAACGTGTCAAAATAAACTCTCATTAACTTACACACACCCTATGATTATATAATAGATAAATTTAATATTTTAATTTCATTTAAAATATATTTTTTATTTAATTTTTCAAAAATAAATCATGTTTATTTATAGTTATACAAATTATACAATTTTTTTGTATAATTTGAATGTAAAAAACATATTATTGACATTCATATGTAATTATAAATATTCATTTATAAATATGATGCCTAATTTTATCAAATAAAAATAACTTTAATTTGTTTTTATTCATAAATTATTTTATAATTTAAATAATATTTTTACAATATTTGAAAAGCCAAAAATATCTTACTTTGTAAAAATATACAATGTAATACTAATGTTTATTCACAATTATATTATTTATAAAAACTATGATTATATAATTTGTTGTATAATCAAATGTAAATAATTTATCATTTTCTATTCTGATTCAATTATAAATCTCACGAATCCAAAACATTACATACCTCGAAAAACAGTTTATTTAATTTCTGTTTAACAAAGGAAGGAAACAACTTCATAATACAATCTCTTTGGAATGTGTTTTTTTAATAACCCCCTTTACATGCAGCTGATGTATTCCTTTGCAATAAATCGTCATTATCTCAATTATATTAATAAGGCAATTTGTTAACAAAAACATATTGAAGGGTATTCTTTTTAATCAAACAAATAGGCAAAATATATGATCAAAACTTAAAATGAAGGGTAGATCTGAAATGAAATTCAAACACTGTTGGCACTCCTTTCCGGAAATTCAATTTCACTTTTACAGTACGGTCCATAAGATGATTCGCGTGGACTCGCCACGGACTTGCTTACAGCTCAATGGTATGTTCCGTAACTCTGTCCGATTCACACGGAAAACACAATATCCTCCCACGGTATCCCACCGTCCACGTACCTTGTCAACTATTGCGTTCGGTAGTCGCTCAATCATGAAAGTAATAAGACTGAGTCGTAAAAGTATTATATGGTCCAAAATGCCCATTCGTGTCCGACACGTTTTTGTATTTAAATTTGTAAAGTAAACCAGTTATGAAAAGTAATTGGGTTCCCACTCCCAGTCGCTGGTCTCTTGATTCATGAAAGTAACGTGTAGATATTTTTATATGGTCCAAAATATCCATCCGTCTTTTACAACGAAATAAACTGATTTCTCACATTATTCAAAAATATGATATAAGATATCCCGTTCCAACATTACATGCTAGCCACATAAGTCATTATGTATTTAAATTTGGACAGGTATGTTTACGATGTCAATTCCAAATACTTGATTTTAACATGGCTTCTTATCACTTATTCATAATTAATATTAACAGATTATAAGGTGCGAATGTGCGTTTGCCACTAATACTATTACTTTAACTAATACCCACGAATACTCTTAAACACTAAACCTAGTCAAAGTTCTAGTCGCTGGTGAAATCTGTGTAAGCAGACACGGGATAAATCTCTCACGTGGAAATTGTCGTCGAAGTGATTGATAGAAAATTGGTGAAATCTGGGTAACTAAACACGGGATAAATCTCTTACCGCCTCTCTGCACGTGGAAATTCTCGTCCAATTGATTGATTGAAAATTTGAATTTTAGCATTATTTCAACGGAGGAAGGTTCCAGACAGGAGTCATGCCGATTGCCAAGTTGCCAGCCACCTACAATTTTCCGTACTATTCTTCAACGCTTTTGCGAAGCCAGGCTGGTTAAATTTCCGCCAAGTCCCCATACTTCTGAGTTCTTATATAGAAGGCTTCCCATGCTTTGCTTGCCTTGTACCGTAATTGAGAATGCATCTATAGCTAATCTCGATATCCTTTGCTACTGTATTATTTGTGTGCGCTCTGTTACTCATCCCGGCAATAATACCAGGAAGAACAGTTTTTCGCTGCAGCCAGACTACCATCCTCCTCTCCTCTCTGCACCAACGTTGTATTCCGTGTTCAAATCTCCGCGCCGTCTCTTAATCATGGACTCTCAGACCCTTAGAAAACGCGCCCGTGAACCCGAGGATCCGGCAGACTCCATTGACGTCCGGCAGCCGAAACGCTACCACGGCGAAGAAACAGACCAGTTTCTTCATCTACTGCAATTAGATCAAACGTTAGCAGACGACGAAGATGAAGAATGCAGCGCTACCAGTGAGGAGCTCGTAAAGGGTGTAATGAGAAGCCAGCAGGAAAAGATTGCCGTGACCTGTTCCCCTTCTTATCCCGGCCTCACTTCTGGGGATAAATTGCCGGCTTCCAATATATCTAGCGACCATGAAGGCCAAAACCTTAATGAGTTCCCGGGGGTTGATCTATGTTATCTCCTGGAGGCTTCAGACGATGACCTCGGCATTCCACCGAACCTCCTTCTGGAGTCGAAAGGCGAAGTCTATCCACATCCAAAGGAAACATCTGATAGTTTCTCGGAGAACTTCGATCTGGAAAGTTGGTATTACGAGAACGACTTTAATGACTATCAGCAGTTTGAATTGTTCGAAGATGCCTGGGATGAGAGTCAGCTGCAAGATTTTATGAACGGAGAGATTGAAAACCAAGGCTTGTTATTTGACGAATAAGACTGGAAACTGCCGGTGGAATGTAGCCAATAACAGGGCTAACTATATTAAGGACTGTATAGTTGTTTTTTATTCTATCTTGTACAAAAAGTAAAGCTATATAGCTGTAGCATATATACTTTCAACTCTGAGTTGTTTAGCAAACTATGCAACAAAATATTCAGCATTGTTACATATTTGATCTCTAAAGTTAGACGCATAAGGAGCTATAGTACCTTTGAGATTTAATTATACAGTGCATATGAAATGAAATTGATTTCTAAGGTATAATTCAGATGGTTTTTTAATAGAAAAGTCCTTGAAACAGAGACGAAATTAAAGATTACATGAAAATTTTCATCTTTTGCAACATCTTCTACGGCCAAGGTGGCTGGGTTTTGCACGGAATGTTGGGAATGCTGCTTTGTAAATTTTGTTATAATTTTAAAGTTTTTTTTGGTAAAACAAGGTGATGATGACGATGATGTTAACAATGATTACCTCTAAGAAAAATATTAATGATTAACTCTAAGAAAAATATTATTTGATTTGTTTTAAAATTTTATTTAAATGTAACAAAAAGTACTCAACATTTATATAACTGTAATGTATGTTCAGCTATGGATAGTCTTATGTAACAGGTCTCTGGTCACCATGATCCTAAGAATTCTCATGTTATTAATAATTTATATTATTTTTAAAATAATTATTCACTAGCAATAATCATATTTTTAAATGTGGTTGATATTAGTTATTGGTAGATCGGAAAATATCAACCACATTTAAAAATGTGGTTGTTGCTAATAGAAAGCAGGTGCAGCCCATAAATAACTAAATTTAAAAATTAATAAAAATTTTATTTGAAAATAAAAATGAAAAGAAATACATATTAAGTTAAAAAAAATAAAAACATATTAAAAATTAAATTAAATAAAAATATTAAAACATATTAAAAATTAAATCAAATTCATTATTTTGGAAGAAAATGATTTTTTTTTATTTTATTTTTAAAATCGTTACTCATGAAGTTTATGTATGTGATATGTATGTGGTGCTGGTTTTCTTTTACAAAGTGGTGATGATTTTATTTACAAATTCAGGTTTACACTAAAGCTGAGCTACTAGGCCTTTGGGGTTTACTCAAGGTGGATATCTGTTGTGGGCTTGGTTCTCTCCAGATATTTGGTGATTCTCTTGTTATTGTGAACTCGTCAAAGAAAAATTTTCAGCTAAACAACATCTTTTTGGCTCAATGGTGTGATACGATCACCTTCTTGATGTGAGGAAGGTTACTTATTTTGGGAAGAATGGGTGGAGGGAAATCACACTCATTTTGGTTCCATAAATTTTGTAGAGGAGGTGATATACATGGATCTTTTTTTTGATCGGTTGTTATGTTTTTGTAACGGTTATCCTCCACTGTTTTGTGGACTGTTCAAAATAGTTATGACTATGTACTTATTGATTTCTATGAAATAACATAAGTACACTTTTTTTTCTTCTAGAAAAAAAAGATATCGAAATTTAAAATCATTTTAACTTTAATGTGAAGATTTTTTTTTTAAGTTTTTAATGATATTATAGTTTATTTATTTTATATTTTGAAAATGAAAAGTTGTAAAAATATCCATTGCAATATAAATTTTAAAGATATTTATATATAAAATGTTGCGTTTGTGTGTTTATATGAATTTTAATGATATTTATATATGAAATGATTTGTTTGTGTGTTTATATGAATTTTAAAGATATTTATCTATGAAATGATTTGTTTATTTGTTAACCTATTAGTTAAGATATTTTGATAAAAGTCATTATTTAGTATAGTGATGAAATTTATAATATGTTATAGTGAATTGCTCAATCTTTTTATATAAAAACATATTTATGCTATAAAAAAGATTTAAATTTTTTCTATATAAATTATTTTAAAATAATATTACAAATTATATATAGTTATATATATATATAAAAGTGGAAAAGATTATTATTTTATTGTAAATTTAATAATGTGATTGGAATGATAAGTATTTATTAAAATGTAAACTTTACACCATTTATATTTTTAAAATAATTATCTTAATTTACTACACTATTTTTATATTTTAATATTTTAAAATAAAATATTAAATAATATCTAGTTTTTATAAATAAATAAATAATAAAATAAAAATAACTAATCTAAAAACTTAATTTTACATATTTAAAAAAATAATTATTTCTTTAGTGATAAGAATGTGTGCTATGCATCTAAAAAGTCAATATGATCACCAACATTCCACTAATTTGAAACGTAAATATTAAGCGATGCACCTTGCACATGCTTTGTTCCAAAATAATATTGTTAATGTATTAAAATTTGTGAACTAGACACCACTACGAAAAAGGCCGTGCCACTTATTTATAAAAAATTCCTGAAATATTACTAGAAAAGTTCAAGCCATTTATTTATCGAAATTTACTTTAAGACACAATTCGCATTTTAAGGACCAACTTCATAATAAATTTATATTCATTACATTCAATATAATTTGATTTCTTCTAATCTACACTTTGTTCCATGTGCATTGGTTTGTCTAATGTAAAAGTGAAAGTGAAGTATATTGAAATTAGTTTAAAGAAGAAGATCCATATATTCAAAAGAAGAATGAACTTTTATAAATTATATTGTGAAATGGGGAGTTGGGAATTTGAGGATAAATGACCGATTGAAACTCAATTAAATGAGCTGCAAATGAAAATTATGCAGGAGGGATGCTTGGAGTAGGAGGGCCAAGAGTAAAAACAACTCCAAAATAGACTATACCTTAGGCTCCAATAAGAGGAAGCTTTACGAAAACAAAAATCCAAAATAAGTAGTTGAAATGATCGGGAGAAAAATTCCAATTTTTTCCACAAATCTATGTTGCAGCACTAGTTATCAAACAAGAATTATGGGAAGTTGTTGAGGAATCTCAAAGTCGATTGGACATCCTACTAGCGTTAAGCTATAGCTTTATGACCCTCACTCCTAAAGAAATTGGAGCCAACAAGCCAAGAAAATTTCTCCCAATATCTCTTTGTAATGTCATTTATAAAATCATTACTATTTAAAGTCATTACCAACAGGGTGAAACCTCTTCTTTCCACTCACATATCGGAAGAGAAAAGTGGATATATGGAAGGATGACAAATTTTGGATGGGATCATCCTTTCTTAGTAAACTATCCAATATCCGAAGATCTCAATGAAAGAAAGGATGATGATCAAGCTTGACATGTAAAAGACATTTGAAAAAATCAACTAATGGTATATTCACCGAGTCCTCTTAGCATTCAGCTTCTCTGTCATCGTTGGACAAGGTGTATTATGGATTTAACCTCCTCGGATTTCTTCTCCATTTTCTTAAAGGCTCCCTCTTTAGAACCTTTTCTCGTTCAAGAGGCATTGGCAAGGACACCCTCTATCTCTCTTCCTTTTTATTCTAATAGTAGAAGGTTTCAACCACTCATTAAATGTGGTTATGTTTGAAGGTCAAATCACAGGCATTCGGATTCATGGGAATGATTTAATCTTCTCCCACCTCCAGTTTGTTGATGATACCATGCTGATGGGAACCCCTATTGTCAAAGAGGCCAAATCCATTCAATCATTTTAAATGATTTTCAATAGGCTTCGGGTACTTCTATCAACCTTAATAAATCTCAAATCTTCTTTTTTATTACACTTTTGGTTGTTCAAATCAATATTTATATAATTTTAGGCTTCCAACGGAGCTCCCTCCCTTCCAAGTATCTTGGAGCTGCTTTCATTAACAATACCTCTAGGAATCAATCTTGGGAAAATTTATTGGGAAAAGTGAAAAAAAAGAACTCTCTAGATGGATGTTTTGATCCCTCAACCTTCCAAGAAGACTGGTTCTCTTGAAATATTTTCTGCACAATATGCCCAATTACCTTTTCTTGGTTCTAACAACCTCCAAATACATCTTAAAGGCCATCCACAATCTTTAGTGCACCTTCTTATGGAGATGCACCAAAATGGAAAGGAAATGGACCATTGTGGCTTAGTTAATGGTATGTAGGCCAAATAACTTGGGGGGTCTGGGCATCAGAGACCCAAAAATAGAATGTGCATCTCTCGAGGACAAAACCTAGCGAAGATAGATGAAAAGAGGCTCAACCCTATGGAGTAATATTTGGCGAGCAAAATATTCCCTATGAATAGAAAAAGATGGCTTGATAACAATGGATGAGTATCGCAAAGGCTCCATGGAAAAATCAAAAGCTAATCCAACAAATTTATTTATGGGAAATAAGGGATGGAGATTCTACTCTTTTTGGGAAGGATGTATGGAAACAAAATCCCAAACTCATCGACCAACATTAGTGTGAAGCCTATCTAGACCACCTAAAAGAGAAGAATTATTCATTGGTAAAACATTTTTGGAGTCTGGGAATCTACACTAATACGTTGCGATGTTGGAAACCCTTAGAGCAGTGGTCACATCCCCTAATGGAATTCGATGGACACAAAATTATGTAGGATCTCCAACAAAGGAAAATTCCCACAAATAATGGCCCATATATTTTGTGTTGGGGACACAAAAGAAGTGGGAATTTCACTCTTAAGGAAGCATATGGCCTTCTTACTAATACAATGGATCAAGCAAGAGAAGGGATATGGGGGAAAATACAGAAGCAAAACTTGTGGACCAAAGTGTCAATCTTTCTATGGCTGGTCAAGGGGGAAATCCCTCACCTAGGATCAACTCATGCATAAAATATTTGAAGGGCCATCCAAATGTGTTCTATGCTAGGAGGACTTTGAAGCTCTAGAACATCTTCTAACCAATGTTGATTTACTTTGACCTTATGGGACAAAGGAGCTGACATTTCTGACATGCACTTATTGGCACATAGATGAAATATAGGACACCATCACCAACTAGGGGAAAACAATATTCAAGAATAATATTTTGAATTGGGGTTGGCAGTTATTTCCTAGGTTTCTTATGTGGGAAACATGGAAGGAGAGGCATGAATGAATTTTCAAAGAACAAGCTTGGAATTAACTTCAAGTCTGGAAAAAATTGAGGTAGACATTACAGAGACCATCCAAGCTCCACTACGAGAAATCAAGGATGAGACAAGTTCATTTATGGAACACTAGATCCTGTGTAACACGTATTTTTTTACTGCAGTATGTAATGACGTAATTATGTAATGTAATACCCCAATTTTGAGCCCCTAATCATATGTACTTGTCATTTTCTTTGTTATTATGGCACTAGATGTTGAGACTATGCTCTCTAGACATCATTGTGAATAAATAAAATATTTGGCTCAGCATGGACAACTAACGAGAATGGGGGGCCTTGGAATCCACAGGTGAGGGGGAATGGGGACTTCCTAGTACACTCTAGACTTGGTGACCACCCAAAACACTTGATGTTGGAACCAACTTTACCCTTTTGGACATTATTGATTTTTCGTAACTCCCTCATGAAGGTTTGGTAGCACCAGATCATGAGCCGCGAGATTATTTTCATACCATTATCCATAATGAGGGTTGCGATAGTATTCTTAATTTGGGATTTCTGCATAAACAATGAGGCTGGTAAAAGAGGTGGAGAGTCTCTAGTCATGATTACTATAGAGGGATTGGGTTCGAAAGGATTATCCAAAGGAATTAAATTATGCACCGGTGTGGGAAGATTAGATGTCTCTACGAGATCTAAAAAAAGAGTTTTAGGAGCTTTGGAGTGGTGAAGAGTCAGATACCCCCAAGACATTAAAATTTTATTATTTGTGAAAATATTTCAACAAAACAATTATTTTTGTACGAGTTATTTAAAAAAACTCAAAAATACTCACAAGAGGTGTGAGTGACACTTTGCACAACAAATTATTATTTTATTATTAATAAAAGAAAAAGACACTTGGAGAATTCAGTTAAATGAGGGGACACCACCATGGCATAGAGAACATGTGTAAATCAAGCAAGAGATATTTTACCAATCAAATCCAATCTAAAAGCTCAACTACTAGACAAGATCCTAAATCATAGGGATTGAATGATTGATTGATATTTGATTGGGATAGCACAAGACTTGGGCAAAAGCTATATATATTGGTGCACTAAGATATATGCAGGGTCTCTTGGAATCCCTCTTGCAAACGGATTTATCCAGATATCTGCAAGGTCTTTTTAGTAGCAATGTCGGTTGCTTAATCAAACAAGACAAGAGCGCAATGTAATTGTCCTTGGTGTAATTCAATTCTTCTAGGAATGAGTCAAAGGACATGTCTTTTGGATATTGTTTGCATTCAAGAGCGTTGTAAAGGAATCTTGTTTTTTCATCCTAGTTGTCAAAATCATTGTCTTTGGGTTCCAAGACTATTGTTTTGTCAATTGGAAACATAGGGAAGTGAAATCTACATTTTGAATTGTGATGTTTTCTACATGTCCTTGTATGTTGATGAGTTTGGATCTTGACCATTTCTTCGGTAAGCAAAGAAGAATCTGTTGCAATATATTGATCAACAAAAGATGTTACTTCATGATTGGTATTTTTTCCATATACTAGTGCATTTTCAATCCAAAGAAGCCCATGTTCATGTTCATTTCCTCTTTGTTGGAATTCAGTTGTAAAGAAGTAGTCACTCACCTTTCCAAAGAGTGTATTATTTTTTAATATCAAAGATTTCAACGAATTAAATCTGTGTCTATAGTAGCAACTACACACCACAGGGTGTTTTCTTATTAACTTGTCAATATCAATGTCCGAAGGCAATTTTGATAGGCTGGAGAGTTTCTTTTGTTCAAGTTCTTGCAAAGAATTGCACAATGGTTTCCAAAGATGTTCAGTAGTTGTAAAGTTCACAAAAAAAGTAGGTGGTCCTAGTTTCCGAATCATTGCGAAAAGATCTTTCTTCATGTTGTCAAAGTAGTTACGAGATGTACAGATGGATTTTAATGTACGATATGCAATTGAAGATTTCATGATTTTTTGGAGATTGGTCTGTGACTTAACATCTTTTGCTGTCAATTTTTCCTTTCAATTCTCCTATACGAATTGATATCCAAGCAGTACTAGAAATTTGGCCTATTAAGACTTTTACTGTTTTGAAGAACAAGTTTGTAGGATGTGCTTCGAAGTCCGTACTTTCATGTTCCAACTCCCATTGCACAACTTATTGATATCGATATCGATTGTAGACGTCATTGGGTCGGCTACATCCATAGAAAAGTGTTGGGAAATTCAACTCTTCAGAGAACTTGTCTTGGAAAATGCCTAGTGGTCGATAATTTTCGGAAGGTGCAATCTCTACAAGCTTGTTAGCTAAATCATCTATTAGATGTGTCTCTCCATATCCATGCACCATTGTTTCGATTGCTAGCTCAATTTTTGTTTCATGAATGGGTTCAATGGTTTCTTCCAATGGTGTACAGTTGTTGTCTTCGTTAGCAGAAGAGGCAAGCTCAAGTTGGTTGGACTCTTTCTCTGCTAATTGAATAAACTTTGTTTCCCAGCCAGGCACAATAGAAATATCTTCTTGTTTGTAAATTTCCATGCTACAAAGCATTTTTAATGCAAGCATGACAATGTTTGGGCACACGTTTCCTGATATGTAAGCATTTTTGCATTCCAATTTCCACTTTAACATAATTCCAATTGTCATGCCATCTTCAAGGTTTCTTGGCAAAGTCTTTTGCACTTTGTCTAGAGATGCAAGAACATTTATGACTGTTCCAGTCATCCCTAGTTGAGCTCGTTTATAACCTAGTTGTTGAATCTGTACAAAGGCAATTCTTGGAGAGACAAGTCGCTCTTCCAATGGTGTCAACATGTTTACAATTGACAATGCGTTGTTGCGACGAATGTTCAATGGTGTTGCAAAGACTGGTATTTCTGAATGTGAAACTTTTTTTTGCAATATTTACAGATGTGCATGTCCAATGCAAATGAAGGAGCCATATTCATCCATGGCAAGGATGTCAATGCAAGGAAAGTGTTTTTGTTGATTCGACGGATGTCTTTTTTGAAATGTAATCATTTGCATATGCAACAAGCATTTATAGGTGTATCTTCAATAGCTTTCAAGTATTGGGAAGTTGCTTGCTTGGCCTTTTGTGTTTCTTTTTGCTTTTCAAAAGCTTCAAATGCCGCGAAGTGCATAGACCTCTTTGCCGAGCATAAATTCTTGAATCCTTGCATGTTGTTGTTTTCTACGTTGTTTCCATCTGCATGTAGGCGGTTTTCAATTGCAGTATATGAACGTTTGTATATGCCATGTTGCTTTGTTATTGTTATTTTTTGTTTTCCTCCTTTGCCATGATTTTGTGGATTTCTTTGTTTTTGCTCTAGCGTTTTTTTGGAAGGGTTGATAGAAGGTGCGTTTTTTGAGGCAGGCGCATAATGAAATTGTTGATCAGCACAACCATCTCCCATACTTTGACAAATATTAAAGCAATTTGATATGGATTTTTCCATTGCAAAGGAACTTCCTAGATGATTTGTTTCAAACAATAGATGGAAGTGACAATGGTCTTGACTTTTTTCAACTTGCAAGATAAACATGTTCACCGTAGAGGCATTTGTTGAGTAATACTGACCTTGAATCCTGGCCAGGCGTGTATCCCAAATGGAAATGTTCACTCCCAACATCTCTGACAACCATTGAATTGCAAACTCACCCCCATCTATATGGCCAATATTAAAAGACGCTGCCAAATTCATGACAAATGTTTGCCAACTAGAAACACGACAAGCATTATGTACTATGGATGGTGTAAGATATGTAGTCAAACAATGGAATGATCTATTGCCATTAGACTGTATGCAATTGAAGAAAGTTTGTGCGAGTGTCTTCCTAAGACTATTACTATCAAAGCTCTTTGACAATTTTGAAATCGATTCAAATAACGAATTAGAACAATGACCTTCAATTGTTGAGAAGATATCAAAACCTTATCGAAGGAGAATTTCTCTATAGGGAAATATCTTGAGAAAAGTGTTACAACAAGAGCTATTGAAAATGCCATTTGGAAATTCTTGAGGCAGGAAATGGTGAGATATAGTCGATTTGCAAGCAAGCAACGGTTCAAAGTGTCTAGCAGTTGGTATATTATCATGGAACAAAATGTTATAACAGTAGCCAGCAAGTATAGGATTGAAATGGAGGTATTTTTTTTTCTTAACAACGACCAAACAGCAACCGATACATTTAGCCAATGTGCAAACCACTTGATGCAGAAGATATCACCCCATAGGCCACGAACATTTGTAGTGTCTAGTTGCGAAGCACGTTGGGACATTCGTTGGAGATAAAGGTCTTTGTCTTGCACGCCATGCAATCCAGACAAGTACACAGGATCGAGCTCCAAGTTGAATGAATAAATTGCAGTAGGGTCCATTTGTGCAAGATGAAGGCGGAAATGGTTCACAACAGCCTCTCTTATTTCTGTTGATGTGTATCGAAAATGCAAAAGAACAACAAATGCGTCAAATAGGCAATCGTCATTTTGGAAGTGGAAATCCTTTAGATGGAGCAAATGTTGTTTTGACAATGCAATGTCAATTTCTTCAAGATCTCAATGGCCTACTACCAAGTCCTTTGAAAGGCCACCTGAAGGCTGCAAAGCTCTTAGCATCTTTATGGCAGTAGAACATGCAAAGTCGGCGTCTACAAAAGTATTCTCCACACACAGACAAGGGAAAAAAACAACGAGAGTTAGAGAAGGTTTTTGCAAAAGTAAAATTTAAAACTGGATACAAATGACATCAAGGAGAGCCTATGTCAAAATAAGCAATATCAAGAATGCAATAAAATTGTCAAGATGCAAATTTGCATCCCTTGACATTTGCAATTTGAGTGAAGAGCACTATTTGCATTAACATAGAACAAGGAATGTTTCAACATATGAGAAGGAAAATGGGAATTTGGTTAATGCACTATGTTAATTATGGTTACATAAAGAATATATTTTGGTATCTAACAATCTTCAAATATAGTTGCATATGCAATGAAGAACAAAAAACAACAAAATGGAACAACATTTGCACACAATCAATGTACCTAACATGTCCGATACTCATGCAATAGTAGAATCAGCTGCATAACAAACCGTAGATGACAATATTATAAGTGCAACCGAAGAACGAGATTTTCTCCAGCATAGCATCATTGTGTTTAGTGTTGAAATCTGACAATGAAGGTTTTTTGCGTGTTAATTATGTAAACGAGAGCATAATCGTTGGCAAGATTAGTTTGCATAGTTGTTAGCGATGTATGGAATGATGTCAACTATATTGAAAAACTTGACTTGTCAGTTGCATATCGCCATATTTCCACAACAAGAGGAATGGATATACTTCTTGTAGAAAGAAGAAGTTAGGAAAAAGGGATATCATAGGGATCGTCTGCTATGTTGTATATAAATATGATTAAGACATTGAGCATGTGTTTGATGAAATGAAAAAGGGAATATTCCAAGTCACATTGTCATGTGATTTGTTTTCAATATGGCAGCTATGAATTTCTAGACGAAGCCGGGGAAGAAAGTTTGCATCATTCTAGATAAGTATTCGAAGCATCCAAAAATTACATAATGCATATAAACATATAAAGATGTCAAATGATAAATTGATATTTTAAAGAGATGCATTTCTTTCGAAAGAGTAATTACACACTCGATATTTGAAACAGATGTCGAATCATGGATTCTAAGCTTATGGACATTCCTATGGTAGCAAATCCAAAGCAAATTGTTGATTTCAATCTAGTTATAATTGATCTATCTATTTGTAGACAAGTGGCAAGTTTTTGTAGGGTAAGCACCATATACGACATGCAACATTTGTTTTATAGCTAGCAGGCCAAGCTAGCATATATTGTGGATTTTCGCAGAACATATGTTTTAGTATGTCAATATCATAGTTTATTTTGGGGCAGTTCTCGTGCCGATGATAGTTTGCAATACATGGGATTTCGAATTTCTAGATAACTAGGTGATGCAAGTGGACAAAGTAGCATTCCATGCTATTGCAAGACTGTTTGCATTTGGAAGTCACTATCAAAGTTCGTAAATTAGACTTTGGACATGGCTAGGAAAGAAAAGCATTTAATGCTCATGCTCTTGATGTTTAAAAGCCCTAAGAAAGCTACAAACTGCTAAAAAAATCATAGAAGAGCACAACTAAAAGAATGACTTTTTTTCCTGAAATGATAGAGAAGTATCGTCCGGCAGAGGATACTACCAACACCAATGTATTGAAATAATGGTTGTTTCTATGCACCGATGAAAGAGCTAAAGTGAGTTGTCCTTCAAAATCAGTAGAGGAAACTATGTAAAAAGACCACTTTATTTTGCATGAACAAGAGAACGGGAAAAGAATTCCACTGGAATATGGAATAGGATGTTTTTATAGACAAGATGCCTGGCAGCAATGTTGTTATATTTTTAACTTGTTCACAGTTTATTGCAATGTTTTGATTACTTGATATATGAAAGCTAAATTCTAAATCAATGTGTGGTTGTTTCTGTCCACCGATGAAAGAGATAAAGTGAGTTGTCCTTCAAAATCAGTAGAGGAAAATGTGTAAAAAGACCACTTTATTTTGCATGAACAAGAAAACGGGAAAAGAATTTCACTGGAATATGGAATAGGATGGTTGTATAGACAAGATGCTTGGCAGCAATGTTGCCACCTTTTTAACTTGTTCACAGTTTATTGCAATGTTTTGATTACTTGATATATGAAAGCTAAATTGTAAATCAAGGTACTGTGCAATCTAAAGTGTTATTTTTTTGCTTCTAAGACGCAATAAATTTTGGTCTCAATGCCTATGTCCGGGAGAATGGAGATTTTATTGTAACAGGAAAAAACTACCAATCTACGAATACCATATAAGATTGCTTGATATAAGAATCATGATGAGAGGTTTTTTTTTCCAATGTTCTAAATGCATGGCCACAGCGCAGAGAAAATAAAAACAAACCAAGGCTGCATTTGCTGAAAATGAATGAGACAAAATCTGCAAACAGAGGTGCAAAGACACACAAGAAACATGGACATGGAAGAATGATTTAAGCGCCAACTGTTAAGCTAGTTAGGCGTCAATATTCGTATGTAACCACAGTTACAAATACTATTGTTGAATCAAAGTTTAAGTTGATTCAAAGCAAAACTGTTCTTTTGTTGAGCAGATTTGAATTTTTTGCAACATGAAAGAGGTAACTCAATGGGTAATGCATCTATTCTCCTATTCAAATGTTCTGGTTACATAATTAATGTTACATGCTGAAGTTTCAACTAGCATGGAGAATTTCTTTGTGGATTGTAGTTCTTTGTTTGCTTGTAACGTTGCAAAAGGGAGCGGCCTATGGCCTGTTAAGGTTTTTATTTAGTTTATTGTAGAATCTAAGGGAAAAAGAGTTCCAGTGTAATATGAAATAGGAGGTTTATATAGACAGGATGCTTGGCACCGGTGTTGTTACCTTTTTAGGTTGTTTACAGTGTTGGTTGCAATGTTTTAATTATTTTCTATTTGAAAGCTAAATTGCAAACCAAGAGTATTGTTTTAATTGTAGGCAATATCAATGCAATTTATGTTAGATGTTGAAGCTTCAATTAGCATGTAGAAATTATTTCTGAATCGTAGTTGTTCGTTTGCCTAAAACATTGCAAATGGACGGGTCCTATGGCCTGCCCAGCTTTCTATTGAATTTATTGCAGAATTGAAGGTGTTATTAGTTAATGATGTGCTATTTATTTAGCACATAAATAAAAAAACAAAGCAGTTGAAGATTGGTTCAACACAAAGGATTTGAAGATTGGTTCAATAGCTTAATGTACCAAGGCCCATTAAAAATCCAATATCCACGTTTTGTATTTTGTATGTCTATGCTAGCAGTAACAGGCCATAGCCCCTAGCCACATTTAAAATGTAATTAAACAGCTATGTTGGCAACGATAGCGGCCAACCCATGGCCATAGTTAAATAGCTTCCTCTCTTGCCAAAGTATTCGAAGATAGTTTTTTGCCAGGACATGGTCAAGCAGGTATTTATTATAGTGACTAATTTCCTATGAAGATAATCAATTGCAAAAAACAAGTCACTAGAAAAATCAGGGCAACGGATCAAAAGCCAAAAAAACAGGGGGGGGTCATGGTATTCCAAATGCCAGCAGTTGTTACTATTATCATCATCATTATGAGAATATGCCCACATTGATCTCAACCCTTAAATATATTAGACTTTTGAGATCATTGACTGACCTGTGGGCACATTTCCATAAGGTTCATTATTATCTGCATAAAAAAATAGATTTCAGCATCCACTAAGGTGTGTTATCTATACCATGTTTTCTTTGGTATGTTTATAAATTTTTTGATGTCATTCTCCATTGATTGAATAGAATATGGGATTCCATCAACTAAGAAAATGAGCATCCCTTTCATGCCGAGAAGCTTCTGTTGTTCTTTGCACAAGTTTTATGAACTATTTTGTTTGCCTTTACCATTTGGTGGCATTTGCCAATCAACAATAGCAAGCCCAATGCTTGCAGTAGGCTTAGCTGGTTACCACTGCCATTTGGCAGTTAACAATGCATTGCAATAAAGCTATGGAATAAATTTTTAATTGGATTGTAATGCATTGCTATGCTTCCAAAAGAACAATTTCATTGAATATATGAATCCACTGTTGCACATGTTCATCATACTATTGTGGCTCACAGTTTACAGAATTTCACATACTGTGAAAATAGTTAGTCTCAACAATGTGCTTTCTGTGGATACTACTACTAAATAGGGTTTTGGTATGTGTCATATCTTCTTACATATAGATTATTTGTCGTGTCTTTTAATTTTCCTTTTTTTTCGTCACAAAAGAGAGACAGGGTGAATGGGTTTTCCTAAAAAAAAATTAACCTCTGTTTCAAGGAAGAAATGACAGGGCATTTCTTTTTACCCATGTGATAAACATTCTTATAGGGCCAAAGGAAGATAGACATATTATGCTTGGATTACATACTATTACAGATGTACACTACTGCAGCTATCAAGAAGTATTACGCTGGAAGTATGAACTAGCTTTTGATGCAACTCAAAAGTAAAAGGAAGGGAAGTACATCCTTGAAAAGGAAAAAAAATAATGAAAGAAGATTGGTATGCTGCGAGTGGGTTGACTAAAGGAACTACTGGAAATTATATTTCAAATTCCAGGGAAGGGAATTGCTAAGGATCCAATTGATTTGCAAAATTCTATAATAAGGAGGAAATTGTTCTTCTGGTTATGTGCCCCTTCTAATGATTCATCATGTCTAGAAATTTCTGCAACCCAAAATCTCACAATAAATGTTGGGCTTGTTGTCTTATGACAGTGCGGCAGCAACAAGATAATGTGGGTTCCAGGTTTCTAGGGCCAATGTTTCGACTATTGAGATTTATGGCTTGCTGTAAGAAGCTTCACTATTAAACAACCTTGCTAATATTTACAAACCTCAGGTTAGCTACAGTTACTTTTGTGAAAGATGTCAGTGGATTGGCAATGTGGGGAATTCAGCATATTCAATTATTTAGACTAAATTGCAAATTTTGACCTATTTTATTCTCAATGTTCAGTTATATCTATGGCTTTGTTTGAGGGATTGCAATTGAAGGAAATGGGAAATTGCAAACTGAAATGGCTATCAACATGTCCAAGGAACTACAATTTTGTATCTATAAAAATATGCACCAGTTAAGACAACTATTTTAAAGTAACTAAACTTGCAAGATCAAGCACCACAAGGGAAGGAGAGACAACAGAGAAAATAGGAGAAGCCATAGCTCAAGCGTCTATCAACATGTGCAATTTGCTGCTATCAACTTCAGATATCTCTGCAGAAATGGAAAACTACACAGCATGTATCTGCATGCAATTGGGAAGAAGCCATCCTCCACAGCAATAACTTGTCTATGCCTTCAAGACAAGCACATCCAAGGAAGGAAGCAGAAAAGCATAGCGCCAGAAAATGAAAACGAATAAGCCAATTTAGGAGCTTCAATTCTATATTTTTAAATATATAAACAGATTTGATATCCTGAATGCAAATATTCTTCCCTATTTTCAACCAAATTTAGAAGATAAACGATGAGAAAATTCCATGTCATAATATGTGTAAACCAGTGAAGAAATGTATATTCAAAAGTCACTAGAAGTCATAACATGTGCCAGCCAGTGAAGAAATCTACACCTTGAAGCCACCAGAATTGGCTTGCACCGCCAAAATGTAAGCAAAGACGACACGATTAATATATTAATTTTTTATTTATAATTTTATATTATGTTAAAATGGTCGAAAAGCTTGTTTCGGTCTTTTTGGGAAGAGCGCACCCAAGTGCCAGGGGGCATCTTTAAAAACCGAATTGCTGTCATCACATGGGAAAACGTAAAGAATTCATCAAAAAGCACTAAAGAATAGAGAAAAGGGAGAGCAATAATTGAATACAGGAGGACATTAAACTGCAAAAAACTAATTGGAATTTTCTGAGATTAGGGGGATCTTCTCTACTATATATTTTTCGCTGTCTTCTGAGATTGGGGAAAGAGACGATTGTATTCTCTTCCTCTATCGATGTTTGGAGATTTGAATTGGGTTGCTGGATTTTTTATTTAATTTAATATTATAAAAATAGAAAATCTATTTTCAAATTTTTAAAATTGGTTATTTTTAATTTTTCATTGGTTAAGTACAATGAAGTGACTAAATACCCTGCTGTGAGGAGTAATTATCAGATTAAAAAATTAATTAAAAAATTGTAATTTTCTTTGAAACCATATTACGTTTTATGTAATTCCAAGTAATGCTTATTACATAATATTGATAATAATAATTGTATTTTAGGAACATATACAGAATATTAAACATGTACATTAAATTTGTCTGGGAAGAATAAATTCGGCGCAGATTTCTTACGTTTTGGAAAGTGTTGAATTAATTATAATTTAAATTTGCAACTTTCCAATGTACAAAACACAGATAACGGACACCTCGAAGGTAGATTCTTCTAGGAAACTTGGGGCTCAAGCAAGGTATTTATATATTTACGAAAATTAACTGTAAAATGGTAGGTAGCTGTGCTTGGTATTATTTTAATAATGGTATTGACAATAATTGAATACAAAAGAACATTAACCTGCAAAAAAAATAATTGGAATTTTCTAAGATTAAGGGGATCTTCTCCGCTATATATTTTTCCCTGTTTCCTGAGATTGGAGAAGGAGACGATTGTATTGAATCAATGGCGGAGATCTGGATTGGGCGGATGGCATTAAATCGTTTTAAGGTAGAACTGAGTTCTGGGAATCATGGCGAAAGTGGACGTGAGAATGGTGGTTGGAGCTGATGGAGTCGCCATCGTCAAGATGACTAATGCACTAGCCAATGCGTCGGCAGCACCAGGCAAGGGCTTTAAATGAATTCTAAAAACAAAATTTTAAAAATCACAAACATGAGCTGAAGCTGGAATTGTTATGTATTTGAGGGTATCAATGACAAGGTAAGGACGTTTGTTTGCAGGATATTCTAGAGTTAAAAATTGTTGTTCTTGCAATATTAATTATCAAACATCCTATGCTATTTTTGTTCATTCTCAACAAAAGCCATGGTAGACCATCAAATCCACTGCAATATTGTTTTCGATATAAACCATAGGCTCCTGAGTAGGAAATATATTGTTTGTTGTAAATTTCAATTTTGGTGGTCAACCGCAAATGAAAATAATGACATCCATAAAAATACTACGTTCAAGCAGATAGTGAAAACAGAGTGCTATTTTTTGGTCCACTTTCAGCAAAAGCCAGGGTCAAGCATCAAATCCACTACAATCTTGTTTTCGCTATAAACCCTAGACTCCTGATTAGAAAATAAATTGTTTGCTATAAATTTCAATTTGGATCAACCGCAAATGGAAACAATAACATCCATAAAAATACAACGTCCAAGTAGAAAGTGAAAACAGAGTGTTCAAGACTATGTCACAATCTTTAGTGCCCCCAATCTTAAGGTTAGACTTATGTAAAAGAGCAAGCTCAAAAGCTTTCATCCAGAAACTTCCCTTATGTCAAACAAGTTTAGACAAGGTGGTAAAGATTTTAATAAAATAACTGCTCCCTAGCATTTATCTTTTGTACCAAACCAGTTTCAGACATCTATTGCACAATTCTCACCATTTATTACATCAAGTCAAACACTGCACTGGTAAAAGGGGCAATCTTAATTCTGCACAAAAGAATGAAAACCCAAATTATAAGTAAGAACCTTTTTGACGCTTCATATAATATATTCCAGTGTTGCCTGGGAGAGAAACTAAGTAGGACATGCGAGTGGGGAACAGTCCTTCCCAGATAAATCCCAGGAGAGAAGCAATCCTGTGAATGTTATGTGCACATACATATTAATATATATACATGTGTGTGCATCTGCAAAATCCCTGGCGAGGTCCTAGGAGCACCTGGGAGGAGTGAGAGGCCTTAGAATGCTCCCATCATCCGTGTGATACTGATATATTCATTAATAGGCAAAAGCAATGCAATAATTTAGTCCTGAGTGTTAGCTAAAGTAGTGATGAGTCAGATGTGATGTGAGAACTCTGTCGAAAAGATGGGAGGTCATCTCTCTTGATCCTTTGGGGCTCGATCCTTTGGATCAGGGCTAACAATTTACCCTGTTTACCATCAATGGATCATGGAAAGTATTCAGAGGGTTTTCCACAACGCACATTTCATTAGAAAAAGCAATGCAACAATTTACGGGTTGGTAAGTGGTGAGTGGCATTTGCCTGAGTGAGAAAAAAAATCAGTATCATCACATGAACATCAGATTAAACCAGAGTGCCTCGATTATTGCAAACACTCCAATAAGTAGCGTAAGCACTAATCGTGCAACACCGCAAATTTTACATAGGTATGGTGGCAATTTCCATCCCTTGATCCTATATTAAATTAGTGTAGAGTCGTTATTTGCAATAACACTCAAAACTCTCGTGGTAGTGATAATTTGTATGCATTTAACAATCAACACTCTCATGGTAGTGATAAATTGTATGCAAAATGCATGACCGAGTCCTGAACGACCTAAAAGAGTTGATTTTTCTAAGTATTCCTCATTATTTAACAATATATTCGGATTGTAAGACATACATTCAAACCTTGGCAATCATAAGAGAATATGAGATTAATGATAACCGACTCATTATTCTGAAAGAAAGAATTGGGAATTAAGTCATTTTTTTTAATTAGGCAAAGTATGGAAACAAGACTATGTCGCAAAGTTAATAAAACATTGAAGTCGACATTCCACATATACAGAGGAACCAGAATCCATTATCAGTAGAACCCTGTGCACACGCCATTCAACAGATTTGAATATGAAGAAATAGGAGGATGAAGTCTGTAATACCCCATTCTGACCCTTAGGATATATTATCATTTAATGTAAATACTGTGTACATGTGACGTATGTTTTCCTAGCGTGGAGCTCAAGGCCAACGCCCCACTAGTGAAAACCCGAATTTGATTTTAAAGGGCAAGCATTGATATTTGATGCCCATGTGCTCTTAAGCCATGGAAATTGTAATAGGATGTAAATAAACATCATGCAATATAAAATTTCAAGACTGGCTATGGAGGCAACGAATGAGAAGGGGCCATGTGTATCCACTAGGGAGTGGTGAGGGGGTTGTGGAGATGAACCATATGCTGCCAAATGTCATTATGAGAACCCATTTGACTTTCCTTGATGACATTTAATTCTGTTGTAAGGAAGTGGTTGAAGAATTCAGTCCATGGCTTCAATGGAGCATGGGCAGCCCAGAAATTCGTATGGCAGAGTATGGGCTCTGTTTTCTTGTACCACAAGCCACTCTACCTCATGGATGTTGCTTCTTCCTCATCCCCATCCCATTGGGAAACTTACCAGCACCATTTTCCATCCAAAAACGAATTGCCAGCAGAGAGCAAAACCAGAAATCGCGACTTTGAAAGAACCCGCGTTTTGGGAAGCCAAAAACGTCAAGATCTGGTATTGGACAGTGAAATCCAATGGGGGATCCATTGGTATGAACCTTGGGGCAAATTTGGGAGCATTAGCTACCCCGAAATCCGTAGGAAAACCCAGTTTTTGCAGCCCAGAAATGAAGTGACGGGATTGAGCTATTGGATAACAGAACTGTGAGAAATCCATGTGTGAATGACTGAGCAGAGGTTTGGTTTGCTTGATAAACCCAGTGAAGGCTAGAATCTCAAGGAATTAGCAGCTGGACCTTTCTATGCCCACCCTAAAGAGAACTGGAGGGAAGGGACGCTTGAGGGACTGTGCAGCAGAGAAGGGGACCTTCCTTGTGTTGGGGTGCGGTAGGTATTGTGGGTGCCATGACTGCTGAGATCATTTGAGATGCCTGTAGCTTTGTGGTTGAGCTCACTGACTTAGCATCCTCCTCATTTGTCATTTGTATGCTTGATAAACCCAACGGTGTGTTGGCTTAGCATAGCTGATGACCGAAACCATGGCTGTGAGTGAGCCCAGCTAGTTCTTCCTTAGTGGATACACAGCCCAGCTCGGGGGTGATCTCTCAGCTGAAAGAATACAGGCTGGATAGAGATCTATGGTTGGGTGGAACGTTGCTCTCACATAGCCAGTTGTTTGGACAGCTTCATCTTCAAGATAAGTGTTCTATGTATTATAAATTATTTGCATTTTGTGTTCTGCAATATGTTAAATTGTCCATGTTTAATGAAATGAATGGATTATCTTAATTTGGAATCCATGCATGGTATTGGAACGAGATTGAGTCTCTATATGTTGAATCATCCTCTGTGGTGATATATGTATATATGTTAGGCATTACTGTTTGTGTGCTTGCTATTATGTTTAATTCCGATGTGTTTATATTGAGTTGAAGCTGCACACAGAAGTTTTTAATTGTCATGAATTTATGAGTAATGTAATATTGGGGCTAAGTCTGCCAAAAGCCCCCGTGTGTTGTTAACGTTTCCTTCCCTGCATTTGATGACGGGAGGGGACGTTACAGAGTGGTATCAGAGCTCTAGGTTTAACACTACGGCTGTTGGGCCCTTCACAGAGATATAAATCATTGTGTGTACATGCATTTTGTATTTGGAACTAAAATGCATTAAAGAAACCTCAAGATTGCATGGCTTCTATTTGTTGGAATGGGAAATCATTTCCATGACTGTTTGGGGATTTTTGCAAGCTGCTTGCATGGATTGCATTCTATGAAATAGAAAAAGGAGGGGCAACCTCTGCCATCTTATATTGTTTTGTTGTTGTTGTTATTAATTGATGTGCATAGGAGATGATGCATCATGTGCTTGAGACCTTGATTAATGATTAATCCATGTTCCTTGAATGTCCATGATGCTTTGAATGCATGAACTTGAATGTTGGGCATGGTTGGAAATTAGTTCTGTTTGTTTAAAAGCATGAATAATAAGTTGTTACAGCCCCATGTCTTAATGATGATTGTTAATTACAATGAACCCACATTGTATGGCCAATTGATGGTTTTCAGAAGTGAGGAAAGCCTGCAAATTATGCCCTTATGCTCATAAGTCTCCTTACCCATGCTTGTTGGCTGCTTGGAGATTAATTGTGAATCCATTGGTTGGATTGTTGAATGTGAAATGAAAAGAAAATCCCTTATTAGAGATGCAAGTTCTTGTCATTCTCTTACTGTTTTTATGCAAGTTTTTATGTAGTAGTTCACCTCTGTAAGGGGATGAAAGGGCACATTCCAGAAAATTTTCTAACTGTTGTGAAAAGTTGCAGTTGCAGGCAAGAGACAGAATGGTTTTGATGTAAAATTGGGAAGTTGGGGGCGGCATTTTGATTGGAGAAAATGATAGGGTCAAATTTCTCAGATGTAGTAGAGGATCACACCATTGCATAGACCTCTCCAAGAGCTTTCCAACGGTACCAAATTCGTCCAATTTGGTTAAGGGACGAGGGAGATATGACCCCCGCAAGCACGCAGGTTGTGCGTGGATTGTGTGCAGATTGCGCGCGGATCGCGCACAGATTGCGCGCGGGTTGCGCGTGGATTGTGCGCAGATTGTGCGTGGATGGCGCACAGATTGCGCGTGGATTGCGTGCGGGTTGCGCGTGGATTGTGCGTGGATTGCGTGCGGGTTGCGCGTGGATTGCGCGCAGATTGCGTGCGGGTTGCGCGTGGATTGCGTGCGGATCGCGCACAGAATGTGCGCGGATTGCGCACGGATCGCGCAAAGATTATGTGCGGATCACGCACAGATCGCGCACAGATTGTGCGTGGATTGCGCGCGGATCGCGTACAGATTATGCGCGGATCGCGCACAAATTGCGCACGTATTGCGTGCGGGTTGCGTACAGATTGTGCACGGATTGCGTGCGGATTGCGCGTGGATTGCGCGCAGATTGTGTGTGGGTTGTGCGTGGATTGCGCGCAGGTCGCGCACAGATTGTGCGAGGATTGCACGCGGATCGCGCACAGATTACGCGCGGATCGCGCACAGTTGCGCACGGATTGCGTGCGGGTTGCGCACAGATTGCGCGCAGATGGCGTACAGGTTGCGCACAGATTGCGCGCAGAGGGCGTGCAGGTTGCGTGCGGATAGTGCGCGGATTGCGCGCAGGTTGTGCGCAGGTGGCGCACAGGTGGAGCACAAGATGCAAAGGGAGTTAAAAATGTGAAAAGTAAGAAGTAGTTAAACCCAGAATTTTATAAAAGATGAATGGTGCATCGAAATTGAGATCTGCGAAGTGCCGAGTGTTCCTTGTTATATGGACTAACTTTGCCCGATATAAAAGTTTTTGCGATTCTTCATAGATTTTCTTCCACAGGTGGATGAAGTTGGCATTCTGGACCAAAATACAACTATGTAAAATGTGCAGAATTATTGGTAAGAGTTGTCATTTTTGAAGAGATGTAGTTCCCGCACCCGATGTCGGAATGGAGCATGAAGATAGGCATTGGAAAGCTTGTCCAGCAGGGAACAATGATGCAAGACCAGAGTTTGAATGAGGTCTACATATATCATAGATATTGAGTGCAGAAGAGTGCCAGCGGCTGTTTTGACAAACAAATTTTGTTGTCAATATGGGCAATATCTACAATTGCATGATATGGAAGAGGAATTCCATGTTACAATGAGGGATTGAAAAGGGAAGAATTCCTTAAACCCCTGTTTGTTATCATACTTATAATTATGAAATTGTCATATTGCATAAAAATGTTAAAAATGTAAGGGATTACATAGGTGTATATGCACTAGATTGCATCTTAACAAACATTGCATAGTGCATATGGAAATGCTTGTGCATAAATGAGATATTGCATATTGGTAGAATAATGAAGTCTGCATATGCAATGAACCACTAATGGAGAATATTGTGGTTGATAATCACTATTGATGTTGGTATTGGTTGTAGGACCAAAGATAACAAAGAGCATGGCTAAATGTGTTGAGGATGTTGTTGCATGAAGCCAACAACCTTATGCAGAAAGGATGGTGCAACGAATCTATGATCATAAAGTTGGAAAAAGGACTAAGCAGCCTTGGTAAGAGGCCAACTGATCAGGTAACATCAGGCGATGTTAATGGTAACCATGCAGGTAATGATTAGTGGTGCCAAATTGCATGAAGGTTGAAAGAGGATTTGGTAAGATCTCTTCAACTATGTTTGAGCTATGTTGAGTTAGTTTGCATGTGATATTGAATACCGATTGGGACTGTTAACCTACCAAGCTTGGTGAGGTGTGGGTAAGTGAAGGAAATTATCCTTACACCCTACGACTATTTAGAAATATCAATGCATTCATATGAATTTATATCATGCCATGTGTATGTTGGTTATGTGCTTAATAACCCAAGCAAGTGAGGACTAGTGGTCCTGATTATGGTAATGCAAGTTATATGAGATAGTCATGTTTCGATTATAATATGCTTGAATGCATAGTACTCATGAAACAATGCAAGGTAGCATTGAGTAGATGTGCATTAAGAGATTTTATAAATCTTGTGATGCATTGTATAAATGCATAGGACTGATGCATATGTTATTGCAAAATAAATAATGAATGAAATGATGAATTGATGATAATTCTAGGATCATTTCATGGGCTGTTATGAATGCATAATAGTAAGTGCATGAAGAGCCCAATCATGATCGATGGGATGCTAGAATGCTCTGTGGAAGGACAGAGTTATATGAATGATATGGCTATGAGAATAATATCACAATTGCAAATCAAATTTATGTGAGAAACAGATTTGAAAATTTGATCTAGAGCTTATGAGAAGAAATCTCATGGTTGAGAGCTCTAAGTTCTGTTAGTAAGAACAGTTGTAAATATCAGATTTGTAAATGTTTCGGATTTGAAATTTTGCTAATAATTGCTAATGACTGTTTGGCTTATATGAAAATGTGTCAGGAGGACATGCTGTAAGTGGATGCTCATGTATGGCAGCGGGCATAAGACCATAATGGGCAGAGTGGTGTCACTTACAGGAGCCAAACAATATGAGGATAGCCTCATGGATAAGAAAACCAATTTCTGTAGTAGACAGAGCTGCAAATTCATACTGAATTTAATTATTAGTGCCATGGATTGGTTATGGAACAATCAGATTTGAACGGTATTGTTAAATGTTGCTAACTGTTTGCTTGTTCAATAAGTGTGCCAGGAAGACACATTGCAGTAAGACCATGAGAGTAGGCCTGCAGAAACCAAACTTCATGGGAAGGGATTCCATGATTTGAAAATGGGTTTCAGGTGAAACGCCATAAGACATTATTAATGTCTCATCTGCACTACATGATTGGTAAAAAAAAATATGAGTGAGATGGTGAAGATTATGTCAGTAAGACATGTGAGAGGCATGCAACATCAAAAGGAATTGGGATGGCAAACCGAGGGACTGTCAACTCAGAGAAGGAGCCCCCATTCCTAATTAAAGAAGAGAAATAACATCTGCAAATGGATAAGTGTTTCATAAACCCTGAATGATATATATATATACATACATGCATGTCTAATTATTAGAGTTAATATGCAGAGCATGTTTTGATTTTATTTCCATTATAGCAGACTACTTGAAGTATGATCAGGACCTTCATAGTTCACATCAGTAAGGAGTGCACGCCTTTCTGGTGCTGAGTTATGTTAGGGATGCCAATATTGACTACGCCTTAAGGGAATGGACGCATTCCTGGTGTTTCAAGGTTGGATAGTGAATGTTATGACATATGTTTACCGTTCTAGAGCAGCAATACTAATGAGCTTGCTATCCATTTTGTGTTGACAGATTATACATATGAAATTCAGTGCTGCACATTAAAGGGAAAAGTGAAGAAAAGAATACTCAAGAGGACTGTATGAGCAGTGGTAACCCTTGTGTAGGGTGAGTGGGTATCATGGGGCCATGATAGCCTGCAGTTAAGAAAGTCACTTAAAGAATTCCTTAATGGAACCGTCGGCTTACACAAGAGAAGAAGTGCCACCCTTGTGTGGGTGAAGAATTGTTATGTGCATTGAGGGATTGTGATACATGTGAAAGGTTGATGCAAGCCTAAGGCAAGAGTAGTGGAGCCTTGACCTGTAATGGTCGGTGGCGCAGTTACCTTCCATTGGCCGATGACCCAGACGTATGTGCTAGCTCGGCAATGGAGAGGGCCAACCAGGTATGGGACTGGTTGGGCACCACCAAATGTTTGGTAAACCCAGTCGGCGTGAAGGTGTACTAGTAGGGCATTAATTATTTGATGATTTGGAGCAGCCTGCGTGCTGGCCAAACATCCTAGTCCGCAGGAGGATCCCAAGGCTTATAAAGTAAAAGCAGGACCCTGTGGACCAGAGAAGAAATGCACAATACAGATAAGTATTCAATTTCATTTATTTCTTGTTTGGAATAATGAAGATTACAAGTATAAGTCTTGTAACAGTTAAGCTGATGCACTATTGTTTCTTTGTTGGAAACCTTCGTCATACAGGAAGCAAGGACCCTGAAAGAACTAGAAGCTGCTTGGTAAATCCAGAAAGTGACTGGTTGGGCATTGATTGTTGATGATTTGGAGCAGCCTATGTGCTGGCCAAACATGCAAGATTATTGGAGATTTGGAGCAGCCTACGTGTTGGCCAAACATACAAAACTATTTGATGTTGAGGGGCAGCCTGCGCGCTGGACAAACACCCAAATCCATAGGCGATTCCAAGGATTGTAAAGCAAAGAAGGACCCTATGGAATAAAGTGAAGACATCTAATGCAGATAAGTATTTGGTTATCTTGTAATTCTTGCTTATGAATATACATGTGTATATGATTTGGTTATGATTTCCTATGAAAATAAACTAAACATGTGAATTAATTCAATATTTGAGTGTAGGTATTGCTGGAAGCAATGACTATGAAAGCATCTCAAGGATGCGTGTGGACATGTAACCACCCTAAAGAGCCCAGCATGAGCAGTAATGAAAGATGGGGCTAGTGGAACTGTGTGAGTCCTACCAGCCATAAAGTTTTCAGACTTATGAATGAGCTGGAAGATCCAAATCAGCAGGAGCAGCTCGTGAAAATCAAAGGACTTGGTCCTGAAAGTTCAAAGTAAAGAACAGAAGGTAGGGCAGATCTGCAAAGTTTTTGAAGTTTTGGACATGTGTAAATTATGCCTAAGTCTTGGAACACCGAGGACGGTGTTATTCTAAGGGGGAGGGGATTGTAGTACCCCATTCTGACCCTTAGGATATATTATCATTTAATGTAAATAATGTGTACATGTGACGTATGTTTTCCTAGCGTGGAGCTCAAGGCGAAGGCCCCACTAGTGAAAACCCGAATTTGATTTTAAAGGGCAAGCATTGATATTTGATGCCCATGTGCTCTTAAGCCATGGAAATTGTAATAGGATGTAAATAAACATCATGCAATATAAAATTTCAAGACTGGCTATGGAGGCAACGAATGAGAAGGGGCCATGTGTATCCACTAGGGAGTGGTGAGGGGGTTGTGGGGATGAACCATATGCTGCCAAATGTCATTATGAGAACCCATTTGACTTTCCTTGATGACATTTAATTCTGTTGTAAGGAAGTGGTTGAAGAATTCAGTCCATGGCTTCAATGGAGCATGGGCAGCCCAGAAATTCGTATGGCAGAGTATGGGCTCTGTTTTCTTGTACCACAAGCCACTCTACCTCATGGATGTTGCTTCTTCCTCATCCCCATCCCATTGGGAAACTTACCAGCACCATTTTCCATCCAAAAACGAATTGCCAGCAGAGAGCAAAACCAGAAATCGCGACTTTGAAAGAACCCGCGTTTTGGGAAGCCAAAAACGTCAAGATCTGGTATTGGACAGTGAAATCCAATGGGGGATCCATTGGTATGAACCTTGGGGCAAATTTGGGAGCATTAGCTACCCCGAAATCCGTAGGAAAACCCAGTTTTTGCAGCCCAGAAATGAAGTGATGGGATTGAGCTATTGGATAACAGAACTGTGAGAAATCCATGTGTGAATGACTGAGCAGAGGTTTGGTTTGCTTGATAAACCCAGTGAAGGCTAGAATCTCAAGGAATTAGCAGCTGGACCTTTCTATGCCCACCCTAAAGAGAACTGGAGGGAAGGGACGCCTGAGGGACTGTGCAGCAGAGAAGGGGACCTTCCTTGTGTTGGGGTGCGGTAGGTATTGTGGGTGCCATGACTGCTGAGATCATTTGAGATGCCTGTAGCTTTGTGGTTGAGCTCACTGACTTAGCATCCTCCTCATTTGTCATTTGTATGCTTGATAAACCCAACGGTGTGTTGGATTAGCATAGCTGATGACCGAAACCATGGCTGTGAGTGAGCCCAGCTAGTTCTTCCTTAGTGGATACACAGCCCAGCTCGGGGGTGATCTCTCAGCTGAAAGAATACAGGCTGGATAGAGATCTATGGTTGGGTGGAACGTTTCTCTCACATAGCCAGTTGTTTGGACAGCTTCATCTTCAAGATAAGTGTTCTATGTATTATAAATTATTTGCATTTTGTGTTCTGCAATATGTTAAATTGTCCATGTTTAATGAAATGAATGGATTATCTTAATTTGGAATCCATGCATGGTATTGGAACGAGATTGAGTCTCTATATGTTGAATCATCCTCTGTGGTGATATATGTATATATGTTAGGCATTACTGTTTGTGTGCTTGCTATTATGTTTAATTCCGCTGTGTTTATATTGAGTTGAAGCTGCACACAGAAGTTTTTAATTGTCATGAATTTATGAGTAATGTAATATTGGGGCTAAGTCTGCCAAAAGCCCCCGTGTGTTGTTAACGTTTCCTTCCCTGCATTTGATGACGGGAGGGGACGTTACAAAGTCGAAGAGCACCTGTCCAATACAAAATAGGAAAATGCAGGAAAATAGAGGCAGATGGAGAGCACTTGTCCAACCATCGCAAGGGTCAAGCTGCAAAACCCAGACGCCACTGTGCTTCGAAGGGGAACGTCGAACGGAAAGCACCTGTCCAACCACCGCTAGGATATAGGCACAAAACCCACAAGCCACTGCTTCGGGAAAAAACACCGGCTGCAGCAAGCTTCAAATCAAAATAGGTAGCCGAAACCAGAGCAAAACAAAAGCAATAGCCACCAACGCCTGCAGAACGAGCTATATAAACTCTCGAAACTGGCGATGGAATGTGAAACCAGTTGCAAACGCGGTAACTCACAACAGCAATAAAAGGAGGGTCTAACACCAAGCCGTAACACTACATCATGCGGCAATAAATGATGAACAGGACAACAACTAAAACCATCAAGGACCTGTTAATAACCAATATTGCACCATAGCAGGCGCCAATAAAACACTCCATCAACCCCAGGAAAAAACCATCCGCAGTATTCAAAACAGTGACGGCCACGAAAACCTTGGCACGAACCATAACAGCCAAATATGTGGCCGCCACGAAAACTACGACACGAACCATAACAGTATCCATCGAAAACTCTGGATCTCTGCAATATACAATGCTGAAGGCCCATGGATCAAAAACCTAAACCCATTTAATGAACCGGCTGTAGATCTTAATGCAGAATGAACGCCTAAGTGTCTCGACCGCGCCACCCGTCTTAGAATGCAACAAGCACAGTCGCCGATACCTGCATTAAACGGGAGCCATTACACCAAATCCATGCTAGATATCATCCATGCCAACGTCAAAATCCTGGCCGTCCATCTCACCCCCTGACAGGACAACAAACCTCATCGTTGACAGCACATCTGCTGACCCACCGATCTGCTGATGCAAGAGCGCCGCCGCGTCCTGGGGCACACAACCCAGGACAATGTAAGCACCAAATTGACCAATAAAAACGCAGAGAAACATGCAATTTAAAAAAAAAAATTAAATATGAAAAATAAACCATGGCTCCAAACTTTGTAAATGGGCTCCATGCCCTCCTCCCACCCTCCTCCCGCGGCAACTAATGCTCCCGACTGAAAACATTATGTCGGGACATAATAAATTACTTTGTGACGAACAATTTTCCCGTCAAATCATATTCCCTCTTTGGGCACTCTGCATTGATATTCAATTTTGAGATACGGTCACCCGAAGTTGACCCACCGCGCACACCCTTAAGGTTTACAGCTTATTGATATCATCTATATTTTTGTCTAATTCACACCAACCAAAAAGATTATCTCTTACATATTATATATATGGTCCAAAATGCCCATTCATGTGCCACACGTTTCAGGCTAAGTGCGTTATCAAATCCATTTACGACTTTAATAGAAAATGTACAGATTCATTTCATGTGGAAGGATTTGGAAAACTTGGACACTGAAATAAATTGACTTCTTGCATTTATTTAGATATAATATTAGATTATCCCTTTCCAACATTACATGTCAACCACTAAAGTCATTATTCACCTCGACAGCATCTTGGCATCTTTAGTGGCATCAGCTAAACGACGACGAGGATAGGTATCTTTGTGATGTCATTGATATGATCATTCTCAAATCATTTCTAAATAATTTATTTTAAGATGCCTTCTTATGATTTAGTTCATAACAGGATATTAGAACAATCTTAACACTAAAACTAAACCGGGCAGCAATATTTTTATTATATTTTTTATCATGCTAAGGCAGCAATATTTTTATTATATTTTTTATCAATCTAAGGCAGCAATATTTTTATTATGTTTTTTATCATGCAAAGGCAGCAATATTTTTATTATATTTTTTATCGATCTAAGGCAGCAATATTTTTATTATATTTTTTATCATTCTAAGGCAGCAATATTTTTTATTATTTTAAATCTCTTCTTTATTTAAATCAACTCCTTTAATATGGGGGTCCAACGAAAAAAGTAGTGGACGCCACATGATTTTAAATGGGAAAGCTACGTCTCCTATTTTTCCCTATGTTAAAGTTCGTTTATATGAATGAATAAATTGTATTTTTAATATAGTTACTCATTGTTTTCCAATTTTTTATGTAGTGATCAAATTTAAATGCCTAATATATATTTTATTTTGATTAGTTTATTTTAATAAAAGAGGTTCGAATTTAAAAGCTTAACATATATTTTATTTTGATTAGTTTATTTTAATAAAAAACTTTTAATTTAAATATCAATACTAAAAAATTAAAAACATTCTATTTCAATTAATATATAATTTGTACAATAAAATAAAAATATTTTTAGATATTTAAAAAATTAAAAAAATATTTAATAAATAAATTTTAATGTTAATAAAAAGTAATAATAAATATAATTTTATTAAAAATTTGTTTTATGTATTAATATAATTTGTGGTCACATCAATCAATTAATCATTAACATGGCACCATTTCATTGTACTTATTTTTATTGACAAAATAATTATGGTACATGACACTCTATGTGTTTTTAGTGGATCATCTTTCTTAACTAAAATTGAAATAATAACATTTATATAAAAAAAATTATATCTTAATAACAATTTTAAGATTTAATGTATAGTTATTATATCTATAGAAGGCAAGTATATAGTAATCAGTTTGCATTTCACTTTTAATTAATTTATAAATTTTCATTTTAAAATTTTATATAGTTTTTTAGAGTTTTAGAAATTTCAATTATTAAATTGATTTTAAAACAAATAAAAATTTATATTTTAAATTTTATAAATTATATATTTCTTATTTTTGATTGGCTATTTTTATTTATTCTTATTTTTGGTTGGCTAGCAGGCTTGATTAGACTAATAAGCCCTGCTTGGGATGTGACTTTTCTGAAATTAAAAATAAAATTAAAAAATTAAAATTTATAAAAATTGCAATTGAGACACCTGTATAGTTTTGGGGAATATAAACTAATGGTGTCAGGGCACTGTCTACGGATTCTCGGATGGGCCAATGCGTTCGCCAAGGATTTTGAGTGATCACATGTGCTTTGTCTGTTTTCTAATTAAAGCCGGTTAAGTGGGCACTGCCAGCCCTATATGGGAAAATGACGTGGCAGGCTCTGTTGCCGCAGTCAACCCAAATCATATATTTGAACATATAATTATAAATATTTTAGGCTATTATATTTATTATTTTTCTAAATAAAATTTAAACATTATTAATTTAAATGTTAAATAAAAAAGTTTTAGTTTATGTAAACTATGTTAAGGATGATACGGCATCTATATTTAATTCATTTTTCAATAATAAAAAAATTAGTTTGAAATTGCATATTAAACTTTAAGAAATTATAATATATAGATCTTTATATATAAAATTATAAAAAATAATTAAATTTATATTAATCAAATTTCTTTTTTAAAATACAAATATAAACAACTTATTAAAAATAAATAATCAACTTTAAATGCCATGTTATTATTAGTATTTAAACTTGTGTAACTAACCATTGTCATATACGGGGGATTAAATCAACAATATAAAAGTCCTTAAGTGTAATGGATCTATTTTATTCTATTATCAAATTGAAGGTAACAGGTCGATGGCACTAGCTAGTATACTAAGTAAGCCATTCTCACCTAAATTTGCAACTCTCGAACTAATGTCCAACTAGTGAAAAAGTTAGCATCTATGATTGGAGACAGAGATTGAATTGCAAAAGGATTCAAACAACATAGCTTATAAGGTATTCATGTCCTTCAACTATTTTGGATTTTCTCCAAACAACTGCAATGTTGTAATGATCTAGTCAGAAGGCCTAACTACAACTTTATTAAATTTGACAATATATCCTACACTACCAACAACAACATATCCATTGGTTTTATTGATAAGTTCAACAAAATTCTCAATATTGTCTTTGTTCTAGTTGTTAAACTTAATGTGTGGTGACTCTAGATGCAACATTATTGTGAAAGACAACAATAAAGCCTTGATATGCTTTAAGAGTGGAGGACTCCACTTGTTCCACAATAATGCCCTCAAATATCTCCCCCAAATATCCCACTTTATTAGTCACCCAAAATGATATGTTTAACGATATCCAAGCTCAACGATTCATCATTAAGAACATGGTGGACATTATCAATATGATTAAGCACAACAAATTTTGTTGATTCCTTGATTTATGAAGCTAACTTAGAACTTAGTTGTTGCTTTCGGTGCATCCAAACCAAATGAAGACATGAGTCTATGCAACATAGTTTAGAAAAATAAAATATTGACTCAAATGATTCTCTCTATTACTAATTTAAAATTTCTCATGAGTTTGCACAATGCATGATTTAGACAAGGAATGTGTCACACATTGTAGCATATGCTTTTTTTAGAAAAAATTAAGTCTATATATTTTTAGTAAGAAAATTATTTTCATATTCTTTCCTTTCATATGTAGTAACATAATTATCATTATTTTAACATTAAAAAACAAGTAAAGATTTAAAAAGAATTTTAATTTTTTTTTAAAATTATATATTACTAATTCACTTTACATTTTTTTTGTTAATATCTAAAAACGTATCCATGTACGATTACAACAAAACATTATTAAAAAATAATAAATTAATTTTAAATTTTAAAACAACTAAAGCTAAAAAAACTAATAAAAAATTATTAATTATTAAAAATATTAAAAAAAACTAAAAAACTTATTTTTTAAACATAAAAAATTAGAAAATTACTATTGTTATTATTTTTTCCGTTGAAAAATACTATTATTAATATTTTTAAAAATTACTTTCAAAATTATTATTTTTGGCATCATATTAATTGGCAAAACATTTTTTTTATTTTACTAATTATTTTTATTATCAAATATAAAATTTATTTATTTATTTCTAAATTAATTTTATTTTCTTATTGAAAGACAGGTATAAGCAGCTTTACTGCTATTTTAACTTGTTTATTAATAATAATTAATATAAATCAAATAAAATTTAATTTATGATTATTCATTAATAATAATTAACATAAATCAAATATGATAAACTTAATTTCAGATCTAAGTCTATACTCGTATTATAGAATGAATATATCTAAACATGGACACAAAGAAATGAATGAGAGCTAAAAATATGAGTCCATTTCATTTATGTCACTCACACCAAATCAAATGAATAATTTATATTTGAAAAGAAATTTAAAAGTTATTTAGAAAGAAGAAAAATTGATATTTATGAATATTTATTTAAAATCTATTTATAATGAAAATGGATAAAAAATATTATTATTTAATATAATAAATTTATTGATATAATTTTGATAATGTGTTAATTGGAATCTTTGACCTATGTTATTTATAAATTTATAGTAATTATTTTAATTTATTATAATATTATTATAATTAAATTATTATTTTTTGTAATTGAGGAAATATTATTTTTATAAAAAAATTATTTAAAAATTAGATGATTTTGATTTTTTGGGTTATTTATTGGCCATGCTCAAATTAAGAAATCTTTGGTCAAATTGAGATTCCAACAACTCCTATTGGCTTTTGGGAAAAATGCTACAAACAATCACTTCTTTAGAGTACTTATTATATAATATTAAATGAAATATATTCTTAACCATTAAACTCAAGTTATATAGAATGATATTTTTAATATAAAATCATTCAAATTATATAAAATATTTTATGCACACCTTAAGGCATTGGATCCCTCTTAGTGCTTGATACATCCACGTTTAAGATGGATCTATGCTAGTTATAAAAATTTTAACATTGGACCTTTAATTCTGAAAGGGTTTCATATCATGAATGAAGGGATATGTTAATTCATTTCTTTCGAGATCTTATTTCCACATGTTGGGATATTATGGAATTTGAAACTATTTTGTTGATAAGTGATTTCGATACGATTCATAAGATAAAAATAATTATATTGGTATAATAATAAACAATATAGCGGTCTAATATTTTTTGGGCGGGGAGTATAACATAAAGTATTTTGAAGATGGGGCAGCAGGTGTGGGAGGGATACTCTTTGATCCCGGAGGAAACAAATTCGCAGCATTCTCATGGGGCCTAGGCAAGAAAACGAACAATGAGGCAGAATGGCTAGCACTTATACTCTTAATAGAACTGGCCACCTCCTTCAACATTGACAATCTCAAAATTTTTGATGATTCCAGGAATGTCATTCAAGTCATGAGAAAGGGCTCTGCCCCCCAATGTTCAAAATCTCATAGATACCTTCAAAGATTAAGATCCTATGCTCTCCCTACTGAAGTCTCTTTCTTTCACATTTTGAGAGAGAATAACCGTCTAGCAGACCTTGAGGAAAATAAAGGAACTTTACTAGAACCAGGGCACATCCATGATCACAATGGTGCCAAGAGATTTCACTTCATTCCCTAATCAATGTCAAGGACTTCACTCTCAATTTCATGCTTAAAGCATGGTATTCATGGTTCACCGAGGGTCCTCCCCATCCCTCGCTTAAGTTTAAGCTTCCTGAATTCATCCTCGATCATTTTAGTTCCCACCACATGCCATCCCCTCCCTCCACGCGCTTGTCACATGGCCTCTTGTCCCGTTCTCAGCTCTCATGAGCCGGTATTAACTTCCCCCTTCACGCCTTTCTATCCATCCTCTGCAATGGTCCGTCCTCCTCATTTCCCCAACTCTGCTCTTAGCCAGCTCTCACTGTGCGATTTAGACTCCCCTCCTCCACCTATCTCCAGACCTCCTTATCTACCCCCGTTTTCCCTCCATCATAGCCTCGGCACAATGCAAAATGTAATGGCAGCCATAGCTTCCTTGAGCCGCACTATGGTGGATGTCAAACTCTCAATTCACAACACCTATGACGTCGTTTGCACCAGTGTGAACCAAAACGAGGAGTTGGCCTCGGATCTCAGTTATACAGTCACCTAGCTATCATGTCAGGATTCGAGAATTGATGATTTGGAGAAAAATCTGATCGAGCTTATGGGAAAGGTTGATGTTCTACAGGAAGATATTGCAGTGCTGACAGGGAAAATGCAAGGAAGCCAAGTGCAGGAAACCCCCATGGTCAGTTAGGAGATAAATCAAGAAATGGTGGACGCAGTTTCAGCTCAGTTAAAGAATTATGGATAACTCATTTTCTAGCCCAGGTTTCAAATTTTGTATCTATTTTGCCAATGTATTTCTGCATTCTCCTAAACAATCAGTTTATCAAGGTTTATTCTAGTACCATTTTGGATAGCTCTAGAAAGACAAGATTCAAAGCTTTTAAAGATATGTTGACAGAAATTACAGTCCCTCTAGAGATCTCTCTTTCTGAAAAAAACTCTTTTATATTTTGTACTGAATAACTGTGCATAGCTTTGATAAATATACTCTCTTCCCTGTTTCTGTTAAAAAAAAATAAAATTTTTGAAGAGATACGTAAAATAGCAATTTTTGCAAGAGGGAGAAAAAGATCAATGCTAATAATATCAATTTGAAACAACACTACAAGGTAGTAGATACCTATTGAATTCATTTTAATAAGGATCTGAAGAACCAATGTTCAAATTGAAAATTTTCTCTCAAAACTTGTAATATCTTGCAACAAAAACATGGTGAGATATTTTCGACAAAATTATATTAATGGAGCAAAACATTCCCAATGTTTCGAGTGGACACTCCACCCATAATCAGCGGATAGTTCTTGAACAACATTGAGGATATAAGAGAGAGGTCATACTTAGAAACTTAAAGGGTGATGAGCGATAAGATAGTCTTTTGTAACTTTGACTAATAATAGGTTGCAATCTTAACATTCAAATTCAACACAAATGTCAAATGCAAAGGAATCTTATTCCCACAATAATGACATTCGTGAAACCAGAATATTAGAATATTAGTATATCCACACAATATTAAGGTTAAAATATTGAGTTACAGAGACATCTTGTGCATGGCTTGATTTGTGGGAAAAAATATTTGTTTTGACATTTGGATAAAGCATTATATCATCTTCCATTTATTTCCTATATGAAGGGTGGGATGTAACTCGAAACACATGACATTGGTTGTACAAAAGTATGTTATGCATGACAAGCATCTTACGATGCAATGTAAAGGTCGCGATCAAAGTAAGAGAATGCCAAATGTTCAGCTAATGACAAAACTTGAGAAAACAAAGTAAAATCAAAATAAAAAGAAAAATAAAAATGGAAAGAGTAAATGTAATACCCCATATTTTCCAACCCCTGGATGTAGCTAAGTATTGGAAACAATGAAACTATGTAATTGACTTTGGAATGTGTTTAATCTGTTTACTAAACTATGCTATGTATATGTTTTTGTTGTGGGGGATGACCAATGAATGAGGGGTCCTAGTCTCTTTAGGGAAAAAAATAAGATAAACAAGAAGAGTTAAAGAAGTTAAACTGAAATAGGAATCAAATTGAAAATGGATAAAAATAAAAATTAAATGGGGGAAATTAAAAGAGAATAAAAGAAGGAAATCAAGAGACTCTTCTAGAATTGTAACTCCTACTTAGGTGGCATCACCTAAGGAAATAACTAAGAATAATAAAAACCTCTTCTACAAAAAGAAGGAAAAATGAATGCCAAGGGGTTAATTCTCTTGGTGTAAGTAAGAAGAGCAATATATCTGAAACAAAAATCAGAGAGAGAGAGAGAGAGAGAGAGAGAGAGAGAGATGAAAATCTAAAATAAATAAAGAATGTTGTAATGAACAAAAAGAGGAACATCTAAAGGGGAGGAGCTAGCCAGTGGTATTTGCTTGCAGATGACCAGAACTAAGTCTAGTCATGGTTGAAAATATCTATGGCCATAGCGTGTGTCAGCACAGAGCTGTTGGGTACCAATAGGTAGGAAACTACTACTCGATACTAATAACAACATTATTGTCTATGGTTAAGAACCCATGTCAACCCTTCTATTTACTTTGTTAGTATATTGTTGTTGGACGCATATGCTTTGTAAGTCGTCCCGTAGTATTTGTTGATCCATATTTTGTATTATTGTTATCGGACACATATGCTTTGTAAGTCATCCCGTAGTAATTGTTGATCCATATTTTGTATTGTCCCATGGTTTGTATTGACACATGGTATTGACCCATGGTATTGGCGCCTAGAATTAGTATATAAGTTTGTGTTGAGACCAATGAAGGTACCGTGAAGTTATTTGTATTGAGCTTGCTCAAAGGAGGTTGGCCCCTCGAAGTGGCTTGCGATCAATATAAAAGTGATTCTGAGTTCTGTTATTTCTGCTATATCGTGTGTTTTCATTAATTAATTATTGCAGGTTCTTCACATCTGGTATCAAAGCACTTTCTTGGGCTCGCTGGGTGAAATTTCTGCCAAATTTTTTTTTTTGCATTTGTCGTAGCTTCGGATCTGGGAATAATCCCTATCCACTCAACTGTTGGAAGTACTTGGGCATAAGCCCTAAAACTCATTGTGAGGAGTACCATAGGAACCCCGAAGTAGCTGGCCCATTGAGAGGACCTTCCAACGAAAAGGGCAACGACCCCTACCTGATTGACTAGTTCCCACCCGTGAGGTAAACCAAGAGCTGTCGTTTGTGGCAAAGCGGTTATTAGTTTTACCTAAGCCGTGGAGAGAGGGGTGCTGCCCCAATATGCAAGTTGTTAGACATCATTGGTGGCCAAGTGAATCCCCTAAACCGATAGGAAGCCGCACATACCTAGGGTCCATATCTATTTTCAACTGAACTATTTCCGATCACTTCCATGCCATTTTAGATCCATTCTGAGTCGTTTCAAATCCATTCTGATAGTCATTAGTCATTCCAGATCCAGCCGTTTCAGATCTATTCTAAAAGTTGTTTCAGATCCAACCATTTTTTATCCATTTGGCGTTGTTTCAAATCCAACCATTTTTTATCCGTTTGGCGTTGTTTCAGATCCATCTGTTGCCTATCCCTTCTGCGTCGTTGCAGATCTATCTATTTCCAATCCCTTCCAGGCCATTGCAGATCCATTCCTGAAAAAAAATGGATTTTTCACCATATCACCCGTGTTTTAAATCTGTTTCCCTTTAAACTTCCTGAACAACCTTGCAATCCCATTCTGCATATTTCATTCCTGAAGACCCTATCCCAAATTCTACTTTCCAAAGCCAGAAATCTCACATTTGTCTATTTTTAGGGTTTTCCATAACTTCTTAAATTTTCACCCACTCGCCTCCAAATTTTTCCACCGTGTTCATTCCCTATTTCTGCTTCTTTGTCCCTCTTTGACAAATTTTCTCATTCTTTTACCTCGCTTCTGAAATCCCCATTTTTCGCTTCCCTATCCATCAGAAAGTGTCCAAAACCTAGTCAAACCCCAATTACCCATCCAAGTTTTTCCCAAATCCAAATTTCTCTTTACTAAATACACTTTTGTTTGTGTTTTTCTATCCATTCCCCCCCCCCCAAAAAAAAAAAACTCCCGGTTATGGTTGTCACTCGCACAGGGGCAAAAACCATGGAGAAAGCACTTGCAGCCATCCAAACCAAACTCCAAGATTTGGATGAAAAATTTCTCAGCCTCCATCTTTAGCATTCAGCCATGAACAATAACCGACAACAAGAATCTTCTGCAGCCAATGGGTTCTCTTCTTCCAGCACTTTCCGTGGTCCGAAGCTTGAATTTCCTCGCTTCAATGGTACTGATCTGACTGGATGGATCTATCGTGCAGAATAGTATTTCAGTCTACATAATACTTTTGATGTCCAAAAAGTTCCACTTGCATCCTTTCATTTGGAACAGGAAGCCCTTCAATGGTACCATTGGTACATCAAGGCTCATGACGAGCCAAAATGGACAGATTTTTGCCAACTCCTTTTGCAATGATTCAGTCCTAGTGCTTTTGATGACTTCACCGGAGCACTCACTAAACTTCATCAAATTGACACTATGAGAGAGTATTAGACAGAATTTGAGAAACTAGCCAGCCACACAGAAGGCTTGTCTGATGACTTCTACAGGAGTTGTTTTATCAGTGGTCTTAAGGATGAAATCCGCTCAGATGTCAAAATGTTCTGTCCCAACATAATGATGGAATCCCTGGGGTTGGCTAAGTTGGCAGAAGACAAGATTGCCGCCCAATAGCGCTCCAAACCCACTTTTGTTCCCTTCGAAAATATAGGTTCTCAATGACCTCCCATCCCGCCAGCTCCTCGACCAACTCCAATCAAGCATTTGTCCGAAACAGAGATGCAAGCACGCAGAGAAAAAGGGCTTTGTTATAATTGTGATGAAAAATTCACTTGGGGACATAGATGTGTTCAACAAAAGCTCTATCTCTTGGATGTGGATTCTCCGCCCGCCTCTGAATATGGTGAAGAGGCTCCAGATACACCGGATGATTAGGTCGACATTCAGGAGCCGCCTATTGACCTTCCATCTCAGGAAGACCACCCAGAGATATCTCTCCATGCTTTATCCAGCGTCACCACCCCCCAAACAATGCGGGTCAGGGGTCACTTCAAGAAGCTTCCTCTTACAATACTCATTGATTCTTCTATCACTCATAACTTCATTGACCCTCGGATCGCCAAACATGCTGATTTTTTTGTCCATCCTTGCTCCAACTTTTAATTCATGGTTGCCAATGAGGGCAGCTTACCTTGCAAGGGCAAGTGTCACAATGTGCGTATCTCTCTGGAAGATTATAACCTGTGCTCTGACATATTGGCCTTGTCCTTAGGCAGATGTGATGTAGTTTTGGGCATTCAATGGTTACGCACACTTGGCCCCATCTTATGGGATTTTGCTGAACTTTGGATGCAGTTTTCAGTCAATGGGAAACAACACAAATTTAAGGGATTACAACAAGGGTCTCTCTACATCATCAGTTCACATCGCCTAGAAAAGATCCTTAAGAAGAATTCACATGGTGTCATCGCTCAACTCCATTCCATTCAGATACACCCATCAATGGTCTCCCCTACTTCCTTTTATAGATATGCAGGTGTCCTTTCTAAACCAGTGGGCTTGTCACCTTCAAGAGACCTTTCCGGTAAGAATTTAGCCGCATCTACATCTCAGTAGGAAATGATGGCTATTTTGCATGGAGTACAGAAGTGGAAACCATACCTATTAGGGAATTATTTCTGCATCAAGACTGATCTCCAAAGTCTGGAAAATTTCCTAGAACAATGGGTCTCCTCCCCAGCACACCTGAAATGGGTTATGCCTATGCAATCACTTACAAGAAGGGTAAGGACAATATGGTGGTAGATTATCCTTCTCGCACATTTGATGACCGAGTTTCTCTTCCATCTATTTCTCTGCTTGTTCCCAATTGGTTGCAATCTGTTCAACAGGGCTATCTCTTCTATGCACTCCATGCTTCTTCATCAGCAGGGCACTCTGGGTTCCTCAAAATGTATGAACAGGAACAATGTAACTTCTTTTGGTAGGGACTAAAAATGACAATTCAACAGATGGTGTCTGACTGTGATACTTGCCAGGACAACAAGGGTGAAACGACACTCCTTTTGGGACTGCTCGAACTCTTGTCGATCCCTACACAGATTTGGACAACTATTTCTATGGATTTCCTAGAAACACTCGAGTGGTACAATACCACATATAAAAGGACATCATATGAAGCAGTCTATGGACAGGCACTACCAATTCTTCTTCCATACACCCTCAGCGGCTCCCCAGTTCAGTAAATTGACTCGGTTCTTCAAAAACGTGATCAGATTCTTCTCATTTTGCAGGACAATCTTCACATGGCAAGAATTCGACTGAAACAACAAACCGATCAACACCATTCTGAGCGCACTTTTCACGCAGCTGATATGGTTCTTCTTCATCTACAACCTTCCAAGCAACCCTCCCTGAAACTCACAAGGCGTCATTGGCCCGGAATGCAACCCGAGGATGCTACAGGGGAACCACTCCTTCAGATTCTGCATCAATTTCCACATCTAAAGCTTTGAGGTCAAAGCTTTTTCTAAGGGAGAGGGGATGTTAAGAACCCATGTCAACCCTTCTATTTACTTTGTTAGTATATTGGTGTTGGACGCATATGCTTTGTAAGTCATCCCACAGTATTTGTTGATCCATAGTTTGTATTATTGTTGTTGGACACATATGCTTTGTAAGTCGCCCCGTAGTAATTGTTGATCCATATTTTGTATTGGCCCATGGTTTGTATTGACACATGGTATTCACCCATGGTATTGGCACCTAGAATTAGTATATAAGTTTGTGTTGAGACCAATGAAGGTACCGTGAAGTTATTTGTATTGAGCTTGCTCAAAGGAGGTTGCCCCCTCGAAGTGGCTTGCGATCAATATAAAAGTGATTCTGAGTTTTGTTATTTCTGCTATATCATGTGTTTTCATTAATTAATTATTGCAGGTTCTTCACATCTATATAGAGTGAGGGTACTGTGTGCTGGTTGGTACCAATATAAGCTATATAGGATGGATTATTAGCTGGTTGTATGGCAGTGGAGATGATTAGATTGAGCCACAAAAATTGGTAGAGTGATTGGATGAGCTGTAGCCCTATGCTAAAGAGAAAATATGCTAAACAAGAAGGAAATCTAACTAGTAAATAATTTCCTAAAATATATCCCTAGAGGGACCAGGACTTGACTTGGGGGTGAATGTGGGGAAACTAAGACTGGGTTTTCCTATGAGATATATGAGTGGGTGGATCAGGAATATCCCCACAACAGTTGCAAATAGATCAACAATACCTAGAATAGATTATCTCTTATAATTCTAAACTGATTTTATATATTTTTGCTTATTCTATGTGGTTATGCATATATCTATGTGTAAATCTAAAGCATGTTCTAGAAGTAAATTTGAGATTCCAATGGATTATGATATGATGTTATGCATGCATCTATGATTTGATTTGTTAGACAATAGATACGAAATGTATGACTATCTAACTAATGATTTGTTATGGTCATGATCTAAACTTATGCACACTTGTATAAACAATAATAGAAACAATGCTATGATCTGGTTAATAATCTACTATCTTGAAGTATTATGTGGTTAAGATGAATTTTTATGTTGAATGATTCTCCTAACTACTACATTGGGCATCAGAATCCATTACATCTCTAAAATATTGTGTGATTAACCCTAACTGTTGCATTGGGCAGCATAGCCTATCACATTTGTATTAGAATATTATATGGTTAATCCTAACTGTTGCATTGGGAAACAGACTCTAGTACAATTGGTTATTATTAGATTTAGATTGTTGATATTGTAATTCTAACTGTGGCATTGGGCCACATATTCTACAGTAAATAGATCTGTAAGATGAATGAAGTAAGATTCAATAATATAATAGTAGTGCCATGCATGTATAGCTGAATAATGCATCTTTTGAAATAAAAGATAATAAAACGATTCAAGTAACATGGATCTAGTATATCTATGATAAATAATGATTGAGTAAATAAGACCGTAAATTGCATGCAAGCTATCTAGCCTAGACCACATGCCTACTATTCCCAACCCACTCCACTTCCCCGGGGTGGGTAAACCATTCGTCCTCCTCAAATCGCATTAGACCAAACAATATAGGAATGGGTTTTGTCACCCCAGGAACTCAAAAATCACAAGAAGATCAAAACCCAATAGAGAACCCCAGCAGGAGTTATAAAAAAAAAGAGAAAATCCTAAACATGTAATATCTACCCCATACCTGAATGTCATGATATGTAGAAGTATCAATCTAATGAAATAATTAAGGTCGGCCCAATGGGAAACATGTCATGTTACCAACAATAATCTAACAGTCCTTAATAGCAAGGAAAATTTTAAGGATCCATAATTTTCTCAAAGTGAGGAAACCTTGGCGAATCTTACTAATTCTTGAATTTGCAACCATAAAATGTTTGGTGATTCTTTTAAAAAAAATTCAAAATTCTAAGGACTTTATATATATTTTGGACAATTTTTGGCTATTTTTTGAGTAAAAAAAAATTATCCCATGGAGTTTGGGCGAATCATCTTTGAAAAAAAGGCAAATTGGCGAATCGTTTTTTGGAAAAAAAGGTCCAAAAATAGCCCATGGGCTAAATTTTTCCCCTAAAATTTTCCTTGCTTAATAGTCCTTGAAGATCCTAATAATATGCTCATTACAATAATTATAATTATCTATTAATTAACTCTATGACTGAAGGAATCTGATTGGCTTGAATAGCACGGTCCTTGACTTACATAAGAAAAACTAGCATTGGTTTGGGAGCCAGAACTGGTGAGTAATGCTCGGTGAAGCATCCATGACTTGCATAGAAAAATATTATCAGTTTGGACATAATGATGTGAGCTAAATAAATAATCCATTAAGGGTGGATGAAATACATCATTTACCTAAGAGCCATGGGTTTCCCTCTTGAGCCTACCTACACAAAGCATGCAATCTGGATTTAATAATCAACATTAAGACTTATTAATAATGACTATAAAAGAGAGAAATCATTCACTATATATTATCCAAGAAATAACACATGAGTAAATAAATGATTTGATAAAGGCCAAGATTGAACTGCATCCCTTACAATGCTTAATGAAAGTGATTCAATCTATGTGTGAAGTATGCTTGTGTAAGCATGCACTCGCTAAGTGCATATTCCATATATTTATTCTAAGTAAATTGCCAAATGGATAGCTCTAATGCATTTATTTATATCATATCAATGGGAAGCCTCCTAAGCTATCCCCACGACAGTAGAATAAGCTTATAATGTGTCTAAGAAGATATTGCATGTAGGTAAGAGATGCCCTAAGGGCACAAGAGTAAGCGTATATGCATGTGTGGCGAGAGGAGATGCCATCTACCATGGGTAGGGCATCGAACCCAACTAATAATTAATTGATATTAAAACAACATAAATCATGGACCAACGTCGAGACCTCAAGGAGGCCGAGCATGGTTCGGGAGAACCTAAGTTCAGGGAATGAGCCTGCACCTTTGATCAAGGCAAGGGAAAGGAGACCCAAGAAAATGTATAATCTACCATAACAAACATAATCCAAGACAAGTATAATGGTGATTTGTGGGGATCGATCTCTCTTTAGTGGAAAGGATCCAGCTATAGTGAAGAAGCAACAATTCACAAACCTTCATATGCAAACCATCCCTATATCGACATAGATAGAGTACCATTGCTATTCTAGATGTGTATACCCAAGAATAAACAAAATACAACAACGTATTATGATAATTGTGGAGGTCAAACTACTTACCAATGGAAGCGAGGATGACTGTAGCTCTGAGAATGAGTGTGCAGGAAGAGAGGGAGACTCTTTCCATGGGATAACCACTCCATGTTATCTCGAATCCTTTAAACTGGTTCTCAATGAAGAAACTAACCAGACACTTGTGTGGCCTTGGTTAGGCCTACTCCTAGCAGCCACTAGTACAAAATGAAAGATAAATGAACAAAAAAATGACCAAAATCCTCATATAAATTACCACTTTTGATTTGGCGACTACTGGTGGAAAAATAGCGGTCATTGATCGTGTGACCAAAATGGTGGTCATATTTAACTTGGTCATTTATAACTTATCTTTTGGTCATATATTTGGTCATTAATTTGGTTGTATATTTGGTCCTTAATTGTCACAATTATTGACCAAATTAACGACCCAATATATGACCACAAGATAAGCTATAAACGACCAAGCTAACTATGCCCACATTTTTTATCATATGATAAATGACTACTAATTTTCCCCCAGTGGTCGCGAGTTGGTCATTTATATGTGAATTTTGGTCATTTTTTGGTCACTTATCTCTCATTTTTGTAGTGGTCATTTATCTCTTTTTGGTCATTTGTAGTCATTTTATTTGTGGGCATTGTTAATCAATATAAAATACCAATTTATTCATTCATATGTGTTCACTATTTATTAGTAATTTTAAAGGTGTCCATTATATTAATCAACATAATTTTTTAGTAATATTGATAGTATGTCTAAATTTAAAAAAATCATATAATAATAATGCCCATCTAATACACATGTGAATCATGCAAAGTCGCAATATTAGTTAATTACAATACTAAATAATATCAAGTACCAACATATAATTTTCAACCACGTAAATTATATTATATGAAATGCCAAGTATTACAATAAATATGAGTTTCCAACTGAGTATCCACTAATGAACTAATACTGGTCCATAACAGAAACTGTCTCCATACTTTACATTAAAATCATCTACAATATCGATGACTTTCCATAATATAATTACAATGGCCACTAAGTGAATCGTCCCTTTCCTTCTATCAATGATAATGCACCTGCATCATCTTGGCACATTCCCTGAAAGAGCAAATAAACGTACAAAATTAATGAATGATGAGCTTTGAAGAATCAAATCAATTGGAAGGAACATAAAGAACAATTTAGCAAGGCCATAACAAATACCGAGATTATAATGAATTCTATTGAAAAGTTGAAATTCCAAATATGAAGAAACCATAGGGTTTTTACCACTTTAAATAAAAATATATTATACTCAAAACTTATATAGATAATTAATAGTGAAACAAGCTCAAAACTCTCATAAGAATTTTTAAACCTATCATCATCTTATCATGAATAAAAATAGTGTAAAATTTTACTAACTCAACCCACTCAAAAAGAGTGTTCATTACAATCCATATACAAACTAAGTTCTTTATTGACACAATGTCAAGAATTAATACACAAAAAATAGCTATTATAATAAATATCAGTCTCGGCATAAGCTGTCATGGTTTTCGGGGATCTAATAATGTATTCAAGGCTTTCATAAACAGAAATAAAACCCTTAAAATTAATTGCAAATCTATATTGTTTGTCCCAAAGGGATGAAGAAGAAATTTATCATTAAATGTGGAATCAAGGAATCCATGGTGGCTTTGAAGCAAGGAATCCATTACAGTATTCCATTCAAAGGCCTTTTCACCACCTCTTACTCTGAAAATGCATTCTAATTTGAGTGGAATGCATGGAAATGTGAAAAGACTGGAGAGTAGGGGATGATTTAGTTTCCAATCAGTGTTTGAAGTATTTCAAACTCCCATGGGACAAAGAATTTGAGCATGGAAACAAAAATTACAGAAAGGTAGTGGGATCGGACAGTTTTCCAACACATTTCTTCTATGTCAATAGGATTTGTTTTCTATAATTTGCATAAACCACTTAGTGGATATTCCAGTGAGTATGTCAAAGTGAACAAAGTGAATGTATCATTCTCCTTAGTCTCATTATTGTTACTAATTATACTTAACACATGCATAACATGCACAATACAGAAGGTTGCAACCGGGGAATGCTTGTGTTGTGACCTTGAAAATGGTAGATAATTATTTTCCAATGTGTCGCCTAGGTAGAAAGTTAATTATTTATGAGTATCCATATTAGACCAATGAATGTATATTAAATTGGGAATGAGATATTTGTTTACTAACAACCACAGCCCATCTTACGTTTAAATTCCAATGATATAGGAAACGAAGGATGTAATGATGACCAATGTGTTATTTATATTATCATATACCATCACTCTTTCCAGCATGGCAATGAACAAAATTTGATGAAATAATTACACTTTACACTTTCCCCTTCTAAAGAATCTAAAGACCTTCCAAATAAGAGGATGGTATTCTCATGCATGAAAGAGGCATGGATCTCAAGCCAAGGAAGATGATCAAGAAGTCAAACAAAAGGATATCACAAATGCATCACAAATAGTTCTACCACACATGAAATTTTGCTTACAATAAGATCAAAATATCACAAGAAAACTATATTCAGTGTAAGGACCTCACCAGGTCCTTAGTTTTATTTACTGTAAATATAGCAGTTTGAAATTTGATCTTGTTATTCTCTTGAAATCTATATGTTTCCTTCATGTTCCCGTAAAATTAATCTTTCTATTTCTGATATAAATTTCATTTATAAAGGTAGAAATCAAACATATAAACAACATCATCTATTATCGGTTCCAAGTATATTTATTTTCAACAATTTATACAATTTATAGCATTTTCAAAATGTAAAAATTGAATTTCATACAAGTAAAATACCTGTAGGATAGCAGTTTGTCCTACGATAGTAGTCTGTCCAGCTAGTTCCATGTAGATATCTTTAGCTCCATGTAGATATCTTCAAGAAACTCAACCGCTAAACAGATTTACCACCTAGCCAGCTAGGAACAGTCTCGTCGACTCCCTAGCTCCAAGGAACCCATATTCCTTGGCCCTCCATGCCCGAAGTCCCCAAGAACAACAATAGCCACATAAGCAACATTCTAGCAGGTCTTGAGATCCAACTACCCCTCTAGTTCGGATCTCCTTCTAGTTTCCCCCATGGGTTCCCAGCTTCAACTTCCTTTCCCAACTCTCTTACATTTTCTCTTCTCATGGTTCTGTCCCCCAAAATAAACATCTCCCTCCTTCATCTTTCCTTCTCCCTTTTAAGCACTTCCCACCACCTCTTTCTTCGGGAGGAGTACTCTACCCCAAAAGAAATAGTTTTTTTTAAATAACCATGATCATATCCATTCACGTACATTTATGGATAATAACTCTAGTCAAGTACTTAAATAGTTTCAAGTACACCATTTTATAAAAAACATTTAAAACAATTAAATAATCAATTTAATCAATAATCATATCCATTCATTTAATTCTATTGACTTTTACTCAATAATGGAATCCATTCGAATAAATTCAACTGCACTCTTTTAAACAAAAGATTAAAATATTCATATTTAAATTACAACCATATCCATTCATTTAATTATGATTGACATTTACCTAACAATCTAATCAGTTTAATTTGCATAGTTTCAACCTTGCTCAACATTGTAATTAATATCTTATGATCTCAATCCCAATAAGTATTAAAATTAAATGCATCTAAATAAGCAAAAATGAATATTTAAATAAAATGCATTAAATGCATCTAAATAAACAAAATGAATATTTAAATAAAATACACTTTTAGTCATAAATTAATGTATAGTTAACCTGGTAACCTCAATGCAATTAATTATAATACAATTAATCATGTTACTAAATAATAAATCTAGATTTGAATAATACTAGCGTATGCACACAAGGTATGTAAGTGTAGCTAGTACTTACATATTCTATGCGTATACTAATAATAGCATGTTGAGCCTCTAATGCATAGATCTTATTTATCACAAGCAACCATGCAAGAAACAATTCAATAATAGCATCATTTATCAATAATTACTAACTAGTCATAATAACACAACAATCAACTGCATGGTATTCTAAGTTTATCATATGTGAGAAAAGGAAGAGTTTTTGTTAGTTTTTCAGAATTTACAATCTGATCTAGGATCTTAACTGAGAGAATAACATGTACATCATATCTACAGCATATCAGTCATGGACACAATAAAGCAAGCACACAAGAGACACAGAGTTTCACCGGGGAAAACCATAAAGGTGAAAAACCCCGCAACTTCCTCAGAGATAGATAGAGAAATGATACAACCCAAGTACAAGAGATAGTCTTCTCCTAGTAGCAGCTTCTCCTCCTCCACAAGTGCACCACTCTCCAATGGGAGTATGAGTGAGAAAGTGAATGATCAAATAGAGTGCCTCCCGCACTCTATTTATACTTGACTTGACTTGCCTAATAACCTTTACTAGGTCGGCCTTAACTTAACCACATAACATAATGCTGACTGGGCCGACCCCCAATAGGGTGGTCTAATAACCCTTTAACCCACATGACTTATACAGGGACGACCCCAACAAGGTGGTCTAATAACCCATCAAGTATAAGTTACGACACTTACAATATAAATGACGACACTTCCGTATAGAGGAATAATAACATCTCTACAAGAATATAAACACTTCCGTATAGAGGAATAATAACATCTCTATAGGAATACAATATACATATATGAAATACATTTCGAAGTTACAAATACATCAATAGTTTTAACACCCATACAAACATCCAAGCTGTTTTATTAACTCAAATCCTAATAATACATGAACAACACAGCCTATTGAATTATGACACATGAATCAAGCAAAGGTTTTCAATACACACAATAAATTATGTTTCGCTTTAAACTTCCATGGCATTCCTATCTACCTACCTCTTCTACCTAATTCACACTGAATTCCACATCCTATCCTTCCTCTACTGGACTACCCTGAAGTGTCACGCCATGACCGGCTCCAGTTAGAACCCGTAAGCGGAAGTGTCGACTACATCGACCAATCTTCCCCAGCAGGCACCCACTAGTCATCATCACACACCTTGGGGAGTGCTCCATAGTGCGACCCTCCCGTGACTCTGGGTTTCGGAGGATAAACGGTGGGTAATGCATCCACCCCTCCTATAGAACAAGGGTCAACACCCTTCATAGTAATACTGCATTGCTATTGTTGTTCTTAGGGATTTCGTCATCGAATAACGAGTTTGGGCAGTTGATTTTCCTGAAAAACTTAGCACCTGCCCACACATCATGATAATAAACCAATACTCATATAGAAAATAATGCATCACTTGCATACCATTTATCTTTCGGAGTCCATGTCCCCAAGGTACTCCCACCTCGTAGGATCCAACTACCAATTATCCCTTTTAATCTGTAGGTTATTCTCCAACATACGATCGCAAATATTGTGCAATCATTGTCCATGCATACACATTTCATTGCTAAGGAACAATAATGCAAATCATTTCTATGTACCATGCACCTGGTATCATGTATATCCATTCAACATATAACTTTTAACTCGGAATCCACGTACCCATTATTTAGTAAATTTTCATGCTAGAGACATATTCAAAACATGAATCTAATTCATAACATGAACTTCACACACACACACACACACACACACACACACACACATACATATATATATCGGCAAAATACTAAAACCATATGTTCACAGTGTCATCAAACTGATGAAGTCTCATAATAGTAAGCAAATACAACATATAATGATAGTTCAAGTAATAAGGTCAAAACGGGGCATTACATTCAACACTCTTGGGAAACAACTACTACTTGATATTATTGATATTTGCATAAAATAGTAAATATTGATGCATATAAGTTCTATAACTGTCTATAATTGTCTGGAAAATTCTTATTAGATTTGAGGAAAATTTCCCAATAGAAAAGGGTTGACTTTGTCCACTTATTAACTTACTACTAGTCTTAGTCTTATGTTCTATTTTACCATCTTAAAGTCAAAGGAGTAGAAAGAAGATCCCTGTCAAGGAACCCAACTTCACATCTATATTTATAAAGTTCCTCTAAAAACAAAAGGCAGAACCTATGCTGAAACAAGATATGGTTTGAAAAAAAAAGATTGATCCCAAGTGGAAATAGTAATGAAACTCTTAAATTGGGTGACGTTGAAATGGAGGTCATTTACGAGTTCATAGAGAGAACAGAGAACAATTTGGCATCATGCGTAGGACTAGCCTCATTGGCATTGACCTTTAATTGTGCAATGTACAAGGAAAGCAAAAGGATTTCCAAGTTATCATAATAATTAAATTTTGTTACCACTCGTAGCCGGTTTATGAATTGGTTGGACAATACATATAAATGGTGATTACAAACCGAGAACAATCCAATAATAGGTAACAATGTTTATCTCAATGTAGGAAAATATATTTATATCTAACTGCTTTATGGTTATATATATGGGTTTCTTCTCTCACTATCGAATGCATTCTACATATATTCGATCAATAAGAACTTTAATAAATTTGCAATTATTTATCTATGATTACAAAGTGACTTGCCACATTTCTCAAGTTAATCATGAATAGCATCAATTGTACTATACACCAACAAAGGGTAAAGTTTTAACCAATTCTACAAGCCAGCTGTATAGGTTTCCCATCCAAAGTTTTAACCAAGTCTACAAGCCAGCTGTATAGGTTTCCCATCCACGAACTACCACTTATAAGAAACCATTCGACTCAAAGGTGATGCTCAATCCCATTTGTTGGTGCCAAAATATGCCCTATCAAATTTTTTTGTTTGCGGCGGCGCATTGATCTGAAAGTTCAAAAGAGGCCCCCCGCCATAAGTTCAAATCCAGTAGTCTCTTCTCCAAAACCTTGAGTGTTAGTGTCAATTTTTGTCAACTTCTTTTCATCTCAAACTTGGTTTGTCTTCACCTTTTGGCATTCAGAATTCCCTTGATAAGAGTTGTGCTTATTATTCAAAATAGCCATTCTTTATACTCAAAGGGCTTTATTCCCATAAAGTTAAATATTTTAAAGGTTTTAATCTTTCTTGTTAATTTGTATTAAAAAAATAAAACCTTTTTAATATGAAAAAATTTGGGCAAATTAAAATATAGATTTTAAGCCTAATCCCTAATCGATGTCCAAATCTGAGTTTCATTTCATGTCTAAATCCTTGATTTTATATCACGTCCCAAAACTTTTAAAATTATTATTTTGTAATAGTTTTTAATGTTTGGGAAAAACAAATTTAAAAAAAGGACTTTTACAACTTCAAGCCATATGTCAAGGGAAAGTCATGACCAAACTATGCCAAACACTTTTTAAGCACTCCATATTTATAAGCATTGGTTTTTTATATTCTACAAAAATATATTTTCAAGCCCTGTGTCAAGGGAAAGTCATGACCAAACTATGCCAAACACTTTTTAAGCACTCCATATTTATAAGCATTGGTTTGTTATATTCTACAAAAACATAGTTGGGCTTCAAACCCAAACTTTCAAGTCAGCATCTAACCGCAAGCCAATACACCAGTCCAAGCGTGGATTCAAGCGCTCGTAGGAATACCAAGGGAGAGTCCACAGGTAGACTACATTGCACAATAGGTCAACTTGAGAAAGAAATAATGTGAATTATAAACAGTTTTGAGTTTACTTCCACATTACATGTGGGATGTGTCCCATACATTATAAAACAATTGCGTCCATGTATCGAGATAAACACCATGATAAGCTTCTTGTGGCTCAATTTTCAAATTTCATTGAAGTCCATCTGTCCCAAACCATCTATTCATTTGCAATTTGTCTCCCTCTAAATATATTTTAATAAACGAGGCATTCCTACCATGATAACGTAGAGTTATGGTGGAAATGATGCAGCAGTTGAAAGTTTTCGGGATAATTGGATCTCAAGAAGGCCTTTGTACAGAGCAAGAAAACATTTTATTATTATAATGGTGCTTTCATCAGTAAGCGAGCCACCAAATTTCAAAATATATTAAAGGAAACCACTCGCGATAAGGAAAGCAATGAAGGGTTCATAAGTATATTGAATTGGTGATTGAAAAACATTGAGTTCATTGAGTGATGTAATCTGGTCAGTTATTGTTATGGATTCCCTTGAAGCTTCTCTGGATCAACATTCAAATTTCCTCGAGTCGACAGATTCTTCCACATTAATTAGGACCGTGTATGATGATCAAAATCCTTGCAATTTTTATGGTAAGAAGTGGTAAAATATTTAAAGATCTCCTAATGAAGAAGAATGAAAACAATTCCTGGTTTTGTATCCTTTTGGAGAACTTGTCATGATTATTACAAAAACATTCTAAGCATTAATGGAGAGTACCTTTACTTCTATACAAGCATTTCAATCTGCTTGATTCATATATTGGGAAGCATCCACCTCTACCCAAGGCAAGAAGCAAAATGGACTCACTCGTTCTCATTTCTAATCCTGTGAGAAATTTAATGGGAACCTCTTCATTATTCAAAGGCAAGCAATCAGCAGTCAAAATATCAATCTCATCATATTCATATTTCAAGGGATATAGCCAGCACCTTCGAGGAAAATTTGGGATAAAATGATAGGTGGCAGAGCATTTTCAAAGATGAGCAATCGATCCTAGATTTCTAGGCAGAGTATTCGACAAAAGGAAAATTAAAAGAAACAATATTAGCCTTATCTAAATCAGATCTAACATATTTAGGCAACACTCAAGCCTTCAAGAATACAGGTGGCAAATAGAAGGTAGATTAAATCTAGAATTGAAGAAATCGTTTTAATAATTCCTCATTTCTTGTGACATATTAGAGACTTCATTAGTTTTTAGTCTATTCTTAGGTTTTTAGTTCCCAAATGCTCATAACAACTAGAGCATTGTAATTTTCTATAAATCTCATGATCTTCAATGTAATAAGGGTTATCAGGTATTTGGTTTCAAGGATGACAACTTCTTCATAATATGGCCAATGGGTATCTGGATGGATTTCATTAGGACACTAACCTATAGCGTAATTTACTGGAGAAAATATTCTTGTACGTGCTCTCTGTGTCAGTTTAATCGGCCATATTCAATGTCGTTTTTCTTGGGCGCATGGTTGTATATCATATTTTCTTTGGGTGCCATGGTAGCATGAGAAAGGTAAAGGCTGTGTGCATTTCAAACTCGATCAGAAGTTGTATTTGAATATTAAAGCTTCAATATTGGAATATTTAGTGACTTGTAGAGTGAGAAAATGATATTAATAGAAAAAAATTCAAATATAGCAGAGAAAGACTTTGGGTGGTTGTAGTGTCCCTTTTCTAAGAATGCGGGAGAAATATACTTAGTAGTATTAATGGTGGATGTCATATCTACGCCCAACAGTTGTTCTATTGGCATCTATACCTTTAGTGCACCCTCCTCACGGCTTGACTCCTAGCCACCCTCGATACTACTTCCTACAAGTAAGATCTCAGCTAGCAAGTGATGTTTACTACCAAAAGATAATAATATATATATTGAATTATAAACTAAACTTAGCATTCCAAAACATGTACCAAGAGAGTGAAGGAATTTATGCACATGGATTCTTCTATAGATTGCATGTTAGATTTTGTTGTAGCCGCTAGTCTTGCCCAAGCCCAATACGCAGATCAATAGATCACACCCTATTCAAATGATCACCTGCACTTCAAATTCCCAAGTCGCAGATTGTTATAGAACAAACCCTCTTTTAAGAACAAGAATGCCTCAGATCTAAATTTGACAGCTGGGAATCCCGGCCTTTGGTTCACTTCAGTTGACGGTGGTAGATTGCTTAAAAAGAGTGGTTTCAAATCGTTTCGTCAATTCCAAAAGAGAGATCCAACGTATTAGAATGCCCAAGCCATGGACCTCTATTTTCCACAGATCTCATCCCAGTCGAGAGTGTCTTGTGAATCCTATATATTCTTTGAAGACCCTTGATCGTTAGCCCTAGATTGCCTCGGATGCAGGTTAGATCTGCGGCTTTCAAGTGGAGCTTCAATATCCCACCACGACAAATCATATGCGGGATACTACGGATGTCTAGATCAGATGCTTCGGACGCAAAAGAATATTGCTTCAATACCTTCACCACTGATTAGAGGCTTCGAACTGCTTTAATACTCCTTTTTTTTCTTTTTTTTGGTTATTTTTTCCTTATATTATTATTTTATTTATTTATTTTTCCTCCTTTTATTATTTATATTATTGTTTTTTAAAATTTATTAATATTAATATATTACATATAATAACTATATTATAAAATATACATATTATATTAAATAGTATATTAATATAAATACTGTATTAACTATATATTATATTAACATATATAATAACTATTTGATATATTAATATATAAAGTATTGAATGTCAACCTGGGGAAATATTAGAATCATGGTAACTCTTTTTTAAAAAGAATTTTACAAAGAGGATAGATTTTTTTTCTTCTTTTCAAAATGGAGGATATTGGCGATTTTTTGTAGCGGAGAGACCCGAGGAGAACTGTGATGAATGGATGCATATGGAGAATTTAAATAGGTTGTGAAATTGACAATTTTTAGATCACATGATGACGGAAAATACATGAACTTATCGAAACTTTAACAGACTACCGAGAGGGTCAAACGACAACGGTTTTGTTCAATTAAAATATGAACATGACCAGTATGTCGAGCCAAACATAATGATAACAACTTCACAACATGGCAATGTAGAGAGGGAAAGACAAAAAATATCCAAGACTCGACTCAACCACACTATGATGATGCACATGATGCAACTTGGAGGATCTGTCGAGGGGATAATATGAAAGCAAAAATGGTGAAATAAGATATGGACATGATAAGCACATCGATCTCGATTCAGAGACTAGATTGTGTCTCTGAATCCATCTACAATGTTACAATTTACTTAATTTTAACACTGCAGATGGATTCAGAGACCCCCCTAATTTTAACACTGCAGATGGTCTCTGAATCCATCTGCAGTGTTAAAATTAGGGGGGTCTCTGAATCCATCTGCAGTGTTAAAATTAAGTAAATTGTACAAATTCTTTTTCAAAATTGCAATTTTCCATTGTCGGAGTGACACAACTAAAAATGACCAATTGTTATGTGTTCATTTTTAGTTTAGGTTTGTTATACTTGTGATATCTCAGTTTGGGATAGTTTTTATTAATGCATGTACCACCTATCTATTGAAAATTAATTATGATACCTTGGGAAGGATGACCAAATAAATGACCAATTCATATTCTTAATGTTATTGTAATGTGGTCATTTTTAGTTTACTTACTTGTTATCTAGTCATATATTTTATCTCGTGACCCAAATGGTCATTCCTCTGGCCATTTTTAGTTGGCTCACTCAAGTTTGGTCATTTATACCTTGAAAAAACTGTGGTGGCCAAATTTTTTTGTGACCTGGTCATTTATCTCTCATTTTCTACTAATGAGAATACTCAGTGTTTTACCTCTTCGAAATGAGAAGAGGATCAATCCTATGGCCGATATTCCATATAGGAAATGGGAGTAATGGTTGTTTCCATTCTCAAGATACAATATCATGGGAGAAAGTACATAAATCGAAGCCTTGATGGCGTCCCTGGGAGGTGTTCCTCCCATGCTTAAAAAGTAGTAATTTCCCTAACACCTACCCAAACACCACCCTGAATTGAGGGCATGGGATAGATGTTTCCATAATGATTGTAGCCAAGATTGGAAGCCACCCACCATGGGACTGCTGTGGAGGTTGAATCGGAGGAGTTAGTTATCTTTGTGGGCGATTGTTTGGAAAGGTAACCCATGCTCACTGAGCATTAAACTACCACGTTAAAACTTGGGGTTAGACTAAGTGAATTAATAGTTATAATGGCTATAATTTACAATAGTTGGCATGATTAATAAATAATAAGTGGAATTTATGTGAATAAATACATAGGCTATGTAATTAATTTTATGGGGCTGTAAATTAATATAGTGTAAGTGCTATGGTAATAGCATGGTGGCTGGTGAATATGGATTGACCCTGTTATTAATGGGGATAGTGTTAAGTAAATAAATATATATTTAAATACATATAGGAACATATATATGACAAAGTACATGACAAAGTGGTATAGGTACATGAAAAAGTGGTATTATAACCAAGGTTGCAACACTTGGACCATATGGACTCAACTAACCCACTGAATTATATGCATACAAATATCCTCTGATGTATAAAATGACATATTGTTTGACTTTCAGGTAGAAAAGACGATAGATTTAAAAATAAACAAGAAACTTAGAAAGCTATAATTACCTGAACAAAATGAGTGGTGCATCTAGTCAGGATGGGGTGGGAGAAGGACCCCCACCTACAGAAAATGTAGGGGTTGAGTTGAATTCATCCCATAGAACAACAAAAAAATTTGAAGTAATGTTGGAAATAATAAGAATCTTACAGGAATAACTACGAAGTTTCAAGGATGACAATGTAAGTTCCTTGGAAGAACAACGTGAGATCAATTCCATCTTGGTACAGAATTTGACCGAAATCAAAAACACTATGTAACCTGCTCTTACCTTAAGAAATGGAAGCAAGAGGGAGACTCTAGAAAAAGGTTCCCATGGTAAGGAACCTAGATCCAACCCTCCACTAGAGGAAATTAGCAAAGCACCTAGCAACAAAGAGATTGTCTCAGACAACTCACACAATGGAAGTATAGTAAAAACACCTCCTAAGAAGAAACCAAAATAGAAAATAACCAATAAACCTCAAGGGGTATTCAAAAATATCAATCCACCTACCTTCAACACTATACTGAATATAGGTGAGGAAGTTGATGCTTGGCTACTATGAATGAAAAAGTACTTTCAGATTTATAATTTTAATGGGAACATGAAAGGTCGGTTGGTTGTATGCAAGCTCATCGCCAAGGAATCTATATGGTGGAAGATGTGAAAACTACAAAGAAACTCAAGGAGAAGGACCTTGATTGGAAGGAATTCAAGGAATTCTTCCAAAAGAAGTACTTGTCAGAGAGATTCTACCATAGGGAAATAAAAGAATTGCATGAACTCACAATGGGACATATGAACATGGAAGACTTGATTAGTAAGTTATTGGAATTACTGAGTTATGTTCCCTACATCGAGGAAGAAAATGTTAAGATCCATCGATTCTTAAGTTTTCTATGTAGGCAATTCCGAGACAGTATAGAGATTGGTTGACCTAAATGCTTAGAAGAGACTTTCCACAAGGCGAGACTTTGTTATGAGTAGAGTCAACATAAAGCTAAGAACCAACAAAGCCTTCATGATAAGAAAAGAAATAAATATGATAAAGAAGTTATTTAATCCCCCTACAGTAAAAAACCAGACAAAATCATTTCAACGCAGTAATGTTTTTGGTAAGAATAACCCACAACATTATGCTCCTTCCCAGAGCGAAAACCATCCTAAAGGGACTACTAGAAAGAGACCAAAAGGGACTAAAAGTGAACCTATTCGATGTTGGGAATGCGAGGAAAATAACCGATAGGTGAAATTTCCTTGTAACAATATTGTTTATAATTTACAAGAACCTACTACAGTAAATGATATGGCTAGAGTTCCAAGGATCTATGCATCCTTGGACAACCGACATGCTAAACATCAATCGTCAATCATTGAAGTGGGAGGTAAAATTTCTGATAAATCCATTTCCATCCTCATTGAACCTGGCTCTTGTAAAATTTATGTTTCCCCTAGAATTGTTGACCAATGTATGCTACGGAAAAAACAAATTCCAATAGCCCTGGCTAGTCCTACTAGCCACAAGAAAAAATCATAAAGTTTTTGAATATATGAAGGATAGTTTCTTCAAAATAGATGGAATGATGACTACATCAAACCTAAATATCTTACTGTTGGGATCATATGACCTACTTATAGCAATGGACTAGTCAGAGAAGCACAGGGTGATTCTGAACTGCTACACTAAGACATTCACCTGTGAAGATGAGAAGGGAAATATCAGGATTGTTCATGGAATACCTGATAAGGTATTAGTGAGGATAATATATTCCTCAGTTAATGTGGAGTGCACGTAGAGGATGTAATTTATATGCAGTACAGCTAATAGATTTTGAGAAGGAGAAAGAAGCTAACCTAGAATATTTTCCAGTTCTTATGGAATTCCATGAGGTGTTTCCTGAAGAAGTACATGGATCACCTCCCAAGAGGGATCTAGACTTCACTATTGACTTGATACTTGGAGTGGTGTCTATATCAAAGGCACCTTATTTAATGAGCACCCTAGAACTGGTATAATTGAAACTATAGTTGCAAAATATGTTAGAAAAAGGATATATCATACCGAGTGTTTCCCCATGTGAAGCTCCAATCCTATTTTTTATAAAGAAGGACAAAATATTGAGACTGTGTATTGACTACTGGAAGTTGAACAAGGTAATAATAAAGAACATGTATCCTCTTCCCTATATAGATGATTTATTCAATCAGGTTCGAGGGGTGAGAGTGTTATCTAAAATTCATTTGAGATTTGGATATTACCATATTCAAATCAAATATCAAGACATCATAAAATTGCTTTCAAAATGCGATATGGAAACTATGAGTTTGTGGTAGTTCCTTTGAACATCACCAATGCACCTTATACATTCATGTGCCTCATGAAGAACATTTTTAGTAAGTATATAGATAAGTTTGTGCTCATATTCATAGATGATATACTCGTTTATTCTAAGATAGAGGAGGAGCACAAGGAACATCCGAGGATATTTCTGCAGATCTTGCAAGAACACCATATTTACACCAAGTTCAATAAATGTGATTTCTTCCAAGCACATATTCAACACTTGGTACATGTAATATCAAATAAATGGGTTGCAGTGGACTCAGACGAGATTAGAGCCATCAAGGAATGACCTACCCCAGCATATGTAGCATACATCCATTCGTTCATGGGACTAGCTGGATACTACCGCAAATTTATTAAATACTTCTCAAATATTGCTCACCCAATAACCTCTTTGCAGCAAAAGGAAGCCAAATTTGTTTCGACAAAGAAATGCGAGGCCAGTTTTCAAGAGCTAGAGAAACTAATGACTACTTCCCCTATATTTAAAATTACATATCCCTATGAATATTTTGTGGTGTGCATATATGCATGCAATGAAAGATTAGAAGGAGTACTAATGAAAAATGATCATGTGAACTATTACGAGTCAAAAAATATTAAGGACCATGAAAGGAACTATACAACCCATGACTTAGAGTTAGAAACAATAATCCATGCACTGAGAATGTAGAGGCATCACCTAATTGGAAGGATATTTGTAACATCCCCATCCCTCAATTTGGCCAGTAGGAGGGGACATTTGCTAAATCAAGGCCTCTAAATTTCACCCCATAACCACCATTTACGAATTCATAATAATAAAAACATGTGTGCAGATGCAAAATGAAAACACACAGTGGAAATAACTCAATATACACACACATAACATGCAATTTACAAGCATAATGATCACATGAATACAAATAAAAATCATTGCACATCAGATACATAAGAATACTTATTTTTAAACAACAGATATCCAAGCAACTGACTGTGTAAGAGTAATTTTTCACCCAACCATAGGAACTTTGTCCAGCATATACTCTTCTTCTGAGAGGTTACTCCCAAGCTGGGCTATGATTCCACCAGGGAAAAGGAAAAACCTATAGGCTTCTATCTCTCAGCCCACAACTCATTCTACTCACTGTGCTTAGCCAAAAATATCAACCAAAGCTGTACAGGGGTCTCACTAAGCCATCACAACCATGGCACTCCTTCCCAACTTCCCCACACAACGCAAAGAAGTCATTTCCCTTCACTGATCCATAGTTCCCTTCGGAAATCCAACCCTTACAGTACTTACCAGTGTGCGCAATAAGAGTCCAAACTGATATATGATAATACAGAATGTAATATTCTAACCAAGATATGGCCAAAATATTATCTCTAACTCAGATTTTTAACAAGATTTTACTAGTCAATTTTTAGGCAATTTCTCAAACTGAGCAGGATGTAAGTGATGGGAACTGAGACAAAGAATGAGGATGGTAGGGATGAAATTAAGTTCTAGAATTTATATGGATGGGTGTCCAACAACAAATAAATGTGGTATGAGCAAAATTCCTTGGCACAATGTACTAGAGCCATTCACTTTTTAGCAACATAGTGATTCTATTTCCTACTTCGAGGCTACCTGGGCTGCTAGCATATGCCAACAAGACCGGTGAGGGATTATCAGAGTATATGGAAGAGATATAAAATTAAAGTGAGATTATAGGATGCATTGGAAAGTATTCAAATGAATTTGGTAAGGTTTGGAGTGATTTGGGAATCAATGCACAATGGAGATTGCTGAGCTAGTTAAATTCCTAGCTTTTCCAAATGAAGTTTAATGCAACCAAATTATTAATACAAGGACCGATATGGAATTTATACTGAGTTATTAACCTCCTACAACTGAAAAGGAGTCAAACTGATGCTCATAATTGAATTAGCATTCATAATGGTAAAACTAGTCTAGAATAAACACCCAACGAGCTAGTCTTGCAATTTTATTCATTAAATTGCTTCCATAATTCATCAACTCTGTTCTGAAGTATTTAAATTCTATGATATAACATAATGTACAACTACAGGTCAAAAATCAGATATCAGAACTCTTCTTTTATTTATTTAAATGTCTTCCAAACTTACAGTGCTTGACAGGCTAAAATTTCATTACAAAATGATGGAGAATGAAGGGTAGAAGTAGGAAGTTTACTGTGCCTCTGTTATGAAGTTGTTATTAGACCATCTATAGGTCAGATGTATGATATTTTCTACTGATATTTTTATCTTCACTGGGGCTCATTTACCAAACTATCTATCTCATCCATTAACTATTATTCTCACAAAGCTAGAAAAACTAGTTTCAATCATTGGAAGTGCCAAACTCTTCTTCAAACTTCAGATTTCAGTTATAATCATGTAAATACATCTGATAACATGTAAAAATGATTTTTAATTCGAAATGACAAGAATAGAGAAATTATTATAGACTATTTCATCAACAGTGCCTCCGGAGGTCTCCAACAACTAGTTTTCCCCCACAGGGAAGGAGAAAGGGTTGGAGGAAAGGTAGAAGGATCAGATCTCTGATACATCTAATTGATGAGCTGCTACAGGTGAAAAACATATCTCATGGGATATGCACTACTCTCTCAGCTGATTTAGACTCCTCCTTCAAGAATGGGAGCTCCCTCCTCAATAGATCTTCAATTTCCTTCACTACAAACACTTTTGGATGATAGGATCTATTCTGATGGTTGGATAATCTTCATGGATCGCTGATAAACATATGATCAGCAGAAACATGAACCTATGGAATAGACTGGATACCTATCAAGAACTTGGGGAGCATCTCCCAAGGTTGTTGAGGCGCATCTCTCAACACTAGAGAAGCTCAGAGCTCTGAAGCAAATTTCACAAATGATCAAAACTTCATAATGGGAGTTGGAAGAATTCTTTTATAGAATTCATGTTGACCTATTGAGCAAGTTAATTGGCTTAGTGACTTGTGAAAATGGTTCACCCATGAGCAGATATACTTGCTTATTTTTCTTCTTACACCTTTTCTCTCATTTAGAAATTGTGCCCCTTTTTGTCTCAAGATGTTTCCTTCCTTGTAAAACTTTCCTGCTTTGTAATTTGAGTTCTCTTTTGGAAATTTTGACCTCCCTTAGTTGTTTATGGTTTTTTTCCATTTCTTTCTTTTTGGTAACAGCTTACACTTTCCCTCTTTTCATCCCTTTCTATTTCCTGACCTACGGCTCTAATTTAGCAACATTATCCTCAAGGGAGTTCCCTCTTGGCCCACTTGCACACATCATCCACTTGACAAAATATTAATAAATGAATATAATTAATAAAATTAATTAATTCCTCACTCCAAAATCCAAAATCATTAATTATTTAATTAAATTAGAGGCCTAGCTCAAAATTTCCCAATTAATTAAATAATTCACCTTAGCACTTAGTTTGGGGATTAATATCTTCATGGGGGGGCCACCTTATCCATTTAATTCCCCAAATTAACCCTTAGGCATATTCCATAAGTCCATTTCTTCATCCATTAATTAATTAATTAATTAATGTTTAGGTGACTTAGGCTCAAATCATCCCCATGGACCATAGCAAAATTTGGGGACATGACAGTCCTCCCTTCCCAAGATTGATTGTCCTCAAGTAATTTAGTCCAAGAACTAATACTCCAACTCCATCCGAGCATACTTATGAATTTTTTTAATCTCTCCTCCTGTTGGTGACCAAAGTAGTCATCCATTCTTGTACCACAATAGAAATCATAAGAATCATGGATCCCATCAATTCCATGGAATTGAAACATATGCTCTCTCAAGCATGCTTCAATTATTCCATATATCTGTAAAAATATGCAACTGAATCTGAGTGGGTCCATCATGCTACTGTTACTCAACTCTGATCATAAGTTGTTCATGTCTTCCCCCAAGAGTCTGGTCCATCATGCAATTCCCCATGAAAGGAACTATTCCACCATTCAACAAATGTAGATCTTAATAAAATAAAATTGGATTGCCCTCCTGGATCCCACTGCTTATGGTGCTCTCTCCCAAGCCCACATGACATCAAGAACAAACTTTCAACCCAAGGAATGCCAGGATCCCATGGATTGTGCAACATTCTTCCAAAAATTATGGCATTCTGAAAGATGCCATGATCCCAATACCAAGTTGGAATCTCTATGCTTCCAATGCTCATGAAAATTTCTAATATGCACTTGTACACCTGAGCCTTGTATGAATGTGTACTGGAAGTATCTAATGGATTCAAATTAGGCCCTTTCTGCTGCTTTCAAATCATAGAAAAATCAACAACATTAAAAACAGTTTTCTTGCAAAAAGACAAAAAAAAATTACCTTCGATATTTTCCTTTTCAATGATGCCTCTATCCATCCATCCAGTGGATGAATCAAAGATCTTGCTTGATGATTCACATGAGATAAAATAAGCCATATCTACTGCAATAGGATCTATCTCCCATGGGGACAGATCATGATCCTCTTGTTGTACATGTGGCATCAACCATGAAAAATTATTCACCCATTGTTCATTCCCCATTGTTATTGATGAATCTAGGACATGTGGGAAAGAATTGTGAACCTTATTTGTATGTCTGCAACCTTCAGTAATCAGAATTATGGCTGCAACTTCTTCATTATTGGTTGGCCCAAATTGGGTGCTCTCATCCCACTCTTCCATGGGAGAGTGACTGTCTTCAAGGAACAGCTCAAGTTCCCTTAGGAAATGATTAGGTGCTTGGTTTTCATCAAACTGTTATGCACACTCCTCAAGCAGATGTAAAGATAAATGATCCTCATGATCCACCATCTCATGAGGTTCCTCCATATGATCATGAATGCTTTAATTCCAATGAGGTTAACTGAATGGTGTGTAGGAGGGTAGGGAGGATCTTTGCAACTTTTCATGAAGCTGCAATATCTCTATCTTGGATTCTTGGAGGGAACTTTGAGTGCTTCTCAAAGAATCTTGGGTGGCCATCAATTCATCATTGAGCTTGTTTATCACTTCATCATCCCTCAAGAATGCACCATGAAACAATTCTACAAGCTCCAACAAACTATCTCTATCAGAAAGCAGGTTCAAGAATTTACCTTTTATGCTTGTCATGGCTTTCTGAAATTCTTCCATGTCTCTCATGGAAGACTGCTCCCCCAAACTCCAACAAAGTTTATTCATTAAGGAATGTGTGTCACTGAGGGTTTGAAGGGATTCTTGGATCTTCCATTCATTCATTTTCAGTGTCCCTTCAAGGAAATGAGGTTCTGGAAGATGAACCTTCGCTTCTTCTAGATTCCTAGGTTCAACTTCAATTGATTCTGTTGAAGTTATGAAAGATGATCCATATTTTGGGGCTGCAAGATATTCATATTTCAGATCATGAATATTAGATATTTGGCAACAACTTGGGTTCTCATTAATCTCTGGTGCACTAGTAAGCCTTTCTCTCCAATTTTTAGCTCTCCCTAATTCAAGAGTCTCGACCCCTGGGGGTTCAACCAAGGCCATATTCTCTTCAGAAGTGGTTGCCCCATCAGAATGACACATAGGCACATAAATATCATAATTTACAAAACTCCGATGTGTTATATTTTCTCCTCCTTGTGATGGTATGTTGGTGGTTTGGCCTTCCACCAATTTCTCATTTTCAGTTTCTATTGCTACAAGAAATCCTTCTTGTGAAAATGCCCACATAAGATCCAAAGAGATGATGTAAACCTCACAATGAAAGAATTTAGAAATAATAGAAGAAAAGAGAAGCAATAGAACATAAATCCAAAGGAGCTTTGTGTTAGGAACCTATGTCAACCCTTCTCTTTACTATGTTAGTATATTGTTGTTGGACGCATATGCTTTGTAAGTCGTCCCGTAGTATTTGTTGATCCATAGTTTATATTAGCCCATAGTATTGACCCATAGTATTGGACGCATATGCTTTGTAATTCGTCCTGTAGTATTATATGTCCCATGGTTTTGACTCATAGTATTGGGCATAGACTTAGTATATAAGTGTGTGTTGAGGTCATTGAATGACCGTGAAGTTAATTGTATTGAGCTTGCTCAAAGGAGGTTGCCCCCTCGAGGTGGCTCGTGATCAATATAAAAGTGATTTTGAGTTCTATTATTTCTGATATCTCGTGTATTTGCATTAATTAATTATTGCAGGTTCATCACATCTTGTATCAAAGCACTTTCTTGGGCTCGCTGGGTGAAATTTCTACCAAATTTTTTTTCGCATCTGTTGCAGGTTCGGATTTGGGAATAATCTCTATCTGCTTAATTGTGGGAAGTACTTGGGCATAAGCCCTAAAACTCATTGTGAGGAGTACCACAAAAACCCCGAAGTAGCTGGCCCATTAAGAGGACCTTCCAGCGAAAAGGGCAACGACCCCTACCTGATTGACTAGTTCCCACCCGTGAGGTAAACCAAGAGCTGTTGTTTGTGGCAAAGCGGTTATCAGTTTTACCTGAGCCATGGAGTGAGGGGTACTGCCCCAATATGCAAGCCGTCAAACAGCATTGGTGGCCGAGTGAAACCCCTGAACTGTTAGGAAGCCGCACATACCTAGGGTCCATATCTATTTTCAGTTGAACTGTTTCCGATCACTTCTGCTCTAGATCCAGTCATTTCAGATCTATTCTGCAAGTCGTTCTAGATCCAGTTGTCATTTCAGATCCAACCGTTTTCGACCCCTTTCGTGTCGTTGCAGATCCATCTGTTGCGGATACCTTTCGCGCCGCTGTTACCGATCCATTTCTGGAAGAAAAAAAAAATTCAGTTTTTTCTCCATATCTCCCTTGTTTTTACTTTGTTTCCCTTGAAATTTTCAGGGAACCCCTGTCATTCCATTCTGCATCTTTCATTCTTGAGGAACCTATCCCAAATTCCCCTTCCCAAAGCCTGAAATCCCACATTTGTCTATTTTTAGGGTTTGCCATAACTTCCTTAGATTTCACCCAATCACCTTCAAATTTTACCACAGAATTTCTTTCTGAATTCTGTTTATTTGTCCCTCTCTACCAAATTTTCTCATTGTATCACCCTGCTTCTGAAATCCCCCTTTTTGATTTCTTGTCCTTTCGACAGTGTCCAAAATCTAGTCAAACCCCAATTACCCATCAGATTGTTTCCCCAATCCAAATTTCCCTTTACTAAATCAGCTTCTGTTTGTGTTTTTCTACCCATTCCAAAAAAAAAAAAAAAAACTGGTTATGGTTGTCACCCGTGTAGGAACAAACACCATGGAGGAAGCACTTGCAGCCATCCAAACCAAACTCCAAAATATGGATGAACAATTTCTCAGCCTCCATCTTCAGCATTCATCCATGAACAATAACCGACAGCCAGAATCTTTTGCAGCCACCGAGTTCTCTTCGTCCAGCAATTTTCATGGGTCAAAGCTTGATTTTCCTCGCTTCAATGGTACTGATCCGACTGGATGGATATACCGAGCAGAACAATATTTCAGTCTGCATAATACTTTTGATGTCCAAAAATTTCCACTTGCATCCTTTCATTTGATATAGGAAGCCCTTCAATGGTACCGTTGGTACATCAAAGCTCATCCCGAGCCAAACTGGACAGATTTTTGCCAACTCATTTTGCCACGATTTGGTCCTACTGCTTTTGATGATTTCACAGGGGCACTCACTAAACTTCACCAAATTGGCATAGTGAGAGAGTATCAGACAGAATTTGAGAAATTGGCCAATCACACAGAAGGATTGTCTGATGAATTCTACAGGAGTTGTTTTATTAGTGGTCTCAAGGATGAAATCCGCTCAGAGGTCAAAATGTATTGTCCCAACACAATGATGGAAGTCCTAGGGTTGGCTAAGCTGGCCGAGGACAAGATTGCAGCTCAACAATGCTCCAAACCCACCTTTGTTCCCTTCAGAAATATGGGTTCCCAATGACCTCCCATCACGCCTTCTCCTCAACCAACTCCTATCAAGAATTTGTCTGAAATAGAAATGCAGGCACGCCGAGAAAAAGGGCTTTGCTATAATTGTGATGAGAAATTCACTCGGGGACATAGATGTTTTCAACAAAAGCTCTATCTCTTGGATGTGGATTCTCTGCATGCCTTAGAACTTGGTGAGGAATCTACATATACAGTAAATGATCAGGTTGACATTCAACACCCGCCTGTTGACACCCCATCTCAGGACGACCCACTCGAGATCTCTCTCCATGCTGTAACCGGCGTCACCACCCCACAAACAATGCGGGTCAGGGGATACTTCAAGAAGCTCCCTCTTACCATAATCATTGATTCTGGTAGCACTCATAACTTCATTGACCCTCGGATTGCCAAACAGGTTGATTGTTTTGTCCATCCTTGCTCCAACTTTGAAGTCATGGTTGCCAATGGGGGCACCTTACCTTGCAAGGGGAAGTGTCACGATGTGCGTATCTCTATGGAAGATTATAACCTACACTCTAACATGTTTTCCTTGTCCTTAGGCAGATGTGATGTGGTTTTGGGCGTTCAATGGTTATGCACACTTGGCCCCATCTTATGGGATTTTGCTGAACTTTGGATGCAGTTTAAAGTCAATGGGGCACAACAAAATTTATGGGCTTACAACCAAGGTCTCTCTGCATCATCAGTTCACATCGCCTGGAAAAAATCCTTAAGAAGAATTCACATGGTGTCATCACTCAGCTCAATTCCATTCAGATGCACCCATCACCAGTCTCCACTACTTCCTTGGATAGATATGCAGGTATCTTTGCTGAACCAATGCGCTTACTACCTTCAAGAGACCTTTCCGGTAAGAATTTAGCCACATCTACCTCTCAGCAGGAAATGATGGCTATTTTGCATGCAGTACAGAAGTGGCAACCATACCTATTAGGGAATTATTTCTGCATCCAGACTGATCTCCCGAGTCTGAAAAATTTTCTGGAACAATGGGTCTCCTCCCCAACACACCTGAAATGGGTTATCCAACTCATGGGTTATCCCTATGTGATCACTTACAAGAAGGGTAAAGACAATATGGTGGAAGATGCTCCTTCTTGCACAATTGATGACCTAGTTTCTCTTACAGCTCTTTCTCTGCTTGTTCCAAATTGGTTGCAATATGTTCAACAGGGCTCTCTCTTCTATGAACTCCATGCTTCTTCATCAACAGGGCACTCTGGGTTCTGCAAAATGTATGATCGGGAACAATGTAACTTCTTTTGGTAGGGCCTAAAAATGACAATTCAACAGATGGTGGCTGACGATGATACTTTCCAAGTCAAAAAGGGTGAAACGACACTCCTTTCGGGATTGCTCAAACCCTTTCCCATCCCTACACAGCTTTGGCCAACTATTTCTATGGATTTCCTAGCAGTGCTCTGGTGGTACAATACCACATCTCAAAGGACACCATATGAAGCAGTCTATGGAAAAACACCGCCAGTTATTCTTCCATACACCCTTAGCAGCTCCCCAGCTCAGGAAATTGACTCGGTTCTTCGAAACCGTGATCAAATTCTTCTCATTCTGCAGGACAATCTTCACATGGCCAGAATTCGCCTGAAATAACAAGCCGATCAGCACCATTCTGAGCGCATTTTCCACACAGCTGACAGGGTTCTTCTTCATCTACAACCTTCCAAGCAATCATCCTTGACACTCCAAAGGCGTCAGTGGCCTGAAATGCAACCCGAGGATGCTATTGGGGAACCACTCCTTTAGATTCTGCAGCAATTTCTCCAACCAAAGCTTTGAGGACAAAAATTTTTCTAAGGGAGAGGGGATGTTAGGAACCTATGTCAACCCTTCTCTTTACTTTGTTAGTATATTGTTGTTGGACGCATATGCTTTGTAAGTCGTCCCGTAGTATTTGTTGATCCGTAGTTTATATTAGCCCATAGTATTGACCCATAGTATTGGACGCATATGCTTTGTAAGTCATCCCGTAGTATTATATGTCCCATGGTTTTGCCTCATAGTATTGGGCATAGACTTAGTATATAAGTGTGTGTTGAGGTCATTGAAGGACCGTGAAGTTAATTGTATTGAGCTTGCTCAAAGGAGGTTGCCCCCTCGAAGTGGCCCATGATCAATATAAAAGTGATTCTGAGTTCTATTATTTCTGATATCTCATGTATTTGCATTAATTAATTATTGCAGGTTCATCACACTTTGATAGAGGCAGAATAATTACACATATTACATTAATCTGAATAGTAAACTGGTAAATATACAATGTTGAGGATGAGGATTCAAATTCACTAGGTGTAATTCGAATTAGCCTTCATGCACAGATCCATAATTAGTGGAGAGTCATCAAAGCATAACTAGGAGTCCACCTTCTCATCAGTGAAGTCATCAATGCACAAGTAATGGTCAACCGGGAGTCAAACTGAGTCTAACTGAGTGTGGTTGGTGTAACCGACACATGGAAGCACTAATGTAGTGAAGGAGGCTCAGTGGAGGGCGAAAATGGAGCTAACTGGAGTCAGAATAGGCTATCTAGTCACACTGGAGGTCCATCGGAGTGATAAGATCAGTTAGGCGTCAATTAATCCTTAAATCAAGGAAGGAACTGAGGATAACTGAAGTAAACTGGATTGGTAGGTGAAGAAAGGTGCCCTTCTCATGCAGTAGGTGAAAGGAGGGCGCACTATGCTCTGGGAGAGCTAAAACTGATCTGAAGGAAGCTCCGAGGGCTAGTTTGCTGAGGGCTAGGTGCTAGTACTGATGACTAGGATGCATGCTAGATGCATGCAAATCCTAATTTTGCATGCATGACCGAAAACGAAAATGACAGAAATGCTAGAGGGACTAGGATGGAGTATAGGAACATCCTAACACCCCCCCTTAATCCATCTTGGGCCCTGGTAACTAGGACCAAAGGTCACCCATACAATCAAAGAAATGATAAAAAAATAAAGAAATGTCCATAAACCGAGGAAATGGGGAAAACCTCATGGGAAAAACACCCCCCCTCAAAAAGAACAGTAAATAACTCAAAGAACCATCATACTACGCAGAAAAAGAAAGAAGCTTTCATCAGTGAAAACTTTTGCAAAAGACTTGGCAAGCTGATCCCCTGTAGGAAGCCAACGTAGGAGCTAGATCTGGATCTAGTCTCTTGATATGCCTCCCACTGTGTGGAAAATGTGTTGGACAAAGCAAGTCTTTTAGGAACTCTTTTTGTAACTAGAGCGAATGGAACATGAGGAGTCTTCCCAAGAGATGGAAGAGAGAACCCCATCATCATGCTACATCTCTCATGGAGAGGTGGATGGCATAATGCAAGGTTGGCATGATGCTGAAGTCTAGTAGTTCCGTGAACAGATAAATCATCAACTATGTTCTCAGTAGTAGCAAGGACTGTGTGAGCCCATATTGACCTCGAATCTGGACTGAGAATAGGTGTTGGTTCTGGATCTGAATCTTCTTGAACTATGATCTTAACATCAAAATATTGATCTTCTTCTTCATCAGAAGAGGAGTCACTGTGATCTTCATCAGAACCTGAAGGAATAGTCGGAGAGAAAGGCATGAAGTGTGAGAACTCATATGCCTTTGAGGCATGATTAGAAATCCCATTCACTATAACCTTTCCAGTGGAGATCTCTGTAATCTCTACTTTGTTTGGACCAAAAATTACTTGCTTTGGTGATCCTGTATGATTCATCTGATATACTGATAACAAATTTGCTATTAGAGAAGGAACAAATAAAACATTTTTGAACTTACCATGCTCCATATGTACTGTACCCAATCCTTTGGTATAAATCTAGGAGTTGTCTCCCATGTGAATGGTAGGCCCATGTTTGAGATTTGAAGAGGAGAAAGATTCTTTAGAGGCAACCATGTGGTTGGAGGCTCCAGAATCTATGAGGAGGGCTTGTGATTTTGAAAAACCAGCCATCAATGCATGGCAATCATCAGGTCCACTTCTAGAATCAGACATCTTTGCTTCTTTTGGAACAACGATTTTGTTTTGTTCAAGAAGCTTGGTTAGTAGATCTATTTTCTTGTGCATGCAAACTTTCTCAGGATGGTTTCCTCTCTTACAGTAGGAGCAATTACAGTGCCTCACCGATCTTTTGATATTCACCGGGGAACATTTACCAAACTATCTATCTCCTCCATTAACTACTGTTCTCACATAGCTAGAAAAACTAGTTTCAATCATTGGAAGTGCCAAACTCTTCTTCAAACTTCATATTTCAGTTATAATCATGTAAATACATTTGATAAAATTTCAAAATGATTTTTAATTCGAAATGACAAGAATGGAGAAAGTATTATAGACTATTTCATCAACAGTGCCTCTAGAGGTCTCCAACAACTATTTTTCCCCCACGGGGAAGGAGAAAGGGTTGGAGGAAGGGTAGAAGGATCAGATCTATGATAAATATGATTGATGAGCTGCTACAGGTGCGAAACATATCTCATGGGCTACGCACTTCTCTCTCATCTGATTTAGACTCCTCCTTCAAGAATGGGAGCTCCCTCCTCAATATATCTTCAACTGCCTTCACTACAAACACTTCTGGATGATAGGATCTCTTCTGATGGATACATAATCTTCATGGATGGATGATAAACGTCTGATCAGCAGAAACATGAACCTCTGGAATAGACTAGATACCTGTCAAGAACTTGGGCCACATCTCACAAGGTTGTTGAGGCACATCTATCAACACTAGAGAAGCTCAGATCTCTCAAGCAAATTTCACAAATGATCAAAACTTCTTAATGCGAGTTGGAAGCATTATTTTATAGAATTCATGTTGACCTATTGAGCAATTTAATTGGCTTGGTGACCTGTGATAATAGGTCACCCATGAGTGGATATAATTGCTTACTTTTCTTCTTGCACCTTTTCTCTCATTTAGAAACTGTGTCCCTGTTTGCCTCAAGATGTTTCCTTCCTTGTAAAACTTTCTTGCTTTATAATTTGAGTTCTCTTTTGGAAATTTCGGCCTCCCTTAGCTTTTTATGGTTTTTTTCCCATTTCCTTCTTTTTGGTAACATCTTATACTTTCTTGCTTTCATCCCTTTCTATTTCCTGACCTCCAGTTCTGATTTAGCAACATTATCCTCAAGGGCATTCCCTCTTGGCCCACTTGCACACATCATCCACTTGAAAAAATATTAATAAATGAATAAAATTAATTAATTCCTCACTCCAAAATCCAAAATCATTAATTATTTAATTAAATTAGAGGCCTAGCTCAAAATTTCTCAATTAATTAAATAATTCACCTTAGCACTTAGTTTGGGGATTAATATCTTCATGGGGGGGGCACCTTATCCATTTAATTCCTCAAATTCACCCTTAGGAATATTCCATAAGTCCATTTCTTCATCCATCCATTAATTAATAATTAATGCCTAGGTGACTTAGGCTAAAATCATCCCCATGGACCATAGCAAAATTTGGGGACATGACAAAGAACCTCCTACAACATTAATACAAGTCTTATTAAGCATTCAAAAGTAGAAAACCTCAATGGGTAAAGGTTCCTACACGAGTACAAAATGAGAGATAAGTGACCAAGTGACCAAAAAAATTGGTCATTGTAGCTTTTTCAAGGGATAAATAACCAAAATTGAGAAAATTTAAGTGAACTCACTAAAAATGACCAAGATAAATGACCAATTTGGTCACGGGAGAAGAACTAAACTAAAATGACCAATTTGGTCACGAGATAATAAATAAACTAAAAATGACCATATAACAATTGGTCATTTATGTTGTCATTTTTAGTTGTGCCATTCTGGCAACGGAAAATTATAATTTTGATAATGAATTTGTACAATTTACTAAATTGTAACATTAATAGTACACAAATTGGATTATTTTTCAATACATGTCTTCTAAGCTAGGGATCATTTATTTGAGTCCATCCCGATGCCTATTGTGTTAGATGATAAGAGAATCATTGAGATGCTCATTTAGGAGTTTCTCTACTAATTAGTGCCTTGGGTGTAGTGAGTTGATATCTAGATAATACATCATGTCTTGCATATAGTTTATCAAGTGATATATGAGTTCTTCTACATATGGTTGAGTCGAGTCTTAGTCGATATTTGTCGTCTCTCCCTTTTGGAATTGTCATGTCCTAAAGTTACTGTCACTCCGTTCACCTTGTTGTACTGGTTGTGTTCATATTTTGTTTGAAAAAAACCATCGTCATTTGACCATCTCGATAGTCTATTAAAGTTTCGACAAGTTCATGTATTTTGTGTCATGTTAGCTAAAAATGATCAATTTCACAACCTCCATTAATTTTCCATATGCATTCATTCACCATGGTTCTCTTTGCACCTGAGTTCAAAAATCTTTAAAGTCCCCCTGGGTCCCTCCCTTACAAGAAATAGCCAATAATCCTCCATTTTGAAGAAAAAATAATTCCTCCTTTTTGTAAAAATCCATTTGTTCCCATCTCCTTGAATAATAATAACAATAATAATAATACCCCCATAATCGCAGCTAACCCCTTCTCCTTTCACATATAAAATAAATAAATTATCAAAAACATTTTTTTGGTGTATCTTTTCACCCATATATAATATTAATATATTATATAGTTATTATATATATTTATATAATTAATATTGCAAACGATAAAGGATTGCAAACCAAAAAGCTAAGAGTATGTATATATGGAATAATAAAACATTAATATATAAAAACCGAAACAACATATGTTAATATAAAATATATTTATAATATAATATTGTAAATAAAAAATAAAATAAAAACAAAATCTTACATATATATATGTAAAATATATTGTGCAAAAATAAAACTTTAATATATACATACCATATACGAGAATAACAATGTAAAATAAAATATAGAAGTAAAAAACAATTTTTAATCTTGTAAATAAAATAAAATGAAATATAAAAACCACAATTTATAATATTAGAAATGAAATATTAAAAAGACATAAACACAAAGCAAAGAAAAACCCACATTGAAGGCTGAGTAATATGGCTAAGTTATCCAAGGAAAACTTATTTTGGAACCCTAGATTTGGTTGGGTGTCTGCGAGTTCGGAGCAATATGCTACTAGGCTTAACCCTCGATGAATGGAGGAGTTGATTTCAAGTGTAGTGAACTCGGGATCGATTATGTGGATATTCAATATTTTGGTTTTGGCCGGAAGGAAGGGTTGTCTTTGTATTTGAGAGGCATTGTATAGCAGTTTCGTTCTGGTATACATTAAACCCATATAATTCCTTTCATTCTATTTTTTTTTGGATCTTCATATTCGTTTATTTGGATATTTTATAGGGTTTGCACATATTTTCAAACCCGACGAGTATGGGTTTTCATATAATGTAAATGCCCTAAATTTTGCAAGTACGGGTTTATGTTCTGAAGGGAATCTGGAAGGAAGGATCTCGCAAGAAAAATTGAGGAGCTCGGAAGCATTGCCCAGCACTACCAGAACTCATGAATTGATTAATCAACAATATAGGTCAGGATTTCAGGATTTGTATTTTTATCCTTCCAAACCTTAAAATCTTCATAACAGAATTATCATTCTAAACCCATCAGCGGCCTTGAAGAGTCCATAGTGAATCGAATCGCAGCAGGAGAAGTTATCCAGCACCCTTTCTTAGCTGTAAAGGAATTGGTTGAAATGTCGGCTCTACTTCCATCAATGTTTTCATTAAAGATGGAGGTCTCAAGCTCATTCAAGTTTCCGAAAATGGCCATGGTATTCGAGTAAGTAACTGAATTCCTTCTCCTGTTTTCATTTACTCATCTCACTGCAACTAGTGTAGATCTAATTCTTGTATTTAAAAAATGAACACAACATAACTCTGTGGCATCTTCTTTCAACCCCATAGAACTATTTGGGAAGATAATTTGGCATAACACATCCACTGCATTTGTTTCAACATCAACAACTGTAAGTGCTCTTGAAGGATCTTTAAACAACAACCTGATCAATGCACCAATTGCGGCACGTTGTTCATTTTTTGGATCCAGAGCTAATAATTTAAGCAAGAGGATGGACAACCTGCCTGGATGTTTCCCCGACCTTAATGTGGTCTGCTGCAAAGAGACCTTCCAAAGCTCTTACTGCACAGCTGTATCTTGATCCCCCTATTACCCAAGTATAATACTGAAACCAACTGATTGACAGCTCCAACATCAAATTCATGTCGTTGTATCTCAGGACTACTAAAAAAAATCTTAATAACTCTGCTAGCGCTTCTTAAATAGCATCTTAAGGACCAAGAGAGAGATACTTTGTTAAGGCTTCTATAGCCCCAACTTATGCCATTAAAAGCTTGTTTGAATATTTATCTATTGCAAGTTGAGTTAAAAGATCTAGTGTCAAAGAAGGGGCACCTAAACAATCTAGAATGGGTTTCAATAGTTCAAGGATTTCTCTATAATAACAAGCATCCAACAAAATTAAATCATATGTAGCTCCTGACAACTGAAAGTGTATTTCCATTAATCAAGTAGAACATAAATGAATTTATTTGTTGCTAGTGAATCTAATTTTTTTTAAATGTGTAATCAATACTAGACTTTTATCATCCAAAATTGAAAGGAATCCAAAAACATATTAGTTAGACAATTAGACAATCCGACTATCAAACAGTTAGACATTTCTATTAGTTTTGAGATGTCTGCTTCAGCACAACCAAGTAAAGATATAAGTCCACCTGCAGCACCAGAATTAGCCACGGAAAGCAAAGTACCTCTGCCATTATAGACGAGACTAGCTAGAGCTTGTGCAACAAAGTATTTGTTTGCAGTGTTGTCATATTTCAGTAAAGTTGTAAGTGCAGGGATGGCTCGCATTGTTGCAGGTGCACGAATTATATCCCTATCTTTAAATAGAATTTCCAGTAAAAGAACACATATCCATATACTGCCATTTTATTCATTGTCAGTCTGCTCAACAAACAGTTTCACACTTGTTAATAAGTCTGATACATGGAACAATACAATGCTATACTTACAAGAGCATATACAAAGAGTAAGGTTACTAAATGGTAAAAGCTTGAGATAGATCAAATTAACAGATCAACATTGAAAAGTTACAATAAAATAACCAGATAACTAGACAAATGGAGGATTGAAACGAAGTGGAAGAAAATTATAGTTTACATGATATGTTAGAGTTAAAGGATAGAAAAATTTCACAGAAAAAAGAGACTCAAAGGGTGAAAACTAAAATCTAAGCAAATAGAAAAAGGTACAGAAGGATTCAACAAAACATTTCAAAACATTGTGTCATGTTTATTCACTAGAGAGACCTCATAGATTCCATATTTTCAACGTTTTCATCATATTGTTCAAAAGGCATTTTTATAAAAAAACACTGGATATGGTATATTTTATCCAACTTCTGAACATAGTAGCCTATTTTAGTTCTAATTGCTTACGCTTTAGCATTGGATCTCCTCTCTCATAATTGAACCATAATATCGTCTGGAATATAGACAAAGATAATTTTAAGGTGAATGTCGACCAAGGATATAAGTAGCACTAGCACCGCACCTATTTCGGGTATAGGTATATCCATCATCGCCAACTTTATGGGGATTTGCACCATCCCTACCACCAGATCTTTGATCATCCCCAAACACTACACCCTTTTAGAGTCAAATGAATATAGGTCTTTATAAGGCCTAGTGATATCCAATCTAGGTTTCTCCATGATAGCCAAAGGCATTAGAGAATGGGAGGCCCCAGAGTAATACAAGTAGTTATGGAGGTGGAATTTTTGGAGCTCTAGAGTTAAAAATTAGGGAAGGGTGTAAGTTGTACCTCTGTCAACTCATTTTTTCCTTATCAAACTTATTCCTACTCAACCTATGTTGGTGGTGCTACTAGTGGTACTAGCTCTACTACTGATGGTGGTTCTCAATCTTGAACTACGGGTGGTGTGCTGCTTGCTTCAAAGTAAACGACAGGAACTAGTGCTTCAATTGGGTCTACTAATGTACATGTCCTTGCTTCTTGTGGGTAAACCATTGGCTCTGCTACTGCTTATTGGTCAACATAATCCTAACCAACTGCATAATCTCATCTATCTAGGTAAACTGTTGGATCTACTAGTGGACCTGGGGTTTCTCCCATGTCTTTAACTACTGCTTGTGCTACTTCATTAAAATCATAATCATAGTAAGAAGAAACTCTATGAACTGAAAGTGGATCAACTACTTAATCAACTTACTCATCGACATCAATAGCTATTGGTTCTTGTTATCCAACTGGTTCTTAAGCTACTAATGTGGTGCACCTAGAACTGCATAATATACTGGAAGGTATGTTGAGCAAGGTGGTGAGTAAGCTACAAGCACTACTGGCATGGGGACTAGAACATCTTCATCTGCTCAATTTGGATTTGCTGCAAGGAAGTTAGCATGAAAGTGATTAACGCAGTTAATGTAGCCGATATAAGCTCTTCTAAAGCAATACAATCAACATGTTATAATCTAATCTATTTTATGAGGGAGGGATCATCCACTACATAGTCATCTCGAATCTATTTAATTATAAGTAAGGAGTTATCAAAATATTGGATAGATTCAAAATATAAGCCTATTATAGTACATAGGCTAAGGATTAGTGCTTCATACTTAGTGGCATTGTTTTGATTCAAGAAATCCGGTAAAGTACAAGGTTTCCTTTTTACGTGATAGTGGAAAGACTCCACTGCTAGTCCTATACTTTGCCTGGGCCTGCTACCGGACATGGAAATTTTTGTTCATGGGGAACTCACCATATGGGTTATGGTTCACCGAGATTGAAACATGTGGCCAGCTTACAACAATACTTTATGTTTTACCTACCTGATCATTGTGCCTTATTTTATAGGGGAGGTAGGGTGTTAGCCTCATTACTATTCTATGTGCTCAGATAACAGTATGGTAGAGGTTAAACCCCAACCACTCCTACTATGGGAGAATCCATCCAGTTCTAGGAATACTTTGAAATTATGTAGTTGGACTATGAAAGTGGCTAACACGCATGTGCCTCTAAACTGGTGGCATTCAATGATGGATCACCGACCACCCATATACAGAAACAACACTAGATGAATCAGATTCATTAGCACCAGGACCTTTTAGTGGCATGCATGCTTCTACGGGAGGATGGTCAACCGAAGACCTCTACCTCATTATATCATTAAAGGTGACTCTACAGGAGCCTCGTTAGTCAAAGAATATGTCTTGGATTAGGCATCATCCTCCTAAGAGGATTCAAATGTAAAAAAATGCATATGCCAGCTGGTTCAATATGGTTTGTCCTTTGAGGAATTTCTACGTAATCAAGTCAAATTTAAACTCCTATAATTTGAATATCCATTTTGCAAGGTGATTATACAAGGTGGATTTAGACACAAGGTATCTACGTGGGTCTGATCTACAACTGATATTAGTTTCCTTTCTAAGGAGGTGATTACGTAATTATGGGGTAGTCAAGATAATAACCAAGCTTAGTTTTTTTCTAATAGCAATGTAGTGAATCTCATAGTCAATTAAGAGTATACCTAATGTAATATATGACTCACTCACACTAGTTATTGTCCTTTTTCATAAGGACAGTTACTATAGCTTAGTCAAAAATATATTATATATGATAGGAATGGATGATTAGGCTTGGTTCAGATAAAGATAGATAAAGCAAGTAACATGTCTTGAAGCTTTTCAAACCCTTTTGAGCACTTGTGGATATTTTATAATCCACGATGACCTCATTCTAAGATTACCAAGATTAATCCTCATTTTATGAGCAAGACTAATATGAAAAAAAGATTATATGATTGCTCATACTAATGATACTAATGGAGAAAATATTACCAATATTATTTTTTCTTATATTAATATGACTAAATTATTATATAATAACAAGTCTATCAAAAGGTTACACATTTTCATCTAAAGAAAAAAAAGCATAGAGTTTTAAAAATGTTTCCCCACAAGTATGACAGTTTTCTTTTATTTGAAGACACTATACAACCCCAATAAAATCAAGAATAACAAGCTACTTTTGTAATAATAAATATCGACAAAGGGTTTTGTAAATATTAGCATTAGTCAAATCTAAGTGTTACTTTACACATTAAGTGCCCAACTATTTATAGTGTCTTATATCACCACTTTCCTTGGAACTTTAAGTCTCTAGACCATGCAACAGTATTATGGACCTTGCATAGTTTACTTATGCTCCAACCTACACAAAGCTGCAATGCTTATGAATGCTATAAGTATCCCAATATTTCACATCCTTTAAAGGATCATACACACACATTTGCACTAGACCGGACCTAAGTTATCGAATCCCAATATTTCATCTGAAATAGGCTTCAGAAAGTCTTTACTTAATGTCTTTCGTAGTGGGATTTTCCACCCCAAGATTGAAATGGTAATTGAAGTCCGACTGAAGTTTTGGGAGGACAAAGATCAATCTCGTGTTCATGTTGTTCCATCTTTTTCACCATACTATGCTCCATTGGAAGAGGTACTGCTCGTTTCTACTGTTTTGATCCGTTAGTATTATGAGAGATAATAATATCTTCGAGGAGTCCAACTTTATATCTCAACTAATTTATTAGTTTTGTGCTCTGTAGAAAGGTCAACCTGTACCAATATTGTGTATTGCAAGAAATGTAGCTTGTAATGTTAGAGGTGGTTTTTTAAGTGAGTAATATGTTTTAGGATTCCTTTCAATTTTGGATCATAAAAGTCTAGTATTGATTACACATTTAAAAAAAAATAGATTCACCAGCAAGAAAGAAAATCATTTATGTTCTACTTGATTAATGGAAATACCCTTTCTGTTGTCAGGAGCTACATATGATTTAATTTTGTTGGATGCTTGTTATTAAAAAAAAAATTATGAGGGTCTTTCTCAAACAATGGCCATAATCTTATATGAAACTGATGTTGTAGATCTTCCATGTGCACCCGATGTCAGCAACTACTTGGTGAGAGAGGTGAGAACTCTCTAGCTTCTCTTTGTCATGTTGTTTTTCATATTCTATTGTTGGATTATATTCCTTGTGTGTCTCCCATGACTGCTTCAACATTCATGTCTAACTGACATGCTCTTGTTCTTTGTCTTCTTTGGGGGTGTACAGGATGAAGCAGCTATAGCAAATGGAAATACTGACTTGCATGTGCCAGATGTCATGATTTATTATGAATCTGAAAAGGGGTTGAAACAAGTAATTTCTATCCTTTTTATAGCTCAATGTTGGGTTGGCTATATTATGAATAATGGATTGAGCATTGAGAGCAATTTGTTAGTTCTAGCAGATTTCCAATTGTTATCTCGGTTTACTATTTTAAGTACATTAGGACCTACTATGCAAATAATTATCTTGTTTACAATTTTGATTGTTGCTTCAGGATGAAAATGTAGTTCCAAAATCTAGCGCTGCCTGTATTGTGATGGACACTCAAGATCCAAAATCATTTATTCTCCCCCTTCAGCAAGAACAACCAATTTTCAGTCCTCCATCCAATATCCAAACCCAACCACATGTCAAGGTTCCTGAACATTCTCATGGAGTTCCACCTATAGAATCTTCTCATTCTAAAATTGTTGGCGCTTCAGAAGCAAGTGATGATGGTTCACCAGGTAGAGAAGAAGGAGAAATCCTCGAAAATGAGTTGGATCCAAATACAAGGAGGAGACTGTTGATTTTATAGCATGGACAGGACAATGGGGTTCACAAATCCAACTTTGCAGATCCCCCATCATCTTTGTTGTTTATGCCATAAAGGAAACCCCAACTTAATCAACTTCCCTTTGGATGGGTAGGAGCAGAAGAGACAATATGCACCCAGCTTATAAAATCATCACAAGGGATAGCCTTTAGACTCGAACCTCAAACTATCGATATAGGACATTCTAATAATTCCTTTTATGGTGGCCCAGAATATCCTCCTGGTATGGATAGGCATAATTGTGACTCTAGAAGGGGGCCGCCTAAAGAGGTGCATAGAAGAACTCTGAGACTTGTTTCTTATTAGAAGAACATATTAGGATATTCATGTACTTTTAAATATGTGCAATAAAAGAATTGGCTCATTCGTGTTGTGAATGTACTACTTTGGTATTGCATATCCATTGATAATGAATAATTTTCTCAATTTGACAATATAGCTGGTTTATTTGACAAGATAGTGTCTCTCTGCAAGGATTTCATGTCAATAAAAAGCTCAGGCCTAATTTCATGTTTCGTGATTACTCTTCCTTTCCCGATATTCTTCTTCTTTGCAACCATCATAGGAACTACTAGCTAGATATTTACGTTTACTAAGGGAGGCAATTTAGTTTTGTTTTTTTTATTCAAGGGGGATGAATGGATTTGTGGAGAAAACTTTAGTTTTGTTGATTTATCTAATGATTCACCTCTCTGAAACTTTGGCTACATCCATTCAAGCTTTATTCATGCACATTCATCCCATTGATGTTGGGGGAGGGTATGTGCAATTTTGAAAGGAGCAGTCACGATACATTCTATTGTAGGTTTGCAAAAGCATTCTATGACTATTTTTATAAGATTATAATTTATAATATCACGTTATATTTAACTTGAGATTACTTTTATCCATTTTATAAGAGAATCAACTCCTTTATAACACAATATAAAATTTACTTGGTATTGTATTTATCCATTTTATAAGAGAGTTAACTTATGAAGTGACACATTGCTTTCAATTGAACTTTTTAGTGAGACATCATTAAAATTTACACTTCGAAAGATTTCTAGAATGGTTAATTGCAATAATTGGAGAATTTTAGTTACTATGTTAAATCTATCTGCTATATTTTTTACATCAACGATCTTATTTAAAAATCTCAAGAATTGGAATTACTATGGGAAATCAGTTAATTGTGTTTCTCATTTGATTGTGCATCTTGTATCAGAATCTTAGATGCCTCTTTCCTTCTTTTGTTAGTATCCTTCCATTGGTTTCTGTGTAATGCAAGTGAAATAACCCCCCATAAACAACATTTTTTTTGCTTGTAGGGAACCATACGCCACAACCTGGTTTCATAGCACCTGGAGGTGGGAATAGCTATATTAGGTAAGGTGAAAAACAATTAAAAGATTTGCAAATACCCGCAGGGCTTGTTTGTTTATCCAAGGTAGCATACCTATTGCAAGTGATTCAGTACAGTCAATGCATTGATTATGTTTTTGTTAATAGGAATATAGAGGTTTTTGGTGGAAGAGGAGATGACCTATCTTTGAGAGAGTAAAAAATATCTATAGGGGTTGTTGGAAGACCTCATATAGGTGATATACAAGTTGCTAGTACATCAGAGCAGACAGTAAGTGTCCAGCATAGGTTAGATGACAACAGGAAAGGATCATATAATCCGATTGTTGCACTAAAGGAACTAGTACAAGGATCCTCTCCCAAATATTGTCATGACAGTAATAGCTATTCATTGTTAATATGTCCCTTTTGTTTCTTATAGAAGAAGCTTCCATCCTTATAACTTGGTGCATTACTTATTTTAGAGTACAAACGCTTCCAGGTTATTGTGATTTCTTTGAAAATATTCTAACAAGTGTAGCAGTTAAAAATCTAATATGTATTTCTTTATCTCCAGTGCACAAAGGAGGGGTTTAACCTTGTTTTTAAAAACGCGCCTGCAAATGGGGCTGCAAACATTAGAGAATCACATGCAGAATTAGTGTCCCTACTCTGAAACATTTTGTAAGTTTCACTTTTATATTGTATTTGTTAGTGTTTGTTTTGCATTTTTCTAGAATACATAGTGCGGGGTGTTTATTTTTCCATTATATATGGAAGTTAGGACTTGACTGAAGGATAATATTTTTGTGCTAGGTTGAAGTAGCAGGACAAATGCTAGGGAATGAAATAACACAATAAAGTCAATGAAGATAAGCCATTTGAGTAGGTGAACTTAGAACCTAATTTTAAAAGATGCCATTCTTGTGTCATAGATCATTGATGTAAAATTATATAATATATTCTATTTAAGGGTGCTAGCTCAATGGAAGAGCGCCTACCTTATAGGCAGGAGGTTGGTGGTTCGATTCCTCCGTACCCTATATATATTCTGAAACCACTAAAAAGAGATAAATGACCACTACAAAAATAGAGGTAAATGACTAAAAAAATGACAAAAATTCACATATAAATGACCACCAGTACAAAATGAGAGATAAGTGACCAAACAAATAACCAAAATATGCATATAAATGACCCATTTTTGAGTTGGTGACCACTAGTAGCAAATTAGTGGTCATTTATCACGTGAAAAAAAATGTGGTCATTAATTGTGACAATTAATGACCAAAGATACGACCAAATATATGACCAAAAGATAAGCTATAAATGACCAAGCTAAATATGACCACTTTTTTGGTGGCGTGATAAATGACCGCTAATTTGATACCAGTGGTCACCAACTCAAAAGTGGTCATTTATATGCAGATTTTGGTCATTTTTTTTGTCATTTATCTTTCATTTTGTACTAGTGCTATCTTTCCCAACCTCCATGCTCACCTACATCCATCTATTTTTCCTTCCAAAAATGCAGCTATGTCTTCAAATTCGAACTTATGGGTTAAACACAGTCTGGTAATGGTCATGAACAACAATTAAAAACTCTACGTAGTGTAGGAACATGCATGAGAGAATGAGGATGATCAAAAGAGTGTTGACTCCAAGGAATATGAGGTAAGGGTGAAAAGACAACTGACATAGCTTCTGACCATAGAAGAAATAGGACTGCTGGCAGTTGACATGACGATCACAACCCCCATGCTTCAATAACTACATGAAGTGACTTTTCCCACCAACCTCACATATGCATTCAATGATTGGATTTAATAGTAAAGAGAAGGTAATTGGATCATTTAAGGAACATGGTATATTTTGGATGAGTTCTAAGGTTGACACATGGAAACATAGGATTTGGTTTCCCCATAGGCCCCCTTTCCTCTTCCCCTCTGGTGGAATCGTATCCCCTCTAGTGCTCTTTACACCATCATCTTACACCATTTTATTAATTTCCAACATAATATTTACATACATTTCTAATTGGCATGATAATCCAATCACATGGTCCGAATAAAATATATACATCATGCATGCCTAGCCATTCACTATTTGGGCCTTAGCCTTGAGCTCCACACTAGGAATCCATACTAGCATTTTTACATCATTTACATAATTTTGATTAAATATATTCCTAGTAAAAAATGGGGTATTGCAATCCCCTCTCCCTTGGAATAAAATCGTCCTCTGTGTTTGCTCAAAATCATGGATAATTTTAGGGGCTAAATTTAGCCCATGGGCTAAATTAATGGGGTTGCAAAAATTTAGCGGGTTATTTTCTTATATGGAAAGGGTTTTTTCAGCTAAAATATATTTTCCCAATATTTATTGGAACAAAAAAAATCCAAAATGAATAGCCTCCTATATATTAATGAGGAAAATGAAAAAAATTGTTTTCGCCCTAGCAAAATCTCCCTCCAATCTATCTTTCACCCTTGATATCAAGAGAAATTCCAATGAAATCATTCACTCGCCCCCGATTTTTAGTAATGGAGTCTCCCAGGGGTTATTTCTCCATCCATTTCCCTATAATTCAAAAATGCGTTTGCATTCCCCTATATTTTTAGTCAATTTCATGTTGATACCTTCTTTGAGCCCTCAATTTCTAGTATTGGAGGGAAAATCAGGGGCTATTTTTTCCTATATAAAGTTTGCAGTGATTCATGGTTCACCCACATTGGATTGCACTTTCAAGGTGAAGTTTCTAGTTTTTGCGATTCCACTTTTCATTCTTAGTTTTCCTGACATTTTTATCTTTGCACAACATCTCCATTGTCGAAAGCTCAAGTCTTAAAGGGGCATGCCACACATGCAATTTATCAGAGAATACATACTTACATCATGTTTTTAATCCAATACTTAACATGATATGCTTTTTATCATGCTTTTTATTCACAGCTACAATAGATTATTATACTGTAAATTTTCCTTTTATCATGCTTTTTCATCATGGATTTTTTTAAGGCCTGTTGAATTCTAGGGAACTCTTGATTCTTAGGACTCATTCAGTGTTGTTAGGGTTTTAATCTATCCTAGAAGTATTGGTTTCATGAAATCATTGTAGAGCTCAAAAGATATGATTTATTTTATTCCTTGTCGTGTTTAAACCATCGACTGAAATTTATACATTGTTAGTGGCTACTACTCTTGATGGGGAGACGCCACATGGTTATTATATATTCAAACTAAATTTGACCCAATTGATTAAAATGTGCTTTTATTAGGATCTTTCTCTACAATTATTATTGGATCTAAGGCATTCATGAGAGTGTGTATTTTCATATTTTTTATCTGTTATTGTCAATGTTTGGGACGTTTGTAATATAAATCAATGCACACTAATTATAATGGTGGGTATACAATGGAATGGTCATTATTTTGGCAATGTCTTCCTGTAGAGTCTTCCAAAGTGTTATGGTATATTCTTTTATTTCTATTGAGAAGTTCGTGGCTGGTATATTTTTTTTTTCGTATTGTCAAGTTCGTCAATTTTATTTGTAACCCAAATTTGTTGGGCTCGGTATTTATTTTATGATATTTTATTTTTTACAAGGGCCATTCATAAGTAAAAAAAAAATTGGTGATTTGTTTTGACGTGTAATTGTTATCATCATCTAGAGTATGATGAATATATGATTTAGTTGGAACCTGATACTTCATTTCCATCATGTTTATATATAATATGTACAAAGCATGCTTGACCTCAAATGCAGACATTCTACTATTTGATATATTGTCGTTTGAATTCAATGAGGGTGTTAAGATAGTTTGACCACATTTTGCATGCTTTCAAAAATTTCAAGGACATGGATACAGACACCACCTCAATTTATCTGAGAAAAAATAGTCTTTAACGGAGTAGTTCTAATGATATGCATGATGATGCATTAATGTGCTTTCTATTCATGTTAGTGTATGTTCTTATTTCTAATCACCATTTCAAGTTTCTAACTAACTCTAAAAATTCTAAATCAAATGACATAATTCGGATTTTAATTGTCAACAAAAGAAACAAAAAAGTGATATTCGTATCTATAAAAAAATAATCACGTTATTTTTTTTCTTAGAGGGTAGCTTAAAAAAGAAAGATTTGGAAAATAATCTAAATGAGAATTCATACACTATATTAAGGTTGTGGGTCTTGATAAGACGTCACATTGTAATAATGGTTCATTAATGTCACAATCACTCCATAGTGTAAAGTGTGCAATTCTATCAATTTCTTGGTTTGTCAATTTTTGGGTCCCCACATTTCCATTGGACCATTAAGGGATGAGATAACAAGTTGATTCCCCACTTTCCCTAAATCTAGTTAGTGCAATTGTGTTTCACCGGTACCTTCAGTTGTGAATAGCCGAATACTACTTGTGAAAGGTAAAAAAAAATCCATCCTTTCCTCATTCATGCATTTGTTCAGTCGAGAGTCTAGGAGTCAAGAGAGTTTAGAGTTAAGCTCTACTATATTATCTTCTATTGCACCACCTTAGTAATATACATAATCAAAAGATGAGTCTTCCTGGAAAAATATTCACCAATACATTACAAGGTTTTATAATTCAATGAAAGATTCACCAAGTTTTTACAATATTTTATAATTAAGTGAAATATTCGCCAACATTTTACAATATCTTATAATTTAGTGAAATATTTGCCAAGATTCTACAATATTCTATAATAGAATGAAATATTAGCCAAAAGATTATATATACATATTATATTATTGATAAAACAACATTCAAATTTTCCTATATATCAGGGAGATTCACCCATTTATTATACATAAACATTTTGAGGGGGTTCTTAGAATTATCGCAGCTCAAAATCAGAACAAAAATGGGTATGCCTCTTTTATGGAATCATCCAACTCCCACGTAGCCTCATTGGGATCGAATTGCTTCCATTGAACCTTTACCTACCCAATGGCTCGATTCCAGAGCAATGTTATGTTCCTGTCTAGGATGCATAGTGGCTCGGTTTGGAACTCTCCCCCGGGTTCCCCCGGAATCACATCCCAATCAATCGCATGGTTAGGATCATGTACATATTTCTTAAGTGAAGAAATATGAAAAACATTATGAGCTCTAGTGTAAGTAGGAAATGCGATTCTATATGCAATTGGCCCTATTCGTTCAAGCACTTCAAATGGCCCACAATATCTTGGTGACAGCTTGTCACAACTTCTAAGCTTCAATGAACTATTCCTTGCCCTCACTCTGAGGTAAACATGATCCCCAACACTAAATTCTTTATGCATTATATTCTTATCTACATAGCTTTTCTACCAATCTTGGGATGCCTTTAAATTCTGCCTAATTTTTGCAACCTCTTGTTCCATTATAAATTCTTCCTAATTCTGCCTAATTTTTGCAACCTCTTGGCCCTATTGTCTATGCATTATATTCTTATCTACATATTATTTTTTGCATCTCTTCTTTCTTCTTCCACATGAGCCATGAAAATTTCTTCTTTTGGTTCTTCATCTCAATCACTTCCTTTAGATGCATTGCTTCCTTCCTCAGTGTACAGACCCTTCCTCTGTCTTGGAATCCTCCTTTTATTTTTAGGTCAATGTTGAGATCATGCAGTCTTCCAATCATATGAACTAGATTCCTTGTCGATGTCACTTTCTCCATTTTATTTGTAAAGACATTTAGAGGCATAATGACCTACTCCTCCACATTTGAAACATTTGAAGGGCAACTTGTTCTTGTACTTACCTCGTCCTCTTTTCAGTTTTTTGACAAAGTTTGATTCCTCATCATCTGACTCATCACAACAATATTTTTCATGACCATGCTTATCCTTCCGATGGATTCAAAATCGGATTCCTTTCTGATGGGAGTCTCTTTCTCAGTTCTCATCTCATATGCAGTCAAAATCCCTTGAAGCTCGTCCTTCGTAAGGTCTTCAAGATTAGCTCAATCTTCTAACACAGACACCTTCGCATCAAACATTGAGGGTAAATTTCTCAATTTTTTTGTACCTCGGATTCTTCTTCCAAAGTAGCCCCAATACTTTTGATAGAATTAACTATCTAATCTACTCTTAATAAATATGAGGTAATGTTTTCTTCATCTTTCTTTCTCAGAGATTCAAATAATACAGAGTAGTTCTACAACTTTGCTTTCTTTACCTTTTTATCGCCTTCATAGACACCTCTGAGCTTGTCCCAAACTTCCTTGGCTGAAGCACAGTGCATAACCTTGACAAATTCATTATCTGCTAAACCACATAGCAGCGCATTTCTAGCTTTTGCATTGTTTTCATAGATTCTCCTTTGTGTTGGATTAATTGGTATGCTTGTTGAGATATTGTAACCATCAACAATAGATTACCAAACATCTGATCCCAGTGATTGCAAGTATACTTCCATTATGACCTTCTAGAAGGTATAATTGGTGTCATCAAACATTGGTGCTCCATTAGTTTAAATACCTTCCTGCTTTTCCATATTTGAGCAATGATCTATCTTCTAGATGTTAATCTGTTACTAAAGACACCCGCTCTGATACCAATTGTTGGAATCAATTTAATACTGAGAGAGGGGGTGAATCAGTATTAGTGCAGTTATCAATAGTTTTTACCATCTTTAAAAGATTAGTCTTCACTTAATATTTATCTTTAGTTATGCATCAAATATAAACAAAATAATTCATCCATATATGCACCAAGACAAAGAAAACAGAACACGGGAATTTGACGTGGAACCCAATCGGGATAAAACCACAGAATGTTATTTTGTAATGAAAAGAATACATTCAAGGAAGCACCAACTTCCTGTATTTACCAGCACCAACTAGAAGGAGGAATCGAACCCCTGGTTTTACAGGCACAGACCTGAAGGAATATCAAACTCCATGTGTTCTCCAGCACCAACTGGAAGGAGGATACAACACCCTGCTCCTTGCCCTGTCCTGCCACCCAGATATCCAATATACAATTCTAACTTAGTGAACTTCTAACTCGTGCACACTTCTGATCTTATGATATTAGTTATCATGTGTGCTAACTTCATATGCAGATGATTCACTGTCATTGTGTTGCATACATCACTTGACTTCTCATTCCTCTCAGTTCAACACTTCTGTTGATGTCTTACTTCATGTATTGTGTGCTTGTTGATCTTGCAATCTACGCTAAGGTGTTCTCTATTGATCTGCTACTGCATTTAAGTGCCATAGTATGTTATACAACCTGCGACATGTCATGCATCAATTGATTCATCCTTTTGATTTAACGCATTTAGGACGCACTTACTAGATCCTATTGTTTCTCTGTCGTTGCGCATCAAATGGACTTCTCAACATCACACTCTTCACTTCAGTCTCCATGCAACAACTAAACATCTACGCATCACCTAATATACTTCGGTTCTATCTATGTGCTACTTCCTTACTTACAACATCCATGACTATCTGCGTGATGTATGCAATCATGTCATTCAATCTTCACGTAGTTGTGCATACTTATGTGTTACTTCCTTTTAGTATTTGTACATCCATCACATATCTACAACATCATTATGCGCATCATCATCTGTATAATTCCTCTGTATGTGTGCACTCGGCACCTCGCTAGATCATGTTGTTCTCTCCTCGAGCCCTTGATGCCCCAAATATAAATCTATATTTTCCACCTGAATCTCTACAATCTCGCCATCGAGCTTACTACAAATCTCCAACTTGCATCTCTATTTATACATGTCCTGCATGTATTGTATGTCCACAAGTTGGTTGTGGCATCCCTTCTTCCATACTTCACGGATTTTTCTTTTTCCACATGTCATCTTCTGCACTATTGATGTGTCATCCTTTGTGGATCTTGCGCATCCGTGGTCCACAAATTTAGTGGGACTTAAACATTAATGGTGTACTCTTGTGCTCTTGATGTACCATTGCTTTAAGGTATGTGCGCATTATTTCTCTTCAACTTGATAAGTCTTTGACCCTTGCCGTACAATCCCTTGTGGGTTTTGTGCACCTGATGTATCAATGCTTTTGTGGAATCTACGCATAAGCTGACTTCTACTTGGTGGGACTTTGACCCTTGCCATACCTTTATGTGTGGGACTTGTGGATCTGTTGTATCATCAACTTGTGGGATTTGTGCGTAATCAACTTCAGCTGATGTACCTTCTTGGAACTTGTGCACCCTTTTTTTAACTGAAAGCATCTTCTGATTGGTAAGACTTTCATGCTTTCAGGATTATTCAATTTCTTCCTCTTTATGCACTCCTAATATTTGACCAAGCAATGCTTGCGCATTCCAGAGTCTTCTTTCAACATGCTTGCACACTTGTACTTTTTCTTAACCAACTCCTTGGTTGCTTGTGCTCATGTACCTTTTTCCAACCAGTTCTTTGACTGCTTCCTTGAGTGACTATGAATTGGTGGACTTGATATCTATGCTGGTACCACATGTCGTAGGATACATTGCTTATGCTCTTATTTGAACTGGATCTGCATGATGTACCTTCCTTATATGCTTCATCATACTGATCATGCACAATGTATCCTTGGACACACATCTTCAGACTGGATGCAACTTCTAAACATACTTCTTCACACTAGCATCCATATCCTTCACCATCTTGCACATATACTTCTCTAGAGTGGCTTCTCCATATACTTCTTTAAGCTGGCATAGGAATGTTGTATCCAGTTTGACATTAGTTGACATCAATGACTCAAATTGAATCAATTGACATCCTCTTTGACATTAGTTGACATCAATGACAACCAAAGTTCAACACTTAAGAGACGACGTGTGGTGGTTCCTGGTGACATTCTTAGTCCTAGATTCCTGGAAGCTTCTTTTAGGGCCTACTAAGGCCTATGTTCCTACCCCCTACCATGTATATTCTTCCATGACCCAATCCTAGTACTAAAAACCTTGTAATGGATCCCATACCCCCTCTCGGAGGTCATAGATTCCATAGAAAGGTCTTGTTTGGTGCTTTAAGGCTTTGTCCATGTCCCTTGACCCCTAGAAGCCACCTTAAGGGAATAAGGCCCTAGTTTCATCCAAAATCCATGGTCAAGGCACCATAACCTATACCAACTACTAAAAACCTCCCTGTGGTGCCCATATCCCAAGTTAGAGGAAGATGATACTCTCAAGAAACCATTGGTGGTGGTCTAAGGCATTAATCTTAGATTTGGATGCCTAAAAGCATAATTTAAGTCACAAGGGTTGGGTTCCTGCCTTAACAATGTTTATGGTGCCACAACCCATCCTTAGTGCTAAAAAACTTCTAATTGTGATTGTATTTCCACTGAAAGACAAATATTCCATAAATAACTAATGTGTGGTGGTTTTGAGGCCTTGTTGATGGATTTTTAGCCCTAGGAACTACTTTTTGGGCCTAATGTTTGAGTTTCATTGCTTAACCTTGATCAAAACCTTGATATCATTGCCTAATTCACCCAAAAAACTAATGGTGCTAACATGCCAACTCAGAGGTGAAGATTTATCTTGGGAGGTCATGTTTGTAGGTTCACGGCATTGTTTTTGGCTCCGGATGCGCAAAATTATCCTCTAGGGATTAATGCCTAGGTTTCCTCCCATCACCTTCTTGAGGGCCCCATGACTCATACCTTTTGACTCATACCTTTTGCTTGGAAACTCATAATGGTGCCCATATCCCCTTGGGAGTTCATTTTTTAGGTTTGAGGCATCGATATTGAACCTATATTTCTATCATCTTCATTAGGGCATAAGGCCTGAATTTTCTCCCTCAACCATGTCTAAGACTTTCATACCTATACCTAGTGATCATACATTCCTAATATCATTAGTATCGCTACTCATAGCGAACGATATGCTTGAGAGGTTGTGTGTAGTGGACTAAGGCATTATTCTTGAACTTGGATGATTACATTCGCATTTTAGGGATTAAAGCCAAGGTTATTTCCCTCAACCATGTATAGGACCCAAACACCCATACCTAGAATCCAAGACATTAGAATGGCCACACCCATATTCATACTTGGAATCAAGGCTAGCCTTGGGAAATCCTATGTCATGGCTTTAGGTGTTATTCATGGAAACGAATGGCTAGGAGGAGGGATTTGGAGGTGAGGGAGGGAGGAGGAATTTGGAGGAGTGGAAGAGAGAGGGGGGATTGGGTGGATAGGAAGAGAAAGGGGGGACTGGGTAGATAGGAAGAAAGAGGGGGGGTGGGGTTATAGAGAGGGAGGGGGGTTTAGGGAAAAGAAGAAGAAAAAAATGAAGGTATAAAACAACATGTGATCACTAGTACGCGTGCACACATTTGCATGTACACATGTTTAAATTTAATTTCTTTTGGCGCCCTTGCAGGTTTGGTACTAGGTTCAAATTCCCAAACCTTGAGGCTTGGACTGAGTTATAGAAAAATAGACTAATTTTTGTAACTTCAAGTTTTTCACCCTTCGTTCCACATATGCTCTACTTGTGCACTACTGATGAAAATACATGCGCTTGTCGAGCTCTGTGTGCAGATTCTAACTATATATTTTTTGAATAAATATGTTATTGTTTTCTATTTTTAATTCATTTTTAATTGCACTCATGTCAAATTTGTATAAAACATAGGCCATTTATTTCAGCTATAACTTTTGAGTGGCTTACTTATTTCGATAACGGAAAAAAACCCACACAAGAGTACAAGAATACCTACAAACTAAAATAAATATGGATTGATTATGTTGAGACCATGATAGGGTGGACCAACGCTCAACCATGTCATTTTAGGGCTTCACTGACTTTCTTAATTTTAAAAAAATAAAAATTAACTTTTAAAATTTTGGAAAAATAGCCCTGCACAAGATCCTCCTATTGCCTACGCCTCTACATATTTTTTCCACATAATTTGACAATTTACATAACAAACCAGTGGACCAACGCGAACATATGCATTATGTTTTAGAGAAAAAATAACATACCAATCTTAGAATAATGAAATTTTGGGGTGTTTATACCAATGTTCCATAAATCAAAGTTATATATTCTAGAAGGTGATCCGGTTGTCTACGTTTCATCTTTTTACACCTAATTCTAAAAACATTTGTAGGTACCTATAATAATTCATTTTAATGTCAGATTTATGTTTTTCTAGCATGCCATTGCAACTAACGCGTCATAAGTGGGTATCATTACCTTGCACTAGCCCTTTAGTTATGGAACAACAACACACAATTATTTTGTGTTAAAATTGAATTTCATTCTACTATTTTTTGCTTGGTGTGCTCCATGGGCAACCTCAATCCCTCACTGCACACTAGTTATATAAGCATCTGGTATAATGAAGATGAATTAATAATGAAGGTGCACTTGACTTATTTATCACTCTCATTACTCATCATCCAATTTTACAGCATATATATATTGTTGGAATTGGATGATGTTGGTCAAGAAGCTACCAAGGCGGGTAGAATCCCAATGGTTGGGGGTGAGAGTGTTATGGATGCAAGGAGGTCCATAGATGATCCTTTCTATTGGCACCCCAACAACCCCTTTTAAATTTTTCATATAATTTTAAAGGGTCCCGTATTCAAATTTCTGTAAATAGTTCTTTTGATTGATTTTGATTTCTTTGTTTGATTTGGCTGCTTCATTTGATGGCATTCTTACTATTGCATGTATTTGATTCTTGATTCCTATTGATTCTGCAGTTGCGCTTTGATCAAATGATAGTTTGGTGGTTTTGATGGTTTCTCTCAATTAGATCTTTTGGTTTCATAGTTGACTTCATCACTTCTTTTTAATTTATCAAGGATAATTTTATGTCTCCCTATTCCCTGCAAAACAAAACAAAAAAACTTGTAAATAATGTAAATAAAATTATATATATATATATATATATATATATATATTATTCATTTTTTAAGTAATATCTTTAGTATATTGTTTATTAACTTAAACTTTGTGTTTATACATATAATAATAAATAAATAAAATTAGATTTCCTTTTAACTTTTATATTAGTAAACAATATATTTGTTTTAGGTTATGTATATCATATAGATCAACAAAATAATTAAAAAACTTCATGTCGGCTCATAAAATAAAAAAATTTGGAAAGTATTTTAAAAAAATCCATGTTGGCTCATAAAATAAAATATTATGAAAAGTAATTAAAAAATCGATGTTCGTTATAAAATAAAAACTTAAAACTTAAACCTTGATCTTTTTTTCCAGCAAAAAAAAGCACACCATTGTTATTCATATTGAATTAAATGGTACAATAAAGTCCTTGTCTACAAAAGACCAATCAAACCTGTATCAACATTGTCTCAAAAAACATAGCACCACTGAAACATCTATGAAATTACATAAAAAATTAGTCCTTCAAAGAGCCAAACTATAGTCCTATGACAAACAAAAATAAATATCTACATCTAGACGAAAAGAAACCCAAAACAAGATTACTCATAGATCCACAAAGATCCCATATCACAAACATAGGAATCTTGATGTTCTTCCCAAATTAAAAAACCTTCTTCACCATCCAATGCATGTTTTGATAGCTTGTCAGCCACGACATTGTGTTGTCTATAAATATGCTCCAGGGAAATATTACTGAAGAGTACTATATCAATCAAGAGAGATCAATTATCTTGAGTTTAAATTAAAAAAAAAAGAAAAGAAATACACCTCAAGAAATTGGATCCCTCTCGGTGCTTGATAGATACAGGTTTAAGATGGATCTATGTTGGTGTATTAATTAGTTAAATCTATGGTTGTGTTTAGTTGGTAAATGTTTTGTGCTAATTAAATCATAATTATATATTTATTTGTGATGCACTGCTTGACGAACAACATAGATCAATCGATCTTATTATAAGACTAAATTTGAACTAGTTACTTGATATTGGTCGGTAACTGTTTTGTTTTTGTTATTTATTCATGTGTTAGAATTGTCTACGTGTGAGTAATAGCATAATATTATTTTATTATATCAGGATTGATTGATCACGGCTCTTTTAATCAAATATATTGATCAAGATTAGAAAGTAGTAAGTAGTTGGATTTGATCTTTTCAGGTGTAAATTCAAATGGTGATCATAACTCAAATCAATTTGGTCTAAATTAATATGTCGTGAAGATCTGATGCAGTGAATGTGCATTGGATATTTCTATTTTTGCACATTTGAAGTATGTGTGGGTTACTAAATTGCATTGTTGTGTTTGTTAGTATAGTTTTGTTTGAAAACCACTCTGCAGAGTAAATCAAGACACTTGGGATCTGTAACGTCCCCTCCCGTGGACCCAATTCAAGGAAGGGAAAGTGATACCAATCTGTGGGGCTTTTACATAAACTCAGCTCAATTCGTTAGATTCATACGAATTAAAACAAACGTGTGCAGATGCAATTCAACAAGCATGCACAGCGGAAATAAAAACATCATTCACACACACCTTTCATATGCATTCAGCATATCAATAATAATCATCAAATAAAACATTGTAGAAGTAAATACACATGGAGATCACTTATCTTTATTGTGCAATTGTCCCAAGCAACTAGATATGTCGTTGCAATGTTCCACCCAACCATAGGTCTTTTCTCAGCCTGTATTCTTTCAGCACTTAGAGACCAACCCAGAGCTGGGCATGATTTCTACAAGGAAAATGGGACATTTATCCTACTACATAGCCAAATAATCACTGCATCTAAGCCAAGCCAATCCACAGCTAGGTTTATCAAGCTAAGATTGAACCCTCTTCATTTCTGGATGCTTACACTCCAGCTCAAGCCAAAGCAATGGATACCCATAACCCATACCCCCAACATACTCTTTTCTTACACAACAAGCACAAACATTGGAATGGGTACACATTTTTAACAATGGGATTTACAAACAGGATGACCATGGGCTTTCCCCAAATCATTTCCATCCAAAAACAGATTGTGGGATGGGGAAAAACATTCACAGGGAGGAAAACAATTTCTCCTCCAAGTATCTAAGCATTCAACAGCCAAAACGGTCTCTATGGAACCCCAATTCGATTCCTCTTCTTCCCATCGGTATACAACACAAAAACGCCCTTCTCCCAGTTGAGAATGAAGGAAAACACATAATTTCGATGGAGAAAAATGCCCATCCATCTCTCAACTCATGAGAGAGCCAAATTGGTTGATGAGTAGTGGCTTGGGGAGCAATTCATGGCTCTTTTCTTGCCCAAGGAGCAAAAAACGTTTTTCCATGCAGGATGGCTTTCCCATACCCGAATTTGGATAGCCATACCTCTCCATTCCCAAGGCATTAACTACCTCAACCAACTCTTGAGAGAAATGAATGATTGGATACAAAAGTCAACATGGGTAGTTGAGGGTGTGATGGGTTCTCTCATTAACACTTGGCTTGACTTGATTGGCTCAAAGGTTTGAATGTTTTCCCTCCCAATTCCTTGTAAAATCATGCCCCCATCTCTTGTTGCATTGCATAGCTAGTTGTGGGTATTTTATTAAAATGCATATTTACATGATATTCGCCATTTCATTGTTCCTAGCTAGCACGTAAACCATTAGCATCAATAAATCGATGGTGGTTCCTTGGCCTTGAGCTCCTCACCACAATTTTATAACAATGTTACATCATTTACATTTTAATGCAATGGGGTCAAAATAGGGACATTACATTTCCCTCCCCCTTGGAATAACATCGTCCTCGATGTTCCAATACTTAAGAATAAAATTCACACAATGTGGCAGGTTTGTCCTGCATGTCATCTTTTTACTTTGAACTTTTAGGACCAAGTCCTTTGGCTTCCACAAGCTACTCCCGCTGGCTTTGATCTTCCAGCTCTGTAGGTGGGAATTGCTCCACAACAATCCCTTCCTTTATTTACCTTCCAGCTAATCTACAAGTATGGAATTTAATGGATGTCTCTTCCTTGTTGTCCTGGCAACTATTTGAGGAATATTTTCAGCCAAATCAAATAGTTGTTGGTCTGCTACCATGATCAATGTGCACAACTGGCTCTCACTTTTCTCACTAGCAACACTTGGCTAGTACTAGCTGCACTCAATGGCTTTCAATGTCTCACCTGTGAGACTCATCATGGCAATTCCTGTTAGGACAAGCATAACGCAATATTAAATTTAGTCAATTATTTTTCCAATTGACATGGAAAGTCCATTCTTCACTCATGAGACTTCGACACATTTCATGCTTTCCCAACATACACATGAACTCATTCATGTTCATCCTTTCAAAGGGAAATAACTATTTCAGCATTCACAATTCATTTCAAGCAATTAAACACAATATGTTTTCATCTATGGCATGCAATCAACAATCTTTTGTTTCTAAGATGCATTAGTCAAAAGGAAAGAGAAGAGTAAGAGTTTCCCCCTCTTAGTCTTGTTCCAATCCGGAGCCACACCATCACTTGTGGTTCTATGCTCCTTAGCCTCTTTCACTTCAATGTGAATGCTTGACTTTACCTTCTTGGCTATGACACTTAGAGTTTAAGTTCTGTCTAAGGATTTTCAACTAGGGAACCCTTCCTCATTGTTTCCTACAGAACCTTTGGCTGCTAAGACCCACACATGTCCACTAGCACCATCTTTCATTACTGCTCATACTGATCTCTTTAGAATGGTAATCATGTCCACATGCATCGCTATGATGCCTTCATAGTCCTTACTTCCAGCAATACCTATACTCAAACATTGAATCAATTCACATGCTTAGTTTATTTTCATACGGTTTATCTCTAAACAAGAGTTTAAGAAATCATAACCAAATCATATACACACGTATATTCATATTAAATAAGCAATAATTTAATAGTGCACAACTAGTTACTCTCTGGTTTTAGCAAGAATTTATAGTGCACAACCAGTTACTATCTGGTTTTACAAAGAATTGTAGTTCTTTCAGGGTCCTTGCTTCCTACAATGACCAAGGTTTCCAACAAAGAAACAATAGTGTATCAGCGTAGCTGTTAGAAGACTTATACTTGAAATATTCATTATTCCAAACAAGAAATAAATGAAATTGAATACTTATCTGTATTGTGCATTTCTCTTCTAGTCCACAGGGTCCTGCTTCGCTTTGCAAGCCTTGGGATCGCCTATGGACTTGGATGTTTGGCCAGCATGCATGCTACTCCACAACATCAAATAGTTAATTCCCAACCAGTACACCTTCATGTCGACTGGATTTACCAAGCATTTGTGGTGCCCAACCAGTCCCATACCTGGTTGGCCCTCTCCATTGTCAAGCCAGCACATCCGTCTGGGTCATCATCCAATGGAAGGAAACTACTTCACCGACCTATAGGTCAAAGCTCTACCACTCTGCCTTAAGCTTGCATCATCCTTTCACACGTGTCACAACCCTTCATGCGCATAACAATTCTTCATCCACACAAGGATGGCACCCCTTCTCCTGTGCAAACCAGCGGTTCCCTTTAGGAACTCTATAGGTGACTTTCTTCAATACAGGATAACATGGCCCCACAATACTCACTCACACTACACAAAGGTTACCACTGCTCATACAGTCCTCTTGAGTACCCTTTCTTCACTTTTTCGTTTAACGTGCAATCACCAAATTGCATCTGTGTAAGCTGATAGCACAAGAAGGAGAAGCAGGCTCATCAGTATTACTGCTCTAAAATTGTAACCATATTTCATATCATTCACTATCAAGTATTGAAACACCAAGAATGCATCCATTCCCTTAGGGTGCAGTCAATACTAACAACCCTAACATAAACCAGCACCTGAAAGGTATGCATCCATTTCCGGTGTGAGTCATGTAGGCCTTAGTCACACTCAAGCATTCTGGAATAATAATGAAATAATAAAACATGCTCTGCATTTTAAATCTAATAACGAGACATGTATATTCTTAGTTAGGGTTACAAAATACTCATCTGTTTTATAGATGTATCCTTTCTTCCTTTGCAAAGAATGGGGGCTCCCTTCTTTGAGTCAACAATCCTTCGGTTTGCCACCCCAATATTTTCACGTTCCATAACCCACACATGCCTTCCTGGAATACTTTCACCATCTCACTCACATGGTTTTCCAACATGCAATGCAGCTGGGATATTAACAAAATTTACTATGGCATTTCACCCGAAACCCATTTCCCAAGCATGGGGTCCTTCCCATGGAGTTTGGCTTATGCAGGCCATCACACATGGTCTTCCTGCAATGTGCCTTCCTGGAACACTTATCAAATAGCCAAACAGTCAACAACATTTAACAATAAAATTCAAATCTGATTGTTCTCTAACCAATCAACGACATTAATAATTAAATTCAATATGAATTTACAATTCTGTCTCCTACAAAAATTGATTTGTTTAACCATGAGGCCACCCTCACATTGTTTGGCTCTTGTAAGTGGTATCACTCTATCCATGATGGTTTTACACTTTCTACCATACATGAACATCCACCTACGACATGTCCTCCTAACACAACTTTATATAAGCCAAACAGTCATTAGCAATTATTAGCAAAATTTCAAATCTGTTTTCCTACAGAATTTAGATTTGCAACTATGAGATTATTCTCATAAACTTAAACCAGAAAATTTTCAGATTTGTTTCATGCATAAGTTACAACCATAAGAACCTTCTCATAACCTTTGGCTTCTGCACATGGTAGATCCCGGTCTTTACTATGGACTTATCTTAATTGCCATACGTAAGACTTTTCTACCTGAAATCTGAACTTCAATCCACCAAACTCGTTATGAGTATCTGTTGCTTGGTTTTTCAACCAAGCATGTGCAAGGATGCACCTATTAACTTGTAATAGCAGTCTTCGAATAAAAAGCAAATACAACTATAAACTAATCTAACATTAACATAAGCATTTGTAAATAAACAAGAGTTAAATCAATAACAAGAGATCTATGGAAGAACAAGAGTAAAAAATAATAGAATTTTTGTATTACCTCAAAGGTGAGGATGTTTGATGTTGAGCAGCTCCAAGGTTGAGGTGCTCCAAACTCCAATGGTATTTTCTCCAAGATGTTGAAATGGGGGTCTTCAAACTCAAAATGAGAGGCAATGGCTTCCAATAGGAATTTGGCAGCATAAGGATAGGATGAAATGTGGATGGATAGAAAGTGAGGAGCCCCTATCACCTTTTTATAGTTTTTGGTGATCGGGAATACCATTATGGTCTTAAGGAAACCAATGGTATGGGCCAACATGGTTTAGGTCTTTTTTTCCCTCTTTTTTCTTTTTTTGAATATTTTGAATATTTTTATTCCCTTTTAATATTTTTTGGGAATTCTGGGCCCTTTTTTAGGGTTTTTTTGAGAAAAAATATATATTTTGAGGGGAAAAAAGGTGTATTATGGTCTTTTTTGTGACCTTTTGATGGCTTTAGAGGCTCAAATGGTGGAAAAGTGGACAAATTAGTCATGTGAATAAGGGAATGAGCTAGTGAGCACTTTTTGGGTGTTAACAGATTGCCCCGTGATGTGTGAGGGCAGGAGCTCATCGTATGGCCGATAGACATCATAGTTCTTTTGTCTTTTTCCTGGGGTTTGGGGAAGAGAAGAGACCGGTTGGAGACTAGAGAAATGGCCCCTTGGAAGCTACAAAAACTGAAAAATATTACATGGCCTCAAAATGAATGAGGAATAATCTCTTATTATGGACGAGGCGGGCATATCCATGCTTGTATCAAGACATATACATAACAATTAGGCCCACGAAGGGGGGCCTGAAGAAATACATAAAAATTTGCTGGTACATCATAATGGTCCAGAGGGGACACAATGCTGGGACATACTGATGGTCATATCATGACTGATCTGAATAATTGATACACTAGAAAAAAGGGCAACAACCGTTCTGAATAAGGTATCAGAAAGGTTGATGAACTGTTGAAACTGAAGGTGTCCAACATCTGAAAATTGTCGCCAAGTGCGACCCGAGTATCCATAGGAAAATGCAACTAGTTGTATCCTTAATTAGACTCTCATATGTGGTAGAGTCAGATGATATCCGAGGTCTTCAACAAATAACTGAAAGGACTGATTCCCTATACGAGTCTCAACGATCCGATCAAGGTGTTGAAGTCGAGCATGTGAGAAACTATCATTTGGAGAGGCACTGAGGACTCCTTTCGAAATGATTCGTAGGCACTCATCATAAATGGTGATGAGTCCAAGTCACAGGGACCTCTAGGTCTATCCTCTAGAATAAATTTGGTTGGCGTCGACAGAGGGAGACCAGCAACTATCAATGCAATGATGTTTCCTTGATAGAAGTGTGAGGTGTACAACCGAAGTGTGATAGTACTGATGGTAGGACTGACATAGTGTGGGGATGGGAAATAACTGGGGTCATAGAGTGGGTGGACTCAAACTTCCTTTGTTCAAAGCATGATGACATGGTTGACCTGGCAGCGTAGGAAATTGACTTGTAGGTGCAGGGATCATATCTTTAAGGACTGAAGGGTATGTATTGTAGATTGGAGTGCCTCTGGGGGGACAAGCTGATGGATGTTGTAGAGGGACTCTCAAGGTGACATACTGCAGAATACTCTGAACAAAGGCGACCAAAATGGGGAAGTTACCATATGAGTAGACATGATCTATCGTGGTGCCGAGAAGCACCATTGGGTCCTTCTTCATAGTTTTAATGAGCTCCAAGAAGGGATAAAAGTGTGCTCTGAAATGGTACTATCCTGTGGATTTATGTGAGCCCAGGACTGTTCATGGTCGTGAGTGCTTTCATTTTTAAGGAGTCTGAAAACGATAAGAAGACTCTGCATTGGTGGTGGAGTACCATCCTGTGGATTTATACAAGCCCAAGACGATGATTGCTCGTGGTTGCTTTCAATTTTAGAGAGTCTGAAAGCGGTAAGTAGATTCCATTAGTGTTCTTTTTCGTATGTTAGTCTCCAAGGCCCGAAAAAGCATAAAATGATGCAAATGGAGAACTCTTCTAGCCGATGTGACTAGAGTATTCCTTTTTTGTAATTAGTCTACAAGGTCCGAAAAAATGGTAAACTTATACTCGGTAGATGCCCTTTCCGATACTTTTAGTGAGCATGAAAGGAAGCAAAGTTGCTCAGCGATCTTTTCATTGTTTTAGGAGTAAAAAAAGAGCTTAACATAAACTCCCTAAGTGCCTTTTTCGTAAAAGACTTGCTCGGCCCGAAAAAGGGGTAAAATTATACCGAACAAAAAGGTATTGGTGAGAGTGAGGGATGATCTCGAGCATCGTCACAAGCACGGAAAAGTGAATCCGACAACATAAAGATTGTGAAAAACAGGCAACGGCCGATGTGGCATGCAAACCAAGGCGATGAGTGGCATTTTGAAAAATGCCTAAAAATGATGGGTGTGAGAGCGAGAAATGGTCTCAACCATCATCACGAGTGCGAAAAATTGAATCCGTAGACATAAAGATCATCAAAAACGGATCACGACCGATGTTTCACGCAAATCGAGGCGACGAGGGGCGTGTGAAAAAAAATGCTCGAAAAATCTGGTGGCGAGAGCGAGAAATGATCTCAAGCATCATCACAATTTCAGAAAACTGAATCCGATGGTATAAAAATCATCAATAAACTGACAACAGTCGATGTGGCACGCAAATCGAGGTGGCATGGGGCATGGAAAAAATGCTCAAAATTTCTTTCGTGAGAGCGAGAAATGATCTCAAGCATCATCACGAGCACAGAAATATGAATCCGGCGATGCAAATGGTGCGAAAAATGGAGGTCATAAGGACTCCAGAATGGTTAAAGAAAATAACTAGGTTAAAAAATGGCTACAAATAAAGGTGAGCCCACCAAGCCAAGGATGCAGTGGTGAGGAGAAATGATGACCCGCGGGGGAAGAATACTAGGTGTATCAAATCAAATCAAATATACAAGTGATATGTGACCTCAAAAATGGTTGAGATCACGCATGTGAAAAAGTGAGCAGGGTTAATGACCTGCCCCCATGCTATGTGCATGGGGTTTGTGATTGTGGATCACATATGTCTTGGTTTGAACAATGGGGTCATTGAAAGACTGAGATAGATGTGATGGGGAAGGTTCAAAATTATTGATCATGCCCCCTATCCCAAGGTCGAGGTAATCTATTATGCCCCCTAGCTCAAAGGTGTCAATGTGGTGCAGATGTTGTCTCAGAGAGGGATCAATAGGGCATTGAGCAACTGCTGGTGGGGGGGTATACCATGAGGCTGTGGGCCATCGTGGCATACTGAAGTGATGATATGATGATGGGGGATTCCCCTTGTGGGGTGGATTCCCCCAGTATCTCTGACGAGAATCACAATGATGATGAGTAGGCAAGGTTTTGGGCCTGCCCCCATGTTGTGGACATGTGGTTTCCTCGTTGATTTGAAAGGGTTGAACATGTGTGTCAAAGGGATCAGTGGAAGGGGCCGATTGAATAAAGGGGTCTCCAATGGAAACCGTGTAAATGGTGTTAATATCTTTTGAGGAGGAATATGGTGGGGGATGAATTTCCTCAATGAGAGGAGGAGATATCTCTAGGTCGGCATTATTCAATTCATATAGTGTTGCTCTATAATCTGGGAGATCGGGGCAGTGATGTGAATAATGGCCGTAGATGCCGCATATCGCACAAGGGTGGTTAGTACGCAAATATTTATCACGATACTGAGGGGGAAGCTCAAGTTTGACAACTGGAATGTTAGTGTCATCATCCAAAATTTGCATATGCTCTTGAAGTGCCAATAATTGTGGACATTGATGGGTGGCATGGCCTATGTCATCGCACAAAGAGCACTTGGGGGTATGCGGATTGTTGGGGGATTCTTTGCTAATTTGGGGTTCGCTGGGGGGGTGCGAGTTGTGGGTCCAGTGGTGTAGGTTTGTGGACCTCTGCCCCCAGTGTTTCGAAGTGGTGGAGGAGCATAATTGGATGTTGATGCGGTGTCCGTTTTTGGAGGTGGTCGATTCTGGATGTTTGCTACACCAGGGGGTGGATGGTTAGAAGTATTGATGGGTTGCACCGATTGTAAAATGACATTCGGTGTCGGGGGAGGGGTTGGGGTAGGTAGGTACCATACAGGTAGTCCTAATGTCAATCCTGGGAGATTAAGTGTAGCCATGACTGGTGTGCTGATGGCGCTTGAAGGGGGAAATAAAAATGGGATAATATGAATTGGTGTTGCTCCTACGTGAGCTGGCACTGAGGGTGGTTGCGGGAGTAAAGGGGGCTGTTGGTTTTGTACCTATGTGTTCTGCAAGAGGGTGCACAAATCAGATATCTCGATTATCTTCAAAGAGGGTGGGATGGATTCAAATGTGGAAATCATAGGCGATTCCGAGTGTAATCCAGGTCTGACTATGGAGACGAACGATGTAGGTGCGTTATGAACTGGTTGTTCAATCATAGGGAGAACGTTTGCAGGTGCACCGGGGGTGTATTGGTTTCAACGCATTTGGAGGTTGATATCATTTGATGACATCATTAGCAAATGGTGAGTGTTGGACTCTGCATGCTGGTAATCGGCTGCTGCATAGGTAATTTGCTGCTGTGTTACAGTGGATCCTTGAGGGGGATTATTTGAACTAGTGTTTACCATGCCTTGGTTTGGTAAGGGATTTTGCAATATCATGGGTTGTGGCTGAGGAGGAGGTGTTGGTTGTGCAGCATATCCTTGGCATTGGGTGTCATCATTCCACAATTGCCGCGCTCACTCCAAATGGGAGCAAGTGTGTGTGTAATGGTCGTATACTTCGCATATGGAACATAGGTGGTTTGTTCGTAAATTGGGGTTCTTACCCTGTTTCGGTGGTCGATCAGGATTTTGGTTGGCGGGGGTAGCGTTGTTGTTGTTTGGAGGATAAGTCTGAGCGACTGGAGGTTGTGGTGCAGCAAGCGCTGTCTGTGGTGGGTAATAAGCCGCTGGGGCTTGTGAGTGAACAGAAGCATGTGTGGCCTACTGATGGTAATACGTAGGGGGTGCAACAAGAGGTGGATAGGATGAAGGTGCGTGACCATAACACTATGGTGGACATGAGGGTTCATGAGTGTAGTGGGGGTGGGCCATGGGAGCATACGAAGTTGTAGCTTCGGAGTGAGATGTGGCCCATGAAAGATTGGGGCACGTATTATTGCACATAATAGAAAATGGTGGGTAGTAAGCAGGAGGGTTATGAGGTGGACCTGTTGCTTGTTGCAGTTATGGGTAACCTTGAGCTGCTGGAAGTGTTGGAGCAAGAGGTGCTGCCTGTTGAGGATAATAAGCCACTTGGGCTTGTGGCTGGACCGGAGTCTGGTGAGCCTATTGGTTATAATATGGAGTTGGCGCATAAGCTGATGGTTCTTGCCCATAACACTGTGGTGGACATGAGGGTCAATGAGTGTGGTGGGTGTGTGTTACAGGAGCATACGAAGTTGTAGCTCCAGAATTAGATGAAGCCCTAGAAAGGTCTGGGGTGTTGTTTGTACTCATCATTGTAAAAGGTTTGTTTTGCGCCGTAACTTGGCCGATAATACCATCGGCGGCATGGGATTCCCCAGGCGCGTCATGGTGGGATAGATCGCTGAACGGGGCATTAGGTAAAATAGTGTATAGATATCCTGACTGGGCATATATGAGGTCGAATTGCTGAGCTTTTAAGATAGCTTCTTCTTTTGACTGGGGTCGTTCGGAAGCTACATCTTTGGCTATGAGGGGGAGGAGTGATTTGAGGAACAAATCCAAAAAGATTCGGTCATCAATTTTTATCTTGCAGAGGCTACGACGCTTACACCACTCATGGATATAATCAGTGATGTGTGTAGCAGTGTTCTGTCTACAATATAAAAGTATTTCCACTCCTGCATCATAGCGTACAGGTAGCTGAAAGAATTGGAGGAAAGTTGAGGCGAGGGACGTAAATGTGTTGTGAGTCCCATGTGGCTGCTCAATGTACCACTTGGTTGCAGAGCCAGTGAAAGTTCTTTGTAAAAGTCTCAATCTAATGGAATCATCTACTATGGAGTTAGAGGAACACCATAGGTGAAACGACATGATGTGGTTTTGGGGATCTTCCCCAGCTTTTCCTTCAAATTTTGGTATATCTGAGGGAAGCTTTGTGGGCATGGGTGGCCACGTAGGGTTGTGTCTAATAGGTTCATTGGTTAACCTTGCCAGGTCTGGTAGGTTTAGACTAGCCATGTATGGCAGACTGGCAGATGGGTGTGGTGTGGTCATGGGGGTATAACTATTAATGGTATCATTATGGAGTGGTCCAGTTCCCCCTAAGGGTATGCTAGGTGTGAAAGGGATGTTTCTTCCATCCGATGTGGTGTGGGAGGGGCCTGTGCTTCCAAGTGCAACATGGGTTGCAGAAGGGTTAGGAGTGGTTCCGGTAATCCCTAGGATCTGGGTAGTGGTAATGAGAGGGGGGGTGGCCTCCATGTTGGGCATACCTAAAATAGGTGGTGGTACTATGCTGGGCATGCCTAAAGGTGGGGTTTCCACTATATTAGGCATGCCTAAGGGGGTTGTGATTACCGTGGTTGGCACAGTAGTAGTGGGGTTTGTTGATGTAGCTCCAATAGAACTGGTGAAAAGGGGGTCATATTGTGATCCTACCATGGGGTTGGTTGGTGATGTCTTGGTAGGGTGTTCGGATTCAGCCTCAGAATCAGATGTAAAGTGAGGCACGTCAGAATCGGATGACTGTGTTATATTTCGATCATGGTATTTTTTAAGGATTCTAATATTATACTTTAGTGTAGTATCCTAGGCGATTATTTTGGATTGAAAAAAAAATCTATATAGATAGGTAGGCGAATATTAAATATGAAACATACAATTTACTACTGAAATGTGTAAAATTTGACGAATATTATGATAAAAAAACATATTTTATGTAAATATAGGCAATATTAGAGATTAAAAATGACCAAATAACGAATTTATTTTTTGAAAAAATGCCTGAAAAATAGCCAATTGGCGAAATTTCGCCCTTAAACATTACCCTGATTTCGATGACGTGTGGAGTCAAGGGATAACGCTCTACGTCTATGATGTGTAAATTCAAGTGTACCGACTTGAGGAGGTTCACCTTGACAACGCCGGGATCATCTTAAGTTCTCAATGGTGAGAAATGTATAAAAATGCCAATGGATGGTGGTGATATAAAAAACTCAAGACCCTAATGCCACGATGTGTGCAGGAGGGGAGTATGAAAAAATAATGGTTCTCGGGCCAACAACCAACCTCAAAAGCACTTATTATAACAGTTGTGCTATAATAAGTGGAGGGATTCAAAAAAGTGGTCAGAATACCAAAAGTCAAACAGTACCTAGAAAAAAAAGTGGTGCTCACTAGACCAAAGGTGGGTATTGTATCATGCAAACACCTAACTAGAAGTATTGTGAGTCAACAAACTATATTCTCTACAAGGTGATGAAATCCAAGTCAGACAATATAGAGTGTAGAATCAACGGCTAGATATCCCCCTACCAGGAGGGACACCGGGTAGAGAATCCTAGAAGTACGTCTACTAAGATACCCCATTCATGACACGTTCGGTTGGGTGAATCTGCAGCTTGGTTCTATCACCGTTGTACTCCCATACGGGTGGTACACCGAGAACTGCGAGAGGTATCCTTCGATTACTGAATGGATTGCGGTATTCCACTCAGGCTTCCGGAACCAATTTGGCTACTTCAACCCTCCTAAGGGAGAGGCCTTCCTGATAAATTGGTTGATAACCATGTCAAAATTATAAGGGATTTTCGGTACCCTAAAGGACAACCACTATGTCTCAAATGTAAATAATTGAGGGGTGTTATTGGAACGCCTATCCCCTCAATCCTACCTAACTACAAGATTCTTTTAAGTGCTCCCCAAGTGGGGTTAAAAAAGTTTGTTGAGTTAAGGTAGATTTTAAGGCTTAGTTAATTAAAAAATGTGGCAGATTGGGTGCAAGTGTGATTATTTAACTAAAAATGAATTTTCCTCACTTGGGCGATTGATTACAAATTAAAAACAAGACGATTCCAATTTGCAAAAAATAAAAGATTTTTTTTGAAATGTAAATGCTTTAACAAAAATAATTCAAAAACTATGGATTTTTGAAATAATTTTTAAAGGAAAGAAAATATCGTAGAAATAAAAGGTATTCTAATGCTTTGGACAAAAATATATAGCAAATTAAAAATTTGGTTTTAATTTTGCAAAAATGAAATTGCTTCACAATTTTTCTTTCACTAAATTGAAAATTTTTAAAAATGATGAAGTAAAGCAAAATAATATTAAGAAATATCAATATGTAATGCTACAAAATGAAACAGTAGGTTGTTCAAAAGTGCAGGGAAGATGGCTGGAAAATATGGGCCAAAATGGGTGAACTAAAGTGATAAATAACATTAAAATAAAATATTAGAGAAATTCCTATAAAAAATTTCTTAAATCTAATAGGATATTTGGATTCCTTGATCGAAAACACTCAATTTGAAAAACCAATTATCTCAAACGGAGTTCGGGAGAGGGAGATATGGTCGTTTGAAAGTTGAGTCGCGTTGCCAGAAAATTACATCGCGGGTTTCGGGATAAGAGTCGCGATGGGCATCGCGGGTTTTAGGCGCACAGTCGCGATGTGAAGCGCGAAAAAAGGCCGCGAAGTCGCGATGTGTAGCGCGGAAAAATGCCACAATGTGCAGTGCGGAAAAAGGCCACGAAGACGCGATGTGCAGCACGGAAAAAGGCCGCGAAGCCGCGGCGCACCGCGCGGAAAAAGGCTGCGAGGTCACAATGAGCCGCGCGACTGTCGGGCGAAAAGTGGTGATGCGAAAACGGAAAAAAGGTCACTGGAAACGAAACCGAAAAGTGAAATTTCGATTTGTTAAAGGCTACAGAAAGGGCCAACAACTAGGGCAGTAATGAATAGGTTGTCTAGTATGGCAGATCTGCTAATTGGAATGGTAAAAACAAATAAAAAATAAATATCTAAAGCAAAAAATTGCAAAAATTTAAAGCTCGAAACCCAGCGGAGTTACCAAAAAACTATTGCTTGGTTTTTCAACCAAGCATGTGCAAGGATGCACCTATTAACTTGTAATAGCAGTCTTCGAATAAAAAGAAAATACAACTATAAACTAATCTAACATTAACATAAGCATGTGCAAATAAACAAGAACTAAATCAATAACAAGAGATCTATGGAAGAACAAGAGTAAAAAATAATAGATTTTTTTTTTTACTTCAAAGGTGAGGATGTTTGGTGTTGAGAACCTCCGAGGTTGAGGTGCTCCAAGCTCCAATGGTCTCTTCTCCAAGATGCTGAAATGGGGGTCTTCAAACTCAAAATGGGAGGCAATGGCTCTCAATGGGAATTTGGTAGCATAAGGATAGGATGAAATGTGGATGGATAGAAAGTGAGGAGCCCATATCACCTTTTTATAGTTTTTAGTGATGGGGAATACCATTATGGTTTTAAGGAAACCAATGGTATGGGCCAATATGGTTTAGGTCTCTTTTCCCTCTTTTTTTTCTTTTTTGAATATTTTTATTCCCTTATAATATTTTTTGGGAATTCTTGACCATTTTTGAGGATTTTTTGTGTTTTTTGAGGAAAAATATATATTTTGAGGGGGAAAATGTGTATTATGGTCTTTTTGGTGACCTTTTGATGGCTTTAGAGGCTCAAATGGTGAAAAAGTGGACAAATGGGTCATGTGAATAAGGGAATGAGCTAGTGAGAACTTTTTGGGTATTAACAGTATCTATTCATATAATCTTTTCATTGCTACAACAGTCACTGAAGTGATCTCAAAATTATAACACTCAATAATTCAAACACCCTCAGTTGTTAACATTTGAAATGCAATGACATATATATATAGATATATAGATATATATATATCATAATAAAATTGCAAGACATGGGTACACTATCCATGCAATTTAAATAAACTGTAAATACTCATTACTTCACATCCATATTCCTTTTATGCAACTATGTCCTTCCCACAAAGCACTCTGGTAGCCCATCAACATGTCTACCTTCTTCACGCAATCATTCTCCTGCATTCACAGCAGCTCATGAAATGGTCTCAGGATTAACAATAGTTCACACACACACACATATATATCACAACCATGCATTAATCCATGAATACTATGCATTCCATCATATTATGGCCTAACCATGGCAGTCTCATATGGCATGTACTACCACAACAGGGCCATAAGTCATCACTTGCTTTGATTGTTAAACTCACAACCAACATACACAAATGGCATGATATAATTTCATATGAATGCATTGAGGTTTCTAAGCAACTATAGGGTGTAAGGTTCCTTGCCTTCACTCACCCATACCTGACCATACTTGGTAGGATTATATTCATGTTCAGGCACTCAGTACCCCATGCAACCCAATCAACATAATTTAAACATAGTTGAATGGATCTTACCGAATCCTCTTTCAACATTCATGCAATTAAACACAAATAACCATTACCTACATGGTTGTCATTAACATCGCTTGATGTTACCTGATTAGTTGGCCTCTTACCAAGGCTACACAGTCCTTTTTCCAACCCCATGATCACAGATTTGTTGCACCATCCTTTATTCATAAGGTTGTTGGTGATATGCAACAATCATCATCCACATCCTTAGCCATGCTTTGGTTGTCTTTGGTCCTACAACCAATGCAAACACAACTAATCATTAGCGACCACAATAATTATCTTAAGTGGCTCAATGCATATGTAAAACCTCACTATTTACCAATATGCAATATCATATACATGCAAAAACATTTTCACATTTACTGTGCAATGTTTATTAATATGCCATCTAGTGCATATTCATTTCATCTATCTAATCTCTTGCATTTCCAGTCATGCTGCTATGGTCTGATTCCTACAACCCTTATTAACAACATTAATTGTCATCAACCATAGAAAATACTATTAATGGGCTACTGCAGTTGTAACTTCACTACCTTTACCCATATGCAACATCATTCTCATGCATAAGCAATTCACATGCACTATGCAATGACTCTTTAATCATGCCCACTAATTCATATTTAATCTGCTACTCTCTTGCATTTCTAGCATCCCTATGCCATAATTTTGAGTATATAAAATTCAGGAATATAAATACGATAGCAAGAAAGGAGTTAAGGAATTCTCCCTTTCTAATTTCTCCATTGTAGCATGGAATTTCCTCTTCCACATCATCGTTGATCCAATTTCATGGGCTCTCTACTATGCACACAAGCAATCATTAACTATGATCTTCTCACGAATTAGCAATTCAGTATATACATACGTATATAACATTCATTCTTGCCATTTTCCAAACATGCAATTCTTATGCTATAAACAGAAATAGTTTAAGGTGAGGAATTTTCCTCTTATCAACATGGCCTTACTGCTCCCATTGCTCTTGCACAATGCATATTACAGCCAATTACTCTTACTGAGGATTCCACAAACCTTCTATGCAATTCTTGCTTCTCATCCCAAGCATAGACAATGCATTTCATTATTTCAACGACTGTCTCCAGGGGATGACGGGGGTCAAGGGGGTCGAGGGCAGCACCCTCTTTTTTTCTTTTTTGTAATTATTTCAATTTCATACAATCTAGCGCATACGTTTCATGTCATTTTTCAACTTTTGGCACCTAAAAAAACTCCCTGGAAAACAACTGAAATTCCCTGTTTCAGCGGACATTGGCAATTCTCCTTCGACCTGTTGCGGAGCAACTCACTAACTTACGCCGGTCGGCGAACTCACCTATCTCTTCTGACCTGTTGCGGATCAACTCACCGACTTACGCCCGTTCGGCGAACTCACCTGTCTCTTCCGACCTGTTGCGGAGAAACTCGCCGACATACGCCGGTTGGCGAACTCACCTATCTCTTCCGACCTGTTGCGGAGCAACTCACCCAGTTCCACCAACCATTTCGGCGCAACTCGACATTTCTCGCCGACCACTTCGGCGCAAACTCGCCAGTCCTCGCCGACCACTTCTGCGGAACTCACGATTCATCGCCGATCCGTTTCGTCCCAAAACTCATAACTTTCCGCCAACCTGTTTCGACGACTTTTTCCTTTTTCACCGAAATTTTCCTTCTTTTTCGGTGAACTTATTGATTTTCTGGCGACTATTTCGGCGCAACTCACAAAGTTGAGCCGACCATTTCAGCAAAACTCAAAATCTTGCACTGACATAGTCCTAGTAGAAAAAATAAAAAACACTTAGAATTTTTTTTTCAAAAACACTTAGAAAATTTTGAAATTTTTCATTATTTTTCCCTAGCACTTCCGCAAACTTCGTCAGCACAACTCAGCAAGATTCACTGACCGTATCGACGCAACTCGACGGGATTCACCGAAACGCATCGTCACAATCTCATCGACGCGACTCGATGAGATTCGCCGACACAGGCTTGGCAGAAACTCAGAAACAATTAGAAAAATTTGAAAATTTAAAATTTTTCCTAATGATCACTGCTGAACAGGAAGCATACTTACCTCTGCAACTGTGATAGGTAGCCCATGAAGGCCGAAATGTTGCAACCTTTGCTCTGATACCATTATGTAACGTCCCCTCCCGTGGACCCAATTCAAGGAAGGGAAAGTGATACCAATCTGTGGGGATTTTTCATAAACTCAACCTGATTCTTTAGATTCATACGAATTAAAATATATGTGTGCAGATGCAATTCAACAAACATGCATAGCGAAAATAAAAACATCATCCACAGACATCTTTCATATGCATTCAGCATATCAATAATAATCATCAAATAAAACATTGCAGAAGTAAATACACACGGAGATTACTTATCTTTATTGTGCAATTCTCCCAAGCAACTAGCTATGTCATTGCAACGTTCCACCCAACCATAGGTCTCTGCCCAGCCTGTATTCTTTCATCACTCAGAGACCACCCCCGAGCTGGGCATGATTTCTACAAGAAAAAGGGGACATTCATCCTCCTACACAGCCAAATAATCACTGCATCTAAGCCAAGCCAGTCCGCTTATCAAGCTAAGACTGAACCCTCTTCATTTCTGGATGCTTACACTCCAGCTCAAGCCAAAGCAATGGATACCCATAAACCATACCCCCAACAGACTCTTTTCTTACACAACAAGCACAAACATTGGCATGGGTATACATTTTTAACAATGGGATTTACAAATAGGATGACCATGGGCTTTCCCCAAATTGTTTCCATCCAAAAATGGATTGTGGGATGGGGAAAAACATTCATAGGGAGGAAAACGATTTCTCCCCCAAATATATAAGCATTCAGTAGCCAAAAGGGTCTATATGGAACCCCAATTCGATTCCCCTTCTTCCCCACTGGTATACAACACAAAAACGCCCTTCTCCCAACTGAGAATAAAGGAAAACACATAATTTTGATGGAGAAAAATGCCCAGCTAGCTCCCAACTCGTGAGAGATCCAAACTGGTTGATGAGTAGTGGCTTGGGGAGCAATTCATGGCTCTTTTCTTGCCCAAAGAGAAAAAAACGTTTTTCCATGCAGGGTGGCTTGCCCATACCCGAATTTGGACAACCATACCTCTCCATTCCCAAGGCATTAACTACCTCAACCAACTCTTAGAAAAAATGAATGATTGGGTACAAAAGTCAACATGGGTAGTTGAAGGTTTGATTGTTTCTCTCATTAACACTTGGCTTTACTTGATTGGCTCAAAGGTTTGAATGTTTTCCATCCCAATTCCTTGTAAAATCATGCCCCCATCTCTTGTTGCATTGCATAGCTAATTGTGGGTATTTTATTAAAATGCATATTTACACGATATTCACAATTCCATTGTGCCTGGCTATCACGTAAACCATATGCATCAATAAATCGATGGCAAGGCCTTGGCCTTGAGCTCCTCACCACGATTTTATAACAATGTTACATCATTTACATTTTAATGCAATGGGGTCAAAATAGGGACATTACAGGATCCCTACTTTAAGTTGTATATTTGTATCAAGTTAAGATTTGAGTTACTTCATGTGTATATATCACTTTTAATCGTTAAATTAGTGTATGTATATCTATAGGTTTTGTACTTCATTTTTTTTTATTTTAGATTCTAATTTATTAATAATCTCGGCCAACAAAGCCATAAATCCGTGAGGATTGATCATTTCAACGACTTGGGGTAATTGGACACCTCTGTATTGGTTCAATTCCTCCTTTGTTGATGCAAGTGCAAAAATTCCGCGTCGACACTTTCCTAGTAAAGATGTATCGTTTAGTGGATGATCCCTCCAAAGACCACATCATTCCATGGGGATACCATAACAACACCTTCATGGTATGGCTCCCCAAATAGTTCTCTACCTCTCTCCTCGCAAATAATTTCAACCACGCCAATTTCTCCATCTTTGTTTGAAAACTCAAAAATGATGTAAGCATGCTTTATGTTTAATGACACATCTGATATACCTATTTTTTTAAATGAAGTTAACGTGAACAAAATATGGGTGTGCCAATGTAGTTATGGGGTTGGTTATGTAGGTATTTCAAAATATAGTTCAAGGGTGTTGCTAGTTTGTGAACGTCCTTCTTCATGCTCATAACATGAGAAGGAAAATGTTGATGATGACGACGACGACGACGGCGACGACAATGATGATAAATGTGTCTAATATGAATGTGAATAATCATCTCATGTAACGTGCACTCAAAAACATAAGTTATCTCCATAATATGTTTGGATTGTCAAACTATGCACGTAGATACTAGAACGCTCAAACATATATTCCACTTTATTCTTTTATTTTAGTATAGTTAATGAATATATACATCTTTATTTTTGAAGATTATGTTAAAGATGACATTGTAAAAAAAAATATTTAGTTAATATTTTTTAAGTGTCACATGTTATCTCCACACAAAGCATGAAATTACACTTCTCCCTCATATTGGGCTGTAGAAAGTGCCTCCCAGTGCAATAAAATTTCAGCATGAAAACTTCATATATAGTACAATACAACACAATGTCTGCAAACAAAAGAAGCCTCTAGGTGAAACAATTTAATATAAAACCATAATATCAATTCAATAAACACTGTAAGCTATCCTCCAAGTATTAGCCATGATCATCAAGTCAATAAGGATTGTTGCCAAGATGAGAACCATTGTTATATGGAAGGTGATGGTTTCATGGATTTTCATGGAATGAAGTAGAGATCACTTATAAATCCTTCTTTATCATAGCTGGATATCTAGATAATCACAAAATTCCAAGTCTTCATTTAAATTCAATCACATATAGTGAAATTTAAAAGAAAAAAGGAAAGGATTAATAAGATAACTACCACAAAACCACATAATCTTAAGTTATACCAATTAAACTTAGAGCACTTACCTCAACAAGTTTTCTTTATCCATCAAAGAGGTAACTATTCCTTCAACACTACAGGATTTTTTTACAATAGTATCACTCCTCATTTTCTCAATTATCTTTCAACCTTTTGCAAGAAAGCACCCAATTTGATTTGTTGGAATAAGGTGAGTAGTCACATTTCAACTTTTATCATCCTCTTTGTAATATAAGCCGCCACCACCCTCTCTATCAACCATTTTCATGTACTTTGGAGAATGCATTCAAGATACATAGGACCTCTATCAATGTCATCTTTCATTGCATTGTTTATATCCCCATCACAGTTCTTCTCTTCATCGTGCTCCTTTCATTGATCCTTTCAAGCGATGAAGTTAATAATAACCCTCTTATACAATCAAGGAGAGATTTTTCAATTTTTATCTTGGCATGGGTTTCTTAACTCAATGATTTTATAATACCATTGCCTTTCCAAATTCCATTTCCTATCTTGTTACCAAGAGAAAAAAATATAATAAACAATGTCACTGATAACAAGCATCACATGATCCCTTTCATTTCCTTCCCCGACATAAATATGTGAGTGGGAACACGTTCTGGAAGAATAATTTTCTTTATAGATTTCCACAATTCTATTAAAAAGAAAATCTATAATCAAAATGAGTATAACAAATTAGCGTTTATATGATACAAACCGTTACACCAAAACCCTGAGGTGTTAGTGAAGGCCGCCCACTAGGATCTTAACATCCCACCACACTCCGTAGTCCAGACTCTAGGCTGGATGTGCGCCTGTACAGTGGTGTCCCCTTTGAGCCATATGAGCCCCGGACGAACACTGCAATGCCGACGTTGCCACCCGCTCTGTGACTTGAACCTGGGTGGAGGCTCTAATACCAAATGATACGAACCATTACACCAAAACCGCGAGGTGTTAGTGAAGGCCACCCACTAGGATCTTAACATTATAAGCATACATAAGTTCGTAGTGTGCTCCATAGAAACATGGAAAGGTTGTATTTCGGGCATATAAATTATACATATCAAACCTCAGGAATGGGTAATCACAAGAACATAGTATTTTCATTAACCACAAACCCTAGAGTTTTGTTAACAAATAAAACCTACAAAAAATCAAACCCTAGACAAATTTGGGCTCTCTTTAAGTTTTAAAACTTGTACAACTAGGCAGTGATCACATGCATCAAAATCAAAACCCTAAACTATAAAGTTCTTTAAATCCTCCTTCCTATATACGTACAAACCCTTAGGCATTTATCGAGGATGGCACATTTTGCTAACAATTAACAAGAATGCATTAATCAAATAGTGTTAAAGAGTCTTTCCAAATCTTATGTTCTTTGGATGTTGAATTTGTAATATTGAAAATAACATTACCATAAATAAAGTAAACTTGACACCTATCCTTGGTAGTCAAGCAGTGAGATTGGCAATGCGGGTTTATATTTATGGCATACCATTTATCATGCTATTGTGTGCTTATCATATGTGTTTGCATCAACAAAGATGACATATTTAAACCTACATTTCCTACAAACAAGGAGTAGATCTTGGGCCAAAATATTGTGTTTTCCATAAAGGGGTGTATCATTCATTTCTTAGGAAAATCAGTACATGACTTCATTTATTTGTGGTTTTCTCTAGGGAAAGGTTTCAAATATCAAGAATACAGTGCTTGAATTTCTAAAGAGATGTAAAGGCCACACAATTGTCACATATTAGGAAATTCAAAAGGTTAACCATACCTGAACTTAAATGTATGTTGTTATATTGCTTGTCTAGCAAAAGTTGCAATAATTTACAAGAGAGTTTTGAATAAGTATCACTACATTTTGAAGAAGATATGCACAGTAAAAATCAACCTCCTTACAATTTCCACTAAATCACTTAAGGTATTTATTGAGTTATTTCAATTCTCATTTCTTCCTCTCTATCACATCCTAATCCACAAGGTTAAGATTATGCTAGTCATAATGCAAGTGGTTCTACTAATACTCATTATAATTTTGTGCTTCAATTTTAGATAAATAAATTATTACTATGAAGATATTCATGATCATGCTTAAATCATCTAAAATCTTGAATGTTAAAAGCTCTTAGTACATGAATTTTATTACTTTACAAGCTCTTATTTAAAAGCCTAACTAGATATTTGGTGAACGACATTACAATATTTTATTATAAAATAGCATGTTTTGATTTATAGATTTAATAGTATTTGATTTTTTTTTGTTAGCTCAATTGGTAAGACGTGTGAATACTCTCTGGGTACGGGGGGAGAGCCTTGAGTCCTAACAGGTTAGGCCAAACCGTTATTGCTGACCGATGGTTCACCATCCTTACCATCCACAAAATGTGAGGAAGTATTGATAGATTTCCTATATACCGTTTCCGTGGGAAAAAAAATATTTAAATCTTTTTACAAATTTGAAAAAAATATTATTTTAACTAAACTTTATAATACATAATAAATATATATTACATATATTTATTTTAAAATCTAAAACGGAAGAAAAATCATAATTCTAGAATAGTGCATGTTCTCCTTCAATCAATGGTTTACTAAACAGTGCTTTAATATATATTTCCCCAAGTAGTGGGTGACATTATTAAATCTCCCCCAACCTTTAGTTATAAAAAATTTCCCAAGTAGATCCAACCTAAAGGACGAGGGTATTTTGTACTTTGTTAGAGTATGCATAGAACTAAACTTTAACAAAGTTCTCCCAAGTAAGATTATTTTAGATTATAAAGAATTTAAATGGACTTGAAAGTGGGTTTGTTAGAGTATGCATAGAACTAAACTTTAACAAAGTTCTCCCAACATTTTAGGTTATAAAAAATTGAATAAACTTGGAAGTGGGTCACTATAGCACAATTTTTTTTATGTACACTTTCCACGAGTACAAACCATCTCAAACACCTTGTGTGAAGGCATAGTTTTAGGGAAAAAAAACAAAATCTTTAGCAAAATGACTAATTGAGGAATTCTCAATAAAATACACCAAAGAACATGTTGAGGCACTTGAGTTTACAGCAATGTCTCATCCTTTTATATATATATATATATATATAATGAAATAATCACTTTTTATTTTATAATTTTTTTTATAAAAAATGTAAAGGAAATATGAGTCTCATAATTTACTTAGTATATATTTTTAAACTAAATTAGTATAGTTTTATTTTAAATGTAGATTTATCAAGTATTTAAAGAAGTTATTTTTTAAGATGTATTTAAAAAAAAATTTGAGAAATTTAATCCCTCGCTTCTTTGATAGATTCAGATTTAAGTTTTTAATTTTTAATTTTATAAATGGATATAGATTTTGTAATTATTTTTCATATTTTTATTTTATAAGTATACATAAATTTTTTAATTACTTTTTATTTTTATTTTTGATAAGATAAAGAACACCTAATACTTTTAAGGCAATAAAAAAATGCAATTACAAAGATAAATTTTCCAACTACTTTCATCAATTATTACAAAATTTTAAATAATTTACATCGAGTATCTATACCTCAACACCGCCATCTAAAGGTCGATTCATATAAACTAAGTGTTGCTTGATGGACAAAGCCGCGAAGGCAAGACAACGAAACCACTTGTGAAATAACTGCTAGGATACCTTCGTTGAGAGAGCCGAGCTGAAGCGGGCCCGAGGCAATTGATATTGCCCAAACGTTTCATGCTATTCTGGAATGTCTAATGTTTGTGCTAAGTAAGTTAAACCTTTTATTATTATTTTGAATGTATTCAGTTTTTACCGCTTTAAATTGGTCATAAAATAAATTTAGCATCCACAAATATATCCATTACACTTTCATTTTTGTATTTTTCTACAATTCTATTTATTCAAAATGATATTTACCTGAATGATTGAATCTCGAAAATAATGTTAAATTTTCTTCATACGTTTTGACTGACCCGAAAATAGCATATATCCCATAAGCTAATGCATTAATTATTACCAATAAGATCTTTTCCATCTATAGTCGCAGTATTTTGTTTGTGTCGCTTTATGTTTTTTTATCGTTTTTCACTAAAGCGTTGTTTGTGTGCCAGCCATGTGCGATTCGAAACTCTCGGGCTTGTCATCTGGAAAGAATCCACGCAGTTTTAGCTGTTCCCGCGAGCAAGCCGGCTTATTTTCCGCACACAATCTCCAACGCACTTACGCTTATGGAATTTCTTCACCCGAGCGACATCCCTGATCCCATGACTGTATGTGGCTCACGTTTCCTGCTTGTCTGCTCATTTCTTGACGTTCACGATATGGACAGCGCGGTTTTCACGCTGATGCTTGGGTCATACCGTACACGTACAGGGTGGGCCACGGACTATTCGGCTTTCCGCCAACCTGGTCTCGTCAATGATTTCGGAATTTGTCGGTGCTTCCAACTCTGACCGACTAAATCATGTGCTACCATATTCCTGCTTTATACAAAGGGATAGCGTGCCAGTTGTGGAATTCTAATGTCTTCAGCTAGTGGGTCCCAGACTCTAGTTCGTTGGCAGCGTGTGGCCAGGCTTCAAATGTATGCCTTCCAAATTCTAACCAAATAGATAACATCTTCCCCAATCCCCACCTACTTTGTAAACTAGTGCGTTTGCCAGTCATTCCATCATGAGTCATGACACTAACAAGTAGAAAGTTGCAACAGTCTGGCTGGTACAATAATTATATGCTCCAAAATGTCCATTACACGTTTTTCCATGTTTTTCTTAAATTATTACTTGGAATTCTTGTTTTCCACTGTAATTACTGACGGGGAAAGACACATCACAGCCTACAGCGCGTTTGAGGAGTCCTCTATACCCTCACCTTTATCTTTGAATAATGGTTATTTTGTTGTCATTTTTCTAAAAGAGTGTATTAGGTTGTTACCTTTCAACTCGCTCCCAAAAACATCCCATCTTCGTCTTTCAACAATTATTTTGTCAAAGCTCCTCGTAACACATTCAATTATTATATTTAATTAATAGTCATCCACACTCTTAAACCCTAAACCTGACCATGGTTCGGTTCTCGAGTCAAATGAGGGTTCAAGAAAACACGGGAAAATTCTCTTACCGCCCTCGTGACGTGGAAATTGCCATACGATATTAATTGAAATACTGACACCTTCCATGACGCAGCGATTTAAGAATTATTTAAATAGAGGAAAGGGTAGGAAAGAGCCCTGCCAGCCGCCTGTGATTCTTCGTACCCTTTTTTAACTTTCTTGTTATGCCAGGTTTCCGCCATACTCTAATATATAAATAAGTTCCCTTGGTTATACCAGAATTGAGAATCCACGTATAGCAAGACATAGCTATTTCTCACTATCCGCTGATATTGTGTGAGTTCAGTTACTCGTCTCGGCAATAATAATAGCAGGAAAATCAGTTCTTCGCTGCAGCCGCACTATCATTCTCCTCTTCTCTCTGTACCGCCGTCGTGGTCCGTCTTCGAACGATGCCTGATACGCTTAGAAAACGCGGCCGTGAATCCGAGGCTCAGCCGGACTCCACTGACGTCCGGGAGCCGAAACGCTTCCACGGCGAAGAAACAGGCCGGTTTCTTCATCTGCTGCAGTTAGAGCAAAACTTGGCAGAAGACGAAGAAGAAGAAGAATGCATTCCCAGTGAAGAAATCGTAAATGGAGTCATGAAAAGCCTGGAGGAAGAGATTTCCGCGACCTGTTCCACTTCTTATCGCTCCTCCAACTCGGGGGATAATTCGGCGACCTCCGATATTTCTAGCCACCAGGAAGGCCAAACCCTAAATGAGGACTCGGGGATTGATCTGTCTTATCTCTTGGAGGCTTCAGATGATGAACTAGGCATTCCCCCGAGCCCCGATCTGGGCTTGAAAGAAGCAGTCTGCCTATCTCCCAAGGATTCCTCCGAGGGTTTGTGGGATAGCTCGGATCTTAAATCCCTTGCCGAAAACTGGCACTTCGAGGACGACTTCGAATACTATCAACAGTTTGCTCTGTGTGAAAATGCCTGGAATGGATGCGAGCTGCAGGATTATATGAACAAAGATATTGTAAGCCAAGGCATGTTATTTGACGGGGTTTTTTCTGAGCCATGGACACTGGAAACTGCCGGGGGCATGTAACTCATGTCAGGGTTTTACTAACATTGTATAATTTATGATTGTATCTCCTATAGCCGAGATATCGCTGTATTCTACAACGTTGAAAAGAATGAATTGTTTAGTGAATTATGTATGAAACTTTTCGTCATCGTTATAGATTTGATTTCTAGAAATCAACCTGAAATTAAAAAATATATATATATTCCTATCTTCCAATTTGATTAGACAATTCATAAAAAAATCGTTGATATCTAATATCTTCCTATCTTCCAATTTGATTAGACAATTAATAAAAAAAATCGTTGATATCTAATATCTTCCTATCTTCCAATTTGATTAGACAATTCATAAAAAAAATCGTTGATATCCAAGCTTAAATCATATGGTTTTTCACTAAGAAGAGAACTTAAAAATTATACTGAAACTTTATACAAATTTTACTGCCGGCAGTTAGGATCATTCTGGAAATTTTAAATACCAACAATACCAAACTCTAGCCAGTTTTTTCTTCATTCGGATCAGAAGGTATTCTAGATAAGCGAAAAAGAAATGCTTCATGTCATCTTGGCTTTGGGTTTCTCGGCAGCGCCACTCGCTCTGTACTTACTTCCTTTCCGTCAATTAACGTCCTTTCGGGACAGGATCGATGGAGTAAGAGGTGATGGTGGGATTATGTGATGGCTTGATACCCACACCTTTACAATGGAAATACCTAGCGGAGATATATTACAGGTGTGTTATCTTTTTCTAAGTTCTTTAGATTAAGTGATCTTATATTTTATAGTTGACATTTTAAGAATTGGTAAGATTCACTAAGATTTATATATTTTTAAATAAATATCAATCCTTAAAATTTTGGTAAGGACTCCCTATAGTTTATGGAAATTGAACTGTCTACCTCTCTCACCATCACTTCAAAATCAAAATCGTGTAATTTAAAGAGGAGATAGCTCATCCTGATCTTTCCCCAAATTTGGAGAAGAAAAAGCAAAACCATTAGCTTTGACGCGTGGGTCCCAAGAGGAACTATTTATTGTGGAATATCGGAAGTCTAAAATTTAAGATGACTGATGGAAAAAAAACTCTATCGTTGTCTTAAAACCTAAGACACCGATAAGTAAAGAAAAGTCATTGCAGGACTAATAGTTACATATGATATGATGCAATCTTGACAACTAATAGTTAAGCTCAGCAGAATACAACACAATATTTTTGCTGCTTAAATCTTAATTTCTTTGAAGGGCTTAATCTCACCAATCAGATGAGTTGGTTCTTTAATTTTTAACTTTCTATAGGTCTCATAACATTGGCAGGGAATTAGTTGGATTGTAGCTTTCTCATTTGTTAATCTAACTTTTAGAAAAGATAGGCAAACAAATCATACTTTTCCAATCTAAAAAATGCTGTAGACATTAATCCAATATGTTGATAGTTTAGAAACATCCAAAAGTTTAAAGTGGACACTCCATAGCTAATATTTTTTAGAAAAGAGTGACTATGAGGGACTAGATTAAGATTAAAAAGGAAATATAAAGAGATTAAAGCACAAATCAAGGATACACTATGAATAAATTCCATTTCACTTTTCTCTTCATTTTAGATTCATTTAATGTTTTTATTCATGATTGTGCATTACATCCAGAATTTACCAAACAGTAGAAGGATCAAATTAATTAAGGTGTAAATTTTATTTTAAAACTTTTATATATTAAGAAATAAAATTATATTTCAATTTTTTTTTAAATACTCTTAGTGATAGATCTAGATTTTTTATTTTTCACATAAATATTATATTATTTTTTATTTCTTTATATATATATTTTTCCTCTAATTAAACCTCTTTTTATCTTTTTATTTTTATTTTTACTCAATTTAAGACATTAATTATTATTAACTAAATTTAAATGATCATTTACTTTAATCTCTATGTAATCACCCATAATCACTCCATTCTAATATTTCTTTAACTTTTATATCATTCAATTATGATTGATGAGTGCAATTTCAAAAATAAGTTCACAATTATTATTAATATGAAAACATTTATAATAGAATTCAAAATACTTTTCCAAGTTTAATAAACCAAATTTTAAAACATAAATTTCAAAAAAACTTGGAGGACTTTTCTAATTGACAAGACTTTTTTAATTTTATAGGTTTTAGAGAAATTTTGCAACTATTAAAAAAATTATTTTTCAATATTTTTCCAAATAACAGTATCAACCAAATTTTAAATTCAAATGTGACAAGTCATACATAAGTGATATAGGCTTTTTGAACAAAGATTTTCCAATTATATTATTAACCAAATTTTAAATTCAAACTCAAAGGTTTAAGAAAACTTGTCCAACTTAAATAACATTTTTAGTACTTTTCAAAATAACATTACTAACCAACTTTTAAAATAACTATTTGAACTTTTAAAAATATAAATAAATATTGCAACTTTTAAAAATAGTTTATACGACTTTGCCAACCCTTAGGGGAGAGGCTCCTAATGTTGTGCAGGAACCAGTAGTGGTCATGGTTCCCGTCACATCAACCACAAAAATATGAACATTCCTAGCTTAAAAGAAAATCACAAAATTTCATAATTATGCATAAATAGATATTATATTAAGTCCAAAAAGCATTTAATAGATGATTAGAACCCCATCTAACAGTGGACAATCCATTTAATGCCAACATTACAAACCATCAAGTCCAATTGAGAACCAAGTCTGTGTTACCATTAATACCAAACCTAACATCAAAATAGCCTATCATACTTAATCTACTAAGTACACCATGGGCATCACATCAGCCCTCATGAACCGGAACTGGAGAAACAACAATCAAACAGCAGGATGCAGTGTTCCATCACCCATTACCACCTGCACATTGCAAGGGAAATGGAGGGCCAGCATCTGGTCCAAAATTAATCAACAACTCACACATGCAACCTCAATAAATGACACCCACCCACTGAAAAAAAATCAAATCACTCATTAAAATTCATGAATTCAAAAGGAGCAACAAAACTACGAAAGCCCAAAATCAAATCATCCATTAAACTCTAAAATAAGCAAAACAGAATTCGCTTCCCAAGATCAAATCAAGCATTAAACTCAACCAAAGCACATTAAACTCTTAAATCAACAAAACAGAATTCGCTGCCCAAGATCAAATCAAACATTAAACTCAACCAAAGCACATGGATCAGCAAAGAGAGGCATTAATCGAATTCCCAGCTGCCCAAAATCAAATCATCCATTAAACACACTAAGAGCACATGGATCATGCAAATAGATGTCTCCAGCCATTGGATCGGTGCCAAATCAATCCCAGCCTTCCATTCCCAGAATTAACCTTGCAATCCATGTCAATTCCCCTAAGCAATCATTTTCAACATAAAAAAAACTATAAACCAACCTCTTTGCACACAATTGAATCCATTTGCATCCCTTGGATTCATCTATCATTCAAGCAATGCGTTTATCATCTATCATCCAGGACTCAACCATTCATCAACAGCCCAACAGTGTGTGCACAATGTCAACCATTCATCAACAACCCAACAGTGTGTGCACAGTGTTTCAGGTATTGACAGTCACTTATTTCATGTATCCATTCAATTAACCATCTAAGTTTTCATGTATCCATTAACTATCCTTTTCACAGACCCATTCTATTTCCTTGCATAACATATCAGATTTCCTTTACAATCAGATTAAAATTTTTAATGTCATTTCATATTACTGAATTGGATTATGAAAATGTTAGAAATAATGTAGAAATGAGTTTCAATTGTTTTTTATTGAAATGATGATAAGTTATTGCTGGATTTTAGTGACCATTAATTCTAGGTTGTATTAACTATTTTCAGAGATATAAATCCACTCTTTTAGAATCTACAAAAATTATTCCTAATCGTGATCCATTGTCTGAAATCCACTGATGGGCCGAATCATTGTGCACACACTGATTAATTGTATCAAAAAACAATTCCTGATCAACCAGGACTCAACCATTCATCAACAACCCACAAGTGTATGCACAGTGTTTCAAGTGTATGCACAGTGTTTCAGGTATTGATAGTCCATTCCAGTCACATATCCATTCTATTAACTAGTTCAGAATATACTACTCACAGTTTGACCATTGCAAAAGGATATATAATACTAACAGGTTAATTGAATGGATATAATACCCTATTAAATATTACATGTATGGATTGTGCAGCTTCTCGTAGCCATGCCAAGAGTCAATATTGCACGCCATACAAGGAATACAAGGAAGCAGGGTACCCAGCTACAATGCACATCATCGGATGAGGAAAGGGCTTGTGTTCAAATGACAACATTACTACAACAAATTTTGAGAATGGTCCCGTGGAAGAGGTAGATGGTGTGGTTCCACCATCAACGACAGAGCCATCACCACCCACAGTGCCAGCATCACCCATATTGCCACCATCTTCCATAGTGCAAGGTGCCATTTCAATGAAGAAAATCAGTGCAATTAGAGGATGGATAGAAGAATAGATGTTGGCTGCAATTGACAATGTCAAATTCAAGGGGTTTTCAGTTAGAGCAACGGCCAAAAAATATGGGATTTCACCCACGTCAATCCATTATTGGATAAATGGCCTGACCCATACCAAGAGGAGAGGTCCTCTTACAGTCATGACTGAACAGGAGGAGGAGGTGGTGGTGGTGTGGTGTAAGGAGATGGCCGAATTGGGACATGGGCTAGAGTTGATACAATTGAAATCAACTATTACTAAAATCTGTTAGGGGAGGCCAAACCCATTCAGAGATGGGTTTCCAGGTAAGTCATGGTGGGTTGGTGTCAAAAAAAGGAATCGAGAGCTAGTGCTACGAACTGCAGAGGGCCTGGATAGAGACAGGGAATTGAATCTATGCCCCACAGTTGTGTCCAAGTTCTATGACACTTTTTCTTCTGCATATGAGAAACACTCTTACGCTCCAAACCATATTTGGAACTGCGACGAGACAGGGCTACAAGCAGGAAGGAATTGTGGCATGCTAGTCATTGCAAAGAGAGGGAGCAGTAATGTGCCAAAGATTCTACCCAAGAGCAGGGAGTGGATTACCATTCTATCATGTGTGAATGCAATTGGTTTGGAAATCCCGGGATTTTATTTGTTCAAGGGCAAAACTCGGTTGCAAAACTATATCCAAAACTGTGAACCTGGGGCGTGCATGGTTGCACATCCCCATGCATGGATGACTAAAGAACTTTTCCTGAATTGGCTTTGCCACTTTGCAGCATCCATACAAGGTGGTGTCTCCCTTGAAACAAACACCTGTTGGTTTTAGATGGCCATGGCAGCCACATTGATGTGCAAACCATCGAGGAGGAAAACAGGTTGGGCATTGACTTGCTAACACTTCCTGCTCACACCACTCACAGGTTGCAGCCCTTGGATGTGAGTGTGTTTGGTCCTTTCAAGGCTTATTTCAGTTCGGAACGTGCTGCATGGATGGCGAAGAACCCAGGGGTAGAGGTAAAGAGGTTTGAGTTAGTTGAGCTTGCAAGTAAGGCTTTCAAAAGGTCTCTCACATCCTCGAATATCAAGGCTTGCTTTAGGAAAACAGGTATCTGGCCATTGAATTATGATGCTCTTATGCATGACACTGGGTGTAGCCAAGCATTTGATCTGGATGGCCAAGAAGATATGGCCAGCGAAGATCTTGAGGAAGTCGAAGAGCAATTGGATGGGAAGCAAGAGGTAGATGCTGTGGACAACATCATGTCCCTTTCTCAAGGAAACTATCAAGGAGTTGGTGCTGTTGATGATGATGAACAGGTCAGCGCTACACAATTCGGTGATGAAGTAGCTAAAGATAACATGGGGCTAGGTGGTGCAGCCGACACACAAGTGGATTCTGTGGCACATATAGATGTGGTCGATGTTTGTCGCAGTCCAGGCAGCAAAAATTACACATTGATAGTGCCAACCCAAGTATCCAAACCATCATGGATGGCAGAGGCCATGATGAACTTGAACATACACATTGGCGGTTCCACCAACGATGAAAGCATGAACATGCCTTTGCAGTGAGCTGAGATTGTCCATTTTTATGTTGATGGTGGGTTGATAGAAGAACCTAACATAGACAACCAGGATGCAGCTGAAGACTATACTTCAGCAGAATAATCTCTCATAGCAGAAGAACCACTGCCAAGGAACACACTAAGGCTTGGCCAATTCCTAAAGTTTCCAATGGAGAGAGTGTCAACGCAAGGAAGGCAAGGAAATACAGACACTCTCTGATTGGGCCGGAGTTCACAAATACTCACTTTAGAAGAGTACATAAGCCTCTTGGTTGAATCTGAAAAAAAGAAACATGCTTTGCAGGAATTAAAGCAAAGGAATAAAGATCTTGCAAAGGAAAAGAAAGAAGCAAGGATGATTGCAGTTGGACAATGGGCACAGGAAAGGATTGCTAGAGAGGCTAATCAACAAGAAAAAGAGCACCAAAATTAGTTGGCAAGGCAAGCAAAGGATGCAAGGAAGGTGCAACAGATGAACCAAAATTATGCAAGAGAAATGGAGGAAAGGAATGTGATGGCTGATACTACAAGAACAACCAATGAAAGGAACATGATGGAAGGATCATTAGAAGCATTAGCAAATAGTGCACGATTCTACCAGGATCTCATTAACATTCAGATACCCCTCTATAATTAGGCAGGTGTACACCCCCCCTCTATTCCTACTAGTGCAGGAGCCCATTCTATGTTATCTTATCCAACAGCAGCAATTATTCCAGGGGTCCCAAGCACAAGTCAGGCCTATGGCTTTTCAATTCCTCCTTGGTTGCAAGGAGTAAATTGGCCTCAATCTGTTTCCACCAACCCCTCCCATCCTAATCAAACATGCTCAGTAAGGTCACCCTACTTGTCTCAAACTGGAAACCTGACAAGAAATGATGGGGGAGGTGTCGAACCTATTGAAGAATAGGATATCCAGTGCATAGGCTAACCAAATGCTATTTTGTTTTCAAGGCATTTTCTTTTTTTGCAGCCTCAATCAAGCATGATGAGGGCTTGATATAACCTAAAACATAGGTGATAATTTTCATACAGACTGTAAATCCTAGGCATTGACATCTACTACAAATAGAGGCATTGTATTGACATCTACTAGAAATTTTGGCATTGTATTTGTATTTCAGTACTATTAATATAACGTGCAGTTGTTTGTTTATAAATGAGCAGTTTTTATTTATTTATGTTTGTTTCCATTCTATGAATGTTGACCATTCCTTCCTGCCTACAAAACACAACAGCTACAAAATCACAAGAACATATTAAAGAAGCTAACAGCACAACCACCTAAGAAAGGTAACCATAACACTCACTCTAAAAAAAACATAAATGAGTATGCATGGTATCTCTCTCACCTGCATTTTTAGTTTGTTTCATAGTGTCAGTTTTGATGGCTTGAGTTTACTGTTTTAAGTCACAATTTGCTTGCTTCCCTCTTTTATTTTAATTCTATGGATAGCAATAGGTATCTGTCCATTTGCAACTTTGCTCTTACATTTACAAACCATCCAAACAACACTTTTAAGTACCATATCTAATTTCCACTTAAACTCAAATCCAAAAACAAATGAACATGCACAAACTAGCCAAACAACAGTCTTAAGTACCATCTGTAATTTCCACTTAAACTGAAATCCATAAACAAATTAACATGCACAAACTAGCCAAACAACAGTCTTAAGTAGCATCTCTAATTTCCACTTAAACTCAAATCCATAAACAAATGAACATGCACAAACTAGCCATAAGTACACATCTCAAATTTCCTATTAAACTCAATTCCATAATTAATATTGAGAAAAATTCACTCCATTAATTGTATCAAATGCTTGTACTTTGTCAAATGCTTAAACTGTATACCAACAAATGCTTAAACTATGTCAAAGTTTCTACATCAGTTCACTACATAAGTTCATATCCACATCCTTTTCTTCTTTTGCAGCTTCAAACACTAATATAAAGATGAATATCAATTTCTAAAACCTACTACTGCAAAATTACCAAAATCATAACCAAAATCTTATTACAATATTGCATATCTAGAATAATCTACAGTAAGCATATCCAGAATTCAACCAACAAACATTCACACTAAATTTCATATCCAAGAGGGGCCATCCCAAATTTCATATCCACATCATTTTCTTCTTTTGCAGATTCAAACACTAATATAAAGATGAATATCAAGTTCTAAAACCTACTGCTGCAAAATTACCAAAATCTTATTACAATATTGCTCCCAATTACCCATGCTGCAATAATCTACGCTAGGTTTACTAATATTGCTCCCAATTACCAATAATCTACACTGAGCATATCCAGAACTCAACCAACATTCAACCAACATTCAACCAACAAACATTCACAATAAATTTCATATCCATTTTTATTTGCAAATTTCATATCCACATCATTCAGAAACCTACTACTGCAAAATGACCGAAATTACCAAAATCAATTTCATATACACTGAAAGCAACCAACATTCAACCACTGAAAGTAACCAGCATTCATTCATCCACCCAATATCGAATACCATGCCAAAATCCAAAACCCCTCAACCACCAGATTTACAAACTAATGAGCGCACATGCCTAAAAAAAGCCAAATATAAGCTGCAGAAAAGCAGAGAATCTCATACGAAACCCTCCACTGCCAACCCTAAACAAAAAATATGTTAACACCTGTATAATTACCCAAAGACAAACCAGTGGAAGCCAATTCAGGAAAAGTTTTTTATTCATCTTTTTTGGACCCTGTCCCAAGTTACAATCACGCACGTAGAGCCAAAACCATGACAATGTCAAGCATAAACATTGGCCTTAGAACCAGAGACACCCAACGGGTGTTAACAAGCTAACTGTTCAGAAGTAACTGGAACCACATTATACAATTGCTACACCACCGTAGAAAACCAGTAACCAGACAAGGTCCGAAAAACTAATCAAAAATCACCCATAATCATAGTTGCAAACAACCATACAAACACAAGCAACCACAGAGAAACCGAGACAACCCTAACCGAGCCAAAGAGTTAATGAAATCATCCATGAGGAGATGTGAAGTGTTAAAAAACACTGTGGAGATGCTGGTAGGAAACCCCACCCATTGCAGGATGTAGAATCGAAGCCCGTCGAGGATGCAAAGCCGAGGCCCATTGAAACCACAAACCGACCTCACCAACCTCCTCGACCCCGTAGCCGAGCAAGGACTAAGCCACTAACGATCGCCAACAAGGAGAGTAACGCACAAAACAAATACAATTACAATACAACAAGACAAACACAAGCAACCAAAGAGAAACCGAGCAAAGGCTTAACGAAATCATCCACAAGGAGGAGTGGAGTGTTAAAAAACACTGTGCAGATGCTGGTAGGAAACCCTACCGGTTGTAGGATGAACAACTGAGGCCACCAACGACCGAGCCACCAATGACCTCCAACAGGGAGAGCAACGCACCAAACCGAGCCACCAACGAATGCCAACAGGGAGAGAAACGCACCGAACCGAGCCACCAATGAACGCCAACAGGGAGTGCAATGCACCGAAGAAATGCAGAGTCGAGCAAAGCCACTAGAAGAAAGGAACGTGAAGTCGAACATTCACCGAGTTGAAATGCGAGTTGGTCACGTAGAGTCAGGTTCTTTGGTGCTCCGTCGACGGGGAGAGGGCGTACCATCGTGCATAGACACCTGTGCAGGCAATGGACCATGGGAGGACCACTACCGGGGTGGCGAAACGGCCACACACCGGCCCCAAACAACAATGCACAAGGAGGTAAACCAGTCTCGAAAAAATGACGATTTGAATGTCCAAAACCTCGATTAAACCCTAGCCATTAATGAGGCCACCTGTCGGACACGCGGCACTATGCAATGGACATTTGTTGTACCGAAAAAGCAAGCCGCCACCTATCCTACGAGGTGGTACAATGGACGTCGCGCCACTATTGGCATCCCTCCCCTAAATACATTTTTTAATACTTTTCCAAATAACATCACCAACTTGCATATTTTAAAAATATTATTTTAACATTAACAATTTAATCTTAGAAATTATTTTTAACATTTTTTAAATATTTTAACTTTTAGAAACATTCTTAAAAATAAATAAGTATTTAGACTTTTAAAAATTGTTGGAAACCTAATCCTTAGGATTAGGTATATTTTGTATTATTGTAAACTATTCACCGTATATTGATAAGAAAAGAATCTGAAGAGTCATTGACGAATAGGAAGAGTCCTGAAGAAGTCCAAGAGACCACTTGAAAAATGAAACCAAGAACCAAGGGTCACTCTTATTGTATTTATATGTGCTTACATTAATGAGAAAAATGAGTTTTCATGCTTATTTGATGTTTCTTTCGTTGAATGGCTTGTATGCCCATTCAAGCATCCTATCAGTGGTATCAGAGCTGCCCTTGGTTCTTAGGGTTTGTAGAACATTGATGCATGAATATAGTTGTTGTAGTTGCTGCTAGCCCATATTCTTCTCATTCCACAACTGTGACTTGGCGTCTTCACGTTCTAGTATATATATTTCAGTGTGTTTTGTATTGGCCTGCATGTATCTATTTGCATATCTCTGTGTGAATTTTTGCAGATATCATTTGCTGAGTGGTTACATCTCTATGTGGTAAATCGGTGTCTCTCTCATGAGTTTAATTTGTTGTGATTTGTGATAACTACATGGTTTCACACTCCAAACCTATGTGTTGGGCACTTCGAGCTGTGTGCTATCTAATTTTAAAGTTGTACATCTATGTGTGACATATCTACATGGTATTAAGCTTGTATTTGCCACACCTATGCAAATTGTTGATTTAAAAATCTCAAATATATGATTCTGCTTGTCCTTCTCTGGTTGAAATGTTAGGATTTGTCTATATCCTTATTATCTCACACAAAATCTAACAAGAAGCTATGCATTCTAGTGGAGATGCAAGGTATCCCATTCGATGCAAATAATTCAGCCAGTCCAAAAGCACACTTCTAAAGGATTAATTCCTTGGTTCTTCTAGACGTGCACATTCCCTCGCTTCTTCTCTACCTGTGTGCACTGTAACCCTATTTTTTTCTCCTCATGCATGGTGGGATCGGAGTCGACCACTCCTCTGCAAATTGTGGTGTGATATCCTCTATTATTTGTTGGTTGGATTGTTCGTTTTCATGCTGAGACCTTATTGATGGTGAATCTTACCCTACTTCACCTAGATTTTGTATTGATGCATCATCCTCTGAGGTATGAAACTTGTGTTTTGTAATGTATGTGTTGAACCTTCAAGTGAGTTGCATTTCATCTCCTTCTGCATGAAGACTGGTGGCGTACTCCTACATATGCAGCCTTCAAATTGGAGTAGTGAGCATGGATAATCTCTATGCATTTAGTAATCCTAGAAGACACTTGTCATGGCACGTCAAATAGAGAGAGTGAACTGCCAACCTCTTGAGCAGATGCAAGGGTTCATTATTGTGTGTTAAGAGTAGATTGGTATATATTTAACTTTGCAACTTCAATATTGTTGAGAATGAGGTTGCATAAGAAGATTAGTTTGAACTTTTGGTTCTATTGCATTGATTACAATGTTTTGCTACTTTGAGTGGACTCATGGCTAAACCCTTCAGGAGATCGTGGGTATTTCAATTATTGGCAGGTTGCAATTCCGAATCAAGAATGTGTTGAATCTTTTGTTTTTGAAGATTACTGTATTTCCAGCTGTCATTTGGTTCCAGCAGCCATTTGGTTGTGGTTTTATTATAAAAAAAATTGGATTATTGAATATTTTTTGGGATCAAATCCTGTTGTATAGGCCAAGCTTTGAATTCTTGATAGATGTGCTTTGTATCGACAAAGGTTAGGGATGTCATCGGGATTAAATATTGAAACCATTTTGTTTCCTTAAAGATATTTCCATCTCTGAAATTGAAGATATTTCCATCTCTAAAATATTATATGTTTGAAGTGTATGGAGTAAGGCTTTAAATTAGATGCTTGTATCCAATGTATGTGATGACAAGTTTTTGGTAGGATACAATTTGAATGAACGATTTCTTCACTAAACAATTGCATGGTAGATACATTTTTCTCAAAGAAAGGTCTTGGAATTCGGTCACCACATGCAACGATGGAACATGAGATCTAAATATTGTAGACTAGCACATCGAGGCATCTAGATAAAATTTTATCATATAATTAAAGCGTTCTTAAAGCATGGTGATGTGGTATAGTGCACTAGAGACTATATTGCAAAGATTTCCCTAGATTGTGAGAAAATAAATTATTATGAAGTGAAGTTGGTTAAGAGTGCTACAAAACACATTGGTGTCCTTGACACGCCATAAAATATATTAGCACTGAAGAACTCTCAGGTAAACTACTCAACTTTATATTATAAATTGCAAACAATCATTTTTGTAAGTTTTATTGTATTTTTGATACTTGCATTTGTTCCTTTGTAAGTGTCGAATTGAAAGTAAGTTGTACATGGGTGCATTTTCGGGAGAAGATGACACCCCTCCTTCTTTTGAGTCAAGTAATTCAATTGTTGAATCTATTTGTAAAAGGGTGGAGTTGCAAGAATCCATTCACTATTTATGTGAGTCTTCACTCTATCAATGGCTCGAATCAATGGCTTGGTAGAGTTACTGAACACTCTACTTCTCTCTTATGTAGACAACATTGTCATAGTCAACAAGACCACTCTCACTCACATTTGAAATTGTGTACATTATTCATAAGACGCACTTGATTTTCTACAGCTTGAGTCGTAGCTCCTACGAGAAGAAACACATTATGAACTTGTTCCTGTTCAGAACAATCCTCTTTATGATTTCGTTTAGCATCCTGCACATAGTGATGCCACTTCAGAATCACATAAGCAATTAGTGTCCCCACTTCAGAATAAAAATATAATGAAGATTAATTTATGCATACAGAGGTTCCACTTACACTTCTTAAACCTATCATCAAACCTTGGGAATAAATTGTACACAACAAGCACATAATTAGTCTTGGATACTATAAGGAAGTGGTGGTTCACATTCCTGATTAATCCAAGCCAATCCAATTGCAGAGCGTTGGGTTCTTAAAACAAATTTCATCTTCATCTATTCTAGTTCAGAGTTTCAAATTCCAACATTGTGATCGAGTTGGACATATGAAAGATCAATGTTTTGATCTTCAGCCTTGTAAGAAATGTGGAAATCATACCCATTCTGCAGATAAATGCTTCATTTTGAAAAAATCCCGTAAGAGAAAAGATTTCACTACGGGTGGATTGCTTCTTGGAATTGGTCATCAATAACCAAGAAGATATGTATGTCATATCGAACAATTATTTCTCGAGTAATGGCACATTTTGCAATTGAGAGATCTTCCTCTCCTCACCTTGTTCCTAACAGGGGGAATTATTGACAAATAGAAACTGGCAAGCGAGAATAAGAGATTTGGAACAAGCGAGCCTGAACTAGTGCCAAATCCATAGCGAGAACCTTGTTCCATTTTCCAAAGCCTTGAGCCAAAGCCACCTAGCCAGATTCATAGATGTAGAACTGAACCTGAGTCAGATCCATGTTCCATTGAACTCCAAATTTTTTGGTCATCCTAAAAGCACCCATTTAGTAGAAGATGTCAACCTCCTATTTATTATGCTGGACACCAGACTGTGGTGGTCCTTAAACCACCACTTTCCACAAGGAATCGTTGATCCTTTGAGCCAAATTCCAAAGAGAACCTCTGAGTGAGAACCTAAGTCAGAGCCAAGTTCCAAAGAACTGCTGAGCTAGAATCAAGGTTATCGCCAAGTTCCAAAGTTTGTGGTCATCCTAAAACCACCCATTTAGTAGAAGACTTTAGCTTCTGCTAACCTTTGATTCAGAGAGCACCTTCAGCCTTTTGCAGTTGTCCTTCTCCATATTTTAGCTCTTTGCTCTCTGGTTGGACTCATATACACCCATTCGTATTAAGGGGGGATTGTTGGAAACCTAATGCTTAGGATTAGGCATATTTTTTATTATTGTAAACTATTCACAATATTGATGAGAATAGAATGTGAAGAGTCATAGGTAAATAGGAAGAGTCATGAAGGAGTCCAAGAGACCACTTGGAATATGAAACCAATTGTCACTCTCATTTTATTTATATTTACATACATTAATGAGGAAAATGAGATTCCATGCCTATTTGTTGTGCCTTTCATTGACTATGTTTTTTCAATTGCTCGTATTCGGCATTCGGGCATCCTAATGAAAAATAAACAAGTATTTCAATCTTTACAAAAATAAATTAGAAATTCAATCTTGGAAAATCAACAATTAACAAATTATATATGTTCTATCAAGTATTACATGTATGACAAAACATTTAACACTGACAATATTCTTTATTAACACTCACAAAGCAAAGGTTATGATAATCAAATCCCAAAATATCACTTATGGTAATTTCATGTAAAACAAAAACAACTTGGAGGAAGTAACTCAATATAAATATCTCAGAATCGATCTTGCTTAATTGGAACCATAGCATTGAGAAAATAATTAATGGAGGATGGAAAGCTTATTATGGACTTGAATAGTTGTAAATACACGGACCCTAGATTTGGGATAGGAAGAAACTCCTCTTTGAGGCTCTCATCACTCCTATTATCTTATATGGTTTTGAAATTCGAGGTTGCATCATCTCTAGAGAATATTGGAGAAGGATAGAGCAAATCCAAAAGTGCTTTATAACATATAATCTCAAAATTAAGGGCAATACACCCTATCTTATCCTCCTCATAGAAGCGAGTTTCTCTGTGATTAAGATTATGGCTATGACTAGGTACCTAGTGTACAAGAACGAGATAAACAACATGGGAGACAAGAATTTTCCTAATATTGCTTCATATTTTAGTCAAAACTACATGTGACTTAAGCGAGGTTGGCATAAAGATGCCCAGTTTTGGCTAAATCATTGGGGAGTCAAGGAAGACCTGTCACTCTACAGAATAATGATAATATAAATATATATATATATATCTTTGAAGATTAGGTTAGGGCTAACATTGTAAAAAAAAAATTAGTTAATAATTTTTTCTAAGTTCCACATGTCAATTCCACATTGAGCATGAAATTACACTTCTCCCTTATACTAGGCTATAGAATATTCCTCTTGATGCAATAAAATTTCAACATTAAAACTTCATCACAACACAATTCCTTAAAACAAAAGAAGCCTCCAAGAGGATGGACATGAGTAGTGGAAATGATTTAATATAAAAACATCAATTCAGCAAGTTGATAAACATTGTAAGCTATCCTCCAAGTATTAGCCATGATAAACAAGTCAATAAGGTTCCAAAATGAGAACCATTTTTATATGAAAGGTAATGGTTTCACTAGATTTTCATGCTGCATAGTATAAATCTCTTACAAAGTCATCTTTATCATAGTTGGATCTCTAGATAATCACAAGTGTCCAAGTCTTCATTTAAATTCAATCACATATAGCAAAATTTAAAAGAAAAAAGAAAAGAATTGATTAAACAACTATAAAAAAACCACATGAGCTCAAGTTATACACATTAAACTTAAAGCGCTTACCTCAACAAGTATGTTTTATCCATGGCACAAGGAAGTGTTATTCCTTCATCACGATAGGATTTTTCGCACTAGTATTGGTACTCCTCATTTTCTTAATTATCTTTCCACATTTTGCAGGCAAGAACCCAATTTGGCTTGTTGGAATAAGGTGAGTTGTCACATTTCAAATTTTATCATCCTCTTTGTAATCCAAGCCACCACCACTCTCTCCATCAACAAATCTTGCATGTACTTTGGAAAATGCATCCAAGACACATAGGTCATCTATCAATGACATCTTTCACTGCATTGTTTATCTCCCCATTACAATTCTTCTCTTCATCATGCTCCTTTCATTGATCCTTTCAAGAGATGAAGATAATAATAATCCTCTTATGCAAACAATGATAGAGTCTGCAATTTTGATCTTGGCGTGTGTTTCTTAAATCAAGGATTGTATAATACCATCACCTTTCCCAATTTCACTGCCTATCTTTTTACCAAGAAAAAGAATATGATAAGCAATGCCATTGACAATAAGCATCGCATAACCCCTTTCATTGCTTTCCCTAGCATAAATATGTGAGTGGGAACACTTTATGGAAGAATACATTTTTCTCTGTTGATTTCCACAATTCCACAATTCGATTCAAAAGAAAATCTACAATCAAAATGAGTATAACAAATTAACATTTATAAGAGTACATAAGTTCCCACTATGCTCCATAGAAACATGTAAAGGTTGTATTTTTGAGCATATAAATTGTACACATCAAACCTTAGGAACAAGTAATCACAACCATAAATATTTTCATTGGCCACAAACCCTAGATTTTTGTTAATAGATAAAACCTACAAAGAATCAAACCCTAGAAAAATTTGGCCTCTCTTTAAGTTTTAAAACTTGTACAACTAGGAAACAATCACATGCATCAAAATCAAAACCCTAAACTATAATGTTGTTCAAAGCCACCTTCCTCCATATGTACAACCCTTCTCATCATTCACATTTTCCTAATAGTTGTTGAACATGTTATTAGACAATAACACATTAAGCACATAGTGTTAATAAGTCTTTCCAAATGTTATATTGTTTGGATGTTGAATTTGTAATATTGCAATAAATTTACCATTAAATAATGTAAAATTAACACCTATCCTTTGTACTCAAGAAGTGAGAATGGAAATGCATGTTTGTATTTATGGCATGCCATTTATCAAGGGGTGTATCATTCATGTCTAAGGAAACTTGGTATGACTTCATTGATTTGTGGTGTTGTCTAAGGAAATGTGCCAAATAACAAGAACACAATGTTTGAAATTCTAAAAACATGTGAAAGCCACACAATTGTTACATATTAGGAAATGCTGAAGGTTAGCCATACTCAAACTTAAATTTATGTTGTTATGTTGTTTGTCTAGCAAAATTTGTAATAATTTACAAGAGGGATATGAATTTAAGAATCACTACATTCTCAAAAAGATATGCACAATGAAAACCAACCTCCTTCTTACTCTTTTCACTAAATCACTTAAGGTATTTATCGAGTTATTTCAATTCCCTAGTCTACCTTATATTCAGAAATTCCAAATTGTCATTTCTTATATTATTTTGAAGACAAAAGAAATATTAAACACAATAATTGTGTGATGACTAAATATGACATGACTATTAAAAAATACTCTCAAACACATCCTAATCCACATTGCTAAGATTATGCTAATCGTGATCTCAAAAGCATGTTATGGAAATGCTTCAAGTAATGTTCATTATAATATTATTTATTCATTCACAAATATTTTTATTGATTTTTTTACAATTCTATTCATTCAATTCAAAATGGTGTGAGTTAAAACATTTACTTATTGTATTTAGTATTCAACAATTTTTTCAACCAAAATCAGATTGAAATGGTTGAAATAAATTTTATATTATAAATGATATTTACCAAAAATCTAAATAAATGTAATCACATAATCTTTAAGCTACTGCATTAATATTAAATTTCCTTCCTTACGTTTTGAGTGAACCGACAAAATCACATAACCTTTAAGCTCCTGCATTAATTATCAAAAGTAAGATCTTTTCCATCTTTACTCGAAGCATTTTCTTTGTGTTGTGGTGGCTTCATCTTTTCTCGTTTTCAGTAAATTCTGAAAAGGATTTATTTATTTATCAGTTCATGCCAGTCGTGTGCGGTTCGAAATTCTCCGGCTTGTCATTTGGGAAGATTTCACACACTATTAACTACCTGTTCCCAAAGTGGATATGTACTTTTTTATTCACATTAATATAATTATTAAAATTAGCAAGTGGATATGTACCTTTTGATTCACATTAATAGTAAAAGTAAGTTTAGAAAACTTTAAAAAATAGATTAAAATTTCAACTTTCAAAAATAAATAAGTATTTCACTATGTAAAGAAATAAATTAATAATAATTTCAACTTTACAAATTCAGTACATTACCAAATTCACTTAAATCAAAGTAATTAATACTTAAATTCAAAATCTACATTCATCAATTAATACTTAATACCTAGGAATCTACATTCATCAATTAATACTTAATTTGAATCTACATTCATCAATTAATACCTAAATTCAGAATCTACATTCATCTAAAAAAAGGTTTAATTTGGTTGGTTCACTCATGTTAGCCTCACTTAGATAAATCGCTTGGTATGTTGGGTCGGGGACTGCTATGATACCTTCTCTTAGCTACTGGGAGCAAGACAGGATGGATCAGACTACCAACCTCATACTTACCTTGATTACTCCCTTACACTTAGGTAGGAAATGGAGTCATATGCTTAAGCCAGGAAGGTAACATTGTTACACCAGCATTTGTGTCTTACAAGTATACTAGTTTGGTCATAAGCTTGTGTTCATTAATCTTTGATTGGGTATTATAATTTAAATGCAAATAATTGTCTAAATTGTCTCTTATGAATTCTTAGTTTTATAATTTTTAATTTCATTTAGAAGGTAAACTAGTTCTCATGCTGGTGCATTCTTTGGGCATGGAGGGCTAAGAAACCAAAGGATTTGTTGGAGCTAGGATGATGGCAAGGATCCTAGTTCCCAAGGTGGTGAAATTCCACGGATGAGGGAGCACATCTAGGGAGATCAGTTTCACTTGGGCTCCTTCATCATTCTTGTTTGGGCTTATTCATCAATCCTATAGGAGGTTGAATTTGTTTTTATTATGAATTAGTTTTTTTCATATACTCCTCTTAATGCATGTATTCTTATGTTATTATATGCTATGTGAATCATGAATAAATTACTGGGTTTATAAATTATGTAACCTAAATTACTAGCTTAAGATCATCATAAGCCTCCATTTTCTTATTTATAAGTTAAATAAGCCTACTTCATACCCCTACTTCATACTTTGTGTATACAAATGAATTTTGACAATTTTTTTAAATAAAAAATTTGTCCCTTAAATTTTATTCATATCATTCAGAGGGCTTTCTTATTTACAAAAGTAAAACATCCAAAGATTCCCAACATTTTAGCAAGAATATATAGCTGAATTTATGCACTAGTCACATCAACATTATGTATATGTTCTTCACACTCCATTCACTAAATAATGAGTCTTTCCTATGTTGGAAGAAACATATATTTTGCTCACAAAGTTAGTGCATGCGACTCTTTAAATTGTAAAGTAGATACAAAATTAGAATAAACCATTGGTTCTTTGGTATAATTCATTAATTACGAAGGTTTGATAGCTCATTTTCTTGGTGTATTTATTGCACTCTTAGCGAGGTATTTTACTACTATTTTACAGTCTAATATGGTGTGTTGTCACCCTTGTTACTTAAGGCAACATTCCAAAAAATAAAAAGTAATTAAAAAAAATCATATATCGGCTCATAACTTATCATAAAAAATAAAAAAAATTGACATATATTCATCTTAAACCAGGATTTATTAAGCACCAAGACGGATCCAATTTCTTAAAGTATAATTTTTTCAAAAATATTTACACCTCAAGACAATAGATCCCTCTTAATGTTTAATTATTTAAGATGGATCTATGCTTATCATAAAAACATTCAATATACACATTAATAATTCAAAAAAAATAATTTACATTAAAAACTTATACATATATTCAAAACTTATACATATATTCAGCCACCAATAAAATCAATCCAATCTACTTTCTTTTAAGTGATTCACTTTGACCTAACAATACACATCTTGGAATCGAAACCTTCCAAGAGCACTAAGAGCAGCAATAGTGGGATCGCTTTCTACTTTCTTTTAGGTGATTCACTTTGACCTAACAACACACATCTTGGAATCGAAACCTTCCAAGAGCACTAAGAGCAGCAATAGTGGGATCGCTTTTCTTTCCAAAAAGTACTCCGTCAAAACTAGATCTTGGTCTTGATTTTAACGCATATAAATAAGTAATCTATGAAGGCACACTCGTCAATGATGTCCCTCCATGAATAGTTACAATTTTCGCTAATTGCAAAGAATGAAAAGTGTTTTGTTCATACTATAGTATATGAATCTTTTATTTTCTCTCCCTACCTTTCTTATAAATTTCAAAGCTAATCCATTATAAACATGTACCATAAGAGGAATATTTCCATGTTTCCTCTTCTCAATCGGATCCAGCGATCTATCAAAAGCTTTTATTAGAAGATTAGAGATTCTTTATCATTGCATTGTGTTTCGTATTGAAAAGTTGGGAGGCAAGTATTTACTTTGATGGGAATACACAACCCCAAAGCAATTTCCACAAATTGCGTTATCTTCACTTTTCTTTACTCTAGCTTGACAAGATCGCTGAGTAGTTGTTAGATTTTCAGAAATCTCAATCTGATCTAGGATCTTAACTGAGAGAATAACATGTACAGTATATCAATCATGGACACAATAATGCAAGCACACGAGAGACACAGAGTTTCACTGGGGAAAACCAAGAAGGTGAAAAACCCCGCAACTTCCTCAGAGATAGATAGAGCAATGATACAACCCAAGTACAAGAGATAGTACTCCTAGCAGCAGCTTCTCCTCCTCCACTAGTTCACCACTTTGCAATGAGTGTGTGTGTGAAGAATAGAATGATCAAATAGAATGCCTCCCGCACTCTATTTATACTTGACTTGACTTGCCTAATAACCTTTACTAGGTCGGCCTTAACTTAACCACATAACATAATGCTAACAGGGCCAACCCCCAATAGGGTGGTCTAATAACCCTTTAACCCACATGACTTATATAGGGCCAACCCCAACAAGGTGGTCTAATAACCCATCAAGTATAAGTTACGATGCTTAGAATATAAATGACGACACTTCCATATAGAGGAATAATAACATCTCTATAGGAATACAAACACTTCCGTATAGAGGAATAATAACATCTCTATAGGAATACAATATACATATATGAAATGCATTCCGAAGTTACAAATACATCAACACTCCCTCAAGTCTTCTTCTCTGGATCATCGACATTGAATCATCGTCATCGTCACTACTACTGCTATCTCAATCAATCTCCAATCTACTCATCATAGGAAGTTCTACAGAGCCAGTCCTTTTTCATACTAGATGTAGGCCCACCACCTGCAGGTCTTCATCATCACTGACCATACTGTGGAATCCTCAGGACTTATTACGTGCATCACAAACCCTCGTAAGAGCATCCCAAGACTGATTACGGGCACACAGCCCAACCTATCGGATCTCCCAGGTCTTATATGTGACCCTCATTACAAACCCTCGAAAGAGCATCCCAGGACTTATTACGAGCACGCAGCTCAACCTATCAGATCTTCCAAGTCTTATATGTGACCCTCATCACAAACCCTCGAAAGAGCATCCCAAGACTTATTACGGGCATGCAGCCGAACCTATCGGATCTCCCAAGTCTTCCATGTGATCACCACCACAAAACCTCGAAAGAGCATCCCATGACTTATTACGGGGCACACAGCCCAACCTATCGGATCTCCCAGGTCTTACATGTGATCTCTACCACAAACCCTCGAAAGAGCATCCCATGACTTATTACGGGCACACAACCCAACCTATCGGATCTCCCAAGTCTTACATGTGATCTCTACCACAAACCCTCGAAAGAGCATCCCAGGACTTATTATGGGCACACAGCCCAACCTATCGGATCTCCTAGGTCTTACATGTGATCTCTACCACAAACCCTTGAAAGAGCATCCCAGGACTTATTACAGGCACACAGCCCAACCTATCAGATCTCTCAGGTCTTACATGTGGTCACAGAACAAACCCTCAGAAGAGCATCCTAGGACTGATTACGAGCACACAGCCCAACCTATCGGATCTCCCAGGTCTTACATGTCCTCTCAAGCACAACCTGTCCACGACCACATAGCATCATCCTAATACTCACCATACATTATCCTGATGTACATCATCTGGAGCAACATCCTGAAGCTCATCATCCATGATCATCCTGATCATACAATGCATCCACCTGATGCATACATAGTATCTACCTGGTACATATCATCATACATGATCTACTTGATCATACAATATATCCACCTGATACATAAGCAAATACATGATCCACCTAATAATATAATGTATCCACCTGATACATATCAAGCATCCAACATGATGCATATACAAATACATGATCCACCTGATCACAACAAGCATCCAACATGCTGCATATACATATACATGATCCAACTGATCATAACAAGCATCCAACATTATGCATATACAGAGCAGCAACTGGAGCATCGACCTGATTCTTACAGTGCTTATATCCACAGCCATGGGAAGGATCCTCCTCTCACCATGCTTGGAATGGCTCCTGCAAATGTGTCCATCACTTCTTCCGCGAAGTGTCGTCAATCTGGAGAACCCCAAGCTTCCCTCTGAATTACTCAATGTAACGCCCCCTTCCATCGTCAAAGGCAAGGAGGGGAAAACGTTAACAACACACGGGCTTATCGGAGACTTAGCCCCAATAATTTTTGCACATAAATTCCTAACATTTTAAAACTTCTATATGCAAATTCGTTTCCATATAAAACACAGCGGAATGAACATGCTAACAAGCACTCAAACAGACAGTAATTGCAATCATATCAATCACAGCAGAGAATGATTCCACCTACAGAGACCCAAGCGCATTCATATGCCATGCATGGATTCTATATTAATTCATTTCATTACACATGGGCAATTTAACATATTGCAGAACACAAAATGGAACAAGTTATAATCCACAGAACACTTATCTTGAGAATTTGACGTCCAACAACTGGCTACGTGAAGGCAACGTTCCTCCCAACCGTAGATCTCTATCCAGCCTATATTCCTTCAGCTGAGAGATCACCCCCGAGCTGGGCTGTGTATCCACTATGGAGGACTAGCTGGGTTCACTCATAGTCATGGCTTCAGTCAAGCATCCAAGCAGATAGAGGAGGGTAGTGCTAAGCCAGTGAGCTCAACCACAGAGCTACAGGCATCTCAAGTGAACTCAACAGTTAGGCACCCACATTACCTACCACATCCAACACAAGGAAGATCCCCTTCTCTGTTACACAGTCCCTCAGGAAACTATTCCCTCCAGTGCTCTTCAGGATGGGCATAGAAAGGTCCAGCTGCTGATCTTTGAGATCCTAGCCTTCACTGGGTTTATCAAGCACACCCAACCTCTGCATAGTCAATCCCAACTTGATTTCTCACCATTCTGCTCACCAAATGCTCAAATCCGTCACTCGTTTTCTGAGCTGCAAAAACTGGGTTTTCCCATTGATTTCGGGGTAGCTAATGCTCCCAAATTTGCCCCAAGGTTCATGCTATTGGATCCCCCATTGGATTTCCCTGTCCCATGCCAAATCTGGACGTTTTTGGTCTTTCAAAAACGGGGTTCTCTCAAGGTCGCGATTTCTGGTTTTTCCTCACTGCTGGCACTCGTTTTTGGATGGGAATGATGCTAGGTAGTTTCACAATGGACTGGGGTGAGAATGAAGCAACCTCCCATGAGGTTGAGTGACTTCTTACCCAAGCAATCAGAGCCCATGCCCACCCATACGAATTTCAGGGCTGCCCATGCTCCATTGAAGCCATGGGCTGAAAATCTCAACCACCTTCTTACAGCAGGCATTAATGTCACCTAGGGAAGTCAATGGGTTCTCATAATGACAAATGGAAGCCTAGGGTTTAATCCCATAGCCCCCTCACCACTCCCTAGTGGATACACGTGGCCCCTTCTCATTCGTTGCCTCCATAGCCAGTTTTTGGTATTTTATTTCAATGTTAAATATTTACATCAATTTACAATATCCCATGGCTTAATAGCACGTGGGTAACAAAATATCAAGCGTGTCTAATTTAAATAAAATCCGAGCATAAACTAGCGGGGCCTTGGCCTTGAGCTCCACGCTAGGGAAACATACATCGCGTATTTGCAATATTTACATTAGAGCCAATATTGCCTAAGGGTTCAAAATTGGGGTATTACATTCCCCTCCCCCTTAGAACAACACCGTCCTCGGTGTTCTCAAAACTGAACAAAAATGGGAATGCCTCCCTCATGGCATCCTCCAGCTCCCATGTAGCCTCGTCGGGACTAAGGTGCTCCCATTGGACCTTTACCTGCCCGATGGCTCTGTTCCGGAGCACTGTGAATTTCTTGTCGAGGATGCGCATAGGTTCTACTTGGAACTCTCCCTCGGGTTCCACCTGTATCACATTCCAATCAATCATATGATTAGGATCATGTACATACTTCTTAAGCAAAGATACATGGAAAACATTATGAGCTCTTATGCTAGCAGGCAATGCAATTCTATATGCAACTGGCCCTATCCTATCAAGGACTTCAAATGGACCACAATATCTGGGCGACAACTTGGCACAACTCCCCAACTTGAGGGAACTCTTCCTTGGTTTCACTCTCAAATAAACATGATCCCCAATCTGAAATTCCTTATGTACTCTTTTCAAATCTGCATAACTCTTTTGCCTGTCCTGAGCTGCCTTTAAATTCTGCCTGATCTTAACAATTTCCTGTTCCATTTCCTTGATCATCTCTGGTCCAAGCACTACCCTGTTCACTGGGCCGTCCCAATTCACTGGTGTCCTGCATCCCCTGCCATACAATGCTTCAAATGGACTCATTCCCAAGGATGCATGGTGTCCATTATTGTATGCAAATTCAACCAAGTGTAAATAATCTTCCCACTTGGATGGTTTGTCCATCACATACATTCTCAACATGTCTTCAAGGACCTGATTCACCCTCTCGGTTTGGCCGTCCGTTTGAGGATGGTAAGCTGTACTGAAATTCAATTTCGTTCCCAATTCCTGAAATAATCCCTTCCAGAAATTGGAGGTGAACTTTGTGTCACGATCAGAAATTATTGCCTTAGGCAATCCATGCAATCTGAATATCTCTCTCATGAAGATGTTCGCAATGTCACTAGCCTTGTGAGTGGACTTTACTGGAATAAAGTGAGCTACCTTTGATAGCTTATCCACCACAACCATGATTGAATCATGCTTTTTCACTGTCATGGGCAGACCTGTTATAAAATCCATGGAGATCACTTCCCACTTCCATTCTGGAATGGGTAAGGGCTGCAATAACCCCGCTGGATGTTGGTGTTCTGCCTTGACTTGTTGGCACTTCTGACACCTAGCAATGTACTCAGCTATATCCTTCTTCATGCCATTCCAAAAATATTGCTTTCTTGCCGCTGTTATAGTCTTCTGATACCCTGGGTGTCCAGAGTACGGCATTTGGTGTATCTCATCCATCACTAGTTTCTTCAAATCTGCATTGTTTGGAATGTACAACCTATCTTTGTAGACGAGGATACTGTCTTTACCCAGCTGATATCCTGCACACTTTTCACCCACATCACCATGCTGCAACTTCTCTTTAATTTGAAGGCAAGTTTCGTCACCGTTTTGGGCTTCAAGAACTCTTGTCTTCAAATCTGATTTGCACATACTTACCGCTGAAACATGAAATTTTCTGCTAAGAGCATCTGCAACCTTATTCTCCTTCCCCTTTACATGTTTAATTTCAAAATCAAATTCACATAGAAATTCCATCCATCTAGCTTGCCTAGCATTCAAGTTTGGCTGATCAAACAAATACTTCAAGCTCATGTGGTCAGTCCTAAGCTCGAATCTTCTCCCCATCAAGTAATGCCTCCACATTTTAAGAGCATGCACTATGGCTGCTAATTCTAAATCATGTGTGGCATAATTCTTTTCATGCTCTTTCAATTTCCTAGATTCATAGCAAATCACAATTCCTTCCTGCATGAGAACCCCACCCAGTCCTTCAATGCAAGCATCTGTGCATACTACAAAATCCTTCCTTGGATCGGCTATCTTCAAAACAGGAGCGCTAGTAAGTAACTCCTTTAATTTCTGAAAACTTTTCTCACATTTTTCAGACCATACAAATTTGATGTTCTTCCTTTGCAATGAAGTGATCGGATGCGCTATCCTGGAGAATCCTTCAATAAACCTTCTGTAGTAACCAGCAAGGCCCATAAAAGATCTAACATCTGAAACATTTCTTGGAGTTGTCCAATCCATGATGGAATTAATCTTCTCTGGATCCACTGCAATTCCTTCTTCTGAAATGACGTGACCCAAATATTGGATCCTCTTTTGATAGAATTCACACTTGCTTAACTTGGCATACAGCTGATGTTCTCTAAGAACTTGCAACACCATTCTTAGATGCTCCTCATGCTCTTCTTCATTTCTTGAATAGACAAGAATGTCATCTAAAAACACAATCACAAACTTGTCCAAATATTTGCTGAATACACTATTCATGAGACACATGAATGTGGCAGGTGCGTTGGTAAGGCCGAATGGAACCACAGTGAACTCATAATGACCATATCTAGTTCTAAAAGCCGTCTTGTGAATGTCTTCTTCTTTAATCCTTACTTGATGGTAGCCAGACCTCAAGTCAATCTTTGAAAATAATTTGGCTTCCTTCATTTGATCAAACAAGTCATCAATTCTTGGTAATGGGTACTTGTTCTTAACTGTCACTTTATTGAGCTGCCTGTAATCAATACACAGCCTTAAAGTCCCATCTTTCTTCTTGACAAATAACACCGGTGCTCCCCAAGGAGACACACTAGGCCTGATATACCCTTTATCTATTAATTCCTGCAGCTGTATCTTCAATTCCACCAATTCCGGTGTACTCATTCTATAAGGAGCTTTGGAATTCGGCGCTGCCCCTGGAACAAGATCGATGGTAAAATCAATATCTCTCATCGGTGGCAACCCTGGTACCTCATCCGGAAACACATCTTGGAACTCTTGCAATATCCTGAAGTCTTCTAGTCTTGGCCCTTTGTCCTCCAATGAATCTGGCATATGGACTGCATATAGTTGACAACCCTTCTTATAAAACTTTTTCAACTGCAGGGCTGAAATCTGTCTTATTGAAACTTGCTTGGGAATCCCTTTTACCAATGTGGGCCTTCCCTTTTCATCAATGCACTCAAGTGCTTTCTCATAACAGTCCAATTTGGCTCTATGTTTTTCTAACCAATCCATGCCAATTAATGCATCATAGGATCCTAATGGTAACACATTCAATTCAGCATATGTGTGGAGTCCATTCAATTCTATGGGACACTCCATCACTACCTCACTTACTTTTCTCTTGGTTCCCGTGGCTAGTTGCACTAACCAAGACTTATTATGCTTTATTTTTTTAAGAGAACAACCTTCAACCACTTTTGGAGAAACATAACTATGAGTAGATCCTGGATCAATCAAAACAGAAATAGATTGCGTAGCAATCTTACCTTCGACTTCCACCACTGAGGACTGATGGTCTGCTTGATGATTATCCAACGCTGCATAAATCCGAGGTGCTGCCCTTGCCATGTCCTCCACCGTAGCTACTCCCTTTAGGTTGTTCAACTTTCGAGCATTGTTTTTCCGATGTGGACAATCCTTCAACATGTGGTTTTCTCCACATCCCCAACACTGAAGTGGTCCCTTTGATGCTTTGTCTACTGCCACTGCCGGTTTGAATCCACTCCTTGCTTGTTGTCCCTGTGGAAAGGTTCTAGGCTGACCTCTAAATGGTGGCTTGAAGCCATCCTTCTTCTGGTCAAACTTCCCTCTTGGCTTTCCTTTCCATGCTGGGTTAGCCTCTGTTTTTCCCCTATTTTGCTCATAGCAGTGCATTGCCATCCTAATGGCTTCATCCAAACTTGGTGGATTAACAAACTCAATACGATCTCTGAAACTCTGAGGTAGACCCCCAAGAAAGCATTGGATTTTTACTCTCTCATCTTTGATGTAGTCAACATACCTCAGTAATTCCAAGAATTTGTGGACATGCTCTTCCATGGATTTCTGTCCCAACCTGAGCTCATTAAACTCTTTTCTCTTACCGTCATAATACCTAGCAGAAAGGTATTTCTCCTTGAAGTACCCCTTAAATCTTTCCCAACTGATCCTTCTTTCATTGATCCCTTTCACTTGCAAGAGATTGTCCCACCAAATGGAAGCTCTTCCATTTAAGTTGTAAATGGCAATTCTGGCTTTCTCATTTCCTGAGTAGTCTTGAATTCTGAAATATTTCTTCATTCCCAAAAGCCATGCTTCTGCCTCTTGACCTGTCTTTCCTTCCCCATCAAATGTGGGAGGTCTTGCCTTCCTAAATTCTCCCTGTGGGATACCCTTGAACCTCTTTCTTCCGCCCAATCTCTTAAGTGCATGTCCTGGACTTCTCCTAGAACATTTGGAGTCACCCGACCTGCTGGAAGAAGACCTTGATGAAGATGCTTTATGTTTTCTGCTCACCGAACTCTTCCTTGGGCTTGGAGTCCTCCTCCTCGAACGGCCTCTAGAATGACTCCCTGCATCTCTTCCTTCTTCACCCATATGGCTTGGGTTGGACCCAAGGTTTATCTTATGCTGCATATCAGTGAGGCTTTGCAAAATAGCAGCATTGAGTTGGTGTTGTTCTTCTTGAGCCTTCATCAATCTTTCATTGAAGCTCACCATGGTTTCAACCAAATTTTGAGGAGTCACCTGCTCCCTTCTCCCATTGGATTCAGTCTCCGCATTCCCTTCATGCACATTTTCTCCTAGAACGTCTTCTTCGTGTTCATAAGGATCTTGAGCATCATTAATGGTCACCATCTTACCTCTGCTACAATTATAAACTTTATGAGCTGCAAACACTGTGCATTATTATGATATTTGTTAGACCCCATAAAAATGCATATAGGAATACACAACAATCAACATTTAACATAATTAACTCATGGAATAATCAACATAGCTGTTACTTATTCAATCTTTTTTGCCCATTCATGCAATTCTGAAAATTGCCCATATTGCCATTAATTTGACAAAACAGTCACCGGCACTTTTCTGCCCTGATAATATATGATGTCTGATAACCCAATTCAAATTCTGGTCATACTACATTATTCCTTGCTAGACAAGCTTTCCAATGCCTGTCCCCGTGCTCCATTCCGACATCGGGTGTGGAAACAGCGTTGTTTCAAAAATGACAACTCTTACCAATAATTCTGCACAGTTTACACAGTTGTGTTTTGGTCCCGAAGGTCAACTTCAGTCACCTGTGGAAGAAAATCTATGCAGAACCACAAAAACTTATCTATCGGGCGAAGTTAGTCCATATAACAAGGAACACTCAGCAATTCACGGATTTCAATTCTGATGTACCGTTCATCTTTTATGAATTTCTGGGTTTTACTACTTCTTACTTTTCACATTTTTCCAAAATTCCAAATTTTGGGCCAAAACGGCTATCTCCCAAACGGTGCATTTCTGGAAAATCTTCGTCTAACGGAAGTTGTCTGTCTTAATGAGAATATGAAATGTCTAGTTCAGTAAAATTTCTGAATCCCACATCTAGGGTCACTTTTATTGCCCACAAGCTTTTCAAAATCCCGAAAAAGTGGCCCGGAACAGTGCTTTTTGGCCTTCTTACTCACCCCGACTCCACATCCTTTGGATTTTGATTCCAAGATTCGGAACTTAACATTGTGCCTGCTTCATGGCCGCGCCTGATCAATTTCAGCTCAAACCGACCTTCTGTCAAGCCTCGGGACTCTATCCTTCAAAAGTCACTATTTCCCTTTTTCTGTCAAATTGGAGTCTAATGGGCTCGGGGTCTTCACTAGTTCTTTCATGGCCCCCGTCAATGGCCTCCGAGCCCCACAGAAATCATCCCATTCCGAGACCTGGTGCTCCCCCTATCCACTTTTTTTTTTTTTTTTTTTTTTTTTTTTTTTTTTTTTTTTTTTTTTTTTTTTTTTTTTTTTTTTTTTTTTTTTTTTTTTTTTTTTTTCGGGCCGGTTCAGCGAACGCTCCCGCAACTGCGGGGCGGTTCACCGAATGCTTCCGCAATGCGGAGCAGTTCAGCGAACGCTTCCGCAATGGCGGAGCGATTCGCTGAATTCTCCCTCAACTGCGGAGCCATTCGGCGAAGGCTTCCGCCGTTTCGGAAGACTTTCCCGAATCCTCCCGCGATTTCGGAGCCCTTCGCGGAATCCTTCCGCCGTTTCGGAACCATTCGCCGAAGTCTTCCGCCGTTGCGGAACGATTCGGCGAAGTCTTCCGCCGTTTCGGAACGATTCGGCGAAGTCTTCCGCCGTTTCGGAACGATTCGGCGAAGTCTTCCGCAATTTCGGAACGACTCGCCGAACTCTTCCGCGTTGCGGAACGATTCGCGGAATCCTTCCGAAATTTCGGAAGAGAATTCCTTCCGCAATTTCGGAAGAGAATTCCTTCCGAAAAAGTTTCCGTTCGACGCCGACACTTAGAAAATTTTTCACAAAAACGAATTTTTCTCCGCTGTTTCGGAGCGGTTCACTGAATTCTTCCGCTGTTTCGGAGCGGTTCGCGGAATCCTTCCGTAATTTCGGAAGAGAATTGCTTCCGCAATTTCGGAAGAGAATTCCTTCCGCAATTTCGGAAGAGAATTCCTTCCGAAAAACTTCCCTTCGCAAATTTTCGGAAAAATTCTCGGAACGCTTCCGAAATTTCGGAACGATTCGCCGAATGCTTCCGCTGTTTCGGAAGGCATTCGGGAATTCCTTCCGAAACAGTCTTAAACCAAAAATTTCAAAAACAGTCTTAAAACAACTTTTTTTTCAAAACAGACTTAAGAAAATTCTATCAGATTTGGCCCATAGAGGCCCAATGCTGCAACGCAGCTCTGATACCAAACTGTAACGCCCCCTTCCATCGTCAAAGGCAAGGAGGGGAAAACGTTAACAACACACGGGCTTATCGGAGACTTAGCCCCAATAATTTTTGCACATAAATTCCTAACATTTTAAAACTTCTATATGCAAATTCGTTTCCATATAAAACACAGCGGAATGAACATGCTAACAAGCACTCAAACAGACAGTAATTGCAATCATATCAATCACAGCAGAGAATGATTCCACCTACAGAGACCCAAGCGCATTCATATGCCATGCATGGATTCTATATTAATTCATTTCATTACACATGGGCAATTTAACATATTGCAGAACACAAAATGGAACAAGTTATAATCCACAGAACACTTATCTTGAGAATTTGACGTCCAACAACTGGCTACGTGAAGGCAACGTTCCTCCCAACCGTAGATCTCTATCCAGCCTATATTCCTTCAGCTGAGAGATCACCCCCGAGCTGGGCTGTGTATCCACTATGGAGGACTAGCTGGGTTCACTCATAGTCATGGCTTCAGTCAAGCATCCAAGCAGATAGAGGAGGGTAGTGCTAAGCCAGTGAGCTCAACCACAGAGCTACAGGCATCTCAAGTGAACTCAACAGTTAGGCACCCACATTACCTACCACATCCAACACAAGGAAGATCCCCTTCTCTGTTACACAGTCCCTCAGGAAACTATTCCCTCCAGTGCTCTTCAGGATGGGCATAGAAAGGTCCAGCTGCTGATCTTTGAGATCCTAGCCTTCACTGGGTTTATCAAGCACACCCAACCTCTGCATAGTCAATCCCAACTTGATTTCTCACCATTCTGCTCACCAAATGCTCAAATCCGTCACTCGTTTTCTGAGCTGCAAAAACTGGGTTTTCCCATTGATTTCGGGGTAGCTAATGCTCCCAAATTTGCCCCAAGGTTCATGCTATTGGATCCCCCATTGGATTTCCCTGTCCCATGCCAAATCTGGACGTTTTTGGTCTTTCAAAAACGGGGTTCTCTCAAGGTCGCGATTTCTGGTTTTTCCTCACTGCTGGCACTCGTTTTTGGATGGGAATGATGCTAGGTAGTTTCACAATGGACTGGGGTGAGAATGAAGCAACCTCCCATGAGGTTGAGTGACTTCTTACCCAAGCAATCAGAGCCCATGCCCACCCATACGAATTTCAGGGCTGCCCATGCTCCATTGAAGCCATGGGCTGAAAATCTCAACCACCTTCTTACAGCAGGCATTAATGTCACCTAGGGAAGTCAATGGGTTCTCATAATGACAAATGGCAGCCTAGGGTTTAATCCCATAGCCCCCTCACCACTCCCTAGTGGATACACGTGGCCCCTTCTCATTCGTTGCCTCCATAGCCAGTTTTTGGTATTTTATTTCAATGTTAAATATTTACATCAATTTACAATATCCCATGGCTTAATAGCACGTGGGTAACAAAATATCAAGCGTGTCTAATTTAAATAAAATCCGAGCATAAACTAGCGGGGCCTTGGCCTTGAGCTCCACGCTAGGGAAACATACATCGCGTATTTGCAATATTTACATTAGAGCCAATATTGCCTAAGGGTTCAAAATTGGGGTATTACACTCAAACTTCACTCTGGCTAGTGGTTTCGTCAACACATCCACAACCTACTCATCCATCGCAACATACACGAGCTTCATTGCTCCTCTCTACACCATATCCCTGATATAGTAATATTTGATCTCAATGTGCTTCGACCTGTCATGGAACACTGGGTTCTCAAAAAGATTCACACAACTCTGGTTGTCACAAAAGATACCAGTAGCATCCAATGGAAGATCAAAAAACTCTGACAATAGCTTCCTCAGCCATACTGCCTCACAACTAGCCGAACAAGCTGCGACATACTCTGCTTCAGTTGTACTCAGTGCTACGTAGGACTGCTTCCTGCTAAACCAAGAGATCACACCTGATCCCATATTGAAGCAGCACCCAGAAGTGCTATTCCTATCTACAGCACTGCTTGCCCAGTTCGAATCAACATAACCCTGCAGGTTAAACTTTTGATTTGCATCATACTTGATCCCATAATCAATTCTACCCTTCAAGTACCTCAGAATATGCTTTACAGCAACCAGGTGAACACCTTTAGGATCTGTCAGGAACTAGCTCAATGTGTTCACCGCAAAGCGAATATCTGGTCTTGTGTTCGTCAGGTACATCAAGGACCCAATCCACTGACGATACACCGTGACATCAATCAGATTAGATGAAGCATCACATAGAGGCTTCAGGTTCGATGCCATAGGTATGGCCATGGCCTTGTAGTCCATCATCCCAAACCTCTTTAGGATATCTACTGCATACTTCCCTTGTCCAAGGAAGATTCCATCTGTACTCTACCACACCTCCATGCCTAAAAAATAGTGCATCATCCCCAAGTCCTTCATCTCGAACTCGGCAACAAGCTTTCTCTTGGTATCGGCAATCAAACTATCCTCCCCTGTAACAAACAAGTCATCCACATACAAAAGTAGTATCACTGGATTGCCTTCCTCAACCTTGTAGCAAAGGTTGGAATCCGCTTTACTCTTGGTAAAGCCCAAACTGGATAGAAAGATGTCTATACTACCATACCAAGTCCTAAGAGCTTGCTTCAAGCCATACAAGGCTTTCTTCAACCTGCACACATATGACTTTCTGTCATGTGTCTCAAAACCAAGTGGCTGCTCCACATACACTTCCTCCTCGACTACACCATTCAAGAAAGTTGTCTTGACATCCATCTGGTGTATCTTCCATTTCATCACTACAACCAGGGAAGGTATGGATCTGATGGAAGTATATCTGGCTACAGGAGCAATAGTCTCTTCATAGTATATTCCCTTTTTCTGGGAGAAGCCACGAGCTACAAATATCGCTTTGTATTTCTCTATGCTACCATCTGCAACATGCTTGATCTTATAAATCCACTTGGAAGTCACAACAGACTTCCCTTTTGGTCTTGGGACCACATCCCAAACATCATTCTTCATGATCAACAAATCATGGTATTCTTCCATTACTTTATCCCAGATCCTGAGAACTTCAATATCTTCAATAGATAGCTTTGTTGCTGGAACAAATATTGTAGTCCTTCTTTTGTAGGTGATGGTATACGATCTTTCCTACAAAGCAAGTTAAATTGCATGATTAGAAACATCTTATAGTTTTCAGAACAAATTCTTACACATAAAGAAATATGTCATACAATCATGCAATTATTTTAGTTAATGCTTCAATACAACATTTATCCATATCCCGTAACTTTCTAGATGCTTTCCAATCTCTACTAGAACATTGTTAAGAGTGTGCACAACTCCCAACATGTCAGCAAAGAGGTGTCATTCTAGATAAGTAGCAATGCAATGTTGTACAATGCCATAGGCCACTTACCCATCACATTGATATTAGTAGTATAATGTTCATTAATGCAATTATTCTAATATGCATAATACACACCCTAAGTCTAGAAACATAAGCATATACATCATTGAACAATATTATTTAAACAAACAAGTTTGCAAGAAATGACAACTCAAATACTTATCTTTGTTTGGTTGTAGGGTGGACTCCCTCTCAATATTTGCTTCCTTGCAGGAACTACTGGAGTGTGCTCCCTCTTGATCTTTTCTTCCTAAATTGCATGTCTTTGAACTTATATCCACCCTCGATCACTATGCATAGTTACTAGTATCATCATTGTGTTATCCTCGAGGTCTCATACATACATTCATTAGTATAATCTTAATACTATCAAAAACATTATGATTCTAAGTAATCTTAAACATGTATGGTCAAGATCATTTCATACACAGATAATTTATCACAATTATTTTACTCATGCATATTCCTATTTGACCATAGGACTTTTCTGGTTAGTCATATCATCAATCAAAGTAAGAAGCATAATATGCCTAAACCCATGGTTACTCAAACCTATAACTTCATGAATAATCATTATCCATCATACCAAGTATACTTATATAAGAGATCCTATCACAAGGTAGGATTCTAACTTGATATAGGAAAAACATACCTGGATTAATATGTTAGTTGGTTATGTCTAACATACCCACATGATGTCTTCTTGTTCTCTTAAATGACTTGTGCTAGTAACCTACATATTTCATAGGTTAACCATTATAGAACCAAGTTATACATACCTCGTAAGTAGATCTTCTATGTGATCCATGACAATGGATGAATCTTTGTCTTCATGTCACCATGGTCATATGTTCTTGAACTAGAACATGATTTGTCTTTCTTGATGTACCTTTCATGTTAGTGGACAACATCAACCTCATACAACACCACAATGCATTAGTACAATCATAAGTGTCAAAACCCTAATCAATGAATATCTTCTATCATGCATTCATATTTTTATTAAGGTGATATGACAAGTCTAAAATTAATCAAGATTGTACTAATCTTAATGAAGACAAACATATCACAAACTTAATCATGAACAGATTTCGAAACATACCCGTAAGTCATACCTGTCGAGTTTGCTTGTAATCTTCTTATGTAAGGCCTTAGCCTCATCTCCCTCTGAAACTGGAACTTCTTCACTTATGCAGGTGACCAATCCATTCTCATCTATGATTAACCCAATCCACTTGATTTGCAGAAACTGGATCTAGAGCTGGATTAGGGTTTGTAAGAGAAACCCTAAAAATTCAAACTTCGAATTTCAAACTTTTGAAAGGATAGAAAGATGAGCCTTGATGAGCTGATCAACCGGGTATACTCAGAATTTGAAAACTACAAAGTTTCACCCCTCAAATTTGCTTTTCAATCTTTCGGATTCACTAGGGAGGACCTTGATATAGGGTTTGATTTTCCCGGAGCTTCACCCAACCAAAAGGATTGATCCAAAGCTCTAAACTTTGATTTTTGTGAGGAGCTTCCAGCCGTGGTCACATAATTCAAAAATTCCAACTTGTGTAGAAGCCCTAATTTTCCACCTTTCCGATCAAAGTCCCGAACTAGGGTTTGATCAAGCCCGACCTTCTACCCAACCAAAAAATTTGATATGGGACTCTAAATTTTGATTTTGATGAGGAGCATCCAGCCGTGGTTTCCGATTCCAAAAATTCCAACATTCTCTGAAACCCTAAATTCCCGTAGCCATGAATGAAGGTGCTCAAAATCCAATTCTATTTTGACAGAAATATGCACCTGATTGTTTCTGGTGTAACTTAGAAATTTCAGATCTACAGGGTCTGAAAATTTTGCATGTGGTATCCTGACCTGTTAACTTTCCAACCCATAGGTATGACCTCAAATGGATTCTCTGAGAGAGATTTATGCCAAGTGTCGCAACGTGACCTGTTTATGGGATAAAACAAGAGAGCGAACTTGTACGGAGTGCCACCTGTCACTGGTTCAATTTCGGCCTATGAAAATTGGACCCGTGAAAGTAAAGTCCATGCCCTACTTGCCACTTTTTGCAAAATTTCATTTGGAGCTTCATAGCCCAAGTTGTGACCTTTCTTCCTAGGTCACCTATTTATGACTCAGATCTGGAAGAGGCAGAAACCCTATATTGTACAGATCATAAATATGAAATTACAACGAATTAGAGGCTCTCCTTTGGACACAAGGTACATGGGGATCTTATCTTTGACCTGTAAGATTTTCAAATCCAGAAACTTCGCCAAAATGGATTTATAGCAAAAGTGCTACGATGACTGGTTTTTACTATATTAAACCCTAGCTTCGCAAGTGCAGCAAGTGTCATAAATGCCATACCATGCCTTCTTTCAACCTCGCTCTGATACCATGTTATATTTTCAGAAATTTCAATCTAATCTAGGATCTTAACTGAGAGAATAACATGTACAGCATATCAAACATGGACACAATAATGCAAGCACACAAGAGACACAGTTTTATCGGGGAAAACCAAGAAGGTGAAAAACCCCGCAACTTCCTCAGAGACAGATAAAGCAATGATACAACCCAAGAACAAGAGATAGTCCTCCTAGCAGCAGCTTCTTCTCCTCCACTAGTGTTCCACTCTCCAATGAGTGTGTGTGTGAAGAATAGAATGATCAAATAAAATGCCTCCCGCACTCTATTTATACTTGACTTAACTTGCCTAATAACCTTTACTAGGTCGGCCTTAACTTAACCACATAACATAATGTTGACAGGGCCGACCCCCAATAGGGTGGCCTAATAACCCTTTAAGCCACATGACTTATACAGAGTTGACCCCAACAAGGTGGTCTAATAACCCATCAAGTATAAGTTACGACACTTACAATATAAATGACGACATTTCCGTAGGCTTTTCTTGAGAGATTCCATACCTCTTTTTTCAAAAGTCTTACCTTTCCTTTTTTCCCGACTGGATTTATTGGCTTTACTTCGGTCATTTTTGAAGGCTTGGAAAGGAAATGGAAAAACCCTTAATGTAGTAGACTTTGACTTAATCGTTTTTGAAGGCTGGAAAAGTAAAGGGCAAATCCCTGATATCACAACGATCTTTAGATTTAACTTTGTGAAAGGTAAAAGGAGATCATGTCTATTAGGAATCTATTAATGCTCTAGAGTTAAAGTTAAGGAAAATTGTCAATTAATCGAACACAGTTAAAAATATTAGAACATAGTTAAAAAGAGAGGAATGCATTTTATAATGGCTTTTAAATTTAGGCTTGTGACAGGTAGAAAGAGATAATATGTATTAGGAATCCATTCATCCTCTAGAGTTAGAGTTAGTGGATCGAATGATGAATCATCCATCCATTTATCTTTGAGTGCTTAAATGATGGATTCAACCTACACAAACCAGTAGACATATAGAAAACAAATAATACTAGTGCGATACTATTTTTGCAAAATAAATTTAATAATTTTTATTTTTATTTTTAATTATCTAAATGATTAAACCTCAAATATAGTACCCAAGTATGAATGCAACTTTTGAAGATCTTAATACAAAAGAAATATTGAACACAATAATTATGTGATGACTAAATATAATTTGAATATAAAAAATCCTGTTTTCTAATACATCCTAATCCACAATGCCAATATTATACTAATTGTATTGTGAAAAAAAAACATGCGATGTAAGTGCTTCTAGTGATGCTCATTATAATTTTATGCTTCACTTTTTAATACTAACACTACAATTTTTATTTATAAAATAACATGCTTTAATTTATAGATTTAATGTTTGTTTGCCATCTTTTACAAAGTTTAGGAAATTATCCATTTTAATTAAAAATTATAATACATAGTAAGTTTAGGAAAAAAGATAGCATTCTATTAAAACACATTGTTCAGAACCTGAAGATTTACATGTGTAAAAGCACTATAAAAAAACTATGCACAAACTGCAGATTATAACTAAAAAGCTTCACCATGTAACATCCATATTCTAGGGTATTCGAAGGTCGCCGCCGCCGGCACAGAAGATCTCCACCCTCTACGGGTCGCTGCTCAAAACACCACCAACGATTCCACGGGAAAAACGCTCCTCATAAGCTCACTCAGTATGCCTTACAGGAAGTCGCTCAGGGGATGAAGGAGAGGGCGGCCACGGAAGGATCCCTAGCCGCCATGGGCAATTGAAATGTCGACTCTCAAACCCTAAACCTAAGTTGCAGAGCAAAACTTGTGAATGGATTAAATTGTTTTATTAAAAATGAGTAAGTTTTCCATTTTATGTTTTGTAAATACAAAACATTATAAAAATGTTATGGAGGAGGGATCATGGTTCTAGGTAGAGCATGATGTTTTTCAATCTACGGTTTGAAGAACATTGTTTTAATATCTATTTCCCCACAGTTATGAAAAATTTCCTCGGTAGATCCAACCAAAAGTAAAAGTATAAGGGTATTTTCATCTTTGTTAGCTTATGCATGGAACTAACTTTAATAAAAGACTCTCAAATAAAATTATTTAAATTGTAAAAAAATTAAATGAATTGTGGTAGCTTTATCTTTAAACTCACAGAATCACATAACCTTTAAACTCCTGCATTAATTATCAAGAATAAGATCTTTTCCTTCTTTACTCGCAACATTTTGTTTGTATTGTGGTGGGCACTGGTGGCTTTATCTTTTCCCGTTGTTTGGGTGCTGAGAAGGCTTTATTTATTTATCCCTTCATGCCAGACGTGTGCGGTTCAAAACTCTCGGGCTTGTCATTTGGTAAGATTCCACACACTATTAACTGGCTGTTCCCATGAGGAGGCCGCCTTATTTTCCGCATGCATTCTCCCACGCACTTAGGCTTTTGGGGTTTCTTCACCCGAACGACATACCATGACTAGATGTCACTCACGTTCTCAACTTGTCTGCCAATTTCTTGACGTTCACGATATGGACGGCGCGGTATTCACGCTGGTGCTCTGAGTCACACGTACAGGGTGGGCCTCGGACGATACCCATTACCCACATTCGGCTTTACCGCTTACCCATTACCAGATATGGAATTCTATTGTCTTTAGCTAACCAAATAGATAACATCTTTCCCTCCTACTTTGCTAACTAGTGCGTATGCTAGTCACTCCATCATGAGTCATGAAACTAACGGGTAAGCTGGTGGTGGGGCCAATATTTAGGCTAGCCTCATCCCATGGATTTAGGTGGTTCATATGACAAAGCTCATTAGACGGTTTGGAAATGCTGGCGGATACAATTATTATATGCGCCAAAATGCCCTTTACACGTTTTTCCGGTGTTACTCTTAAATTATCACTTTGAACTTTTGTTTTCCACGGTAATTACGGGGAAAGGAATTTCTGGCGTCCTCCATAATGGTTATTTTGTTGTCATTTATCTGAAAGAGTGTATTAGGTTGTTACCTTTTAACTCACTCCTACCCCACCTCCCCAAAAATCCCATCTTTGTCTTTCAACAATTATTTTGTCAAAGCTCCTCCTAACACATTCATTATTATATTTAATCAATAGTCACGTACACTCTTAAACCCTAAGGCTGACCATGGTTCCGTTCGCGAGTCAAATGAGAGTTCAAGAAAACCCGGGATAATTCTCTTACCGCCCTCGTGACTTGGAAATTGTCATACAATATTGATTGAAAGACTGAGCCTTTCGCCATGACGGAGCTATTTTAGAAATTATTTAAATCGAGGAAAGGGTAGGAAACAGCCACGCCAGCCGCCTGCGACTCTCCGTACCCTTTTTAAACTTTCTTGTTATTCCAGACTGTTCCAATTGTCCGCCCTACTCTAATATATATACAAGTTCCCGTCTCTGGCCTCCCTTGTACCAGAATTGAGAATCCCCGCATAGTAAGACAGTTATTTCTCGCCATCCGCTGATATTGTGTGCGTTCTTTAACTCGTCTCGGCAATAATAATTATAGCAGGAAAAGGCGCAGTTCTTCGCTGCAGCCGGACTCTCATTCACTACAAGAAAAAGGGAATTTTAGCCTCACATTAGCACCACTATTTGTAAAGGATTTGGGAAATCCTCAATTTTCAAATAGTGGTGCAAAAGTGGTGATAATGTGGGGATACGCAAGTGGTGCTAAGATTTATGGTGCAAAAGTGGTGTTTGTAAAAAAGGTGTTTTTGGTGTTAAATGAATATGTGGCATTCCATGGTGTATGGTGCAAACCACCAAAACCAATCTTATGTGGATTGAAGTTTTGTGGTGCAAAACACCAAAACCAATCCAACATGGATTGAGACTTTTTGGTGCAAAACACCAAAATTATTATTATTATTATTATTTAATATACACAAACTTGTATATGGTGCAAAACACCATAAAATAACAAGTGGTGCAAAGCACCACAAAATAATAAATGGTGCAAAAAAATATAAATCGCATATTATATATATTTATATATAATATGTGATTTATATTTTTTGGCACCACACACATATATATACTTCTTAACAAGGTTAAAAAATGTATATTAAAACATTTTCTTAAAGTTTATTTCGTTTTAATTCGTCAATAACAAAATCAATAATTCAGTACATTAAATAGACACAAGTGGAGCCACAAAGTGGCAATTTCCTTGCAAGGAGTTATAGTTTTTGCATGTCATTAAGCATGTTGTTGGAACAGAAAATTGCTATTGCCATCAGTGGGCATTTAAAATAGTAAAATTGAATCAGACAATGAAGTCATAACAATGTAATTTGCCAAATATGTTGTCATAAAAGACAATGAAGTCATAACAATGTAATTTGCCAAATATGTTGTCATAAGTTTGCACAGCCTTGTTTCAAAATTAACAAAATCTAAAATTAAAATCAGAAAAAAAGGAGATCTTCATACGCAGACACTGCCCTTGCAGGAGTAGCTATAATCCAAGAGCATCTCTAGCAAACTCATTCTCACCATGAATCTCTGAGACAAACCATCCCCCGACAAAAGCTTGGCCTTCACATGACTCACTGAAGATTACTAATTCAGGAAGAGCACTCAACAACATGACAACTATAACATATTATCAACCATTTGAAATATGGATATCTAAGGAAAATCTAAGCCTGATTGGCATCTTCTAAATCAGAAGCCACTCCAAGAAAATGCTACTGCTATGGAAATTCCTTGGCTTCTGATATGAAATCTGATTAAGAGAATATTACGCTTTTCAGCCGAAGAAGAAATTAAAGAAATGTAATTAGATTCTTTAGCTACATTCCAGTGACATATCCTCCAGTATGCAGCATCAACGCTTTGATCTCCTCGGCTATAACATCTACCCCGTGGATTGCTGATGACATGTGCAAAAGAACAGAGTTAGACCATTACCTAATCAAGTGTAATGAATAATCAATTGAAATATGTCATTACCTCTGCTTGAAATACATCTATTGCAAATCCATCTTGGCAGCTTATGGTTGTGTACTTAATCTCAAGAAAATTAAACTTGAATAACTCGTAAGAAAATTGATTAATTATTCTCAACCTAAGATGTATGGTATATTTAGTGGTCATAAGATTATGTACTATGCCTTTTTCTGCAGAGTGCTGTAACATTAGAGGAATCAGTTGCAGGAAAGGCTCTCAATCAGTTTGTTACCAAAGAATGAAAAAGCCTCATATTTCAGCCAATTACGTCCATATATATGATCACAATAAAATGCAATATGCAAGAGACTTCTAAATGCCCATTTGAGATACAACAGTGATCACCAACGGACAAATAAGCAAAAATATTGTAATTGGAGGGAAAATGCATATGAAAAAACCACAATTTCCTCTGCTCTAGAGTAAGGTTCAAAGACAGCAAATAATATCATAAAGGAATTGATGGCATCAATGCTAACACAAACAATTAATTTTTTCCAGAGATCAACCAGCCCTCTATTTTAGCTTCTTAACTCAACTACCAATGAATCATCTCGTGAAACAGCTAATTTATCTCTTCGCCAAAATTTGAGCTTTGTATTTCCAAACTAGTAGAACTTCTATATCCATCACTAGTTTCTACTCTTTGGCCTCTAGTGTTAGGATATTTTTGACAGACTACTCCCAGGCTCCTCCAAGTTCACCTAGTCAAACCCTCTTAGACCTGGATACTCCTAAAAGGACATTATTAGGTTTTTCATCAGTTCCTGCACAATGATATATGATGGGATAGGCATCTATGGTTTCTTTTCCACTTCTACTTCCATCTTTGTCTCCCTCCATTTCCATACACAAAACATTTTGAAATGCAGAAACACATTTTGAAGCGCACTAAGACACCCCAAAACATTTTGATGGCCATTTTGTGATTAGGAAACGTGGCCCAAAAGCTGCGCCCAAGTTTTGAGTACTTTTTTGCCTAGAAAGGACGTGTTTGAGGCCCAAGAACTCACTTAAAAGGCTCATCAGGAGCCCCAGGGCCCAGAAAACAGACACGGAAGAAGAAACTGTCCTCCTTTTGGGAATTGTCATAGACTTTTAATCTTAGTTCTTTATTTACCTTTATTTATCTGAACGTTGACATTTACCTTTATTTATATTTTACTTTCATCTTTTTCAATTTTAACATTGAAGGTTAAAGTAGGACACCCATCTGTAGACATTTTGTGATGGAATCAGACCAACTGAACTTCACAAGGAAAGATAGAAACTAGGGTGTTTTTTTAACTATCAGAAAATTTTAAAAGCTTTTCCAACATCTCATCCTATATTCAAAACAGGACCCTGTACCCCTTCTTCCTGCTTCCACTGAGCTAGGAATCTGGTGATTTTAAGTTTGAAACCTACAAGTGGAATAAGCTACTTAATGGTGCCAACTAATTGAAACCATTGACGAATTAACCCTTAAAAATGATGACGAAGTAACCCTTAAACATGATGAAATAACATTAATACCATTCCTACTAAATTGTCATTTATATCTACCATTTTAAATTTCTTTATCATTTTAATCCAATTTTCAAGACAATGTGCTATTTAAAAGAATATAGAAAATATTTTTGTTTTAGTATTTTTTCACTATTGTGTTTTCCCATTTCCAAAAATTTTGGGGGTCACATTTCCATGTTGTACATGTTTCGGAAATTCAGACCTGTTTCCATGTTTTGTGCAACTAAGAGAGGAACATGCAGAGGCTCAAATGCAGCTTAGTTTTACTTTATTTTTAAAATAGTTTATGATATCTACAACAAGGGTAGAATGAGGCAATATTCTTATTAGTTAAACTAAATAGTAAATACAGACCTGCCAGCTTCAGGGGAGTATCCAACCCCGTAATAAGTAATTGAGGTCCAAATAAGTGCATCGAACAAGGAAAGTGGAATCTTCAGAAGAATTCCTGGAAGAGTGTACGCCCATGCTGGGTAGAAGTTTAGGTCCCTTTGTTTGAAGAACACTGGAAATCGTCTAATTGTAATCGGTATCTCCGGAAGGCCAATGAATGTCATCGTTGTGAGTGAGAAGAAAAGAGAACCAAGATAATAATTTCCATGCTCAAGGTCGACTTGCATGTGTGTCCGGTAGAACAGTGACATTACAATAAATGCAACTATAACAAGCTGTCATGAAGGATTAAGGCATACCTGAGTTAGTTAAATGTTAATACTGCTGCGGTAATTACTTAGATAATCAGGACAAGATGAAATACCTGTGTTGCCTTGAAGATATGAAGAAATGAGTTTCTCTTAAAAAGTAGCCACTCCCGATCAAAACATGCTTTGAACAACTCCCATTTTCTAAGTGAGTATTTGCTCAATGACAGGGCAGCTTTGTGGCCTTTCGACTTATCAAAAGGTTTAGAAAGTTCTTCTATCAACTTCTGGCCAACATGAAACTGTTTGAATTTTTGAGAAAACTGCTCTACTGAAATGTATCTATAAGGCTTTTCCCTGTCCTCCCAATACAGTTCTTGATTCTGTCTAGAGGTAACCTGCACCATGTCATCAAAAGCCGTGAGACAATTAATTTCATTCCAAGTTCTAAAAAATAGAATGGAGATAGCTATATGTTCACCTCCTGCAGAAAGTCTGCAATGCCCTTACGCTCCGGACACATGAAGCCACAATACTCAAAAAATTCAAGAACATGATCACGCGGCCCATGGTAAACTATCTTCCCTTCTGACATTAAGATGACATCATCAAAGAGATCAAATGTCTCCGGTGCTGGCTGAAGAAGCGACATGACTATTGTAGCTTGCTTGATGTGCGCAACCTGTTGAAGACACTTTACGACCTGAAAAGTAGTAGAGCTGTCCAATCCAGTGGATATCTCATCCATGAAAAGAGTTTTCGTTGGAGACAGGATCATTTCCCCTGCATACAGTATGGATACCATTGACTTATTCAAACTTAAACAAAACCCAAATCCAAAAGACTGATACAGAGATACAATCTTAGTCATTACCTGTTGTTACTCGTTTTCTCTGCCCACCAGAAATTCCTCTTCTCATGGCATCACCAATCATAATGTCTGCACAAATATTCAAACCAAGGATCTACAACAGTAACACAGGTAGTGAAACATAAGAATTGGAACATCGCAAAGAAGAACACCACAATAGATAAAGCATTTAATATGCATGACAGTGTGAAGATTGCTATCAGGCCAATTAAAAATTGTCTAAATAACATGAATTTAAGTTCTAGAACATCACATAGTGCTGATTCTCTATGAATGAAGCATAAGCATGAAAAATAAATGTTGGGGGAAAGATCTCTTTACCTTCAAAATATAATCTGTTTGAAGACTTCCTTTCACACCCTCAATTGCAGTTGCCTGGAAATAAAACGGGGAACATGTAAATAATCGAATTTACAAAAGGAAAAATGACGCAGTTAATTTTATACATAACCTCTGGAGGGATGCACCATGCACCATGAGCCAAGTGCCTCTAGATGCCTCTCCTGCTCTGACCACCAGATCTCAACAGTCTCAACGATGTGGTAGTCAATCACAGCCTTGTGCTGGCCAGGTTGTAAGGAAGCGAACAGAATGCCGCCTTAGCTGGTCATTCAGTACTCTAGCATGGCCGTTAAATGATAAAGTTCCTACAGTTACTTTGCCAATCTCAGAATATGAAAAGCAGCAGGAGAATGATGGCTGGAAAATTGACATCCCTCGGCTTAAACTGCAGAATGAGGGATGGGAGGCCACCAGAGAGTCACAAGGATAACCTGCCAAACTTGGGCCTGATCCCAACTGTAGCTTAATCTTTATTGTTGCTTATCATGATCGTGCAGCCTTCGTGGCATGCTTATTTTGGACTGCTAATTAAGTTGTGATATTTTGTACTTAGCTGATCTAGGGCAATTTTGTAGACTTTAATGGTATTTATAGCCTGATCCCAACTGTAGCTTAATATTTATTGTTGCTTATCATGATCGTGCAGCCTTCGTGGCATGCTTATTCTGGATTGCTTATTAAGTAGTGATATTTGTACTTAGCTGATCTCGGGCAATTTCGTAGACTTTAATGGCATTTATTGCCTTTTGCTGGTGCTTGTGCCTGTGGTGCCACCCTCGTGGCCTAACTTTTTTGGTAAAAATCCCTATTTGTAAATAACAATTTTTAATAATAGTAAGATCAACATATCCTTTCACAGCCTTTGTTATACTGAAATACAACAGCTCCAGGTAACTCACCTTCATATACGTGTCTATATCTTCCTCTGGAAGAATGCCAGATTTTTTTTCTCTTTCTCTTATTTCAAACAGCAGATCTACACATGGGCCAAAAAATGAGTTGTTAGACCATCCATAGCATAAAATGTCAGCTCAATATTGATCATACAAGATAAAACCAGTAGATTAAAATATGACAAGAAAATATGGAGTCAAATGGAACGTCCTCTATGGAAAATTACACACCATAACTGGTACCCACTCCTTGGCAACGAGCTGAGAAATCAAATGTTTCCCTAACTGTCATCTCTGCAAAATGCATATCATGTTGGCTGATATAAGCTGATGTCGTCTGGGGGATAAATTCTTTGAGCTGGAATCCATTGTATGAGGTATTTCCACTCGTCTGTCAGGATATGCATTAAAGATTAGTAAGTCTTTGAATCAAATCCAAAGTTTATATATGGATGAATATGACCATTCAACATCCTAAAAATTCTAATAATAATCTGCTACCAAAACCATCACCACAAAGCATGAAAATTTTCAAGCAATGACCTTCAATGTAGGGTCCAATTTTCCTGCAAGAGCCTGGAGGAAGGTTGTCTTCCCACATCCCGGTGGTCCTAACAGAAGAGTAATCCTGCATCATGTTCATGATTCAAAACAAGGTATCATAAAAAATATCTTTGTATAAACTAGTTGGATATCAAAAAGAACATGAAGTTCACATAGACCGTCTTTTGTATATGACAATTTTTACTTGTATGAGATCCAAGTTTGCATGTGATAGAAGAATAAATGGAATAGAAAGTTAAATTAGTATGTGAATACTACAAGTGTTTGTGAGAGCCACTAAAAACAATAAAATATTTGAAAGATTCAGATGTTGCTCGGGACAATGTGATTGGAAGCGGCATGGCTTCCAATCACTTACAGTCATGGTTGATGTTTTAGCATACCAGAAACAAATTATTTCTTTGTTGGATCTTTTAAAATGCTCATTATATGGGGGTATGTCTTTTTTTATTATATTATGAAAGGTTAGGTTGTTGGCTGGTGAAGCTACTTATTGCGCAGAACGAAGCCAATTTATTAGGGGAATTTACCACCATATGATGGCCAGGTTCTTATAGGCAAATTTACCATCCGGGTAAGGCCAGGTTTATAGAGGAGGATTTACCATCTGGGTAAGGCCACCTTCATTTTGGAATGAATTAGCTCACCTGAAGCATGAAGGTGAGGTGCAAATCCCTTCGTAGAGCGATCGTTTCTCACCCTTTCCCTTCGCAACTACGTTCTTCACCCACGGTCTGACAAAAAAACATTAAAATCAGCAAACAATAAATGTATATAAAACCCTTGTAACAAATCAAGCTGAAAGCTTTTCATTTTGAAGGTTTTGTTAATTTGAAGTCGGGGATCGGGGGGCTTTATATTTGCAGAGAGAGACCTATTGTAGAAAGAGTAGGGAATAATCTTTAGGGTTTTGTGAAAAAATTGACAGTCATGCCTCCCAAGCTCAATCCTTCCCAAGTGGTCGAAGTGTACATGGGGGTCACAGGGGGTGAAGTGGGAGCAGCTTCGTCTCTGGCCCCAAAGATCGGTCCTCTACGGATTTCGCCCAAGAAGATAGGAGAAGAAATTGCAAAGTAAATGACAAAGGACTGGAAGGGTTTGAGGGTGACTGTAAAGCTCACTGTTCAGAACAGGAAGGCCAAGGTCACTGTAGTGTCGAGCACTGCTTCCCTGGTCATAAAAGCCCTCAAGGATCCCAAGAGAGACAGGAAGAAAACGAAGAACATCAAGCACAATGGAAATATCAGCCTCGACGATGTCATTGAGTTCGCTAGGGTTATGAAGCCGAGGTCCATGGCAAAGGAATTGGCCGGGACAGTGAAGGAGATTCTAGGCAAATGCCTTTCTGTTGGCTGTACCATGGATGGAAAGGATCCTAAGGATCTCCATACTGAGATTGATGAAAGAGAGGTCGAGATCCCCGAAGAATGAAGAAAGGATTTCAATTTGGTAGATTTGTCTTTGTGCAAGAAAAGGTGCAAACTATTGCAACAGAAATCTCAGCCAAATCTTGTTATCAAATTCATCGCAAGCTATTAATGGTCAACTGCATCTTATGCATCCGCTTTGTTTTCAAATCTAGATAGAAATTAATACACTATTGAGAGAAATCCATATGGTATCTTGCATATGGTTTAGTTGCTACTGAATTCTGTTTATTGGATTTGAGAAAATATAGAGAATTGTGATGGCCAGAGATGGAAATTAAAAAAAAAAAAATTCAAGCTTAAAATCCAACCTGTGGTCTTCTTTCCAATGTCAAAGTAAAGTCCAGGACCCTTTTCCATCGCTAAATTCTTCGATTTCTTCCAGAGAATAAAACACCTTTCAAAAGAAAGAAACAACCCTAGAGTGAGCTCAAATGTTCTGGAAATTCAACAAAAATAGGTAAAAGGGTTTCATAGAGAACAGGGTCGATTCAACCGATATATCCTTATAACAAGAGATCGGAATGCATACCTGAATATGGGACAAGCTCCGACCCGGTTAGAAATGACAGAACCCCTCTCTCCACACTAACCAATATCGCTAAAAGCTCCACACTAACCAATATCGCTAAAAGCTCTAGCAGGGAAATATTTTAATCAATTCAAAGTGAACACAACCGTCCGATCCTGGATTGACCCACAAGTCTGGGTCACATAACCATTGATGCATATATAGGCAAAATACGTCAAGATATTTTACACAAATTAAATATTTTACAAAATTGATTCGCATGTTACAACTTTTTCGAGGATTTACAAGATATATGATGTTTTTATGTCTATCAGTTTTATAAGGTCATTGTTGTTGGTTTAAAGATTTAATATGTTCAATTTTTATATTTTTTATATTTTGTTTTATAAGTTTTATAAGGTCATTCTTGATATTAGGGGTGATGATACTAGGATTAGTTCTTTTCATATTTTATATGTTTAATTATTTTTTAAATTATTAAAGTTCTTTAAGGTTTTTTTATTTGTATTGATGAGTAAAGTTCTTAGTTATGTGTTCTACTTTGTTATTGAGAAAGGAGGATTTAGGTGATTTGAAATTCTTTGTAAAGATTGGGTTAAATATAATTTTAGAGTATCTTAAGGACATCCCATGGATGTAAGCGCAAGTCGTGGGAAACATGGAATTTGTAAAGATAGGTGTTTACAAAATAGTTCTAAGGGAGACTTAGAGAGCATCATTGACCACATAAATGGGAAGATAGGCACTCTATATTGGGAAATTGTAAGTGAATTGATTTTGATTAAGGGTGAAATTGAAAATCTAGAAGTACATTGATTTTTCCATGTACCAAGTGACTAAGTGGTTGTTAGAGATGGCCATGTCACTCAAGAATAAGGTTATCAAATTGACAAATGCACCCCTTTCCCCTACCGCCCACCCATGTCAAAGGCAAAGGATTTGGAAAATGACCTAGAGGGTTTTCCTTAGACATCATAAATAGTGCCTCTAAATCATCACATTACCTTTAATTCGGTGCAACCCTTGAATTATTCTCACAACAGGGACATGGATTGTGATGAACAATATCCAAAAGTGTTGAAAGTTTAACAAATGGGTTGGCGACCTAAGTAGGATTGATTATGGAGAACAACTCCATGGTCTATAAAAATTAAAAAGAAATGCATCATTGTGTGTGTGTCCCCTAACTTTGGATCTATTAAGCACCGAGAGAGATCAAAAGAAATCAAAACACAAACTTAGTGATATTTAATAACCGAGGATAAGACGAACTATGTTGGTTTATTTATTTTATTTTTAAGAATAAAGCTTTGTTTAAACTATATTAATAGGTAAAATATGTACCATACTTAATACAAAAAAGTGGGTTGTCAATGCAACCTCCACAAGCAAAAGAACAACTCAAAAGCAAGGTTGGCACAAGCCAAAACACCCCATCGTGGAGTCAATGTCATGAGAAAGTTCAAAAAAGGCTATCCTTAACTCAATTATGTGTTTGAGTCATTGGATGGGACAAGATCAAAGTCAATCATTGCACTTGTTGTTGGCACCTTTTATGAACTAAATGCATAATTTGTTAGGTTCAAGGTGCAAAAAGCGGTTGGATCGTGCCAAAACACCCCAAAAAAGTGACAAAATCAAACCACAAGCACCTACAACCTATGAATAATTAAACTAAATAGTAAACATGCCAGTTGTAGGAGGAGATGGGTCATGGTCATTAACTGTCTTCCCCTAGTCAGTTGTTGGAGGATCAACATCAATGGGCTCAACATTAGTGGGTTATCCAGGGGGTTTGATCTTATTCAAAACCACTAATGCAAGTGTAGGGAGCCCCTTATCTACATGTGGGTTTCTAGGTCTCCATCTACATACATGCCCCCATTGTTGTCAAACCTATCAATGTGCCACGTGTTAAGGATGACTATGCACAAAGCTAGTTGAACCAACAATTCTAAATCATGTCAAGCCTGTCCGAGAGAGAGGTACAAGTGGACCCAATGAAAATGAAGAATCCATGAGGGTACATGCTAGGTGGGTCTAAAGGAGCCCTCGTCGTGGTTCACAAGGCTCCATGCCAATATTCTAATAGTTATTGGAAATGATCCATGTCTAATCACAGCTTCTGGGACTGTACTCCAATTTGCATGATCAAGTTAGCATGTATTAATGTGTCATCATACCAAGAGAACTTGTGAGACACTACATCAAAATAAAAACAATGAATGAATATGTTGTTTCCAAATCCAAAAGAGCACTTAAAGAACATACTCAAATGCTCTCAACCCTCGTATTCAAGAAAATAATCAGGGATCTTGTTGAGTATCAAAATGGTATTTCTCGTAACCTTCTCTTCGATTAGCTAGGAATTGGAGGTTGCATTTAGAGAGATGATCTCGAATAGTTTTGTGAAAATCCTACACTATGGAGAGTTGTTTGTTTGTAGTGGACTAGGTCTACTTGTTATTTTGGCCTCCCTATCATTTCATATAAATAAAGGGAGAAATCCAAGCAAGTAAGCATAATCACCTCAAAGTTGATCAACTATTATGTTAGTTGGAGGGCCATTTGATATATGGACATCTATTTTGGCATAAGGATTAGGGTATATTAGCACTTATATATTACCACAAACTAGTGCTCATGACCAAGAAGGAATGACACTGAAACTAATGTCAGAAAGACAAAATAATAATCTACATGACCTGAACTACATGCCTAACAAATGAACCTAACCCACACACTTAGTGCACCCACCTATCCCACACACCTTACCCATGCATCGAGCCCCTAACCCCTGCTTATACTATTAGTTGTAGGGCCATTGCATATATGGACATCTATTTTTGCATAAGGATCAGGGTATATTAGCCCTTATATATTACCACAAACTAGTGCTCATGACCAAGAAGGAATGACACTGAAACTAATGTCAGAAAGACAAAATACTAACTACACTACCTTTAATACATACCTAGCACATGAACCTAACCCACACACTTAGTGCACCCACCTATCCCACACACCTAAGGCAAACACCTTACCCATGCATCGATCCCCTAACCCCTGCTTATACTATTAATTGGAGGTCCATTGCATATATGGACATATATTTTGGCATAAGGATCAAGGTATATTAGCACTTATATATTACCACAAACTAGTGCTCATGACTAAGAATGAATGACACTGAAACTAATGTCAGAAAGACAAAATACTAATCTACCTTATTTAAACTACATGCCTAACACGTGAACCTAACTCACACACTTAATGCACCCACCTATCCCACACACCGAAGGCACACACATTATTGATGCATCGAGCCCCTAACCATTGCTTATACTATAAGTGAAACATCAAACCCACCCCAGATTAACAATGACTTCTCCAAAGCCGAAGATGATCCATAGGGCATGACATTGAAATGGACACTAACTCACCACTAATCCTCTAACCTTGAATCCTCCCCTAACCCAAAATCCATTACCCATGAACCCCAAACCACCTATTTGGAAACACATTGACCCCTTAACCCACAGTCCGCTAAAGAAAACTTCTACATTGGAAAATATTTTGGTGTATGTAATGAACCATGCTCATAACCCACACAGGTAAGTGACCATGCAATTAACCCCATGCATTTAACATATGCACATAACACATGCCTTTGTCCCGTGAACCTAATCCACATGCCTAAGTGGCACAAAAACCTCGCCATGTGGCCCATCAACACTACACACATAGGATAATGAGTAAGATGTTTAATATAGAAGATTCCTTTAGGGGAACATGCTCATGTCTCCTCCTTGACCATGTTCAAGGCCCCAAGGCATGGATATATAGTGGAAAAATATCCATGCAAGGTCATGCATGGTGCTTCATGCATTTTTAATTTCTCTAGATGCCTCAATGGTTTCTTTAGGGCCAAAGGCATGGTCGTTTTCCCCGAAACATCATTCACAAGCCCTTGAGATATGTAGATACAACTCAAAGCCACATAATGGCAATGACATAATCAATCATAGGCCAATGATACCCTCAAAAGGTTGTATGTGGTTGTTGGAGGCAATATTCTTATCCCTAAATGGATAGAAGATTCCTTCAGAGCTTGATATTCAAGTCTCCTCCACTGACCATGTCTAAGGCCACAAGGATGGTTTTTTTAGGGAAACATTGGTGGTCTTATTTCCTAGAGAATCATTCCCAAATCCCTAAGACACATACATTCTCCTCAAAACAACCTAAAATCATTAATATTCTCAATCATGGGCCAATGATACCTCAAGAGGCCATGTGTGGTTGGTGGAGGCAATATTCCTAGCCTTGAATGGCTAAAAGATTATTTTTGGGCCAAAGATTTAAGTCTCCTCCCCCTACCATGTCCAAGGCCCCAAGGCATGGATGTACATTGTGCCACGAATATATCTGCGAAGTCATGTATGGTGCTTAGAGGCATTGCTCCATGGACACAAGACCTTAGGAGACAACTTGTTATTGGTGGAGGAAACCTTTCTTAGCCCTAGATGGTTAAAACATCCCTTTAGGGCTTGAGTTGCAGGTCTCCTCTACTACCATGTCTAGAGTCCTAAGACCACAAGACCTAGATACATAGCACAATGGATACCCAGGAAAAGTCATGTGTAGTTATTTGAGGCATTGTGCATGGCCTTATATGCCTCAATGGTTTCTTTAGAGCCAAAGGTATGGTTTTCATCCTTATAATTCCATTCCAAAGGCTCTAGGACACCTTCATAATTCTTAAACCACCTAATGGCACCAACATCCTGAATCATAGGCCAATGATACCTTCAATAAGCCATGTGTGGTCAATGGAGGAAACCTACTTAGTTCTAGATGCCTAGAAAATTCCTTTAGAGCCTAAGGTTTAGGTCTCCTCCACTAACCATGTCCAAGGTCCTAAGGCCACAAGATCCAAATACATAGCACTATAGATACCACTCCAAAGTTGTGCATGGTGGTTTGAGGCAATGTTTGTGGCTTTGAATGCCTTGAAATTTTCTTTAGGGCCAAAGGCATGGTATTCTTCCCTAGAACATCATTCCCAAGGCCCTAACACACTATATACTACTCAAAACAACATGTTGTCACCAACATCATAAATCATAGGCTAATAATACACTCAAGTGGCCAAGTGTGGTTGGTGGAGACCACCTCCTTAACCTTAGATGGCTAAAATATTCCTTTGGGGATTGAGGATCAACTGTCCTTTACTGACCATGTCCAATGCCCAAAGGAAAAAAACCTAGATACATAGTGCCATGGATACCCCTACGAAGTTATGCATGATGCCTTGACACATTGTTCATGGCTCTAAATGCCATAAGAATTAATTTAGGGGCAAACACATAGTCTTCTTCTTTATAATATCATTCCCAAGGCCTTGAAACAAGTAGATATTACTCAAAATATCTAATTGTACTAAGATCCTCAATCACAATCCAATGCTACCTTTAAGAGGCTATGTGTGGTTGGTTGAGGTATCCTTCTTATCCTTGTATGGATAGAATATTCCTTTAGATCCCGAGGTTCATGTCCCCTCCCTTAACCATGTCCAATGCCCCAAGTCCCAATGACTGTGGAATCCTCAATGATTTCTTTAGGGCTAAAAGCATGTTATTCCTCCCTAGAACTTCATTCCCAACACCCTGATACATGTACATACTCCTCAAAACACCCTAATTTCACTAACATCCTCAATCATAGGCCAATAACCCTTGAAAGGCGATGTGTTGTTGGTGGTTAGACCCTTATTATATCTAGATGGCTAGAAGATTCCATTAGAGCTTGAGCTTCATGCCTCCTCCCATGACCATTTCCAATCCCCCAAGTCCCTAAGACTTGGATACATAGTGCCATGGATACGCTTGCAAAGTCATGCATGGCGCTTTAAGGCATTGTTCATGGTTTTCTATGCCTTAATGGTTTCTTTAGGGTCAAATGAATGGTCTTCCCCCTAGAATGTCATTCCCAAGGCATTGAGACACATACATATTTTCAAACCCACCTACTGAAATTTTCATCCTTAATCATAGGCCAATGATACCCTCAAGAGGCCATGTTTGGTTGGTGGAGGAAACCTTCTTAGCCTTAGATGGATAAAATATTTCTTTAAGGCCCAAGGTTTAAATTTCTTCCACTTACCATGTACAAGACCTCAAGTCCCTAAGACTTAGATACAAAGCTCAATGGATACCCTTGCAAAGTCATGCATGGTGCTTTTAGGCATTGTTTAGGGCTCTAGATTCCTTAGTGGTCTATTTAGCGCCAAAGGAATGGTATTCTTCTCTATAGCATCATTCTTAAGGTCCTAAGACACCTACATACTTCTCAAAATAACATAATGGTGTTAATATCCTTAATCATATGACAATGATACCCTCAAGAGGTCATGTGTGGTTGGTTGAGGCGATCTTCTTAGCCTTGGATGGCTATAAGATTCCTTTATGGCTAGAGGTTCAAGTCTCCTCCCTTGACCATGTCCAAGTCGCCAAGGCCCCGAGAAATGGATGTACATAGTGGGATGGATATCCATGCAAGGTCATGCATGGTGCTCTAGGAATTGTTCATCACTCTATATGCTCCAATTGTTTCTTTAAGGCCAAAGGCATGGTTTTTTTCCCTATAACATCATTCCCAAGGCCCTGAGACATGTAGATACTACTCAAAACCTCCTAATGGCAATGACATAATCAATCATAGGCCAATGATACCCTCAAGAGGCCATGTGTTTTTAGTGGATACAGTCTTCTTAGCCTTAGATGGATGGAAGAATCATTTAGAGCTCGAGATTTAGGTATCCTCCAATAACCATGTGTAAGGCCCCAAGGCCACAATACATAGATACATAGTGCCATAGTTACCCTTCTGAATTAATCAATGCTTCTTTTAGGTAGTATTCATGGATCTATATGCGTCAATGATTTCTTTAGGGCCAAAAACATGGTCTTCTTCCATGGAACATAATTCGCAAGGGCTTAAGACATGTGCATGCTACTTAACACCACCTAACTATAACAACATCCTCAATCATAGGCCAATTATACAACTAGGAGATTGTGTATCGTTGGTGGAGGCAAACTTCTTACCCCTAGATAGTTACAATCTTCCTTTAGGGGCAAACGTTAAGGTATCCTCCACTAACTATGCGTTGTTCTTGGAGGAAACCTTCTTAGCCCTGGATGGCTAGAAGATTCCTTTAGTGGTCGATATTTAGGTCTCCTCCACTGATCTTATCTAAGGCTAAAAGGCCATTAGACCTAGATACATAATGTCTCAATGGATTTGGATACCTTAATGGTTTCTTTAGGGATAAAGTCATGGTCATATTCTATGTAATATCATTACGAAGGCCTTGGGACACCTACACAAGGCTCCTGCTTTACTTTTATGACTTCAATAAAGGACTTGAGATCCATCCCTCTATGCAAAAACTCTTGATTATGCTCATATCCAACTATTATGTCAAATATCAACTTTAAATGGTGTATGCTATGGTTCATGGTCTTGATAATTGCCCATTACCTCAATAATATAATGTTAGGGTATAATTATTTCAATTTCTTCCCCAACTATTTACTCAGACCCATTGCTAGTACGCAAAACCACGTATTTCCACCCATATCCCACTTTGAGAATAACGATATCTTATACATTGCATGATCTGCTAAGTGATAGTTTGAGTCATTGCTATTAGCCTAATATGCCTAAAACTGTCCTTTAGGGCCTAGTTCCTGTAATTCCTCTCATGACTATGTCTAACGTTTGCATACCTAGTGTCACTTATATGAATGCTCAGATGCCAAGGATATTGTTTGGAGTTTATGGGTGCAGTTTAAAGCTTCCCTTAGGGTTTAAGGCCCAAGTTTCCTCCTATGACATTATACAAAAACCTAAGACCATACTAGCAAAAAACTCATAATGGTGTTGATTTGCTTACTTAGAGGTAAATAATAACTCCAATATATCATGTGTAATGCTTTGAGTTGTTGTATTTTTCCTTGGATGCACAAAATATTTCACTAGGAAATAAGGCCTAGGTTTTCTCTCTCAAACATGTTAAGGGCCTAAACACCAATATATAGTGCTTAAAAACAACCCCTTACTTACATTAATACCCCCAATATCAAGCAAAGGATACCCTTAGGAGGCCTTATGTGGTGTTTCAAGGTATACTTGCTAATCTTATATGCCTAGAGGTTTCCTCTAAGCTCCAAGGCACCAGGGTTCCTTCTTTAATCATCTCTATGCCCTAAAAACTTATACCTAGTTTTAGTTCCTCCAACTCTCCCCATTTTCCCTATTATAAGGCCATAGATCTTCTCAAAAAGTCACTTGTTTTAGTGTGACAAATTATTATTATCCCTACATGCCTAGAAGTTTAATTTAGGTTAAGGCCTAGGTTTCTTCTCTTAACTAGGTCGAGGGCCAATAGACCTATCACTAGTGATGAAAACCTTTTAATGCAATCAATATCCACATATAGATGTTAAGATTATTATTAGGAATATATGTGTGTTGACCATATTTCTTGGTCCTATATTCCTAAAAAATTCATTTAGGGCCCAAGGAAGACGTTTCCTCCCTTGAACATCCCCAAGGATTTGAGACCCATGCCTTATGCACAAAGCCTAGCAATGATATTAATATCCATTACAAAATTTAATAATATCAATAATATGCCCTATCAAATAATCAAATCTCAATTCAAATCATTTTTATTAATATTTTATAATAGTAATAAATTAAAAATGCTTGTATTTAATTATTTGTCAAATTTAAGAATCATGGGTATTTATTTGCTTGAATAATATTGAAAATGAATAGTTGACTTGAGCTATTTAGAAAATAATTATTTGTGAACTTGTTGTGTTTGTGGTGCAACACCTCATAAATGAATCATGTGAGCTCGTTGGTATAAATTAATCACGGGCATTTATTTGAATGAAAAAAATTGAATTAAGTTATTACAAAATAATTATTTGTGATGTTGTTGTGTTTATGGTGCAAATCATCATAATTAAATCCTTTGTCTACATGTATATGTGACAAATATGAGCTTAGCCCCACTATATGGTACTTAACAACATGACATTTCTTTATGCTTATGATTCATTTAGGCTAAGGCCTATGATTGTTCGTTCAACAATGTTTAGGGCCATTGGACCTATCCCCAGTGATTAAAAACTTATAATAGTGTGAATGCCCATACTTAGAGGCTAAGAATACTCTTAGGAATATGTGTGGGGACCTTTATGGTGTCTTTCTTGGTCCTAGATTCATAAAAGCTTCTTTTAGGGCCTTAGATACATGTTTTCTCCATTGATCATATAGATGTATCTAAGACCCATGTTTTGTGTTAAAAACCTAATAATAATACTAATTTCCATAAAAAAAAAATTAATAAGATAAAAATATTTCAAATGAATAATAAAATTTAAATTCAAATAATTTTATTACTACTTTATAATAGTAATAAATTAAAAATAGTTGTTTTTATTTATTTGCCAATTGTATTTATATGTTTAAATAATATAAAAGATGAATAAATGAATTGAGCTATTTTCCAAATATTTCTTTTGAACTTGTTGTGCTTGTGGTGTAAACCTCATAAATTAATCACGTGAATTTATTTGCTTAAATATTCTACGTGAATTTATTTGCTTAAATATTCTAAATATAAATATTTGAACTTCTTTTAGTATGGTGCAAAAACTCATAAATTAATATTTGATTATTTATTTTAATTGATATGAAAAAATAAATAAATATTGAATTGAGTTATTTTCAAAATAATTATTTGTGAATTTGTTTATGGTGCAAATCCAAATAATTAAATCCTACGTGTACATGTCCATGTGGAAAATAATAGCTTAGCACCACTTTATGGTAGTTGCCAACATGGCATTTCTCATAAAGGTAAAACTCAATTTCCAATAATATTAACTAATATAACACCATATTAACACCACAAAATATAAGTGGTGTTAATACCACCACTTTAACACCACAAAATATAAATGGTGTTAATAACACCACTTTAACACCACATAAATGTAAGTGGTGCCATTACCACCATATTTACACCACAAACTATAAGTGGTGCTAACTTGTGGTGCTAAAAGATGGGTTTTCTTGTTGTGATTCTTCTCTTCTCTCTCTGTACCACCGCCGTGGTCCATGTTCGAATGATGTCTGATACGCTTAGAAAACGCGGCCGTGAATCCGTGGCTCAGCCGGACTCCACTGACGTGCGGGAGCCGAAACGCTTCCACGGCGAAGAAATAGACCGGTTTCTTCATCTGCTGCAATCAGAGCAAACCTTGGCAGAAGACGAACAAGAAGAAGAATGCATTCCCAGTGACGAAATCTTAAATGGAGTCATGAAAAGCCTGGAGGAAGAGATTTCCGCGACCTGTTCCACTTCTTATCGCTCCTCCAACTCGGAGGATATTTCGGCGACCTCCGATATTTCTAGCCACCAGGAAGGCCAAACCCTAAATGAGGACTCGGGGATTGATCTGTCTTATCTCTTGGAGGCTTCAGATGATGAACTAGGCATTCCCCCGAGCCCCGATCTGGGCTTGAAAGAAGAAGTCTGCCAAGCTCCCAAGGAAACCTTCGAGGGTTTGTGGGATAGCTCGGATCTTAAATCTCTTGAAGAAAATTGGCACTTCGAGGACGACTTCGAAAACTATCAACAGTTTGCAGTGTGTGAAAATGCCTGGAATGAAAGCCAGCTGCAGGATTATATGAACAAAGATATTGTAAGCCAAGGCATGTTATTTGACGGAGATTTTTCTGAGGCATGGAGACTGGAAACTGCCGGTTTCACGTAATTGTGATTGTATCTCGTATAGCCGAGATATCGCTTTGACGGGGATTTTTCTGAGACATGGAGACTGGAACTGCCAGTTGCATGTAACTAATGTCAGGTTCACTAACATTGTATAATTTTTTATTGTATCTCTTATAGCCGAGATATCGCTATATTCGACAAAGTCGCAAAGAATGAATTGTTTAGTAAAGTATCTATTAAACATTTTGTCATTGTCATAGATTTCATTTAAAAAATGAATTCTGATTTAATTAAACAATTCAAAACAAAAAAACATTAATATCAACTACTTCAAATTTTAATATTTTCTAATTAAATTAGACAATTCATAAAAAAAAATTAAAATCATTAATATCAAAGTAAAACTCATATGATCTTTAATTAAGCCAAAAACTTAAAAATTGAATTAAAACTTTATACAAATATCTTCTACAAAATATTATATTAAAACTTTAAGCAAATGTCCTATACAAATTTTTAATATGGGCGGATTTTGCCATCATTCCAGAACTTTTCTCAATTCAAATCAACCATATCTTAAGGGTCCACTGAAATATATTAGCCCGTAAATTTTTTTATCTCCAAATGTTAGCTCTCCACTAATTCTCATATTCATAATATCCTTTCACTTGAAGTTCAAGTCTATGGCCATGTATCAAAATTGTCTGTAATTTTTATTAATTTTAAAGACAAACCAGATTTTTTATTTTTAAATAGTTAATAATCACTTTATTATTATTTTCTTTTAAATAGTTAATAACCACTTTGATAGGATGTGATCGTCACGACTCACTGGCAACTTATTATGTGAACAACATGGTTAAAGAATTCAAGATCGCAATTATTCATTTAAAAAAAATAACATAAAAATATTTTCTACTTTAGGAATAGCATCGTGTCCTATTATGGAACTCTTTACAGGGAAAAATAATATGGACCATTTCATTTGCAAATTTTGCATCTTAATATGAACCAAGTCATTTGTAAGTGTATATGAGGTTTAATTTTATGATTAAATGGTATGTGTATCATTGAATTTTATTTAATAATTAGAATGATTAAAATTAGTAATATTTATAAAAATTTGGTATTTAATTTAAATTATAATAATTAAAAAATAGTAAAATATTTTGGTATTTAATTTAAATTATAATTATTAAAAAATTAATTATTTTTATAAAAGATTAAAATATATTTAGTAGAAAGAATTAGTGGAAAGGAGATGATTTAGAAGTATCTTTTTCATTAATTTTATTTATACAAAAAGATACAAATCATCCATTTAAATTTTCATATATAGTTAAGAAAAAATTTTCTAAATTTTTTTAAAAATAAATATTGTTAGAAAATTCAAACCTAACAAGTTAGACTTAAGTTTCTAACATGAAAAGTGATACATAAGTTTCTACCCATGGCTTGGAAAGGATTTTCTAATTATAATTATTAAAAAATTAATCATTTTTATAAAAGGTTTAAATATATTTGGTAGAAAGAATTAGTGTATGGAAGATGATTTAGAAGTATCTTCCTTGTTAATTTCATTTTAAAAAAACATACAAATCATCAATTTAAATTTTCATGTATAGTTAAGAAAAAAAATTTCTAAACAAATTTAAAATAAATATTGTTAAAAAATTCAAACATAACTAGTTAAACATAAGTTTCTAGCATGAAAAGTGATACATAAGTTTCTATCCATGGCTTATTAATTTCATTTTAAAAAAACATACAAATCATTCATTTAAATTTTCATGTATAGTTAAGAAAAACTTTTCTAAACAAATTTAAAATAAATATTGTTAAAAAATTCAAACCTAACAAGTTAAACATAAGTTTCTAACATAAAAAGTGATACATAAGTTTCTATCCATGACTTAGAAAGGATTTTCGAATTTTATAGGGTTAAGAAGAATTTTGTAACATTACAAAAATTTATTCCAATCTTCACAAATATTTTTAATACTCTTTGAATTAATAATAATATCAATTCAATTTTGACAAATTATAAATCGGTTTTTTAAAACCTCGAAATTTAATAAGACTTTTTTCAATTTAAAAAATATTTTAATACTTTTCAAAACAACATTGTTAACTAAATTTTAAAATAATTATTTCAACATTAAAAAATATAAATAATTATTTCATTTCAAAAATAACTTAGAAATTTCCAAACTTTCTATTTTTTTTTAAATAACATCATTAACCATATTTAAAATATTATTTCAATATTAAAACATAAAAAAATTAAAAAATTAAAAAAATTCAATATATTAAAATATTTCAATTTTTAAAATAGATAAAAAATCCAACTTTCAAAAATAACTTAAAAGAATAAATACATATTTTAATTTTTACAAATAGAGGTATTTCAATATGTAGAGTTCAATAAATTGATATTTCAATCAAAACATTTTCAATCAAATTACTATTTTTTTTAACATTGTAAAATTACCAAATTCAATTTTAAATTAAATCAATTAATAAATAAATCTAGAAGTTAATTCAATCTCAAGAATTATTAGGAACAAAGGTAAAGGAAATTCTACTATAACATATTTCATCACATCACCAAATACAAAAATGCAAACACCTACCAAATACAAAAAAATGCAAACACAATATATATGATGATGTGGAACACAATATAACATATATATAACACTCCAAAATATGATCATTTATTCAAGAGATGTTATCATTTAAATGCTGACAATTATTTAAATTGTTTTTTTTCCATATTAAACCTTAGTTTTATAGTTTTTAGTCTTATTTAAGAGATGTTATCATTTAAATGCTAACATTTATTTAAATTGTTTTTTTTCCATATTAAACCTTAGTTTTATAGTTTTTAGTTTTATTTAGAAGTTTTAGAGAAAGCATAATGTTCCATCATTTAGATAAAACTAATAATTTATTGATGATTCACATAACATAAAATAAATAAGAATATAGACATGCATTAATAAAAGTACATAAACAGTTTAAATTCATAAGAAAAATATTTTATAGAATTCAACCTCTTTAAGAATGATGAAGAAGCCAAAGCAAGAATGATGAAGGATCGAAGTGAAGTTAACCACCTTGAGTTGGAACACACCACCCTACTAACTATAAGCCTTGACAACATCCTAGCTCCAATAAATTCTTCGGTTTCTTGATCCTCTATGATGCAAAGTCAAATTTTCACATGACACTAATTAAATGCAAATGACACTTACTCCTAAATCATTGATTAATAAAACTATTAGTTAATCATTCTTTTAATCTCAACAAAGTTACTATAACTCTCACATAATACTATTATATGGTAAGATAAATCATTCTAAAGTTTTAATTATTGAAAGTCAAAGTATAAGGCATTCAAAGAGAAAACACTAGATGCTCATGGAAAGGCTAACAACCCTTATACCTACACAATATGCAAAAGTTAAAAAAGCATTATCTTCTCGAACTTTCAAAACCTTTAGCCGAGCAAAGAGAATTATGAGCCAGTACTTAAATTTTATCACCATATTCTCTTATAAAAATTGCACTATTAGTATTATAATATGGAATTATAAATTGTAATTTTGTAAGTAAGCTTAAGATCATCTTGAAACTTTGTATAGCCGCTGTTATCTTATAGCACTAGTAAGTTCAAAAAGCCTGCTTCAAACCTCTCTACATACAGATGAATTTTGACTATTTTTTCAAATCACAAATCTGTCCCTTGAATTTTTCATATCATATCGAATCGGAACTTAGTAAATATTTAATAAACAATATCGCTTATTACCACAGAGTTGTGCCTGTGCCTATTTACAAGGGGAAAACATCCCAAGATTCCCAACGTTTTCGCAAACATTATCTAGCTGAATTTAGTCACCAGTCGCATCAATACTCTGTGTTCTAATATGTTCTTTACACTGCATTCACTAAATAAGCTGAAAAGCAATTTCCACAATCTGCACTATCCTCACTTTCCTTTAACTTTGGCTTGACAAGATCTGTTGACCCAGGTTGGCTCTGTGGGGCTGAGCCGTTGAGTAGTCAAGGTAGGCTTTTCTTGAGAGATTCCATACCTTCTTCCTTTTTCAGAAGTCTCTACCCTTCCCTTTCTTTCCGACCGGATTCATTGGCTGCCCAGTTGGCTCAGGTGACTTTTACTTTGGTCATTTTTGAAGGCTTGAAAAGGAAATGGAAAAATCCTTAACGCAGTAGACTTTGACTTAGTCGTTTTTGAAGGCTGGAAAAGTAAAGGGCAAATTCCTCAGATCACATCAACCACAGGTCCTTTAATGAGTAACTTTGTATCCGAGATAGCATGAACATGAAATAATTTTTTAAGGAATAACTTGTTTGTTTGGTTATGAATTCCACCATCATATATGGATAAATTACACTCCACATTTATTAATTAAATGTCTTTGACATAACATAGATTTCTTGAAAAATTTAGACAGGTGAGTTTTTTTATTTTTAAAATTAATTCATGTGGATAGCGAGCATGGCCATCAAAAAGAGCCGAGTCTGATGATGCCACTTGTATAGAAAAAAACAACTGATTTGTCCATGGAAAGTAGGGAAGGTTGCATGGATAAAACATAGCGACGTTGTTGTTGAATATAGTTCTAACGTTGTGAAAGGAACAAAGAGATAATGTGTACTACGAATCCATTCATACCTAGAGTTTGAGTCAAAGTTAGGGAAAGTTGTCCATTAATCAAAGATTCTATAATGTTCTTTAAATTTATGTTTCTAAAAGTAAAAGGAGATAATGTGTATTAGGAATCCACTCATGTTCTAGAGTTACAGTGATGGAAAGTTGTCAATTGATAGAATACGGTTAAAAAGAGAGGACTGCAATTTACAATGACCTTTAGATTTAGGTTTGTGAAAGGTAGAAGGAGATAATGTGTATTAAGAATCCATTTATGCTCTAGAGTTAGAATTAGGGAAAGTCGACAATTGATCAAACATAGTTAAAAAGAGAGGACTACATTCTACAATATGGGTCTTTAGATTTATGTTTGTGAAAGGTAGAAGGAGATAATGTGTATTAATAATTCATCCATGCTCTAGAGTTAGAGTTAGGGAAAGTCATCAATTAATTGAACACAATTAAAAAGAGAGGAATGCATTCTACAATGGCCTTTAGATTTAGGGTTGTGAAAGGTGGAAGGAGATAATGTGTATTAGGAATCCATTCATGCACTAGGAGTTAGGGAAAGTCATTAATTCATTGAACACAATTAGGAAAAGAGGACTACATTCTACAATGGCCTTTAAATTTAGGTTTATGCCTTTGCTTTTCTTGATCACATGTCTGATGTTCACACAAATTGTGGGCTATGAATTGCCTCTTAGTTCTCTCAATTCTAGCTACAACATGACATTGGACCCATAATTTTGTTTTTTGTCATACAACCTCTTTGAAGCTTCATCATTGTAGGTAGATTCCACTAATCATAATAGGATGGCTCTCAAACTAAGCATTATAGAAGCATACAATATTTTTTAAATATTTTTTGGTATTGCATGGCAATTATTCAATAGAAGACAACTCGATTCCCTTGAATATTTCATATCGTTTTCTAGTGTACCTTTGGAAGACCCGATCAACCCTTTGTTATAAGTTATTGCTAGTTCTTATTTTTTATGGCTATATTACAAATACATATTTTTTATTCATTTTGTAAATCCACAAGCTCATAAAAATATTATGGAGGAGAAATGGTGTTTAGTAAACCATAGTTTGAAAAACATACTCTTCTCCAAACTATGGTTCACTAATCACCACTTTAATATATATTCTCCTAACCTTAAAGTGGGTGGCATTGCCAAATATCCTCTTAATTCTAGGAAAATGGAATCTATAAAGAAAAAAAATCCTTGAGAAATCTATCATGACAGAGTCCAATTCAAGAGGATATATGTGTTTTCTCCTTCACCAAAGTGTGCATAGAATTAAACCTTAGCAAAGTTCTACCAAATAATATTATTCTAGATCGTGAAGGATTTAAATAGACCTGACATATCCAATTCAAGAGGATATATGTGTTTTGTCCTTCACCAAATTATGCATTGAATTAAACCTTAGTGAAGTTCTACCAAATAATATTATTTTAAATCATGAAGAATTTAAATGGACTTGGAAGGTAGATCATGACAACATACTTTTATATGTATACTTTTTATGGTCGTAGACGATTCAAGGACCTTGTGCAAAGGAAAATATTTTATAGGACAAAAATTGTAGGAATAACAAATCCCTCTAGTTAGAGGACTAAGTTATAGAGCCTCAATGGGACAAACCAAAGCGTGATGAAGAGGCCACTGAGTCTAATTTCTTTTTACTACATTGTCACATCCATTGAGGGATATGAGTTCGAAATAAATATATTTATGACCAATAACTCATCTCCTTTGTTACATGTTTCCCTTCTCGATTGCTCCTAAGAGGGGTGAAAAGGAGACATGAGTATGATAGTTTAGATTAGGAAAAGGCATTGATTCCTTTAACCAAACTAGATGAGACAATGCAGTTTATGAAGTTGGATACTCCAACAACCTCCAATCAATTGCTATCGGATTTTGGGTGATCTTTCTTCGAAAAAAATCTAATAGATTGCTCTACCTTGACACCCCCATTGAAAAGGTAATGTCACAACCAATGGTCTCAATGTTTTAAATGTTGAAAAGTTCTTAAAAACATCCTTTGGAATGGTTATGACAAAGTTCTGGATAAAATCTTTAAAAATTGAAAATAACATCTATCATAACAACTAAATATATATTTATTAATAAAAACAATAATACATATATTGGATATGTTGTTATTATGTTGATACTAAATAAACATACAAACTAATCATATTAAAACATATATATATATATATATATATATATATATATATATATATATATATATATATATATATATATATATAACAATACCCCATGACTTTTAACTTGATCATTTTTTAACGCAGTCTTTGAGTAGAGAAAACCCTTAACACAACAAAACCCATAACCATTATGATCTTGTACCACTATACTCATAATCCTAATTATATGTCTTTAACATAGATTTCTTGAAAAATTTAGAACTTGAGATTTTTACTTTTTAAAGTGGATAGCGAGCATGGCCACCAAAAAGAGCCAGGTCTAATGATGCCACTTGTATAGAAAAAATCAACTAATTTGTCCATGGAAAGTAGGGAAGGTTGCATGGATAAAACATAGTGATGTGGTTGAATAGTGTACTACGAATCCATTCATACTCTAGAGTTAGAGTCAAAGTTATGGAAAGTTGTCAATTAAGCAAACATAGAGTTTAATGGAAAAGAGAGGACCCTACAATGGTCTTTAGATTTATGTTCCTAAAAGTAAAAGGAGATCATGTGTATTAGGAGTCCACTCATGCTCTAGAGTTGTAGTTAGGGAAAGTTGTCAATTGATCGAACATGGTTAAAAAGAGAGGACTTCATTCTACAATGGCCTTTAGATTTAGGTTTGCGAAAGGTAGAAGGAGATAATGTGTATTAAGAATCCACTCATGCTCTAGAGTTAGAATTAGGGAAAGTCGGCAATTAATCAAACATAGTTAAAAAAAGAGGATTACATTCTACAATATGGGTCTTTAGATTTATGTTTGTGAAAGGTAGAAGGAGATTAATGTGTGTTAAGAATTCATTCATGCTCTAGAGTTAGAGTTAGGGAAAGTCATCAATTGATTGAACACAATTAAAAAGAGAGAAATGCATTCTACAATGACCTTTAGATTTAGGGTTGTGAAAGGTAGAAGGAGATAATGTGTATTAGGAATCAATTCATGCACTATGAGTTACGGAAAGTCATTAATTGATTGAACACAATTAGGAAAAGAGGACTGCATTCTACAATGGCCTTTAGATTTAGTTTATATGCCTTTTCTTTTCTTGATCATATGTCTAATGTTCACACAAATTGTGGGCTATGAATTGCCTCTTAGTTCTCTCAAATCTAGTTGCAACATGACATTGGACCCATAATTTTGTTTTTTGTCATCCAACCTCTTTGAATCTTCATCATTGTAGGCAGATTCCATTGATCATAATAGGATGGCTCTCAAACTAAGCATTATAGAAGCATAAAAGGCATTTTAATTTTTTTTTGGTATTGCATGACAGTTATTCAATGGAAGACAACTCGATTCCCTTGAATATTTCATATAATTTTCCAATGTAACTTTGGAAGATCCGAGCAACCCTTTGTTATAGGTTATTGCTAATTCTTTGAAATGGAGGGCAGGATGTTGACATTCATATTTGGATTAGTGTAGCTCTTACTAATTAGGATATCTGTGATCTAAAATGGATATGAACAACATGAATAGATGTGAGACTTAGCACACACAAACAAAGTTGACAATTAATGAAGGTAGAAAAAAAATGCAACAATAAAGAAAGTAAATGTAAGAAGAGAGAGAGAGAGAGAGAGAGAGAGAGAGAGAGAGAGAATGAATATTAAGTGATAAAGAAAAAAATAGTAGACAAGAAAGCTTTGAATAGAAAATTAAAGGACGAGGACACCTGACCTTCCAATTGTTCGGGTTAGTTCTACCTATATCTTATAACAATTCCACTCACAAAGGTCTTTGGTTGGCCAAGAGATGAAGATACATAAGAGCTTGGCTATGGAAATTGTTGGATGACTATAGAGCCATGAACTCCATTGTAACCAATGAGTGTTGAAATAGAGACTGATCAACCTTTTGAACTTGGTTTTCCCATTTGGGTTTCCAAGGTAAGGGCTATCTCTTGTGTGAGGAATTTCTTTATGTTGTGTTCAATTCTATGTGTGAGTTATTGGTGTTTTTATCCATGTTATTGTGTTTCCTGTAGTTGGATTTATGTTTCTAATGAAGAATTACCATCACTATGGTATGTTAGATTCACTCGTAAATTAATTCTCCCATTAATAGTTTGTGAATTAAACCAACAACTACGTAATAATCTCCATCCATTCCATGTTGAATTTGAGATAAAGGGCTTCCATGATATGTCTGTTGTATTTCTAATTTCATTCCTAGAGAATAGCAGAATTGAAACTATGAAGCATTTGGAAAAAAAATACAATCCATATAATCGCAATGATATGATCCTAGCACACTAAAAATACAGTGTCACACCAAGCAAAACACACGTCATGTACAATATATACAAAGTACTAATGCATAATGATTTAGGCATAGTATCGCTTTAGGTAGAGCCCATTGCGAGGCTCCACGAAAGATATCCCGTCATAATCTTCTAGTTAATATGATCCCTTTTCCAAAACACGTTTGATCACATATGGACCATGCCACATGGACTCAAGTTTGCCTTCCCCCAGCTTGTCATGTTTTTGGTCATAAGTAAGGACCAAATCACCCTCGTTAAAGATACGAGATTTAACGGATTTATCGTACGGGGATTTGATGCGTTTCTTATGTGCTTCGTTAGCTAAGGCGACATCATGGCAGGTTGAACATCGAGTTTTTCCAAGTATATAAATTGTTCTTCCTCGGCAGTAGTGTTCAGTAGAAAGTTTTAGTGACAGAATCTCACACTCAATAGGTAGTATTGCCTCCAGTCCATAGACCAATTGGAAAGATGTGAAACCAGTGGCAGTTTTAACAGAATTCCTATACGCCCATAGGGCTTGAAAAAGCATAACATGCCAGTTGGACTTGTGTACTCCCACCATACGATGAATCATGGTTTTCAAGACCTTGTTAATGGCCTCTACTTGTCCATTTGATTAAGGGTAGTAGGGAGTTGATTTTTCATGCCGAAAACCCAATCTGGCGCTTAGTTCATCCACCATCTTGTTCTGGAAATGTGATCCATGATCAGTGACGATGGCTTGAGGAATTCTGAATATCGCAATGATATGGTTGATCATAAAAAGTGCGGCAGTTTCGCCGTCTTCTTTGTATGTAGGCATGGCCTCGGCCCACTTGGTAAAGTACTCGACGACGACGATGACATAACCATGCCCCTCGACCGAGGTGGGCATAGAATGCATAAAGTCTATGCCCCATTTGGCAAAGGGACCGACGACGATAACTGGATGTAATGGGGTTGGGTGTGAGTGCTTTTTGTAATAAAAAAACATGCAAGGAGGACACTTCTTGACTGCTTCGATACAATCTTTGGAGATGGAAGGCCAATAGTATCCAGCGCGTAAAATTTTATGGGTTGTAGACATCCCAGAAAGATGACCTCCACATGCCCCCGAGTGACAATCATTCAAAACATGCTCGACCTCCTCATGAGTTAAGCAACATTGGAGAATGGAAATGATACCACAATGATATAATGTATCACCAATGATGAAGTAATATTTTGTGTGGTGATGGACCTGATGTCGTTCATCACGAGATAATTGAGGACCGAATCGTTGGGTTTGGAGATACAATGTAATGTCTCCATACCATGGGTCAAAAGTACTGATGAGAAACAAGGACTCATCGAGGAGAGATTCCTTGGGCTCAGTTTCTTGATCAGTATGGGTATGATCGCAAATAATTTCCGCAAAACCAAAGATTTATTTGATTTGGCCTTCTCAAACTGGAGATTGAATTCTTGTAAAATCACAATCCAGCGCATATGTTCATCATATTGCAAATAATTATTGTAAATATGTTCATTATATTGCAAATAATTATTGTAATTTGCGTGTATTGTGGTCATATGCTCAAAGATTTGAAATAATGTAATGCTCAAGGATTTTTTTTTTGTTTTTACCTGATTTATGTTTTAAAACCTAGGCAAGATTAGCCACAACTAAGTAGAGAGGAAAAATTGATTTGGGTGTTGCCAACATTTCTAATGGCGTTCTCAAAATACCGACACCTAATCCTATTGCAGAGTGGATTAAAGTGTGCCAAATGATTTAGGGATGACCCAAAATATCTATGTGAGCAAGGATGATCTGTGCTAGATTTTTTTTCTTTCTGTGAGAAACGATTATTTGTGGGGGTGTTTTCTTTCAATATAATTGGTAGTTGGATGTTTGCCTTGTTTTGTAGAGCATATGACACTTTTTGAGTTTGAGATAAGGTCAAATGACACAATAAATTTGTAATAAGATGCGGACTTCTAATTTCCATCACCTTGCAATACCTATGGTTGTTATGGCTGTAGGTATTATGGCTGTCACGGTGGGAATAGTATTTATTTATAATGGTTTTTATAAAAAGAGCTGAGGTGTTTAACCACGGGGAGAGATCAATTACAATATGGTTGATTTCTTTCAGCAATTTTCGCCATTAAAGAAGAACATGTGCTCTTTTCGTAGTCGACAACAACCGCATGTCAATTAGATCTTCCATTCGTTCTCGAATATCAAGTCAAAACTACCGGTCGTCTCCAGTCGTCTCTTTCACAACAAACATTCCTCCAATGTTGACAACCAATTAAATACCAAAAATAGTAAACTTGAGCCAGTTTTTTCTTCATTCGGATTAGAAGGTATCCTAGATAAGCGAAAAAGAAATGCTTCATGTCATCTTAGCTTTGGGTTTCTCGGCAGCGCCACTCACTCTGTACTTACCTCTTTTTCGTCAATTAACGTCCTTTCTGGACAGGATCGATGAAGTGAGAGGTGATGCGTGGGATTATGTGAGGGCTTGGTACCCACACCTCTAGAATGGAAATGCCTAGCGGAGATCTATTAGAGGTGTGCTCTCTCTTTTGAAGTTCTCCCAACTCCTCCTACGTGATGTTGATCGATGGTTAAATAGATGGAAGAGGTTAAATAGATAAGCGTCGCTCAAGGAAAATTTTAGGGGTGAAATTTAGTCCATGGGCTATTTTTCCATGTTTTTTTCAAAAAAGGATTCGCCAATTTGCATTTTTTGAAGCCCTACCTCGCACAATTTTGATGGGGTAAATTTTTTTCACTCTAAAAATTGCCAAATTATTATATAAACTATATAAAATCCTTAGAAATTGAAATATTTTTAGAAAAATATCGCCAAATATTTTATAGTTGACATTTTAAGAATTGGTTAGATTCACCAAGGTTTATACACTTTTAAATAAGTATGGATCCTTAAAATTTTCCCTAGCGTCGCTCAATAAAAGGTCCCAACGAGATGACAGGGACTCCCTATGGTTTATGGGAATCAAACTGTCGACCTCTGTCACCGTCGTTTCCAAATCAAAATCGTGTGGTTTAGAGAGGAGACAACTCATTTTGATCTTTCCCCAAATTTGGAGAAGAAAAAGAAAAAGAACTAGGTTTGACCGGTGGGTCCCAAGAGGAACGTGCACCAACTGGCATTGAAGGAACATATGATGAGACGTGGGGCATTATTAAAAATTCCTCTGACCAAGGATTGAAGTGCGAAGGGTTAACATTTATTGTGGACTATCGGAACTTTAAAATATAAGATGACGATCAATGGAAAAAAAACTCTATTGTTGTCTTAAAACCTAAGACACCGATAAGAAAATTCATTGCAGGACTAATAGTTACAACGCCAATAAAAGAGATCAACATTTGATACGACGCAATCTTGACAACTAATAGTTAAGCTTAGCAGAATACAATACAATATTTTTGTTGCTTAAACCTTCTACTGCTTAAACCTTAACTTTGTCGGCACCTTAATCTTTAACTTTGAGTGGCTTAATCTCACCAATCAGACGAGTTGGCTCCTTAATCTTTAACTTTCTACACGTCTCGTAACATTGGCAAGGAATTAGTTGAATTGCAGCTTTCCCACTTGTTAATCTAACTTTTAGAAAAGATAGTCAAACAAATCATACTTTTCCAATCTAAAAAATGCTTTAGGCATTAATCCAATATGTTGATAGTTTAGAAACATCCAAAGTTTAAAGTGGACACTGCCTAGCTAATATTTTTTTTAGAAAAAAGTGACTATGAGGGACTAGATTAAGATTAAAAAGGAAATATAAAGAGATTAAAGTGTAAATCAAGGATAGACTATGGATAAATTCGATTTCACTTTTCTCTTCATTTTAGATCCATTTAATGTTTGTATTCATGATTGAGCACTACATCCAAAGTTTACCAAGCATTGTAGGAATCAAATTAATTAAGTTGTATTATACTTCAAAACTTTTTTGATCCTTCTTAGTGGTAGATCTATATTTTTTATTTTTCATATAACCATTATATTCTTTTATATTTCTTTATATTTATATTTTCCCCTTAACTAAACCTCTTTTTATCTTTTTTTTACTCAATCTAAGACATTAATTATTATTAACTAATTTTAAATGTTCATTTACCTTAATCTCTATATAATTACCCATAATCACTCCATTCTAATATTTCTTTAATTTGTATATCATTCTATTATGATTGATGAAATATCCAGTGCAATTTCAAAAATAAGTTCACAATTATTACTAATATGAAAACATTTATAATAAATTTCAAAAAATAAACCAAATTTTAAAACCAATATTGTTATAAATTTCAAAAATCCTTGGAGGACTTTTCTAATTTTATAGGTTTTAGAACAATTTTACAACATTAAAAAAAATTACTTTTTCAATACTTTTCCAAATAATAGTATCAACCAAATTTTAAATTCAAATGTGGCAAGTCATATATAAGTTGATATAGGCTTTTTGAACAAAGATTTTCCAATAATATTATTAACCAAATTCAAATGTGGCAAGTCATATATAAGTTGATATAAGCTTTTTTTTTAAAGATTCTCCAATAATATTATTAATTAAATTTTAATTTCAAACTCAAAGGTTTAAGAAAACTCGTCCAACTTAAATAACATTAACATTTTTAGAATAACATAACATTATTCACCAACTTTTAAAATAAGTATTTGAACTTTTAAAAATATAAATAAATATGTAAACTTTCAAAAATAGTTTATATAACTTTGCCAACCCTTAAATACATTTTTTAATACTTTTCCAATAACATCACCAACTTGCATATTTTAAAAATATTATTTTAACATTAACAATTTAATCTTAGAAATTATTTCAACATTTTTAAAATATTTTAACTTTTAAAAATAATTTTTAAAAATAAATAAGTATTTCGACTTTAAAAAATTGTTGGAAACTTAATCCTTAGAATTAGGTATATTTTGTATTATTGTAAACCATTTACAATATTGATAAGAAAAGAATATAAAAAGTTATAAATGAATAAGAAAAGTCTTAGAATTAGGTATATTTTGTATTATTGTAAATATTGATAAGAAAAAAATATAAAGAGTTATATATGAATAAGAAGAGTTGAGAAAAAGTACAAAAAAATCACTTGAAAAATGAAACCAAGAACCAAGGGTCGCTTTCATTTTATTTATATTGTATTTATATGTACTTACATTAATGAGAAACATGCAACATGCTTATTTGATGTGTCTTTCATTGAATGGTCAATTGCTTGTATGCCCCTTCAAGCATCCTATCAAATATGGTATCAGAGCTGCCCTTGGTTCTTAGGGCTTGTAGAACATTGATTCACGAATTTAGTTATTGTTGTTGCTGCTAGCCCATATTCTTCTCATTCCACTACTGTGACCTGGTGTCTTCACGTTCTAGTATATATATTTCACTGTGTTTTGTATTGGGATGCATGTATCTATTTGCATATCTCTATGTGAATTTTTGCATTTTTGCAGTTATCATTTGCTGAGTGGTTACATCTCTGTGTGGTAAATCGGTGTGTCTCTCATGAGTTTAATTTGTTGTGATTTGTGATAACTACCTACGTGGTTTCACACTCCAAACCTGTGTGTTGGGCACTTCGAGTTGTGTGCTATCTAATTTTAAAGAAGTTGTACATCTATGCGTGACATATCTACATGGTATTAGGCTTGTATTTGCCACACCTATGCAAATTGTTGATTTAACAATCTCAAATATATGATTCTGCTTGTCCTTCTCTGTTTGAATTGTTGGGATTTGTCTATATTTTTATTATCTCACACAAAATCTAACAAGAAGCTATGAAGTCCAGTGGAGATGCAAGGTATCCCATTCGATGCAAATAATTCAGCCAGTCCAAAAGCACATTTCGAAAGGATGAATTCCTTGGTTCTGCTGGACATGCACATTCCCTCGCTTCTTCTCTACCTGTGTGCATTGTAACCCTATTTTTTTCTCCTCATGCCTGGTGGGATCGGAGTCGGCCACTCCTTTGCAAATTGTGGTGTCATCTCCTCTATTATTTTTTGGTTGGATTGTTCGTTTTCATCTGAGACCTGATTGATGGTGAATCTTACCCTACTTCACCTAGAGTTCTGTATTGCTGCATCATTCTCTGAGGTATGAAACCTGGGTTTTGTAATGTATGCATTGAACCTTCAAGTGAGTTGCATTTCATCTCCTTTTGCATGAAGACTGGTGGCGTACTCCTACGTATGGCAGCCTTCAAACTGGAGCAGTGAACATGGATAATCTCTATGCGTTTAGTAATCCTAGAAGACACTTCTCATGGCACGTTAAATAGAGAGAACGAACTGCCAACCTCTTGAGCAGATGCAAGGGTTCATTATTGTGTGTTAACAGTAGATTGGTATATATTTAACTACCCAACTTCAATATTGTTGATAACGAGGTTGCATAAGAAGATTAGTTTGAACTTGTTGCATTGATTACAATGTTTCGCTACTTTGAGTGGACTCATGGCTAGACCCTTCATGAGATCGTGGGTATTTCAATTATTGGCATGTTGCAATTCCGAATTATTTCCAGCTGTCATTTGGTTCCAGCAGCCATTTGGTTGTGGTTATATTTATATAAAAAATTGGATTATTGGATATTTTCTGGGATCAAATCCTGTTGTATAGGCCAAGCTTTGAATTCTTGATAGATCTGCTTTGTATCGACAAAGGTTAGGGATGCTATCAGGCTTAAATACTGAAACCATTTCGTTTCCTTGAAGATATTTCCATCTCTGAAATATTATATCTTTGAAGTGTATGGAGTAAGGCTTTAAATGAGATTCTTGTATCCAATGTATGTGATGCCAAGTTTCTGGTAGGATACAATTTGAATGAATGTTTTCTTCACTAAATAGTTAAATGGTAGATACAGTTTTTCTCAAAGAAAGGTCTTGGAATTCGGTCACCACATGTGAGATCTAAAGATTGTAGATTGGCGCACTTAGGTATATACACAACTTTTATCATAGAATTAAAGCGTGCTTAAAGCATGGCGATGTGGCCTTGACATCCTATAAAAGATATTAGCATCGATGAAACTCCTCTTTGAGGCTCTCGTCACTCCTATTATCTTATATGGTTGTGAAATTCGAGGTTGCATCATCTCTAGAGAATATTGGAGAAGGATAGAGCAAATCCAAAAGCGCTTTATAACATATAATCTCAAAATTAAAGGCAATACACCCTATCCTATCCTCCTCATAGAAGTGAGCCTCTCCGTGATTATGATCATGGCTATGACTAGGTACCTAGTATACAAGAACAAGATAAACAACATTGGAGACAAGAGGTTTCCTAAGATTGCTTCATATTTTAGTCAAAACTACCTGCGACTTAAGCGAGGTAGGCATAAAGATGCCCAGTTTTGGCTAAATCATTGGTGAGACAAGGAAGACCTATCACTCTGTAGAATAGTGTGTGTGTGTGTGTATATATATATATATCTTTCAAGATTAGGTTAGGACCAACATTGAAAAAAAAATTAGTTAACAATATTTTTTAAGTTCCACATGTCCGCTCCACATTGAGCATGAAATTACACCTCTCCTTCATAGTGAGTTATTCCTCTTGATGCAATAAAATTTCAACATTATAGTACAACACAACACAGTTCCTTAAAACAAAAGAAATCTCCAAGAGGATGGACATGAGTAGTGGAAATGATCTAATATAAAACATAAATTCAGCAAGTTGATAAACATTGTAAACTATCGTCCAAAGATTAGCCATGATAAACAAGTCAATAAGGTTCCAAAATGAGAACCATGGTTATATCAAAGGTAATGGTTTTACTAGATTTTCATAATGCAGCGTAGTAGAAATCTCTTACAAAGTCAACTTTATCATAGTTGGATCTCTAGATAATCACAAGTGTCCAAGTCTTCATTTAAATTCAATCACATATAACAAAATTTAAAAGAAAAAAGAAAGAATTGATTATACAACAATAAAAAAAACCACATGAGCTCAAGTTATACACATTAAACTTAAAGCACTTACCTCAACAAGTAATTTTTAGCCATGGCACAAGGAAGTGCTATTCCTTCAACATGATAGGATTTTTCGCACTAGTATTGGTACTCCTCATTTCCTTAATTATCTTTCCACATTTTGCAAGCAAGAACCCAATTTGGCTTGTTGGAATAAGGTGAGTTGTCACATTTTAAATTTTATCATCCTCTTTGTAATCCAAGCCACCACCACTCTCTCCATCAACAATTCTTGCATGTACTTTGGAAAATGCATCTAAGACACATATGTCGTCTATCAATGACATCTTTCACTGCATTGTTTATCTTCCCATTACAATTCTTCTCTTCATCATGCTCGTTTCATTGATCCTTTCAAGATATGAAGATAATAATAATCCTCTTATGCAAACAATGATAGAGTTTGCAATTTTGATCTTGGCGTGTGTTTCTTAAATCAAGGATTTGTATAATACCATCACCCTTCCCAATTTCACTGCCTATCTTTTCACCAAGAAAAATAATATGATAAGCAATGTCGTTGACAACCAGCATCACATAACCCCTTTCATTGCCTTTCCCAGCATAAATATATGAGTGGGAACACTTTATGGAAGAATACATATTTCTCTGCTGATTTCCACAATTCGATTCAAAAGAAAATCTACAATGAAAATGAATATAACAAATTGACATTTATAAGCGTACATAAGTTCCCACTATACTCCAGAGAAACATGTAAAGGTTGTATTTTGAGCATATAAATTGTACACATTAAACCTTAAGAACAAGTAATCACAACCATAAATATTTTCATTGGCCACAAACCCTAAATTTTATTAATAGATAAAACTTAAACAAAAAAATCAAACCCTAGAAAAATTTGGCCTCTCTTTGAGTTTTAAAACTTGTACAACTAGGAAACAATCACATGCATCAAAATTAAAACCCTAAACTATAATGTTCTTCAAACCACCTTCCTCCGTATGTACAACCCTTATAGGCACTTACATTTTCCTTTCCTAATAGTTGTTGAACAACATGTTATTAGACAATAACACATTAAGCACATGGTGTTAATGAGTCTTTCCATATGTTATGTTGTTTGGATGTTGAATTTGTAATATTGCAATAAATTTACCATTAACTAAGTAAAATTAACACCTATCCTTTGTTCTCAAGCATTGAGAATGGAAATGCATTAATATTAAATTTCCTTCCTTACTTTTTGAGTGAACCGACAAAATCACATAACCTTTAAGCTCCTACATTAATTATCAAAAATAAGATCTTTTCCAACTTTACTCGAAGCATTTTCTTTGTGTTGTGGTGTCTTTATCTTTTCTCGTTTTCCAGTAAATTCTGAAAAGGTTTATTTATTTATCATTTCATGCCAGTCGTGTGTGGTTCGAAATTCTCCGGCTTGTCATTAAAAAAATCTTTTATATCAAAGTATAATTCATATGGTTTTTCACTGATAGGATTGTCATATACAAATTTTTAATTCATAAAAAAAACATTAATATCAAAGTATAATTCATTCGGTTTTTCACTGAATAAAGAACTTAAAAATACCGTGTCTCCAAATATTAGGTCTCCACTAATTATCATATTCATAATAGCCTTCGAGTTCAAATTCAACTCTATTGCCTGTGTATGAAAGTTGTCTCTAATTTTGATTAATTTTAAGGTCTGACCACATTTTGCAGCTTATTATGTGAACTAACACGGTTTAAGAATTCAAGAACGCAATTATTCATAAAAAAAAAATGTTATAACATAAAAATATTTCGGATTTATTCATAAAAAATTTATTATTTTAACATAAGAGATTTTCTAATTTAGGAATAGCATCGTTTCCTATTATGGAATTCTAAGAAACCGTATGAATGGCTTCCGTAGCAACCAAGTCATTTGCTAGTGTATGTTAGTTGTAACATTCTACTTTTACTTAATATAATTATTAAAATTAGTAATTTTTATAAAAGGCTTCAAAATATTTGGTAGGAAGATTGATTGTAAGGGAGACGATTTAGAAGTTTCGACGAGAGTGGGAAGTCTTATTTCTTATTATTTAACTTGAGTTAATAACTTTCATCCTAACTCAAGGCAGGTCGGTTGGACTCTCTTGTTTAACAAAACACATGGTCGCTCATACGGATTAGATGTGAACTCGATGCCATGAATTTGGCTATTCTATTAATCTGAATCATGTACAAAATTACATGCAAACAATTAAAACAGGTCGGCCTTAGCTATTACAATATACATAATAAGATCTATTCCTATCTATGTGTTTCTCAGCTGTGTGCGATCCTCCTCCCTCTCACGACCCCTACAGAATGAAAGCGTTCAATGAGCAATGGATCGGATCCCTATCTCTGTGCCTTCGCACCACTCTTCTAATCCGCTCTGCTACTGCTCCCGAGGTCTCCTCCACTCCCCCTGAGATGTCGTTCTCTGCATCTGTCGTTCGATCTCTGATCCGACGGATCCGCACTTGTCAGCGCACCTGATCGTGCCTGAACAACCCTTCTCTGCGATGGCATCTGACATAGACCCAACCACCGTCCTAACTGTTATTAACTTCCTCAACCACCTTCAGAGGCTACAGGTCTATTTCCTCATCCTTTGTAGTCCTCGACCTCTGTGCTTCTCTGACATGCAATAGTTATCGGTCCAAATGTTGGGCTACACTTCTACACTTCCACATGCCAACTGCTCTTACCTATCGGCCTTCGACTTCCTTGTCGGTTCTTCACTTGGTCTTTGCGACTGCCTTTAAATCTGCCCCGTCCTCCACACTTGGCTTCTGGCGTAATTCTATCGGTGTCACAGTTTGACCTCTCATCGACTCCCGACTTCACCCTTTTGCGCTCTCTGTTGATGTCGACCTTGCACCTTGTCGACTCTTGACCTTCCGCACTCATGTCGAATAACTTAGACAACTTCCACACGACTATATGGCTTCGACAGCCAATCTCCCTTTTCACACAAGCAGTCGTCGGCAATCCCTCCGGTTGATCTTCTCTGTTGGTTCAATCCACCAACTTATATTCCTTCAGCTTCCAGTCACTCTGCTCCGATTATTCACACACCTGTTGGCCCGATCTGTCGTCGACCACTTTGGCTCGTCCTTCACTGTAATTCAGTTCTCTGTCGACTGATCTACTCTGGACTGTCGGCTTGCGCTTTGCCAATTGCGTTGATTCTCCTTTCGACACTTCTTCTGTGGCTTCAGCTTTCACTACTTCTCTGACTAGCGCTCGACTGATTCTCACTTCAGCCAAGACTCGGTTAGCTTCTTCATTTTATGCACTCACGCATTTCTCCTGGTCGGCTTTACTGCATCAAACCAGCTCTGCAACTCAACCATTGATCCATCTGATCCCTTCTGGTCTTTTGTCGTCTTCATCCTTCAACTGCTCTGATGTAGTCGGCATTCTTCACATTGGTGTCGTTACCGACTCGCCTAGTCCTCCAACTAGTCTCGACTTCGATACAACTTGGTCTTTCGACTGAAGTCTTCTCTTGGTCACTCATTGACCTCTTACTTGTTTACTTCCTATGGTCGATTGTTCTCCCCAATCTTCAACTGTCTTCGTCAGTCACCGTCGACTCTCGACTACTTCCTCCTTCTGGTCAGTATCACCTTCAACCCTTTCTCCGCCTTTTCGATTGTCGGCCAGCAGTCGCCTCTGGACCGGAAACCTCACGACTCAACTACCCGTGTTGACTATCATCGCCCTTTGTCCTAGAGGTCATCGAATGTTCTCTGGGCGTCTTCTATAGATCATGTCCGACTGCTTCTCCTGGGTTTGGATGCCCTTGCATCACATCCATTTCAATTTCCAAAACACGTCGAGAAAGATAAAAATATTCTTTTAGTTTTCAAAATAATAAATGAAATTTTAAAATAAATATGGTTAGAAAAATTGAAACTTAACAAATCATAATGAAATTTTAAAATAGATATTGTTAGAAAAATTCAAACTTAACAAATCATACTTAAGTTTCTACCTAAGATTTGGAAGGACTTTTCAAATTTTAAAGTTAAAGCTATGCATAAGTTTCTTGCCATGGCTACATGGTTTAGAAAGCCTTTTCTAGGCTCTCGAGGAATTTTGCAATTCCAATCTTCAATGCTCTTCAAAGTAATAGTATCAATCATGTTTTGAAGTCAAATTTGACAAGGCATTCATAGCTTTTTTATCTAAGGTTTAGGGATTTTTAGAACTTTAAAATGTAGAGCACTTTATAACAATTATAAAAACTTTTAATAATAAGTTAAATTTTAAATTCAAATTCAAAGATTTAGATTAACTTTTTTAAATGTTTAAACAATACCACTCCAAAAATCTTACCTAATAACTTTTTTAACTAAATTTTTTTTTTAACTTTTCAAATAACATTCTAACCAATATTTAAAATTCAATTTCAACATTAAAAAACTATAAATAAATATTTTTGAGAAGAACTTTTCCAACCTTAATTTTTTTTTAATACTTTTCCAAGTATTATCACTAACCATATTTTAAAAATATTATTTCTGAAGTTAAAAATAATAGTTGATATTTCAACATTAAAAAATAACATCATAAGGTGTTACCTATATTTTGTGTCTTGCAAGTTCTGGAAATGCTGGAATAAGGTCATCTTTGAACAACAAAACTTATCGATCTATTTGGTTGTGAACAATGTTGTTAGTAATTTTAGATTATTTAATACAGATCAGGAGATCTCCAAACATTCAAGAGTCATCAAGAGTATCCCACATTCCAATAAGGATATTGGTTAATTCGATGGTGCATCTATAGTTGGAAGATGTGGTGTGGGTGTGTATATCATTATAAATTCAGAACTGCATTTCAAAATGTGATTGAGCTGTGGTGTTGGATCGAACAGTAGATCATAATTACTGGAATTATGGGGTTTAATTAAAGTGGCAAATTTATTTGGCATAGATTCTATTCGGATTTTCGGGGACTCTTTGGTGATAATTCAATGGGAAAAGAAGAAATACAGGTTAAACCAGATTTTGCTAAATCGTTGGTGTAAAAGAGTGGAAAATATGTTGGATCTTTTCTATGATTGGTCGATCAATCACATCTACAGGGAACTAAATGCCGTAGCAGATGTTCTCTCTAAGGAAGCATTGGATGGTGAGGTTGGTTGGCTCCTGTGGGAAGAATTGACTGAAGGTGTTATGACTGATGAGGGTTCTTTTTTATGTTTGATGACTAGCTATCTTTTTATGTCCCTGCAGTCTATGTTTTTGTTTGATCTCATTTATTGAGTTTATAGTTAACCTCCATGTTTTGGGGGGTTTGCTATGTTTTTTTGTGAAGTCTTTCATTTGCAATTTTGAGTGAATGTTGAAAGTTTTCTGCACTTTAACTTTGGAGTGTATTAGAATAGTGGATATGTACTTTTTGATTCACACTAATAGTAAAAATACAATTTTTTCTTCTTGAAAAAAAAACTTTAAAAAATAGATTAAAATTTCAAATTTCAAAAATAAATAAGTATTTCAATATGTAAAGAAATAAATTGATAATAATTTCAACCTTACAAATTCAATACATTACCAAATTCACTTAAGTCAAAGCAATTAATACCTAAATTAAGAATCTACATTCATCAATTAATACCTAAATTCATAATCTATATTCATCTCAAGAAGGTTTAATTTGGTTGGTTGACTCAACCTTGTTACACCAACATTTGTGTGTTACAAGTATACTAATTTGGTCATAAGCTTGCCTGGTTCATTAATATTTTATTGGGTATTATAATTTAAATGCTAATAATTGTCTAAATTGTCTCTTATGAAAAAATATCAGTTTTATAATTTTTAATTTCATTTAGAAGGTAAACTAGTTCTTGTGCTAGTGCATTCTTTGGGGATGGAGGGCCAAGAACTCCACGGATGAGGGAGCACATCTAGGGAGACTAGTTGCACTTGGGATCCTTCATCATTCTTGTTTGGGCTTATTCATCAATCCTATAGGAAGTTGAATTTGTTTTTGTTATGAATTAAATTTGTTCATATACTACTCTTAATGCATGTATTCTTATGCTAAATTTTATGCTATGTGAATCATGAATAAATTACTAGTTTTATTTTTAAATGATGTAACCTAAATTACTAGCTTAAGATCATCTTAGCTTATAGCCTCAAACTCTATATAGCCTCCATTTTCTTCTTTACAAACATTTATCATCAGTGAGTTAAATAAGCCTACTTCATACCCCTACTCCATACTTTGTGTATACAAATGAATTTTGACAATTTTTTAAAATAAAAAATGTCCCTTAAATTTTATTCATATCATTTAGAGGGCTTGCTTATTTACAAAAGTAAAACATCCAAAGATTCCCAACATTTTAGCAAAAATATCTAGTTGAATTTATGCACTAGTCACATCAACATTCTGTATATGTTCTTCACACTGCATTCACTAAATGGTGAGTCTTTCCTATGTTGGAAGAAACATATATTTTGCTCACAAAGTTAGTGCATGCAACTCTTTAAATTGTAAAGTAGATATAAAATGAGAATGAACTATTGGTTCTTTGGTATAATTCATTAATTACAAAGGATTGATAGCTCATCTTCTTGGGGTATTTATTGCACTCTTAGCGAGGTATTTTACAGTCCAATATGAGGATGTTGTCACCTTTTAGTTACTTCAAGCAACATTCCAAAAAATAAAAAGTAATTAAAAAAATTCACGACGACTCATAACTTATCATAAAAAATTAAAACTAGCATATATCTATCTTAAACAGAGATTTATTAAGCATTAAGACGGATCCGATTTATTAAGAGGGATCCGATTTCTTGAGATGTAATTTTTTTCAAAAATATTTACACCTCAAAAAATTGGATCCCTCTTAATGTTTAATCATTTAAAATAGATCTATGCTTATCATAAAAACATTCAATATACACATTAATGATTAAAAAAAATAATTTACAATAAAAACTTATACATATATTCAACAACCAATAAAATCAATCCAATTTACTTTCTTTTAGGGGATTCACTTTGACCTAATAACACACATCTTGAAATCGAAACCTTCCAAGAACACTACGAGTAGCAATATCTTTCCAAAAAGTACTCCGTCAAAATTAGATCTTGGTCTTGATTTTAACGCATAGAAATAAGCAATCTATGACGGCACACTCGTCAAGGATGTGCCTCCAAGAATAGTTACAATTTTCGCTAATTGCGACGAATGAAAAGTGTTTTGTTCAGACTATAGTATATGAATCTTTTCTTTGCTCTCCTTACTTTTCTTAGAAAGTTCAAAGCTAATCCATTATAAACATGTACCATAAGAGGAATATTTCCACGTGTTCTCTTCTCAACCGGATCCAGCGATCTTTCAAAAGTTTTTATTAGAAGACTATAAATTCTTTAATATTTCCACGTCTTCTCTTCTCAACCGGATCCAGCGATCTTTCAAAAGTTTTTATTAGAAGATTATAAATTCTTTATCATTGTATTGTGTTTCGTATTGAAAAGTTAGGAGGCAAGTATTTACTTTGATGGGAATACACAAACCCAAAGCAATTTCCACAAATTGGGCTATCCTCACTTTTCTTTAACTCTACCTTGACAAGATCGCTGAGTAGGCAAGGTAGGCATTTCTTGACAGATTCCATACGTTATTGCTAGAAAAGTAATGGGCAAATCCCCCATATCACAACCGTCTTTAGATTTAGGTTTGTTAAAGGTAGAAGGAGATCATGTGTATTAGGAATTCATAGTGGATTGAATGAGGAATCATCTATCCATTTATGGTTATAGATTTTGTTCACATCTAAGTAGCTAGAGTAGTTAGTATATATTAACAAATAAAGAGCATTATTTGATGAGCTTTTTTTTATTTGTCAAATGTGGACACACATGTAATGTTTTATAAAGACTATCAAGTGGACTTTTGAAGCGTTAGATGCAATAGAAAACTGAAAAAACGGTTATCCCTCGCCTTACATCCCTCCACTTACATGGATATTTTGAGATACTTACAGAATGAATCTTGCTTTGAGTAAAAAGATGAAATTCAAGAAATTCAAAATAATAATATATATGTTTTTGTGGGTGCATCTTTTGAGTGCCTAAATGATGAATTCAACCTACACAAACTAATAAACATATAGAAAACAAATAGTACTAGTGCTACACTATTTTTCCAAAATAAATTTAATAAATTTTATTTTTATTTTTAATTATTTAAATGATTAAACCTAGAAAATAGTATAGCAAGTGTAGATGCAACTTTTAAAAATCTTAATACAAAAAAGATATTAAAGACAAAACAAATATTGAACAATAATGATATGATGACTAAATACAATGAGAATATAAAAAATCCTCTTTTCTAATACATCCGAATTCACAATGCTGATATTATGCTAATTGTGATCGAAAGCATGCCATGCAAGCGCTTCTCGTGATGCTCATTATAATTTTATACTTCACTTTTAAATAGATTAATTGTTATTATGAATATCTTCATGGTCTAAAATGTTCAATGTTAGAAGCTCTTAATGCTTTAACTTTTATTAGCTACAAATTCTTAATTAAAAGTCCAACTAACTTTCTTGTGAAATGAACACTACGATTTTTATTTATAAAATAACATGCTTTAATTTATAGATTTAATGTTTGTTTGCCATCTTCTACAATTTTTAGGAAATTATCCATTTTAATTAAACATGATAAGTTTATGTTACAAATGTTTTATTATTATTTTTTTTACTAACATTTTGTTATTATTAACAGAACACATTGTTTTACATGTAAAAAGGGCATATGATAACTGACACTTAAATCGCTCCTTGTCGACGACGGAAAATATTTTAGTGACGAAGAAACGCCGGCAGCAAAGTGAGTCCATGACCGCCATCTGAGAGCCTTGTCTTGAGTCGCCGGCCCAACGCACGCCGAACTAGGACTACTGCGTTAGACGCCGCCACCACCGCCAATACCACGGCCTTGCCTCGAATGTTGCCGTCGGCGGCGGCGCTGCAAAAGATCTCCACGCTCTACGTCTGACCGCGCAAACACCACCAACGATTCCATGAAAAAACACTCCTCATAAACTCACTCAATCTGCCTTACAGGGAGTAACTCAAGGGATGAAGGAGAGGGCAGCCAGGGAAGGATCCCTAGCTGCCATGGACAAATGAAATGTCGACTCTCAAACCCTAAACCTAAGTTGCAGAGCGGAACTTCTGAGCAAATTGTATTGTTTTATTGAAAATGAGTAAGTTTCCTTTTTTATTAGTCCCTGCCTTGGCAGGGATTATAGCTTTCGAATCAAAGTCAAAATGCTTTGACACTATGAATCTTTTAATTAATTTTAATAATGTTTTCTAAAAATTTTACAATTTTGTTTATTAATTTTAATATTTTAAAAATATAAAAATAGTTTTTGTAATTTTTAAATTAGCAATTTTTAGTTTTTAATTGGTAAAGTACCATGAAATGACTTAATTTTTTTTTAGCATTGCCACTTATTTGGTTGTCTGCGTTGAATTCACATTCTTACCTATTGTACGTGATCGATTTGATTGTACCCAGCATTTAATGCGTTATGGGAAATCAACTATAGGAATGACAGGCTTTTGTTTCGATTGTTGCCACTTGTTGGGGTTGGTCTCCTCGAGCTCTTAACCACTCTTCTCATACACAGGGATCAAAATTGAACATGTCACAGCATGTCAAAGGGCTCTCAGCACGTCCCAGAAGTATTGTAAAAAAAATGGACGTAAAAAAAAAAAAAGATTTTTAATTTTGAAGTTTTACAAATAAATGTAATAATCATTTCAAAATTTCATTAGAAGTGCTATGTTTAAAATTGCCCATCAAAATTTTTACAACACAGGTATAGGCACCGGCAGTCCGGCACCGCTCGGAGACTCCAAGAGTTTAGTCCGCGGCAGTGACCCCGGTCCCCGACTCCCCAACTCTCCATTAATTAATTGATTAGTGATTATTTACTAAGTCCCGTGACCCGTCCCAAGTCTCGATTTTCGAGTGGGCAATGGAATAATTGGCATTGATTGATTATTTAGTGGGGTTGGAAACTTGGAGGCTGGAGACTCGATATTTAAGAAATCTACTTTACAAATTACATCCATCATCCATGCAGGCTTGCAGCTAAAATCTTAACATTTTTATAGTTGTACAATTCCGCATTTAATTTCGGTTCAGAAAGTGGTTCAGAAAATTTATGATTCATGAATCATGAACCGTGACAGAATTTCTCAATTCCCATTGCCCATTGCCAAACTATCCAGCTCCAGGAGTCCAGCCGCGGCCAAATTCCAAATTCAATGTATTGTGTCATTCAAATTTGGGCAAGTTGGGAGTTTGGGATTGGGAGAACCGTCGTCCGTCATCAAGAATCTTCAAGCTTCAACATGGGTCCGTGATCGTCATTCTAATTTCTCCACTAGTCGACAATGGTGATTCGGTGAATGGTGCGAAAAGCAAGCCCCAATTCCAATTTCCCATACTGTGCGCTGGTTTGAAAGAGGACCCTGGTTTCAATGGTGATTCGGTGAATGGTGTGAAAAGCAAGCCCCAATTCCAATTTCCCATACTATGCGCTGGTTTGAAAGAGGACCTTGGTTTGAAACTTTGAAATGTGAGCAAGCCCCAATTCATTTCCAAATTCAGGTGGTATTTTAAGGTTTTGGTTCTCATCTCGCTGGATGTGGCTGCAGTGAACGCAGAGGCGAGAGGCCGCCTTGTTGACAAGTGCTGGTGTTCGGACTCCGGAATCTGGTGGTCGTTTGGCTTTCTGCGGTGTTGCAAATTCCAATTGTTATTGCTGAAGACAAAGTTCTGTGACCTGTGGCTGCTGCAGTCTTTTGCTGGTGCTTTCTTTCAAGGTATGTTTCCTTATTCCATTTCCAATTCCCGAATCCCATTGTCTGTGACTCTGTATTGGCACGGTGTGTACTATCTCGATTTCGAATAGGTTTTCAACTTTTCACAATCCTATCTATACTGTATTGAGGTATAGCTCCACACTAAAGAGTCCACACAAATTGTTCTATCTTCTTAAGCAACTTCTCCAACAGTGTTGTAATAGAGGCGTAGTTGGGGACCTAGGGTCCGGTCGTCCAGGGATGAAACATTTTGGGCAGTGCCATGTTTGGATTCATAGCTCTTGTCCTTTATTTTTGTCCCATTCTATCATCGCCATTATAGCATCGATTTCAGAGTATGTATATCCTGCTGGGAATGCCCAAGTTGGATTTTCTGCTGTGGTTATCTCCCTGAAGGTCCTTGTGGATGAGCTGGATGGTCAGCTCCATGGAGGCCTGAATGATGTGGGTTGGATGGAGGGTTTTGTTGTGCCCTTTATTTTTCCTGAGAGAGCAGTTATTGTGGGTCTTTTCTTTGGAGTTTTGGTAGGCTATACCTACATTCATGGTATCAAGCTGTTTGCACCACGCTTAAATTACAAGGATCCAGCTGATTTTGGGTTACCCTGCCCTCTTTATCTGGAGAGTTTGAGATGGGTTTGCCCCTCCTGCAACATCCCAAATGGGGTGTTTATTGAAAAATGTGATAATTGTAGTCAGTCCAGGGAATCGTAACAACTATGTGTTACTTCATTTTAGTAGTGTTATGAAGCACTAATTGTACTAATCTAGTAGGGTTAGGGTTTTGTAAGTTTATTACCGAAGAGATCACCTGTTGTGCAGAATATGTTCTGTTCCTTATATTAAGAAAGCACATTTTATATGGTTCAGGAAAGACTTAAAAACACTCAGAATGATATTCAATATGCACTTTTTATCCAAAATCTAGTATGATAATGGGCAAAATAAATATTAAACTGAGAAAACTGTAGCCTTCTAATTCAGTATGGCAGAGGTCCCGAATCATATTCAGTGATGTTATCATTGTTGCATTCCCATTTTTGTCATATAATATCACCAAATTGCAAACCAATTTTAGACAGGTTTCCTTCTTTATACACATGCTGGAAAAAAAATATTGAAAATGCCTAGTCAACTTGTCAACTTCCTCATAAATAGCTTTTAAGTAGATATCCATGGGCTGCCAGAGTCCCAAGCCACCGTGCGAATATGGATGCATAATAAAATGGGGTTGTGTTTGAACCTTGAGCTCCCTCAACTCAAAATAAAAATCCTAAAACAAAAAACCTTTAGGATCTTTACTCTTGACAGCTTGTTGAAACCAATTTTTTGTTTCTCCGCGTGGGCTATGAAAAGAGAAAAATATATGTTTGTTTTATATGCTTTTCATTTTGGGCATTTTGTGTGAGAGTCAAGGAGATCCGTCTTTAGTATTTACATTGTATTTGTAAATGCTTTGAACTTTTCGACGGGATTTGAAAAGTTATTTTCATGTTTTTATTTTGTTGTTTTCTCTTGCTTGTACATATTTTTTTCCACATATATTTGCCCAAATAATTAACTTATTGAAAATGTTCCTTTAGGCAGGCAGTCAGGTCCTGTCCATATCGAAAATGTTCCTTCAGTCAGGCAGTAAGGTCCTGTCCTCCTTTAGAGGGTCCTGATAGGGCTTAATGTCCATTGTTTCCAGGTTTCTTGTACACATTATAAAAGCGGTTATATATAATAATTATAGAGTTTGATTTGTGTTATGTTTATTCTTCATCTCTCAGCAAGTCTAAACATCTTCTGCATCTATAGCTTCTACCTCTATCAGTTGCATGGTAAACATGCAAATTTCTGATTCTTGGACAAACTGAATTTTAACGTTCAGCTGTCTATCTTTCCACCATCTCATGTAGTTTTGCCTTGGTTATTTCCTTCCATATGGGGAGTCTGTACTGGCTTGATTTCGAATAGCTATTAAAAAAAACTGGCTCGATTTCGAATAGCTATTAAAAAACATTGTTGAGAACAGAGAAATTAGAATGACAGCGTGACAGCGTCTATTCTCTCACTTTCTTTCTTCTAAATCATTTAAAAGGATAAAGTTCACAAATACAATTACTTAAGTATCTGCCCAGTAATTATCTATTAATTTCAGATAACCTTGCAAAATTGCAATCATCTAGTTCTAATACTGAGTTAAGAGCGATGCAATACAAAAAGCCCAGTAAAAATAAAGATGAAGCAAAATCATTTGCCTGAACCGATTTTCTAAATGATAATTTTAGGACTGGTTAAGACTGGCCGATATAAATTTTAATATAAAATTCTCAATAATGTGAGCTTTACATTCTCGGATAGCTTTTTTCTCAATGTATATTTGAAACAATTTGTATAATGTATGCAAAGGGATGAAATTCATTCCTTTATTAAGAATAATTAATAGTTACCTGAATGGAATGAATAATTCATTCCTTTGAATACAGATTACTCTGTTTCTATCTAGCTTAGTAATCAACGCACCATTGGCAAGAACTTGGTTTTAAACATAGTAGAAGAATTCATATCCTAAAGAAAAACATGCCCACGAAATCCAGAACTCTTCTCTTTAAGAAAAGGATTTATTGCTCTGTAGGAAAGCTTAAACAATAACAAACAAATGGGCAAACCAAATTCTGTTCGAAAGGAAAGCTTAAACAATAACAAACAAATGGGCAAACCAAATTCTGTTCGAAGTCACAGAATTTCAGGTCATGGATTCATTTGGAGTTACTGGAACTCACCAATTGTCGATTGAGAATTTGAGACCATGCAATCTATGAATCCGTGGGCAATGGATTAATGCCCATCCTTATTGTCAAGGCTTGTTGCAGCAAGAGAATAAGAATGGAGATGGGCACTTAGTGCAATCACCAACAAGATTCTCTGCAATAAATGTCTTAGGGAAAACATAGTGAAACAATAGCCAACACTACTAATTGTCACCATTCCTCCTATTCCAGTGGTTAAAGATTGCAAGCTGCTATATATTCCTTCTCATCAACCTGCTCTAGGTACATAACACTGCAGCATTGCATAATAAGTTATTGATTTTTAAGTAATCACAATTTTCTGGACACATGGGAAATTGGGAATCAAGATCTAGAAGTAAATTTGAAACTGTTTTGGGAAAGTGTAAATTTTTGCACAGCAAAAATGATGTATAACCCAATTTTTATTATTCTAATAACTAATAACTGATAACCCAATTATGCCAAAAAAATTCCAATGCTAATTTTTCAAAGCAAACTGCAAAAAGTCATCTATTTTTTAGTTTTTGGCAGTTTTACCTATTTTATATAGGTAGATATACTTTCTTGTTATTTATTTGGAATAAAATCTCCATATATTAATTACTATTAATGAACCACCTAATTGTTAGCTTGTTTGGCATGTGGCTCCTTTGCCAACTGTGTATCCATTTTCATTTTGGCAAGAGCTTGATATGGCTGTATTATTGGCTTGGTGTTGTAATAGGAAGTCTTTGTTTTTGGCATGTGGCTCCTTTGCCAACTGTGTATCCATTTTCATTTTGGCAAGAGCTTGATATGGCTGTATTATTGGCTTGGTGTTGTAATAGGAAGTGTTTGTTTTTATTTCACATTAGTGATTAGTAATTTAGTATATCATTAATTTGTGTTTTTATATTTATTTATTTAATTGATTGAATACAGGGATAAATTGAGAAATGTCACGTCTTGGTCGTCCTAAGAAAGATAAAAAACAACTTTCACTTGCTGATGCATTTGGTATCCCTCAACACTCTAATCGACCATGCCACTTTGAAAATGAAGTTTATGATCATCCACTTGAAGGCCATGAATCAGATAGTGCAGAACCTCTTGAAGAGGAACAACCATCAAAGAGGTCCAAAAGAACATTCAAGTCCAAATGGAAAACTAAAATTCCTTGGGCTTATGCTGTAAATGATTGTAATGGTGTTCAAAGGATAAAGTGTTTGTGGTGTGTAAAATTTAAAAGGGAAACTCCATTTGCTAAAGAAGGAAGTATGACTCTTCAAGTTAGTGGTCTAAACATCCATGCAAAATCAGAGGCTCATAAATTTGCTTTGCAACTTTTAGAAGGGGAAAGCAAACGGAGTACTCTTCCAATTACCAAACATGTAGAGCTAATGGTAGATGCTGAGAAGGAGAGAATTATATCAGTGATAGAAAACATGTATTTTGTCGCCATAAACGACTTACCTTTAGAAGTATATAAGTCCATATGTGACTTGAATAGGTATAAAAACACTCCTCACATGCCTCTAACAGATGATTACTCTTCATATACAAACACAACATCTGGAAAGGAGTTTTTACAAGCTGCTAAGGATGTATATTGGAAAAAGTTAAAAGATGAGATTTCCAACAGCCCATTTTACTCAATTTCAGTTGATGAAAGTACTGATCGGACTATGGTGCAACATTTGATCATTTATATTTCATATTTGACAAATGAAGGAAGAGGTCAATGTGTTACAAAATTCATAAAGTTGCTTCAAATTAAAGATGGAACATCACAGTCTATGTATGATGATGTGACGTCTCTTTTAGCAAAAATGGATCTATCCTTAATAAAGTTAGTTGGATTTGGATCCGATGGGGCCTCATCCATGAGGGGCATTCGTGAAGGTTTATCTACTAAGCTTCGTCGACATGCTCCTCATTTATTAGATATCCACTGCATATCGAGAAGCACTAGCAGCAAATGATGCTTCATCTTTTTTTCCAGAGTTGCAAGCTATTGATAAGTTTGCAAACAAGGTTTATTCATGGCTCGGGAAATCTGCTAAAAGACATGGAGAATTAAAAGAACTCATGGATTCATTTCAAATCACAAGGTTAGAAGTGTTACAAATTCATCACATTAGGTGGTTGTCTAGAGGCAAAGTCATGGAAAGACTTGTTAAACTCATGCCTGCATTGTTAAGGGACTGGGAGTTGGGGGAAAAAAAAATGTATGAGGTGGCCACAATATTTCAAGTGCAATTTTGCATACATTTACTTGCAGATGTGCTTATTGAGTTAAATAAGTTGAATCAAAAGTTCCAAGAAGATCATGTTGATATTACATCTATTGGAACTACTTTGGATATCCCTATTAGCTTGCTTCATAAGCGATTTCTAAGAGGCATATTTGGGGCAGGTGCAATACACACATCATCTTTTTAAGTAAAACACAACAAGGAACTATTGATTTTACAGATTGCACAGGTATGGTACATGTACATGCATTGAGGTTTGAGGGTTTGCCAAAGTCACAAAGATCAGGGACACTAGATGATTGCATTTTGTTGGGAAAAAAATTTGTAATGAAGGTGATTGACTCTCTCAATGCAAGGTTCACAGATTTACCTATATTTAATGATGCTAAGTTTTCTAGTCCTCATAATTATTACGAGGATATGGATGATAGGGACTCTCAAACAAGAAGATGGCTAACATGTTTATGTGAGAAATTTAGTGTTGGGGACTCACCCATTGTGGATAGTGTTAAATGTTTTGGTGAAATGGACGAATTTATTTGTACTGTTTATAGATCATACCCCAAAAAGCAGATGTTTGGAGCATGGGATCTATGTGGAGGTGAGCATGAATGGTTTGAAGGATTTCCATGTTTGATGCGTCTATGGCAAGTTATTCTTGTTATTCTAGCTAGCACGGCAGTATGTGAAAGAGGATTTTCAAAACTAAGCCGGATAAAAAATGATGACAGATCAAGACTTTCTCTAGAAACATTGGATATGTTAATGTTTCTCTCTCTTAGTGCACCTCAAGCTCTAAATGAGGTAGACTGGACTGCTATTTATGATGTATGGAAACAAATGAAAACTAGAAAGCCTCTTCCACTAGGATAACATATTCATATATCTAATGATCTAAGATCTGGTCATTTTGAAGAATGTGAATGTAAGTTTCAATCAGAACACCAGAAAACACTTGGAAGAACCACTAATTTATTTGAAGTTTTTGTAATGAAAAATATGGAGATAAGATCTGGTAATTTTGAAGAATGTGAATGTAAGTTTCAGTTAGAACACCAGAAAAAAGAACCACTCATTTATATGAAGTTTTTGTAATGAAAAATATGGGGATAAGATTTGGTAATTTTGAAGAATGTGAATGTAAGTTTCAGTCAGAAGTTTAGAACACCAGAAAACACTTGGAAGAACCACTCATTTATTTGAAGTTTTTGTAATGAAAAATATGGAGATATGGTAGTTACTTTTTGAAAGTTTTTGGGACAAATGTATAGTTCCAAATCTCACCTTCTTAGTCTTTTGGGAGTTATTGGTTTTAATGCATGACTTGGGGATATATGGAATATGATGAGTACAAATGCTCTAACATATTGTTGTGCAATAGAATGTATTATTTCATTTTGAAAAAATGAATACAATTTAAAAACTTCTTAAATTGTGTATTTTTTATATTTAAAGAATTAACACTATGTTTTCAAGCAACTATTTTCAAGGATTGTGGATTCTGGAATGTCATCTTCTTCAAATAATTGTTTGATATAATTATGTCAAATAATTGTTTCATGTAGAGATCTGATGGGCCAACTCCACACTACACAGACATGCTTGGTCCACACTGTTTTAATTGACAGTGAAGCATATTTTTGGGCCAAACATTGATGCTTCATTGTTTTAATTTACAATGAAGCATCTTGTGACTTTTGTGGTGAAAAAGAGACACCAATAATTGCCATTTATGCCCTTGTGCTAGTTACAATTTATGCCTGGGTTTATCCACAAAGTTTATATAGAATTAAAAAATCCAATTTTTTATTCACAAACTCTGCATACTCCATATGATCATTTCAGTTTTTGATGACAGAGGAGAACATCACTTAAAACACCTTACCTTTTTTCCATAGGTTGAGTGATGAGATTCCTCTTCTTTTGGTCCCTTTTTATGCTCTCTCTAGCAGTTTTTTAGACTTGTATTTCTGTTTCTATTAATTATGAAAATATTTTAGACTTGTATTTCTGTTTCTATTAATTATGAAAATATTGTATTTCTGTTTCTATTAATTATGAAAATATTATGTTCTTTCAAATATTCATAGAACTAGATTTCATACCTTAATACTCAAAATACTTGATATAGTTCTATTGTTTGGGTAAATTTTATGCTTCTGCTTGTACATGCATATATGTGTGTTTGCTCTTTATCTTTATTATTTTTTGTTAGAATACAAAAGCATAGTAAAAATATTACTATACTAGTGAATTTGGAACCTTTATGCTTGCATTGTGAGAACACTTGTGATTATTTTATGTGATTTTAAACTTAAATAATGACTGCTGATGTTATTTCTGATTTGGAGGTTCCTTGTTGTTCTTCATTTTTGAATTGTTGGTGATAGTATACTTCAAGACTTGGCAAACCTTGAAGTCTCTGTAGCTACATATCTTTGAGTCAATCTTAGTTTGGGTAATTATTTATTTATCTGCAGTTGCTTATCAAGCCTTGATTACTTGTGGATTTAGATTGCTCTTCAAATAATCCATGCAAAGAGATGATCTCTCATATATTACTATATTAGTGAATTTGGAACCATTATGCTTGCATTGTGAGAACACTTGTGATTATTTCATGTGAATTTAGACTTAAATAATGACCTGGAGGTCCATTGTTCTTCATTCTTGAATTGTTGGCGATAGTATACTTCAAGACTTGGCAAACCTTGAAGTCTCTGTAGCTACATATCTTTGAGTCAATCTTAGCTTGGGTAATTATTTATTTTTTTACAGCTGCTTATCCAGCCTTGATTACTTGTGGATTTAGATTGCTCTTCAAATTCACGTTCATGTGCGAAAGTGATGTTCAGTGATCAAATTTGAAGGCTTAGTCTAGTTCCTCACAATTCCAATTAGTTCAGTGATCAAATTTGAAGGGTTAGTCTAGTGTCTTGATGTCTAGTTCCTCACAATCCAATTATAAATATGTATGGCCTACAGTAAGTTGGTCAAATGGCTTAAACTCTAATTATTTTGAAGGTAATTTTTGTGCAGATTTCACAAAGTAGAAAGCTAGAGATCAAACATAGTATCTTGAAATCCATAGCATGGTATATCAATGATTCAACAAATTTATGTTATCAAAATCGAATTGTTTGTCAAAAACTAAATTATGTTATAAAGAGGCAATAAAACTAAATTAGTCTCCAAATATTCTATTACAAGGTTGGTTTCCAGTGATGCCCAGAAACTCTGTATTCAATGTTTTAGTAAATATAATAAATTAAAATGTTATATTTCAAATCAATTTATAATTGAAAATTGATTTGAAATGTAATATTTTATTTAACATATTTTTTACTGAAGTATATGAATAATTTATTATTGTCAATTGAAAAGCAAAATTTTATAAAGCTTTTCATCCTCCAAGTGTGCACAAATATATATCCTTCAAATTTAAATTAAAACTAGCCCTTCAAATTTGATCACTGCTCATACACGATGTGCAGGGAAGGTACGGGTTGGCGAGAACCTCGAGCTGCGCGCATGGCGGACAACTCTAGTTTCAAGTCTATGTCTCCAACGAATTTCGTTTCTCTAAAATAAACCTAACAGAACGTCATTCTCACCGAGCAAGGCAGGTATAATAATATATTAAAGTTTTGGAATAACAATTTTAATTATAATGGTTTGAATAGTAGTTTTAATTTTGAGGTAATATATTAATTATCACTATCTATATTTTTGAATATTAATTTTAATTATTTTAAATTATAATAATTATAATATTTTAATAAAAATTTTAAATTATTATAATAATATTCTTTTTATAAAATTATAATAATATTTTATTTAATATATTTATAAATTTATTATTGTTAAATAATTATAAATCTATTATTGTTAAATAATTTTTTTAAAAATTTGATTGAAATTTAATTTTTTATTCAATATCTTTTATAAATTTATTATTGTTAAATAATTTTTTAAAATTATAATTCACATAAATTATATCTCAACGATTAACATAGGTTTATAGTAGAAATTAACTGCTTTGCAGTTATTTGACTTGTTTTTTTTGTAAATACGAAACATATAAAAATGTTATGGAAAAGGGATCATAGTTCTAGATAGAACATGGTGTTTTTCAATCTACGATTTGAAGAACATTATTTTAATATCTATTTGAAGAACATTATTTTAATATCTACGTTCTCAACTTTGTCTGCCAATTTCTTGACGTTCACGATATGGACGGCGCGGTATTCACGCTGGTGCTCTGAGTCACACGTACAGGGTGGGCCTCAGACTATACCCACATTCGGCTTTCCGCCAACCTGGTCTCGTCAATCATTTCGGAATTTGTTGGTGGTTCCAACTCTGACCGACTAATCCATGTGCTACCAAATTCCTGCTATATATGACGGGATAACGTGCCAGATGTGGAATTCTATTGACTTTAGCTAATGGGTCCCGGACTCCAGTTCATTAGCAGCGTGTGGCCAGGCTTCAAATGTATACCTGCCCGATTCTAACCAAATAGATAACATCTTCTCCTCCTACTTCGATGACGTCCTGACCAACATTTAGTTTGGTCCCGGTTCGTAGGTTTGGTATCTAGGTATTCAAATAGAAAAGTAACCGTCATTAAAATAAAATTCAAAAATCTGGCTAATACAATTATTATATGCTCCAAAATGCCTTTTTTGTTTTCATGTTACTCTTTAATTATCACTTTGAACTTTTGTTTTCCACGGTAATTACGGGGAAAGGAGTTTGTCGAGTCCTCCGGAGTCCGGACCCTCACCTTTATCTTTCAATAATGGTTATTTTGTTGTCATTTATCTGAAAGTGTATTAAGTTGTTTCCTTTTAACTCACTCCTACGGTCTACCCCACCTACTTGCCCAAAAATCCCATCTTTGTCTTTCAACAATTATTTTGTCAAAGCTCCTCCTAACACATTCATTATTATATTTAATCAATAGTCACGCACACTCTCAAACCCTAAACCTGACCATGGTTCCGTTCGCGAGTCAAATGAGGGTTCAAGAAAACACGGGATAATTCTTTTACCGCCCTCGTGACTTGGAAATTGTCATTAATATTGATTGAAAGACTGACCCTTTTGCCATGACGGAGCTAGTTTAGAATTATTTAAATAGAGGAAAAGGTAGGAAACAGCCACGCCAGCCGCCTGTGATTCTCCGCACCCTTTTAAACTTTCTTGTTATTCCAGACTGTCCCATTTTCCGCCCTACTCTTATATATATACAAGTTCCCGTCTCTGGCCTCCCTTGTACCAGAATTGAGTATGCCACACAGTTATTTCTCGCCATCCGCTGATATTGTGTGCGTTCTGTTACTCGTCTCGGCAATAATAATAGCAGGAAAAGCAGTTCTTCGCTGCAGCCTAACTATCATTCTTCTCTTCTCTCTCTCTCTGTACCACTGCCGTGGTCCGTGTTCGAATGATGTCTGATACGCTTAGAAAACGCGGCCGTGAATCCGTGGCTCAGCCGGACTCCACTGACGTGTGGGAGCCGAAACGCTTCCACGGCGAAGAAACAGACCGGTTTCTTCATCTGCTGCAATTAGAGCAAACCTTGGCAGAAGACGGACAAGAAGAAGAATGCATTGCGAGTGAAGAAATCGTATATGGAGTCATGAAAAGCCTGGAGGAAGAGATTTCCGCGACCTGTTCCACTTCTTATCGCTCCTCCAACTCGGGGGATAATTCGGCGACCTCCGATATTTCTAGCCACCAGGAAGGCCAAACCCTAAATGAGGACTCGGGGATTGATCTGTGTTATCTCTTGGAGGCTTCAGATGATGAACTCGGCATTCCCCCGAGCCCCGATCTGGGCTTGAAAGAAAAAGTCTGTCTATCTCCCAAGGAAACCTTGGAGGGTTTGTGGGAAAGCTCGGATCTTAAATCTCTTGGCGAAAATTGGCACTTCGAGGACGACTTCGAAAACAATCAACAGTTTGCAGTGTATGAAAATGCCTGGAATGGAAGCCAGCTGCACGATTATATGAACAAAGATATTGTAGGCCAAAGCATGTTATTTGACGGGGATTTTTCTGAGGCATGGAGACTGGCAACTGCCGGTTTCATGTAATTGTGATTGTATCTCGTATAGCCGAGATATCGCTTTGACGGGAATTCTTCTGAGACATGGAGACTGGAAACTGCCGGTTGCATTTAACTAATGTCTGGTTCACTAACATTGTATAATTTGTGATTGTATCTCTTATAGCCGAGATATCTCTATATTCGACAAAGTTGCAAAGAATGAATTGTTTAGTAAATTTTCTATTAAACTTTTTGTCATTCTCATAGATTTCATTTAAAAAATGAATTCTGATTTAATTAGAGAATTTAAAAAAACATTAATATCAAATACTTCAAATTTTAATATTGTCTAATTAAATTAGACAATTCATACAAAAACAAAAAAAATGTTAATATCAAAGTAAAATTCATATGATCTTTAACCAAGCCAAAAGCTTAAAAATTGAATTAAAACTTTATACAAATATCTTTTACAAAATATTATATTAAAACTTTAAACAAATGTCCTATACAAATTTTTTAATGTGGGCGGATTTTGCCATCATTCTATAACTTTTCTCAATTCAAATCAGCCATATCTCAAGGGTCCACTGACATATCATGTATAAAAGATGTCTGTAATTTTGATTAATTTTTTAAAGTCATAGCACATTTTTTATTTTTAAATAGTTAATAATCACTTTACTATTTTTTTTTAAAATAGTTAATAACCACTTTGATAGGATGTGATCGTCACGACTCACAGGCAACTTATTATGTGAACAACATGGTTAAAGAATTCAAGATCGCAATTATTCATTTAAAAAAATAACATAAAAAGATTTTCTAATTTAGGAATAGCTTGGTGTCCTATTATGGAACTCTCTACAACGAAGAATAAAATGGACCATTTCATTTGCAATTTTTGCATTTTAGTACGAACCAAGTCATTTGTAAGTGTATGTGAGGTTTAATTTTATGATTAAATGTAATGTCTAACATTATATTTTATTTAATAATTACAATGATTAAAATTAGCTATATTTATAAAAATTTTGATATGTAATTTAAATTATAATTTTTAAAAAATTAATTAATTTTATAAACAGTTTAAATATATGTAGTAAAAAGAATTAGTGTAAGGGAGATGATTTAGAAGTATCTTATTTATTAGTTTTATTTAAAAGAAAACATATAAATCATCATTTAAATTTTCATGTATAGTTAAGAAAAACTTTTCAAAAAAGAATAAAATAAATATTGTTAAAAAATTCAAACTAACAATTGAGACATAAATTTCTAACATGAAAAAGTGATACATAAGTTTCTACCCATAGCTTAGAAAGGATTTTTTAATTTTCTAGACTTAAGAGGAATTTTGTAACTTTAAAAAAAATTATTCCAATCTTCAAAAATATTTTTAATACTCTTTGAATTAATAATAGTATCAATTAAATTTTAAATTCAATTTTGACAAGTTATAAATAGGTTTTTTAATCAAAATTTTATGGGTTTTTCTAGAACCCCAAAATTTAGCAAGACTTATTATCATTCAAAAAAACATTTCAATAATTTTCTAAACTAAACTTTAAGTTCAAACTCAAAGATTTAGGACGATTTTTCAACTTAAAAAATATTTTAATACTTTTCAAAATAACATCAATAACTAAATTTTAAAATAATTATTTCAACATTAAAAAATATAAATAACTATTTCATTTCAAAAAGAATTTAGAACTTTCCAAACCTTTAAAAACATTTTAAATACTTTTCCAAATAATATCATTGACCATATTTAAAAATATTATTTCAACATTCAAAATAAAAAAAAATATAAAAAATTCAATATTATAAAATATTTCAATTTTCCAAAATAGATTAAAAATCTAACTTTCAATAATAACTTAATAATAACTTAAAAGAATAAATACATATTTTAACTTTTAAAAATAGAGAGCTATTTCAATATGTAGAGAAATAAATTAATATTTTTTAACATTATAAAATTACCAAATTCAATTTTAAATTAAATCAATTAATAAGTAAATTTAGAAGTTAAGTTCATCTCAATAATTATTAATAATTATTAGGAACAAAGGTAAAAGAAATTCGACTATAACATATTGCATCACATCACCAAATACCAAATACAAAGAGATGCAAACACATATATATTATGTGAGACAAAATATAACATATATAACACTAAAAAATATGATCATATATTCAAAAGATGTTATCATTTAAATCCTAACAAATGTTTAAATTGTCTTTTATTTTCATATTAAATCTTAGTTTTATTTAAGAGATGTTATCATTTAAAAGCTAACAATTGTTTAAATTGTCTTTTATTTTAACATTAAATCTTAGTTTTATAGTTTTTAGTTTTATTTAGAAGTTTTAGAGAAAAAGCATAATGTTCATTTAGATAAAACTAGTAATTTTATTGATGATTCACATAGCATAAAATAACATAAGAATACATGCATTAACAAAAGTACATAAATAGTTTAAATTCATAAGAAAAATACTTTATAGAATTCAACCTCTTAAAGAATGATGAAGGATCCCAAGTGAAGTTAACCACCTTGAGTTGGATTACACCACCCTACCAACTAGAAGCCTTGACAATATCCTAGCTCCAATAAATTCTTCAGTTTCTTGGCCTTCCTTGATGCAAAGTCAAATCTTCACATGACACTAATTAAATGCAAATGACACTTACTCCTAACTCAATGAAGAAATTTTCACATTAATCAATGAAACTATTAATTAATCATTCATTTAATCTCAAAAAAGTTACTATAACTCTCCCATGGATACTATTAATCAACATCCATTGCCCCTAATGCATAGTATGATAAGATAAATCATTTTAGGGTTTTAATTATTGAAAGCCAAAGTATAAGGTATTAAAAGAGAAAACACGAAATGCTAGGATTTTAATTTTATAGATTCAATTCACAAACCTCTTAAATAAATCATTTTAGGGTTTTAATTATTGAAAGTCAAAGTATAGGGCATTGAAAGAGAAAACACTAGATACTAGCTAGGATTTTAATTTTATAAATTCAATTCACAAACCTCTTCATCTAGTGAGTTATCTCGATCCAAAGTTATAGCATTGTTATCTTCTCGAACTTTCAAAATCTTTAACGAGCAAAGAGAATTATGAGCCATTACTTAAATTGTATCTCCATATTCTCTTATAAAAGTTGCAATATGGTTATTATAATATGAAATTATAAATTGTAATTTTGTAAGTAAGCTTAAGATCATCTTGAAACTTTGTATAGCCTCTGTTTTCTTATACCACTGGTAAGTTCAAAAGGCCTGTTTCAAACCTCTCTACATACAGATGAATTGTGCCTCTGCCTATTTACAAGGGGGAAAACATCCCAAGATTCCTAACGTTTTAGCAAACATTATGTAGCTGAATTTAGTCACCAGTCACATCAATACTGTGTGTTATAATATGTTCTTAACGCTGCAATGACTAAATAAGGTGAAAAGCAATTTCCACAATTTGCGCTATCCTCACTTTTCTTTAACTTTGGCTTGACAAGATCTGCTGACCCAGGTTGGCTCTGTGGGGCTGAGCCGTTGAGTAGTCAAGGTAGGCTTTTCTTGAGAGATTCCATACCTTCTACTTTTTTCATAAGTCTCTACCCTTCCCTTTCTTTCCTCCGAACGGATTTATTGGCTGCCCAGTTGGCTCAGGTGACTTTTACTTCGGTCATTTTTGAAGGCTTGAAAAGGAAATGGAAAAATCCTTAACGCAGTAGACTTTGATTTAGTCGTTTTTAAAGGCTGGAAAAGTAAAGGGCAAATCCCTTAGTTCACATCAACCACAGTTCCTTTAATGAGTAACTTCGTATCCGAGATCAAGAGCATGAACATGGAATAAATTTTGAAGGAAGAACTTGTTTGCTTGCTTATGAATTCCACCATCATCTATGGATAAATTACACTCCACATTTATTAATTAAATGTCTTTAACATAGATTTCTTGAAAAATTTAGATCGGTGAGATTTTTACTTTTTAAAATTAATTCATGTGGATAGGGACCATGGCCACCAAAAAGATCTGAGTCTGATGATGCCACTTGTATAGAAAAAACCAACTTATTTGTCCATGGAAAGTAGGGAAGGTTGCATGGATAAAACATAGCGACGTGCCACTTGTATAGAAAAAACCCAACTTATTTGTCCATGGAAAGTAGGGAAGGTTGCATGGATAAAACATAGCGACGTGGTTGAATATAGGTCTAACGTTCTGAAAGGAACAAAGAGATAATGTGTACTACGAATCCGGTTGCATGGATAAAACATAGCCACGTGGTTGAATATAGGTCTAACGTTGTGAAAGGAACAAAGAGATAATGTGTACTACGAATCCATTCATACTGTAGAGTTAGAGTCAAAGTTAGGAAAGTTGTCAATTAATCAAACATAGAGTTTAATGGAAAAAGAGATAATGTGTACTACGAATCCATTCATACTCTAGAGTTATAGTCAAAGCTAGGAAAGTTGTCAATTAATCAAACATAAAGCTTAATGGAAAAAGAGAGGACTCTACAATGGTTTTTAGATTTATGTTTCTAAAAGTAAAAGGAGATAATGTGTATTAGGAATCCACTCATGTTCTAGAGATACAGTTAAGGAAAGTTGTTAATTGATCGAATACGGTTAAAAAGAGAGGACTCCATTCTACAATGGCTTTTAGATTTAGGTTTGCGAAAGGTAGAAGGAGATAATGTGTATTAAGAATCCATTTCTGCTCTAGAGTTAGAATTAGAGAAAGTCGACAATTGATCAACATAGTTAAAAAGAGAGGACTACATTCTACAATATGGGTTTTTAGATTTATGCTTGTGAAAGGTAGAAAGAGATAATGTCTATTAAGAATTCATTCATGCTCTAGAGTTAGAGTTAGGGAAAGTCATCAATTGATCGAACACAATTAAAACGAGAGGAATGCATTCTACAATGGCCTTTAGATTTAGGGTTGTGAAAGGTAGAAGGAGATAATATGTATTAGGAATCCATTCATGCACTAGGAGTTAGGGAAAGTCATTAATTGATTGAACACAATTAGGAAAAGAGGACTGCAATCTACAATGGCCTTTAGATTTAGGTTTATGCCTTTGCTTTTCTTGATCATATGTCTGATGTTCACACAAATTGTGGGCTATGAATTGCCTCTTAGTTCTCTCAAATCTAGCTGCAACATGACATCGGACCCATAATTTTGTTTTTTGTCATACCACCTCTTTGAAGCTTCATCATTGTAGGTAGATTCCATTGATCATAATAGGATGGTTCTCAATCTAAGCATTATAGAAGCATAATTTTTTTTTAAATATTTTTTGGTATCGTGTGGAAATTATTCAATAGAAGACAACTCGATTCCCTTGAATATTTCATATCATTTTCCAGTATAGCTTTGGAAGACCTGATCAACGCTTTGTTATAGGTTATTGCCAATTCATATTTTTTATGGCTATATTACAAATATGTATTTTTTTATTCATTTTGTAAATCCAAAAGATCATGAAAATATTACGGAGGAGAAATGGTGTTTAGTAAACCATAGTTTGAAAAACATACTCTTCTTCAAACTATGGTTCACTAATCCCCACTTTAATATATATTCTCCTAACCTTAAAGTGGGTGACATTGCCAAATCTCCCCCTAATTCTAGGAAAATGGAATCTATAAAGAAAAAAAATCCTTGAGAAATCTATCATGACATATCCAATTCAAGAGGATATATGTGTTTTCTCCTTCACCAAAATATGCATAGAATTAAACCTTAGCAAAGTTCTACCAAATAATATTATTTTAGACCGTGAAGGATTTAAATAGACATGACATATCCAATTCAAGAGGATCTATGTTTTTTGTCCTTCACCAAAGTATGCATTGAATTAAACCTTAGCGAAGTTCTACCAAATAATATTATTTTAAATCATGAAGAATTTAAATGGACTTGGAATGTAGATCATGACAACATACTTTTATATATAGACTTTTTATGGTGGTAGACGATTCAAGGACCTTGTGCAAAGGAAAATATTTTATAGGACAAAAATTGTAGGAATAACAAATCCCTCTAGTTAGAGGACTAAATGATAGAGCCTCAATGAGACAAGCGAAAGAGTGATGAAGAGGACACTGAGTTTTTAATTTCTTTTTACTACAATGTCACATCCTTTGAGGGATATGAGTTCGAAATAAATATATTTATGACCAATAACTCATCTCCTTTGTTACATGTTTCCCTTCTCGATTGCTCCTAAGAGGGGTGAAAAGTAGACATGAGTCTCATAATTTAGATTAGGAAAAGGCATTGATTCCTTTAACCAAACTAGATGAGACAATGCATTTTATGAAGTTGGATACTCCAACAACCTCCAATCAATTGCATAGGATTTTAGGTGATTTTTCTTCGAAAAAGATCCAATAGATTGTTCTACATTGACACCCCCATTGAAAAGGTAATGTCATAACTAATGGTCTTAATGTTGTAAAGTTCTTAAAAACATCCTTTGGAATGGCTATGATAAAGTTCTGGATAAAATCTTTAAAAAAATGAAAATAGCATTTATCATAACAACTAAATATATATTTATTAATAAAAACAATAGTACATATATTGGAGATGTTGTTAAGTCTTATGTTGATACTAAATAAACATACAAATTAATCATATTAAAATATTAAAAAAATAAAATAAAATAAATATAAATAATGATAGCAATACCCCATGACTTTTAACATGATCATTTTTTAATAGGATCTTTGAGTAGATAAAATCCTTAACACAACAAGACCCATAACCATTATGATCTTGTACCACTATACTCATAATCTTAATTATGATATGTGATACAATCATCTTTAACCGTTATGATACTAATATATTTATTAACTCTTATGACATTTAACACAATCACTTCTTCTTGGTTCACATTATCACCCTCAACATAATCATTCCTTGACATATTTTGACCTCGAAGACACTAACCCCTAATACATTATGATTCCTACATACACTAACCCCCTAATTAAGTTAATCATTAGTTGCTAAAAATAATACATAACCACCAGCATGGATCCATCTTAAACTCATATCTATGGAATCCAATTTCTTGAGGTGGATTTCTTTTTTAAAATTTAAACTCAAGAAATTTGATCTTTCTTGATTGATAGATTCGGGTTTAAGTTTTAAGTTTTTATTTTATAAATGAACATCTATTTTTTAATTACTTTTCATAATATTTTATTTTATAAACCAACATGGAACTTTTTTAAAAAATATTTTCCATAATTTTTTATTTTATGAGCCGACATGAAATTTTTTAATTATTTTGTTACTAATGTTATAACGTTATATCAAGTTAGAGGATCTCTCCCATACTAAGCTGTAGAGCAGCTCGTTTCACTCGGTGCAATAAGGAGTAAGTTGGAACTATGACGATTCAAAGTGTCAAGTTACTCGCTAGGAGATAACCATGAGGGATAAGATGGAACTATATGATTCGTAATGTCAACTTACTAGCGTTTGTGGTTTTGACTTGCTTTTCTTTGGTTTTGTGCTTGCAATCCCAACTTAATCTTTCATAGGTCTACGCTAACAACTTGCTTTTTTTATGGTTTTGTACTTACGATCTCAACCTGATCCTTCAGAGGTCTATGCTAACTTGTTACTTTACAGTGCCATTGTAACTGACCTATAAGGTCCCAAAGCCCTCCACAACCCAATTTTCCATTTTGTCACATTCACAATACCGGCTTATCCAAGCGATGTGAAAACTTCCGTATGAAGTGACCAAGGCTAGAGACCTGGTTCACCTAGTGGACGAGGTAAAGATGAGTACCAAGATAACGATTCATCTAAATTTTTTCTTAAAACAATTTATCTAAATTTTATAATATAAATTACCTAATAAATAATTAAAATTTTGAAGAAATTAATTAAAATTCAAAAAACATTGTTATAAAATTATGAGTAAACATTTTACACTTAAATATAACCCAACAAAACATTTTACAATTAAATTAATAAGATTTGTAAAACAAATTACACTTGGAATCTTTAAAATTTTCCATGATTTACAAAACTCATAGATTCAGACGTTTCAACTTCCACGACCATTTATTTTCCATATATGACATTATTAGGTTTCCTTCAGCCTAACGACATCCCATTAATGTGTGTGCCCCTCACGTTCCAGCTCACGATATTGACGTTGTGGCATTAACTCTTGGTCACACATAGAGGGTGGGCTTGGGACTATCTAGATCTGGCTTTCCGCCAACCTGTTCTGGTTACTACGATTTCGGTATTTAGTAGTTGTTCTAGCGATAACAAACTACCCAATTCGTTTATGTTTTTGTTTATTTTTTCGAAGAATTATTCACGTTTTTAGGATCGGTATATAACCTCGACTAAGATTAGCTTTAATTTTGATTGAAAAAATAATTTGTTCACTATGAAAGATACTCAAACCAAGTTTGTGTGAACACAAGGATCGCCTTAAACACCTTACAGCTTAACCATATTCAATATGGCTCTCAATCTCAATCTCAGACCCACAAGAACTAATCCATATGCTACCAAGTTCCTGCTGTATCTGAAGGTTAGTGTGTCAGAAGTGGCTTTTGTGTTGAGCTTGTGGGTTCCAGACTCAAGTTCGTTGGTAGCGTGTGGTTCATGCTTCAAATGTATGCTGCTTGATTTGAGCTAAAAAAAAAAGGGAGTTGTCTAAAAATTTGATTATTTGGATCGGATCATCATTTTTAATTGGAATTAGGCGTTTTTTATTTTACAAAATCCGAATTTAATTGTGTTTTATTGAGATTTTTTATAATAAAAATAAATAGATTCAATGCCCTCAAAAACTTTTAGAGCACCTTGAATTCTAGAATTTGACAGCTATTACTTGTATTTTGAAAAATTATAACTTAAATTTTTTTAAATCATACTAAACAAAAACTTCATTTATTTTATAACTCAAATCCAAAAATTTGAAGACACAAAAAAACAAGATATCCTCCCAACGTACCTTGCAAACTAGTGCCATCGCGACCCACTCAATTGTGACAGGACCGTGTAGAAATTTGATAGTCCAGGTGGTACAATTATTATATGCTCCAAAATGTCCAATCATGTCCTACACGTCTTTCCACTTTACACTTAAATTATTGCATTGAATTTTTGTTTTTCGCAATAATTACGGAGAAGGGCATCCCATAAGATGGTTCTTGAGTCCTCTTTACTTTCTAACTCATTTTTATTTTGAAGTAATTGCTATTTCTTTGTTGAAATTAATTTCAACATTTGAATAATTTATGTGCAAAAAGGACTAGCTTTTGTTTGGTAACCAGGAGAAAGGGTGGGCGACACGGCGTCCACACCCCAACATTTGAATAATTTATGTGCAAACATGATTAGCTTTTGTTTGGTAACCAGGAGAAAGGGTGGGCGACACGGGGTCAACACTCCATCGACCTAGCAAGAAGTGGGTAAAACACGATTAGCTTTAAACTTATTCCTAATTAAATAAATATATTTCACATTTATCTTTTAATTATTTCGAAAATAAATATCTCATATTTTTTAAATAAGATATTTTTATTTAAAAGAAATAAAACTGTATGTTAACATTTAGTCTTAAACCGGTGTCTTTTACAAATTCATAGAAACGAGTGATTTATATTGGATATGGATTTAAAATATGATATTTTAATAATATAAAAAATATTAAATAAATAAAAATTTTACTATGTTGATTTTAACATAAAATTTAAATATATAATATATATTAATTAAAAAATTAATAAAATCATTGATACTTCTAGTTGAGATAGGAAAATTATCAATGACATGTAAAAATTTAATTACATTGATAGGTGTTTATATTTTAGAATTTGGGGTGGTAATTTATGTATGTTCTTTCTAGATTGAAGGAGGATGGAACAAGGGTATTGTTTAGATTGATTTATGGTCTCGTTCAAAATTCCAAATAAACAATTATAAAAAATAACAAGTAGCTAATGCATGGATAAGTCATAGCTCATGCATAGATAATAGGTAGTGATAGACAACCCATTTAATAACAAACAACCATTACAACTAAGCATGGAGAACAAGATATAACTTGTTCATAACACTTAACTTGTAATCTATTGGTGTTCAATGACCACAATTTAAATAGCTATGCTAGTTAAAATAAATTGGAATTAGGCACTAGCATAGATCCATCTTAAAAGGGGACCTACTAAGGGTTCATAGGGATCAAATCTCTTAGAGGAGCAAACCCCTTTTTATATTGAAAATGTTGATCAAGTGTGTAATGCAATGTTTATGGTTTTAATTTATCTAATTTGTGTAGTTATATATATATAGAGAGAGAGAGATACATCGTTCTAAATATTTTAAATCTAATTTGAGTCGACATGTTAATTTTTAAATATTTTTTTATTTTTTTATAAAAAACACTTGTCACCTATATAATGAGCACGGAAGTAGTCACACATCCCCCTACTAAATTGTAGAATGCCCTCTTCGAGGCAATAATCTAGATTTTGTTTACTAACTTAAATTCATTTCTTGAAGTGTAAAACTAAAACAACCAAATCTTTATAAATACAAACCTTATCTAAAATTTTACAAGGCAATTTATAACTCGAATTTAGTAAAAACTAACATAAATATTTAAATGATTCTTTAATAACTCTTAAATTTAAGCTAACATAGATATGTTGGTAATTCTTTACTAACTCCCAAACTATTGGTAGCCAACAATACCTCTACCTCTCGGACACCCTTGGCTTACTTAGCATTTTAGCTAACACACCCTTTTGCTTTTCCAGGTACAAAGTTTTAGGTGGACACATCCAAAAACATCTCTAGGACGAGGACCAGTATTAATATTTTGATCACAAGAAGGGTTTGTTGTAAATAAAATCTGGACTTTATTTGGTTGGAGGTCCTAAGTGACAATTTAGAAGATTGAAATCACTTCCCCCCTAACGAAGTCTTAACATCAAGACTAGGCCACATTATTACAAAGATTTCGAAAAGATAACCAAGTACCGAAGAATGAATGAAACTTATGATTACAAGCTTGAAAGGATGTTTCGCTTGGTGGAGGACAGGTTGGCACAAACAATGCAGCCCTAATTCTCTCCAAAAGATCAAACGAGGGTTTTGTGAATTCAAACACCGAGTTTGGGGAAAAAAGGGAGAGCTCCTGGCCATCATGGTCGTGGAGCTCTGCACCCCTACAACATACTAAGGCAACGATACCGGCGTTCAAGAGCATGGGTCGACTGGTCTGGGCTTATAGCACTCAAAAACCAAAAGGAAACGAAGGTAATGTATCACTACTGTAAACCCTTATATAGTTGGTAAATTTTAAATATCTATCTGCTATTTCTAACAGTTGGAACTCTGTCGTTGCAGGGGCATAGGGACTACCACACTTTAAGGGAGGTCTTCCAACGTTATGGCATTGAGATTAAACAAGTGGTAAGCCACGACTGTCCACAAAATCCTAAGGCAAGAGGGTTTGTTCTTTGTTTGCAAAAGATGAAGTTACGGCCTTGCAAATTAAGAGTTGTTTGCAACTCCAGATTCTTGGGCATTTTCAAAAACAAACAGCAAGGTCATAATTTCTTTTGAAATGAACCCTTGTATTCAAGAGTAATTTAATATATTTTGTTTTAGAGTATTGTAGCTTCTACGTTGATGGCCAAAGGCCTGAACTGGGGTTTCACCCGGTCCATACAAATTGTAAAATTTTAAAATTCAGTCCTTAAAAAAGAAATTTTTAACATGTTAAATATTATGTTGTTTTGGTTATTCGATGGAATGTGAATTTTCAACACTGAATTCGAATATATAAAAAAAATGTTTGTTTAAACAGAATACTTACGTCTTTATAAAGGATGAAAGCATTGTTTTTTTTTTTTTAAAGAAGTCAAGGATGGCTGTAAGCCATCCCTGATCGAATTCGCAGAGGTTGAAATACTTGGCACAGTGGTATATATTATTAACCCTACAAGGCACATTCTGAAAGTGTAATCATGCGTTTTATGGGTTAGTCTTTGTAGAAAAACAACTCTATCATTTTCTTGATAATTAGAAACAGTAAATGTACTTCCGTTTAACTCCATTCTTTTTTTTTGTGGATAAGGTATCACTTAAAGAATCTAACGCAGTTACTCAAACCGTAACCGTAGCTAACTCTATGATTAAAACATTTTATGATTACAACCTAGCTCTATCAGATTCGATGCCTAGATCGGTCTTAGGAATGATAAAAAAATAGAACGCAGAGTTATGAAAATACAATCATTAGTTTAAAGTTATGTTAGTTCTATATTTGCAATGAATAATTTAAGATGTGAATGAAACAAGCCCACGTTAGTGGTGAAATTTACTCTCAAGCGTGACTCTATTTTCTGAGGAGTTGTTATGAGAAATAACGCCTAGTTCTGCAGATGTGTTGATTTAGTTGGTAAATAAAAAGTGATGCCGTGAAGGTGAAAGATGAACTCTAGAACGTAGATCTGGAAAATAACATTATTATTAGCAGAGTATAATGAAAGGGTAGAACCCTAAATCTGTTTCAAGGTATTACAGTGTTTTACGTGATTTCCAGGTTATAAAATAAAGTGATTATTTCTGAAGATTTCTCATTTGGTTTGAAGCATAAAACAAAAGTTTTCGATGATAGAAAGATTCAAATCTGGTAACAGTAAAAGAAAATAAAAGGAAAACTATTCTTTTATTATAGAACTGAAATTATGATCTATAGGTTTCTTTTCTAAAATAAAAGATATGCTTAAATGTATTATTTATTAGGTAAGTAATATAATTCTTAATTATAGGATTCTGTATTTTGAAATATTAGTTCCTCCAGTAATTATACAGAATCTTTATTATATATATATTTCTAAGTATGTATTTGACTGCTAAAAGATCTACATGTAAAAGGAAGGAAAACTAGAAACTAATGAAACAAAAAGCCAACTTGATGGGTTAGATAAGATCCTTAAACCCCAATTAAATATCGATCTCTAGCTAACAAAACATTCCAGACTAACTGAACAATTTACAGATAACAATTTAATTCCAAACAATATTACTGATAGCAATAGCATAAGAACCTGATACCAATGCGGGAAACAAGGAGTGGCTTCATTGTTCCACCCAACCAATTCCCAGAGCAATCAAGCTATAGAACCCCCGAGTTCGTTCGCTGAACTACCTGAGAAAAAATCCTCTGTGCACCATCTCTTGCATTGCCATTCTCAATCCCTGTCCTATGCCAACCTCCTACTGCTCATGGACCTACTTTTTATAGTAGTTTGCTTAGGACTTGGTCATTTATGAGCCTCCTGCTCTTTAGCACTCAACTAGGAGTCGTGACCTGATATTTAGGGATGATGCCTCCTGCATCTTTAACAACATTGTCCACTTGTCTTTTCCCTCAAGTAGTTCATCAGACACTCTTCAATAGCTAGATCCATCCTTGTCTCCTATTTTATTATATTAAATAAAAATAATATCTTTAATACAATTTGTTTTATTTTGACTTCTCAGTCAAAAATAATAAAATAATAATTGTTCTTAATATTCTTTTATCAGCAGAAATAATTAAAATGTTTATTATTTTGGGCGTGTTACATACACCTCCCCTTAGAAGGTAACACCGTCCATGGTGTTACATTAATTATTCATTCTTCCATAAGATCTTCTTGGAACCAGTTTGGATATGCCTCCCGCATATCGCTCTCTAGCTCCCAAGTAGCTTCTTTCGGACTAAGGTGCTCCCATTGCACCTTGAATTGTCCGATGATACATTTCCAGAGAGTGATTTCTCTCTTGTCGAGAATGCGTGCCGGTCCCACTTGGAACTTTCCTTCCGGTTCCACCTGGATTACATTCCAATCAATTACGTGTGAGGCATCATGAATATATCTTTTTAGAATTGAAACATGGAATATATTCTGCACCGTAATATTAGGTGGCAGGGCTAGTTGGTATGCAACTAGACCTATTCTTGCCAAAATTTCAAATGGACCACAAAACCGGGGTGCCAATTTGGAATACTTACCTAGCCTTAAGGAACTTTTCTTAGGATTTACTTTTATGTAAACATGGTCACCCACTTGGAACTCTTTAGGAGTTCGTTTTAAATCAGCATAACTTTTCTGCCTGTCTTGGGCAGCTTTTAAATTTTGTTGTACTTGTTGCACAGTTAGTTCCATTTCTCTTAAAAGTTCAGGTCCTAACATAAGCCTATCTACTGGGCTTCTCCATGAGATTGAAGTATTGCACTTTCGTCCGTATAAAACTTTAAATGGACTCATAGCTGTAGAAACTTGAAAATTATTATTATATGCAAATTCTACTAAAGGCAAATAGTCCTCCCACTTACCAGGTGTGTTCATAAAATACATCCTCAGCATGTCTTCCAAAATTTGGTTGACTCTTTCAGTCTGCTCATCCATTTGTGGATAGTATGTAGTTCTGAAATGCAATTGGGTTCCCAAACCTTTAAACAATGCTTTCCAGAAATTACTTGTAAATTTTGCGTCTTTATCCAATACTATCACCTTTGGTATGCCATGCAGCCTGAATATCTCCTTCATCAAAATATCTGCAATGTTAACAACTTTATATGTAGACTTCATAGGAATAAAGTGAGCAGCTTTGCTTAATTTGTCTACTACAACCATGATCGAATGATGTTATCTGAAATTTATTGGTAAGTCGGTTATAAAATCCATGCTCACCATTTCCCATTTCCATTTCAGAATGGGTAATCGCTGCAACAATCCCGCTGGATGTTGGTGTTCAACCTTGACTTGCTGGCATTCTAAGCAGCGAGCTAAGTATTCTACTATTTCTTTTTTCATGTTTGGCCAATAGAAATCCTTCCTAGCCATGGTAATCATCTTTGATACCCTAGGTGCCCTGAATAGGGTTGTTTATGTAATTCATTTAACACAGTCAACTTGATTTCTGCAGAATTGGGTATGTAAAGTCTGCTTTTAAACAACAATAATCCTCTTTCATTAATACGGAAATCAGTTTTTAACTGATTACTTTCATTTTCAGCAGTTTTCTTCTTTAAAATCTGGTATTCTTTATCAAAATTTTCCACATTTAAAATCTGTTTTTCCATATCAGATTCATAATTACTACTTGCATATTGCAATTTTGGATGATGGCTTAATGTGTCTGCAACTTTGTTTTCCTTTCCCTTTATATGTTTTATTTCAAAGTCATATTCGCTTAAAAAGTTCAGCCACCTGGCCTGTCTAGCATTTAAATTATGTTGGTCAAATAAGTATTTTAAGCTCACGTTATCTGATATGAGTAAAAGTCTTCTTCCAATTAAATAGTGTCGCCACATTTTTAAGGAGTGTATAATTGCAGCAAGTTCCAGATCATGTGTAGCATAGTTTTTCTCATGATCTTTTAATTTTCGAGATTCATAAGCTATGACATGATTTTCTTGAGTTAGTACTCCGCCTAATCCTTCGTTACATGCATCTGTGCATACGACGAAATATTTTAAAGGGTTGGAAATTTTTAAAATAAGAGCATTAGTTAAAAGATGTTTTAGTTTATTAAAACTTTCCATACATTTTTCATTCCAGTCAAACCTTTTACCTTGCTTTTGCAGTGAGGTTATGGGGTAAGCTATTTTCAAAAAACCTTCAATGAATTTTCGATAGTACCCCATCATCCCCATAAAAGACCTTATGTCACTTAAATTTTTAAGGACCGGCCATTCCATAATAGCCTTAATCTTATCGGGATCGACCGAGATTCATTCTTTAGACACTACGTGTCCTAGATAATGAATTATGTCCTTATAAAAGTCACACTTGCTGAGCTTAGCAACCCGTTTTTGTTCTCTTAAAATTTTTAGTACTGTTCTTAAATGTTCTTCGTGCTCCTGTTCGTTCTTTGAATAAATCAGAATGTCATCAATGAAGAAAATTACAAACTTATCCAAGTAATCATTAAAAATATTATTCATTAGACTCATGAAGGCTGCAGGTGTGTTTGTTAATCCAAATGGCATTACAACGAACTCGTAATGACCATAACGAGTTCAGAAGGCTGTTTTGAAGATGTCTTCATCCTTGATCCATACCTGATGGTAACCGGATCTTAGATCTATTTTTGAGAAGACAACTACCCCTTGGAGTTGATCAAATAAATCGTCAATCCGAGGCAAGGGGTATCGGTTCTTTATAGTCATTTTATTCAATTTCCTATAATATATACATAATCTCAAGGTCCCGTCCTTTTTCTTTACAAAAATAATCGGTGCTCCCCAAGGGGAAACATTGGACCGAATATAATTCTTATCTAAGAGTTCTTGTAATTGTGTTTTTAATTCTGTGAGTTCACTTACATTCATTCTGTATGGGGCCTTAGATGCAGGTACGGTTACGGGTATTAGATCAATCGTGAAATCTATATCCCTTTTTGGAGGTAGTTCCTGAATTTCTTATGGAAATATGTCTTTAAAATCTTGTAAAATGGGTATATCATCTAAATTTAACTTACTTTCAGATTCCCTGCTATCCATTATGTAAATAGCAAAAACCTTATATCCTTTTCTCATAGAACTTTTTAATTGTAAAGCTGATATTTGTCTAAGATGGTTTTTCTGGGAATTCAGTCACCTTAACTATATTTCCTGAAGTATCTGTGCAAGTGAAAGTTTTATCAAGACAATTTAATATAACCTTCAGCTCCTCTAACCAATCCATTCCAATCAATAAATCATAAGAACCTAAAGGTAAAATATTCATCTTTGCACTTGTTTTTAAATCATTCATCATAAATTCACAATTTTTAACATGACTAGTGACCTTGCGTTTAGTACCTGTAGCTAACTTACCAACCAAGATTTTTTGAAGTTTTCAAGTACTAGATTATATAATTACACAATTATGGGTGCTACATTACTTAAGCTTGCACCTGGATCAATCAATATAGAAATAGGGTGATTCTTTAACATACCTAGCATTTCAACCGTTGATGTTTGATGATCTGCCTACCGATTTTCCAGTGCAACGTTGATCCTAGGCATGCTCCTCGCCATATCTCCAACTATGATGGCTTCTTGAAGGAAGTGAACCTTATTAAAAGTTTTTTTATTTCAGGGAAGTCCTTAAAATAATGTGGGTCACCACATTCCCAACACTTTAATGGTTGCTTCTGAGCAACATGCTTAACAAAGGGTTCTCTTTCTCTTACAGCAGGGGGTTGGGGTTTGTAATTTCTATGATTATTACCCTGATATCCCCTGTAATTACCTCCAATGTTTCGGTGAAATTTAGAGTTGTTATTTTTCAGGTAGTGATCCCGTTTCTTTACATTCCAGCTAGGCATACTTTCCCTTCTGTTCTTGTTATGTTCATAGTAGTAGTTCACCTTCCTCATTGTGTAATGTCCTCATTTAAATAAGTGCATAGTAAGACAATCCCATCAATCCTACTAGTTTCCTAGGTTGGATGGGCACATGTGGGATGGTAATAAGGAAGCTAATAAATTATATTTAGACATTAGAAGGGTTCAAGCATTTAATAAATATGATGAATAAATAAATTCAAGATAAATTCTAGGTGGCAAGTGGTTTTGGAGACATATGGAGGTGGTGGGACTCACACTAGCTTGATTTTTCAATGACACATGGCAGCTCTCTCTTGCCAATTCGAATTCATGGGAAGGTGAACACTCTTGGGTGAGTTGGTAAGTCATAACACATGGCATTGAGCATCTTAGGTCGAAATGGGATGGAATAGTAACCTCCATGGGAGAGGAAGAGTCAAATTGGAGACTAATGGACACTTGGGCTAGATTCCCTAGTTTTATGACAACAATAATGAAGCATCTATGACATTTATGACAAAATTCAGACCTGACTTCTTACACCTGACCATTATGACATGTCAGCCCCAAAAATAGGCTCAAGGAAGGCGCTCATGGAGTTGGGGGAAGCTAAAGAGACTCAAATTTGAATTTGGGAGAAGATGGAAGGTTGGAACTAGGAGACAAGTGGCAAATGAGGAATATTTTATAAATGGAAAATTATTGAATCTATTTAGAGGATTTCGACCCCTTGAAGGCTAATGTTGGTTATAAAATGTAGAAATCAAGTATGAGAATGGATTTTTATGATTTGAGAAAAATTGCATTTGCGAAGAGAGAACTAGTGGATGACTAATTTCTTTCCCTAGCCAATTTCGAGAGTGAAAGATTGCCATCCAAGATGGTGTTTGGAGAGGCCACTCAGGTCTTTCATGGTGCTTTAATGGAGTTTTATTTGCAGGTAGCAGCTACAGGAAGTTTCATGTTTTGGTTTAGTGCAGCACTTTCTATCCACCATTTCCAGTTTTGAAGGCATATTCGGGCTCCTTGAGGGATTGCACTTTGGGTGAGATCTTGCACTCATTGGGAGAGATTAATATGATATTTTTCTGATTATAATAGCTTCATATCCTCTTTTCTTCATATTCAGAGACTCTCAGGTCGAAATACCCATTGATTGTATGCAAAATTATTGATTAATGAGCAAACAATGTCCATTTCCCCAATGCTTTGATGTATGACACTATAATGTTGATTATTTCGAATGGATGGATGATTTTATGATACATTTGTGATTCATATACTACCATGGATATATTATACAAGTTTCATGTACTGTACTTGAGCATTTGAAGCATTTTTACTTAGTTTGTTTGTATTGAGAGGTGAAATAGTTCCATTTCCCCAAGGGTCGAATTGGGGGTTTTTGCTGTTGAATGTGAGAGAGTTAGAACAGTAGTAAAAATTAATTAATGGTGCATATGAGACCTTAATCACATACGTAACACATTATATACATCTATTCATAAATTCGTGGGAGTTTGGAGCCATTTGGAAGGCCATTTGCAGTGTTACCCCGGGGGGATTTGATGCACAAATTACTACTCAAAATTACATATATTGATCATAATACAAATCAAGTTTGCAGCAGCATTTGGAGGGCCATAAAACATCCATGAACCTAATATTCAAGGCTAAATATCATTCATACACTCTTACAAAATATTTGGGAGAATTTGGGTTGATTTGGAGGTCAAAACAGTAAAACTAATCAAAGGTCGAAATTGGGGAAAAAGTGGAAAAATTGGCATTTTAATAAAATTTTGAAAAAGGGTCATTACAAGTGGTATCAGAGCATGTTCTTGGCACCTGATGGTCGTTACAAGAAGTCAAAAGAATTATCCACCACCCTTTGAACCAGTAGTTGAAGAGGTTTTTGTTGAAGCAGAGGTAGTAGAAGAAGAAGAGTCTTTTGCTGAAACCATGGGTACAGAGAGGATGGAAAATTAAAACATAAGGAGGAACTTATTGCAACCTTAGATCCATGTTTCTCTAAACTTTCAACAAACATGGATAGGATAGGTGACAAATTGTTGCAAGGATTCAAATTGTTGATTAGCCAGCTTCAAAGCAAAGGGATGATAGGAGATAATAGTGGTTCACAATCAGGGGAAAAGATGAAACGGAATGAATATATTTTCTCAAGTACATGACTTCATAAAAGACCTGATAAATTTGAAAGCACACTAAGGCATACTGCACCTAAATTTCTCACACCCAAAGAAGAGCCCAATCTTGAATTGGATTACAAGAAACAAGTAAATGATTGGAATGATTTGAATGGAGAGTGTAAAAGAGGTGTACCACTCAATGACTACATTGATGCTATGCAAAAGATTGAAAGGAAGGGAGAAAATAGGAGTCCATTCCAAAACAAAGAATTAAATAGTGCTATTGGAAAAATGTCACTTCCTACTTTTGATGGTTCTTCTCAAAATTCTGCTAACACTTGGGTGCAAAAATTGGATGTATATTTTAAGCTGAATCCTATGTTGGAAGAGGATGCATTAAAAATGGCCATTTTGCATTTGGAAGGATGCGCCAATGAATGGTGGTTTCATGGGCTGAAAACCGTGGGTCATAATCAGGTTAAAACATATGGATAATTTGTTGACAGGGTACTAGAAAGATTTGAACAAAAAGATCCAGAATTGCCTTTCAAAGAACTAGCTCAATTGAAGCAAACTGGGTCCCCTACTGAATATATGTTGGACTTTAAAAAATTATCAGTCAAGGTGGCTGATGTATCTATGGGAAGATTAGTATTACTATTCACTGAAGGTTTGGATGAACCCTTAAGAGGTGTGGTCAAAGCCCACAAGCCAACTACATTAAAAGATGCAATGAGCTTGATTAGGGATCTCCAAAATGTGCTTCCTAAAACGAGATTTCCTCCTAAACCTAGCTATAAATTTGAAAAGAAACCTTGGAAAAGGGATGGATATGATAAGAAACCTTGGCAAAGAGAGTCATTTGAGAGGAATAAAAAAGAGGGACTAAACAGGGATGAACTTAGAAAAAAAAAACTGTGCTTCACATGCTTCCAACAAATGTACCAAAGGAAGGGCTCAATACATAGAAGTATTTTCTGATAATGAGGGGTATGATGGGGGCATGGATGAAGATGGGCACATTTCAGATCAAGTAGAGCCATATGAGACATCAGTAGAAGAGGAAAGACAAGAAGAAAATCAACCTTCTTCGGATAAAGCAAGAATGGTAGTGCTTTCAGCAGTACCTCGCTATCATACTATCTGAAGCAAAGGTGTGGTACAAGGACAAAGAACTTAAATTTTGGTAGATGGAGGAGCCACTCCTAACTTCATTGATGAAGAGATGGTAGAGAAAATAAAGATACCTATTGAACCATTTGATGGCTTCACAGTTGTCATTCCCGATCACAACACAATGCAATTCAAAACATGGGTTGCAAAGCTGCAAGTCACCGTAGGTAAGTATACTTTTGTTGATAGTTTTGATGTGGTTGATGTTGCTGATACTAATGTGGTTTTGGGAGTGCAATGGTTGTATTCAATAGGAGAGCATACAGTAAATTATCAAATTCCCGAAATGATATTCCAAGATTCAAAAGGAGTACAAGGAGTGGTGAGAGGGAAACACACTTATCCAAATCAAGTAGTGACTTGCAATAGTATGAGATCTATATTGAGGCATGGGGATATAGAATGGGCTGCTGAATGTCATATCACATCTCCCAAGCCAACTATAAATATTGTCAAACACCCAAAGGAGATAGAGAGACTTTTGTAAAAATATGAAAAGGTTTTTAGAGACCTTCCACATGGTAGGCCACCGGATAGGGGGTTGAGCACATTATTATTTTGGAGGAGGGTACTTCACCCATTAAGATACCACCTTATAGAAATCCTAAAAAGTTTAGAGATGAGATTGAAAAAGCTATCCAAGAACTCCTAGAGTTGGGACTCATTAGACCAAGCTCTAGCCCTTATGCTTCTTCAGTAGTGCTAATGAAGAAAAAAGATGGAACATTGAGAATGTGCATAGATTTTAGAGCCTTGAAAAAAAAGACTATCAAAAATAGGTATCCTATTCCTAGGATTGATGAGCTCATGAATGAGCTACATGGGGCCAAATACTTCTCAAAAATTGACCTTAGATCAGGGTATCACCAAATTCGAATGAAAGATGAAGATGTGCAAAAGACTGCTTTTCGATGTCATTTTGGCCACTTTGAATTTCTTGTCATGCCTTTTGGGTTAACTAATGCTCCAACCACCTTTCAAGCATGTATGAATAGGATATTTTGCAAGCAACTATGAAGGTTTGTTTTGGTTTTCTTTGATGATATTCTCATTTACATTAAAACATGGGAAGAGCATTTGCAGCAGTTAGAGATTGTGTTGAAAATCTTGCAAGAAGAGTCCTTATTTGCTAAGTTATCAAAATGTGAATTTGGGATGAAATAACTATTGTATCTTGGGCACATTATTGGGAAACAAGGGGTGAAGGTACACATGGAAAAAATTAGGGCTATCATAGAATGGCCATCACCAAAAAATATTACTGAATTGAGAGGCTTTATTGGCATATGCACCTACTACAGAAATTTTTTGAAAGGGTTCTCCAAGTTGACTTCTCCACTCACTGATTTGACTAAGAAGGATGCTTTATGAAGAGGCTGAAAAGGCCTTCCAAAAAATGAAAGAGGTAATGAGTAGTTGTTCCATACTTGCATTTCCTGATTTTACTAAACCTTTCGTTGTGGAATGTGATGCTTCAGGTGGAGGAATAGGGGCTGTCCTAAAGCAAGGCCAACACCCCATAGCCTTTGAGAGATGAAAGTTGCGCCCTCATGAAAAACTTTACTCCATCTATGATAAAGAAATTCTGGCCATTATGCATGCATTGGCCAAATTCAGACAATACTTGGTGGGCAGCAAGTTTGTGGTGAAAACTGACCACAATAGTCTAAGACACTTTCTCACCCAAAAAGATCTAAATGAAAGGAAACAAAAGTAGGTAAGCAAGATTCAAGCTTACGAAACATATAAAAATGTTATGGAGGAGGGATCATGGTTCTAGGTAAAGCATGGTGTTTTTCAATCTACGGTTTGAAGAACATTGTTTTAATATCTATTTCTCCACATAGTGGTGAGTTTGTCAAATCTCCCAATCCTTAGTTATGAAAAATTTCCTCTGTAGATCCCACCAAAAGTAAAAGTATAAGGGTATTTTCATATTTGTTAGCTTATGCATAGAAATAAACTTTAATAAAAGACTCTCAAATAAAATTATTTTAAATTGTAAAAAAATTAAATGAATTGTGGTGGCTTTATCTTTAAACTCACAGAATCACATAACCTTTAAACTCCTGCATTAATTATCAACAATAAGATCTTTTCCATCTTTAGTCGCAACATTTTGTTTGTATTGTGGTGGATTTATCTTTTCTCGTTGTTTGGGTGCTGAGAAGGCTTTATTTATTTATCCCTTCATGCCAGACGTGTGCGGTTCGAAACTCTCAGGCTTGTCATTTGGGAAGATTCCACACACTATTAACTAGCTGTTACCATGAGGAGGCCGGCTTATTTTCCGCATGCATTCTCACCACGCACTTTGGCACTTAGGCTTTTGGGGTTTCTTCACCCGAACGACATACCATGACTGGATGTCACTCACGTTCTCAACTTTGTCTGCCAATTTCTTGACGTTCACGATATGGACGGTGCAGTATTCACGCTGGTGCTCTGAGTCACACGTACAGGGTGGGCCTCGGACTATACCCACATTTGGCTTTCCGCCAACCTGGTCTCGTCAATGATTTCGGAATTTGTTGGTGGTTCCAACTCTGACTGACTAATCCATGTGCTACCAAATTCCTGCTATATATGACGGATAACGTGCCAGATGTGGAATTCTATTGACTTTAGCTAGTGGGTCCCGGACTCCAGTTCATTAGCAGCGTGTGGCCAGGCTTCAAATGTATATCTGCCTGATTCTAACAAAATAGATAACATCTTCTCCTCCTACTTTGATGACGTCCTGACCAGCATTTAGTTTGGTCCCGGTTCGTAGGTTTGGTATCCAGGTGATTCAAATAGAAAAGTAACCGTCATTAAAATAAATGATTCAAATAGAAATGTAACCATCATTAAAATAAAATTCAAAAATCTGGCTAATACAATTATTATATGCTCCAAAATGCCTTTTTTGTTTTCATGTTACTCTTTAACTATCACTTTGAACTTTTGTTTTCCACGGTAATTACGGGGAAAGGAGTTTGTCGAGTCCTCCGGAGTCCGGACCCTCACCTTTATATTTCAATAATGGTTATTTTGTTGTCATTTATCTGAAAGTGTATTAGGTTGTTTCCTTTTAACTCACTCCTACCCCACCTACTTGCCCAAAAATCCCATCTTTGTCTTTCAACAATTATTTTGTCAAAGCTCCTCCTAACACATTCATTATTATATTTAATCAATAGTCACGCACACTCTCAAACCCTAAACCTGACCATGGTTCCGTTCGCGAGTCAAATGAGGGTTCAAGAAAACACGGGAAAATTCTTTTACCGCCCTCGTGACTTGGAAATTGTCATACAATATTGATTGAAAGACTGACCCTTTTGCCATGACGGAGCTAGTTTAGAATTATTTAAATAGAGGAAAAGGTAGGAAACAGCCACGCCAGCCGCCTGTGATTCTCCGCACCCTTTTATACTTTCTTGTTATTCGACTATAACATATTGCATCACATCACCAAATACCAAATACAAAGAGATACAAACACATATATATTATGTGAGACAAAATATAACATATATAACACTAAAAAATATGATCATATATTCAAGAGATGTTATCATTTAAATCCTAACAAATGTTTAAATTGTCTTTTATTTTCATATTAAATCTTAGTTTTATTTAAGAGATGTTATCATTTAAATGCTAACAATTGTTTAAATTGTCTTTTATTTTAACATTAAATCTTAGTTTTATAGTTTTTAGTTTTATTTAGAAGTTTTAGAGAAAAAGCATAATGTTCATTTAGATAAAATTAGTAATTTTATTGATGATTCACATAGCATAAAATAACATAAGAATACATGCATTAACAAAAGTACATAAACAGTTTAAATTCATAAGAAAAATACTTTATAGAATTCAACCTCTTAAAGAATGATGAAGGATACCAAGTGAAGTTAACCACCTTGAGTTGGATTACACTACCCTACCAACTAGAAGCCTTGACAATATCCTAGCTCCAATAAATTCTTTAGTTCCTTGGCCCTCCTTGATGCAAAGTCAAATCTTCACATAACACTAATTAAATGCAAATGACACTTACTCCTAACTCAATGAAGAAATTTTCACATTAATCAATGAAGCTATTAATTAATCATTCTTTTAATCTCAAAGAAGTTACTATAACTCTCCCATGGATACTATTAATCAACATCCATTGCCCCTAATGCATAGTATGGTAAGATAAATCATTTTAGTGTTGTAATTATTGAAAGTCAAACTATAAGGCATTAAAAGAGAAAACACAAGATGCTAGGATTTTAATTTTATAAATTCAATTCACAAACCTCTTAGATAAATCATTTTAGGGTTTTAATTATTGAAAATCAAAGTATAGGACATTGAAAGAGAAAACACTAGGATTTTAATTTTATAAACTCAATTCACAAACCTCTTCATCTAGTAAGACTATTCACTTATCCCGATCCAAAGTTATAGCATTGTTATCTTCTCGAACTTTCAAAATCTTTACCGAGCAAAGAGAATTATGAGCCAAATTAGTTAAATTGTATCTCCATATTCTCTTATAAAAGTTGCAATATGGTTATTATAATATGAAATTATAAATTGTAATTTTGTAAGTAAGCTTAAGATCATCTTGAAACTTTGAAACTTTGTATAGCCTCTGTTTTCTTATACCACTGGTAAGTTCAAAAGGCCTGTTTCAAACCTCTCTACATACAGATGAATTGTGCCTGTGGGGAAAACATCCCAAGATTCCTAACGTTTTAGCAAACATTATGTAGCTGAATTTAGTCACCAGTCACATCAATACTGCGTGTTATAATATGTTCTTTACACTGCAATCACTAAATAAGGTGAAAAGCAATTTCCACAATTTGCGCTATCCTCACTTTTCTTTAACTTTGGCTTGACAAGATCTACTGACCCAGGTTGGCTCTGTGGGGCTGATCCGTTGAGTAGTCAAGGTAGGCTTTTCTTGAGAGATTCCATACCTTCTACTTTTTTCAGAAGTCTCTACCCTTCCCTTTCTTTCCGAACGGATTATTGGCTGCCCAGTTGGCTCAGGTGACTTTTACTTCGGTCATTTTTGAAGGCTTGAAAAGGAAATGGAAAAATCCTTAACGCAGTAGACTTTGATTTAGTCGTTTTTAAAGGCTGGAAAAGTAAAGCGCAAATCCCTTAGTTCACATCAACCACAGTTCCTTTAATGAGTAACTTCGTATCCAAGATCAAGAGCATGAACATGGAATAAATTTTGAAGGAAGAACTTGTTTGCTTGCTTATGAATTCCACCATCATCTATGGATAAATTACACTCCACATTTATTAATTAAATGTCTTTTAACATAGATTTCTTGAAAATTTTAGATCGGTGAGATTTTTACTTTTTAAAATTAATTCATGTGGATAGGGACCATGGCCACCAAAAAGAGCCGAGTCTGATGATGCCACTTGTATAGAAAAAACCAACTTATTTGTCCATGGAAAGTAGGGATGGTTGCATGGATTAAACATAGCGACGTGCCACTTGTATAGAAAAAACCCAACTTATTTGTCCATGGAAAGTAGGGAAGGTTGCATGGATAAAACATAGCGACGTGGTTGAATATAGGTCTAACGTTCTGAAAGGAACAAAGAGATAATGTGTACTACGAATCCGGTTGCATGGATAAAACATAGCCACATGGTTGAATATAGGTCTAACGTTGTGAAAAGAACAAAGAGATAATGTGTACTACGAATCCATTCATACTCTAGAGTTAGAGTCAAAGTTAGGAAAGTTGTCAATTAATCAAACATAGAGTTTAATGGAAAAAGAGATAATGTGTATTACGAATTCATTCATACTCTAGAGTTAGAGTCAAAGTTAGGAAAGTTGTCAATTAATCAAACATAGAGTTTAATGGAAAAAGAGAGGACTTTACAATGGTTTTTAGATTTATGTTTCTAAAAGTAATAATGTGTATTAGGAATCCACTCATGCTCTAGAGATACAGTTAAGGAAAGTTGTTAATTGATCAAATACGGTTAAAAAGAGAGGACTCCATTCTACAATGGCCTTTAGATTTAGGTTTGCGAAAGGTAGAAGGAGATAATGTGTATTAAGAATCCATTTATGCTCTAGACTTAGAATTAGAGAAAGTCAACAATTGATCAAACATAGTTAAAAAGAGAGGACTACATTCTACAATATGGGTTTTTAGATTTATGCTTGTGAAAGGTAGAAAGAGATAATGTGTATTAAGAATTCATTCATGCTCTAGAGAGTTAGGGAAAGTCATCAATTGATCGAACACAATTAAAACAAGAGGAATGCATTCTACAATGGCCTTTAGATTTAGGGTTGTGAAAGGTAGAAGGAGATAATATGTATTAGGAATCCATTCATGCACTAGGAGTTAGGGAAAGTCATTAATTGATTGAACACAATTAGGAAAAGAGGACTGCAATCTACAATGGCCTTTAGATTTAGGTTTATGCCTTTGCTTTTCTTGATCATATGTCTGATGTTCACACAAATTGTGGGCTATGAATTGCCTCATAGTTCTCTCAAATCTAGCTGCAACATGTTAAATTTTCAGAATTTACTTCAATCTGATCTAGGATCTTAACTGAGAGAACAACATGTACAGCATATCTACAGCATATCAATCATGGAGATAATAATGCAAGCACACAAGAGACACAAAGATTTACTTGGGGAAAACCATAAAGGTGAAAAACCCCAATAACTTCCTCAGAGATAGATAGAGTAATGATACAACCAACCATAAGAGATAGACACAACCTAGCAGCAGATCCTCCTCCTCCATAAGTGCGCCACTCCTCCTTGAGTGCATGTTTGAGAAGTGAGTGAGCAAATAAAGTGCCTCCCACACTCTATTTATACTTGACTTGACTTGCCTTTTTACCTAACTCATGTAGGCTCGAACTTAACCACATAACATAATGCTGACTGGGCCGACCCCCAATAGGGTGGTCTAATAACCCTTTGACCCACATGGCCGACCCCCAATAGGGTGGTCTAATAACCCTTTGATCCACATGACTTATACAGGGCCGACCCCAAACAAGGTGGTCTAATAACCCATCAAGTATAAGTTACGACACTTACAATATAAATGACGACACTTCCTTATAGAGGAATAATACCATCTCTATAGGAATACAATATACATATATGTGAAATACATTCCGAAGTTACATATACATCAACACTCCCTCTTAACTAGGAAGGTATTTCTCAGCACAGTTCTTCTAGCACAAGTCATCTTCTCTGGATCATCGTCACTGGATAATCGTCATCGATTCATCATCATCGTCACTGCTGCTTCTATCTCAATCATTCTCTGAATCTACTCGTCATAGGAAGTTCTACAGAGCCAGTCCTTTTTCATACTGGATGTAGGCCCACCACCTGCAGGTCTTCGTCATCACTGGCCATACTGTGGAATCCTCAAGACTTATTACATGCGTCACAAAACCTCGAAAGAGCATCCCAGGATGTTACGGGTACACAACTTCGACCTGTAGGATCTCCCAGGGCGCTATTACATGTGACCCCACCACAAAACCTCGAAAGAGCATCTCAGGATGTTACGGGTACACAACTCCAACCTGAAATCTCCCAGGGCACAAATTACATGTGGTCCACCACAAAACCTAGCAAGAGCATCTCAGGATGTTACGGGTACACAACTCCGACCTGAAATCTCCCAGGGCCCAAATTACATGCCATAGGACAAAACCTCGCAAGAGCATCTTAGGATGTTACGGGTACACAACTCCGACTTGAAATCTCCCAGGGCACAAATTACATGTCCTCCCAGAGCAATGTCTCGAAAGAGCATCCCAGGCTGTTACGGGTACACAACTCCGACCTATAGGATCTCCCAGACATGCTCATCTGCACAACCTGATCCACAGCCACAGAGTATCAACCTGATACTCACCATACATCATCCTGATGTACTCATGATCGTCCTGATCATCATCACTACAACGTCCTGCTGCATGTCATCTGGAGCAACATCCTGAAGCTCATCATCCATGATCATCCTGATCATCACTGCAACATCCTGCTGCATGATCCACCTGATCATCAATGCATCCACCTGATGCATACCAAGTATCTACCTGATACATATCATCATACATGATCCTCCTGATCATACAATGTATCCACCTGATACATGATACATATCACCATACATGATCCACCTGATCATACAATGTATCCACCTGATACATATACAGATACATGGTCCAAGCATCCAACATGATGCATATACAAAATACATACACATGATCCAACTGATCATATCCAGCATCCAACATGATGCATACATACATAAATGATCCAACTGATCATATCCAGCATCCAACATGATGCATACATACATAAATGATCCAACTGATCATATTCAACATCCAACATGATGCATTCATACATAAATGATCCAACTGATCATATCCAGCATCCAACATGATGCGTACATACATACATAAAAATGATCCAACTGATCATATCCAGCATCCAACATGATGCGTACATACATACATAAAAATGATCCAACTGATCATATCCAAGCAGAAACCAGAACATCATCCTGATGCCCATTATCCAGTGCTTACATCCACAGCCATGTGAAGGATCCTCCTTCCAACATGCTTGGAATGGCTTCAGCAAATGTGTCCATCACTTCTTCCTCGAAGTGTCCTCGATCTGAAGAACGCCAAGCCTCTCTCTGAAGTACTCGAACTTCACTCTGGCTAGTGGCTTCGTCAGCACATCTACAATCTGCTCGTCTGTCGCAACATACAGAAGCTTCACAACTCCTCTCTGCACCATATCCCTGATATAGTGATATTTGATCTCTATGTGTTTCGACCTGTCATGAAACACTGGGTTCTCAGACAGCTTCACACAACTCTGGTTATCACAGAAGACACCAGTAGCCTCCAACGGGAGATCAAATAACTCAGACAGTAGCTTCCGTAGCCATACTACCTCACAACTAGCTGAACAGGTTGCAACATACTCTGCCTCAGCTGTACTCAGTGCTACGCAGGACTGCTTCCTTCTAAACCAAGAGATCATACCTGATCCCATACTGAAGCAACACCCAGATGTGCTCTTCCTATCTGCAGCATTTCCAGCCCAATCTGAATCAACATAAGCCTACAGGTTAAACTTTTGATTCGCCTCATACTTGAGCCCATAATCCATTGTACCCTTCAGGTACCTCAGAACATGCTTTACAGCAACCAGGTGAACACTCCTCGGATCTGTCAGGAACTAGCTCAATGTGTTCACAACAAAGCAAATGTCTGGTCTCGTGTTTGTCAGGTACATCAAGGACCCAATCATCTGACGATACATAGAGATATCAATCGGCTCAGATGAAGCATCACACAGACGCTTCAGGTTCGATGCCATAGGTGTGGCCATGGCCTTGCAATCCATCATCCCAAACCTCTTTAGGATCTCTACTGCATACTTCCCTTGTCCAAGGAAGATTCCATCTACACTCTGCCACACCTCCATGCCAAAAACAAATAGTGCATAATCTCCAAGTTCTTCATCTCGAACTCGGCAGTAAGCTTCTGCTGTGTGTCGGCAATCAATTTATCCTCATCTGTAACAAACAGGTTATCCGCATACAAAAGTGGTATCACTAGATTGCCTTCCTCAACCTTGTAGTAAAGGTTGGAACCCGCTTTACTCTTGGTAAATACCACACTGGATAGAAGGCTGTCTATCCTACCATACCAAGTTCTGCACACATATATGACTACACCATGCTGTCTTGAAATCCATCTGGTGCATCTTCTATTTCATCACTTTTATATTTCTTAATGCTGCCATCTGCAACATGCTTGATCTGATAGTTTCATTTGGAAGTCATAACAAACTTCCCTTCAGGTCTTGGGACTATATCCCAAACATCATTCTTCATGATCGACGGATCATGGCATTCCATTTCTTCATCCCAGATCCTGGGAACTTCAATATCTTCAATAGATATCTTTGTCGCTGGAACAAATGTTGTAGTTCTTCTTTTGTAGGAGATGGCATACGATCTTTCCTACACAACAAGTTAAATTGCATGATTAGAAAACATCTCATAGTTTTCAGAACAAATTCTTACACATAAAGAAATATGTCATACAGTCATGCAATTATCTTAGCCAATGCTTCAATACAACATTTATCCATATCCCGTAACTTTCTAGATGCCTTCCAATCTCTACCAGAACATTGTTAAGAGTGTGCACAACTCCCAACATGTCAGCAAAGAGGTTTCATTCTAGATAAGTAGCAATGGAATGTTGTACAGTGCCATAAGCCACTTACCCATGCATATTAGTAGTATACTGTTCATTAATGCAATCATTCTAATATGCACAATACATATCCTAAGTCTAGGAACATGAGCATATACATCATTGAACAATTTTATTTAAGCAAACAAATATGCAAGAAATGATAATTAAAATACTTATCTTTGTTTGTTTGTTGGGTGGACTCCCTCTGAGTCTTTTCTTCCTTGCAGGAGTTGCTGGAGTCCTTCTACACCTTCTTGTTGTGGAATGTAGAGAGATGGACAACTCCCTCTGAATATCTGCACCCTTGCAGAAACCACTGGAGTGTGCTCCTTTGCTATCTTGCAGGAACAACTGGAGTGTGCTCCTTTGCTTTCTTGCAGGAGCAACTGGAGTGTGCTCCCTCTTGATCTTTGCTTCCTGAATTACCTGTTCTTGAACTCATATTCATCCTTGGTCCCTATGCATGCTTATTAGAATCATGATTGTGTTATCTTTGTGGTCTCATAAAAAATCATACATTCATTAGTATACTATTAAAACACAATACTCTCAAGCATGTATAGTCATGATCATTTCAAACAGAAATAATAAGCATTAGCATTCAAGGTTTATATAGGATTCTTATGGTTAGTCAAATTATAAGAAACATAACATGTCTAATCTTATAATTACTCAAACCTATGACTCTTTAGTTGAATCATCAATCAAGATAGGAGATATAAATGCATGAAACCTGTGATTATTCAAACCTATACCTTCATGATTCTTCTGGTTAGTCATATCATCAATTATGGTAAGAAACATAATATGCATACAACCATGATTATTCAAACCTATGACTTCATGAATAATCAACAGTATAAGATCCTAACACAAGGGAGGATTCTAGATTGATATAGGAAAAACATACCTGGATTAGCATGCTAGCTATTTATGTTTGACATACCCGCATAATGTCTTCTGGTTCTCTTCAGTGACTTGTGCTAGTAACCTGCATGTCTCATAAGTTAACCATTGTAGAAACAAGTTATACATACCTCGAAAGTAGATCTTCTATGTGATCCATGACAATGGATGAATCCTTGTCTTCATGTCACCATGACCATACGTTCTTGAAGTAGAACATGATTTGTCTTTCTTGGTGTACCTTTCATGTTAGTAGACAACATAAACCTCATACAACACCATAATGCATTAGTACAATCATAAGTGTCAATACCCTAATCATTGAATATCTTCTATCATGTATTCAAAATTTTGTTAAGGTGATATGACAAATCTAAAATCAAGATTGTACTAACCGTAATAACATGAAGACAAACATACCATAAACTTAATCATGAACAAATATCGAAACATACCTTGATGAGTCATACCTGTCGAGATCGCTTGTAATATTCGTATGTAAAGCCTTAGCCTCATCTCCCTTTGAAACAGGAACTTCTTCACTTATGCAAGTGACCAATCCATCTTCTTCTAGGATTAACCCAATTCACTTGATTTGCAAGAACTGGATCTGGAGCTGGATTAGGGTTTGTCAAAGAAACCCCAAAAATTCAAACTTTGAATTTCAAACTTCTGAAAGGATAGAAATATGCGCCTTGATGAGCTGATCAAGCTAGTATATTCAGAATTTGAAAACTGCAAAGTTTCACTCCTCAATTTTGCCTTTGAAACTTCCAGATTCATTGGACGTGACCCTGAACTGGGGTTTGATGAATCCCACTCTTCTGCCCAATCAAAAGGTTTGATCCAAAGCTCTAAGCTTCTATTTTTCTGAGGAGCTTCCAGCCGTGGTCTCAGATTTCAAAAATTCCCATTTTTACAGAAGCCCTAATTTTCCACTTTCCTGATCAAAGTCCCGAACTAGGGTCTGATCAAGCCCGGCCTTCTGCCCAACCAAAAATTCTGATCTTGGTCTCTAAATTTTTATTTTGATGAGTAGCATTCAGCCGTGGTCTCCGATTACAAAAATTCCAACTTTCTCCAAAGCCCTAAATTCCGGAAGCCATGAATGAAGGTACCAAAAAATAATTCTGTTTTGACAGAAATATGTACCTGATTGTTTCTAGTGTAACTCTGAAATTTTTGATCCAGAGGGTCTAAAAACGTTTTGTGAGATAGCCTGACCTGTTAGCTTTCCATCCTGACAGGTCTGACCTCAATTGGATTCTCTGAGAGAGAGTTATGCCAAATGTCGCAACGTGACCTGTTTTGGGATAATACAGGAGTGCGAACTTGTACAGCATGCCACGTGTCACTATTTGAACTTCGGCCTCTGAAAATTTTTCCTGAGATAGCTCGGCCTGTTATATTTCCATCCTGATAGGTCTGACCTCAATTGGACTCTCTGAGAGAGAGTTATGCCAAGTGTCGCAACATGACCTGTTTATGGGATAAAACAGTAGAGCGAACTTGTACGGCGTGCCACATGTCACTGGTTAAACTTCGGCCTCTGAAAACATTTCCTGAGATAGTACAGTCTGTGTACTACCTGTCACTTTTTACGAAATTTCATTTGGAGCTTCCTAGCCCAAGTTATGACCTTTTTCCCAAGGTCACCTGATTTTGACTCAGATCTGGAAGAGGCAGAAACCCTATATTGCACAGATCATAAATCACAAAGTACAACGAATTAGAGGTTGTCCTTTGGACACAAGGTACCTGGAGATATTAGCTTCGGCCTGTAACAATTTCAGATCCGAAAACGTCGCCAAAACGGATTTATATCGAAAGTGCTACGATGACTGTTTTTTTCTATATCAAGCCCTAGCATCGTAAGTGCAACAAGTGTCATACATGCCATATCATGCTTTCTTTCAGGCTAGCTCTGATACCATTTTAAATTTTCAGAATTTACTTCAATCTGATCTAGGATCTTAACTGAGAGAACAACATGTATAACATATCTACAGCATATCAATCATGGAGACAATAATGCAAGCACACAAGAGACACAAAGATTTACTTGGGGAAAACCATAAAGGTGAAAAACCCCAATAACTTCCTCAGAGATAGATAGAGTAATGATACAACCAACCATAAGAGATAGACACAACCTAGCAGCAGATCCTCCTCTTCCATAAGTGCGCCACTCCTCCTTGAGTGCATGTGTGAGAAGTGAGTGAGCAAATAGAGTGCCTCCCTAACTCTATTTATACTTGACTTGACTTGCCTTTTTACCTAACTCATGTAGGCTCGAACTTAACCACATAACATAATGCTGACTGGGCCGACCCCCAATAGGGTGGTCTAATAACCCTTTGACCCACATGGCCGACCCCCAATAGGGTGGTCTAATAACCCTTTGATCCACATGACTTATACAAGGCCGACCCCAAACAAGGTGGTCTAATAACCCATCAAGTATAAGTTACGACACTTCCTTATAGAGGAATAATACCATCTCTATAGGAATACAATATACATATATGTGAAATACATTTTGAAGTTACATATACATCAACACAACATGACATTGGACTCATAATTTCATTTTTTGTCATACCACCTCTTTGAAGCTTCATCATTGTAGGTAGATTCCACTGATCATAATAGGATGGCTCTCAATCTAAGCATTATAGAAGCATAATTTTTTTTTAAAATATTTTTTGGTATTGTATGGCAATTATTCAATAGAAGACAACTCGTTTCCCTTGAATATTTCATATCATTTTCCAGTATAGCTTTGGAAGACCTGATCAACCCTTTCTTATAGGTTATTGCCAGTTCATATTTTTTATGGCTATATTACAAATATGTATATTTTTTATTCATTTTGTAAATTTCCAAAAGATCATAAAAATATTATGGAGGAGAAACGGTGTTTAGTAAACCATAGTTTGAAAAACATACTCTTCTTCAAACTATGGTTCACTAATCCCCACTTTAATATATATTCTCCTAACCTTAAAGTGGGTGACATTGCCAAATCTCCCCCTAATTCTAGGAAAATGGAATCTATAAAGAAAAAACATCCTTGAGAAATCTATCATGACATATCCAATTCAAGAGGATATATGTGTTTTCTCCTTCACCAAAATATGCATAGAATTAAACCTTAGCAAAGTTCTACCAAATAATATTATTTTAGACCGTGAAGGATTTAAATAGACTTGACATATCCAATTCAAGAGGATCTATGTTTTTTGTCCTTCACCAAAGTATGCATTGAATTAAACCTTAGCGAAGTTCTACCAAATAATATTATTTTAAATCATGAAGAATTTAAATGGACTTGGAATGTAGATCATGACAACATACTTTTATATATAGACTTTTTATGGTGGTAGACGATTCAAGGACCTTGTGCAAAGGAAAATATTTTATAGGACAAAAATTGTAGGAATAACAAATCCCTCTAGTTAGAGGACTAAATGATAGAGCCTCTATGAGACAAACCAAAGAGTGATGAAGAGGACACTCAGTCTAATTTCTTTTTACTACAATGTCACATCCTTTGAGGGATATGAGTTCGAAATAAATATATTTATGATCAATAACTCTTCTCCTTTGTTACATGTTTCCCTTCTCGATTGCTCCTAAGAGGGGTGAAAAGTAGACATGAGTCTCATAATTTAGATTAGGAAAAGGCATTGATTCCTTTAACCAAACTAGATGAGACAATGCATTTTATGAAGTTGGATACTCTAACAGCCTCCAATCAATTGCATAGGATTTTGGGTGATTTTTCTTCGAAAAAGATCCAATAGATTGCTCTACATTGACACCCCCATTGAAAAGGTAATGTCATAACTAATGGTCTTAATGTTGCAAAGTTCTTAAAAACATCCTTTGGAATGGCTATGACAAAGTTCTGGATAAAATCTTTAAAAAAATTAAAATAGCATTTATCATAACAACTAAATATATATTTATTAATAAAAACAATAGTACATATATTGGAGATGTTGTTAAGTCTTATGCTGATACTAAATAAACATACAAACTAATCATATTAAAATATTATATATATATATATATAAATAATGATAGCAATACCCCGTGACTTTTAACATGATCATTTTTTAACGGGATCTTTGAGTAGATAAAATCCTTAACACAACAAGACCCATAACCATTATGATCTTGTACCACTATACTCATAATCTTAATTATGATATGTGATACAATCATCTTTAACCGTTATGACACTAATATATTTATTAACTCTTATGACATTTAACACAATCACTTCTTCCTGGTTCACATTATCACCATCAACATAATCATTCCTTGACATATTTTGACTTCAAAGACACTAACCCTTAATACACTATGATTCCTACATACACTAACCCCCTAATTAAGCTAATCATTAGTTGCTAAAAATAATACATAACCACCAGCATAGATCCATCTTAAACTCATATCTATCAAGCACCCAGAGGGATCCAATTTCTTGAGGTGGATTTCTTTTTTTAAATTTAAACTTAAGAAATTTGATCTTTCTTGATTGATAGATCCGGGTTTAAGTTTTAAGTTTTTATTTTATAAATGAACATCTATTTTTTAATTACTTTTCATAATATTTTATTTTATAAACCAACATGGACCTTTTTTAAAAAATATTTTCCATAATTTTTTATTTTATGAGCCGACATGAATTTTTTTAATTATTTTGTTACTAATGTTATAACGTTATATCAAGTTAGAGGATCTCTCCCATACTGGGCTATAGAGCAGCTCGTTTCACTCGGTGCAATAAGGAGTAAGTTGGAACTATGACGATTCAAAGTGTCAAGTTACTCGCTAGGAGATAACCATGAGGGATAAGATGGAACTATATGATTCATAATGTCAACTTACTAGCGTTTGTGGTTTCGACTTGCTTTTCTTTGGTTTTGTGCTTGCAATCCCAACTTGATCTTTCATAGGTCTATGCTAACAACTTGCTTTTTTTATGGTTTTGTACTTGCGATCTCAACCTGATCCTTCAAAGGTCTATGCTAACTTGTTACTTCACAGTTCCATTGTAACTCACCTATAAGGTCCCAAAACCCTCCACAACCCAATTTTCCATTTTGTCACATTCACAATACCGGCTTATCCAAGCAATGTGAAAACTTCCGTATGAAGTGACCAAGGCTAGAGATCTAGTTCACCTAGTGGACAAGGTAAAGATGAGTACCAAGATAACGATTCATCTAAATTTTTTCTTAAAACAATCTATCTAAATTTGATAATATAAATTACCTAATAAATAATTAAAATTTTGAAAAAATTAATTAAAATTCAAAAAACATTGTTATAAAATTATGAGTAAACATTTTACACTTAAATATAACCCAACAAAACATTTTACAATTAAATTAATAAGATTTGTAAAAAAAATTACACTTGGAATCTTTAAAATTTTCCATGATTTACAAAACTCATAGATTCAACGTTTCAACTTCCACGACCATTTATTTTCCATATATGACATTATTAGGTTTCCTTCAGCCTAACGACATCCCATTAATGTGTGTGACCCTCACGTTCCAGCTCACGATATTGACGTTGTGGCATTAACTCTTGGTCACACATAGAGGGTGGGCTTGGGACTATCTAGATCTGGCTTTCCGCCAACCTGTTCTGGTTACTACGATTTCGGTATTTAGGAATTATCTCGAGGAATTATAGAGGGTGGGCTTGGGACTATCTAGATCTGGCTTTCTAGCGATGACAAACAACCCAATTAGTTTATGTTTTTGTTTTTTAAGATTACCTTTAATTTTGATTGAAAGAATAATTTGTTCACTATGAAAGATACTCAAACCAAGTTTGTGTGAACTCAAAGATCGCCTTAAACACCTCACAGCTTAACCATATTCAATATGGCTCTCAATCTCAATCTCAGACCCACAAGAACTAATCCATATGCTACCAAGTTCCTACTGTATCTGAAGGTTAGTGTGTCAGAAGTGGCTTTTGTGTTGAGCTTGTGGGTCCCAGACTCAAGTTCGTTTGTAGCGTGTGGTTTATGCTTCAAATGTATGCTGCTTGATTTGAGCGGAAAAAAACAAGGGAGTTGTATAAAAATTTGATTATTTGGATTGGATCACTATTTTTAATTGGAATTAGGCGTTTTTTTATTTTACAAAATCCAAATTTAATTATGTTTTATTGAGATTTTTTATAATAAAAATAGATTCAACGCCCTCAAAAACCTTTAAATCACCCTAAATTCTAGAATTTGACAGCTATTACTTGTATTTTGAAAAATTATAACTTAAATTTTTTTAAATCATACTAAACAAAAACTTCATTTATTTTATAACTCAAATCCAAAAATTTGAAGACACAAAAAAACAAGATATCCTCCCAACGTACCTTGCAAACTAGTGCCATCGCGACCCACTCAATTGTGACAGGACCGTGTAGAAATTTGATAGTCCAGGTGGTACAATTATTATATGCTCCAAAATGTCCAATCATGTCCTACACGTCTTTCCACTTTACACTTAAATTATTGCATTGAATTTTTGTTTTTCGCAATAATTACGGAGAAGGGCATCCCATAAGATGGTTCTTGAGTCCTCTTTACTTTCTAACTCATTTTTATTTTGAAGTAATTGCTATTTCTTTGTTGAAATTAATTTCAACATTTGAATAATTTATGTGCAAAAAGGACTAGCTTTTGTTTGGTAACCAGGAGAAAGGGTGGGCGACACGGCGTCCACACCCCAACATTTGAATAATTTATGTGCAAACATGATTAGCTTTTGTTTGGTAACCAGGAGAAAGGGTGGGCGACACGGGGTCAACACTCCATCGACCTAGCAAAAAGTGAGTAAAACACGATTAGCTTTAAACTTATTCCTAATTAAATAAATATATTTCACATTTATCTTTTAATTATTTCGAAAATAAATATCTCATATTTTTTAAATAAGATATTTTTATTTAAAAGAAATAAAACTGTATGTTAACATTTAATCTTAAACCGGTGTCTTTTACAAATTCATAGAAACGAGTGATTTATATTGGATATGGATTTAAAATATGATATTTTAATAATATAAAAAAGGTTAAATAAATAAAAATTTTACTATGTTGATTTTAACATAAAATTAAAATATATAATATATATTAATTAAAAAAATTAATAAAATCATTGATACTTATAGTTGAGATAGGAAAATTATTTATAGTTGAGATAGGAAAATTATTAATGACATGTAAAAATATAATTATATTGATAGGTGTTTATATTTTAGAATTTGGGGGTGGTAATTTATGTATGTTCTTCCTAGATTGAAGGAGGATGGAACAAAGTATTGTTCAGATTGATTTATGGTCTCGTTCAAAATTCCAAATAAACAATTATAAAAAATAACAAGTAGCTAATGCATGGATAAGTCATAGCTCATGCATAGATAATAGGTAGTGATAGACAACCCATAACTTGTTCATAACACTTCACTTGTAATCTATTGGTGTTCAATGACCACAAGTTAAATAGCTATGCTAGTTAAAATTAATTGGAATTAGGCACTAGCATAGATCCATCTTAAAAGGGGACCTACTAAGGGTTAGGGATCAAATCTCGTAGAGGAGCAAACCCCTTTTTATATTGAAAATGTTGATCAAGTGTGTAATGCAATGTTTATGGTTCTAATTTATCTAATTCGTGTAGTTATATATATATAGAGAGAGAGAGAGAGAGAGAGAGAGAGAGATATTTTAAATCTAATTTGAGTTGACATGTTAATTTTTTAAATATTTTATTATTTTTTATTAAAAACACCTGTCACCTATATAATGAGCACGGAAGGAGTTACACATCCCCCTACTAAGTTGTAGAATACCCTCTTCAACGTAATGATCTAAATTTTGTTTACTAACTTAAATTCATTTCTTGAAGTGTAAAACTAAAACAACCAAATCTTTATAAATACAAACCTTATCTAAAATTTTACAAGACAATTTATAACTCGGATTTAGTAAAAACTAACTTAAATATTTAAATGATTCTTTAATAACTCTTAAATTTAAGCTAACATAGATATCTTGGTAATTCTTTACTAACTCCCAAACTATTGGTAACCAACCATACCTCTACCTCTCACGACACTCATTATGCACATCTATTTATGAATTTAAAAATATTTATATGTAATCATTTAAAAAATGGCAATTGTGATATGATTATATAATTTTTTTATCAAATATTTAATTATTATAGTAATTTTTATTATGATTTGACAAATTCTGTTCATATATAAATCGTCTAAATCGTATAATAGTTAAGCCACCATAATTCTAAATACACTTTAATTATCACAATTCAAAATCTTTAAGGATATTATAAGATAAAGTGTGACTGGCAACGTTTCTGGCTGTTCATTTATCCTGTTTTATTAATAGTCACACATTGTTAAACTCTAAACCTAACCATGGTTCGGGTTGCGAGTCAAATCAGGGTTTGGGATAAATCTCTTACCACCCTGTGACGTGGAATTGTCATAAAAAAATATCCTCTGGACTGATTGATTGAAAAATGGATCCCTATTGTAATAACCCTAAATTTCATCAAATAAAAACAAAATTTCTTATCCACAACATAATTGAAATTCAACATAATTCTTACTTATAAAGTTTATATTACTGGTTACTACTTTGCACACATAGATAAGTAAAGATTACTATGCAGTCATTTGTGTGACATTTATTTATTTAAAGGTCTAAAGTCATTTGTATTAAGGTTCTAGTTAATTGAATGTTTTTCGAACAATCTTTGTGCCTAAGGGATAACTTTCGGACACCTTTGTCTTACTTAGCTTTTTAGCTAATACACCCTTTTGCTTTTCCAGGTACAGAGTTCTAGGTGGACACATCCGAAAACATCTCTAGGACGAGGACCAATATTAATATTTTAATCACAAGAAGGGTTTGTTGTAAAAAAAATCTGGACTTTATTTGGTTGGAGGTCCTAAGTGACAATTTAGAAGATTAAAATCACTTTCCCTCTAACGAAGTCTTAACATCAAGACTAGGCCACATTATTACAAAGATTTCAAAAACATAACCAAGTACCGAAGAATGAATGAAACTTATGATTACAAGCTTGAAAGGATGTTTCGCTTGGTGGAGGACAGGCTGGCGCAATCAATACAGCCCTAATTCTCTCCAAAAGATCAAATGAGGGTTTTGTGAATTCAAATGCCGAGTTTGGGGAAAAAGGGAGAGCTCCTGGCCATCATGGTCATGGAGCTTTGCACCCCTGCAACATACTAAGGCTACGATACCGGCGTTCAAGAGCATGGGTCGACTGGTCTGGGCTTACAACACTCAAAATACAAAAGGAAACGAAGGTAATGTATCACTATTGTAAACCCTTGTACAGTTGGTAAATTTTAAATATCTATCTGCTATTTCTAACAGTTGGAACTTTGTCGTTGCAGGGACGTAGGGACTACCATGCTTTAAGGGAGGTCTTCCAACGTCATGGCATTGAGCTTAAACAAGCGGTAAGCCACGACTGTCCACAAAATCCTAAGGCAAGAGGGTTTGTTCTTTGTTTGCAAAAGATGAAGTTACGGCCCTGCAAATTAAGAGTTGTTTGCAGCTCTAGATTCTTGGGCGTTTTCAAAAACAAACAACAGGGTCATAATTTCTTCTGAAATGAACCCTTGTATTAGAGAGTAATTTAATATATTTTGTTTTAGAGTATTGTAGCTTCAGCGTTGATGGCCAAGGGCCTGACCTAGGGTTTCACCCGGTCCATACAAATTGTAAAATTTTAAAATTCAGTCCTTAAAAAAGAAAGTTTTAACAGGTTAAATATTATGTTGTTTTGGTTATCCGATGGAATGCGAATTTTCAACATTGAATTCGAATATATAAAAAAAAATGTTTGTTTAAACATAATACTTACGTCTTTATAAAGGATGAAAGCATTGTTTTTTTAAAAGAAGTCAAGGATGGCTGTGAGCCATCCCTGATCGAATTCGCAGAGGTTGAAATACCTGGCACAGTGGTATATATTATTAACCCTACAAGGCACATTCTGAAAGTGTAATCATGCTTTTTCTGGGTTAGTCTTTGTAGAAAAACAACTCTGTCATTTTCTTGATAATTAGAAACAGTAAATGTACTTCCATTTAACTCCATTCTTTTTTTTTGTGGATAAGGTATCACTTAAAGAATCTAACGCACTTACTCAAACCGTAACCGTAGCTAACTCTATGATTAAAACATTTTATGATTACAACCTAGCTCTATCAGATTCGATGCCTAGATCGGTCTTAGGAATGATAAAAAAAAATAGAATGCAGAGTTATGAAAATACAATCATTAGTTTAAAGGTATGTTAGTTCTATATTTGCAATGAATAATTTAAGATGTGAATGAAACTAGCCCACGTTAGTGGTGAAATTTACTCTCTCAAGCGTGACTCTATTTTCTGAGGAGTTGTTATGAGAAATAACGCCTAGTTCTGCAGAAGTGTTGATTTAGTTGGTAAATAAAAAGTGATGATGTGAAGGTGAAAGATGAACTCTAGAACGTAGATCTGGAAAATAACATTATTATTAGCAGAGTATAATGAAAGGGTAGAACCCTAAATCTGTTTCAAGGTATTACAATGTTTTACGCAATTTCCAGGTTATAAAATAAAGTGATTATTTCTGAAGATTTCTCATTTGGTTTGAAGCATAAAACAAAAGTTTTTGATGATAGAAAGATTCAAATTTGGTAACAGTAAAAGAAAATAAAAGGAAAACTATTCTTTTATTATAGAACCAAAATTATGATCTATAGGATTCTTTTCTAAAATAAAAGATGAATGCTTAAATGTATTATTTATTAGGTAAGTAATATAATTCTTAATTATAGGATTATGTATTTTGAAATATTAGTTCCTCCAGTAATTATACAGAATCTTTATTATATATATATTTCTTAGTATGTATTTGATTGCTAAAAGATCTACATGTAAAAGGAAGGAAAACTAGAAACTAACGAAACAGAAAGCCAACTTGATGGGTTAGATAAGATCCTTAAACCCTAATTAAATATCGATCTCTAGCTAACAAAACATTCCAGACTAACTGAACAATTTACAGATAACAATTTAATTCCAAACAATATTACTAACAGCAATAGCATAAGAACCTGATACCAATGTGGGAAACAAGGAGTGGCTTCGTTGTTCCACCCAACCAATTCCTGGAGCAATCAAGCTACAGAACCCCTGAGTTCGTCTGTTGAACTACCTGAGAAAAAATCCTCTATGCACCATCTCTTGCATTGCCATTCTCAATCCCTGTCCAATGCCAGCCTCTTGCTGCTCATGGACCTACTTTTTATAGTAGTTGCTTAGGACTTCGTCATTTATGAGCCTCCTACTCTTTAGCACTCAACTAGGAGTGGTGACCTGATATTTAGGGATGATGCCTCCTGCATCTTTAACAACATTTTCCACTTGTATTTTCCCTCAAGTAGTTCAACAGACACTCTTCAATAGCTAGATCCATCCTTGTCTCCTATTTTATTATATTAAATAAAAATAATATCTTCAATACAATTTGTTTCATTTTGACTTCTCGGTCAAAAATAATAAAATAATAATTGTTCTTAATATTCTTTTACCAGCAGAAATAATTAAAATATTTATTATTTTGGGAATGTTACATACACCTCCCCTTAGAAGGTAACACCGTCCATGGTGTTACATTAATTATTCATTCTCCCATAAGATCTTCTTGGAACCATTTTGGATATGCCTCCCACATATTGCTCTCTAGCTCCCAAGTAGCTTCTTCCGGACTAAGGTGCTCCCATTGCACCTTGACTTGTCCGATGATACGTTTCAGGAGAGTGATTTCTCTCTTATCGAGAATGCATGTCGGTCCCACTTGGAACTTTCCTTCCGGTTCCACCTGGATTACATTCCAATCAATTACATGTGAGGCATCATGAATATATCTTTTTAGAATTGAAACATGGAATAGATTATACACCCTAATATTAGGTGGCAGGGCTAGTTGGTATCCAACTGGACCTATTCTTGCCAAAATTTCAAATGGACCACAAAACCAGGGTGCCAATTTGGAATACTTACCCAGCCTTAAGGAACTTTTCTTAGGATTTACCTTTATGTAAACATGGTCACCCACTTGGAACTCTTTTGGAGTTCGTTTTAAATCAGCATAACTTTTCTACCTATCTTGGGCAGCTTTTAAATTTTGTTGTACCTGTTGCACAATTAGTTCCATTTCTCTTAATAGTTCAGGTCCTAACATAAGCCTATCTACTGGGATGCTCCATGAGATTGGAGTAATGCACTTTCATCTGTATAAAACTTCAAATGGACTCATACCTGCAGAAACTTGAAAATTAAATTATTATACGCAAATTCTACTAAAGGCAAATAGTCCTCCCACTTACCGGGTGTGTTCATAACATACATCCTCAGCATGTCTTCCAAAATTTGGTTGACTCTTTCAGTCTGCCCATCCGTTTGTGGATAGTATGCAGTTCTGAAATGCAATTGGGTTCCCAAACCTTTAAACAATGCTTTCCAGAAATTACTTGTAAATTTTGTGTCTTTATCCGAGACTATCACCTTTGGTATGCCATGCAGCCTGAATATCTCCTTCATCAAAATATCTGCAATGTTAATAGCTTTATATGTAGACTTCATAGGAATAAAGTGAGCAGCTTTGCTTAATTTTTCTACTACAACCATGATCAAATCATGTTGTCTGAAATTTATTGGTAAGTCGGTTATAGAATCCATGCTCACCATTTCCCATTTCCATTTCAGAACGGGTAATGGCTGCAACAATCCCGCTGGATGTTGGTGTTCAACCTTGACTTGCTGGCATTCTAAGCAATGAGCTAAGTATTCTACTATTTCTTTTTTCATGTTTTGCCAATAGAAATCCTTCCTAGCCATGGTAATCATCTTTGATACCCTAGGTTCCCTGAATAGGGTTGTTTATGTAATTCATTTAACACAGTCAACTTGACTTCTGCAGAATTGGGTATGTAAAGTCTGCTTTTAAACAACAATAATCCTCTTTCATTAATCCTCTTGAGTTAGTACTCCGCCTAATCCTTCGTTACATGCATCTGTGCATACGACGAAATTTTTTAAAGGGTTGGCAATTTTTAAAATAAGAGCAGTAGTTAAAAGATGTTTTAGTTTATTAAAACTTTCCATACATTTTTCATTCCAGTCAAACCTTTTACCTTGCTTTTGTAGTGAGGTTATGGGGTAAGCTATTTTCGGAAAACCTTCAATGAATTTCCGATAGTACCCCATGATCCCCATAAAAGACCTTATGTCACTTAAATTTTTAAGGACCGGCCATTCCATAATAGCCTTAATTTTATCGGGATTGACCGAGATTCATTCTTTAGACACTACGTGTCCTAGATAATGAATTATGTCTTTATAAAAGTCACACTTGCTGAGCTTAGCATCCAGTTTTTATTCTCTTAAAATTTTTAGTATTGTTCTTAAATGTTCTTTGTGCTCCTGTTCGTTCTTTGAATAAATCAGAATGTCGTCAATGAAGACAACTACAAACTTATCAGAGTAATCATTAAAAATATTATTCATTAGACTCATGAAGGCTTCAGGTGTGTTTGTTAATCCAAATGGCATTGTAACGAACTCGTAATGACCATAACGAGTTCGGAAGCCTGTTTTGAAGATGTCTTCATCCTTGATCCGTACTTGATGGTAACCGGATCTTAGATCTATTTTTGAGAAGACAACTTCCCCTTGGAGTTGATCGAATAAATCGTCAATCCGAGAAAAGGGGTATCGGTTCTTTATAGTCATTTTATTCAATTGCCTATAATATATACATAATCTCAAGGTCCCGTCCTTTTTCTTTACAAAAATAATCGGTGCTCCCCAAGGGGAAACACTAGACCGAATATAATTCTTATCTAAGAGTTCTTGTAACTGTGTTTTTAATTCTGTGAGTTCAATTACATTCATTCTGTATGGGGCCTTAGATGCTGGTATGGCTACGAGTATTAGATCAATCGTGAAATCTATATCCCTTTTTGGAGGTAGTTCCTGAATTTTTTCTGGAAATATGTCTTTAAAATCTTGTAAAATGGGTATATCATCTAAATTTAACTTACTTTCAGATTCCCTGCTATCCATTATGTAAACAGCAAAAACCTTACATCCTTTTCTCATAGAACTTTTTAATTGTAAAGCCGATATTTGTCTAAGAGTGGTTTTTCTGGGAATTCAATCACCTTAACTATATTTCCTGAAGTATCTGTGTAAGTGAAAGTTTTACCAAGACAATTTAATATAACCTTCTGCTCCTCTAACCAGTCCATTCCAATCAATAAATCATAAGAACCTAAAGGTAAAATATTCATCTTTGCACTTGTTTCTAAATCATTAATCAGAAATTTACAATTTTTAACATGACTAGTGACCTTGCGTTTAGTACCTGTAGCTAACTTACCAACCAATATTTTTCGAATTTTTCACGTACTAGATTATATAATTCCACAATTCTGGGTGCTACATTACTTAAGCTTGCACCTGGATCAATCAATATAGAAATAGGGTGATTCTTTAACATACCTGGCATTTCAACCGTTGATGTTTGATGATCTGCCTGCCGATTTTCTAGTGCAGCGTTGATCCTAGGCATTCTCCTCGCCATATCTCCAACTATGATGGCTTCTTGAAGGGAGTGAACCTTATTAAAAGTTTTGTTTCTTTTAGGGAAGTCCTTAAAATAATGTGGGTCACCACATTCCCAACACTTCAATGGTTGTTTCTGAGCAACATGATTAACAAAGGGTTCTCTTTCTCTTATAGAAGGGGGTTGGGGTTTGTAATTTCTATGATTATTACCCTGATATCCCCTGTAATTACTTCCAATGTTTCGGTGAAATTTAGAGTTGTAATTTTTCGGGTAGTGATCCCGTTTCTTTACATTCCAGCTAGGCATACTTTCCCTTCTGTTCTTGTTATTTTCATAGTAGTAGTTCACCTTCCTCATTGTTTCCTCCAATGTCTTTGGGTTATCGAATTCAATTCATTCCTTGAACGAGGTGGGAAAACAACTGAGGAAGCACTGTATTTTGGCTTTTCCTCTATTATGTACGGCACGTAACGGAGTAAACTCAGAAATTTACTGCAGAGTTTTTTCACACTCATGGATCCTAATCTTAGTTCGTAAAATTCCTTTGACTTTTCTTCATAAAATTGTTTTGAAAGATATTTCTCTTTGAATAACTTTTTAAATATTTTCCAATCTACCCTCCGTTCCTTTATGCCTTTTATTTTCTTGATGTCCTACCACCATATATCAGCCTTTCCACTTAGGTTTTATATGGCCATTATTTCCTTAAGTTCGTCAGAATAGTTGTAGATCTGAAAATATTTCTTCATGCCTGATAACCAGGCTTCATCTTCCTCACCTTTTTCAATTTCACCGTTGAACATGGGGGAATTCATCTTCTTGAATTCCCCCGAAATTTCTTCATATGGTCTGTACTTCCTTTTACTCTTATGTTGGTCACTACTTTCACCGGGATCTTGATGTTCTTGCTCAAATGATTCCTCACTAGAAGTTTCAGCTCTATGGATGGAAAAGTCCAGTTTTCTCCATTTAGGTTTAGTAGGTGTGGCTGCATTATCGTCCTTAGTGCCTTTATGTTTATCCTTTTCATTGATATGAATTTTGGCCAGTAAAATAGTATTCAATTCTTCTTGAGCCTTCATTGTTCATTCATTTTCCTCTCTAACTCTTTTTAACTCTGCCCTTAGTTCTTTAACATTTTGTTGTAAATCAGTTGGATCTTTGCTCTCATTTAATTGTACCCAAAGTCTGTTTCCTCCAGTACCTTCTGGGTCTCGAGGGGGTGTTTCTTCAGCCATTCCAAATTCTGCCATTTATCCCTGACAACACACTTTGTCTTCTAATCCTGGAATTAGTAAGAGCAGGAAACAAAATACAAAATAAAATATCATTAGTTAACAATATTTTCATAACAGCGGCAATGTTTGGGAAAATTTAGGCCAAGTGATGTAACACAGCTCTGATACCATATGTAATAACCATAAATTTCATCAAATAAAAAAAAAATTCTTATCCACAACATAACTAAAATTCAACATAATTCTTACTTATAAAGTTTATATTACTGGTTACTGCTTTGCACACATAGATAAGTAAAGATTACTATGCAGTAATTTGTGTGACATTTATTTATTTAAAGGTCTAAACTGCTTGTCTGCTTCATTTGTATTAAGGTTCTAGTTAATGGAATGTTTTTCGAACAAACTTCACGCCTAAGCGACAACTTTCGGACACCCTTGGCTTACTTAGCTTTTTAGCTAACACACCCTTTTTCTTTTCCAGGTACAGAGTTCTAGGCGGACACATCCGAAAAAATCTCTAGGACGAGGACCAATATTAATATTTTGATCACAAGAAGTGTTTGTTGTAAATAAAATATGGAATTTATTTCGTTGGAGGTCCTAAGTGACAATTCATAACATTAAAATCACTTTCCCCCTAACTAAGTCTTAACATCAAGACTAGGCCACATTATTACAAAGATTTCGAAAACATAACCAATTACCGAAGAATGAATGAAACTTATGATTACAAGCTTGAAAGGATGTTTCGCTTGGTGGAGGACAGGTTGGCACAATCAATACAGCCCTAATATTGTCCAAAAGATCAAACGAGGGTTTGGTGAAATCAAATGCCAAGTTTGGGGGAAAAAGGGAGAGCTCTCGGCCATCATGGTCGTGGCGCTCTGTACCCCTGCAACATACAAAGGCTACGATACTGGCGTTCAAGAGCATGGATTGACTGGTCTGGGCTTACAACACTCAAAAACAAAAGGAAACGAAGGTAATGTATCACTATTGTAAACCCTTGTACAGTTGGTAAATTTTAAATATCTATATGTCATTTCTAACAGTTGGAACTCTGTTGTTGCAGGGGCGTAGGGACTACCATGCTTTAAGGGAGGTCTTCCAGCGTTATGGCATTGAGCTTAAACAACTGGTAAGCCACGGTTGTCCACAAAATCCTAAGGCAAGAGGGTTTGTTCTTTGTTTTCAAAATATGAAGTTACGGCGCTGCAAATTAAGAGTTGTTTGCAGCACTAGATTCTTGGGTGTTTTGAAAAACAAACATCAGGGTCATAAATTCTTTTGAAATGACCCCTTGTATTAGAGATTAATTTAATATCTTTTGTTTTAGATTATTTATATCTGAATTATTAGGATTAACCTCTTTTTGATTTTGGATCTGCGAAGCCAATTTGTAGCTTCTGCATTGATGGCTAAGGGCCCGACCTAGGGTTTCACCCGGTCCATACAAATTGTAAAATTTTAAAAGTCAGTCCTTAAAAAAGAAAGTCTTAACATGTTAAATATTATGTTTTTTTGGTTATTCGATGGAATGCAAATTTTCAACAGTGAATTCGAATATATAAAAAAAATGTTTGTTTAGACAGAATCCTTACGTCTTTATAAAGGATGAAAGGATAGTTTTTTTTTTAAAAGAAGTCAGGGATGGCTGTAAGCCATCCCTAATCGAATTCGTAGAGGTTGAAATACTTGGCACAGTGGTATATATTATTAACCCTACAAGGCACATTCTGAAAGTGTAATCATGTGTTTTCTGGGTTAGTCTTTGTAGAAAAACAAATCTGTCATTTTCTTGATAATTAGAAACAGTAAATGCACTTCCGTTTAACTCCATTCTTTTTTTGTGTGGATAAGGTATCACTTAAAGAATCTAACGCAGTTACTCAAACTGTAACCATCGCTAACTCTATGATTAAATCGTTTTATGATTACAACCTAGCTCTATCAGATTCGATGCCTAGATCGGTGTTAGGAATGATAAAAAAAATAGAATGCATAGTTATGAAAATACAATCATTAGTTTAAAGGTATGTTAGTTCTGTATTTGCAATGAATAATTTAAGATGTGAATGAAACAAGCCCACATTAATGGTGAAATTTACTCTCTCAAGCATGACTCTGTTTTCTGAGGAGTTGTTATGAGAAATAACGCCTAGTTCTGCAGATGTGTTGATTTACTTGGTAAATAAAGAGTGATGCCGTGAAGGTTAAAGATGAACACTAGAATGTAGATATGGAAAATAACATTATTATTACTAGAGTAAAATGAAAGGGCAGAACCCTAAATCTGTTTCAAGGTATTACAGTGTTTTAAGTGATTTCCAGGTTCTAAAATAAAGTGATTATTTTTGAAGATTTCTCATTTGGTTTGAAGCATAAAACAAAATTTTTTGATGATAGAAATATTCAAATCTCGTAACAGTAAAAGAAAATGAAAGGAAAACTATTCTTTTATTATAGAACCGAAATTATGATCTATAGGATTATTTTCTAAAATAAAAGATGAATGCTTAAATGTATCATTTATTAGGTAAGTAATATAATTCTTAATTACAGGATTCTATATTTTGAAATATTAGTTCCTCCACTAATTATATAGAATCTTTTATATATATATCTCTAAGTATGTATTTGACTGCTAAAATATCTACATGTAAAAGGAAGCAAAACTAGAAACTATCGAAACAGAAAGCCAACTTGATGGGTTAGATAAGATCCTTAAACCCTAATTAAATATCGATCTCTAGCTAACAAAACGTTCCAGACTAACCGAACAATTTACAGATAACAATTTAATTCTAAACAATATTACTGACAGCAATAGCATAAGAACCTGATACCAATGTGGGAAACAAGGAGTGGCTTCACTGTTCCACCCAACCAATTCCCACAGCAATCAAGCTCCAGAACCCCCAAGCTTGTCTGCTGAACTACCTGAGAAAAAATCCTCTGTGCACCATCTCTTACATTTCCATTGTCAATCCATGTCCAATGCTAGCCTCCTACTGTTCATGGACATACTTTTTATAGTAGTTTTCCTAGGACTTGGTCATTTATGAGCCTCCTTCTCTTTAGCACTCAACTAGGAGTGGTGACCTGATATTTAGGGATGATGCCTCCTTCATCTTTAACAACATTTTCCACTTGTCTTTTCCCTCAAGTAGATAACCATACACTCTTCAACAACTAGATCCATCCTTGTCTCCTGTTTTATTATATTAAATAAAAATAATATCTTCAATACAATTTGTTTCATTTTGATTTCTCAATAAAAAATAATAAAATAATATTTGTTCTTAATATTCTTTTACCAGCATAAATAATTAAAAAATTTATTATTTTGAGGGCGTTACATACACCTCCCCTTAGAAGGTAACACCGTCCTCGGTGTTACATTAATTATTCATTCTTCCATAAGATCTTCTTGGAACCAGTTTGGATATGCCTCCCACATATCACTCTCTAGCTCCCAAGTAGCTTCTTTCGGACTAAGGTGCTCCCATTGCACGTTCACTTGTCCAATGATACGTTTCCAGAGAGTGATTTCTCTCTTGTTGAGATTGTGTTCTGGTCTCACCTGAAACTCTCCTTCCGGTTCCACCTGGATTACATTCCAATCAATTACATGTGAGGCATCATGAATATATATTTTTAGAATTGAAACATGGAATACATTATGCACCCTAATATTGGGTAGCTTTTAAATTTTGTTGTACTTGTTGCACAGTTAGTTCCATTTCTCTTAATAGTTCAGGTCCTAACATAAGCCTATCTACTGGGCTGCTCTATGAGATTGGAGTATTGCACCTTCGTTCGTATAAAACTTCAAATGGGCTCATACCTGCAGAAACTTGAAAATTATTATTATACAAAATTCTACTAAATGCAAATAGTCCTCCCACTTACCGGGTGTGTTCATAACATACATCCTCAGCATGTCTTCCAAAATTTGGTTGACTCTTCCAGTCTTCCCATCCGTTTGTGGATGGTATGCAGTGTTGAAATTCAATTGGGTTCCCAAACCTTTAAATAGTGCTTTCCAAAAATTACTTGTAAATTTTGCATCTCTATCCGAGACTATCACCTTTGGTATGCCATGCAGCCTGAATATCTCCTTCATAAAAATATCTACAATGTTAACAGCTTTATATGTAGACTTCACATGAATAAAGTGAGGAGCTTTGCTTAATTTGTCTACTACAACCATGATTGAATCATGTTGTCTGAAATTTCTTGGTAAACCGGTTATAAACTCCATGCTGAGCGTTTCCCATTTCCATTTCGAAACGGGTAATGGCTGCCACAATCCTGCTAGATGTTGGTGTTCAACCTTGACTGGCTGGAATTCTAAGCAGCGAGCTAAGTATTCTGCTATTTCTCTTTTCATGTTGGGCCAATAGAAATCCTTCCTTGCCATGGTAATCATCTTTTGATACCCTGGGTGCCCTGAATAGGGTTGTTTATGTAATTCATTTAAGACAGTCAACCTGATTTCTGCAGAATTGGGTATGTAAAGTCTTCTTTTAAACAACAATAATCCTTTTCATTAATACAGAAATAAATTTTTAACTAATTACTTTCATTTTCAACACTTTTCTTCTTTAAAATCTGGTATTCTTTATCAAAATTTTCCACATTTAAAATATGTTTTTCCATATTAGATTCGTAATTACTGCTTGCATACAACAAGTTTGCATGACGTTTTAACGCGTCTGCAACTTTGTTTTCTTTTCCCTTTATATATTTTATTTCAAAGTCATATTCGCTTAAAAAGGACAGCCACCTGGCCTGTCTAGCATTTAAATTCTGTTGGTCAAATAAGTATTTTAAGATCACGTTATTTGACATGAGTAAAAATATTCTTCCAATTAAATAGTGTCGCCACATTTTTAAGGCGTGTATAATTACAGCAAGTTCCAGATCATGCGTAGCATAGTTTTTCTCTTGATCTTTTAATTTTCGAGATTCATAAGCTATGACATGATTTTCTTGAGTTAGTACTCTGGCCAATACTTCGTTACATGCATTCGTGAATATGACGAAATCTTTTAAAGGGTCGACAATTTTTAAAATAGGAGAAGTAGTTAAAAGATGTCTTAATTTATTAAAACTTTCCACACATTTTTCATTCCAGTCAAACCTTTTACCTTTCTTTTGCAGTGAGGTTATTGGGTAAGCTATTTTCGAAAAACCTTCAATAAATTTCCGATAGTACCCCGTCATCCCCATAAAGACCTTATGTCACTTACATTTTTAGGGACCGATCATTCCATAATAGCCTTAATTTTATCGGGATCGACCGAGATTCCTTCTTTAGACACTACGTGTCCGAGATAATGAATTCTGTCTTTATAAAAGTCACACTTGTTGAGCTTAGCAACCAGTTTTTGTTCTCTTAAAATTTTTGGTACTGTTCTTAAATGTTCTTCGTGCTCTTGTTCGTTCTTTGAATAAATCAGAATGTCGTCAATGAAGACAACTACGAACTTATCCAAGTAATCATTAAAAATATTATTCATTAGACTCATGAAGGTTGCAGGTGCATTTGTTAATCCAAATGGCATTACAACGAACTCATAATGACCATAACGAGTTCGGAAGGCTGTTTTGAAGATGTCTTCTTCCTTGATCTGTACCTGATGGTAACCGGATCTTAGATATATTTTTGAGAAGACAGCTGCCCCTTGGAGTTGATCGAATAAATCATCAATCCAAGGTAAGGGGTATCGGTTCTTTATAGTCATTTTCTTCACTTGCCTGTAATCTATACATAATCTCAAGGTCCCGTCCTTTTTCTTTACAAAAATAATCGGTGCTCCCCAAGGCGAAATACTGGCCCGAATATAATTATTATCTAAGAGTTCTTGTAATTGTGTTTTTAATTCCATGAGTTCAATTACATTCATTCTGTATGGGGCCTTCGATGCTGGTACTGCTGCGGGTATTAGATCAATCGTGAAATCTATATCCCTTTTTGGAGGTAGTTCCTGAATTTATTCTAGAAATATGTCTTTAAAATCTTGTAAAATGGGTATATCATCTAAATTTAACTTACTTTCAGATTCCCTGCTATCCATTATGTAAACAAAAAAAACCTTACATCCTTTTCTCATAGACCTTTTTAATTGTAAAGTTGATATTTGTCCAAGAGTGGTTTTTCTGGGAATTCCAACCACCATAACTATATTTCCTAAAGCATCTGTTCAAGTGAAATTTTTATCTAGACAATTTAATATAACCTTCTGCTCCTCTAACCAGTCCATTTCAATCAATAAATCATAAGAACATAAACGTAAAATATTCAGATTTGCACTTGTTTTTAACTCATTCATCATAAATTCACAATTTTTAACATGACTAGTGACCTTGCATTTAGTACCTGTAGCTAATTGTACCAACCATGATTTTTTGAATTTTTCAGGTACTAGATTACATAATTCCACAATTCTGGGTGCTACATAACTTAAGCTTGCACCTGGATCAATCAATATAGAAATAGGGTGATTCTTTAACATACCTGGAATTTCAACCATTGATGTTTGATGGTCTGCCTGCCGATTTTTCAGTGCAATGTTGATCCTAGGCATGCTCCTCGCCATATCTCCAATTGTGATGGCATCTTGAAGGGAGTGAACCTTATTAAAAGTTTTGTTTCTTTTAGGGCAGTCCTAAAAATATTGTGAGTCACCACACTCCCTACACTTGAATGGTTCTTTCTGAGCAGCATGCTTAACAAAGGGTTCTCTTTCTCTTACAACAGGGGGTTGGGGTCTGTGATTTATGTGATTATTACCCTGATATCCCTTGTAGTTACTTCCAGTGTTTCGGTGAAATTTAGAGTTTTTCGAGTAGTGATCCCGTTTCTTTACATTCCATCTTGGCATACTTTACCTTCTGTTCTTGTTATGTTCATAGCAGTAGTTATCCTTCCTCATTGTTTCCTCCAATGTCTTTGGGTTATCGAATTCAATTCGTTCCTTGAACGAGGTGGTAAAACAAATGAGGAAGCACTGTATTTTTGGCTTTTCCTCTATTATGTACGGCACGTAACGGAGTAAACTCAGAAATTTACTATAGAGTTCTTTCATACTCATGGCTCCTAATCTTAACTCGTAAAATTCCTTTGACTTTTCTTCATAAAATTGTTCTGAAAGATATTTCTCTTTGAATAACTTTTTAAAGATTTTCCAATCTACCCTCTATTCCTTTATGCCTTTTACTTTCTTGATGTCCTGCCACCATATATCAGCCTTTCCACTTAGGTTGTATATGGCCATTTTTGCCTTAAGTTCGTCAGAATAGTTGTAGATCTGAAAATATTTCTTCATGCTTGATAACCAGGCTTCATCTTCTTCACCTTTTTCAATTTCACCGTTGAACATGGGAGGTTTGATCTTCTTGAATTCCCTTGAAATTTTCTCATATGGTCTGTATTTCCTTTTACTCTTATGATGGTCACTACTTTCACCGGGGTCTTGATGTTCTTGCTTCAATGAGTCCTCACTGGAAGTTTCAACTCTATGGATGGAAAAGTCCAGTTTTCTCCCTTTACGTATAGGAGGTGTGGCTAAATTATCCTCCTTAGTGCCTTTATGTTTATCCTTTTCATTGCTATGAATTTTGGCCGATAAAATAGTATTCAATTCTTCTTGAGACTTCATTATTCGTTCATTTTCCTCTCTAACTCTTTTTAACTCTGCCCTTAGTTCTTCAACATTTTGTTGTAAATCAGCTGGATTTCTTCTCTCATTTAACTGTACCCAAAGTCTGTTTCCTCCAGTACCTTCTGGGTCTCAAGGGGGTGTTTCTTCAGCCATTCCAAATTCCACCATTTATCCCTGACAACACAGTTTATCTTCTAATACTGTAATTTGTAAGAGCAGGAAACAAAATACAAGATAAAAATATCATTAGTTAACAATATTGTCATAACAGTGGCAATGTTTGGGCCGATTCAAGCCAAGTGTTGTAACACAGCTCTGATACCATATGTAATAACCCTAAATTTCATAAATAAATAAAAAAAATTCTTGTCCACAACATAACTGAAATTCAACATAATTCTTACTTATAAAGTTTATATTACTGGTTACTGCTTTGCACACATAGATAAGTAAAGATTGCTATGCAGTAATTTGTGCGACATTTATTTATTTAAAGGTCTAAACTGCTTTTCTGCTTCATTTGTATTAAAGTTCTATTTAATGGAATGTTTTTCGAACAACCTTCGCACCTAAGGGACAAATTTCAGACACCCTTGGCTTACTTAGCGTTTTATCTAACACACCCTTTTCCTTTTCTAGGTACAGAGTTCTTGGTGGACACATCCGAAAACATCTCTAGGACAAGGACCAGTATTAATATTTTGATCACAAGAACGGTTTGTTGTAAATAAAATATGGACTTTATTTGGTTGGAGGTCCTATGTGACAATTCAGAAGATTAAAATCACTTCCCCCTAACGAAGTCTTAACATCAAGACTAGGCCACATTATTACAAAGGTTTCGAAAACATAACCAAGTACTGAAGAATTGATGAAAGTTATGATTACAAGCTTGAAAGGATGTTTCGCTTGGTGGAGGAGAGGCTGGCACAATCAATGCAGCCCTAATATTGTCCAAACGATCAAACGAGGGTTTTGTGAAATCAAATGCCGAGTTTGAGGGAAAAAGGGAGAACTCCCGGCCATCATGGTCGTGGAGCTCTGCATCCCTGCTACATACTAAGGCTACGATATTGGCATTCAAGAGCATGGATCGAATGGTCTAGGCTTACAACACTCAAAACCAAAAGGAAATGAAGGTAATGTATCACTATTGTAAACCCTTGTACAGTTGGTAAATTTTAAATATCTATCTTCTATTTCTAACAGTTGGAATTATGTCGTTGCAGGGGCGTAGGGACTACCACGCTTTAAGGGAGGTCTTCCAGCATTATGGCATTGAACTTAAACAACCGATAAGCCACGACTGTCCACAAAATACTAAGGCAAGAGGGTTTGTTCTTTGTTTGCAAAAGATGAAGTTATGGCCCTGCAAATTAAGAGTTGTTTGCAGCTCCGGATTCTTGGGCATTTTTAAAAACAAACAGTAGGGTCATAATTTCTTTTGAAATGAACCGTTGTATTAGAGAGTAATTTAATATCTTTTGTTTTAGAGTATTTATATCTGAATTATTCGGATTAACCTCTTCTTTATTTTGGATCCGCGAAGCCAATTTGTAGCTTCTGCATTGATGGCCAAGGGCCCGACCTGGGGTTTCACCTGTTCCATACAAATTGTAAAATTTTAAAATTCTGTCCTTAAAAAAGAAAGTTTTAACACGTTAAATATCATATTGTTTTGGGTATTCGATGGAATGCAAATTTTCAATAGTTAATTCGAATATATAAAAAAACAATGTTTGTTTAGATAGAATCCTTACGTCTTTATAAAGGATGAAAGCATTGTTTTTTTTTTAAAGAGAAGTCAGGGATGGCTGTAAGCCATCCCTGATCGAATTCGTAGAGGTTGAAATACTTGGCATGATGGTATATATTATTAAACCTACAAGGCACATTCTGAAAGTGTAATCGTGCGTTTTCTAGGTTAGTCTTTGTAGAAAAACAACTTTGTCATTTTCTTGATAATTCGAAACAGTAAATGTACTTCCGTTTAACCCCATTCTTTTTTTTTTTGTGGATAAGGTATCACTTAAAGAATCTAATGCAATTACTCAAACTGTAATTGTAGCTAACTCTATGATTAAAACGTTTTATGATTACAACCTAGCTCTATCAGATTCGATGCCTAGATCGGTGTTAGGAATGATAAAAAAAAATAGAATGCAAAGTTATGAAGATACAATCATTAGTTTAAAGGTATGTTAGTTCTGTATGTGCAATGAATAATTTAAGATGTGAATGAAACAAGCCCATGTTAGTGGTGAAATTTACTCTCTCAAGTGTGACTCTATTTTCCGAGGAGTTGTTAGGATAAATAACACCTAGTTCTGCAGATGTGTTGATTTAGTTGGTAAATAAAAAGTGATGCCAAGAAGGTGAAAGATGAAATCTAGAACGTAGATCTGGAAAATAACATTATTATTAGCACAGTATAATGAAAGGGCAGAACCCTAAATCTGTTTCAAGGTATTACAGTGTTTTAAGCGATTTCCAGGTTCTGAAATAAAGTGATTATTTCTGAAGATTTCTCATTTGGTTTGAAGCATAAAACAAAAGTTTTCGATGATAGAAAGATTCAAATCTGGTAGCAGTAAAAGAAAATAAAAGGAAAACTATTCTTTTATTATAGAACAGAAATTATGATCTATAGGATTCTTTTCTAAAATAAAAGATGAATGCTTAAATGTATTATTTATTAGGTAAGTAATATAATTCTTAATTATAGGATTCTGTATTTTGAAATATTAGTTCCTCCAGTAATTATACAGAATCTTTATTATATATATATATTTCTTAGTATGTATTTGATTGCTAAAAGATCTACATGTAAAAGGAAGGAAAACTAGAAACTATCGAAATAGAAAGCCAACTTGATGGGTTAGATAAGATCCTTAAACCCTAATTAAATATCGATCTCTAACTAACAAAACATTCCAGACTAACCAAACAATTTACAGATAACAATTTAATTCCGAACAGTATTACTGACAGCAATAGCATAAGAACTTGATACCAATGTGGGAAACAAGGAGTGGCTTCGCTGTTCCACCCAACCAATTCCCGGAGAAATCAAGCTCCAGAACCCCCAAGCTCCTTCGCTGAACTACCTGAGAAAAAATCCTATGTGCACCATCTCTTTCATTGCCATTCTCAATCCCTGTCCAATGCTAGCCTCCTGCTACTCATGGACCTATTTTTTATAGTAGTTTGCCTAGGACTTGGTCATTTATGAGCCTCCTGCTCTTTAGCACTCAACTAGGAGTGGTGACCTGATATTTAGGGATGATGCCTCCTGCATCTTTAACAGCATTTGCCACTTGTATTTTCCCTCATGTAGTTCAACAAACACTCTTAACCAGCTAGATCGAACCTTGTGTCATGTTTTATTATATTAAATAAAAATAATATCTTTAATACAATATGTTTCATTTTGACTTCTCAGTAAAGAATAATAAAATATTTGTTCTTAATATTCTTTTACCAGCAGAAATAATGAAAATGTTTATTATTTTGGGGGCGTTACATACACCTTCCCTTAGAAGGCAACACCATCCTCGATGTTACATTAATTATTCATTCTTCCGTAAGATATTCTTGGAACCAGTTTGGATATGCCTCCCGGATATCACTCTCTAGCTCCCAAGTAGCTTCTTTTGGACTAAGGTGCTCCCATTGCACGTTGACTTGTTCGATGATACGTTTCCGGAGAGTGATTTCTTTCTTGTCGAGAATGCGTTCCGGTCCCACCTGGGACTGTCCTTCCGGTTCCACCTGGATTACATTCCAATCAATTACGTGTGAGGCATCATGAATAAATATTTTCAGAATTGAAACATGGAATACATTATGCACCCTAATCTTAGGTGGCAGGGCTAGTTGGTATGTAACTGGACCTATTCTTGGTATGTAACTGGACCTAAAACCAGGGTGCCAATTTGGAATACTTACCCAACTTTAAGGAACGTTTCTTGGGATTTACCTTTATGTAAACATGGTCACCCACCTGGAACTCTTTAGGAGTTCGTTTTAAATCAACATAACATTTTTGCCTATCTTAGGCAGCTTTTAAATTTTGTTGTACCTCTTGCACAGTTAGTTCCATTTCTCTTAATAGTTCAGGTCCTAACATAAGCTTATCTACTAGGCTTCTCCCTGAGATTGGAGTATTGCACCTTCGTCTGTATAAAACTTCAAATGGACTCATACATGTAGAAACTTGAAAATTATTATTATATGCAAATTCTACTAAATGCAAATAGTCCTCCCACTTACTGGGTGTGTTCATAACATACATCCTCATCATGTATTCCAAAATTTGGTTGACTCTTTCAGTTTGCCCATCCGTTTGTGGATGGTATGTGTAGTGCCTTTCGTCTCAAGGTAATTTTTTTTTTTTTTTTAATTAACAACATTACATAAACTTGATAATGAAGAAAAACATATCTCAAAAGTAATGTTCTATGTACCTATAAAGTACCCCAATAACTTGACTTCAATAAAGTAAGGATTTCACTAACACCAATTTCATAAAATCTTTCTTTCCATAACTCAAGCATAAATATAAATAGATATTTAAATAGAATATATTTATATTTCTACTAATTCCATAATTTCTTTCTTTTCATAACCAATGCATAAATATATATGTTGATAAAATATTTTTAATTCTATTATTTCCATAATTTCTTTCCTTTCATAACCCAAGAATAATATATATATATATATATATATATAATTGAAATTAAAAGCATCTATTTTCTTATATAAGAATTAATCTTAGAGCAATTACAAACCCTCCTAAGGCAGATATTCGTATTTACTTGTGAGTATAATTACATAACTTCTTATTCTATAACCCTTACTTTAGTGACATTTATATCTCAATATAATAACATTATAATTGTACCATTTATAACTCTATGTTTGCATAATATAATGACCTAACTTTATATCATCATAATATATACATTATATAAATATGCTTTTGCATTATACAAAATCATATCACAAAATGTAACTCAACTTTATAGTCATACATGCATAAATTTGTAATTCTTCATTCTCACTAATTGAAGGTATGCGAGCTCCTATAAATAAATAAATAAAATAGGAATTTACATTAATCTCATAACCAGCATTAGTTAAACAAAATAATAAAACATGACGAACGAAGATCTTAAATAAAATTGTACGTGTTTACCTGTTTGGGTGGAGTTCATGGTGTTGAAGGTGATACCGACATTCAATTTTCTTCGATCATCTTCAAAGAATATCTTCAGCAATTTGTCGACTGACACCTCGGTAAAATTCTTACCGAACTTATTATAGTTTTCTTGGTCCGGTCAAGGTTCGACCGGCTCTGATACCAAATGTAGTGCCTTTCGTCTCAAGGTAATTAATTTTTTTTTTTTTAATTAACAACATTACATAAACTTGATAATGAAGAAAAACATATCTCAAAAGTAATGTTCTATGTACCTATAAAGTACCCCAATAACTTGACTTCAATAAAGTAAGGATTTCACTAACACCAATTTCATCTTAAGAAAATAATACATAACTATCCTATTCCACTTTACGATTATCGAGACCTGCATTGCCGATTTTAATTTAAGTGCATACATATCATTACAATACTTGTAATTTAATATAGATTCAACACATTATCTTTCTAATGATGGACTATAGTTATCCTAACAACTCTTTTAACTAATATATAATAGAGGTGTATAAAAACACATAACTTGTGTAATCGACACAATCAACAAAGCAAAACCTTTACAATATATGACATTAAATAAAAGCAAGTCTTTCAAATTTCCCACATATGACATAACCTTTATAATTAACCTAAGTCCCAACATGTGTAACCATCGAAAACATGCCTAATCCAAATAAACACTTCATCCATACATAACAATTCTTTACCGTATATAATCGTTATGAAAACCTATTCATTCAACGCGTGATTATATAAATGCCAAATTTACATCTAATTCTAAAGACAATTCAAGTGTGAATTCCTTAAACACACACTTATCTAAAATGTAATATTTATAAAGACAAGTCAGATGTAAATACCCATGCAGTAAGGATATAATTAGACAAAACTTCATGCATTCATAGTATTAATGAGAATCCTAAATTGTGATGATTGACAACTTCCATTTTATTAATAGTATTTACAATCATAAGCACTATACATAAGTTAAATCATTTATTCACTATATACCTCTATTCATTTTGTAACAAAATATTAAGAAACAAATACATAAGCTTTTTGAGAAGAAATCTCACCGTTGTCGGGCAGACAACCAGCTTAGCTCTTCAGAGTATTTGTCTTGGAAAATGCTCAATGGTCGGAAGCTCTCAGAAGGTGCAATTTCTATGATTTTATTGTCTAAATCATCTACTAGATGTGTTTCTCCATATCCATGTATCAATGTTTCTGATATTGGTTCTATGTCCATTTCATTTTCATCATCATCTACTTGTTGCGTTGTTTGTTGAGTATTTGATTCTTGTTTGGTTGTTTCATTAAATACTTTTTCCCAACTAGTATTGATTACAATGCCTTCAATTTTATAAAGTTCGGTTTTGCATAAATCACTTAGCACAGTCATAATGATCTTTGGCCGAATATTTCCAGATAGATATGCATTTTTGTATTCCAATTTTCGCTTTAGCATAACTGCAACGGTCAAATTGTCATCTAGACTTCTAGGCAATGCTATCTGAACTCTATCCAAGTTTGCAGGCACATTGATAATTGAGCCAGTTAGCCCAATTTGTGCTCTTTTATAACCAAGTTGTCTTATTTGTGCAAAAGCTATTCTTGGTGATACCAATCGTTCTTCCAAAGGAGTCAGTATAGCTACAGATGGCAATATGTTATTGCGACAGATTCGTGTAGGTGATGCAAACGTAGGCAATTTCCCATTAGCAATTGCTTTCTTGCAAGATCTACAAATTTGAACAAGTACCATTGGACATGTCATAGCGTCTGTATTTGGTAGAGTTTCGAAGGCTAATTTAATTGTCTTGTTCACACAAGAAATGTCTTTTTTAAAATGCAATTGCTTACAGACAGAACATGCATGAGCAGGTGTGTCTTGAATAGCTTTCAAGTATGTGACAATTGCTTTCTTTGCCTTTGCAGATTCTTTTTGCTTTTCACGAATGTCCTTTCCTTGTCTACGTAGACTGTGTTTCAACAAGCGCAAGTTTTTTCGCGTATTGCCATCAATGCATGTTTGCATGTTGGTTTTGGTTTCTGAAAATTGCTTGGCAATGCAACAACTGTTTTTTTCTATGTTTGTTATCTTTTGTTTTTGTCTCTTTGCTTTAATTGTATCTATGTATATTGATTCGTTCAAAGATCCCTTGTTAATGTTCGTCTCTACAATTTTTTCTGTTGCTATTGTCTGTTTGCTTTTTCCAAAATTATCCACTGCAATTGTAGTAGAAGTATTTCTACTGCAATCAAGCGGAAAGAGCATTTTATTTCCATAGTGTTCTTGTAACAAGGGTTGGAAATGCGAATGCATTCTATCTATTACATGTTGCATCAGGCATAGAACTTTTGACGATCTATTTGTTGCATGGAATACGACAATATTTTCTTGCAAATTATTGCTCCATACATGTATATTAGCGTTTAGCAACTCACATAACCATTGGAGGGCAAATCGATCTCCTTCTATGTGACCAATGATATATGGCTCTGCCAAACGGACAATATAGGTTCTCCATTCAGAAACAAGACATGTATTTGCTAATGTGTTTTTATCAAGATATATGTCCAAGCATTGTGTTGCTCTAATATCGTTTGGAGCAATAGAGTTATAAAAAGTTTGCGCAATTGCTTTTCTAATACTTTGTCCATCAGCGAATAGTGTCAATTTGGAGATTGATTCAAACAAGGACTCATGGAAATCGCCTCGAAGTTGAAGCGATGTTTCAACTTCGTTATATACATGCTGATTTACATATGCGTTTTGACAAAGCATATCGGTCGCTTGTCTTGTGACTTGCATTGTTTTATATGACAATAATGGTTCGAAATGGCCAGAAGCTGGTGTGTGGTCATGGAACAATATATTGTAGCAATATTCAAATCCCCCAGAATTGAAATGAAGGTATTTTGTTCCTTTTGTTAATGACCAAACAACGACTGGAACATTCAACCATTTTGAAAACCATTTAATGCAAAATATATCACCCCATAGTCCATATACACTTTGACCATCTGGTTGCGAAGCAGATTGTGACATGCGATTGAGATATTCATTGACATTTCCTATGCTGTGCAATTCTTGCAAGTAGTCAATTGTCAATTCTGTGCGCATTGATAACAATGCAGAGGGATCTTTTTGATCTAGACAAACACGGAAATGGTTCACAATCCCTTCCCTTATCTCTATTGATGTATATCGGAAATGCAATAATACTGCAAGTGCATCGAACAGGCAATTTCCTGGCTCATAATGGAAATTGTCTAGTCGAAACAGATTGCTTATAGCCAAAGTCTCATCAATTTGTTGCCAATTAGAGTATTTGATCCCAAGGCCATTTGCTCCTAAAACATAGTCGCTTCTACCTTTGTCTTTTTGCATATTGCCTACAAAAACATTTGCAACAGCATATATTTTTGTTGCCTTTTTTTGTTGTTCTTTTTCTATTCCCCCGGTCATCTATACAGGGAAACCTACAGCCAACTGAAGAGAAGCAGATCCTAAGGAAAAGAAAAGAAGCAAAGGGCCTGGTTTTTTTCTGAAATCATAATGTTATGAACATTGTAAATTGTTGTTGCCATTGCAAACAACCAAAGCAAAGAAAACAACGTATTCATAACTAATTTTTTTCAAATGAAATGTATTATGCCCTCCTAGTAGAATAGGGAAAAACGGCATGTCGATTGCTAACTTGAAATTATCAAATATCCAAGATTTGATATCAATACAAAAAGTCTCAATGTGCACAATATTAACTGGTTTATTGTTATTATATATATAATAATTAAAAAGAACATCTATAACTATAACTAAATCTTCAGACTTTTAACCATAATAATATAACGATGCCAAGTTGCCGAGACCAGACACTTAATTCATTTGCTTTTAAAAGAATCAATATAAGCTTAGAAACTTTATTCATGAACCATATCCATGTCTGGATTCGGATGGATTTCATAAGCAAAAGCATGTGTGTTCTGCAATGAATGCAATTGAAGCAACATAGTGAAAGAAGAAAATACCTGTTCCTAAGAAGATTGAGATTTGGCTTTCCTAGCTATTATTGACAGAGATGATGTGAAGTAAACCTCCAAACAAGCACAAAATAGAAAAGGCTTTCCTGCAATGTTTCCATATAGCCGGTAAAATATAAGCTAGGGCACATGTACATCATCTTACATAATATATTTACTGGATAAGCCTAGTTTAAAACAGTCTTTGAAAAGTGAAATCAAGCTATTTTTTTTATTTTTTGCAAAGCAAAATATTGGAAACTATAATTTTGCCAAGTCAAAGTCTAGAAGATTAAACAATCTAGTGTTTTGTATGACAGAAAGAAAGAAATGAATTGTTTAGGACCTAGAGTATTACAACGAGCAAACCAAGCTTTCTATACTTCCTCTTAGGATAGATTATACACCTAAAGAATTACAGGCAGCAAAGCAAGGTTTTTATACTTCCAATAAGGAAGAAACAACAGATTATAGGCTTTCAATCTTCACATAGACACCCTGAACAAAGCAAAGAAGAAGAATTCATTTGGGCATTCTGCGATGAGATTACATCTTTTCCTTTGACCAAAACTCCGAGCCATATTATGTGTATACAAGGACTGATATGTTCAGAGCACTGTTTTGCTTAACAAAAAACACCCTGTATAGGTTCTACTGGGAGCAATTTAATTTTTAAATGAAGTTTATTCTTCTAATGCATTTTAACCAGAAGCTCCTGTCGGCCTCTTCCCTCAAATTGGCCCATGCAAAATGAATTCTAAGGAAACAAGTCTCGAACAAAGTCTGGTAGAACGTTAGGGTTAGTGCAAGCAGCAAGAACGTCATATCTCTAGCGTGAGTATTTAGCCAGCGAAGCTTAGGAGTTCATTTTCATCTACCACATCAATTTGCTTTTAATCATTGTCACCAATGATGAATCAAGTTTGCCAATACTGATCGAGCTTGCCAATAAGAGATGTAGCGACGACTTATTCTCATGAACACTAACAATGCTCGGCGTATCAGGTCTCGGCCACCAAAAATACTATCAACTTAAACTGAAGAGACCATGTGATTCTAGGCACAAGAGCTTCTCAGCATGGTCGCATTTATGGAAATTTTAATATTCAAATCTTTTGATAGTTTTCCTAGCAACGAATGTCTACGTGGGTCTCACAACTTAATCATTTTGACGATGTTAGTACATAGGCCATATATTGAGAGTCATGATAGTTAAAGTCTAATAATAGTTCGACATTTTCATAATCATTCTAGTGCTATTGCATTTTCCTAAGATAACCCATGCCTGAATTTGAAACCATACCATACGGCTGCGCCCTTCAGCAATTTAATTAGTGACAGGAGAGGTAAGAACCGGTCAAACGACGGAGGCTCTCATCCTTTTTCCAACATCTTAAACCAAAATTTAAAGCTTTTAGTGTAATTTAGATACATTTAAACGTCCATTATAGTTTCAGCTCATTCTCTTCCACAAACGACCGATTGATAGAACAAAACGACAGAGCTTGATATTAATTCGTGATTTCTAACTTATCTATGACAAGGAACACGGCTATCATTCAAATTCCATGTAAAACAAGGAACTGTTCCATTAGAAGCAGACCTATAGTTAAAACTACAATATGTAAACTGTTATTCATGTTATTCATTTTTCATCAGAAATGTCAGAGGTTGAACCTCGCAGGCAGTAGCATAAAATGCTGCAAACACAAGAATAGCACACAGATAGGAGAACACAAATTGAGAATCATGTTCTCTTCACATGCCATACTGGCTACCAACAAAAACAACTAAAACTGTCTCCCAACACCTTTGACAAAAGTCTCAGCCAAGGCAGATTTACAACCAGCAGAATGAGCATAGGAACCTCCGAGGCTTACCGATTTGAATACTTGTTCCACCGCTATTGCAAAGAAGAAAAGTAGAGACACCGTTTTACGTGCCACAAGTATAGCATTTTGGTTAAACCATTGAACGAGTTAAAACGTGAAGGCAGAACACATTCAAACTAATATCTTTAACCTACTGAAAAATGGATCAAGAGCTGAGAACTTACATTGTTGAAAGTAGGCTTTGAACCAAAAGCCAAGACCTTTATGCAACTGACGAGAACCAGCTTGAAAGCTTGAATCAACAACAACATGAGAATGGTTGAATTCTGAGAGCCACGGTGGAGACCTGAACCAGAGGTTATAGGTTTAAATCACGGAGGAAAAGCGCCACTTCTGAATCTGAAATCTAATGCATGGCAGGTTTATCGACCAATTCTTCAAACCACTCCCAGACACGAAAGAAACAATGCTATCAATACACAACCTCAATGAATACGCAGTGGAGGATCAGGATTTTTAAAGCGCCAAAACCCAAGGCAATATAACATCGACGACGAAGATTTTGACATTATAGCACAACTGCTTACGAGCTACTGAGCACATTAACATCACATTTATTATTTCTTTCTACCATGAAGTCCAGGTACGAGAATTTCCAAGCTATTTGATAGCACAGCTCGGCATTGCCAAGGCAGTCACAATTTTTCATCACAGGCTACAAGCCACATTAATCACCATCTAGATATTCCACTTAGAAAGGCTGATAGCAGAGTTAATACTATGACAGCACACCCTTGCCCCCCAGCATTGAAGCATTAAGATCTTAATAATTATCCTATGTTGCTGTTGTTTGTCACTTCTGCCACGTGTCGGGTTATTACTATATATAAATGGGTTATTATTATATATAAACAGATTAGAGTTTGAAGCCTCTATGAAGCATCAACTAATTATCAACAAATGTTGAAGCTGTTTTATGATAACCATAACTATCGTGTTGTTTTACATCTTATAACAATAAAAACATTCCGCTAAGGCAACCTATGTTTGAATTTTGAAACGACACCATACGGCTATACCCTTTAGGAATTTAATCACTGATAGTAGAGTTAAGAACCGGCCAAATGACCGATACCCTCATTATTTTGTCAACATGTCAAACCAAAATTTAAAGCTTTTAGTGTCATTTAGATACATTTAAACGTCCATTTTAGTTTGGGCTCATCCACTTTCACAATCGACCGATCGATAGAAGAAAAAACGACAGAGCTTGACATTAATTAATGATTTTTAAGCTATCCACGAGAACGAAGACACTTATCATTCAAATTTCATGTAAAACAACAAATCATTTTAGTAGAACCAGATTGATAGTTAAAACTACAATATCTAAACCACTATTCATAGTATTCAGTTTTCATCACAAATTCTTTGATGAAAGTCTCGGCTAAGCCAGACTTACAACCAACAAAGCCAGCATAGAAAGCTCTGAGACTTACCGATTTGAATGCTTGTTCCACTGCTAGTGCAAAGGAGAAAAGCACAAACACCGTTTTACCTGCCACAAGTATACTATTCTGGTTAAATCATTGAAAAAGTTAAAACGTGATAACAAATACATTCAAACTTATATCTTTAACGTAGTGAAAATCGGAGCAAGATCTGACAACCCACATTGTTGAAACTAGATTTCGAACCAAAAGCCAAAACCTTTCTGCAACTGACGAGAATCAGGTTGAAAGCTTGCATCAACAACAACATCAGAGTGGTTCGACTCTGAGAGCCACGGTGGAGACCTCAAACACAGGCTATGGGTTCAACCGACGAAGGAAAAATGCGATTCCTGAACCTAAAATCTAAAACATCACAGGACTGCCCAGCATTCCTTCAAACCACTCCCAACCACAAAACAAACAATCCCGTTCATAAATAATTGAAAAAAGCATACGCTAAGTGATTTTGCATCATTTGATTCATGAACAAGCTCAATGAATAGTTACGAGCGACATAACATCAACAACGAAGATTTTGACATTATAGCACAAGTGCTTACGAGGCACTGAATACATTAATATCACATTTATTACTCACCGTTTTTCATGACAGGTTGCAAGCCACATTAGTCACCACGTAGATATTCCACTTAGGGAAGCCCGTAACAGAGTTAATACTATGACAGGACACCCTTACCCGCCAGCATTGAACCACTTAAACTTTAATTACCCTGTCCTTGCTCTGGTTTGCCACGTGTGCGACCTGCCCCGTTTAACTGATTTTGGATCATTTGATTCATTATTCACCATTCTCCATGACAAGTTGCAAGCCACATTAGTCACCACGTAGATACTCCACCTAGCGAACCCACAGCAGAGTTAATACTATGACATGACACCCTTGCCTGTCAGCATTCAACCCCCAAAACATTAATTACCGTGTCCTTACTCCCGTTTGACACCCCCGCTACCTGTCGCGCTAGACTTGTTCCATTTTCCTATGATAACTATAACCATCGCATTGTGCAGAAAGCGCCGAAGACATTTCCCGGCGTAAAAAAAACTAGACAAGCTTATATGCCACGCGTTGTTACGCCCACCACCTGTTATTTACACTAAGCAGCAACTAGGCCTTAACTCGGATGACGCACCTTGCGCCACCAAAACACAAACCGATTACCGAGGCTGACGTTATCAGCTCCCATCCAACGGAACGTTAAAAAATTATCACTATTTAAAAATTTATATAAATAATTTTTTCCCCGACTATTTACAAATAACCCAAAATCATAGTATGGAGGAAAACAATTTATAGGCATAGGTGCAAACAAGCTCGATGAATATTACCACGGATATAACATCAACAACAACGAAGATTTTGACATTATAGCACAATCACTAACGAGCTACTCAATACATTAATATCACATTTATTACTCACCATTCTCCATGACAGGTTGCAAGCCACATTAGTCACCACGTAGATACTCCACCTAGGGAACCCGCAGTAGAGTTAATACTACAACAGGACACCCTTGCCTGCCAGCATTGAACCATTAAAACATTCATTGCCCTGTCCTTACTCTCGTTTGACATGTCCGTCACCTTTCGCGTTAAATTTGTTCCATTCTCCTATGATAACCATAACCATCGCATTAGTGCCAAAGGAATTTCTCGGCGCAAAGAACTAGACAAGCATATATGCCACGCGTTGCCACGCCCACTACCTGTTATTTACACTAAGCAGCAACTAAGCCTTGACTCGCATGACGCACCTTCCGCCGCCAAAATAGGAAGCGATTACCGAGGCTGATGTTATCAGCTCTCATCCAACGAAACGTTAACAAATAATTATCACTATTTAAAAATTTATATAAATAATTTTTTCCCCAAGTATTTACAAATAACCCAAAATCATAGCATGGAGGAAAAAAATTTATACGCATAGGTGCAAACTAGGTGCAACTATAATAGGGTCTGCATGAAATATATAATATCCCCTATGGGGACATAATATCCCCTATTCATAGGGTCGACATTAATAGGTGATTTCTAAGCCACCGACGACAAGAAAGACACTTATCATTCAAATTTCATGTAAATCAAGGAACCATCTCAGTAGATCCAGATCTATGCTTAAAACTATAATATTTAAACGCTTATTCATGTTATTCATTTTTCATCACAAATGCCAGAGGCTGAAGCTCGCAGGAAGCATCGCAAAATGTTGCAAATACAAAAATAGCACACAGATAGAACAACGCAGACTGAGAATCACCTTCTGTTCACATGCCATACTGGCTACCAACAAGAACAACTAAAACTATTTCCCAACACCTTTGATGAAAGTCTCGGCTAAGCCAGACCTCGAACCAGCAAACCCACTATAAGAACCTCCGAAATTTACTGATTTGTATGCTTGTTTCACTGCTACTGCAAAGCAGAAAACCAGAGACATCGTTTTACCTGCAACAAGTATACGATTCTAGTTAAACCATTGTAAAAGTTAAAACGTCATAACAAATACATTCAAACTTATATCTTTAACCTACTGAAAACCGAAGCAAAATCTGACAACTTAGCTTGCTGCAAGCAAAAAAATGAGAGTATCGGTCATTTGGCCGGTTCTTGACTCTACTGTCAGTGATTAAATTCCTGAAGGGTATATCCATATGGTATCGTTTCAAATTCAGACATCTTAAACCGAAATTTAAGATTTCTAAGCTATCGACGACAAGAAACACACCTATCATTCAAATTCCATGTAAACCAAGGAACCATCTCAGCAGAACCAGATCTATACTTAAAACTACAATATTAAAACCCTTATCCATATTATTCATTATTCATCACAAATGCCAGAGGTTGAAGTTCGCAGGCAGCATCGCAAAATGTTGCAAATACAAGACTACCGCACAGATAGAACAACGCAGACTGAGAATCACACTCTGTTCACATGCCATACTGGCTACCAACAAAAAACAACTAAAACTATTTCCCAATACCTTTGACGAAAGTCTCGTCTAAGCCAGACCTAGAACCAGCAAACCCACCATAACAATCTCCGAGACTTACCGATTTTAACGCTTGTTGCACTGCTACTGCAAAGCCAGAGACATCGTTTTACCTGCCACAAGTATACGATTCTGGTTAAACCATTGAAAAAGTTAAAACATCATAACAAATACATTCAAACTTATATCTTTAACCTACTCAAAACCGGAGCAAAATCTAACAACTTACATTGCTGTAAGCAGACTTCGAACCAAAACCTAAAACCTTTCTGCAACTGACAAGAACCAGGTTGAAACCTTGCATCAACAACAACATCAGAGTGGTACGACTCCGACAGCAACGGTGGAGACGTGAAGCACTGGTTATTATCAGTTCAAACCACAAAGCGGAAACCCAATTGCTGAATCTAAAACCCAATACATCGTAGGCCGCTGGACCATTCCTTCAAACCAGTCCGAAACACAAAACAAAAAACAATGCCATTCATAAAAACAAGCTCGATGGATATTACCACGGATATAACATCAACAACAACAACGAAGATTTCGACATTATAGCACAACCGCTAACGAGCTACTCAATACATTAATATCACATTTATTACTCACCATTCTCCATGACACGTTGCAAGCTACATTAGTCACCACGTAGATACTCCACCTAGGGAACCCGCAGCAGAGTTAATACTATGACAGGACACCCTTGCCCGCCAGCCTTGAACCATTAAAACATTCATTGCCCTGTCCTTACTCTCGTTTGACACGTCCACCACCTGTCCCGTTAAATTTGTTCCATTCTCCTATTACAACCATAACCATCGCATTAGTGCGAAACGCATTTCCCGGCGCAAACAACTAGACAAGCCTATATGCCACGCGTTGCTACGCCCACCACCTATTATTTACACTAAGCAGCAACTAAGCCTTAACTCGCATGACGCACCTTCCGCCGCCAAAACGGGAAGCGATTACCGAGGCTAACGTTATCAACTCTCATCCAATGAAACGTTAACAAATTAGCATTATTTAAAAATTTATATAAATAATTTTTTTCCCAACTATTTACAAATAACCCAAAACCATAGTATGGAGGAAAAATTTATAGCCATAGGCACCAAATTAATAGGGTCTTGATGAAACATAATATATCCCCTACGGGGACATAATAATTTATATCTAATAATTGTATATCATTTTTTTAAAATAGGGATATGGTTGGAATTTTTTTACTTTTACATTGAAAATGTCTACTTAGGTAAAATCACACGACTTATTATACCTGCAGAAGGCTTGTATTCGATATGCTTTGACTTGCAATTAGTTTATCGTTGACTAATCTAATTTTTCAATTTATCCTAACTTTTATGTTATATATTGAAATTCATATTTTTCTTTAATTATGAATATTCATTTATCTAGCGTGTGATTGGCTAATCCAATTGAAGCGTTATTGCCTAGCCGACGGCGGGATTATTGGGAATGAGAAATCTTTTTAATGCATTCACTCTGCGTAGGTCCCTGTGTTAGATCGGAGAGGTCTCCACTGCCACCGCCACTTACACCCACTACCACTGCCTCTGTCACCCCATTGCCTCCACTGCCACCCGCCTTCCACCGCATCTATCACTTCTTTTGTAGTGTAGATTGCCTTGTTCTCTAGCATCAAATAGTAGAACTATTAGAGATTTGTGGCCACAACCTTGAATGCCACCTATTCCCACCATCCACCGCCTTCGTTCCCATGATCCCGCACCGCCTTCACCACTTTTCTTTTTGCATATCACATTATAGGCGATTCAATGAAACAAATTCTACAGGAGATACTGGCTACTCAACCAAACAAAGAATTTTTTTATCAAGGTACAACCTACCATGTTAACTATTATTGTGTTACTAATTTGTCATTTATTTAGAGATGCAATTCATGAGAGAAAAAATCCAAGAAGAAAGGAAGGTGTTGGTGTACCTCCATATGCTTGGCTTTTGTAGCAAAAACCAACGCAGCTGCGACCAGCGCCAAGAACTTCACCATTGCTTATGTAATGTCCCTTATTAGGAATTTTATTAAAATTGCAATTTTCCACTTTTTTTCTCTAGTTCGACCTTTGACTAGTTTGGATCTCTAGGTCCCAAATTTGCCCCAAATGATCCCAAATCTTCTGAGAAGGTATATGAATGATATTAGAACATAAATATGTATTTTAGGGATGCCTTTGTACCTTTAAAAAACTTCTGCAAATACTCTTTCAATTCTGGTCAATGTAGGTAATTTTACTAGTGATTTTCCTTTGACTAGTATTGGTCTCTAGGTCTCAAATTGACTCCAAATGCCTTCAAATATTCAAGGAAGGTTTATGAATGATATTAGGAATTGAATATGATGTTTATGGATGAAATATGTCCACCAAAAGACCTCTGCAAACTCTCTTAAGATTCTGGACCAAGTATGCAATTTTACTAGTAATTTGGGGTTCAAATCCCCCTAAGGTAAGTACTGAAAATGGCTTCCCAAATGCCTCCAAACCCACTCAAATTTATGAACAGAGGTACGTAATGTGTTAAGTATGTTATTAAGGTCTCATATGCACCATTAATGGTTTATTACAACTGTTCTCATCCTCTCCCATTCAACTGCAAAAATCTCCAATTCGACCCTTGGGGAAATGGCACTATTTCTTCTCCCAATGCAATTAAACTGAGTAAAAATGATTCAAATGCTCAAGTACAGTACATGAAACTTGTAGAAGACATCCATGGCAGTATATTTATCACAAATATATCAGAGAATCATCCATTAATTCGAAATCATCATCAATACATTGGTTCACAACAAGGTAGTGGGGAAATGGCATTGTTCTTCCATTAAAAATGAGATTTATACATTTCTACTTGGAATTTCGACCTGAAATTTTTTGGATATGAAGAACAGAGTATTTACTTCATATTAAAAAAGAAATGGGGCATTAAAATCTTCCCCAAAGAGTACAATAGCTCACCAAAAATGCCCTCCCTCAAGGATCAAGAATATGCCATCAAAACTGGAAATGGTTGAAGGAGTGAGCTGCAATAGAAGAAACCATGAGCTGCCCTGTAGCTTACACCTGCAAATAAAGACTCCATTAAATCTCCAAATGAAAGGTCTGAATGGCCTTTCCAATTACCAACTTGGATGGGAATCTTTCACCCTCGAAATTGGCTAAGGCAAGAAACTAGTCATCCACTAGCTCTCCCTCTTCACAAATGCAATTGCAAATTCTAAAAATGATCAAAAGCTGGTTTCATTATTTTTTATTGACATTTATAAAGTTCTAATGTGCTCCATGGGTCGAATTCCTTCCAAGAGACTCATGCCAACTCAAGTTGGGAAGAGATTCCAAAGAACGCCACTTGTACAACAATTCCTAGTTTCCCACTTCCACCAAATCACATGTGGAAGCATCTTAGCTGCCCTAACACCCTTGAGCGCCCTCTTGGAGTCTATTTTTAGCCCTGACATGTCATATATGTCATATGTCAGCCTTCAGGTCTGATTTGTGTCATAGGTGTCATAGCATCTTCATCATTGTTGTCATAGAGCTAGGGAATCTAGCCCAAGTGTCTCACTAACTCCAAATTGCCTCTTCCTCTTCCATGGGAGTTACTCTTCCTCTATATTTCGACCTTGGATGAGTCATGCCATGAATAATACCTTTTGGACTCCCCCAAGTATGTTACCATTCACCTTGAATTCGAATTGGTGAGAGAATGATGCCAAGTGTAGTGGGGAAATCTAGCCATATGTGGGTCCCACTTCCTCCATGTGTCTTCATGATCAAATGCCACTTTGATTTTCACTTGTATATATTTATTTAGATCCTTTATTAAATATTTATGCCACTCTAATGTTCAAACATCATTTATTATCCCCATTATTCCAAATCCCAAAGCTTCCACCCCAAACCTAGGAAACTAGTAATTTTCCTCCTTGGCAATTATTTGACCTTTAACATCAATTTTACAAACTCTAATGAATATGGCCAATGTGATTAGGCCATTGTGACCCAATTCCAAATTTGGGACATGACAATTCCTCCCTTCCCAATATTGCTTGTCCTCAAGCAATTTCAAACATGGGTGTTGAAGAACCTGCTTCCTATATAATTCTTTGAAGTTGCCATTGAATTGCCCAACCTTGAGTATTTGAGTTTCCTTGAAGATTTTAGAGAGGAACCACCATGCTTGCTGCTGCACTAATCTGATTAAAATCACTTTATTAAGTGGGGAATCCATCTCCCATACTGCTTGCTTCCCCAAAAAATATGAAACCAATGAGATAAAAATTATTCCAGGGTCCCATTGCTTGTATTGCACCCCAACAATTAAAAGTGCTCTCCAACCCATACCATCAGATAAGAGGATTCCTGGATCCCATTTTCTTGTATGCATTCTTCCAAACATCATGAGTACAAAATATATATCATCAAAGTACATAACAACATAATGAAAATGTACATAAAGGAGATGCTTCATCAAAGAGTCATGAAAGTGCTTATACCTCCAATCATGTAGACCACCATTTTCCAAGTGCATACAATCTTCAAGTGACCCATCAAATCTGCTCCAATGACATAGGTGAGGATCCCATGTCTGATAGTGCTGCTCCAAGAGAATGTGATATGCATCAAAATATTCAGCCATGCATTCTTTCATCCAAGAAGTGAATGAAGAATCTCCACTAAAATCTAAACCAAATAATGAGCAGGAAAAACAAGGAGACTTCAAAGGACTCAAAGAAGTCTCATCCATACATCCATGAGGATATGTATCATCATAAGGTAAAGCAATATGCTGCTGCAATTCCAAATAATGAGGTGCTCTATTCATGTCATCATCAAAAGGAGAGGTAGGAGTTTCATACCCCTCATGTGGCACCACTAGAAAAAAACCTTTCACCCAATTTTCATCCCAAAGTGATGTGGTTGGAAAAGAAGTGTGGGGTGAGGAATTATGAACCAACTTTAATTCTTTACAACTCTTACCCATTGAAATATTTAATTCATCTTCTCCATAATTGCTTGGTCCAACTATTGTGAGATCATGTACCTCTTCCAAGGATTTGCAACTCTCTCCATGAGGCAACTCATAATCCCTTTGAACAAGGACAAGTTCTTGTCCTTCTTCTTGTTTTAGTGTAGCATCTTCAAGAACCTGCATATCAACATGTACCTCATGTTCCACAATTACATTAGGTTCCTCTTTTGTGGCATAAACTGTTTCATTCTTTTCCTTGAAAAGAGAACCATTGCTCATTATTTTTTCCGAGTTGCTTCCAATTTCACTAAGCAACAATTTGAACTCTTGAAAGTATTGCCTCCACTTGTCTTCAAAGGAAGGTTCCAATAATTTTCTAAACTCCTCATTCTCCTTTGAGGTTCCTTTCTCATCCTTACTCATGGTGACCAATGAATGCACTTCTTCTCCTATTTCTTCCCTTTCACCAAAGTACATCGAGTTTCAATTTCTAAGGGTGGTGGCTTATTTCTTTGACTCCTGGTCTTCATTAATGTTCTACCACATCAGGTGCCAAGACCATGCTCTGATACCACTGTAATGTCCCTTATTAGGAATTTTATTAAAATTGCAATTTTCCACTTTTTTTCTCTAGTTCGACCTTTGACTAGTTTGGATCTCTATGTCCCAAATTTGCCCCAAATGATCCCAAATCTTCTGAGAAGGTATATGAATGATATTAGAACATAAATATGTATTTTAGGGATGAATTTGTACCTTTAAAACACTTCTGCAAATACTCTTTCAATTCTGGTCAATGTAGGTAATTTTACTAGTGATTTTCCTTTGACTAGTATTGGTCTCTAGGTCTCAAATTGACTCCAAATGCCTTCAAATCTTCAAGGAAGGTTTATGAATGATATTAGGAATTTAATATGATGTTTATGGATGAAATATGTCCACCAAAAGACCTCTGCAAACTCTCTTAAGATTCTGGACCAAGTATGCAATTTTACTAGTAATTTGGGGTTCAAATCCCCCTAAGGTAAGTACTGAAAATGGCTTCCCAAATGCCTCCAAACCCACTCAAATTTATGAACAGAGGTACGTAATGTGTTAAGTATGTTATTAAGGTCTCATATGCACCATTAATGGTTTATTACAACTGTTCTCATCCTCTCCCATTCAACTGCAAAAATCTCCAATTCGACCCTTGGGGAAATGACACTATTTCTTCTCCCAATGCAATTAAACTGAGTAAAAATGATTCAAATGCTCAAGTACAGTACATGAAACTTGTAGAATACATCCATGGCAGTATATTTATCACAAATATATCAGAGAATCATCCATTCATTCGAAATCATCATCAATACATTGGTTCACAACAAGGTAGTGGGGAAATGGCATTGTTCTTCCATTAAAAATGAGATTTATACATTTCTACTTGGAATTTCGACCTGAAAATTTTTGGAGATGAAGAACAGAGTATTTAATTCATATTACAAAAGAAATGGGGCATTAAAAGCTTCCCCAAAGAGTACAATAGCTCACCAAAAATGCCCTCCCTCAAGGATCAAGAATATGCCATCAAAACTGGAAATGGTTGAAGGAGTGAGCTGCAATAGAAGAAACCATGAGCTGACCTGTAGCTTACACCTGCAAATAAAGACTCCATTAAAGCTCCAAATGAAAGGTCTGAATGGCCTTTCCAATTACCAACTTGGATGGGAATCTTTCACCCTCGAAATTGGCTAAGGCAAGAAACTAGTCATCCACTAGCTCTCCCTCTTCACAAATGCAATTGCAAATTCTAAAAATGATCAAAAGCTGGTTTCATTATTTGTTATTGACATTTATAAAGTTCTAATGTGCTCCATGGGTCGAATTCCTTCCAAGAGACTCATGCCAACTCAAGTTGGGAAGAGATTCCAAAGAACGCCACTTGTACAACAATTCCTAGTTTCCCACTTCCACCAAATCACATGTGGAAGCATCTTAGCTGCCCTAACACCCTTGAGCGCCCTCTTGGAGTCTATTTTTAGCCCTGACATGTCATATATGTCATATGTCAGCCTTCAGGTCTGATTTGTGTCATAGGTGTCATAGCATCTTCATCATTGTTGTCATAGAGCTAGGGAATCTAGCCCAAGTGTCTCACTAACTCCAAATTGCCTCTTCCTCTTCCATGGGAGTTACTCTTCCTCTATATTTCGACCTTGGATGAGTCATGCCATGAATAATACCTTTTGGACTCCCCCAAGTATGTTACCATTCACCTTGAATTCGAATTGGTGAGAGAATGATGCCAAGTGTAGTGGGGAAATCTAGCCATATGTGGGTCCCACTTCCTCCATGTGTCTTCATGATCAAATGCCACTTTGATTTTCACTTGTATATATTTATTTATATCCTTTATTAAATATTTATGCCACTCTAATGTTCAAACATCATTTATTATCCCCATTATTCCAAATCCCAAAGCTTCCACCCCAAACCTAGGAAACTAGTAATTTTCCTCCTTGGCAATTATTTGACCTTTAACATCAATTTTACAAACTCTAATGAATATGGCCAATGTGATTAGGCCATTGTGACCCAATTCCAAATTTGGGACATGACAGCTTAGCAGGTCAAATCCGATGATGACTGAACTTTTGCTACTTCGATCTAGTCCTTTCATCACATTCAAATCCCCTTGCTTGTACTGCACTAATACCAGTAGCTTCCATTGAAAATCTATGTGCTCTTATGCGTATTCTTGCAGTGCAAAAAGAGGCTTTCAAATGATAAATGTTTTGGCAAAGTTGTTTCAATATCTTCTTTGTCATTTCTCTCAAGTGTGCTTTCACAGGTTTCATGTAACCTATTGCAGCTGTCTAATTGGCCATTATTTGTTGATCTAATCAAGATCATCACTATGGAGGCCATGAACAACCAGAAAAGCGCTCAACCTTCCTTCTAGGTTAGGGATATTAACGTTTTATTTCTATTTCAAATAAATCAAGAATTTTATCTTAAAATAACCAATTCTTAGTGTTTTTGATAAAAACAAACAGTTCAAAACAATTTTGAATATCTTAATCATTTGGTTTTCGCCTGAGTTGTGATGGTCACAGCCTTGGCTGCCATGGCCATTGCCTTGGCATTTCATTTTCAGTTTGCAACTTGGCGAGGATATAATTTCATTTTCAGTCTTCGAAGTCTGGGAGCCATGCCGTTGTTGCATGGTCTCAGAGCCTTGAACCTTCGGGAGGCTTACCTATTCCATTCTCTAGCGCCTAGTATTTCCCTTTAAACTGTTCATTTGGAATAAAATTATACATTGATGCCTACGACAACCTAAAATCTAAAAAACAATTACCATTAAACCAAACATGAGCCAATTCCTTGACAGGAAAGAGCAATTTATCGAACCAATAGAGTAGATATAGATAAACATTGTGTATCTTACCTTCCATAGGGAATCCTATGGTGAATTTAGCAATTATAGGTGCAGTGAAAGCACCTCCATGGCCGTCTTCATTGGGTTGTTACACCCACAATTAAAAGCCTCCATTTTCAAGGCCAATACCCTTAAACCCTCCATTTTCAAGGCCAACACCCTTAAACCCTCCAAAAATATTTCAAATTCACACAGTAGAAGAATATCAATGTTTACTATATGTAATTCCCTCAGCACTGGCATTGAAAAGGTTCCCAATGACGAATGCGATATGCAGTCACAGACACAAGGGGAAACGTTGAGAGAGCTCTATGCTAACGATGGGATTTCATTTCCAATCTGCAACTTCGAAGTCTGGAAACCATGCTGTTGCTGCATAGATTCAAAGCCAACATGCTTAAACCCTGAAAAATCCACACTTTGGGGCCAACATCCTTAAACCCTTCAAAAATATTTCAGTGTCACTTAGATTGAAACTTTCATACAATCTCCCTTGCATGGGAAAATGGCTGAGACCTTACTTTCGAATCTTCAGTTTTTTCAAAACATGCCTTGAATAGTTACTGGATGAACGAACACACTGAAATATGGCTGTATGATTTTCTTGTGGGTTATGTTCCCAGGTTTGCATGCAATCTTCCCTGCATGGACAAGATTTGCCCCTCCGGAATGACTTGGAAAAATACAAAATGACATATGGTTTTTGGGAGAAGCCACATGGCTGGGATCAGTCTCGCTCATAATCGATAATGCTATTTTAGAATATTTACAATTCAATTTTTTGGACTCATGGACAATACCACCAAGCAATTACACTATCAAATTAAATTATAATATGGTATTTCCGGGCATAAATGTCTGTCCTATTCCACACTTATGATGGCCCTTTTGGTCTGATTTGTTTCTTCCCGTTGGGTTGGCTTAATGGCTACTTGGCTTGAGACTGGGTTGCTTTCTGAGATAATTGAGTAAATAATGACTACTTCGAGACTAATGAATGCTCTATACCTACCCCAACTGTGAGCTGCTGGAGAAACAGGAAAAGGTGCAACTACGGGTATTGGAATCAACTCCACCGAATCCATCAAACCGAGAGAATCTAACCCTATTGGCTGAGAATTGAACCGAGGCTTCGCCATCACACACATATCTGATGGCAGGAGTAATATTATCGCATTGGCGGGTTCCCCTCACACACTTGTCATCTCCAGGACACCTTCGAACCACCTTTGTTTTCTATTTCTGTTCTATTCATTAGCCCCGCTACCGTTACTAAAATATTCCAAAATATATCGAATAGCCTTGTCCAAAGCTCTTTTGCTCCGTCAATCGGGAAACTATGGCAAAGACCCGCAGTATATCATGAATCATTTTTAGGCATGGCGAATAAAGAACTGGAGAACATTCAGACTCACATTCTGGAATTGATTATCAAAGGTGGATAATTAGGACGGGTGTTGCATCATATGCGGGAGCATTATATCTTCTTCGGAAGCATGGGAACTTTAAAGCTTGAGTCGTAAGTGGGACCACCCTTATACATGTTTAAACTCCTACTCACTCCAAAGCAAGCTTCCATCAAAATTTTATTCCCATGGCCTTGGATGTTAGGTGACTTGGGTTTCCTCTCTCTTGTGTTCCCCCCAATAAAATAAGCCACGCCCTCTAAGCCCCAGCCACTCCCTAAAGGATATCATATGCCAATGTATTGACCCTTTCACAATTATTAATTACTTTGATGAGGAGCCTGTATCACGGTACCTTCGCTTGTCTTTAGTAGCCAGCGCCAGTTCCAACTCCAATGGGCTTTTACACTCCCTATTTATATTTTATCAATGATCTTTTCCTTCTTTTAGTATATATCTAGGATCTGGATCAGTAACTATAAGGCTAGCTGATAATTTAAACTAATCAACCAAATCGCCAACATATACTCTTGCCTCTGCTTACTTTGATGCTATGATTCGTTCTGGCTCAGTAACTATAAAGCTGGCTGATATTTAAACTAATCAACCAAATCGCCAATGCCCAACCTATGAGCATCAGCTTGCTCAACTAATCGAATACCAAGTCATGCAATTCGGCAGGTATTTTCGCTTGCGACCTTGTTTATTCTGGTTTTAGATTTACTATATAATTTTTTTGTTATTTATTTATTTATTTTAATTTTAGATTTTTTTTCAAAATTCTCAAACTTATTTATAGAAGCAAAACAAAATTACATTTTTAAAGTGTTTCAACCATCATCAAATTTCAAAAATAATATATATATATATATATATATTCAGATGAAAAAAAGCAGCAACTTGTTATTTCTTTGTGAAATCAAAGCTACAGAAAGCATACATAAGATATTAACATCTCTATTCAGAGTCACTATGATACTAAACTCCATACATATTTGATGGAATTCATGAGGCATCCTACAAAACAACACTATAACCCCTGATTACAAATTTATATAAAAAAAATAAAATTACATGTGATATCCTCATAGGTTGCTCAATTGTAGACTAACATGCGAGGTCCATGTGACGTGAAGTGCTAGTGGAAATATCATCACTAGACCCAGTAGAAGAGGGCATGATAATAGACAATGTGGGATAAATTGATATATTTGAAGGGAGCATGAATTTTTGTAGTTGAGTCAAGAATCAATATTGAACCAAGTAAATGATAAGTTGGGAAGTCTCGTCAAAAGTCTCTATGGAGGAGGAGAATATGGGTGAGTTTTTTTTTCCTTGGAAAAATCCCATGCACTTCTCCTCATTCTGAGGATGTTCCCTAGTGTAAAGAGGGTTCTTCCTAAGTTCCAAGCACCTCTCCCTAAAGGAATCAAAGTGATGAACTTGTGATTCCCCCCACCCCCCCCACCCTTACCCACATCGGTGGGAGAGATCTCATCTTTGTCTCATGAAAACTTGAGCTAACTTTGGGGCTATATTGTGGTCAAGTTGTGTGCCGAACCTTAACAATTCCAATAGTGGGAGAGGTATGTTGGTTATGTCCATGAGGAGGGACATAGAGGGATTTCACAATGGATGATGTAAATGGGAAGGTACAAGAAATGAGTACCCTAGTGATGAGTGATGTTGAACAAGGTTTTTTGACATGGTGAGGGGTGATCATAGGGTGACAATGTGTACTAATGTTATTAGTAGGGTTAGGGACTTGGTATTGCAAGGTGTGGCAAGATAGGTCATATAATGTGAGTGTATATTATGGAAATGGCACTAATGTTAAGTGGAAGATGAGGGTTGGTCTACAAAAGGAAATGGCATCATGGATATTTATTATGGTGGAATTTCTGCTTTAGGGTTAGGGCTATGAAAGGAAGAATATATGCACGATGTTCAAGCTTACAATCCATTGCTAGAGCATAGAGAAAGTCTTGGTAAAGTGAGCTACTCTCAAAAAAATACACTTCATAATGAAAAGCAATTAGCAATCCATAATTAAACTTAAGAATAAGTATTTTTTCAAATCCCTAGATCTAACGGTGAATGTCAAGTTCAACAAATACTTTAATATATTGTTCCACACTTTGATCGAGAGATTGTCAAAGCTATCTATAACCACTAGCACATCAAATATTTTGTACACCTAAGAGTATAAAAATGTATATAAATGGCTTGGGAAAACCCATCACAAGTGTTAATGCACTCGAAAGGGGAATTTGAAAAGTGTGTTGGAGTATGTTCTCATGTGAAATTGCCACCATTCTAGAGTTGTACCCTCTACATGGAATTATGTGACACTAATCACCTCATGTATTTTCCTACCCAAGAGAAAACCAAATTGCTCTTCACGATTCGACTTTGAGAGAATATCCTTTACCCTTAAAGCCATTATTTTAGCAATTATTTTGTAAATACCAATTGCATAAAGGTATGGGCCCAAATTCTTGAAAGGAAGATAGATTATCATATATTGTAATTAAGGCAATAAAGCTTGAATACTTGAATGCTACTAGCATTCTTCCACTATCTTCATCGCAAACAAAGCTCAGTAAAAATGATATAATTTGTATTGTCTCAACTATATTCACCCTATCATCATCTTTTTAAACCTGTTCAAAATGTTCCATCTCTAACAAAGAAAATTGTGAGATAATTTTTTCACCATCACCTGGAACCTAACGGGGAATTGTCATAAGATATTTAGTTGTTCCTAAATGATTGTTTCAAAGATTGACACCTCTATCGTTAAGATTGGATTTAAATGGTGTAAAATAACATAGAGAATCGATCCTCAAATGCATTCTTGAACTTTCTAGACTCTAATATTTTCCTAAATCGAATAACCTTTTTTCATGTACAAGGATTCCTTTTCTCGGCTTACTTGTACAAAAAAGAGTTGAGATTATCTATGTAGCTATCATATAGGAAATCTTGTTATACTTTGCAATCGTATCCACTTTGATGTCCATTTCATCTCTCATGTACCTTGTACCTTGTTATAGGATGAATCCATGAAGATGGGTAACACTTTTTGGCCAAAAGTGACAGTGAAAATTTGTTTTTTGACTCATTTGTTTTATCGAAGCCCTCAAAACTCATACATGCCTTGTGAATTCCAACATGCAACAAAAAAACAAATTGTCGGGAATTATGTTATCAAAATATATCAAAATTGCATTTAATGATAGGGTTGTTCTTGTAAATTTAAGGAAACGTTAATGAGTGACATGTGTGCACATCAAATAATTTAGTGACAACTATATATATATGAGCATAATCTACATAGAATGCATTGGGGCACACATATTTTTTTTAAATTTATGATGGAGATTATATATATTTTTTAAATTTTCGATATCGATTGTTGAAAGGTTTAAATGCATTTCATACACGTGTGTGCATGTTTTTTTTTTTACTGGTTACAAAAATAGAAAAATAAAAAATAGCTTTTTGAAGAGCATGTGTTGGTTTGGGGTGTATGTATTTTTTGAAAAAAAATTGCTGTGTGTGTGTGTTTTTTTTTTATGTTTTTGATATATCTTTGCACTGATTCGAAGTTGTGGACATGGTTTTGAAAGTATAAGTTTCAGAAGAAAATAAAAAAAAATATTATATGAACTCATAAAATTGCAAATTTTATGCGAATGAATAGACGATTCATTGATGGATCCATCAGTATGAAGTTCGCCATCTAAGTTGTCTCCTAGGAAAAGGTTTAGGCTTGGGAAAGAGGCGAGTAAAATTTAATTTACAGAGAGGGGGGCTAAAATGCTTTTTTAAATCCCTTGATCGAGCTTATTAGCTCTATCGAGGGTTTTAAATCTGTTAATCGACGTTTTGTGTGCAATTTTTAAATACCTCGATCGAGGATTTAACTATGGTTAAACCAAAAACTTGAAAGAGCAATTTAATCATAAAAAGTTTAAGTTTTATATGTAAAAAAATGTAAAAAAAATTATTAACTCAAATATCTCAATCGAGATAATAGCTTGATGAGCTATTTGAATTAATATTATTTTATCCATATAAAATTTAAAGTTTTTAAATATTTGTTATATTTTCAACTTTGCTTATACATTAAATAATAATACTTAATTTTAATAAGCCTATTTCCATGCTTAACGTGATTTATGGCGCATGGGTTTGGTAAATCATGGTAAATTTTCCTATGGTATTTGATGTGATGTCATATCATGGAAAAATATACTGGGTCACCAAAACCATTGGTGATAGATCCATGGATAATTTTAGGGGCAAATCTTAGCCCATGGGCTAATTGAATTTAATTGAATTTAAAGGGATTTCCAAAATTTAGTGGGCGAGTTTTTATATGCAAAACATTTAAAAATTTCGTCCCGATTTTATTTTAAAAAAAATATTTAACATGGCAATCGCCCTCCATTTTCCAAGAGGGAGAGCCCCCAAAACTGAATTTCGTCCTCATAAAATTCTATAAAATCCTTCATTCGCCCATGTAAATCAATTAAATTTGTCTTGAAGGCCTCAATCGCCCCTGATTTATGTACATGGAGGTTCATAATAACTGTTTCGCCCTATATTTTTCTTGTAAATCGAGGATACCACTACCATCGCTCGTGGATTATTAGTTTGGTGAATTTTTTAACATGAATGTGTCCATATATCATGGAATCGGGGTAGATAGTAACGATTTTTCCCCTATATATAATTACAAATCGAATTTCAAAGGATAATAGTTTCAAAGTTCAATCCTGCATGATCGATACAGGTCCAAATAAACGCATGCAACTTGATTGGCAGAAGCGTTTCAGCATACAGATCCAAATAAACGCACGCAACTTGATTGGCATAAGCGTTTCAACATCATTCTGATGAATTTTAAGGAACAAGCTGCGGCTTTGTATTCACATAAAAGTTCATGATTACAATGGACCCGAAGGTCTGTATTTAACACTTCTACATGCTAAAACCCTAACCTAGCTTTATGCCCTAAGCTTTATGCTTTACAAAGGCTTTAACTCAACTTAGCTTTACTTCTAATAATACAACTCACAAAAGCGGGAGGTAATTACTTTTTCCAACACTCCCCCTTAATTACAACCGCTAAACATACGATCTAATTGTAGCTAAGAACATAAAAAAAAATTGCCTGCTGGTCTATGTCTCAGCTAGGCTTAGAGAACATCTTCATCTTGACTTTCTTTGCTGCAATGTGCTGATGCAGCGTCTTCTCATACTTTCTGCTCCAAACTTTGAAGCTTTCAATGCTTTTCTTCTTCTTTGTGCTCCAGACTTTAAACTCTGGATATCTCTTCTTATTATTGCATGGATTTTTCTTTTTTCCATGGCTCTCACTGAAAAACCAGTGATCTACAACATCTTCAATGCTTCCTGCAAAATACTTGTTGCATGTTTCTTCCTCCAGCTTTTCAACTGGGTACATAGCATATCTTGCTTCTTCTTCAGATTCTGCTACTACATAATGTAAGTTGTCATCTACAACTTCTTTTGGCTTTGCAAGCCAATCCTCAATGAATGCCAAATCTTCGTCGAAACTAGTTACTTTAGCTTCGTCCTCCTTAGTTGCTACTTCTACAAAGAGATCATCCACCTGATTGTCATTTTCAAGTAGGGTTACCATTCCAAACAACAACTCATTAATGAGTTTCTTTTGTTGTAGCACTGTCACTCTTTCTTCATAAGAAAGGTTTTCACCATCATACTCTGGTTCAAGTTCTTCGACCTCTATTGCTAAGAGGTTAACAACTTGTGTATTCGCCATCTGCTGTGGCTCATTGAGGACTATGGACTCCTTCTCTTGAGTCCACATCCTTCCTTCCTTATCGCTCCCTAAAAAAAATATAGGATTTGCTTCGCGCTCCCTTAATGCAAGATTTCCCCCAAATCTAGCAATCTGAACTCTTTCTTTCAATTTCAAGGCTACGGCCTTTTCACACTTTCTTACTTTTCATATAATCCAAAATAAGAACTTCACGGCTCTTTTCCTTCACGCTGATCTTCACTCCAGCGATTTCCTTCTCATGGATTGTTGAACGGGTGGCTAGCTTCTCATGCGATTCCAAAACATATGCATACCTTCAAACCCTCAACAACGGATTTGATTTTCGCTTTGATGGTCTTCACCAATTATCTTGGTGCAGATTTCTTCACGGCAATCAGATCAACCTTCTCTTGACGGATCAGATCCCGGGCTTTCTCTTTGCACAGCTCCAATTTTGATTTCTCCCTGCACGGGAATTTAGAGAGAGCGCGATAATGCTTAATGGCCTGGCTCCCGGGCGGTCTTGCCTCCGTCTTCTTCAACGAATTCTCCGTCTTTCTTGCAGATCGGATTTTGACAACACACAGCTATCCAATAGCTGTCTCAAAAGCTCTCTTTCTTCACGGCCTGGTCCTTCAACAGAAAAGTTCATCCACGCGCTTGGTTGCTTCACGCTTTTCTCACAGCTGGAGAATAACTCAGGCAGATCTGCAGGTGGACGGTTTTCTCTCAGACGGCAATCTTCTCCACGATCTCTTCACTGCTCTGTTCAATAGCTGCAATATTCCACGACTGATATCTCACGCGGATTTGACTTTCACTATTTTCTCCATAGCTTAACCGACGGCTAGCTGCTTTCTTCAAACTCTCCAACAGCGATGGGAGTTTCTTCACGGCTCCAACAATCTCTCTTATTTGCTGGGCATAATAGCACATTTTCTCTCAGGCGTCAATCTTCTCCATGATCTCCAATATCTGCATTGATCTTCTGCATTCGGCAGCTACACACTCCTCTGCGATCAAGATTTATAGCTGCAATATTACCTTTCGTGGATTTGGAACGGATCCTCTCTGCGATCAAGATTTATAGCTGCAATATTACCTTTCGTGGATTTGGAACGGATCCTCTAGAGAACTGTCTCTTCACGGATCTTTCAGCTCTGGTCGCAACCGCTTCAGGATTTGCAAGTGGATCTGCTCCTTTTCAATGAACAGATAGATGGCACCTCCTTCAATACAGAAGCTTGGCTGCCTTCTTCACACTCTCCAAATGCGGTTTCTCTAGCAGCGATTTCACCTCTGGTGGATTGGGAAGGCTCCTCAAGACTGCTGTCTTGTCTTCACGGATCAAATCTTGTCTTCACGACTTGCGGATCAGATCATGGCTGCTATCCTCATGCTTTCCAACAACGGGGATCAGATCATGGCTGCTATCCTCATGCTTTCCAACAACGGTTGGAGTTTCTTCACGAATTTGCTTCAGATCTGAATGCTTTCCAACAACGGTTGGAGTTTCTTCACGAATTTGCTTCAGATCTGCATGCTTTCCAACAACGGTTGGAGTTTCTCCACGAAATTGCTTCAGATCTGCATGCTTTCCAACAACGGTTGGAGTTTCTTCACGAAATTGCTTCAGATCTGCATGCTTTCCAACAACGGTTGGAGTTTCTCCACGAATTTGCTTCAGATCTGCATGCTTTCCAACAACGGTTGGAGTTTCTCCACGAAACTGCTTCAGATCTGCATGCTTTCCAACAACGGTTGGAGTTTCTTCACGAAATTGCTTCAGATCTGCATGCTTTCTCAGGTCGATTTCGGTCTTGTGCTTAAGACTCGATCCCGGATCTCAATTCTTTCACTTGACTGGTGAAAAGATCTTGGCTTTGATCAAATGATCTTTTCCTTCTTCGCTATGGAAGAATACAACACACTTGGATCTGCTCTTGGATCAATATGCTCTCCAAAAGACTTAATCAAGCTCTGATACCATGATGATTTTAAGGAACAAGCTGCGGCTTTGTATTCACATAAAAGTTCATGATTACAATGGACCCGAAGGTCTGTATTTAACACTTCTACAACTTCTTTTGGCTTTGCAAGCCAATCCTCAATGAATGCCAAATCTTCGTCGAAACTAGTTACTTTAGCTTCGTCCTCCTTAGTTGCTACTTCTACAAAGAGATCATCCACCTGATTGTCATTTTCAAGTAGGGTTACCATTCCAAACAACAACTCATTAATGAGTTTCTTTCCCATCGCTGTTGGAGAGTTTGAAGAAAGCAGCTAGCCGTCGGTTAAGCTATGGAGAAAATAGTGAAAGTCAAATCTTCGTCGAAACTAGTTACTTTAGCTTCGTCCTCCTTAGTTGCTACTTCTACAAAGAGATCATCCACCTGATTGTCATTTTCAAGTAGGGTTACCATTCCAAACAACAACTCATTAATGAGTTTCTTTTGTTGTAGCACTGTCACTCTTTCTTGGGGTAAATCGATGCTTCTCTACTTGCACGAGGATTCTCATCTCCATATTATTCAACAGGATATTAAAGTAGGTGCAACATTTTGGTTGACAACAAGTTGAATCCGAAGATAGCAGATTTCAGGTTAGCTAGACTTTTTGATGAAGATGAAACTCATGTTCGGAAAATAGTTGCTGGAACTCGGTAAGATTTCAAAGCATACATCAATCAGTTATAGGTCAAGAGGCATCCAACAAGTACTAATTTTACCATATATATTGATAGGATTAAGAAATGATTCCATTAATTTCGTCTGTTTCCTTTTTCAACATAAATTTTTACCCTTTGATTGCCAAACATATTTATCAAGTGATATTGTAATTTGTAGAGGGTATATGGCACCAGAGTATGCTATGCAGGGGAAATTGTCTGTTAAAGCTGATGTTTATAGCTTTGGGATTCTTCTTCTGGAAGTTATGAGTGGGAGAAAAAACATGGATTTTGATTTATCACTTGAAATGCACATCCTTTTAGAATGGGTAAGATATTGTAATTTCCATTATAATTTCAATCGAGAGCATCAACGTTACCTAAACAATGTTATTTGGTTCATCTATAAATCATTTAGGGAAGTCATATGAGTTTAGGGGTCTGACTGCTAATCTGTTTTGACATGATTATAGTCATGTCTCGGCATAATCTGTATTCATTAACTTCTACAATTCAACATATACTATTGGTCGATCTGATGGATCATGTATGTATGTACCAGATTTCAATTTGATGATCTGTTCTGCTTATGCAGTCATGGGGATTATACAAAAGTGGAAATATTGTGGAAATGATTGATCCAACAATAATTGAAACTTGCAGCGATCAGGAACATGAACAGGCCTTGAGATGCATCCATGCTGGATTATTATGTACACAAGCAAACTCATCACTTCATCCATCAATGTCTACAACAATCAGGAACAGGAACAAGCCTTGAGATGCATCTATGTTGGATTATTATGTACACAAGAAAACTCATCACTTCGTCCATCAATGTCTACAGTCCACTTGATGCTTACAACTAATTCCATGGTGTTACTAGATCCCACAAAAGTTGCTTTTGTGAGTTCTCTGCCTACCCAAGGCACCAGTAATTCTGGTTCTTCACATCATGGGTCCTCAAACACATCTGCAAGTATATCGTCTTCTGCTTCATCTCACACTCCTCTGGCTCCTCCATCTAACGCCACTGCGTTAATTACAGAGTTAGAACCTAGGTAACCCTCTTTTGCTGCTGAACATATAATATATATAGATCATTTTTGTTGTAACAATATAATGCACCAACTCTCTAAGCTCCAAGCTCCATGGCTTTATGTACAGTGAATTGTTATCGCCCTCAGTACAAACTAAAATTTCTCAATTGACCTACGATATTTGAATTTATGGAATCTGTTCCTGCGGCCGTTTACTTTTTTGAACCCAAGCTTGGTGAGCAGAAGTTAACTGGATTTTACAAATTTTTATTTTTAATTTTAGAAATATTTTTTATATTTATAATTAAGATTTGAACCCGGGTTTTCACATTAATACTAGATCATCTCGTTGCTTGATAATTTTTTACTATTTTTTAATAATGTGATATTAAATTTGAAATGATTTATACATTTTTATTTTAATACGATTATAATTTTCTCAACTTAAGAGATTGAAAAAAAACCATAAAACCATGAAATATTAATTTTAGATTAATATAAAAACAAACTAAATTTAAATGTATATGAAAATTTAATATTTTTTTAATAATTAAAAAAAAATCCTCCTTTGATATATATGGATTTTCTTAGAGTCTTTCTTGATTTGACAAAAAGAAATTCAATTTTGTGAGTTGCAATTTTCTGAATTGTAATATGAAACCTTTATAACTATGTGAAAACATAATTTTATATATTTATTTTTAACAAAAAATATTAAGGTATTATCCATATGAATTAAATCATTCTTAACATAAAGACTTAAGAGCTCTATGACAATTATCAATGTTTTTAAACTTTGAAATTAAAGGGCAAGTTGTAGAAAATTGAAAGCTTGAAATTAAAGGTGGAATGAATTTTAAAAAGGGTTAATATATTATTTAAGAGTGAAATTAAGTAGTAAGTAGAGTTGTATAGTTAATCAAGTTTATGGTTGTAAGAAAATAAAAAAAATATGGTTATGAATAATTGTAAGTTTAACCACTTATACTATGAAACGAGAACTTTATATTATGAACGAGAACTCTACCGATAAAAACAATGATTTTTGTAAAAAACCAACAAAAACAGCCCCCAAATAGAAAAGTGTTGATACCAGTATACAAGTATTTTTTTCAGGGTAAAAAATAGAGCCATGGCCTAAACATCCCATACCGTTATTTACAAAAAATTTAAAATCAACCCCTAAATTAGAAAAAAAAAAATCTTTAAGAGATAAATTACAACTTTTTGGAAACTTGCATATTAAACAAAAAAAAAATTCATAAATAATATCATCACTCTAACCATACAAAAACAAAGAAATTATGTGATTCATAATGAAATAATATATTAGACCATACAAGAACAATTGGTTCATATAAATATTCAAAAACTCCTTTAGAGTTTCAATTACAAACATCATACTAATAAAAAGAATCTAAAATGCTTCATGTGAAATTATTCAAATTCATCCATGGATTCTGACACCCCATCAGAATCTACATTTTATGTAGATGAAGGACTGAATGAAGGTGTATATGACCCATATTCTTCTCTATTATCAATGGGTGCACCATTTGAGTCTACATCTATGCCCATCATTTTAGATGTCATATTCCTTCAGGATCTACGGCTTGGTTTAACACACTCGGGCTGGTGCAAGCTAATGCTGGCCACTCATGACGTGTTAGTCGCAATGGACTTCTGGAAAAACAGAAATCTGAACGTCAAAAAGCAATATTATAGATACCTACACAACTTTTTGGAATATGGCGCAAGAAGATCAAACGTAGAAAATCAAATTACCTTCCGGAATATATAAATATCATTTATGGAAATTAAGTATAACTCCCAAAAAATGGGGCTCTCCTAAGGTTGGTATGTTATTTTTTTAAGAAAATATAATGAATATGTTTGCGTTAGCCCTCTGGTTCGGTATTCAAATGGTGGATTTTTGTTAAAAAAATTATATACAGTTGTAGATAACAGGCCGTTCTAGTGTGGCATTATTTTTCCATATATATTTATGTTAATTTTTTTTTTTAATTAAGAAAGTCAACCCATCCCTAAAATGATTAGGCCGAGCGTTAGCCCTCGATATCATGGTTTTAACCTAATCAATCAACAATTTTTTTTTTGTTTTAGGATGTATGTTTTTGTGTGTACTTGAGTGGGTTCTTTTCCGTTTTCAAAATAGGTGAGCCAATAAAAAGTTATAGATGGAAGAAATAACCTACTCTTTGTGTAAGATTGACGTTAGTGCAATTGAAATTAACTAAAAAATAGGAACAAATAATAGTTTTAATAAAAAATTACATATTCGGAATCTGCACACATATTTCTACAAGTGTGTGCAATTTCATTAGCAGTGGACAAGTGTAGCATAAGCAGAATCATGCTCGAAACAGAAGAAGTTATAGAATATGATATATTTTGTTATTAGATGTATTTTTATATATTATTAAATGTATTTTGGCAACCCGAACCTAAAACCATAGCAACCAAGTCATCCACCACGTTGGTGGGAAACGAATTACCCGCCAAAATTTAAAAACTAAACTTGCATGTGCGCGTGTATTTAAAAAGCGCGTACGCACAAAATGACGCGCACGTGTCCAAACACACGTACGTGTCCAAATTAGCTCACATGCAAAATGGCGCATGTGCGTTGTTTTTACTAAAGTTTGAAACTTTCCATAGTGATTAAATAATTTTATAAAATATATATATTTTTAATAATTAATAATGTTTTAAATTGAATTAAATTAAATTTATATGATGATGAGGAGGAGGATGGGGATGATGACGATGATGTTGATGATGATGATGGGGATGATGATGATGATGTTGATGATGATGACGATGATGTTGATGATGATGATGGGGATGATGACGATGATGTTGAGGATGATGATGAGGATGATGGGGATGATGACGATGATGTTGATGACGAGAATGAGGATGATGATGCTGATGATGACGAAGATGATTATGATGATGACGATGGAGATGATGATGATGACGTGGATGATGACGATGACGAGGACAATGATGATGAGGATGATGATCATGATCATATTCGTCATCATCAACATCATCATCTTCATCTTCGTACTCATCTTCATCATCATCTTCGTCATCATCATCATCATCATCATCATCATCATCTTCGTCATCATCATCATTATCAATGATGATGATGAAGAAGATGATGATGATGTTGACGATGATGATGATGATTGAAGATGATGATGTTGACGATGATGATGACGATTGATAATGATGATGATGACGAAGAAGATGATGATGATGATGATGATGATGAAAATGATGATGATGTTGATGATGATGAGGAACATGGTAATGATGACGATGATGATGATGGAGATGATGATGATGATGATGATGACGAGGATGATGATGTTGACGATGAAGACGATGATGGTGTTAATGATGAAGATGATGACCAAGATGATGATGATGATGATGAAGGGGATGAGGATGAGGATGAGGATGAGGACGATGACGATGATGATGATGATGATGATGATGACGATGATGATGATGTTGATGATGAAGACGATGACCAAGATGGTGATTATGATGATCATGGCGATGCTGATGATGGGGATGAGGATGAGGATGATGATGATGATGAGCAAGTGGTTGATGATGATAATGATCATCATATTCGTCATCATCAACATCATCATCTTGATCTTCGTAGTCATCTGCATCACTATCCATCATCTTCATCATCATCATCATCATCATTGATAATGATGATGATGACGAAGATGATGATGATGATGTCATCATTGATAATGATGATGATGATGAAGATGATGGATGATGATGAAGATGATGATGATGACGTTGATGATGATGATGATGATGAAGATGATGGCCAAGATGATGATGGTGATGATGATGAGGATGGGGATGATGAGGAGGAAGTGGGGGATAACAATGATGATGACTATGGAAATGATGATGATGACGTGGATGAGGACGATGACGAGGATGATGATGACGAAGATGATTATGATGATGATGATAATGAGGATGATGATGACGAAGATGATTATGATGATGATGATGATGAGGATGATGATGGTGATCATATTCGTCATCATCAACATCATCATCATTGATAATGATGATGATGAAAAACATGATGATGATGATGACGAAGATGATGGATGATGATGAAGATGATGATGATGACGTTGATGATGATGAAGATGATGGCCAAGATGATGATGGTGATGATGATGAGGATGGGGATGATGATGAGGAAGTGGAGGATAACGATGATGATGACTATGGAAATGATGATGATGACGTGGATGATGACGATGACGAGGATGATGATGATGAGGATGATGATGACGAAGAAGATTATGATGATGATGAGGAGGAGGAGGAGGATGATGAGGATGATGATGGTGATCATATTCGTCATCATCAACATCGTCATCTTCATCTTCATACTCATCTGCATCATCATCCATCATTAATGATGATGATGACGAAGATGATGATGATGATGACGAAGATGGTGGATGATGATGAAGATGATGATGATGACGTTGATGATGATGATGATGATGAAGATGATGGCCAAGATGATGATGGTGATGATGATGAGGATGGGGATGACGAGGAAGTGGGGGATAACGATGATGATGACTATGGAACCGATGATGATGACGATGATGAGGATGATGATGATGAGGATGATGATGATGATGATGATGACGAGGATGATGATGATGAGGATGATGATGATGAGGATGATGATGACGAAGATGATTATGATGATGAGGAGGAGGAGGAGGAGGATGATGAGGATGATGATGGTGATCATATTCGTCATCATCAACATCATCATCTTCATCTTCGTACTCATCTGCATCATCATCCATCATTAATGATGATGATGACGAAGATGATGATGATGATGACGAAGATGATGATAATGATGATGACGAAGATGATGGATGGTGATGAAGATGATGATGATGACGTTGATGATGATGATGATGATGAAGATGATGGCCAAGATGATGATGGTGATGATGATGAGGATGGGGATGATGACGAGGAAGTGGGGGATAACGATGATGATGACTATGGAAATGATGATGATGATGACGTGGATGATGACGATGACGAGGATGATGATGATGAGGATGATGATGACGAAGTTGATTATGATGATGATGATGATGATGAGGGTGATCATATTCGTCTTCATCAACATCATCATCTTCATCTTCGTACTCATCTGCATCATCATCCATCATCTTCATCATCATAATCATTGATAATGATGATGATGACGAAGATGATGATGATCATGATGACGAAGATGATGGATGATGATGATGATGATGATGATGATGGTGATGATGACAACGTTGATGATGATGATGATGATGAAGATGATGGCCAAGATGATGGTGGTGATGATGATGAGGATGGGGATGATGACGAGGAAGTGGGGGATAATGATGATGATGACTATGGAAACGATGATGATGACGATGATGAGGATGATGATGATGAGGATGATGATGACGAAGATGATTATGATGATGATGATGAGGAGGAGGAGGATGATGAGGATGATGATGGTGATCATATTCGTCATCATCAACATCATCATCTTCATCTTCATACTCATTTGCATCATCATCTATCATTAATGATGATGATGACGAAGATGATGATGATGATGTCATCATTGATACTACTGATAATGATGAATATGATGATGATCATGATGACGAAGATGATGGATGGTGATGAAGATGATGATGATGATGATGTAGATGATGGCCAAGATGATGATGGTGATGATGATGAGGATGGGGATGATGATGAGGAAGTGGGGGATAATGATGATGATGACTATGGAAATGATGATGATGACGTGGATGATGACGATGACGAGGATGATCATGATGAGGATGATGATGAGGATGATGATGACGAAGATGATTATGATGATGATGATGATGAGGATGATGATGGTGATCATATTCGTCTTCGTCAACATCATCATATTCATCTTCATACTCATCTGCATCATCATCCATCATCTTCATCATCATCATCATTGATAATGATGATGATGACGAAGATGATGATGAAGAAGATGATGAAGATGATGACCAAGATGATGTCGAGGAGGAGGAGGAGGATGATGATGATGATGAGGAAGTGGGTGATAACGATGATGATGATGAGGAGGAGGAGGAGGAGGAAGTGGGTGATAACGATGATGATGATGATGATGATGAGGATGATGACGATGACGAGGATGATGATGATGAGGATGATGATGATGATGATGCTGACGATGACGAAGATGATTATGATGATGATGATGAGGAGGAGGAGGAGGAGGCTCCTTGTAGAGGGATAGTGTCATGGATTCTATGTGTTATTGATGACACGTGAGGTCTAGAATTTTCAATTAAGGCCCAGGTGGAATTCAATTGAGCTCAATATGTTTCAATAAGATCTCGAGGAACCGGTTTTCATTCTTTGATGATGTTCAATGCTTTTCAACATATCCACGGTCTTGCATGGTAGGATGAGGATGCATTCATGGCATTCAATCTTTACAAAAGATGTGTTTTGTTAAAATGAAATTCAAGTTGCCTCTTTGATGAATCCTCCTCTACAAGACTTCATTTATTGCATGAATGTCACAGACTCACAGAAACTCTAAACAACACTCAATGGCATGCAACTATAACCACAAACCAAGCAGAGGTTGATTTTATGCATTGATATAGAGAAGTGGCAGTAGGCAGACAATATGGAGAAACAATGAGTTAGAAAAAACATTTGGACCAAAGTAGCACAATGCTTATTAATAAAATTTAAAAAAACAAGTTTTGGCTTAGGAATTGTGGTTTATCACCACATTTCTCTTCGACACTCGCCATCAAAATACGTATAAAAGTAACACGTCTTTACATCCTCTTCCTTTTAAATCCTCATCGCATAGTAATAAATAAGGATTATTATGCATGCAGATCCTCACCTTACAATGTCAATTGGGTCCAGGCGCATAGACAACCATAAATTATCAAATGTGTCAAAGAGTAAGCCTTTCCAATAAAAATTAAGACCCACCCTTCAAACTTAATCACCAAGTCAAATTTATGCAAATATTTTCAAAGTGGGGGGAAGGTTTGGCATTAAATGGTGTAAACGTTGGGGAATAAATGGTTTATATGTTGTACAAGGGCGCGTGCACGGGTTTGGGCGCGTGTGCATGTTTTAACACGTGTGAGCGACCCTGTTACTAGTTAAAAAAAAAGAGCTCTCTGTTTCCCTGCAATTCTACCAAAATCACAGGTTTCACTTCTTCCGCGGATTTCAAGATCTCACAGGTTGCTCATTAACTCTCACAGGTTGATCTATTGGACAAAAAATCACCCTTGGAATCTATCAAACATCTTCAGTGTTCTTGGAATCTAGTGGATTCATTCAAGCTACCAGTTTCTATTACAAGTGGAGATCATTTCTATAGAGGTATGGTGAATTATAAATGAGTCTTTTCATTCACAAGATTTGAGATGAGCCCATGCCTTTTTGTTTTTGTCATGTTCCCACAACAATATCCATGCATAGACAACAATGAATTTGACAAGAATATTTCCCAAGTTCACATCTAAAAAAACTCATATGAACACTAGACAAGATGAAGTATGCAACCTCCTCATTGTGTAATTAGTTCCCTAGTTAATTTTGTTCTTTTCACCTCATATTATGCTAGCAAAAAAAACCACACACTCACTAAACATAACTAAAAATATCACTTCAACTCATCCACAAAACCTCAACTCTCTCATCTCTTATTCAATACCATTGTATGGAATGAGGATATCTGTAAGTATATGCACCTTTCCTTTCTCTATGAATCCAAATATGATAATTTTCATCCATATTTACCATCCTTACAATATCCCCTCACCTCTAACAATGATTTTTTTTCCAAAAACCAAGACTTCCCCACTTCATGCTATATTCAACATTATGATTGTTGGTATAGTCCCTAGTTCCCCACTCTCCAACACCTCCCCACCCTAGATATTGCACATTGAAAGGTCAAATTATATTTCTCCTAATCACCCTTTCCAAGACCATGATCTTTGTTAGAAACCTTTGCATCCTCCTAAAGGTTTTGCACAAAACAAGGTATACATTCATTCTATTGTGATGCATTGTTGAATTCAACCATGGGTATTTTAAACTCAAAACCACATTCTATCATCTCAATGTTTATAGATCTAAGGAAATAGTTTGTTATTGTTTCTTCAACTCCTTAATGTGTTATATAACCTAGTAATTTACGATGGTAAAGGAAATTGCCTCAAATGGAAGGATATACCATTCCACTAGGAAGACAAAGAAATCAAACTAGGTGCAAAGTCCTAGAATTGATAACATTAAGGGAGAAAGCAAAAAATGCAATTAATTAAGGTTACCTTATTTGATGTAGAAAAACTATCAAACTATTCCCAATGCATCTCTAGCCATCTCTGTTGTAGGGTGTTACTACCATAATTTTTATGAATTCATGGCCAGGAAAGACACTAGTTTCTCCTCTCTACACTTGATCAAACATCATCTATATTGATTGGAATTGTAAGGGATAATGATGTTTATTCGAACACAAATAAACCAACATAGTCTATAGTTGTATATGTTAATTTGTAAAGTGGTAAGCTATGTTGGAATGTGTCAGGTTCATTGTATAATGGCACTAATATCTTATTTGTTATTTCTTTTGCATGGGTAGAGTCCTGATAGTTGTGTTAAAGAGACTTTTGGAGATGGGAAACTCATGAAACGCAAAAAAAAAAATAGAAGGAATCTTCCCATTGAAAAGGTCAATGACTTAAGAGAAAAGGCCAGGTTGGGAATGGAAAGATTGAAACATGGTCCTATCATTGCCCCAGATCCTGCCACTGATCCTAACACAGTTGTTGACATGACAACCTCTTGTTCAGAACCACGGGTAAAGCGGTCGCGTCCAACGGACCCAACTCAAATTCCAACATCAACACAATCTCCAACCAACAATCCATCAACGAGTCATTTTGAAGTTCCTCACGACACAAGAATTTTGGGAGATGCTGCATGTGTAGAGATGGACATACAAGCCTTGCTTAATTTTCAATCTCCCCAAGAAGACCACAACCCTGTTGACCACACTCCCATTATGGCCCAATCTATGAATGAAGCACCACAACAAACAAGCTCCGGTATTCATGTCTCATGTCCACCCTCCCTACCTCGACTGTCCAATGCAAGAAGAAGAACTCCTAGACGTATTCATGTGGATGAGAGTGCTATGTCGGGGATTGAAGGCAAGTTGCCAAAATGCACTATCGAATGGCAATGCAACAAAATTGTGAAAGAATATTTTGAATCCAAAGGTGATGCAGGTAAATGTCAATTATTGCTATGTTTGTTAAAGTCATGTTCTTTAGTTGTTGTTAGGAGAATTTTGGGAATAAAGATGGTTAAAAGTTCAGAGGCCAACAGTCATATTGTTAGAAATCTCCAATCTGCATTTAATGCGATTGGGAAGAAGTCTCGTACAAAAGATCTTTGTGCGGCTCGTCGTGTTTTAGCGGAATTAGTTGTAAGCAAGTCAACAAGGCAACGTCGACTGCTATCACACACTTCTCACATACTCAAATTAAATAGAAAAACTATTAAAAAGTACTCTGTTATAAGAGAAAATCTTGACACTCCGGGTGGAAACGATTGTTGGGATTTTGTTGGTAGGTTGCCTTGTGCAGATAGGAAGCTAATTGATGCTGTTAAGGAGTTAGTACAAAAGTTTTGGCATGATCATACTAGACCTTCATCAAACCAAAGAGACATGCTAAAACTGAGAAAAGGTTCTACTGAACGTGAGGCCCATGTTAAACACTTCCTTGACACCACACAGACTGAACTCTATGAGAGATTCAGGAATGAGCACACACAATTGAACCTTGGCCAAAGGTCCTTTGAGAAATGCAAACCATGGTACATTCGCGTATGCATTGATCGGAGCACTTGTTGTTGTAGATACCACGTAGAATATGAATATTATTATGAAACATATAAACATATATTTTGTGATTTGCATACTAACATTGTGCAGGGATGCAATGAATCCATACTACCATCGAATGCATCGAGAGACTTTATCCACAACATCATGTGTCCAAGGCCCGAAGGACAAAAGTATTATAAAAAATCATGTCTATATGGGACATGTTCTATGTGCAGTGGGTTTTCTCTTTTGAACCGTTGCATTCATAAAAGCAAGGACACAGAATTTGGCATGATGGGTGTGGAGATGCAGAGCTTCAAGTACGTGACCTATCAATTAGACAGTGTCAGAGAATGTAAAAAGATTGCATTGGTAAAGTCACAGGTACAAATGAATATTGCATATTTTTCATATTACACGTTCAATTTATGGCATATACATTTTTCCAAAGGCCACATTGTAATATTTCCCTTGTTTCCATGGTAATAGGTACCGGTATGTGACTTCTTGATGGAATTCTACGAGAAAACCGAGCAGTATGTTCAACATGTGCATGTAGCACTGTAACAAACCTAAAATATATAAATAAATAATATTAACAATGTAACAACAAAATAATAATAAATTAATATTAAATATTTATATTAATTTATTAATTAAACAATTATCAATAGTCATGACCTTTTGTCAAAAAGGTACATGACGGGCCTATAAAAGCCCCAAAACTATGTAACCATTATCATCCATCATATTATTCATCTTTTACTTTACTACAAGTCATTTATGGCTTTTTTACGTTACTTGTATTGGTTATTTACTTAGTAAGGAATTCTTGTTCCTTCAAGCGTGATGGCAAGATGAGCAGTACAGAAAATGCAGGGACACATTTCCCATTGGAACCATAGTGTCAATTGTGGATTTTGCAGAAAATTACACCCTTCAGCCACAAAATGAAATCCAGAGTCAATACTACCATTCAGACCAAGTTAGCATCATGGTACATATTATGTATAGGCATGGGCCAGAGAGTAGCAATGACAAGAGGATAATATTGAAGGAGACAAAATTTTACATAAGTGATGATAGAACCCATGATCTGCATTATGTGCAACATTGTTTTCCAATTTTCTATGATCAGTTGAAGGAGAGAGATATACAGATGGATTAGCATTGGATATGGTTGGATGGTTGTGCGGGCCAATTCAAAAATGCCCAAGTATTCCAATGGATGAGTACTTTGCATAAGACTTGCAATGTGTCGCATATCTGGAACTATTTTGAGACCGGGCACGGCAAAGGAGAGCATGATGGGGCCGGTGCATGCATCAAGACCGCACTACGAAGGGAAGAGATGAGGTTTGACAGGGAACCTCATATCCGAGATGCAGAATCCATAGTTCAATGGTGCTCCGCAACAATGTTAGAATGAGCAAGAGATCAACAAACATCATCGGTGGCAGGACGTGTGGCGAGAAATTTTTGGCTAGTGGTTGACATGGATCGATCGCGTTCCTATAGTTGCGGCACAGTACAAGGAACACGTGGATTTCATTCAGTTCGAAGCTCAAACAACCACTTATTTGAAATATGGACGCGAAATCTTGCATGCTTTTGCAACCCTTGCAGCAGCGACGAATGGGATGAATGCGAATGCATGGACTGGGTTGAAGAATTGGATCGTGTGTCACTTGCAATAGACCAACGTGCAATTGTTGAAACAAGCCAGTTAGAGGAGGGCCAATCAACGATTTCTATAGACTATGACCATATCTCAGATCTTGTACAACCAGGACACATATACGCAGTTGTTGCACCGAACGACAATGAATGGGGTGTGGATTATTGGTTGGCACGGTGCATCCAAGGTAGGAAAACGCTCTACGGATCATTAATCGACGATGAAGGAATTGAATTTCCTATTGGCTCGATGGTGGTTAAGGGGGAATATCTTACACTAGATGGGAATTCAAGAAAGACTAGCGGGCATGTATTCATGGATTACAGACCAGGTTCAGTGGTGTATCACTTCACAAACTTGATCGTTGGCACAAACATCCATCTTCAGACAATGTCAAGCAAGAGCTCAACCAAGGTACACTACTACCTGCCTCATTCAGAGCACGGGATATTGATGGAGACAATTAGCAACAAAGAGGATCCAGATGGATTTATTGAATGAGGCCAGTCAACTTTACATAAGAGAAAGAATTGCATCAAATAATGTTATGTTCTACATCGAGGTATGTGTAGTTTTATGTTATTTCGTTGGTACATGCATTTTTTGTTGATACATACATACATACATGTCTTTGCCTATGTTTTTCTTTTTCCTATATGTATTAAACTGTTCCATGCTTCTCTTTTATGTTGAATAAAATGGTGATTTGATTTGGATCAAATTTGAGTAAATTGAGTTAGTATTTTCTTAAATATATCTATTTATATTTGTAGCATTTGAAGATAGTGGTTTTGATAGGTTCTCAAGATTAGAATTATCTAGGTTTTAGGAAATTTTTTGAAGTACATAGTCTATTACAATGGTCTTGAAAATTTAACTTGGTAGATGAAACCTTCTAGGAATCCATGTATGGATAGAATGGTCTTCCACTTGGGGTAGGGAGTTATCATAAGGTTTCAAGAGTGGTATTTTTGAGATCTATACTTGAGAGGGACTTGTCATCATCATGGATAACCACTTAGAGGGACTTGTCATCATCATCACCAACATCATCTCTAGGCTCCTCATCAACATCTCCATCATCATCATCTTCTTCATCATCAACATCACCATCACCACCATCGTCAACGTCTTCATCATCGCCACCATCGTCAATGTCTTCATCATCGCCACCATCTTCATCATCATCATTAACTCTAACTCTAACCCTAATTCAATTTCCTTCTATAACTCTAGCCCTAACCCTCACCCAAACCCTAGCACTAATCCATCTTCTTCATCATCGCCATCACCATCACCATCACCGTCACCATCACCATTGCAAAGTTGGCCCGCATGTGCAAAAATTGCACACTCCCTCACTGAGTAAAACCTTAGTTTCCAAGATGAACGTACAAGATGGCACTGGGGCCACAAGACCGAAGGAGAGGGGCGCCCCTGGCACTATCCCGGTGTCCTGAATCCAACGGAGTTGACGGTTTTTCGATTAGAGCCACGGTCGTCATTCTATGGCTCGTTCCGTCTCGCATCCAAAAGGCCTTCAGGGACACCTGCTGGATACCTGCTAGGGGCATAGATGTCCAACCGTGCAGCAAAACCGGGCTCCGAGAAGTCCTGCAGGTGTGTCTAGGCAGGTTTCGCCTGGGAACCCTGGCTGTAAGTGCCCGACGGATGATTTTGCAGAGTTGACCCGCGTGTGCAAAAATTGCACACTCCCTCATTGAGAAAAACCCTAATTTCCAAGATGGATGTACAAGATGGCACCGGGGCCACAGAACCGGAGGAGAGGGGTGCACTTGGCACTATCCTGGCATCTTGAATCCAACGGAGTCGGCGGTTCGTCGATCGGATCCACAGTCGTCATTCTATGGCTCGTTCTGTCTCGCATCCAAAAGGCCTTCAGGGACACCTGCTGGATACCTGCCAGGGGCATAGAAGTCCAACTGTGCAGCAAAAAAAGGCTCCGGGGAGTCCAGCAGCTGTGTCTAGGTAGGTTCCGACTGGGAACGCTAGCCACAAGTTCCCGGTGGGTGATTTTCCAGAGTTGACCCCCGTGTGCAAAAATTGCACACCCCCTCACTAAGCAAAACCCTAGTTTCCAAGATGGACGTACAAGATGAGGGTGGGGCCACTGAGTCGGAGGGGAGGGGCACCCATAGCACTATCCCAGTGTGATGAATCCAATGGACTCGACGGTTCGTCGATCGGGGCCACCGTCATCATTCTATGGCTTGTTCCGTCTCGCATCCAAAAGGCCTTCAGGGACACCTGCTGGATACCTGTCGAGGGCATATAAGTCCAACCGTGCAGCAAAACTGGGTTCCGGGGAGTCGTGTAGGTGTGTCTAGGTAGGTTCTAGTTGGGAACGCTAGCCATAAGTACCCGCTGGACGATTTTCCAAAGTTGACTCCAATGTGAGGGCCATCCAAATTTTCTCAAGGGGGCCATTTCTTGTCGGGAGGCCCCCGGGCGTGCGTGGCCACCGTGGATAGGTCCACCGTGGCCACGTGGACCTGTGGGGGCCGACAGAATCCAAGTCTACTCACCGGTTTGGGTTTCGTGGCCCCGGGGAAAATCCTCCAGGTGTCCCTGAATGGCCCCGACGTGCCCGACTAGAATGATCGTGGCACCCGGACCATGGCTGGGTTCGTGGATCTGTTGACTTCGGTGGGTTCGGGACGGTGGGTTTTCAGTTAGGGGACCTCCCACAGCATCCCTTGAAGACCCAGAAACGGTGCCAATGAGCCATCTCCGGAGCTAGGGTTTTGCTCAGTGATGGCCATTCCAGATTCGCTCAAGGGAGCCATTTCTCGTCTGGATGCCCCCGGGCGTGCGTGGCCACCGTGGACAGGTCCAAATTGGCCACGTGGACCTGTGGGGGCCAACAGAATCGATGTCCACTCGTCAGTTTGGGTTCCGTGGCCTCAGGGCAAATCCTCTAGGTGTCCCTGAATGGCCCCGGGGTGCCCGACTAGAATGCCCGTGGCACCTGGACCGTGGCTCGGTTCACGAATCCATTGACTCCAGCGGGTCTGGGACGGCAGGTTTCAGATAGGGGACCCCCCACAACATCCCCCGAAGACACGGAAGCGGTGCCAACGAGCCATCTCTGGAGCTAGGGTTTTTCTTAGTGATGGCCATTCCATATTCGCTCAAGGGGGCCATTTCTCGTCCGGAGGCCCCCGGGCATGCGTGGCCATGGTGGATAGGTCCACAATCGCCATGTGAACCTGTGGGGGTCGACGGAATCCAAGTCCGCTCGCCGGTTTGGGTTCCGTGGCCCCGAGGAAAATCCTCTAGGTGTCCCTGAATGGCCCCGGGGTTCTCGACTAGAATGCCTGTAGCACCTGGGCTGTGCCTCGGTTCGCGAATCCGTTGACTACGGCGGGTCCGGGACGACGGGTTTCAGCTAGGGGATCCCCAACAACGTGCCCCGAAGACCCAGAAGCAGTGCCAATGGGCCATCCTTGGAGCTAGGGTTTTGCTCAGTGAAGGCCATTCTAGATTCACTCAAGGGGGGCATTTCTCGTCCGGAGGCAGAAGAAGATCAATTTTTGACAAAACAATGTAGTTAGCAGAAGAAGATCAATTTTTGACAAAACAATGTAGTTATTACATGTGGAGGCAACGGTTTCCCATGGAAAACGAGTGTAGGGTTGAGCAGAGGAAAGATGTTGGGAAATGGGCTATTACATTAGCTTTTCCGATGGGAAAGCGGTTTACAGAAGGAAATATGGTGGCTGTAGGTATATATGCTTTTTTTCTGACAGAAATAGGATTTCCCTCGGAAGAAAAGCGTATATACCTACAGCCGTCAAAGCATAGATACCTACAGCCGCCCATCGGAAAAGCTAATGTAATAGCCCATTTCCCAACATCTTTCCTCTACTCAACCCTACACTCGTTTTCCACAGGAAACCGCTGCCTCCACATGTAATAACTACATTGTTTTGTCAAAAATTGATCTTCTTCTGCTAACTACATTGTTTTGTCGAAAATTGATCTTCTTCTGCCTCCGGACGAGAAATGGCCCCCTTGAGCGAATTTGGAATGGCCTTCGGGTGCTATGGGAATTCTAGCCGGGCACCCCGGGGCCATTCAGGGACACTTTGGGCATTTGCTGCGCGGTCCCGGACCCTCCAGAGTCAACGGATTCGTGAACTAAGCCATGGTCTGGGTGCCACGGGCATTCTAGTTGGGCACCCTAGGGCCGTTCAGGGACACCTAAAGGATTTTCCCCGAGGCCACGGAACCCAAACCGACGAGCGGACTTGGATTCTGTCGGCCCCCACAGGTCCACGTGGCCATTATGGACCTGTCCACGGTGGCCACGCATGCCCGGGGGCATCCGGACGAGAAATGCCCCCCTTGAGCAAATCTGGAATGGCCATCACTAAGAAAAACCCTAGCTCTGGAGATGGCTCATTGGTACAGCTTCCGAGTCTTCGAGGGACGCTGTGGGGGGTCCCCTAGCTGAAACGCACCGTCCCGGACCCTCCGGATTCGACGGATTCTCGAATTGAGCCATGGTTCGGGTGCCACGGGCATTCTATTCGGGCGCCTTAGGGCCGTTTAGGGACACCTGGAGGATTTACCCCGGGACCATGGAACCCAACTCGAAAAGAGGACTTGGATTCTGTCACCTCCCAGAGGTCCACGTGGCCATTGTGGACTTGTCCACAGTGGCCACGCACGCCGGGGGAATCCGGATGAGAAATTCCCCCCTTGAGCAAATTTGGAATGGCCATCATTGAGAAAAACCCTAGCTCTAGAGATGGCTCATTGGAATCGCTTCCGGGTCTTCAGGGAAGGCTGTGGGGGTCCCCTAGCTGAAACCCGCCGTCCCAGACCCGTCGGAGTCGACGGATTCGTGAACCGAGCCACGGTCCGGGTGTCATGGGCATTCTATTCAAGCACCCCGGGGCTGTTCAGGGACACCTGGAGGATTTGCCTCGGGGCCATGGAACCCAAACCGGCGAGTGGACTTGGATTCGGTCAGCCCCCACAGGTCCACGTGGCCATTGTGGACCTATCCACGGTGGCCACGAGCGCCCAGGGGCAACTGGACGAGAAAAAACCCCCTTGAGCGAATTTGGAATGGCCATCACTAACCAAAACCCTAGTTCTGGAGATGGCTCGTTGGCACCGCTTTCGGGTCTTCAGGGGACTCTGTGGGGGGTCCCCTAGATGAAACCCATCGTCCCAGACCCGCCGAAGTCGATGGATTTGCGAACCGAGCCACGGTCTGGGTGCCACGGGCATTCTAGTCCGGCACCCCGGGGCCGTTCAGGGACACCTGGAGGATTTGCCCCAGCGCCACGGAACCTAAACTGGCGAACGGACTTGGATTTCGTCGGCCCCCACAGGTCCACGTGGCCATAGTGGACCTATCCATGGTGGCCACGCACGCCCAGGGGCCTCCGGACAAGAAATGCCACCATTGAGCAAATTTGGATGGCCCTCACATTGGGTTCAAGTTTGGAAAATCGTCCAGCGGGTACTTATGGCTAGCGTTCACAACCGGAACCTGCCTAGACACACCTGCATGACTCCCTAGAACCCAGTTTTGCTGCACGGTTGGACTTTTATGCCCCCGGTAGGTATCCAGCAGGTGTCCCTGAAGGAGTTTTGGATGCGAGACGGAACGAGCCATAGAATGATGACCGTGGCTCCGATCGACGAAACGTCGACTCTGTTGGATTCAACACGTTGGGATAGTGCTAGGGGTGCCCCTCCCCTCCGGCCCGGTGGCTCCACCCTCACCTTGAATGTCCATCTTGGAAACTAGGGTTTTGCTCAGTGAGGGAGTGTGCCATTTTTGCACACGGGGGTCAAATCTGGAAAATATTCCACCGAGCACTTGTGGCTAGCGTTCCCGGCTGGAACCTTCCTAGACACACCTGCATGACTCCCCAAAACCTAGTTTTGTTGCACGGTTGGAGTTCTACACCCCCGACAGGTATCCAACAGGTGTCCCTGAAGGCCTTCTGGCAGCGAGACGGGACGAGCCATAGAATGAAGACCGTGGCTCGGATCGACGAACTATCGACTCTGTTATATTAAGCACGTCGTGATCATGATAGTGCTAGGGGTTCCCCTCCCCTCTGGCCTGGTGGCCCTGCCCTCATCTTGTATGTCCATCTTGGAAACTAGGGTTTTGCTTAGTGAGGGAGTGTGCAATTTTTGCACACGGGGGTCAACTTTGGAAAATCGTCCAGCGCGTACTTATGGCTAGCGTTCCCAACTGGAACCTACCTAGACACAACTACATGACTCCCCAGAACCCATTTTGCTGCACGGTTGGACTTCTATGCCGCCGACAGGTTTCCAGCAGGTGTCCCTGAAAGCCTTTTGGATGCGAGACGGAACAAGCCATAGAATGACGATCGTGGCTCAGATCGACAAACCGTTGACTCTGTTGGATTCAACATGCCGGGATAGTGCTAGGGGTGCCCCTCCCCTCCAGCCTGGTGGCCCCGCCCTCATCTTGTATGTCCATCTTGGAAACTAGGGTTTTGCTCAGTGAGGGAGTGTGCAATTTTTGCACATGGGGGTCAACTCTGGAAAATCGCCCAGTGGGCACTTGTGGCTAGCGTTCCCGGCCAAAACCTACCTAGACACACCTATAGGACTCTTCAGAACCCAGTTTTGTTGCACGGTTGGAGTTCTACGCCCCCGACAGGTATCCAATAGGTGTCCCTGAAGGCCTTTTGGCAGCGAGACGGGACGAGCCATAGAATGAAGACCGTGGCTCGGATCGACGAACCGTCGAATCCGTTGGATTTAGCACGCCGGGATAGTGCTAGGGGTGCCCCTCCCCTCTGGCCCAGTGGCCCCGCCTCCATCTTGTATGTCCATCTTGGAAACTAGGGTTTTGCTTAGTGAGGGCGTGTGCAATTTTTGCACACGGGGGCCAACTTGGGAAAATCGTCCAGTGGGTACTTATGGCTAGCGTTCCCAACTGGAACCTACCTAGACACACCTACACGACTCCTCGGAACCCAGTTTTGCTGCACGGTTGGACTTCTATGCCCCCGGCAGGTATCCAGCAGGTGTCCTTGAAGGCCTTTTGGATGTGAGATGGAACGAGCCATAGAATGATGACCGTGGCTCCGATTGAAAAACCGTCAACTCTGTTGGATTCAGAACACCGGGATAGGGCTAGGGGTGCCCCTCCCCTCCGGCCCGGTGGCCCTACCCTCATCTTGTACGTCCATCTTGGAAACTAGGGTTTTGCTCAGTGAGGGAGTGTGCAAATTTTGCACATAGGGGTCAACTCTGGAAAATCACCCACCGGGCACTTGTGGCTAGCGTTCCTGGCCAGAACCTGCCTAGACACACTTGTAGGACTCCCCAGATCTCGGTTGGACTTCTATGCCCCCGTCAGGTATCCAGTAGGTGTCCTTGAAGGCCTTTTGGATGCGAGACGGAACGAGCCATAGAATGACGACCGTGGCTCCAATCGACGAACCGTTGACTCCATTGGATTCAAGACGCTGGGATAGTGCCAGGGGAACCCCTCTCCTCTGGTCCTGTGGCCCCAGTGCCATCTTGTATGTCCATCTTGGAAACTAGGGTTTTTCTCAGTCAGGGAGTGTGCATTTTTTGCACACAGGGGTCAACTCTGCAAAATCATCCGCCGGGCACTTATGATGATGATGATGGTGATGATGACGGTGATGGTGATGGTGATGGTGATGGTGATGAAGATGATGACGATGGAGAAGATGATGATGATGGAGATGTTGATGAGGAACCTAGAGTGAGAGTTAGAGTTAGAGTTAGGGTTAGAGTTAGAGTTAATGATGATGATGGATATGGTGGTGATGATGAAGACGTTGATGATGATGGTGATGGTGACGGTGCCGGTGATGGTGATGGTGATGGTGAGGATGAAGAAGATGGCTTAGTGCTAGGGTTTGGGTGAGGGTTAGGGCTAGAGTTATATAAGGAAATTGAATTAGGGTTAGAGTTAGAGTTAATGATGATGATGAAGATGGTGGTGATGATGAAGACGTTGACGATGGCGGTGATGGTGATGGTGAGGATGAAGAAGATGGTTTAGTGCTAGGGTTTGGGTGAGGGTTAGGGCTAGAGTTAGAGTTAATGATAATGAAGAAGACATGATGATGATGGTGATGGTGACGGTGATGGTGATGGTTATGGTGAGGATGAAGAAGATGGCTTAGTGCTAGGGGTGAGGGTTAGGGATAGAATCATAGAAGGAAATTGAATTAGGGTTAGAGTTAGAGTTAATGATGTTGATGAATACATGATGATGATGGTGACGGTGACGGTGATGGTGATGGTGATGGTGAGGATGAAGAAGATGGCTTAGTGCTAGGGTTTGGGTGAGGGTTAGGGCTAGAGTTAGAGTTAATGATGATGATGAAGACATGATGATGATGGTGATGATGACGGTGATGGTGATGGTGATGGTGAGGATGAAGAAGATGGCTTAGTGCTAGGGTTTGGGTGAGGGTTAGGGCTAGAATCATAGAAGGAAATTGAATTAGGGTTAGATTTAGAGTTAATGATGATGATGAAGACATGATGATGATGGTGACAGTGACGGTGATGGTGATGGTATGTGATAGGGTTTGGGAAGATGGTTTGGAAATAGTTTGTCATTGAATCTCATAATTTTCCTATAAATCAAAGCCATGGGGTAGACTTGAAGAAGAGAATAATTGTAAGGTCATGTGGGAAGAAAGAGCTTGGAGATCAAACACCTCATTCTCTCATCTTTACCATTCATTGTATTCATTCTTACTTGAGTTATTTCATTAAGGAAGTAAGTGTTCTTCAGTCACTATAGCTAGAGAGAGATTTTAATAAGGAAAATGACCCATCCCAAGGAGAGTGTTGGAGCTAAATTGACTCAAATCATTTTTTCTCAAATGATGTTACACATTTGTATGCTTTTCCATTTGAAGAATATATGAGTTTTGTTTTTTCCATCCATTTATTGTATTTGAATTACATTCTTGTATTTAATATTATGATATGATTGCTTGCATGCTTCTTAGTTATTTATTTTCTATTATAGTACTCTCATGCTTGTCAAATAAATAACCATTGTATATTGTCTTGCTCACAACTTGGATATATTAACAAATTTTTCTCATCATTGCAACAAAATCCCTAAAATAGATTGACTACTCCATTTTGGGTTTACAATCTTGATCAGTTAATCTTACTTACTAGGTTGTTTTTAGTTGTTTTTAGTTGTTTTCTAACCTCTAGTGACATGCAAAGTCATTAACTAGCATGCAAACTCACTTAGCAACCCTTGTAAGGAATCAAGGTTTTTGGAATTTTATTTTGCATGATCTTGGTGACTTGCACATTTTTTCTCTTTTTCTCAAAAGAGTTCAATGGTAGAATCCCTAATTTTCATTAGTGTTCCATAGTGGCCAATGTAATATGCATGCAAATTCATTTCATAGGAAGTGTAACTATTTACTTGTGTAACTTGCATAGTTATCTTTGTAACAAGTCGTGAATTTTTAAATTAAATCACTTAAGGGATAGAAGGTGGACTCATAATTCCTAAGTGTCTAATCACATAAATGGATTATCATTTGTCACTTGCACATGGATTCATAACTAAGGGCACTATATACTACCTTTTGAATTGTTATTTTTATTTATATTATTTAAACTCATCTCAAAAGAATAGTTAAGAATTTAATCAATTACCACTTGCAGTCATTTCCATTATGTCACACCCCCTCCCATCGTTCTCGAGCAAGGAAGAGAACATGACACTAAAACCACTTGCGTAGGTTTGGTAACTTCTAGAATGTAAATGATTAGATGATTGTAAACATTCATTTAATAAACCATAAAAATTAGGATATGTTGTGTGTAATTGCTTACGACAAATTTGTGAAATAATAACCATTCAAATAACATGCAATTAACACTATGATCCACAGATGAGAGTTCTGAATCGAAGACAAAATCATGTATGCAAAAATGTAATCAAGGACAAACTCATATACACAAGTGCAAATCCATCTATTAATATGCAAAAATGATCCAATCATGTACAATTTTTGGAAAAATGGACCATCGTTCCCAGTGTCTATATAATGGCAACTCGTGCCCCGTACAAAAAAAGGAAACTCGTGCCCTATACAAAATATGGCCCATGGTGCCCTGTACAAAATATGGCAACTCGTGCCGAAAATGCCACATCGTGGCTACTGTACATAGGAGGGTCTCTCAATCCTCCTACCCACCTTCGGAGCTCCCAGGTGTTGGCCCGGTTTTGCAACCAGGCTTAGTGCTATGGGCACCTGCTAACTAGTAGCAGCAGTTTCAATGTAAATAAATAACAATAAACTAATTAAACAAGACTATTCATGGATCTAAGCAAAGATATTAAGCAAATAACAAAAATAATTTAAGATCAAGAACAAGAACATATAAAATAAAGAATTTGTATTGAAAGGATGGGGCAAGCAAGTGCTTGCGGAATCAATACCTCTAATGGTGAGGTTGAATAGCTCCAAGGATGAGCAACTTCCAATCTCCAATGGTCTCTTCTCCAATGTGGTTTGCAATGGCTAAAATGCTCAAGGGAGATTTCAACAGCATAAGGATGAGATAATGGATGGATGTGAAATGAGGAGCCCCTACCACCTTTTTATAGGTTTTGGTGGTGGGAAATACCATTTGTGGTTTTGTGGAAACCAAATGGTATTGACCAACATGGTTTAGGTACTTTTCCCTCCTTTTTCCTTTTTTGAATAAAAATAATATTTTAATTCCCTTTTTAATATTTTTGGGAATTTGGACCCTTTTTAAGGGTTTTTTATGATTTTATTGGAAAAATAATCTTTTTTAATGGAAAAAGGGGTGTACTAAGGTCTTTTGGTGACCTTTTGTTGGTTTCAGAGGCTCAGATGGTGGAAAAGTGGACAAATGGGTCATGTGAGTAAGGGAATGAGCTAGTGAGCACTTTTTAGGTGTTAACAGATTGCCCCCTGATGTGTGAGGGCAGGAGCTCATCGTATGGCCGATAGACATCATAGTTCTTTGTCCTTTTTTCTGGGGTTTAGGGGAGAGAAAAGACCGATTGGAGACTGGAGCCACGGCCCTTGGAAGCTGCAAAAAACAAAAAATATTACATGGCCTCAATATGAATGAGGTATAATCTCTGATAAAGGACGAGGCGGGCATTCCCATGCTCGTATCAAGACATATACAAAACAATTAGTCCCAAGAAGGGGGATCTAATACATGAAGAAATATACTGGTACATCATAATGGTCCAGAGGGGACATTATTGTGGGATATACTCATGATCATGGCTGATCTCAATAACTGATACACTGGAATAACTGTTGAAACTGAAGGTGTTCAATCATCTGTATGGACTTAATGACTGAGAGCCATCTCTGGGAAGTATTTGTATCTGTATACTCGAGGGAGTATAAAACTAGGGTACATCTGAATACTGTCGCCATACGCAACCCGGATATCTATAGAAAAAATGTAACTGGTTGTATCCATAGGTAGACTCTCAAATGTGGAGGAGTCAGGTGGTATCCGGGGTCTTCGACTAATAACTGAACGGACCAATACCCTGTGCGAGTCTCAACGATGCGATCAAGGTGTTGAAGTCGAGCATGTGAGAAACAACCATTTGGAGAGGCATTGAGGATTCCTCTCGAAATGATTCGTAGGCACTCATCATAAATGGTAATGAGTCCAAGACACAGGGACCTCTCGGTCTATCCTCTGGAATCAGTGTGGTTGTCGTCGACAGAGGGAGACCAACAACTAACAAGGCAATGATGATTCCTTGATAGGAGCACGAGGTATAGAACCGAAGTGTTGTAGTACTGATGGTAGGACTGACATACTTGTGGGAACGGGAAATAAATGGGTCAAAAATGGGTAGACTCAAACTTCCTTTGTTCAGAGCATGATGACGTGGTTGACCTGGCAGCGTAGGGAACTGACTTGTAGGTGTGGGGATCATCTTTTAGGGACTTGAAGGGTATGTACTTACTCTGGGGGGGGTGAAGCTAATGGTAGCTGTCGAGGGAGTTTCGGGGTGACATACTGCAGAATACTCTGAACAAAGGAGACCAAAATGGGGAAGCTGCTATGTGAGTAGACATGATGTGTTGTAGCGCCAAGAGGCACCATTGATTCCTTCTTCGTAGTTTTAATGAGCTCCAAGAAGGGATAAAAATGTGCTCTGAAATGGTACGGTCCTGTGGATTTTGTGAGCCCAGGATGGTGCATGCTCATGGTTGCTTTCATGTTTAGAGAGTCTGAAAGCGGTAAGTGGACTCTATTGGTGTTCTTTTTCGTAGTTTAGTCTCCAAGGCCCGAAAAAGCATAAAATGATGCGGATGGAGAACTCTTCTAGCCGATGTGACTAGAGTATACCTTTTTCGTAATTAGTCTACGAGGTCCGGAAAAGGGGTAAACTTATACCAGGTAGACGCCCTTTCAGATACATTTAGCGAGCATGAAAGGAAGCAAGATTGCTCGACGATCTTTTCATTGTTTTAGGAGTCAGAAAAGAGCTTAACAGAAACTCCCTAAGTGCCTTTTTCGTAAAAGGGGTTGGTCGGCCTGAAAAAGGGATAAAATTATACCAAACAAAAATGGATTGATGAGGGCGAGGAAAGGTCTCAAGCATCGTCATCTGTGTGGAAAACTGGATCCGGTGACATAAGGATTGTCAGAAACGGAGAACGGCCGATGTGGCACGCAAACCGAGGTAACAAGGGGGCATGGAAAAAATGCCCAAAAAATCTAAAGGTGAGAGCGAGAAATGATCTCAAGTATCATCACGAGCGCGGAAAATTGAATCCAGCGATATAAGGCACATCGAAAACGGAGAACGGCCGATGTGGCACGCAAACCGAGGCGACGAAGGGGGCATGGGAAAAAATGCCCAAAAAATCTAAAGGTGAGAGCGAGAAATGATCTCAAGCATCATCACGAGCGCGGAAAACTGAATCCGGCTATATAAGGCACGTCGAAAACGGAGAACGGCTGATGTGGCACGCAAACCGAGGCGACGAAGGGGGCATGGGAACAAAATGCCCAGAAAATCTAAAGGTGAGAGCGAGAAATGATCTCAAGCATCATCACGAGCGCGGAAAACTGAATCCGGCTATATAAGGCACGTCGAAAACGGAGAACGGCCGATGTGGCACGCAAACCGAGGCGACGAGGGGGCATGGTAAAAAATGCCCGAAAAATCTGGGCGTGAGAGCGAGAAATGATCTCAAGCAACATCACAAGCTCGGAAAAATGAATCCGATGATATCAAATATATCAAAAATGGAGAGCAGCTGAAGTGGTACGCAAACTGGGGCGACAAGGTGTCGGGACACAATGTTGATATTGGTCTTGGTGAGAGCGAGAAATGATCTCAAGCATCATCACGGGCACGGAAATATGAATCCGGCAGTGCAAATGGTGCGAAAAACGGATGTCATAAGGACTCCGGAATGGTTAAAGGAAAGAACTAGGTTAAAAAATGGCTACAAATAAAGGTGATCCCACCAAGCGAAGGATGCAGTGGTGGGGAGAAATGATGACCCATGGGGGCAAAATACTAGGTGTATCAACTCAAATATACAAGGGACACGTGACCTCAAAAAGGTTGAGATCACGAATATGAAAAAGTGAGCAGGGTTAATGACCTGCCCCCATGCTATGTGCATGGGGGTTTGTGATTGTGGATCACATATGTGTTGGTTTGAACGATGGGCTCATTGAGGTGTTGAGATAGAGATGATGGGGAAGGTTCAAAATGATTGATCATGCCCCCTATCCCGGGGTCGAGGTAATCTATTATGCCCCCTAACTCAGAGGTGTCAATGTGGTGCAGATGTTGTCTCAGAGAGAGATCAATAGGGTATTGAGCAACTGCTGGCGGGGTGTTATACCATGAGGCTGTGGGATGTGGTGGCATACTGAAGTGATGATATGATGATGGGGGATTCCCTTTGTGGGGTGGATGCCCCTAGTATTTCCGACGAGAATCACGATGATGATGAGTAGGCAAGTTTTTGGGCCTGCCCCCATGTTGTGGACATGTGGTTTCCTGGTCGATTTGAAAGGGTTGAACCTGTGTGTCAAAGGGATCAATGGAAGTGGTCGACCGGACAGAGGGGTATCCAGTAGAAACCGTGTAAATGGTGTTAATTTCTTCCGAGGAGGAAGATGGTGGGGGATGAATTTCCTCAATTGTTGGGGGCGCCGTCTCAAGGTCCAAATTATTCATCTCGTAGAGAGCTGCTCTGTAATCTGGGATGTCAGGACAGTGATGGGAGTAGTGGTCGTAAATACCGCATATCGCACATGGGTGGTTGGTACGCAGTGATTTATCGCGAGGCATGGGGTTTGGATCTAATTTGACCACCGGGATGTTGGGGTCGTCGTCCAACATTTGCATGTGTTCCTGCAATGCAGGTAACTGTGGACACTGATGGGTTGGATGGCCTAACTCATCACACAGCGAGCATTTTGGAGGAGCACGAAATACGGGGGGAGGTTTAACTGCCTTGGGTGGGGGTACCGCAGTGTATGGTTGTGGACCTCTGCCCCCAGTGGGTCTGACGAATGGAGGGGGATTCGTCGACGACGAAGGAGTCGTGATACCTGGAGGTGGTTGGGTAGAAGTGACAATGGGTTGCACCGGTTGCAGGATGACATTTGGTGTCGATGGGAAAACGGGAGGCGAAATATACCACACGGGTAATCCCAATGTTAACCCGGGGAGATTGAGGGTAGCCATAACCGGAGCGCTTACTACGCCCGAGGGAGGGAATAGAAAGGGGATTGTGTGGATGGGTGTAACTCCAATGTGACTAGGTACCAATGGTGGTTTAGGCAACAAGGAGGGTTGGTTACCGGGTTGTTGTGACAGAGTGCAGAGGTTAGCGACATGGGTCTCCGATGACGGTGGTGGTATGGCCTGGAATGTAGAAGTCATCGGCGCGTCGGAGTACAGTCCGGGTCCGACTGAGGAAACGAACAAGGTATTTGCACCGCAAACAGGTTGTTCAACCATGGGGAGAACATTTTCAGGTGCAGCGGGGGCCTTGGGATCGTAATAGGTGAGTTGGTCCACCTTGACCACGCGTCCCTCATGGGGGAACTGCATGGTACGATAAACGGATGAGGCAATAGCCCGCATGGCATACATGTAACTACGGCCAAGTAGAAGGTTATAGTCAAGTTGTGCATTGATGACCTCAATGTCAATGAGCACGGTTTTACCCGCGAGCTGGATGGGGACATTAGGTAAAAGACCCTGGGGTTGTGCCGAATGACCGTCATAGGCTCGTAACGCAGTGGTGGACTGCTGGAGAGTAGGGGATCCCAACTTCTGCCAAACGAATGTAGACATGATGCATGTGGAGGCCCCTTCATCGATAATGCACCGATGGATAACAAGATTCCGAACAGAAACAGAAACTTGGAATGCTAAAGAGGAAGGCAAGCGTGGTTCAGACTGGTCTGAATCGAATGCGATCAGCTGTGAATCATTGGGGTCAATGGCGCCAATGGCAGAGAGTAAAGTCTTGCGCTGCGAAGGACAGTTTTTCAAAACTTCTAAGGCAGACATGGCTGCAGGAGACTGGGCTAAGTCGTCTACGATGTTGTAATTCGATGTAGCCCGAGCGTTGGGATTATTGTTGATGCGACGAAGTGGGAAGCGAGGTGCTTTGGAAGCGCCATCAAGTGGAGCCGGAGGTATATGTAACGTTTGATCTGTGGGATTAACGTTAGTGTTCTTGTCGGCGGGAGGGGCTTCAGACGTGGAGCCATATTGGTTCTGACGGGTTTGGAGGTTGGCATCGGCAGTTGACATCATCAACAAATGGTGAGTACCTGAATCGAACATGGGTTGATTAGGGGCTGCATAAGTGATCTGCTGTGGTGGCACGTTGCCCTGAGGGGGGGCTAACAGCTGAGTGTTCACTATACCCTGGTTTGGAAAGGGGTTTGGTAACACCAAAGGTTGTTGCTGAGGTGGTGGGGGGTTGGGTGGCGGCTGAGGAGCCGCCTGCCCCTGACGATGGGCGTCATCTATCCATAGTTGTCGAGCTCGCTCCAGATGTGGGCAAGAATGCGTGTAATGATCATATACCCCGCAGATAGAACAAGGGTGGTTTGTTCTGAGGTTATTATTTCTAGGCTGCTTGGGATTCCGATCCGCATTGCGGTTGGGAGGACCAGCATCGTTATTACCGTGGTTACGACCTCTACCACGGTTTGGTTGCCCACCCTGGTTGCGTTGGTTATTTTGGTATTGGGGCTGATGTTGTTGTGCGTACACATGCCCTTGAGCATTGGGGGGATTCTGAGGAGCCGCAGGTGCGGGAGCAGGTTGCGGTGGATAATATGCTGGTGGAGCTGGAGGTGGTCCAGCTGCATGTTGGGGTTGTTGGTACCCCTGAGCTGGTGGAGGTGTGAGGTTAGCTGGTGCAGCTGGTTGTGGGTAATGCATCTGCTGTTGTGGGAACTGCATGGGGGTCTGTACCGTAGGTTGAGCATAGTATGTAGGAGGTTCATATGCCGATGGCGCTTGGCCATAACAATGTTGTGGACAAGAGGGTCCATGAACGTGATGGGTCTGGTTTGTTGGAGCATAAGAAGTTGTCGCTCCGGAACTAGATGTAGCCCTAGAAAGGTCTGGGGCGGGCATGGTGCTCACCATACTAAAAGGTTTTGCTTGGGGTGTAATTTGGCCAATAATGCCATCAGCGGCATGTGATGCCCCCGGTGTGTCACCGCGTGCAGAGTCGCCTCGTGGGGCGTCCGGTATGATCGTGTATAGGTAACCCGACTGGGCGTAGATGAGATCAAACTGTTGAGCTTTGAGGATGGCCTCTTCTTCAGACTGTGGTCTTTCAGATGCTACATCCTTCGCAATGAGAGGAAGGAGGGATTTTAGAAACCAATCTAGGAAGATTCGGTCGTCTAATTTTATTTTGCATAGGCTTCGGCGCCGACGCCAATCATGAATATGGTCAGTGATATGCGTGGCCGTGTTCTGTCTGCAAGACAGTAGGATCTCGACGCCCGCATCGTAGCGGACAGGTAACTGGAAGAATTGTAGGAAAGTCGATGCAAGGGAGGTAAATGTGGCATGCGTCCCATGGGGCTGCTCGATATACCATTTGGCTGCGGAACCAGTGAAGGTGCGTTGTAAAAGCCGTAGGCGGATTGAGTCATCCACTATGGAGTTGGAGGAACACCATAAATGGAAGGACATGATGTGATTCTGGGGGTCTTCTCCTGCCTTACCCTCAAACTTAGGGATGTCAGAGGGAAGCTTAGTGGGCATATGGGGCCACGCAGGATCATGTCTGATGGGGTCATTTGTGAGCCTAGCTAAATCTGGCAGGTTCAGACTTGCCATGTATGGTAGACTAGCAGATGTGGTGACTGGAACTGGGACATGCCTAGCCATTGTGGTATGGTGTAGGGGTCCAGTAGCGCCTAAAGGAATGCTAGGTATGGAGGGTATGTGCCCTCCAATAGGTGTAGTCTGGTGTGGGCCAGCGCCTCCAAGTACAGCTTGGGTGACACTTGGGTTAGGAATCGCACTAGGGATTCCTGGGATAGCACTTCCAAGTGCAACATGGGTTGCACTTGGGTTGGGAATCGCACTAGGGATTCCTGGGATGGGGTTTGTGGAAACCAAAGGGGGTATGACCCCCATGTTGGGTATACCCATGACAGGTGGTGGCCCTGTGTTAGGCATTCCTAAATGTGGAGTGTTACCCATATTGGGCATACCCAGGGGGGTGGTTGTTGCCGTGGATGGTACTACAACAGAAGGGTCTGCGGATGTCTGACCTATGGTAGTTGTAAATAGTGGATCAAATGGTGTTCCAGACATAATGGTGGTTGGTGGTAACTCTGTGGGGTTTTCGGATTCTACCTCCAAATCAAAGGTGAAGTGAGGTGTTTCAAAATCGGATGACTGCCTAATTGATTGACGATGTGTCGAATCAAGGGATAAGGCTCTGCGTCCGTGACGTGGAGAGCCAAGTGGACTAAACTCAGGGAGTTCGCCCTGTAGACGACGAGAGCGTCTAAAATTCTCAATGGTGAGAATATGTGTTTGGGTAAAAAATTTGTTTAAGTATCAGGTGGTGATATATATATAAAAGACTCAAAACCCTAATGCAACCAAGGGTGCAAGAAGGGGAGTGAAAAAAGAAGGCTCTCAGGCCAAAAAATCAATCCTCAAAAAAGGCACTTATTCTAGCAGCTGTGCTACAATAAGTGGACGAATGCAACAACTGGTCAGAATACCAACATGCAAGCGGCTCCTAGAAAAAATAGGTGTAACTAGACCACAGGTAGGTTGAAATCATGCAAACACCTAATCTAAAAGTATTGTGACTCAAACAGACGATATCCTCTGCACGGTGATGAAATCCAAGTCAGACAATATGAATGTTGAGACAACGGCTAGATATCCCCCTACCGGGAGGGACACCGGGTAATCGATCCTAAAGACAGGCTACTAGGATACTCCGTTCATGACGTGTCGAGAAAAGGTAAATCTGCCGTTTGGTCCTTTGATCACAATATCCCAATACAGGGATATCCCGAGAACTGCGAATGGTAGCCCTTCGGTTACTGAATGGATTTCGGTATTCCACTCAGGCTTCCGGAACCATCCTCGCGACTTCAACCCTCATAAGGGAGAGGCCTTCCCACAAACCGGTTGTGACCGCGCCAAAAAGTACTAAGAGATTTTAGCTCCCTAATTGCACAACTTCTATGTCTCAGATGTAAGAACTGAGGGGTGTTATTGGAACACCTATCCCCCCAATACTACCTAGCTACAAGAATTCTTTTAGTGTTCCCCAAGTGGGGTTAAAAGTGTGTTCAAATTAGGGTACGTTTTTAAGGCTTAGTTCAATTAAGTGATTGTGTGAGTGCACGTGAGGTGTTGTAAACTGAACTTGAAAAAATTAAATGCTTTATAGGAAATTTTCAAAAAATAAAGGATTTTTCGAAAATAAAAAGCAAATATTTATGGCTTTTTCACTAAAAAGGAATTTAAATGCTTTTCAAAAAATAGCTCAAAAAACAAAGGATTTCTTGGATTTATGAAAGCAAATAATAGACTTCTTTTTAAAAGAAATAAATGGATTTCTTCGTTTCAAGAAAAAAAAGTTGCTAAGAGCAAGATTTTTAAAGAAGTAAACAGGAAAAAATTTGAATCTAGATGAAAATGCAAAATGAGTCTTTCTTTCACTTTCTTGAAAATTTTTAAAAAGATTTCTAGATATGCACTTTTAAATAGTAAATTTTTTTTTTTCAAAGCTATAAAATATGCAGAATTTAATACTGTAAAAAATGTGCTATGGGCAGAAAGTACAGTAAAAAAAAATTTCAAAATCGGGATGGCCGAATGAAAAATTCAGCCGCGCGGGTTTTGGACGCACAGCCACGATGGGCCGCGCGGGTTTTGGAAGCACAGTCGCGATGGACCGCGCGGGTTTTGGGCGCACAGTCGCGATGAACCGCGCGGGTTTTAGCCGCACAGTCGCGATGGGCAGCGCGGAAATCGGCCGCGAAGCCGCGGTGTGCAGCGCGGAAAAACGCAGAAAAGTCGCGATGGACCGCGCGACTGTCTGGAAAAAGGCCGCGATGAACCGCGCGGAAAAACGCAGAAAAGTCGCAATGGACCGCGCGACTGTTTGGCAAAAAACCGCGAGGCGGAAGCCGTGCACGGAAACCGAGAAACGAACCCGAAAATTGAAAATTTCGGGCTATTTATGGGGCCAAATCTCAGAGCAGCAATAGATCTGCTGTCTAAGATGGCAGATCTATGGATCTAAAGGTTAAAAACTAATAAAAAACTAAGATTAAAGGCAAAACTAGAGATCTATTGTTCAAACCAAAGCGGAGTCGCCAAAAACTGTTGGCCCGGTTTTGCAACCAGGCTTAGTGCTATGGGCACCTGCTAACTAGTAGCAGCAGTTTCAATGTAAATAAATAACAATAAACTAATTAAACAAGACTATTCATGGATCTAAGCAAAGATATTAAGCAAATAACAAAAATAATTTAAGATCAAGAACAAGAACATATAAAATAAAGAATTTGTATTGAAAGGATGGGGCAAGCAAGTGCTTGCGGAATCAATACCTCTAATGGTGAGGTTGAATAGCTCCAAGGATGAGCAACTTCCAATCTCCAATGGTCTCTTCTCCAATGTGGTTTGCAATGGCTAAAATGCTCAGGGGAGATTTCAGCAGCATAAGGATGAGATAATGGATGGATGTGAAATGAGGAGCCCCTACCACCTTTTTATAGGTTTTGGTGGTGGGAAATACCATTTGTGGTTTTGTGGAAACCAAATGGTATTGACCAACATGGTTTAGGTACTTTTCCCTCCTTTTTCCTTTTTTGAATAAAAATAATATTTTAATTCCCTTTTTAATATTTTTGGGAATTTGGACCCTTTTTAAGGGTTTTTTATGATTTTCTTGGAAAAATAATCCTTTTTAATGGAAAAAGGGGTGTACTAAGGTCTTTTGGTGACCTTTTGTTGGTTTCAGAGGCTCAGATGGTGGAAAAGTGGACAAATGGGTCATGTGAGTAAGGGAATGAGCTAGTGAGCACTTTTTAGGTGTTAACACCAGGTGCATCTCCAAAATCAACCTTCCTCTTCTTCGTGCTAGAGAAAGCTGGGTCCTTCCGGTGTCTTTGAGCACGTCCCCCTGAGCCCTGAAATGACAACAATAATATGTCAACTTTTCCTGGCAATTATACAAGTATAAAACATAATTTCAAACTAAAAATAGTTTTCAAATCTTGGATAACTCACCGCATGCGAGACTGTAAGTCATGAGGGGGTCTCCCTCCTCCGTGATCCAAGTCTCTCAGCAATGCCACCCTACAACATTTAGAACAATCAGATCAATGCTGAAACTAGATGCATATAGTAATTTCCATTAAAATTGAACGAGAGTTAAATGATAAACTAGTCAATCTCACCGTGAACAAAATCGGTTGGTCTTCAGGGCTGGCGGATGGAGTAGTCAGCTGGACAGCCTGCTCCGATGCCAGGGTGGACAGTAAAGGGGAGGATGTAGCCACATCAATAGTGGCTACACCACTGGGGGTAACAGTGGAAGAAGGGGGCGTGGCAGGAGGAGGCATGGACTAGGGTGGGGGAAGTGGAGATGTACGTCTAGGGCTATAAACCCCAACTGGCTGTACTATGGATGGGCGCACCCTGGAAGGGGAAGCGAGTGTGGTGGGGGAATGTGGGGGGGGGCGAGGTCTGTGTTGCGGTAGAGGGATGGGTGGTGTGCCGTGGTCGGATGGGGGAGGTTGGGAACATGGGAAACTGATACGGAGGTGGAGCTGGATATGATGCATAAGGGGGAGATGGATGGAATTGTGGTGCTATATAGGAGGGTAGGGATGGATGGAAGGGGTTGGGGAATGGGGCATGTATGCCAGGGGATACAACTGGCATATAGGGTGGCTGAAAGGTCGGGGAGGGAGGAATATTGGCACTGGCAGGCCGAGGTGCTCGCACCTACATACACATTTATAACTTCATGGTTTAATATACAAAAATATAAATATACACAGACAAGTCATCGTATTTGAAATTAAATTTATGCTTTAATACACACAATACCTGCGCACGGGGAGAACTGCTGGTCCCCGGTGGCGGTGGCTGGTCATTGGAGCTCGCGGACACCTGTGCGAACACTACAATTTTTAGACTAAATTTATAAAAACAATATTAACAATATTAAACATAATGAAAATGAGAATGACAACGATGGTACTTAGAAAACATGACTGCAATAAATTTATATTCAATTTAGATGATATCAAATATTCTGAAAGGATAGAAGGTGGCGTGGCATGAAATTAAAATTAAATAAGGTGAGAGGGCATAGAAGGTGACATGGTGAGCTTTTCCTTTTCTAGAGTCATCTCCATGAGTAGGTGAGCTTTTCATTTTCTAGAGTCATCCCCATGAGTAGGTGAGCTTTTCCTTTGGCCGTAGAGAGATGTGCAGTGTCTCATAAGCAAATGGAATTCATGTCCATTTACAAATTTGAATTGGAAACCTATGTAATGTGTTTGGGTTCTTGGTGAAGAGTTCCTAGGTTTTCATGTCTTCTTATAGATTTGTAGTTTCCTAGAAGCTTGATTCACCCAGTGGAAAAGTATTTGCATCCCTAGAGTGAGGATCTTGAGTCCCTTTATTTCCATAACATTTACATCATCAAATAAAATGGCATCTCATTGTTTAAATTTGCAAATAGGTGCTAAATAGCAGTTAAGTTAGTGTGCATGTTATTTAATACACTTTTATAGTGTTGATCGTTAGAAAAAGGAAGAAAGAGAAATCTTTTTCATGGTTAACTTACTTACAAGCTTGAATGTGCCATGTTCTTTTGCATTGAATTAGTAATTATGTGTTCTTGATTGAATAGCGATGTTGTCAGAATGATACCACTTGATTGAAATCAAAGAAATCTTGAGTGAAATGAGTTAAATGAATATTCTTGATGTCAAATATTTTATCGAGTTGAATTTGAATCAAGATAAAAGCAAGGCCCCATAGACCATATTTGTAAGATTATCGCTCTTCCTTATGGGCCTTACATCATTTTCAAAAACTTTAGTGACAATACATGTGATAAGTTGTTTTATGTTGTTTATATGTCTTTCCTAATAGCATGTTTTAGGAGTAGTAGTATGATTACTTTCAGTCTCAAGTATTAGAATAAATTGGAAATCATGGGATAATAAACTAGGGTAATAAGGACATGAGAAACATCAGGTTCTTGAATTTCTAGAAGCTTGGCCACTATGTTTCTCTTTTGGCCACTATGAAGACGTTGACAATGAGGGTGATGGCGGTGACAACATTAATGACAAAGGCTTCAGGAATGGCAAAGAAGATGATGATGTGGATGGCTTGAAGAACACACATGACATGAAGAATCGTGGAGGTGGGCATTGGAGCCATTGGAACACCTAATGAGCCAAATGACCCATTCTGTGGTCATTTGTGGTTTGATGGGGCAGTGCAACCCTTGGTGATGGTCCATGCTACCATTTGATGATGGGCTTGATGTCCATTGAAAGCATGTTGATTAAATACTAAATGATTGACTCTTGATGGTGGAACCCACATTGAAACCCACATAAAAATTGAATCAACCCTTATCTAATGGCACTTACGATGGATGTTGAAGCCCTTGAACCTTGAAGATGTCCATATGTGGAATCCTCGATGTATGGTGATGAAGACATAATGTATTGTTGCCTTGGGGTTCTTGGAATTGTGTGTGGTCTATTGTTGTGGGTGTGATGGATCCCTTGCCCTTATAATTGCTTGACGAAACCTTTGATGCTGAAGTATTTAAACATGATGATGTAGAAGCCCACAAAAAAAATGAGGAAGCCCTAAGTTTCTAACGTGGCCTTTGATGTGGTTGTGTGAAGTCAAACCAAAACAAGCATGCAAATAAAACATTGTATGTGAACTATTATGTGTCCATTCAAAGGACAAAGTCGGCTCAGCAATTAAAAATAAAAATAAAATGAAAATTACATAAACAAGTCGATTGAATATCATGTGATATGATGTGCATGTACAACAGAAAGACATGACGATCTAGACAATATGAAGAGACTAATGATATTTTGGGCAGCAATTTGGTGAAAGGAGAGAATGATGTATTTGTGTATATCCTGGTTAAAATTATGACAGAGTGATGATGAGCAGAAAGTGATATAAATATGGATATGTTTGATATCTTGACAGCAGAATGATAATTTGCCTATGGTTAATGACAGTTTGATCATAGGTTAAAGATGTGAATGTATATAGAATATCGATATGTTTGAGAAGATGCTGGACATGATGAAATAGGGACATAATGATGATTGAAGACAAGGTGTTGGAAACAGATTGATGAATGAGATGATGTGAATAATGACATGACTGTGATATGTATGATATGTGAAAACTATGTAATCGTAAATACAAGCAGGGTCTTGTATCCATTTTCTTAGTAGGATCTAAGAAAAACTAGGTTGGGTCATAGATGATGAGTTGGTGCTCATTGTATCAGTTCGTGTTGAATTGCCTCACGGTTGTAGCCGTTTAACCAAATACAAAAGATTACAAAAACTATATCTAGTCTCGTATAATGTGTTGATGTGTTTCATTAGTTGATAGTTAGTTCATTGATGAATATGATGTGAATGTGAAATGATGATATAAGAGTGGGTGATTGAAGTTGAAATTAAATAAAGTATAGGCTCACTGATTCACCCCCCCCCTCTCAGTGAGCATTGTGTCTAACACAAATGTTTATAGTTTTGTTAGGTTTTCATGTTTGATAAGGTTTCATTTTTTTTGGGTGGGATTATACAAATTTATATCTCTCAAATAAATTAGACAATATTATAAACAGAACTGTAAAATATGATAATAATATGGTAATTACTCAATGATAATTAATTTGTAATTACTCAACACAAATTACTCGTAACTGGATCTAATTATTCAAAGTAAAGAAGTTACCTGTGTGTATGGTGCTGCCATCTCCTCTGCTACCACCATGGCTCCATTGAGGTCAAAGGGACCGACATCCTCCCACCTGGAGGGTGGAGACCCGACACCCAATAACTGAACATTAAAACAAATAAAGTCAACAATGTGTAATTCAAAGTTAAATATATTAAACAATATGATATCAAATAAATACAACAAATACTTGAACATTAAATAAAACAATAGCAAACCCGATCCATGAAGCTCCCTGTGGCATGCTGCTGCGTATCACCATGGAAAGAATGACCACAGTGAGAACAACGATGTGTCGTTGTTCCAACAGAACTAGAAGGCCCCGCCTCGGTTCCACCTGTACCCGGCATGTCTCGGCCACCACCCATAGACTGTGCAGCTATCCGTGTCTCATCGATGTCCTCCCGGCTCTAGGAAGACATGGCCACAAATTTGGTATGTCTAAGCAAGTCATGTGTGGCACGTCTGACGAAGTCATGAATCTCATCTAGACCGCTACCAAACCCGAGTGGCTGAGGAGGGGGGTTTGGCTCTCTCCTGGGTGCAGGAGGTCCTCTAAGTGGGTTGCGGTGTGCTTGAGGTCGATCTTGGACAGAGCCAAGACCGACACCCTAAAAATCAGTGATGTCAAAATAGTTGACATGGTACCCTAGCTCAAACTCAGCCCACAATTTTCGAAGGAAATACTATGGGACCTCCAAATTGTTGCACAGGGGCCTGTCAAACACCATGAACCACCTCTGTCTCCAGTTATCTCTCCATGGCTGGTAAATGCACTAGTCCATGCAAACCTGATCCCTCGTCAAAGATGGAGGCTGTCCAATCGAGGGAACTATGAACTTGCTATACAAATGGGCTTTGTTGATGTTGAGGTCTTTTATTTTCTCTTTGGACAACCGAGTGGAGTAGTGTTCCCTCATTCGAGCCCTATATTGGCTCAAGTTTGTTATCTCACTGTGTGCAATATTGATTGATTCATTAATTTTTTGAAGTGATGAAGCCAAGGAAACTTGAGAGGGTTCCCTGATACTATTCAATTCATTACTTAATGCCCTCAATTGATTTAAGTCTTGGTGTAATTGATCTTCACGGTTTTCATTGGGTTGATTGGGTTCATTTTCAGTTCCCATATTCTCTTCTAGAGGTCAGGTTTCATCGAATGGTGGTGGTGTGTCTGACATCTTGTTAGGTGTGTAGATGGCCTGCAATTAAATTTCCTTGATTTTTTAATGGATTGCAAATTTTTTTTAAAAATTAAAATTCAAATGGAAAACAAAAAAAAATAAAAATAAAGACAAATTTGTGCTTTGAGGAGCACTTAACTGGAGAAATGGATGGCACCGTGGTGTAGGGGTGACTGCTTGGTGTTGATGACGATGGGGGTGCACGAGGACATGTTCGCGGGTTGGTAATTTAGCTCACGGGTTTGTCAAAAATGACAAAACCCGTGAGCTCTGTTTTTTTTTATCAAAAAACAGAGGCGCACATGCACCACTAACGTGTGCGCACCAATATGTGCGTATGTTTCAAGGGCGCTTGTGCGCCCCTTTTGTCCACATGGACGTTCGGCATTGCTGAAGCAGGGATGCGTGCACATCCTTTTTTTTTCTGCTCATGCACCCTTGTTGCAGTTATTTTGGGTACCAGCTTCGTGCGGGTATCCACTCCCATCTTGCAACTTCTTGTTTTGGAAGAAACCTCTTGATAATCTCTATAGTCTTGGAGCGAAGAGTGTCTTTCTTTGTCAACTTGAAATCATAAACAAGTATATCAACTGCCTCTAATTTCAAGATGTCAATGCAGAGGCGATTTATTTTTTGACCCTTTCTTTTTCTCTTTCTGCAAACTTTTTTCTCAACCACCATCTCTGCCTTGTACACACCATCAAATGGGTGTGTATTTGTTGCATACCAATGTACTTCTAATGATACTACTTCATTTTCTTTATTGACCTTCATAGCTTTTGCAATCCAGAATGGATAATGACGTGCATCATCTGTAGCCAAAACTACAATCATGCAACCCTCCTTGATATCTTGTACTGAGCCCCTGTAAAGGTCTTCCATCTCTCGACGCTTTGCAGATGATCTTCTAGAGCCAATATACATTTCTCTTTCCTCTACTTGAGAAAACTCAATTGCTCAAGGTTCAACATTTGTGACCTCATTTTCATTTGATAAAATTTGTGGCCAAGCAAATGGAGACTTCAAATATATATCTCCATTTGTAGAGTTTGAAATTATGTCACTTTGCTCCATGAAAAAAGACTCCCACCAAACAGAATCAACAACATCAAATTACTCATATGTATCTTCGATAGAATTTTTGATTTCTTCCAAGCATTGAGAAGAATCAACATCTCTACTATGTCGCCTTGCATTGTGAATATCTGCAGATGATTGCAATAACAATAAATTTGAAGCATACATTTGACGATTTGGGATGAATTTCAGAAATTCCAAACCTGATGAGGGCCCCCATTCTATGCTAGTTGAGTACTTCTTGCCCCGCAATAGTGTTTTTCCATCAATATTTTTTATACAAAATTGATGTTGAAAGCTAATGTCATTAAGTTTTTCAATGCACCTTTATTCACCATGCGATCCAAACAAAAATCTTCGCATGTCAGCAGTTTCTTCCAATTTCAGTACAATAGGCTCTGGATGGTATGCTTTTCCTATAATTTCAATCAATGATGGTAGGCTCCCGAATTTCTTCCTCCTCAATGTCCTTGCAAAATGGATGAACATTTGATCAATATGATCATGCGTATGCCCAACAAGAAGGAAACCAACTTTTACCTTTTTAAAAATTCCCAATTCAACAAGCATGCTTAGATAACCAAACACAATCTGATTTTTGTTTTCTCGGCATGTGTTGTCCAATTGTAGATATAGAAATACAAGAATATCACCAGGCCAATGAGTAATGGCATGGTGAATTATGGTGATGGTCAAATTTGCATCATTGTGAATATTTGGAGCTGTAAAGTAAACCCTTAGAATAATTTCACCATTAAAAACCATACACCCAACCAAGTGAAACTGAATAAAATTTTCCTCCTTTTAAATTCTTTGGCACAAGAACAAAATGTGGCAAGAGTGTTTTTTTCCGATCCATTCCATCAATTATCAAACCCATATACTTATGTGGAGCATCATAACACTTCTTGCGATGTTTGTACAATTTTTTCCTTTCATTTGATTGTTGGTTGCGATGTTCTTGCAATGAATTTATTATGGAATCTAAAAACAACATAACACAAAAATATTGTTAACTAGCTTTAATAATTGACATTTATCTAATTTTTTTATTTTTATTTTATAAACATACGTCTTTCTATCCCTTCTTTCTTTAAGAGAAGCACATGTACTGCAGACCCCCATCCTTGACCTCTTTGGAATGCGGACGTTGTTGAACTTCCTTTTCCATACTCTTGTGAAATATGCATTTCTTATGAAGTTGGAATTTTCTTGACCACCTTGAACATAATCCCTGTATAAGTTGTAGATTTCCTGCCTTGTGAAATTATCTGGAATGTGTATTGTTTCTCTATTTGGCATACTCTCTCCATGCTTGGAAAAGAAATCATGCATCCATGATATTGCAATGTGTGTTGATGGCCCAGTGATTCGTCCCTGATAATCATCAGAATAAAATGTAGGATCCTTTTCCAGTCTTGTTTGGATTCTTTATAATCAAAGATTTCCAATTGAGTGAATCCGTTTGAATGCCTTTCTACAAAGAAGAATTTTTCCAACGAGATAATCATAACCTGTCCTTGTAGAAATCATGCACCCCACTAAATATGAATTTTGCATACTTTTGTTCATTGATAAATATATCTTCCTTTTCTCCAAGGCATAATTGTAGCCTATACCTTTCAAAGAACTTCTGTGGCAACACTCACTCAAAATCAAATGAGTAATGGAACCTGGACGCATGAGCAATTATTTCCTAGAACTTGTATATCTGAAATGCTTTGGATTGACATAAAAAGGTCTAGTCCTACACTTAATCCTGCTCATTATTGGATTGTGTCATTGCATTTCCTGGACCATTATGTCTGCAACAACATCCTCATTAGAATGAATGTTTTCATTGTGATGCATATGACCCCCCTCATTGAAAATCTCACCACCAACTTTAGTATGAAAATTATTGTCATGATCACTAATAACTTGATCAATTGTTGATAGATCAATGTGACCATCAACACTATTGGTGCCACTAAATTCTTCACTGAAAGGTAACTCTTGATATTCAACATTGACATCAATGGTGCCTGTAAAATCCTTACTTGGAGGAGAATCATTGTGTTCATCATTAGTTCCTGTAACATCCTTACTTGGAGGAGAATCATTGTCTTCATCATTGGTGGCTTCATCGTCAACAGAATGATCAGCCGTGCCATTGAAATCGTCGTTGGGAAGATAATCATCACCGGTGCCATTGAAATCCTCACTCGGAGGAAAATCATCATTGGTGCCATTGAAATCCTCGCTTGGAGGAAAGTCATCATCTGTGCCATTGAAATCCTTGCTTGGAGGAAAATCATCTTCATCATTATTGATGTCTTCTTCCTCACCAAAATCATCATCTGTCCCATTAAAATTCTCAATTGGAGGAAAATCATCATTAGTCCCATAAAAATCCTCATTGGGAGGGAAATCATCATTGGTCCCATTACAATCCTTGCTTGAAGGAAAATTACCATTTGTCCCATTAGATTCATTGCTATGAATAAAACCATCAACATTATTTGTACATGCATGCTCAACAAAAGCATCATTAGTCCCATCAAAATCCTCGTTTTCAGGAAAATCATCATTGGTGCCTTGAAAATCCTCACTGGGAGGAAAATTGTCATAATCTTGCTTATTGTCCTTAGGATCCCCAATTGGAAGAATATCTTCATCATCATCACATTCTTGCCCTTCATTACTAGTGTCTTCAAAATCTTCATAATTAGGAAGTTTTTGAAGAACATCTTTGATTGCATTGCTTGCACTGGAAGGATCTTGGCTAGATGAACAATACAACTCTTCATTGACATTGGAATTTAATTCATATGAGTCCATGACTTCTCACTAAAAGATAGAATTATAGAAAAATCTTAATAGATAAGACAATGAAATTTTAGCATAGTCCTCACAAAAAGTAGAATGGTGCAACTGTCAACCAACAATCTTATAGCTATGAAAATGAAAATATCCCTCAAAACATTCCCTCCAAAAGTTTCCCTCCAAAAGTTTCGTTCAAAAATTTCCCTACAAAATTAAAGCGCACATTTCTAGCACATTCATAAAAATAGTAAAAATAACGAATTAATGATATAACAAACTTTGAAATAATGTATTAACTAATTATATATTTCTATCCCAGACATATAAGTCTAGTAAAATTATTTATATACAATTAGTAATAAAGAAATGGCTATTTATATTTTTTTTACTCCCACATTCATAACATTAGTAATATTTCATGTAAACCCATCTTATATAAATTTAGTAATAATGCATTAACTAATTTCATTTTTTTAATCCCACATTTGTAAAACAAGTAATGTTAAACCTAATCTAGGCTATATAAACCATTTACATTTCCTACTATTCATCATTTAATTTGGAGCAATTTAATAACACTTTCAAGGTTAGTGTTTTTTCCCATTTTAATAATTCGTTAGTTTTATGGTTAATTTGCCAATGATTATTTTATGGCTTTATTAATTTGGCAATGTTTATTTTATGGATTTATTGATTTTGTTTTTTACATTTTTCACTAAGGGCTTTCAAGAAGAAAGAGGAGATTGCGGAGAGGAGCTTCTAGCATTTTCAAGAGAGGAGGCTCTACCACTTTCTAGGTTAGTTATGTATATATAATTTTTTAAATATATTTTTTATTTTAAATTCATGTAGTATTAATCGAGGCAAGGCTTTCCCCCTTATTCCACAAATTTTAATCTTGGGTTTAAAACAATTTTTTTTTGGCTTGCACCCTCCTCCTCGCGCCCCTCCCTAATCCTCCCCCTAAACTATATAATACAAAATTAAAAAAAAATCAAAATTAAAAAAAAATCAACCCCCCCCTCCCTAAACTATATTAAAAAAAAATTAAAATCAACCCTCCCCCCCTAACTATATTAAAAAAAAAATAGAATAAAAGTCTAACCCCCCCCCCCCTCCCTCGCACCCCCTTCCCCCACCTCTCCCTCCTACCCCTGCCCCCCCTCCCTTTGCAATCCAAGCCCCCACCTCCCACTTCTCCCGCGCCCCCTTCCCTCTCCTCCCACCTCCCCACTACCCCCTAATCCCCCTTCGCCACTCACCGCCTCCCCCTCCCCCAATTTCCCCCTCCCTTCCCCTTCCTCCCCCTCCGCCTCCCCCTTCATCCTCCCCCCTCCGCCCCTTCCCCATCCTCCCGCTCCTCCTCCTTCCTTCTCCCTCCACGAGACTTTGACCGCTCGCTTCATCGTGCCGCTCGTGAGGGGATGCCCTTTGGCGCCCAAGTGAGTGACTCTCCGGCTTGCACCCTCCTCCCTGCCTCCCACTTCCCCCCCCCCCCCCCCGCACTGCCTCCCCTTTCCCCCTTCCCCCACTGCCCCCCTCCCTTCCACCTCCTCCGCTCACTACCTCCCCCTTCCCCCTCTCCCTCCCTTCCCCCTCCTCTTCCTCTGCCCCGCCTTCCTCCTTCCCCCGCCTCCCCTTCCCCCTCCTCCCCCTCCTCCTCCTCCCTTCTCCCTCCATGGGCCTTTGGATGCGCACTTAATTAGCACCCAAGTGAGCAGCCAAAGGCCCGTGGAGGGAGAAGGGAGGAGGAGGGGGGAGGAGGGGGAAGGGGCGGCCGGGGGAGGAAGAAGGGGGGGGGGCAGAGGGGGGAAGGGAGGGGGGCAGCGGGGGGAGGGGGAAGGGGAGAGGCAGAGGGGGAGGTGAAAGGAGGGGAAGGGGGCACAACAGGAGTGGGAGGTGGGGGCGGGGCTTGTAGGAGGGGGGCTTTGAATTTTTTTTATTTTTATTTTTTTTTAATATAATTGAGGGGGGATGGGTTTGATTTAATTTTTATAATTTTATCTGCTTTTTAAATAGTTTAGCAGGGTTTGATTTTAATATTTTTTAATTTTTTTTTTTTAATATAGTATAGGGTTTGATTTTAACTTTTTTTTTTAATATAGTTTGGGGGGGTATTACATTTTACATTTTTTTATTATTAAAGTTTAGGGGGGGCAAGTTTACATTTTTTTTAAAAATTAATTATTATATCTGTGTGAGGGGGTTTAGGGGGTAGGGGGTATATAAATGTTTGTTGATTGTATGTTAAAATTCTTCCTTTTGGATATAGGGAGAATGGCATCAAGACAAATATCTGTAAACATTTCTAGATCAAGAGCAACGATGGTTGCATAAAAAAAAATAGTTGAGGGATCTAAGAACGTTGAGCCTCAAGACGAAGTTTTCAACTTTGATGATTTAAAAATGAATAATGCTAGAGAATGGAAACATGCAACAGAAGAAGACAGATCAGACTATCATTGGCATCTAAAGGAAAAATATCAAGGAAAACCAGAAAGTATTCACTTATATTCATTGACATTTCCATATATTCAATCAGAGTACCAACCATTGGGACTGTTGAGAGATATATTTGTGATGCCTGGTATAGAAATTGTTTATGCACAAGTGAAACAAGCCAAGAACTTTGCCAAAATCCGATATTGTTTGAAGATTTCAAAATATAATGTTCAAGAAAATTTCACAGAATTTTGTCAAGGGGTCGTGCATGAGATTGAGAGTGGGAGAGTAAGTTTGAATATTGATATTATTCTTAAATTGGTTTTATTATAACTTGGATATGACAATGTAATAGATTTAATACGATAATGTTTTTATTTTGCAGAGTTTTTCCATGTCAATTTCAAAAATGTTGAATGTAATTTATTATACAGAGGACAATCCTATGGATGTCGTTAATGCCACTGTTCAAAAGGGACCAGAAGAAAGGAAGAAGAAACAAGTGTCAAATGTTCAAACTGAATAAGTACAAGCACAAAGAGGAAAGAGCATTCGACACTCAAATCAGGTATGTAGAAGGGTTATATTTAAATATTCATCTTGCCCAAATGAACATGTTGAAAGTGTTGCAAATGAGCTTGGTACTCTGCTAGTAAGAGTAACAAACAATATCGTAAAAGAAATATGGTTGAGAGTGCCTTGATTCCTGTTGAAGGCATTGTTGATTTAGAAGGAAACCCTTCAAATCAGATCCCTCAATTGTTTTTTTCGATGCAATCATCGTCGCTCTTGATCTAGAAACGTTTATAGATATCTGTCTTGATGCCATTCTCCCTATATCCAAAAGGAAGAATTTTAACACACAATCAACAAACATTTAAATACCCCCCTACCCCCTAAACCCCCTCACACAAATATAATAATTAATTAAAAAAAAAAAATGTAAACTTGCCCCCCCTAAACTTTAATAATAAAAAAATGTAAAATGTAATACCCCCCAAACTATATTAAAAAAAAATTAAAATCAAACCCCTATACTATATTAAAATTTAAAAAAAAAAATATTAAATTCAAACCCCACTAAACTATATTAAAAAAAATCTGTGAGATGTAGAACAGTTGGTGGTGGGGTATGGTTAAGACATCCCCTAAGTGGAAAGGTCGCTGATTCTAATGTCGTGGATACCAAAAAATCCAACCATGTTAAGGGTTGGTGCGGTCTAGGCCGGGTGCGATCCCCGAGTGATTTTGACGGCTTAGATGCCCCTGGTTCGTGGTAAATTAGCCAAAAGAAAACTTTCTAGTCAAGGAGCTTCCACCACTTTGCAAACAAAACAAAAAACTATATTAAAAACAAATAAAATTAAAAAAATTAAATCAAACCCACCCCCCCTTAATTTTATTAAAAAAATAAAATAAAATTCAAACCCCCCTCCTGCAAGCCCTGTCCCAACCTCCCACTCCTCCTGCGACCTCTTCCCCTCCTCCCACCTCCCCACTTCCCCCTCCTCCCCCTCTGCCTCCACCCTTCCCCCTCCCCCCGCTGCCCCGTCCCTTCCCCCTCCTCTGCCCACCGCCTCCAACTTCCCCCTCCCTTCCCCCTCCTCCCCCTTTGTCCCCCTTCCTCCTTCCCCCGCCACCTCTTCCCCTTCCTCCCCCTCTTCCTCCTCCCTTCTCCCTCTGCAGGCCTTTGGCTACCCACTTAATTGGCCCCCAAGTGGGCGGCCAAAGGCTCTCGGAGGGAGAAGGGAGGAGGAGGAGGAGGGGGAGGAGGGGGAAGGGGCGGGGGGGGAAGAAGAAGGGGAGAGGGGTGGAGGGGGAAGGGAGGGGGCAGCGGGGGGAGGGGGAAGGGAGCAGGCAAAGGGGGAGGAGGGGGAAGTGGGGAGGTGGGAGGAGGGGAAGGGAGCGCAGGAGGTGTGGGAGGCGGGGGCAGGGCTTGCAGGAGGGGGGGGTTGATTTTTGTTTTTAATATAATTAAGGGGGGGTGGGTTTGATTTAATTTTTTAATTTTATTTGTTTTTAATATAGTTTAGTGGGGTTTGATTTTAATATTTTTAATTTTTTTTTTTTTTAATATAGTATAGGGGTTTGATTTTAATTTTTTTACAATATTGTTTGGGGGGGTATTACATTTTACATTTTTTTATTATTAAAGTTTAGGGGGGTAAGTTTACATTTTTTTTTAAAATTAATTATTATATCTGTGTGAAGGGGTTTAGGGGGTAGGGGGTATATAAATGTTTGTTGATTGTATGTTAAAATTCTTCCTTTCAGATATAGGGAGAATGGCATCAAGACATATATCTGTAAACATTTCTAGATCAAGAGCAACAATGATTGCATAAAAAAAAATAGTTGAGGGATCTGAGAACGTTGAGCTTCAAGACAAAGTTTTTAACTTTGATGATTTAAAAATGAAGAATGATAGAGAATGGATACATGCAGCAGAAGAAGACAGATCAGACTATCATTGGCATCTAAAGGAAAAATATCAAGGCAAACCATAAAGTATTCACTTATATTCATCGACATTTCCATATATTCAATCAGATTACCAACCATTGGGACTGTTAAGAGATATATTTGTGATTCATGGTATAGAAATTGTTTATCCACAAGTGAAACAAGCCAAGACCTTTTCCAAAATCCGATATTGTTTGAAGATTTCAAAATATAATGTTCAAGAAAATTTCACAGAATTTTGTCAAGGGGTCGTGCATGAGATTGAGAGCGGGAGAGTAAGTTTGAATATTGATATTATTCTTAAATTGGTTTTATTATAACTTGGATATGACAATGTAATAGATTTAATACGATAATGTTTTTATTTTGCAGAATTTTGCCATGTCAATTTCAAAAATGTTGAATGGAATTTATTATATAGAGGACAATCCTATGGATGTCGTTAATGCCGCTGTTCAAAAGGGACCAGAAGAAAGGAAGAAGAAACAAGTGTCAAATGTTCAAACTGAATAAGTACAAGCACAAAGAGGAAAGAGCATTTGACACTCAAATCGGGTACATAGAAGGGTTATATTTAAATATTCATCTCGCCCAATTGAACATGTTGAAAGTGTTTCAAATGAGCTTGTTACTCCTGCTAGTAAGAGTAACAAAAAATCTCGTAAAAGAAATATGGTTGAGAGTGCCTCGATTCCTGTTGAAGGCATTGTTGATTTAGAAGGAAACCCTTCAAATCAGAAAAATAGGAGATATATTGTTATTGAATCCAATGTTATTCCTGAATTTGAGAGTGAAAATTTAGGGGACAGTAGGGAAATCATTACTTCAGGTCCTGATCTAGAGGATGGCATTGTCAATACAACACAAAATGCCATTCGAGATCGCTTGCAGAGGGATAAATTAGTTAACAATGGACATACATTTGAGTTGAATGTGAATCAACTTTATAGACCCACATAAGGGCAAGATCAATTTAGAATTAGAAAACTACATCACTTGCATATTCACAACTTGAAAGCATTGATGAGGCACAATCCCTATGCACATGTGGTTGACTACCTAGTCCTTGTTGACCTGAAAGATGTTCCTACTAGAGATGAATTTGATCAAAAAAGATGTTTTTAGTACAAATATTATGTTCTTGGGGGGAATAATTTTGCAGAGGCAAGAAGAGAGTTGATGCAAGAATATCCCAATAACCCTATTTTTGAAACAGTTAAATGCATCATTTATGTTGGTTTAACATATGTAGAAGCAAATTTCTTTGCATGGGATCATAACACAGATAGTGAATATAGGTTGACAATGACATTTATTCAAAGGGTGAGATTTATCCACAGTGAATTTGTGCAAATATGTGGTGGGGAAAAATGTAGAGTTGATGCATGTTTTCAGAGACAATGTTGTCTAGAAATAGGTCTCCCTATTAAAGAGGATAATGTGAAACAAAAAAATGCCAAAGGAAGTGATGCATTCAGAGCTGTAGATTCCTATTTCCAATTGGCATTCAGAGTTGGGAAAACATGGGATTTGATTGATGACATATTTAGCTTGTGGGAGAATATTGGCATAAAAAACCAGAAAGTGAAAAAAGTAGAGTTGTTCCATGGAGCGGTGGTAAGGCGGGTCCTGACGTCAAGAATCTGCCAGAAGGCATGACTATTACACCTTGGAGAACAATACAAGGTGTGAAGAATGAAACATTAATAGCTACAATACTATCATGGGTAAAGTCAGGTGAATTATCCATGGAGGAAATGTGCAGCAAATTTGACAACTAAGTTGATGTTTTTTTTTATGGTACAATGTTTTGTTCTTGAGTTTAACATTTTTGCTATGTTCTAATTATTATATATTATTGTAAACATCATTTATTGTTTCATTGTCTAGTCACAAGGTCTACATGAAAATACAAGAGGAGATGGTTATAATGTTGAATGAGAAGAGTTGGGATGATGTCAAATGCAACTATCCAGACTCAAGCTCGATAGAAACTTTAAAACAATTTTTTGTTGCATTTAAGAAGGTATGTTGATCTATGGTGCATCCTATTTTATTTATTTTCTAATTCAATTCATTTCTATTTTATTACTTATAGAGATAATTTTCATTTGAAGATGCCAAAGAGGGGTACATATAGAGTACCAGAGTCCCTCAAAATTCATATCCAAAGAGCCAAAATAGAACGACAAAGGAGAGAACATCTTGCAAACGTTGAACTTGATGATACACTTGATCATTATATTTGGAATGGGCTTGACACTATGCAATATAAAGTCATTTTAGGTGACTATGCAAACATTGCAAATCTTGTTCCTAAAAAAGAGTATGCACTAGTGATTGCAGATATCCCTCATGGATAGAATATCCGAAACACTACTTATGATTATGAGCCTTCTACTTACCAATCATTCAATAAAGTGGTTTCGGGATTTGTAGATGTCACAACATCACCACTATGGAGATTTGTTGTTTTCCATCCAGACACACAATTAGGGGGTTGTTGACATCCTTCAAGGGTAAAGGAAAAAAAGGAAGCAACTTTATTGTTAATATATTTGCACTATATATATTATCAAGTTTTTTAATTTATAAATAATTTATATTTATTGATAAGTTAATTTTTTATTATTATTTTTGTTACAGGGAAAAGCCTAATGTTCGTAGCTCTAACAACGATCCATTCTTGAGTGATATTGAAATCATACATCTTGCAACTTGGACAAAAGATGAGACTTATGAATCTCTTTTAATCAATGAAAAGAGTGGAGGAAAATATAGTCAGTTGTTGAGTTATAATGTTGTGGTAAACAAATTAACATATGAAGAAAGGGATTTGAAAGGACTGACTGTAAACATCTATCAAAAGCCACATGCTTTGATTAATTATCTCATAGATACATTTTCAAGAGAAGTAAATTGGGTCTTAGATTTGTTCTCGGGTTCAAGTAAACTTTCCCATATTACATATGAAATCATATATCAACTTTTATTGTATGTTTTATTCTTAATTATTTTATTGTTTTAAAGTATGCTTCTTTATGCTATTTGAATTAACTTTATTTTTGTTTTTGGTAATTAGGTACAACAATAGCATGCTCCTTACAGAAAGGAAGAAATTACATATCCATTGATAATGATCCACATCAATGCAATACATAAAGCAAAGAATTAATGCTATTCAAGTTCTTCCAGATGAACTGCAAGAAGTTGGTTTGAAGAAAGGAGAGTTTAGTGAAATGCTTGTGGCAAAGATGTCAAAAGAGCCTCAACCCACATTAGGAGGGGTGTTTGGAAAGGAGCACTTTGGGGATCTTGCAGACATAGAAGACCCAATGGAAGAGGACATTGATGTCCCCAAGGAAAGCCAAGCTCCAAAAAAATTCCAATTTCGATGAAGAATTTGACCTACATAATATTGTTGATTAGTTTCATGTTTTGAAGAAAATGTTAAATTTGACAATTTTTTGATAAGATATTTTAGTAATGTTTTGACTTTCAGACTTTATTTTATAAATAAAATTTCTATATATAATGTGTTTAATATGTTTTTTACAAATAAATTGTATAGTTTTTCTTGAATTTATGTGAATCATCACTTTTCGGAAAATAATATGAAATAGTATCGTTTTTATACAAAAAAATCTCTGAAAAATCATTGAAAATGGTTTTAAATGTCTTTATTTTCTGGAAACTTTTACAATTTTTTCAATAAAAATGTCTTATTTTGTCCATAAAAATGTCTTATTTTATAGAAAAAATTGGAAAATATATATGTTTTTCATTATAAATTGCTTAAAAATGTATGTTATTTTGTTAAATTTCTAAAAACGCACTTGAAAATAGAAATTAAAAATATTTCACGAAAAAAATAATTCAAAGGCCCCAAAAAATGCCTCAAAATGAAAATGTGTGGTACTGGTATCAACCCTTTTTGAAACAGAGGTAAAAAAAATTACTAAAATTAGGAGAGAGAAAAACGAGAACTGTGTCGAGTTCTTGTTTGATAATATAAGTGGTTGTTTGAAATTAAAGTTGTAGAATGGAAATGATAATAAATATAAGATTGTGAAATATGCACAAAACAAATATACAAGAGATGATGGAAACACAAAATAAAAAAAATGCAAAAATAAAGAGATCATACAATCTAAGTAGCATATAGAAAAAAACAAATTGTACAAATTAAAATGCTCATAATCCAAAAAAGATCAACTTTGGGGATATTTTTATCTTGTGGTGTGTGTAACTATATTACACTAGTGGAAAGGTTATATTTTATGTAATACGAATTTTGGAATAAACAAGTTACTTCTATACCCCATTTTGCCACCTTTTATGTCCAATTGTTTTTGTGTGTTTTTTGAGGTGCAAAATAAGGTGCTATAGGTAGGTATATTTTTCCACATTCTTTTTGCATCCCCTCTCATTTGTGTTGTATCCTTATTTAGTCCCCCCCTTTTTTTGTCTTATTTTCTCTCTCATTTGCCTCCTCTTAGCATCTCACTTTAATTGTAGTTGTCCTCATAACATATACTATAAGAAATTTGTTTACCTAAGATGGATCCTACTTATCTGATAGTCAAGTCAATTACTCTCCTTTTTGATAAATCCATACAAAGTGGATACTAACCACACCTTGGACGACTCTCAGTGTGGGGAAAGAAAGATAGGATAGGGACTTGTATGCAAGCCCTCTTAGGATAATTAGATAGGGTATTTCCCTCCCTCATCTCCCTTGAGCATTGAAAACACCAAAAAATGATGAATATGTCTGGGTTAAGGGATGAGGATCTTGTTGGATTTTAGACTATTAAACTCAAAATAGTAAAAAAAAAGATGAACTAGCACTCTTATACGTGCACAAAATTGGTCTAGACATGTTCTTAGGGTTAAATGGGGCTAAATCAATTAGTTGGGTCAAAAACTTATGTCAATATCAATGAATAAAGAATCGAAATAAGCATTGGAAACATATAATTATATCATTTAATGTGGTTGGAAATTTATGAACAAAAAATAAAAACATGTGAACAAATTTTTTTCACACTTAAAAAGGCCATAAAACAAGCCTAAAATTACTTGTAAAGTGAATTGAACAAGGTAGAATTGCATTGAGTGAAAATAATTGAATTTTGAAGTTAAATTTAGCCCCTGAATAGGCTTCTAGAACCACTAAAAAAATTGTGTATTTCAGTTGGAAAAATATTTAAATAAAACAATTGTTCTTTCCCTCATGATTTATGATTATTTCAAGGGTGAATTAGGGACTAGAAAAATATATTTTTTGAGTCCCAGAATCTTATGAGAGCCCTCTATTTTTCTATGTAAGTAAGTCTCAACTTAAGTTCATTGTCAATATCATCCAACAACAAGGCTAGTACTTGACAAGCATAACCCTTGAAAATGATCGAGATTCCCACCCTAGCAGGTTAGAAAGTGATTTTAATCACTACAAGTCTGTTTCAAAACATTTATCAAAACTAACTACTTTTTTCTTATGTAATGTTTGCTAAAATAGTCAGTAATGTAAGGATGAAATGTATTAGGTGGACTAATGTGATATTTGAGTTGTTATCATCGTAAGTTTTATCAATTTTTATCTATTTATGCAAGCATGCAAGGCCATTGTTTCATTGTGAAGTTCCTTCCAATCAGACCTACACATTTTATCTTATATCATTGATCACTGAGCATAAAAAGTGTAAGTTGCAGAATTCAAGTGGTTGTAAGTAGAGAGTACTCCATGTAGCTCAAAGATATTATGATATTTATACACTTAGGATTAGTTAAGATCAACTTGGTCTAATGTATCTTTAGGTAACATGTGTTTCTTTAGTATGTATTAATATGCATTTGTACTTATATAATTCGATGATCACGATATGTCTTAGACATAAATTGATTCGATGAGTCATCTTCTCCTCAATACTAACAACTATAATAATATGTGGGTTGGCATTCATTTGTTCCATGATCTATGTGTAAAGAGCATGGAGGGTCATTTGTTGATTGTTGATTGTGAGAAACACTTATCTAAAACATTTTTCCTTTGCACACTACAAGGAAAAGGCCCTGTAGAAAAGGTTATAGAGGTTTTTAGTGTACAATATTGGCCAAAATTGTCAAAAAAAACCTCCGCTACAACCTCCTCCAATGGTACTAGATGGTTTGCAGAGGTTTTTATGGAAAATTATTATAACTAAAAAAAACTCAACGGTCGGAGGTTTTAGCAGATGAATTTTTCTAGTGACTAGTGACCAATGACTATTATAAAAATTACAATGCATTGATATATCTATATTTTTTTATTATTAATTGTTTAATTCCATTATTCATCAAAAATGATTTTTTTTATAATAGTATTCATATAATTTGAAATTTAATTGTTGTGTTTGGATATGATGTTTGGATTAATTAGGTATATCATCATATTTAGCATATGTCATTGTAATATTTAATTATCCATATATTTAATCAGAGATGTAACATTTCACAATGATATTGGACAATGCTATAGAATAAGAAAAATATTTTATTTTATATGAATAAGAGGCCCTTTGTCATATAGAATGGGACAACATAAAGGTCCATGATAACCAAAATGTCAATATGTAATTGTTGCACTTATTAATAACTTCTTGTCTTCCAATTGGGAAACTATGTCTAGTATATTATACAAAATGTCTAATTTTCACTAACAATTATTTCAAAACATGTAATTGCTTGCATTAGAATCCAATTATATTGATCGTTATTCTTCGTTGGAATTATTGTTAATGCTTGAGAAACTTGCATGGCATGGGTTATTTGGTAGAATGTTTTGTTGATTTCCTCCATGATGGTGTTCCTCCTCTTCATCTTCCATCTACAAGCATAAAAACAAAGTGTAATGGGTGTATTTACATTGGTGGGAATAATGAAAAAATAGATAATATACATAATTATGTAAATTGAAAAAGAATACCATAGCAACAATTGTGTCATGAATGGCACACATTCTTTCACAACCAAATCTCATGCCATCTCTCAACAACTCTTCTGTTGGATCCACTCCATACTTTGTCTCATGTAAGTTTTATACCCCATCACAAATCATAGATTGGATATATAGGTTTTTCTTCTTCCATTAATTATAAAATGAGAAACTTAAAACAACATAGATACTTATAGGTTCCACAATTAATTTTTGATACGCCAACATATACTCACAACCCATACTTAACCCAATGTCAATCAATTATTCTGATGGTTCTTCTTTGTATGCAAGAACATGTTCGAAGACATCCAAGGATGGATGTAAAAACATTAAAATATAAATATCACAACCAATATGAAATTGTAAGTTGTAAGGAAAATTCATAATTACTCACAAACTTTGCTATCAACCCTTTTCTTCCTTGTCATCATGTCTTATATGTTGAATGGGTTCCATTTTGTTTTCTTTTGTGCAACAAAAACAATTTATATTTAATATTTAATGCTAAATTAATTAATTATACGTACATAAAAGAAAAAAATCAGTGATTGCATACATTTGAAGCACGTTGTTGTTGAGATGGGTCCTCCTGCGATGCAATTATGTCCATTTCTTTGACCATGTCCTTGTACACTTTTTTGGACATCCTTATTAGCATTTTTCGAATATCACCTCGTTCATCCTTTGGAATTTTCATAACTTTCCTAAAAAAATAAAATGACATTAAACTATTTTATATTGATATGAAAAGTAAATATAACATAATTAATATTAATAAAGGAATACTTTGTAGTAGTATATACATATCTAGAAAAACATGTTTAGAGATATTACTTTTCAATGATTATTTTTTGTTTTTGTACGTTTTTTCTATTGCAAGTGCACATAAAGTTATATTGCTGAGTGCATGATGTTAATTGTTAATCAAGTTCGAAATCTGATCCCCAGTTGGAACTCGCCCTGCCACTTTCATTCTACCTTTAAACTTCAGTGCCATTGAATCTCTCTTGAATTTTTGTCCTGCCACTTTCCTTACAGAGATAGCTCCGAGCCTACACTTGATCTAATCCTTACCCAAAACTAGTGAAGTATGATCAACTGAGGTGTTATGATCTCAAGCGTTGTTGCAACAGTGTTCACTAGGTGGCATCCAACGGTATTGTATTGTGCATGTAGTGGTACTGCGAGAAGTTTGATATAAATATGCATTTATATTTTAGCCTATAATAGAGAGAATCCATAATGGTTAAACCCCTCGCTAACATTGCACTCCTAAAGATGCTCTCCCAGCCAGATTCTTTAGTACTAGGCTACTTGTGGCACAGCCACACTTTTTCGCTAGTCACTGTAATACCCCAATTTTGGCCCTTGTGAAATATTGGATTTTAATGTAAATATTGTATACATGCAATGTATGTTTCCCTAGAATGGAGCTCAAGACCAAAGCCCCGCGAGTGTATGTTCGGATTTTATTTAAAATGGACAAGTATTTGATATTTTATTACCCATGAGCTATTGAACTATGGAATATTGTAAATGATGTAAATATTTGATATTGCAATAAAATACCAAATACTGGCTATGGAAGCAACGAATGAGAAGGGGCCATGTGTATTCCACTAGGGAGTGGTGAGGGGGTTGTGGGGATGAACCAGATGCTACCAAATGTCATCTTGTGAACCCATTTGACTTCCCTTGTTGACATTTAATTCTGTTGTAAGGAAGTTGTTGAAAAATTCAATCCATGGCTTCAATGGAGCATGGGCATCCCATAAAGTCGTATGGCAGGTATGGGCTATGTTTTTCTTGTACCACAAGTAACTCTACCTCGTGGGAATTGGTTCTTCTTTATTCCCATTCCATTGTTGAACATCCCAACATCAGTTTTCATCCATTACACATGCCCAACAGAAAGAAGAACCAGAAAATCGCAACTTTGCAAGAATCCACATTTTGAAGAGTCATAAACGCCCAAAATTTGGTATTGACAGTAAAATCCAATGGGGGTTCATAGATATGAATGTTGGGGCAAATTTGAGAGTATTAGATACCCCGAAATCCATAGAAAAACCCACTTTTTATAGCCCAGAATTCCATTGACGGGATTGAGTTATTTGATCACCGAATTGAGAAAATCCAAGTGTGAATTCTAGAACAGAGGTTGGGAATGCTTGATAAACCTAGTGAGGGTTGGAATCTCAAGGATTTAGCAGCTTGGACCTTTCTATGCCCATCCTGGAGAGCACTGGAGAGAAGGGATGCCTGAGGGACTGTGCAGCAGAGAAGGGGACCTTCCTTGTGTTGGGTGTAGTAGGTATTGTGGGTGCCTTGACTATTTGAATTATCTTGAGATGCCTGTAGCTATGTGGTTGAGCTCACTGGCTTAGCATTTCCCTCCTTTGTCTTTTGTATGCTGGATAAACCCAACTGTGTGTTGGCTTAGCATATCTATTGAGTGAAACTATGGTTGTGAGTTGTGAGCCTGTTTAGCTCCTCCTTAGTGGATACACAAACCAACTCGGGGGTGATCTCTCAACTGAAAGAATATAGGCTTGACAGAGATCTATGGTTGGGTGGAACGTTGTTCTCACGTAGCCAATTGTTTGGACATTTACATTTCAAGATAAGTATTCTTTGTGGATTGAGTTATGTTAATTCTATGCTCTACAATGTTTTAATTAATGACTGTTGTTTATATGTTGAATTCATGATGAAACTGTGTATATATAGTGTTTAATTCCACTGTGTTTGTTGAGTATGAATATGTGTTCATAAGTTTTTATTTTACCCATGAATTTCTTAGTAATGTATGGGGATGAGATTTTCAAATAAGCCCGATATGTTTGGTCATGTTTCCTCCCTTGCATCGAATTTACGGGAGGGGAAGTGACAGTCACCAATGTCCAAATGTGGTGTGCGGCACTGCCTGGGAACGACTTGAGGGCGTGACCAACTCAAGCGTTGCACCAACAGACTACGTCTAACCTGCAGAACTCGTTTCAACTTAACACCTGCAACAGTTTACTTGTTTATTAGTTTAACATGTAAGCCTAACATCCAACACTTGGACAAATTGACACATGCATGAACATCAAGTAAATACACACAAGTATAAGTTGGGGCTACCAAACCAACAACCTGTTAATCTTTGTATAATCAATTGTTTACAACAGCTGGAGTTTCCTTAGCAGAGCTCCAGCGTGTGCCCAACAAACAACACGCCTTACAACAGATATACAAATTACAAAGAGAGAGTTAACCCTTCCAATAGGTGTGCCAACATTGTATTTGAAATAGTCAAAGAAACCCTAAAATGTTTGTCAAAAATACCCAAAAGAAGTAAATTTACTAAGGATGGGTTGAATGAAGGGTTATAATACAAAATAAACAAAGCAAAGAACCTACAAGTGCAATAGTCTGAAAGAAATTATTGAAAAGGTTAAATCTTAGCGAAGTTTCAATGACGGAGATGACGAAAGAAAAAATCAAAGGTTATCGTGGATTCTCGCACCGCCCAAAAGTTCGTTTGCAAACAATGGTGAGTGGTTGCAGACATAATACCACTGGAGTACATGTCACATTATTATTGTCCCGCATCAACATGATAGTGGTATCACAAACCACTACAACATCGTGTGGAACCACCAAAGGATAATACGAGGTAAACGTGGGCCATAGCACGTGGAAGACGCATAAGGCACAAGGGAATACGCCATATGTTCACATAAATCGGATGGATGATATACATTGGCATAAAATCTACGGATGAGATTAATTTGCATCATGGGAAGTGCACACTCAATAGAGGAAAGAGTGGTTGCGGTAATTAAACCACTCTAACAGGTGTCAGAAAATGGCTGATCCGCACATAGTAAAAACCAGAGAGAAAAACCATTATTGGGATCGTGGATACCACCATGGAAAATAAAGAGGCACAAGATCTAACGGCTCAAATAAAAAAGCATGTGATCAACGGTTGGAAATAAAGTACATTCGAAAAGCTGCCAGAAAGTTAAGAACAAGAGCTTATATAAAACAAAAGGGTTTTCAAACAATGACATTTTGTCTATGTGTCGCTGTTCTTGGAAGCTCTGAAGATCGGTGGAGATCGACAGTTGCGACAGAAGGATAAAGATGTGTCTGTACAGGTAGGGTCTCGTGACTTGGCCCACATATTTTAATGGAAATTTGTTTGTAGAAACAATTTAAATGGAAACTGTGCATGATATAGATGTTTTTAAAGCCAAAGAAGCCCTAGAAGATAGAGATGGGGAGATTTACGATACCCTAATCAGGTTACCGGTCGCTGAAGTCAAGCTTAAGTTGTCTAAGTTATTAGAAGAAGGTATAGACATACACAGAGTCCACCAGTCATCCTTGTTATCCTTCTGCCCGGACCAAATCCCATCTTTTCAGAATTTGTGTCGTGGTGTGCTGATAATTATTCCAGAGAAGAAAGAACTATTTTAGGCAGTCGAAAAACCAGAGTCGTCTGTAAAATAGAGCTTGTCGTCATAATTAAAGCCCTAGAAATAAACATTTTCCCAAACCCGCGAGTCTGAAAGTTTTTCCAAAACCTCTGTTATTGAATGTTATCATCAAACCCTTCAAGATAATAGAGAAAAGTTTTTGTCTACGTGTCTTAAACCAAAAACAAACATTTCAGATATCCCTTACCCTATAGATATCACTTTATTTGATGAAAATAACCAGCTGGTTCTGACATTGTTGGCTTTAATCCTAGGGTTCGATACAGACATGTATGTCACTGAGTTTCAGTTAAGCCTTTTGTATAAAGTGAGTACAATTCAGCCAGGGATTGATGAAAATCAAATTCCTCAACCTAACTTTGAAGAATTCTTGACTGAAAAGATCCATGACCAGATGGTCAATTTTCCTACTCATAGATATTTCAGATTTCAGTCATTTTTTATGAAAATGATCATGGTGGCCAGTCATGAAGAATTACAATTCTCTGAAATCATTTTCACAAAGTTATTAGAAAATAATATGTTTAATTACATAAAATATGCTCTCAGAAATTTACAGAATGATTTTTGGTGAAAGATTGCCTAGAGTATTACCGAAAATACAAGCATGTATTCAATTAAGTGCAGAATATGCTATAGGAGATTGGTTCTTGTCAAAAGACAGTACAGTGATCAGGTTATATGGTTTCAAACATAAACCCTATGTTTTACCAGTGTTTCTTACCTTAAGGGTTTTCGATTTGGAGTTCCCTAGGAAGAAGTTAATTGTTGAAGATAATAATTTCTTGCTTTTCAAACAAGCAACAGATATCAAGTATCCATTCACACTTGGCCCATTCACAGTGAAGAACAAAAATGCTGCTATTTATATAGAAAAATTACTGAAAGATATGGGATTTGAGACAGACATGGCTATTGAATATGATCCGTTAAACATAATATCAAAACAGAGAACGGATCATCGCATCAAAGCGTTGAATCATCAGGTGATTAAGGGAATGTCTGATAGAGCAAATTGGATGGATTATAAGGAAGAAATCATTCCAGATTCTCAAGATAAAGAAATGATATTGACAAATACAACAACAGAGGTAGAAAGCACGATGAATACTACAATGGTAGGGTTTAAAAGGCCCATACAAGCTGTAGTGAACATTGAAAGTGAAGAAGAAGAAAAAGGGAAAAAATTAAAAATGGATGAGCAACAAGAGTTAATGGCAGTTTCAGAAGAGGAAGGGAGAACCGAAGTCAAAATACCAGAGGTCATGGTAAAGGAGTACAGTATTAAAGAATCCCCGGTGGAAGATGATGTAAATAAACCACACAATCTGATGGATGTATTTAATGAGCACAGTCAAAATAAACAGGAATCCTCTCGGCAAACTAGTTAGTTATTTCCAAAGGTTAGAAATATATCCAACACTGAAGTCAATTTATTTACTAGCAGAAATGTCAAAGAAAATTCTTTAAAATTTTCAGTTGTTACTAAAGATAAGATCTCAGAGACGAAAGTTGATCTGAAAAAAATCAATGCCCCAGATAAAATTTTATTACATAGACAAACATGAAAGGTTATATACTCAGATTATTTGGGAGCGATCTTAAAGGTAGACAAGTTGAAAATTTTAGTAGATAAATTAAATAACCAGTTGAGACAAGAAAAAACAGAAAATAAGTCTCGATAGCAGCAAATAAAAAGATTACAAACAGATTTGATAAACAAAGAGGGAGATGTAGCAACAAATTTACTCAAAGAAAAGGATGACACAATTCAAATGTTAAGGCGAAAGCTGAAAATCCCAGACACTTTGCTTGTCCAAGGCGCCGAACTAACAGTACTGGAAAAAGAAAAAGAAGAGCTGTCAAATGAAGTAAAAGATATTACTGCAAAAATGTTGAAGCTCACCGAAGAAAAAGTTCATTGGGAAAAAGAGAAGATTTGTTTGGAAGAGCAATTGGAAGAAATAAAGAAAAGGTTAGCAGAATTAGGTCAGCAACAGGTACATGCAGGTACAGATGAAGATAAAACTGGATTGGACAGTCTCTTACAAGCCATGTCCCAGGTAAGTCTGAAATATGTCAAGATTAAAGAATTGAAAAGTGGAGTACAGAAGCTAAAAGAAGAAAATGAAACAAAGGATAAGGAAATTAAAACTTTGCAAACAAGGAATCAGGAATTATCTGATAATAATAAAGATTTGGCAGGTCATGTAACAGGACAGGCTGCAATGCAAGGTTGCAAACATATGGGATGAGATCAAATTATAAAGGAAGTTGAAAAATTAAGACCTTATCTTGATTATATGAGAATCAAAGAAAAAGTGGCAAAGATGCTTTTGAATGTTGCAGAGCAGTCAGAGAGAATTTAAACAGAAAGCCAAAAGAAATAACACAAAGGGAAATAACTTTCTTAAATAGTTTAACTAAAGTAGATTTGACAGCAATGAATATAATGAATAGAATTTCAGTCATTACATGGGCCAGAAGAATCTTGGGAAAATATTCACATGTTGAAAATATTGAAGTTAAAGCTGGAGATATACGAGAGGAAGTAAGAAAGTTTAAGAAGCGATTTGAAAAATTAATAAAAAAAGGATTCCCTGCTTTTTGGGATGAAAAGCATGAATTGATTCCTCCAAATGAATATAAGAGGTTATTGTTTGACATAAGAATGGATCACAAAAAGTTTCAGCATTTGGATCATATGCTTACTGGAAAGATTTTAATGGAGAAATTTGCGGAGGACTTTGAAATTTTAAATATGTTGATCTCAATCTGTGAGAATCTTCCTCTTGTTTCTTATGCAGGTCACCTTGAAATGCGAGTCCTAGTGAAGAAAATGACCAGTTATGATCTACCCACGGTCGACCAATGGAACGATGTGGATAAATATGGAAGGACAAGATATTCTGTCCATTCATAGATACATTCAGAATTTTTGCCAAGTGGCAAAAACGATGTTTTTATTTTAAAAATTTGTAATATTGTTTAAAGACATTTATCTATTGTTTAAAGATAGTTATCTTTCGAGTTAAGACATTTTCAGTTACTAGTTAAAAGAAGCGGTTATGTCAAGCTTCTTTCGAATTTTGTATAAAAGACAATAAGAATCATTTTTTAAAGGGTTGAAAACTTTTGAGAGACAATAAGTTTTGAAGTCAGATTTTGATAGAATAATAGAAAGCCGTACAGTGGAAATACCTATCTTTGGAGACTAGAGATTCATGTGTTGATCATTTTTACAGTCTGTCTTTTCCCTCATCTCTATATGTGCATGTTTACTTTCTTTGTTATATCTTCCATTATGTTCTTCTTCTATGCTTAAATGAACATTTGAAATAAATCGGGATTCATACTGGTTATGCCTCGTTTTATCGCATTTAAGTATCCATTATTTCTCCAAAATTGACAATGGATTCATCCTGGTTAAATGCCTGTTGTTGATGGATTATCATTATTTCTTTCTATACCACCTGCAAAATCAAATTGACTGTGATATGGTTGCTATCTTGCCTTTGTGAAAATCTATTTGGTATAAATCTCTTGCTGGCATGTTAGATATTTAAAATTTGACTCCATACCCAATGTTTCTTGTTTCCTTTTCAACCAAGTAAATCATTTTGAGAAATTTTTGAGCGTGTTTCTATATATATATAGCCTTTACATATATCTCGTGAGAGAGCCCTCTCTGGTGGAAAAAATGTCTAAGTTTTCTACCTAAAGTTTGGTTTGAAATAAGTTACCTTAGGTGTTATTCTTTTACAACCGGGATAAAATATGAGTGTTAACATTTTGGCGCCGCTACCAGGGACGAAAGTGAAATTTTCCCTAGGAGAAACGACAGAGAAAGGTCAAATTGATTGGGCAAGGAAGTTTGAAGTTTTAAAAGCTGGTTGTAGATATTGCCCTGACGACTTCACTTGTGAAAAATTCTCAAGGTTTTTTGAAGGTATTCAGAAATAGACATTGTGGCTACAAGAATAAATCCCGGTTCACAGTTCTTCTCAGGCGTGGATAATCCAGAAAAGCTCCTCAAGACGGATAAAGGCAAAGGCAAGACAAAAGAAGGTATTCCTCAGTTTTCGAATATATTTCCTTCTTTTCAAGAAAATCGGTTTGAGAAATAAAATATCGGTTCAAGTGAAAACGTTTTGCTTAGAACTAAATCAGATTCTGATTTGAAAGAAACAAAGGTTGATCCAAAAATTTTGTGGGACTATTCTTTAAAATTTGTCTGGGAAAACTTGCAAAAATCTGAAAGGGCTGGTTCCAAAATATCCAAGGCCCAAAGAATACCTGTGCAAAGTCATAAATTTACAAAACAATAGGTAGTGATTTTTCCACCTTATAATCCACCACCCATGGTTGCCAGATTTTCCCCATTGGTTTTGCCCGCTGCTTTACACTATTTGCCTCAAAATTATGGACAGAGAATCGTTACTTTTGATGATGATGGTAATTATACAGCACAACAACATGTTGATAACTTTAGTGATTTCATTTATTTAGAAGAAGTGGATCATGATGATGCAAAAATGATATTGTTTTCCCAAAGCTTATGAGGCGAAGTCAAAAAATGGTTCAGTCCTTTAGCTGCAGGATCAATTGCTAACTATGATGCTTTCACAACTCTTTTTATCAAAATATGGGAAGAACAGAAGAATCCTTCACAGATGTTGACACAGTATAACAATCTGAAAAAAGGAGGTTTGAGTCGGTTCAAGTATTCTTCGCCAGATTTATGAAAGTTTATAACTCTATCCCTACAGACATAAAACCTCCAGTAGGAGCAGCCAAGTTACATTATGTAGATGCTTTTGAAGGTGATTTTTCATGCACATTAAGAGAAAGAAGATCTACCACTTTGGCAATAATGATGAAAGATGCGGTGGAAGTTGAAGCTAATATGATGGCTTCTAGCAAAATGCGGCATAGAGATACAGACCAAAAGAAAAGTAAAGAAGATAATCCAAATACAGCTTCTTCCTCTTCCACAGATGTAAAATTTGAAGCAATGATGAAAACTATGGAGAAGTTGTTAGATAGGTTAGTGGTGGAGAACAAAGCTCCGAATAAAGAACAAACAGAACCTCAAATCAGAAACCCTAATTTTAGGAGACCCTTTGTCCCACCCATAAGGCCAAGAGATCAGAGGAATCCAAGGAATGCAGAAGAAGATCCAGTCAGACCTCCTTTTCCTGAAAATTATATCGCTGGGGAAGCTGAAGCTGAGATGGTTGAGAGTGACATTCACCATTGTGGCAATTTTGATTCAAAAGTCTATCAGACTAAACATGAACATGATATGTTCCTTGCAGAAGGATAATGTTGTAATTTGGAGATAGAAACGGATCAATACCAGATTGGTTACCAAAGTGCTATAAACGATCTTCAAAGAAAGATAAATATGAGAAACAAAGACGTTATAATAGACAAAGGAAAAGAGTCAATGGGTAAATCAAAAGGATCTACAAATAAATCATCTACCAGTCAGAATGAACAGCAAACGAGAAGAAAAGAAAACGAAGATGTGCCAAAAGGGATTTCAGATAACAAGAAAGATTCAGTGAAAGAAGTTGATAAAAATTTGGTTCCTTTCAATATACAAAGTGAAATGTCCAAACTCAAGATTTCGGTACCTTTCAATGAGATATTAAAGAATAAAGAATACAAGGATCAAATTTTTAAGATGATGCAAGTAGAAGATCGAGTGGAAATAGATACTTTGGAATTGGATAATGATACTCCTAATATCTGCCTGGGATCAAGAATGGAAGATAATAGTTTTGGGGAGATTTCTCCTTTCTATGTAGATTTGAACGTTCATGATAAAGTTGTGCATAATTGTATGTTAGACTCGGGAGCTTCTCATAACCTGATGCCGAAACTTATAGTTGAATCTTTGGGGTTGGAAATCACAAGACCATATGATGACCTATTTTCTTTTGATTCAAGGAAAGTTAAATGTTTAAGGTTGATTAAAGATTTGATAGTCAATCTTAGTAAAATACCAGTCAAAGGTATCCTCATGGATGTGGTGGTTGCTGATATTCCGGCAAAATTTGGTATGCTTTTGTCTAGATCATGGGCTTCGAAGTTAAAAGGAACTTTGCAGATGGATATGTCTTTTGCTACTATTCTAGTGTTAGGGGTACACAGAAGATTATATGCTGAAAAAATGGTTGCATATTTGGTAAGTGACTTAAAAGAACCTGAAAAGCATGCTATATATGCAGTAGACACAGATTTGGGGTCATGTATTCTGTACAATGATGTTGAATCCAAAGAAAAGATGGATTTAATCGAACCTAAAGAAAATGAAAAATAAATACTATTAAGAGAAAAAAATTAGAAAAGAAGGAACTTGGATAATGCACTTTGATGGAGCTAGGAGTAAAGAAGGAGCTGGTGCGGGAGTATGGATAATCACACCTGATCGAGAATTCTTGATGTTTTCTTATCAATTGAATTTTGAATGTACAAACAATGTTGCATAATATGAAGCTTTGATTCTAGGGTTGAATGTATTGAGAGATTTAAAAGCAAAAAGAATTGAAGTGTTTGGAGATTCTGAATTAGTAATAAATCAAGTTAAAGCTATTTATTAGACCAAACATCCTAAAATGAGGACATACAAGAATGAAGTGTGGGATTTATTGGAAAAAAATTTCGATGAACATTATGTTGTTTCAATTCCCAAAGTTAATAACACCGTAGCAGATTCTTTGGCCACTGTTGGAGCTGCGTTCAAAACCCCTATCTTTTCTAAAAATAAATATGATATTGAGGTTATACACAGACCATCTATCCCAGACAATATCAAACACTGGCAGGTTTTTGAAGATGATCAGCAGATTAAACGCTTTTTAGAGATGACAGATGAATTCAATTACAGGTCTATTGATGCAGAAGATGCTGAAGCTGGTCCAGATGAAAAAGATTCCCCTGAAGAAACAGAAAAGTTCAAGCAAAGGATTAGAGGTAAGGATATAATTCAGCTGAAGAATAACGTTATCCCTAGAGGCTTGATTCCTTTAGAAAAATTGTTTGATAAAAATGACGTGTTGAAAAATACAAAAGTAGAACCTAAACCTGAGGATGTCAAAGATTACAATTTAGGTTCCGAAGAAGATCCCAAATTGGTAAAGCTTTCAAAGAAACTACCAAGAAAGGAAGAGAATAAAAGTGTGGAAGTGATGAAAATATTTTCAGATGTTTTCGCCTGGAGTTATGAAGACCTGAAAGAATATGATGTTTCTATTATACATCATACAATTCTTATCAAACCTGATGAAAATCCTTTTAAGCAGAAGTTGAGAAGAATAAATCCCAAGTTGCTTCTAATAATAGAAAAAGAAGTGAGAAAGTTGTTTGATGCTAAGATAATTGTATCCTTGAGATTTTCTAAGTGGTTGGCTAACCTAGTAACAGTAAGGAAAAAGAATGGAGAAATAAGGTTGTGCGTAGACTTTAAAGTTCATCCAGAAGATCAGGAGAAAACTACTTTTACTACTCCATGGGGAACGTTTATGTATGCCAAAATTCCATTTGGTTTGATGAAAGCAGGGGCAACCTTTCAGAGAGCCATGGACATTGCATTTGCAGATGAAAGAGACAAATTTGTGGTAGTATACATGGATGATATCACTGTATATTCAAAGAATGCTGTTGATCACTGGAAACATCTGGAAAGAGTTTTCTTGAAATGTAGAAGATTTGGGATCTCTTTAAATCCAAAGAAATCTCATTTTTGCATGGAAGAAGGAAGATTGTTGGGACACATTATATCAAAATAAGGCATCAAGATTGACCCAAAGAGAGTATATGCCATACAGAAGATCGGAATCCCTAGAAGTAAGAAGGAAATTCAATCATTTATTGGAAGGGTAAATTGGTTAAGAAGGTTCATTCCTAGTTTTGCTGAGATTTTGAGAAACATATATGAAATGCTAAGAAAAGACAAGAAAATTAAATGGACTGAAGAAGCAAGACAATCTTTTGATGATATTAAAAGGGCATTGACTGAAGCACCAGTGTTAATTAGTCCAGATTATTCAAAAGATTTCATTATGTTTACTTAGGCATCAGAACACACAGTAGCTGGAGTATTGTTACAAAAGAACCAAGAAGCTGTGGAACAACCAATTGCATTTTTCAGTAAGATTCTGAGAGATGCAGAATTAAAATATAACATTATGGAGAAACAAGCTTACGCTTTAGTGAAAGCATTGAAGGATTTTAGGATATACATATTGCACTCTCATATAATAGCACATGTTCCATCAGCAGTAGTGAAAGATATTCTTACCCAGCTAGATCCCGAAGGAAAAAGAGCAAAGTGGATAGCAGTGTTATTGGAATATGATCTCGACATTAAGCCTACAAAGTTGATAAAAGGCCAAGGTCTGGCTAAAATGATGACGAAGACAAATTGAGATTCTCTAGGTATGAATTTTCTTTCCAAAATTTCAAAAGAAGTCGTTCCAAATTTCCAAGTAATCAAAGCTTTCTCTTTATCTCCCTGGTACACGGACATTGTGTATGTTCTGCAAAATCTTCAAGCACCTTCAAATATGGAAAAAACCATAGCAAGATCAATGAAGTTGAAAGCAGCCAAGTTCTGCATATTAGATGGGAATTTATTTTGGAAAGATCCAGGAGGTATTCCGTTGAATTGTCTATTAGAGAATGAAGCGCATCATATTATTGGGTAATTTCATAAAGGCATGTGTGGAGGACATCATTCATGGAAGGCTACGGTGAACAAGATTCTTAGAGCTAGTTTTTATTGGCCTAGCATGTATTCATATGTATATAAAGAAGTGACCAAATGTCATGAGTGTCAAATTTTTGATGGGAAAAGAGAACTATTACCATTTCCTTTGAAACCTATTTCAATTGAAGCACCTTTTAAATAGTGGGGGTTAGATTTCATTGGCGAAATTAACCCAAAATCCTCAGGGCAGCATAAGTGGATTTTGACTGCTACATATTACTTCACGAAATGGATTGAGGCCATTCCGATAAGAAACGCCACAGAAACAGTGATAATGAAATTTTTAGAAGAAAACATATTATCCAGGTTTGGTTGTCCTAAAAGGATAGTGACAGATAATTCTACAGCGTTCAAATAAAAAAAGATGATAAATTTTTGTCACAAATATCACATACATTTAAATCATTCCACTGCTTATTATCCACAAGGAAATGGGTTGGCTGAATCTTCAAATAAAATTCTAGTGAGGATCATAAAGAAGTTGCTAGAAGATAACAAGAGGGCTTGGCACACTAAATTAAAATATGCTTTGTGGGCAGATAGAATCAGTACAAAAAGAGCAATTGGCACTTCTCCTTTCCAGTTGGTGTATGGCACAGAGGTAATTTTTCCTATTTCTTTGGGTTTGCCAGTTATGAAATTGTTACAAGAAGTCGAAGAAGAACCAAATCATATGCAACGGAGGATAAATGAAATGATGGAATTACATGAAGTTAGAGAAAAGGAATACAATAAAACCCAAATGCATCAGGAGAAAATGAAAAAAACTTTTCACAGAAAGCTTGAAGAAAAGAATTTTCAGATAAATGATTTAGTTTTGAAGTGGGACTCTAGAAATGAAGATCACCATGGGAAGTTTGAGCATTTGTGGAAAGGTCCATATATTGTTGCAGGATACCAAGGAGAAAATGAATTCACCCTTAAAAATTGCAATGGAGAATTCTTTCCTAGAGGACCAGTAAATGGTAGACACCTCAAACATTATCTCTCTTAAAAGGATTGAGGTGAAAGAGAATTTTGTACAGCGTATATATTTGCCTTTACCATGCATTATCCAAAAAAAAAATGATGATATGAAGCTTGATTTGCAAAAACGTTTGAATGCAGCCTAATGGATCAGGCACTTGGTCTACGATGTTCTTTGCTACCTCATGGGGAGGATAGCATCCCCAGTTGGAGCCAGTTGTTTACACCGTATTTGAAATAATCAAAGAAACCCTAAAAGGTTTGTCAAAAATACCCAAAAGAAGTAAATTTACTAAGAATGGGTTGAATGAAGGGTTATAATACAAAATCAACAAAGAAAAAAACCTACAAGTGCAATAGTCCGAAAGAAATTATTGAAAAAGTTAAATCTTAGTAAAGTTTCAACGGCGGAGATGACAAAAGAAAAAATCAACGGTTATCGTGGATTCCCGCACCGCCCAAAAGTTCGTTTGCAAACAATGGTGAGTGGTTGCAGACATAATACCGCTGGAGTACGTGTCACATTATTATTGTCCTGCATCAACATGATAGTGGTATCAAAGACCACTACAACACCGTGCGGAACCACCAAAGGATAATACGGGGTAAATGTGGGCCATAGCACGTGGCAGATGCAGAAGGCACAAGGGAATATGCCATATGTTGACATAAATCGGATGGATGATATACATTGGCATAAAATCTATGGATGAGATTCATCTGCATCATGGGAAGTGCACACTCAATAGAGGAAAGAGTGGTTGCGGTAATTAAACCACTCTAACAAGTGTCATAAAATGGTTGATCCGCACACAGTAAAAACCGGAGAGGAAAACCATTATTGGGATCGCGGATACCACCATGGGAAATAAAGAGGCACAAGATCTAACGGCTCAAATAAAAAAGCATGTGATCAATGATTGGAAATAAAGTACATTCGGAAAGCTGCTAGAAAGTTAAGAAAAAGAGCTTATATAAAACAAAAGGGTTTCCAAACAACGACATTTTGTTTATGTGTCGCTGTTCCTAGAAGTTCTGAAGACCGGTGGAGATCAGCAGTTGCAACAGAAGGATAAAGACGTGTCCGTACAGGTAGGGTCTAGTGACCTGGCCCACATATTTTAACGGAAATTTGTTTGTAGAAACAATTTAAATGGAAATTGTGCATGATATAGATGTTTTTAAAGCCAAAGAAGCCCTAGAAGATAGAGATGGGGATATTTACGATACCCTAATCAGGTTACTGGTCGCTGAAGTCAAGCTTAAGTTGTCTAAGTTATTAGAAGAAGGTATAGACATACACAGAGTCCACCATTCATCCTTGTTAACCTTCTGCCCGGACCAAATCCCGTCTTTTCCAGAATTTGTGTCGTGGTGTGCTGATAATTATTCCAGAGAAGAAAGAACTATTTTAGACAGTTGAAAAATCAGAGTCGTCTGCAAAATAGAGCCTACCGTCATAATTAAAGCCCTGGAAATAAATTTTTCCCAAACCCTCGAGTCTGAAAGTTTTTCCGAAACCTCTATTATTGAATGTTATCATCAAACCCTTCAAGATAATAGAGAAAAGTTTTTGTCTACGTGTCTTAAACCAGAAACAAACATTTCAGATATCCCTTACCCTATAGATATCACTTTATTTGATGAAAATACCCAGCTGGTTTTGACATTGTTGGCTTTAATCCAAGGGTTCGATACAGACATGTATGTAACTGAGTTTCAGTTAATCCTTTTGTATAAAATGAGTACAATTCAGCCAAGGATTGATTAAAATCAAATTCCTCGACTCAACTTTGAAGAATTCTTGACTGAAAAGATCCATGACCAGATGGTCAATTTCCCTACTCTCGGACATTTCATATTTCAGTCATTTTTTATGAAAATGATCATGGTGGCCAGTCATGAAGAATTACAATTCCCTGAAATCATTTTCACAAAGTTATTAGAAAATAATATGTTTAATTACATAAATTATATGCTCTCAGAATTTTACAGAATGATTTTTGGTGAAAGATTGCCTAGAGTATTACCGGAAATGCAAGCATGTATGCAATTAAGTGCAGAATACGCTGTAGGAGATTGGTTCTTGTCAAAAGACAGTACAGTGATCAGGTTATATGGTTTCAAACATAAACCCTATGTTTTACTAGCGTTTCTTACCTTAAGGGTTTTCATTTTGGAGTTCCTTAGGCAGAAGTTAATTGTTGAAGATAATAATTTCTTGCTTTTCAAACAAGCAACAAATATCAAGTATCCGTTTACACTTGGCCCATTCACAGTGAAGAACAAAAACACTGCTATTTATATAGAAAAATAATCGAAAGATATGGGATTTGAGACAGACATGGCTATTGAATATTATTCGTTAAAGATAATATCAAAACGGATAATGGATCATCGCAACAAAGCATTGAATCATCAGGTAATTGAGGGAATGTCTGATAGAGCAAATTGGTTGGACTATAAGGAAGAAATCATTCCAGATTCTCAAGATAAAGAAATGATATTGAAAGATACAACAACAGAGGCAGAAAGCACGATGAATACTGCAATGGTAGGGTTTAAAAGGCCCATACAAGACGTAGTGAACATTGAAAGTGAAGAAGCATAAAAAGGGAAAAAATTAAAAATGGATGAGCAACAAGAGTTAATGGCAGTTTCAGAAGAGGAAGGGAGAACTGAAGTTGAAATACCAGAGGTCATGGTAAAGGAGTACAGTATTAAAGAATCTCCGGTAGAAGATGATGTAAATAAACCACACAATCTGATGGATGTATTTAATAAGTACAGTCAAAATAAACAGGAATCCTCTTGGAAAACCAGTCAATTATTTCCAAAGGTTAGAAATATATCCAACACTGAAGTCAATTTATTTACTAGCAGAAATGTCAAAGAAAATTCTTTAAAATTTTCAGTTGTTACTAAAGATAAGATCTCACAGATGAAAGTTGATCTGACAAAAATCAATGCCCCAGATAAAATTTTATTATATAGACAAACAGGAGAGGTTATATACTCAGATTATTTGGGAGCGATCTTAAAGGTAGACAAGTTGAACATTTTAGTAGATAAATTAAATAACCAGTTGAGACAAGAAAAAACAGAAAATAAGTCTCAATAGCAGCAAATAAAAAGATTACAAACAGATTTGATAAACAAAGAGAGAGATGCAGCAGCAAATTTACTCAAAGAAAAGGATGACACAATTCAAATGTTAAGGCGAAAGCTGAAAATCCCAGACACTTTGCTTATCCAAGGAGCCGAACTAACAGTACTGGAAAAAGAAAAAGAAGAGCTGTCAAATGAAGTAAAAGATATTACTGCAAAAATGTTGAAGCTCACCGAACAAAAAGTTCATTGGGAAAAAGAGAAGATTTGTTTGGAAGAGCAATTGGAAGAAATAAAGAAAATGTTAGAAAAATTATGTCAGCAACAGGTACATGCAGGTACAGATAAAGATAAAACTGGATTGGACAGTCTCTTACAAGCCATGTCCCAGGTAAGTCTGAAAGATGTCGAGATTAAAGAATTGAAAAGTGGAGTACAGAAGCTAAAAGAAGAAAATGAAACAAAGGATAAGGAAATTAAAACTTTGCAAACAAGGAATCAGGAATTATCTGATAATAATGAAGGTTTGGCAGCTCATGTAACAGGATAGGATGCAATGCAAGGTTGCAAACATATGGTATGGGATCAAATTATAAAGGAAGTTGAAAAATTAAGACCTTATCTTGATTATATGAGAATCAAAGAAAAAGTGGCCAAAGACACTTTTGAAAGTTGCAAAGCAGTCAGAGAGAATTTAAACAGAAAGCCAAAAGAAATAGCACAAAGGGCAATAACTTTCTTAAATACTTTAACTGAAGCAGATTTGACAGCAATGAATATAATGAATAGAATTTCAGTCATTACATGGGTCAAAAGAATCTTGGGAAAATATTCACATGTTGAAAATATTGAAGTTAAAGCTGGAGATATACGAGAGGAAGTAATAAAGTTTAAGAAGCAATTTGAAAATTAATAAACAAAGGATTCCCTGCTTTTTGGGATGAAAAGTATGAATTGATTCCTCCAAATGAATATAAGAGGTTATTGTTTGACATAAGAATGGATCACAAAAAGTTTCAGCATTTGGATCATATGCTTACTGGAAAGATTTTAATGGAGAAAATTGCAAAGGACTTTGAAATTTTAAATATGTTGATCTCAATCTGTGAGAATCTTCCTCTTGTTTCTTATGCAGGTCACCTTGAAATGTGAGTCCTGGTGAAAGAAATGACCAGTTATGATCTACCCACGGTCGACCAATGGAACTATGTGGATAAATATGGAAGGACAAGATATTCTATCCATTCATAGATACATTCAGAATTTTTGCCAAGTGGCAAAAATGATGTTTTTATTTTAAAAATTTGTAATATTGTTTAAAGACAGTTATCTATTGTTTAAAGACAGTTATCTTTCGAGTTAAGACATTTTCAGTTACTAGTTAAAAGAAGCGGTTATGTCAAGCTTCTTTCGAATTTTGTATAAAAGACAATGAGAATCATTTTTGAAAGAGTTGGAAACTCTTTGAGAGACAATAAGTTTTGAAGTCAGATTTTGATAGAATAATAGAAAGCCGTACAGTGGAAATACCTATCTTTGGAGACCAGAGATTCACGTGTTGATCATTTTTACAGTCTGTCTTTTCTCTCATCTCTATATGTGCATGTTTACTTTCTTTGTTATATCTTCCATTATGTTCTTCTTCTATGCTTAAATGAACATTTGAAATAAATCGGGATTCATACTGGTTATGCCTCGTTTTATCGCATTTAAGTATCCATTATTTCTCCAAAATTGACAATGGATTCATCCTGGTTAGATGCCTGTTGTTGATGGATTATCATTATTTCTTTCTATACCACCTGCAAAATCAAATTGACTGTGATATGGTTGCTATCTTGCCTCTGTGAAAATCTATTTGGTATAAATCTCTTGCTGGCACGTTAGATATTTAAAAGTTGACTCCATATCCAATGTTTCTTGTTTCCTTTTCAACCAAGTAAATCATTTTGAGAAATTATGAGCGTGTTTCTATATATATTTAGCCTTTACATATATCTCGTGAGAGAGCCCTCTCTGGTGGAAAAAATGGATAAGTTTTCTACCTAAAGTTTGGTTTGAAATAAGTTACCTTAGGTGTTATTCTTTTACAATTGGGATAAAATATGAGTGTTAACAAGGCCTCTAACTCAAGAAACTTCCCCCTACTACAAACCCTTGCTTCTGCTGCTGTGGAACTGTCTCACTGTGCGACCTGGAACGAGTTCTAAACCTGCCTTCAATGTTCTACCTGTTCTGCAACCTCTGTTGCAACCGATTCTTTCTAGAAATGAACTGTGCGCAAGTGTTCATAGCTCGGACTTGCTCTCTAGCTCTGACCCTCACTTAGTCTGAATTTCCTTGGATACTTTTTACCTTTTCCGGATCCGCACTTATATAGGCTTCGTTGCGTGCGTGGGTGCAACCCAAGTCACACCCATGCTTGGCATGCACACAACCTCATGTCGGCTCGTTCATTCGCATAATCCGCATTTTTCCCATCCGTAATCCTCCCAAGTGACCGATGCGCCTCTAAGCCGATGTCCATCAAAGTGTCGTGCGCCCACCTTCGTGTGGGTCGAATTCCCAATGCTTCATTCGCTTGATTCCTTCGTTCCTCTTTGTGCTTCCAGCATGAGCTGCAGTGCACTCTCTGCACAAGTTTCCTACCTGCCAACTTGCGTGCAAGTCTCGGTTGCCAACCCAAGCTTGAATTGGCTTCACATCCAACTTGCTGGTGAACGATGCTTGTTGCACCTAAGTGTGGGTTGTTTGGCCACTTTTTCCATGGTGTGTGGGCACTTGGTCCAGGGTACTGCAACACCCAACGCAAGTCCACCCGGTGGTCCAAATGAGTGCCCAACCTTCTGTTCGTTCCAACGTGCTGTGGTGCCACACTTCCATTTACTTGGGCTTACCATGCACCAAGGGTAAGTGCACGCTTCGTTTGTGGGAGTGTGCCCAGGCATGGTCCGCACACCCCACTCTTCATTCCATCCAGACAACTTGCCATCTCGCTAAGTTCCCTTGCAACCGAACATCGTTTTGCCCATGCGGGCGCCCAAGCCAGCCTCTTGGGTGGGAGTGCAAGACTCCCACAAGCTTGTGAGTTTTGCAGAAAAACGTGGCCATGACAACTTGTGTCATCATAGCCATAGTCATAGGTGTAGACATCCTACGTCAAGACTCAAGTGCAGCTGCAACTTCCTCCTTTGGGGTTCCTTTTTGGAACTATGTTTTTTTTTCTTTTTCCTGGAACACATTTATTGGCACCAGAGTATTTTACCATCGTTTTATTTATGTGTTACTGTTATTTATGTGTATTTTGCAATATGTACTTCTTGAAGTGGCATTATAGCAACCTTAAGGGAAGCAGACTCATGTTAAGGGATATACATTTAAAAGGGGAAAAGTGCAAGTTTTAGTACTGCTTTCTCATCTAGGTGGGTGTCACAAGATTAGAGTGTGGACCTTCTAGTTGTAAAATTGGATCTTGGGGTTGTTTTCTCATATCTAGGGTCCTACATTTCAGAAAAAATAGCATATGATGAAGGTTTATCTCATGGATTTTTGAGAGTGGTGGGGTTTCTGCAATAGGTCTGAGAGGAATCGTATTTTAAAATGAAGGGTTACACTCCTCAAAATTGCTCCATTCTAACCAAATCATGTTCTGCTCAAGACCTTTTGGATAATTATCGAGTTCCAGAACACACTAGATCGACCTCCTCACTGGTCTTCTCTACAATCAGCAGTTGCATACTATTCTACATTGCCCAAAGGTAACAACCACATAGCTACACCTCACTCTCTTTTTAAGTGATAGTCCTATGATTATTAATTTTCTAGTGGCAAAATGAACATAAAGTGGCCATTTAAGATGAGAGAAGCTTGTAAGTTTCGCATAATATTTACTATATGCATTATTGTATCATGAGATATTTTGGAAAAGTATAAGTATCATTTGGTACAGCCTGAAGGATTTCATGAAATGGGTCGATCTGAAGGTGGGCTTGTTGTTATTGCAATGCAATAGCCCCCTCACACTAATACCAGTGGTGTGCTAGGAAATGTGAGCAAGAAGGATAGTAACAGTAATGATAAGGGAAAATCAATGAGCGATGAGGAGGATAATGATGGTTTTCCTATCAATGTGTGTGTCCTAGTCGTGATGGTGAGGAGGCTTCGTCGCTTCCTTTTTATTTGTATGTTCTTCTCTTTTGGGGTTGAATTTTGGAAAGATCCTTTGGGTATGTACCACTTATCTTGCCTTGAAAATAGTTGAGGGGAGGAGGGACGTGTGATTTACAGTCCACCATCATGCAATTACAATCGATGCATACAACCATGAACAAGATTTCTGGTATGAATGGGCACCAAGTGACCTAAACTATCTATATCGAAACTCTTATATCGGTACTCTTGATTTAAAAGATACCAATGCTTCCATACTTGGCATCTCTAGAGCGCAATCAAAGTCAAGTCAGTGCGCTGCAACCATCAACCAGTATAGTTGGTGTGTTGGCACTTGGTTAAACATGCATTACCCTAGTCTCCCTCATGGAAAAACGTGCATTACCCTAGTCTCCCTCGTGATAGTGGAGTAACGTACATAATGCATGGAGGAATTGCTATATATATAACATATTAACATAGCTAAATTATAATCAATGGCTTCTCGAGAATGTAGGAAGACTTGGTGGTGTAGTATCCATCGCTTAATAAGGAAATTAACAGACAAAGGATAATATCCCACCAATCGACCTTCCACTTGTTCAAAGATCGATAAAGACTCGATATACTCATTATAAATGGGATGACATATATGGACCAGAAGTTACATCACGTCAATGCTTATTGTTTTTAAGAGTTTTATATATATGTTGAAATCGTTATGCATATAACTACATGGGAAATATATGGATCCCAAGGTTTATAACCCTGTATAAACAAAATTAATGGTATTATGTATTATACGAAAATGGAGGAAAATGGCCATACCGAATTATAAATTGCAATGAACTATTTGTGATCCACCATTTAACAAAAGAAAAGAAATTAGTTAATGAATCTATAAACTAATCGTTGACTAATGAAGGAAGTAAAAGAGATTTCAATTTCATACGATTATCAAATTCATGAAAATATAATTTATGATTTGGATAAATCTTATAAGTATTAATATCGAATTTACATTGTATGAAAAATGTTCAAAGTCTTACTTGAAAATAGTTATTAAAATAAAGGGATGTGATTAATATATTAATACTATTGGATAACACTTGTAATTATGATCCAAGTAACTAAAACTATTATAATTAATTAAAATTACAAATATTATATATATATATATATATATATATATATATATATATATATATATATATATTCTCTACATTTAGTAAACGCATAGTGTAGTGCCCCTAGATTACTGTAGACCTTGAGGGCACATGTTGAGTGACCCGATGAATTGAAACATTAATAAAATAACTCTTTGATTTTATTTTGAGTATGTGTATCTGGAAAATTGATGTAAATGAATGATTACATGTGTTTAACGATTAACTATGATTATGAAAAATATGCTTATGAATGATGCTTAACGACTAGCTATACGATTGATTATGTGATGAGAACGAAGAAAGTAATTATTGACGAAATGCATGTTTGATTAGATGAATGAGTAATGTTTGAGTACATTATAAATGCTTAACGAAGTAGCAGATTTATGAATCAAATGATGATTATTGAGGACAGTACTACTAATATATGTTTGTGAGAAATGTGTGTAGCTACAGGTGAAACGGTTCACCGACGGACACACAAAGGAATATGAAGGGTCGTAGAGTATGGATAAATCTTACACAGGGAGAGCGACGACGATGTCAACTTCTGATGGAATACCACGCATGAGAAAATAAGCATTGATCTTCTTGCTCAAGAGGAAAGCGTGAGGGCGTACAAGGTGGGCCACGATAGAACTGGTCATGTACGAGTTAGGAGGTGTGCAGTGAGAGAGGACTCACTCCTCAGCGCCATTAGTCCCTAATAGCATGTAGACGGAGGATGGAAGGTAACAGCTTCTGAAATTCCTACATGAAGTTCCCACAAGTCAAAACGAAAGGATGACAGCAGAAGGGCTCGACGGTGCAGAGTGTGGATGCAAGGACCCAACAATGTGATACCTTGCCGAGGAATGGAAACTATGGATGACTGGACCTGACGGAGTGGTGCCATGTCGAGGAAAAGAAATTAAGGAATGGGAAAGCCCAACGGCGTGACACCGGGGTCCTAGTGAAAATGATTGTTAAACGTAACTGCATAAAAACATATAAGTTTGCACTTGGAACATTACTTAGAAATGCATTTGAGTACTTTAGGCATTTGCACATAAATAATTACTTTGGCATTTTGTTGGGCCTGGCCCAAGTGGGGCATTTTGAGCAAGAAGGATTTTTGGAACTACAGAGATGAGCGTAGTTCAGCTGAAGTATTTTTTGTATAATTTTTTGGAATGTTGCGAAGTTGCACGCAGCGCAGCATCAAAAGAGCTACGAAGATCAGTGCTGCAAGGGGACAGTGTTGCGATGTGTGCAGTCTACATGGATTCAACAAAGCAATGTGTTGGACAGAAGATGGCATAGATTCGGTTATACCAGCGGTGGTCTATTTTTGGTAAAGATGCTCCAAGAGTACCAAGCGATGGGTAGGAGCAAAGAGCAAAGAAAGCGACTGGTCACACATGCGAAAGAACCACTACCTGAACCAGTCACACGAGACCGTTAGAGGAAGAACGGCTCGGTGAAAGCGACCTGTTATCATGCGTGCGACAGGAAGGCCAATAGCGACATGAGCATGCGCTATGGGCAGGCCACGACAGAATATTTACTTCCAGAAGCCAACAAGTCTAGTTAAGGGAAAAACGTGATAGTTTTGTAAACCTAATGGTTTTGGCCTTTGAATTGTAAAGACATGACCTACGGACATGATCTATAAATAAGGCATTTTTGTATGGGAAAGGGTTGACTCTTCATTTTGTATTGTTCTCGTTATCAATTTGATAAACCTCTATTGAAGAACATTTTGTAAAGGCTCTGCAAGCTGTGTGCGCAGAGTCCTATTGAGATAGAAGAGAGTTTGCACCTGAGTGTGCAGACAAAGAACTGTCGTACCCTTCCCAAAGACTAATATAACAACAATTCTTGTGGACATAGCCTCCATCCTGGGGGTGAACCACGTTAAATACTGTGTAGTGTGATTGTTGTGTTTCTGCATTTGCTTATTTGCTTACATTGGATGCTTGGATTCTCGTTTATCAGTTGGTGTGTTAATGCTTTTATATGTATTCGCCATAGGAGAAAGATGGGAATGACATGTTAAGTATTGCGGGAATGAATGAACATTGAGTGCTTTGTACTCTAAGTCTGTGAAAGTATCAGTCTTTGAATAATCACATGTGTATGTAGAGTTTGGATTGTATAACTCTTTGATGCGTAGTACTGGGTGTGTGCAGCATTGTATGATTGTCTGAGCTTATACTTGTTATAAAGAGAAATAATCTAAGGCAGTAGAGGAATGATTTAGTGTTAAAGTAAAGTCTTCATAGTGGTTAAGTTTGGAAGAGGAAGCGTATAAGTTAGTTGCGATGTCCTATTATTTGTATCCCACTCAAACCATGCAGTCCGTGGATGCGCTGATTGTGCAAAAGGTTAAGTTTGTAGAAGTGCGGACCGCGACATAGTCTATCGTCGTGCAGTCCTCAACTCGCAACGCAAGTCTGATAGTGCGTTGCGCATTAGTCTTGTCCGAACAACTCATCACATCACTGTGGAAACCTGATTCCATAGTGCCCCCATAGCTACACCTCGGGTGAGACCTCAACCTATTCACAGGTTGTTGCCAAAAGGACCGGTGAGAAGGAGTTTTGTTGGTTCCTTGAAACCGCGAAGAACCTAGGTCTACATTGGAAACCTCTAGATTAGTACTTAAGCCAACAAATTGTTCCATTTCCACGCTAAGAATCCGTGATGAGTTGAAGTCATGATGTGCGAAGTAGAAGAAGTTGAGTTGGGTGTCGACTTCTGGTATCCAGACAAGAAAGAAATCTGGGCTTGGTGTGACAAGACAGAGAGAGATTCCGCAAGGAAAGAAAACAAACACCCACATCTCTCTGACATTCAGTGGTTGAATAAATACCTGTGGAAATACGTGCATGAAGTTTTCTAGGCGTATTTTGGGAATGAGCTACACAAGTGGTTGTCAAGGCTCGTAGAACACATAAACTATATCCCGCGAAGTATACCGATCGAGTGGACACCGAAGCTTATTGAGAGGCTCAAAGCACTAGATAGTCCATTCGTACAAGCAGTCGACTTTTGGGTCGATAGTACATTACAAAGTTTTGTGACGGAGTTCGCTGTGGACATGATAAAGTCATACAATGTAGCCGAAAGAGATTTTTTCAAGGGATTCAGAGGTAAGTATCTGAACAACCTCAGTTTTTACATTAAAAATCGTTTAGATGAGAAAGGTGTTTTTAGAATGCGGTAAAAGTATTGCATCTGTCATGGTCAATAGCATTTTTAGTGAGTCTGACGAAGAGACACATAATCTAAGAAGTGGGAAAAGATATAAATATACACCTAAGAAGATTGCTAGTGGACATGGACTCCGCGCAAACATTGATTCAGAAGACAAACCTGATAACCAAGCCGTACCTCTATCTTCCACCTATCAGCCTATTACTCCGTAGAATCCACTGGATGGGAACACCGCGCCTTCCATTGCACAAACTAAGCCAATCCAGAACCCCCCTATTGCGAATATCCCTAGCACTCAGACCATTCCATTTATCTTTTCCACTCAGCAACCTGCAGAGAACCCTCCACCACCTAGGAGAAGCATGACCGAGGACATTAAGCTGACGATATTCAAAAGAACGGGTCTAAAAGACCCTGATCAGCACTGGTTTCTATGTGAATCTATTTGGAGTGTCAAACAAGTAAAGGACGATGCTGTTAAGCAAGCACAACTCGTCACCACCTTTAGAGACAGAGCCTTGCATTGGTTCATGAAATACTCGCAAGGACAGTCGAGAACCTTGATAGAAATCAAGGCTGCACTCTTAGCAGAATTTAAGAAGCCGAAGTCAGAGTCACAGTGCATCACAGAGTTGAAAGAGATCAAATAGAAATATAATGAAGCTGTTGGTGTCCAATATTGTCACCATTTTTTATCATTTAATTTATTTGAAGTGGTGTTATTTCTATCGTTTTTGCTATAGTAAGTTGTTTTCTTAGCCATTTAGCCCATCAAACAATCTAGGTATGCACAAATTCATTTACCATGCAAATCTTGTTATATTTTGTATATTATGGTTTATTTATGATTTAAATGATGTTTTTGGGCATAATTAACATTTATGGTTTTAATTGACAGGCTATGATTTTTAAGCTATCCATCCTTCATCCCATGCACTACGTACTCAGCCTAAAATGCTTTCAGCTCATCATTCATCTCTCTGTTCAACCCGCGAAATCCGTGGTTGATGCATCTCAGACCGTTGAATAAAGAGGAGGACACGTGGGCTTTGTTTGCCATGTGGCGTTGATGGTTAATGAACCATTGTTCCCGAAGATTCGACCTTGGGCTCGCCAAGCCTGACAGTGCATTCTACGTCCACATCAACGCTCCAAGCCCCGATTCGTCTACGCATTTAGCATCGAATCACGCATGTATGCTCAGCTCTCGCTCATGCCATCGTTCTAGAAGGAGTCAGCCTATTCACACTCAGTTGACCGACATAACTCCCACGTCCACGCTCAGTATGCCAACGTAAATCGTGTGCCCACGTTGACACTCCAGCATGTGCTTCTGCTCACATTTTGAGGGAACGAATGCTCAGCTATTTGAATTGGAAAGGATTGACGTCGAGGAGATGGGTAGATGCCCCCCTGCACTATTATGTATCATTTAATTAGCAGTTACAGACATTAAACACCTCTATTATTAGAGAGGTTGACTCTATCGACCCTCTCACCCATTGTAACTTATAAATAGTCGCCTCTGTGATTGAGACGAGTTAGTCTTGTGAAGTCTTTGAGTCTTTTTATCTTTAGTTCTCTGAATTACGATGGTTTTCCAGTCTCAGTCCAAGCGTTTGCAGTTGTAGATATTTTGAAGACAGACTCTGTAATTTTCCTCAAGTTAATGGAAGTAATAGCTTGTTGATGTTTTACTGGTAGTCGTTTAAGTTGAGCTAGTTCACACTCTGATTGCTAGGAAGGACCCCTCATCAACTGGAGGTTTTATTTACATTTTCTGCATTTCTTTTCTTGCAATTAGCTAGTTTATTTATTATATATGTAAGTAATTCATTTTCCTGTGTGTATTATTTTCATCCTTTTGTAATTGATATTCTGCTGTCAATACAATTTCCCTTCTTCTGAGTAGAATGGTCGACCAATAGTTCAGTAGTTTGATAATTTGTAGTTTGTTTTTCAGTCCTTCTTTCGTCATCATAGATAGATATTTCTTCTAACTTCTTCCATAGTTAGCATTCCTTTCCTTCTTCTCTTCTCTGTTATTTTTTCTTCCTATTTGTTGTAGGTTAATTCTTCTTTCTCCTATTCCAGCCTTCTCCCTTCTTCTATTCCCAACCTTCTTCCTACTTCTCATAGAGTCATTCTTTTTCCTTAGGTAATGATTTGCATAGATAACTTCTTAGCCTCCAATCATCTCTGTCTTGCCTCCTGTGCACTATAGGATCATTTGCATAAACCCAGCCGGTGATTAAATCATTCAAAAACTCTTCTTTTCCTCACTTTAAACCATTTTCCTCCATTTGGATTGTCATTCGGGCTGTCTTTCAGACTGACGTTCAGATCGTTATTCGGATCTATGTGTTTTCTGCATTATTTTAGGCCTTTTTTCCTAATCTAATTTCTTCTGCCTCTTAATCATCATTCTTCTTATTCCTCCTTAATAGTTTGAGATGTGATTTAATCTTGTTTTATGTTATTTGGAGTTTTTAATTCACTTGTTATCATTATTTCCTTCTTTCTTCCTTCTTCTTTATCCTCTTCTCATCTCTCTTCCAAACTTTAGTTTTTTAATCTGTTTTGTTACTTGGTTACTGTTCAGAATGTATGAACGTTGTTCCTAAGTAGTTTATTTTCAAGTGGTAATTGATAATTCCATTCCATTAAGTTATTTTAGTTTGTTAATCTTAAGACTAGTTTCTGTTTAATAAAGATGTTCATGTTGTAAGATCTGGATTAATAATAAAATATCTTTATCAAGTTTTCTACTTGCTTCCAAATCTAATTATAGTTCAGTTTGCCATCTTTGTTAAGTCATTCGATTGTTTCTCCTTACATTAGTTTCATGTTGTTCACATATGGATATACAGTAGTTCATAATGTTTAAAATTAGTAGTATTTTGTTGATTTTTAGTTTACATTTGTTTGTAGAAGTTAAGTTAGATTTACTTCCGTTTAGCTTCCTCATTACATTTGAAATTCATTACGATACATTTACTTCGGTTCCTATTACATTTGATGTACGTAATCAAGAAGAGTGGAATTAGATGGTTAAGTCTAAATTTATGTACATTTACAAGTTCTCCCTATTAAACATCTAATATCCGTAGCTCTGATTCTATCCATAGTTGTTATCTGGAAGTTGAATTTGGCAGTTTCTTACTTTTCTAGAGTAGTTCGTGTTCCAATATTTGTTTCCATCTTTCTTATTAATTAACCATAGAGGTAGACTAGTATGATCTAGTACTATTCTGATCTGTGATTTTAAGGTATTCTTAAATGTTTAACTTGGTTTTTCATTTTGAAAGATCTTTCGATCTTTTTCCTTACTAAATATTTTTAGGTCTGACAAACTTGAAACTGTAGAACCTTTTCTACCTTGGCATATATTTTGCTTTCAACTCTAAGTTTACTGATCCTGGTTTATAATTAATCTTAGGTGTTGTTTTTAATTTGAGATAGCTCACACACCCAACAGAAACGGTCTAGGAATTTGACCAGAAGTTTAAGACGTTGTTGGACCAAGTAAACTTCGTCATAGCACCACAGCATCACAAGGATTGGTTTATAGCTGTGTTGTTGGCCCATATCAGACAGACGTTGATGCAACAGAAAGTGGCTTCATAGGCAGAATCCTTGGAGATCATGATGAAGCTAGAAGCTTCACCCATGGGCGAAACTAGCACTAGCATGCCACAGATTCAGAACCAGTTAGCTACCCTGACACTGCAGCTATAAGATATCAAGCAGGGGAAGCAAGAAAGAAAAGAAGTCTAGTGTACAGGCTGTAAGGGAGAAGGACACACTAAGAATAATTGTCCTTTATTCCAAGACTTCCTTAACATGGGTGGACCAAACCCATTAAATCCACGCCTAGGGCCATGGTGTGAAATTTGCAGAACCAAAGGACATTGTCTAGAAGACTGCCACATGATACAGAAATACGTAAGAACACCCAAGAACCTATATTGTAATTTATGTAAGTCAGTTGGACATGATAAGTCCAATTGCTACGCATATGAGCTCATGCTAGAAAGAAAGAAAGATATTGAGCATATGTATGGAGGAATGTACAGAGTCCAAGGAGAGACTCCACAGAAACAAGAAAATGCACCGCAAGATCAAGGAGCATATAGAGGACGTGGAGGATACCATGGGAGAGGAAGGAATAATGGTTCAACGCAAGGACGGGGCCAAGGTCAAGTAATCTGTTATAGCTGTGGCCAAGCAGGCCATGTATCTAGAGATTGTACCAACCCATGCACTACATGCAGTTATTGTCAATCGTTTGATCATGTTATTGAAGACTTCCCAGTGTTAGAGGTAGAAATGCAGAAAAGAAAACGGCCAAAGGCGCCGAAACCAAATATTCAGTTGATCGTAGCAGAGAGGATACCTGTGGATCCAAGTATCAACGTAGTGATGCAAAATGGAGCTACAATAGGGATAGATAGAGGAGCGGAAGCTTTGACATCTGGAGATTTTAACACTAAACAGACTCCTCTTGAAACAATATGGATAAGAAAAGCTGTTGGGAAAGCACCTGCTTTCGACTTGAAGAAAAACATAGAGGTCTTTGAAGAAGCACAAGATATCTTTAAAGAACCAACACCTAGATCGCCGAGAATCCCATTGTGTTGTGAACTACTACATATGGAAGATATGTCAGTTGCTTATGACAGAATGAGCACCGCAGCAGAGACATGCACCTCTGTTATGCAGTTCCTCAGGAGCTGGATGAAGTTGTTGAAGAGCCCAAATTCTATAGCAGAGCTACAGAAGTTGATAGACCAGTATGAACCGCGCAGCGAAAATGAAACTACCGATAGCGCAGTTCATCACATTGGGAAACACAAGAGAACGGGCAGAGAAATGAGACTCAGTGCACAGATAGGATATTATGAAATGGATGAGATCGTTCTTGATCTAGGATCAGAAGTAAATGTCTTAACCAAATAGACATGGCAGCAGATGGGGAGACCAAAGCTATTATGGTCACCTATCCAGTTGAGAATGTCCAATCAGGAGAAAGTCATACCCTTTGGATGGTTATCCTATGTGATTGTTGACATTGATGGAGTGCAGAGTCATGAATATTTCGAGGTTATCGAGATTGTGGATGATATTCAACCATTTCCTGCGCTATTGGGAATTGAATGGGATATCAATAACCTCGCCATCATCAACTTGAAGACAAGGAAGATGATCTTTGAAGGAAAGAATCTCAAGGTCATCGCAGCAGTGGATGCTGCAGATGGAGGCAGATACAGTAAGCTAATTCAGGAGGAATCCAGAGCTCAAGATTTCGACCGACAGTATAAGATGACCGCGAACCAGGAAGACTACATTAATCCTACTGCAGATGGAACACTGAGCTGGAGATGCGACAGTTCTTGCATCTCAGACTCTGATGCAGGTTTGGAGAATTGGCAAAGCCGCATGCACAAAGTGTCTGCGAGGAGATGCGCACAGGTTGCCAAGTGACTGCACTGGATTGGAAAGGAGGCAAGCCCAATCCCTACCTATGATGGTTTGGCTAATGTTTATTCCTTTATTAAATATTATACTGCAGCAATTGCAGATGAACATCAGTTACTAACATTAGATATGGAACTGTGTGAGACACCAGCCATATGGTGGGCTGCACATAAGCATACATTAACCACATGGGATCAATGCAGAATCAAGATGCAGATCAAGTTTGCTAACAAAGTTACCCTACCTTTTGAAAAATATAATGGATAGACAGATCCAAGACAACATATTGAGGTCTCTTCACAAGCATGGCAGGAGAAACCAAAGACAGAGTGGGTACACCTGTTTGTGCACACACTGGAGGAAGAAATTCCAAAGAAATGGTACTTAGATATGGAGTTGCGCAGGGAAACTACAGATTGGCCTACTCTTACTACGAACTTCTAGAAGAGATTCAGTTTTGAGGATGAGAGTCCTACCATAAATGATGTGCTACAAATTATTAAGGAAAGAATATTCAGACAAGAATGACCACATAAGAACATGACATTACAGGAACTCTTTGGAGTTGACAGCGTACCTGAGTGCCTACAGATAGAATGGAAGAAACAGGTAGAACCTGCCATGGAATGTTATAACTTAGCTGAAGAGGCTAAAGAAAAAGAAGATAGTGATGAGGAGGATCCACGCAACATTAAGATACCTGAGTTAGAGGGTACGCGCGAGGTAGAGGGACCTCCGTTGGAAATCCCAAATACGAGTGGACCTGTGAAAATGTAGAAAGAGAACATTGGCACCAGGGAAGAGCCAAAGTTCACGGCTATTGGAGACTACTGGGATGATCAGACTGTGGGAAAAATCGCAGACCTATTACATGAGTATCAGGAGCTGTTCCCAACAAAGTTTACCGAGATGAAGGGCATTTTGGGAGACTTAGGGGTGATGAAGATACCTCTTAAGCCAAGTGCAAATCCTAATAAACAAAGACCCTATGGACTGAACCCGCGATATAAAGAACGAGTCAGAGCAGAACTTGATAAAATGCTCGATGCAGGTATCATCGAGCCAGTCGAAGAATCTGAGTGGATAAGCCCTATGGTTGTCCAGGATAAGAAGACAAAAGGAGAGATCAGGATTTGTGTGGATCTCAGAAAGTTGAACGATGCTTCAATGCATGACCCATTTCCTACTCCTTTCATTGATGAAGTAATTGATAATGTTGGAGGAAATGAGGCCTATTCCTTTACTGATGGATTTTTGGGATACCATCAGATAAGAATCGATCCCGCAGATAGACACAAGACCACTTTTGCCACCGAATGGGGGTCGTTCTAGTACTTAGTCATGCAGTTTGGCCTGAAGAATGCGCCCGCCATCTTTTCCAGAGCTGTGGTCACGACATTCAAAGATTTCATGCATAAGTTTTAGAAGCTTATTTCGATGATTGGACAGTGTTCGGGTTGCTGAAGGACCATTGCGCAAATCTGAGACTAATGCTAGAAAAATGCAGACAACATCAAATGTCACTCAACCTGAAGAAGTGTATTTTTTGTGTACCTTACGGAATTTTGTTAGGACATATTGTGTGCAAACAGGGCTTGATGGTTGACCCTGCAAAGATCGCAGTCATTGTAAACTTGCCCACACCAAATTCATTCAAGCAGTTGCGCACTACATTGGGGCATACCAAGTACTACAGGAAATTTATAAAGGGGTATGCACAGATAACCGCATCAATGGAAATGCTGCTGAAGAAAGATGCGTCGTTCATTTGGAACGCATAGTGTGAACAAGGTTTTGACACCTTGAAAGAGAAAATGGTCACTGCGTCGATCCTAGTTTTTTCAAATTGGGAAAAGCCATTTCATGTTCATGTTGACGCGTCATGTATAGCATTGGGGGTTGTCTTAACACAACCAAGAGAAGGAGGCATTGACCATCCCATCGCATTTTCAAGCAGGAAGCTCTCATCTGCAGAGAAGAATTATACCACTACTGAGAGAGAAGGCCTAGCTATGGTCTACGAACTGTAGACGTTCAGGCACTATTTGCTGGGTGTGCACTTTTCTATGTTCACTGACCATTCTTCTTTGAAATACCTGGTCAACAAGCCAGTGCTAGGGGGGGAAATCCAAAGATGGTTATTACTCTTTCAGGAGTATGACTTTGAGATAGTAATTAAACCTAACAGATTGAACTTGGGACCTAATCATCTGTCAAGGATCGAGTCAGGAGAAGAGCCTACGAATACTGAAGACAATCTACCCAACGCACAGTTGTTTTCTATGCAGATAGCTGATGATTATTATAAAGACATTATAGACTTTCTGACTACTGGATTGGCACCCATAGAGTTCACTGCACAACAAAAGAAGCAGCTAGTAGTGCAAGCAACAGACTTCACCCTTATCGCAGGCTAGTTATATAAACTGGGACCGGATGAAGTACTTCGCAGGTGTGTGTTAGAACACGAGAAACCATTTATATTAGCAGATGCACACTCAGGAGCAGCAGGAGGTCACTATGCAGGAAGAGCCACCGCGCAAAAAATATTGCGGGCAGGGCTATGGTGGCCTTCCATTCACAAGGACTCGAAAGAGCATTGCAAGAGCTGGGATGTCTGTCAGAGGACAGGAAGGCCATCACAAAGAAATGAGATGCCATTGAATTCATAGTTGACATTACAGGCATTTGAGAAATGGGCAGTTTATTTTGTGGGACCTCTAAACCCACCGGGAAAGAGAACTTGTGCGAGGTACATTATTACTACAACTGATTACCTCACTAGATGGGCAGAAGCGAAGCCAGTAAAGGACTGTAGTGAAGGTACTACCGCGCAGTTCATATTTGAGGATATCCTTATGAGGCTTGGATTCCCAAAGATTTTGATGAGCGATCAGGGCACTCACTTTTTGAACCGAACCATTGAGGCATTGACAGAAGAATTCCGCATTCATCATCAACGAAGTACACCTTATCAGTCGCAAGCGAACGGGACTGACAAAGCATTCAATAAAGTACTGGAGAATACGAGGACCAAGGTATAATGTGAATATGGATGGATGGGACCTACACATTCCCGCTGTATTATGGGCATATAGAACCACATGCAAGAAGTTGACTGGCCAGACACCGTTCAGGCTAGCCTATGGACAGGAATCCATTATGCCTTTGGAATACGTTGTTCCCAGCTTGATAATAGTTGCATTTACATGAATGGAAGATCGCGACGCTAGAAGAAATGATTTTACACTTGGTTGGTCTGGAGGAGGATCGTTTCATCACAGGATTTCACCAACAAGTGCAAAAGGAAAGAGAAAAAGCATGGCATGATCGCCACATCAAGAACAAGTATTTCCAGGTAGGTGATCTAGTCCTCCTGTATGATAGCAAGTTTATGAAGTTTCCTGTAAATTTTAAAATGCATTAGCTTGGTCCATATATTGTTGTACATGTTAATAATGGTGGCATAGTCCAGTTAGCCACATTAGCAGGAGATAACTTGCTCGGTTTAATTAATGGAAGCAGACTAAAACCCTATCAGGATAGTCCTGCTTCGAAGAACCTGTGATGATCAAAAAGAGAAAAATTTCTTAAGTTCCAAGTACAGTTGAAATTGGGCACTAGAAAGGAGAAAGATTTTGTACGCAATGTATGATGAGGAACATGTATACATCGCGTAGCACTGTTAAGATGTGCCGCTGCAATAAAAAAAAGAAAAAGAAAAAAAGAAAAGAAAACTGGAACCGCGCAGTTGTGAACTCCAAAAGGCAATTGCGAAGATCAAGAGAACGAGGAAAGATGCTAAGTTCAGAGGCAAGAAATCAGGCACAACGAAGTAACTGTGCAGGAGAAGTGACGACCTATTGTGCAGTTCGACGCAACACTCCAGAAAAATAGCCGTTACACTGTCGGTTGAAAAAATAGCCGCTATACAGTACTTTGCCAGCGACTGCTAGGGCATTTAATGCACAAATAACCCATTTGAACGAGTTTATGAAGGAAAGGACCGAAGGATCTATCGGATTTGGCCAACGGATACACATTTAATGCTTATCTAGCCGTTAAGGGGTGCGGAGGGGCTCAGCTACGCCTATAAGCAATGCTACATTCAGACTCGCGAGTGTTACTGAACACTTAGAATTTTCCTGCGTACATTACTTTGCAAGTTATTTTCAGTAAGCTGTCCGAAACTTTGTGGAAGTTATCCAGTGGATGTCTGAGTGGACCACCATTGAAGAATAATTCACGATCCAGGAGACTGTGAAGGTATTTCAATACGGAGGGATCAAAAGGTTAATGAGAACCCCGTCGAAGAAGGGTGTCTTAGAACCAGGTCAAGCATCTAGACGATCACCAAGACATGGTCCAAAAATGCAAGACAAAGGCAAAGATCCAGTAGGGGCGAGAATGAAGATACCAAAGATGGGTTCGACAGTGCAGAACCCGCCAATAGCCGATAAGGAGATATCATTGACAATGACCCCAGACTATATCTCACCGTGTGGATGGGACACCCCAGCTTTCAGATTAGTAAAGAATGCAAAATACGACATCCCGCTATCACCCATATCAAAGCACGTCGATGTCGATAAGAATTTGTTGGGTAAAGTTCCAGAATGTAAGTGGGAAGATTATGATCTGCTTCAGATGCAGAAGGATGAGCCCAAAGAACCTAAGTTTGCACAGTTCCAGCTTGACTATTACATGTGTTAGAAGAAAGATGCAAAGGGAGAACTTAACTTGGCCCCAGAAAGCTGGTTATCTGGAGTAGTCAAGTCGAGACTGCTCAATCTACTCAGACTCCCGCATTTTGACAGATCACCGGAGCTGAATGTGGTGGTGCGAACACTAATGGCACACATTCACCAGGGATATTTGTGACTTGACCGCAATGTCGACCTGATGATTGACATTATCCACGGCATCACTGGGTTGAGTAAATGGGGTAAACATCCCAAGCAGTTTTTTCAAGGGAAAATCAAGGATAAAGAAGTCGTGGAAAATATGAAGAAAACTCAAACTGTTGTCAAAGGAAAGAGGGGCTTTCAGATAGCCAAAATAGAAGATAAAGCGATGAAGTTTATCAAACAGCTGATGGTGGAAAATATTTTAAGAAAATGCAGGCCTTTGGAGGTACCTACGGGCGCAATACTGCTTGGTGCCACAATCGCGGAGGGAGAAGAATTCAACTAGTGTCAATACCTGTTGAACGAGTTCCTGGAGGAACTAAATGACACACAGCTCAATGGCGGAAATTTCCATTTTACCTGGCTGATAGTGTTGATCTCCTTCCTAGGGTGGAAAGAGCCAAAGGATTATGTTGGCGTAATCACCGATACCAATGACTGTAGAGGGGCTTTCTATGCAAACCTTTGGGCGAATCTGAACTCGCAGAGACAGCACATGACAGCTGATTTTTTCTACCAGTATTATAGCCAACTGCATGACGCAATCATACTCATGCCGCAGATAACAAAACAGGTAACAAGTAGGTATATTCACATTTTTGATTTTTATGCTGACATGCGTAGTATTCACATTTCAGCCAAAGCATAGAAGAAGAACATGGAATGGTTCGCAGGAAACTACCACATGTATGAAGACGATATTGATAGTATCACGAAGGAATGGCCTACCGTGTTTAGAGTGGAAATTGTAGATGTCGCAAGCGACTCCAACGAGGACGAACCTATTCCATGTCCTGTCACTGAATAAAAGGAGATCGGGAAAAGAAAGGAACCTGAGAGCCTAACATAGAAAAAGGGAGCACGGATTAAGCAGAAGGCTGATAAAAGTCAGTCAGACGCAATGCTCCATGATGAGGATTATGAAACAATCGCGGCGAAGTTCATAGAGTCAATGGAAGATCTGATGACCGAGAAGGAGAAAAAGGACAAGGCGATTCAGGAAAGTCTGCAGAGGAATCTTACCATGCTGCAGGGAATTATAGAGAAAATTGAAGAAGTACACAAGAGATTACCCCTGCCACGAGACCTAGAGTCCGAAGGGAATTTAGGAGGAACTTCACAGCAGAAGACATCGCAGCTAGCCATGACCGTGCCTGCAAAGTAATCCTGCCACTACCAGAACAACTACTGTTGGACACGAAGGATGTCGAGCGTGTGGAGCTCAACCTTGCGAAGATACCACTTCCTGGACTACACTACTTGCACCTGCAGGTGGTTGACGAAATGCATGAGAGAACTACTGACGTGATAAAAGGACAAGCTAAGTTGCAATCAGCTGATAAACAGTTGGAGGAATCTAGCTCGCGGAGAGCTATGGAACTGCAGGATGAACATGATCATCGAAAAAGACTAGAGTCCACGATCACTTCGGTCGGAGATGATATAGAACAATTTGAAGTACAGCTAGACCCTGCAGACACTGTCGTAAAGATTGGCGAGCTGGTTAACAATATTAAAACAGAGATACAAGACATGGAGATCATCCATGAGGCTAAGGTTGTTGCCTTGCAGGCACAGATCAATTCAGAGACCCCACTAGATCAGCAACAGCTAAGAGCGAAAGAAGTGAAGGCTGCAGCAGAAAGCATAGCCACCGAGGTGGCTAAGTGCCAAAGTTTGTTAGAAGAGGCGTCGAAGGCATTCACTGCCCTTGAAAAGAACCCAGGATTGCTACAAGTGAAGAAAACTGCAAAGATAAGCAAGCAACATTAGAACAGTTGGATGCAGAAGTGAAAGCCTTACTATCAAGAGAAAGGCTTCAAAAGTACAGAGAAATCAATGAGTTAAAGAAAGAAGTACAAGCCTTAAGAGAAAAAGAGACTGAAATGGGAGACAAGTCACAACTCTTACTGGAGGACGCTGAATCGATCTTGCAGGAGATCGAGGAAAAGTTAAAGGAGCTGCGCGAGAATCAAGAACAGGTGGAAGGCCAAGTCGACGATGAGATAACACCTGATATGTTAGAAACAATCAAGCAAGTCAAGCAAGACATGAAGGACGCAGTCAAAAAGATGACTACCACATAAAATGAGTTTGCTACGAAGCTCGCTCCGCAGCCGGAGGAACAACTTGGAGAAGTTGTAGGTGGCTCGGGGGAGGGCCACATGTAAGTGTTAGGGGCCTGTTGGGCCTGGCCCAAGTGGGGAATTTTGAGCAAGAAGGATTTTTGGAACTGCGGAACTGAGCGCAGTTCAGTTGAAATCTTTTTTGTATAAGTTTTTGGGATGCTGTGAAGTTGCGCACAGCGCAGTGTCAGAAGAGTTGCGAATATCAGTGCTGTGAGGAGACATCATTGTGATGTGTCCAGTTTACGTGGATCTGGCAAAGCAGAGTGTTGGACGGAAGATAGCACAGATTCCGGTTAGACCAACGGTGGTCTATTTTTGGTAAATATGCTCCAAGAGTACCAAGCGACGGGTAGGAGCAAAGAGAAAAGAAAGCGATTGGTCGCACATGTGAAAGAACCACTGCCTAAACTAGTCGCACGAGACTGTTAGAGGAAGAACGGCTCGGTGAAAGCGACCTATTAGCATGCGTGTGACAGGAAGGCCGATAGCAACGTGAGCATGCGCTATGGGCAGGCCACGACAAAATATTCGCTTCCAGAAGCCAGCAAGTCTGGTTAAGGGAAAAACATGATAGTTTTGTAAACCTAAGGGTTTTGGCCTTTGAATTGTAAAGACATAACCTACGGGCATGATCTATAAATAAGGAATTTTTGTATGGGAAATGGTTGACTCTTCATTTTGTATTGTTCTCTTTATCAATTTGATAAACCTCTGTTGAAGAACATTTTGTAAAGGCTCTACAAGCTGTGTGCGCAGAGGCCTATTGAGAGAGAAGAGAGTTTGCACCTGAGTGTGCAGACAAAGAACTGTCGTACCCTTCCCAAAGACTAATATAACAACAATTCTTGTGGACGTAGCCTCCAGCCTGGGGGTGAACCACGTTAAATATTGTGTAGTGTGATTGTTGTGTTTTTGCATTTGCTTATTTGCTTACATTGGATGCTTGGATTCTCATTTATCAGTTGGTTTGTTAATGCTTTTATATGTATTCACCATAGGAGAAAGATGGGAATGACATGTTAAGTATTGCGGGAATAAATGAACGTTGCATGCTTTGTACTCCAAGTCCGTGAAAGTATCAGTTGTTGAATAATCACATGTGTATGTAGAGTTCGGATTGTATAACTCTTTGACGTGCAATACTGGGTGCGTGCAACATTGTATGATTGTCTGCTTATACTTGTTATAAAGAGAAATAATCTACACTACTTGTTATAAAGAGAAATTTCCAGTTGACATAATTTTCACCATTCAATTTCGAAGCTTCATTTATGTAAAGAGGCAGATTTTCCATTTTATCTTATTTCACCCGATCCGAAGATGGCCAAACTCAATTTATGCCCAAAAATAAAATAATTAGTGATGCCTCACCTTATACACTGACATCCCGCTTGAGGGCCGCGTCCCTAAGAATCGGTGTGAGTGAGGGCTTACTGTCGCGCTTCAAGCTTTCAGGAACTGCGTCAATGACGTGCTTCACCTTCTTTGGAACCACGTCTTACCCCAGTATTGCCGCACTATGCTCTTTTGCAGACTGCGTCATCGACACATTTTAATTGTTCAGGAAGTGCGTCGACTCTTTGTGCCTCCTTTTCCACGCTGTCAAGAAAAAACAAATTGTGGCTCCTTTTCCACATAGGTAGCCTTCTTCTTTCTTCCGCGACGATTTACACCCACTCAATAACAAAAACCACTCGATAAGTCACCTGTTCTATGATCGATGGAGTTTCTGGATGAACTCCTCCGCGAAACGGATTATGGGAAGATGCAAATTGGAAACTCAAATAACCTTTATTGTGTTTAATACAATGGTGCCAAGATCTATCAGCTTCACAGATCTCTTCCTGTCAGTGATCTTAGGTGTCTCTCTTTTGTTGGGTGATGTCTCCACAGGATGTCTCACCTTCTCCACAAATATGTAGAGATATTCAACAACAAATAACCTCACACACATGCAGCTCTCCACAATAGCGGCATGCAACAATTCCTCCAACAACAACGAGCTTCTTCTTGGTGGCCTCCATGTACAATGAACCACAAAAGGAACATATTCACCTTTAGTTACTGCTGCAATCAGTATGAATGGGAATCGATTTTCTGCACACAGTCACCGTGCTTCTTTGTACAACTCACATGGCTTCCTCTTAGCAGATTCATGGCTTTCAATCTCAGGCTTTAACTTTTCTTTTTAACAGATCCGTGGCCTTTCAACACAGCAACAAGGATCTCTTTTTATCCACAGGCCACCAGGATCTGATACCAACTCAAGTAACACAAATGTAAATAACAAAGGACATAGGCTCACTCACACACACAAGAATGGTACAAACCAATTCCACTAACTTAGGAAAAATACATTAGTTTAAATCTCACACAATAAACTAAGAATAACCTCCTAGAATTGTGGATCACAAACCACTCGAATACCAAACTTAGAAAGGCACAAAACAACCTAATCTCTCCTATTTCGCCATTACATCCAACATCATTTTGATATGACATATTTAAATAAAGAATTGGTATTCTGGATTGGCTCTCTCAAAGAGGCAACCCACTATTTATTAATAGGTCAACATAAAGGTAGAGGTAACTCACATAGTGAGATGCCCATTTAGAAATTACAGTAATATATTAATTATCAAGGATCACCCTTTAAATGGATATACACCAAACCATAATAACATGTCTATTCTTAAAACAATCATTATCTATATCAGTTTGCAAGAGCTACGTGTATTCAACAGCACAATATTTATATCAGCTGCAAGGGCTAGGGTTTGGGCTGGCTTCCACTATAGTGAACTATTCGATCTTTTCTCATTATAGAGATGATATTACCATAAGTAGAAATTTAATCTTAGTAAGCATAAAAGAAAAACATAACAAGTAAGAGCATATTCAAGAATGAAACCTGGTGTTTTTCACAAACAGGCCACCCTTAAAAAGATAAGTACAAATAGAGTCTAGCTTTCCCGAAGGTTGTGCTTCCTTCCTCCTCAAGGAGTTTTTTTGGTTCGTTTCCTTTCAATCGACAAGGACAAGTCACACCCTTGTTTGTTTTTCCTCCATAATCTTATTTCCCAGCCCCCCAAAAGGAAGAACCCTAACTGTAAGCTCAATTGACCCCCTTTTCTCCACCATGAGATCAACAATTAAAAAGTAAAGTGAGGTTGGATTCACCCCTAACCAAATGATATGGGTGTCATTTCTTCCATAACTGAAATTAACAAGAAATTAAATAATCTCTAACCGCTCCATTATCATTTTGTCCCTTCTATTTATGATTACAATAGTAATTGCTTGTATGAACACCCGAACCAAATCCATGAGTAAGTCTTTGAGTACCCCTTATACCATTACTCAGTTTAATGCTTTTAACTACTTTCATCACTTCCCTTTGATCTATCTTTTCATGCTACAAGTTTATAAGCGATTAAGAGTACCTTATGAGCCTAGAGACTGAAGTGAAAGGACTTAGATTTCTACATTTTTGTTTAGTCTTAAAGTTTATCTTGGCTTACAATCACTTATTCCAAGTAGAGTAAAAACTTAGATTTTTTCAAAAAATGTCTCTTTCCAAGTATACTCTTCACTCAAAAAATATTTTTCATCACAAAGTGCCACCCAAAGTTCGTTTTTTCTGATTTATTGGCTGAAAAAAGTTCTCTTCCATTAATACATCGGTGATCAAATATTTTTTTGCCACCGAAGTGTTACTGAAGAAAGGCATGGCACATTGATGGTGCATGTTTGAAGAAACTAGAAGTGCACTACAACTATCCAAGAAGATAACTTGCTATGGTTTGCATGGGAGACTTATCCTTCATTCATTGATTCACTATTCCTTGCATGGTAGTGTTTTTTTCTATATTATGATGTGCTGGGCACATTGGAAAACACATCCAATTGATCTCTTTTCTCTATTGCTTATGTATCTTCACGAAGAGTGTTTGGTGATCTCTTATCTTTCAAAAAAAATCTTCTACCTTGTAAAATAAAGACATTCTCTGTTATCCATTATATTATACTGAGAAGAGTTACTGGGGTTTTTGTTCTCATTTTTTTTGAGGATTTTCTCCAGGGTATATCTTTTGTTATGGTTGTATGAATTTAATGTGATTGAATTGTCTCATTGTTTCAATTTTCTGCATCTAAAAGAATTAAAGATCAAAGCTCAGCCAACTTATTAACAATGTCACTATCACTGATATCTACTATCAAACATTCATACCTTTACAACTTAATGTATCCCTAGGAACCTAATTTAGAAACCATAATCTATCCCTAGAAACCTAATTTAGAAACCTAGAAGTCTAATGTAGCCCTAAAAACCATAGAAACCCTAGAAACATAATCTATCCTTAGAAACACTAATCTAACCCTAGAAACATAATCTAGAAACCTAGAAACCTACGCTAGAAATGTAGAATCCTAGAAAACTAATCTAACCCTATAAACCTAATCTAGTCCTAGAAACCTTATATGTCTTATTCATTCCATAATTGTTGATGGATCACTATATGTATTCTTCATTGTAGGCTCACCAATTAGGCTTCCTTAACAATCTTGGGTGCACATGTGAGATAAAGGGTGCGTGCATGAAATGATGAATGCAAATGTGGGATTGGAGAATGCTCATGCAAGATTTATGTGTGTGTATGGGGAGATAATGTGTGTGGGCATGTTTTAAAATTTGGTGTGCACAGTGCCACTTGCACCAAATGTTCAATATTTCATGTTATCATTACTATTCATGTCATCATCCACATCATCATCATCATTATTTCCATCCTCATCCTCATCCTTATCCTCACCATCCTCATCTTCATCATCATTAGGATCATCATCCTAATACTCATTTTTATTGGCATTGGCATCCTATTGCGGTAGTCGTGCCTTTTATTCGGACATGCATGACATTTGGGTTTTGCTCAGTGGAACACATGGTAATTCTTGCATTGGGGGTCAAAATCCAAACCAGGAAACATAAATGGGTTTCGTCAGCTCCCACTATTGTGTTTGGCTATTTTGGATGTGGTCACGTTGCCCATGGTCACTCGGGGGATTTAAATCAAAATTGAATCCCTTGTGAAAAATTGACATTGGCCTTTATTAAGAAAATACTAGTTCAAGATGGTATAATGATATCATTTTAGGGCAATTGAATAATGATAGAGGGGTTCCCTTGGATGAAACCTGACATCTTAAATCCATTAGAATTGATGGTTTCATTATCTAAGTTACGTTTCATGTTCAATGGTTAATTTCAACTCACCCCCTGGGGCCATTCAGGGACAATTTGTGAATTTGCTCTGAGGGCACAAAATCCAAACTGGGAAGCATAATTGGATTTTGTCAACTCCCATAGAAATGTTTGGACATTTTGGATATGGTCATGCTACCCACAGTCACCTGAGTGATTTCAATTCAAAATTGACCCCCTTGTGCAAAATTGGCATCGACCAATAACAAAAGGATGTAAAATTTCCCAGCAACCTACTATAATTTGTATCCATTATTGTTGTATCACTACCCAAACACAACTGTAGGAGCTGACAAAACTCAGTTCTTTTTCCCAGTTCAAATTCTATGCCTTGGGCTTGGATTCACCATGTGTCCCTGAAAGGATTTAGGTTGCGAGATGCAATTGGAAATAGAATGATGACTATGGCTTGGATCGGTGAACCATCAAATCCATTGGATTTGTGACAATGAAATAGTTCTAGGGGTGCCTCTCCCTCATGTGTCCATGGCCCAGAACTTGTCTTGTTCAATGATTCTTGAAACTATGGTTTTGGTCAGTAAGAGGCAATGCAATTTATGCATTAAGGGGTCAAATTGGGAAATACCTTGATTGTGAACTTTTGGTTAGTGTTCCCATGTTGAACCTACCCAAACACACTTCCAGGATCTCATGGAACTCAGATCCGATGTCCTGTTCAAATCATATGACCCTGGTAGGGATTCACCATGTGTTTCTGAAAGCCTCTAGGAGGTGAGCTGCAATTGGCCATAAAATGATGACCTTGGATGGGATCAACGGACCATCAATTATTTTGGATTTGTGACATTGAAATAGTGCTAGGGGTGCCTCTCCTTCATGGTTCAATGGTCCATAACTTGTTTTGTTCAACGATTCCGAAAACTAAGGTTTTGGTTAGTAAGAGGCAATAGAACTTTTGCATAAAGGGGTCAACTTGGGAAATACCATGACCATGAACTTGTGGATATCATGCCTATGTAGGACCTTCCAAAAAACACTTGTAGGATCTCATGGAATTCATATATGCTACTCGATTCGAATCCTATGCCCCTACCAGGAATTCACCATGTGTCCTTGAAATCCTCTAGGAGGTGAGCTGCAATTGGACATAAAATGATGAATGTGGATTGTATCAATGAACAATCAGATCCATTGGATTCATGACATCCAAATAGTACTAGGGGTGTCTCTCCCCCATGGGTCCATGGCCTAGAACTTGTTTTGTTCGACGATTCTAGAAACTAGGGTTTTGATCAGTAAGAGGTAATGCAATTTCTGCACAAAGGGGTCAACTTGGTAAATAAATTAACCATTAACTTGTGGAAACTGCGCCCATGTCGACCATGCCCAAAAACACTTGCAGGATCTCACGAAACCCACACCTGCTACTTGGTTTGAATCCTATGCCCTCGGTAGGGATTCACCATGTGTCACTGAAAGCCTTTAGGAGGTGAGATGCAATTGGCCTTAAAATGATGACCATGGCTTGGATCAAAAAATAGTTGACTTTGTTGGAATCATGACATCATAATAATGTTAGGGGTGTCTCTCTCCTATGGGTCCATGGCCTGAAGATAGTCTTGTTTGACAATTTCTGAATCTAGGGTTTCCCTCAGTAAGAGACACTGCATTTTTTGCATTAAGGGGTCAACTCAAGGGTGTTGGAGCTACTCATCATATGACCACCATGGATATCAAGAAACCCTAGAAGACGATATGACGATATGAATAGTTGTGAGGAACTCATGGGTATATTTGGTCAAGTTAATAAAAAGATTAAATGTACAATATACCTTTAAGTTTATAAAATTAACTCATATTTTGAGTTGGTAAATGATTTACAACTTTAAATGATGGATTTATAATAACCTTGTCTATTTCAATTTCTTATTTTGAGAAATATGATGTTGTTATGATAGGATTGGGACTTTTCTTATCTTTTGTTTCAAGATCATTTCTATTTGTTTTATTTTTTTCTGTCATTTCATCCCTTTCCTTCATAATTATTTTTGTCATTTATTTGTGGATTTGTTGCAATCTAACTCAACATCATTTGATGCAAAAAAACTCAACAAAACTCAACATAATTTTACCTTTGTGTCCTTGATGCTGTTTACCTAAACGCAATAGGGGGCACAAAATGAAAACAAAAAATATAAAAGAACTGTAGTGATATGAACACATATGTGGTTAAGAATGATCAAGTTATCCCTTTGAGTGCATGAAATACATAGAACGATAGAACAAAACATGGATTTAGGGAGAAGTATATAGGGCATCGATCCTAAGGGTTTGACAAAGTAAGGGTGCTTCATGTCAACCAAGATAGGATTATGGTTTAAAAATATGGTTTATGAAGAGATGTTGACTTGTGAAGAAATTAGGAGCTTTGAAATATCCTAAGCTATAAAAACTAGAAATTGGGCCTAAATGAGAGATCTAGGGCACATGAGTAATGCATGTGTTGAGAAAAGTGTTTTCATTGATTTCAAAGTGAAGTAATGATGATGATGATGTGCCGAGTCAAGCCAAATTCCTGCCAAGTCACCTAAATTCCCACCAAGGTCACCTAAAATGCCAACCACGATCATCTAAATGCCCTCCAAGACACCTAAATGTCTGCCAAGTCACCCAAATGTCCGCCAAGTCAAGATAAATGCTCACCAAGTCACCTAAATTCCCACCAAGGTCACCTAAAATTCCCTCCAGGGTCATCTAAATTCCCACCAAGTCACCTAAATTCTTGCCGAGACACCTAAATGCCTACCAAGTCAAGCTAAATGCTTGCCAAGTCACCTAAACGCCCTCCAAGGCATCTAAAATGCCTACCAAGCTCATCTAAATGTCACCCAAGTCATCTAAATCCCTTCTAAGTCACCTAAATGACCACCAATTCAAGCTAAATGATTTCCAAGTCACCTAAATCTCCACCAAGGTCACCCAAGATGCCCACCAAGGTCATGCAAATGCCCGCCAAGTCATCTAAATTCCCACCAAGTCACCTAAATGCCTGCCAAGTCTAGCTAAATTCCCACCAAAGGATGAATGGGTCCATGCCTTTGTCCACACTTTGGATGAAATGCCGCGATCCTGGTATGCCATAGCTGAGTTACGCGGGGAGTTTACCAACTGGTTAGAATTGACGGTTTGCTTCACTCATACCTTTAGTTTCACAAATGCCAATCTAGATGTTCACAATGCCCTGCAGCTCATCCACGATGTCATTCTGAAGGTAGTTCCAGTTGCATATCCCATGGATCCACTATAGCATTGTCAGATGCAGTCAATGATGGAATGTTATAATATTACTGGAGGGCCAGAGGATGGTGATGATCCATAGAATATCAATATTCCAGAATTAGAAGGGAGTCGGGATGTCGTAGCACCTAACGCACCGACCGATCCGATCAGTCAGCTGCTGAAGCTCAGGAAGGTCAACATTGGGATGGAGGAGAACCCAAAGTTTGCGAATGTCAAGGACTACTGGGATGAAGAGATGATGGCGAAGATCACAGACCTGTTGCATGAGTTCCAAGAGTTGTTCCCTATGAAGTTTTTCGAAATGAAGGGAATCCTGGGAGATCTAGGGGATATGAAGATTCCGTTGAAGCCAGATGAGAAACCGATAAGGCAATGACTGTATCGACTGAATCCATGACAAAAGGAACGGGTCAAAGTTGAACTTGACCGCATGCTGGATGCTGGCATCATTGAACAAGTCAAAGAATCAGAATGAATTAGTCCCATGGTGGAGCAAGGCAAGAAGACTGGTGAGGTATGGATTTGTATTGACCTGAGGATGTTGAATGATGCGTGTATGCATGATCCTTTTCTAGCGCCATTCACTGATGAGGTGCTGGAAGGAGTGGGCAATCAAGAAATGTACTCTTTCATGGATGGTTTCTCTGGCTATCACCAGATCAGGATCACAAAAGAGGACCACCACAAGACAATGTTTGTGACTAAATGGGGTTGTTTCCAGTACACCGTGATGTCATTTGGGCTAAAGACCGCACCTGCGATATTCTCTCGGGTTGTTGTCATTGCATTCCGAGATTTTATTCAGAATTTTTTGCAAGTTTATATGGATGACTGGATAGTTTATGGATTGATCAGCGACCATCTGGAAAACCTGCGGCTGATGCTAGAGCGATGTCGTCAGCATTAGAATTCGCTGAACTTAAAAAAATGTATCTTCTGTGCACCTTTTGGGATGTTGTTGGGTCACATAGTTTGCAATCAAGGATTGTCGGTTGACTTAGCAAAGATTACACTAATTTTGAGCTTGACACCACCAAAAAATGTAAATCAGTTGAGAGCAACGCTGGGGCACACAGGGTACTATCGCAAGTTTATCCATGGTTACACTGCGATCACGACTCCTATGGAAATGTTGTTAAAGAAGGATGTCGTATTCTTATGGAGTCCAGAATGTCAAGTAAGTTTTGAGACGCTGAAGGCTAAGATGGCTTCGGCACCGATACTGGTATTTCCTGATTAGAGCAAGGAATTCCATGTCCACGTGGAAGCATCATCGATTGCGCTGGGAGTAGTGCTCGCGCAACCAAGGGAAGGAGATCTGGATCACCCAATTTCCTTTGCGAGTCGAAAGTTGTCATCTACGAAACGAAATTATATGAATACCGGGAGGGAAGGTCTGGCAATGGTATATGCGCTACATAAGTTTAGGCATTACCTGTTGGGGGGTCATTTCAAGATGTTCACAGATCATTCCGCTTTGGAATATCTAGTTAATAAGCTTGTGTTGGGGGCAAAGATATGTCGCTGGCTACTTCTCTTTTAGGAGTTTGATTTTGAGGTAATTGTGAAGCCAGGTCGCTTGAATGCGGGGCCAAATCATTTATCACAAATTGAGACAGGTGAGGAACCAACCAACATTGAAGATGGGTTTCTAGATGCATAGCTATTCAAAGTCGAGGTGGTTGACAACTACTATGAAGAGATAATTTATTTTTTGGCGGCGGGAACCGCACCAGAGGAGTTTACCACAAGTCAAAAGAAGCAGTTGGTGGTTAAGGCTGCAGATTTCCAATTGATCGCCGGACAGCTATATAAACTCGGACCAGACGAGATCTTGAGGTTCTGTGTCCTGCCTCATGAACAAGGGCAGATATTGACTGAGGCACATGCATGAGTGGTTGGTGGACATGTCATGCTACCTCTAGGAAGGTGCTTCACGTAGGGCTTTGGTGGCCCACTATTCACAACGATGCGATGGATTATGCGCGAACTTTCGATGTCTGTCAAAGAACTGGAAAATCCTCCAAGAGGGATGAGATGCTTCTAGTACCTCAAGTGACATTGCAGCCATTTGATAAATGGGCTATGGATTTCTGGGACCAATCAACCCACCTGGGAAGAGAACTAGCGCACGGTACATCATTACCACTATTGATTATTTGACCAGGTGGGCGCAAGTCACACCAGTTGTAGATTGCTCTGCTGCGACAGCAGCGCAGTTCTTGTTTGACAACATTATTACTCAGTTTGGATGCCCGAAGATATTGTTGAGTGATCAGGAGATTCACTTCATCAATCGCACAATCAGCGCATAGACTGAAGAGATTCAAATACAGCATAAGAAGAGTACCTCGTATCATCCGTAGGAAAATGGCATAGTGGAGGCCTTCAACAAGGTATTGGAGCATGCGCTTACAAAGGTTTGTAACGCAAACCATGATGACTGGGATTTGAATATTCCAGCAGTCTTGTGGGCATATCGCACCACCTGTAAAATATTGACAAGACAAACACCGTTCAAATTGGTGTATGGGAAAGAGGCAGTTATGCTTATGGAGTACATTGTTTCGAGTCTGCGCATAGAGGAAGTGACAGGTATGAATGATAAAGCAGCATTAGCAGAAAGACTAGAGCAGCTGGTGCAGCTTGAGGAAGATCGCTTTATCATAGGTTTTCACTAGTGCATAGAGAAGTATTAGCAAAAAGATTGGCACAATCGCCATACCAAAAATAAACAATTTGAGTAGGGTGACTTAGTGTTGTTGTATGATAGCAAGTTCATGAAGCATCTTAGCAAGTTATATATGCATTGGCTAGGTCCATATGTTATTAGTCTCATTACTGCAGGAGGTGCAGTATGGCTGCAGCAGTTGGATGGAGCAATGCTACCGAAGCTAGTGAATGGTAGCAGGTTGAAGCCCTATAGGACGGGCCCGGAGTCACGCAATGCTTAACCGCACTGCGAGGAAAAAAAATGTCAGATGCTAGGTGGCAGGATGGTGCACCAGTAGGACAAGATTGCGTAAGTAGTAGAGGCTGTATCACAGTTAGGGAGACAGACTGTGACAACAGTAGGGTCACGACATAGTCAAATCAACCATAAATGCAGACCATTAAATGCAGTTAGATGCCGACGATTGTTGAAGGGACGCGTATTTCTGGAAGATCCGGCCATTAAATTGATAGGATTGACGGTGGATTTGGGTACGATTGTCCTATATGAAAAAAGGTGGACACATGGTCGACGTCTTGCATGATTGGCATGCATGACAATAGGGGGGAGCATGGTCGATGCTTCGCAAGTATGAGATCAAGTCCGAGCATGAGTGTTGTGGATCCGCCTCACCGGGAGACGACGGAATGATATGTTGATAGGATCAGAAACTTATGCGAACAAATTTGCAAATGATTTCAGAGTCAGGCGTCCAAGACATGCTGAAAACACATAAATATAGGTACAGGAGGTTAGCTAAGTAATGAGGTATCTATCAGATGAGAGGAACCCATGCTACGAGTGGGTCAGGAAGATAGATAAGTTAGGAATTCCAAGGAAGCTGTGGAAATGATCCATTTCATTTTGTGCGGTAGCACACCAGGTGCGTTGAGGGCTCGAACGACGAGTGTGCATGAGCACCCAGAGAATGAAGCGTTGCAAACACTCGAGAGGAACAAAGACAAGGTCTCACCTGAGATGTCTAATTATGTGGTGGTAGTTCGAAGATTTGTGGTCCCCACGACCACCAGAATGGTAGGGGCGGAGGCCCCCTGGCCCCAGTAGTCGGTGATCCCAAGTGTGAAATAGATGTGCCAGAGCAGCTAGCCTGTCTCGCACCTTGGCGCTATTACTAAAATTTTCATCAGACTGGAACAACTGTTTAGTGCGGTGGCAGTGGCCGAAGCAATAGACAATCAAGGTTTCCAGAGACTGGAGGATGAGTTTGAGAAGTACATGACAGCGATCCTGAGATCGCCATATCAATTTGAGAAGTACATGACAGCGAGCTTGAGATCGTTGTATCAGTTTGAGAAGTACACAACAACGAGATCTAGACAGCAAGAACAGTTTCAGACATATAGCCAGCGATGGATGAGTATAGTAAACCATGTCCAATTGATGTGGCTCGAGGGCGAGCCACAAGATTGTGTTGGGGGTCTGTTGGCAGGAGGTTTGGATGAGTCAACTGTGCAGCATCGTGAATGTTGCGCAAGGCCAAAGACACCGCGCAAGGAGGAAAATAACGCACAAGTCAGAAATAATAATATTTTATGTATTTTTGGGTCATGTTCAACCGCACTATGCGGGTTAAGGGTCATTTTGTTGTAAATATTGTTAGAAGGTAGTTAGGCAGTCGACTAAGTGGACCATAAATGTAAAGGCGCAAGCCTATAAATAGGGGTTGCATTGCAAGTACTAGATAATCTGGATCCGGAGAATTGTTATTGCGGGATGTTTTGGATATTGATTTGAGTCTGTTTGAATTTGGGTATGCGACAAAAGAACTATATTGTTGTATCTGTGGTTTAAGGCGAAGGTTAATATGACATGATGGTGTTTTGACCAGAATCACTGTGTCTCTTTCTATTTTCCTACTATGAATGTGATATGCGATATGAATTTATAAATTATGTGATGTTTCTTGTTTCAAATGATGTTATGATGTTAGATCTGTTTGCACATTGATAGTTTCATTGACAATGAGATCTGTTGAATGATGTTGTGACTCTGTTTAATGCATTAATTCAATAAGTAGATCTAGTATGTAATGTTGCGCTAAGTCGATAAGTAGCCACACATGGTCCTTCTTCATTCGGTGGAAACGTGGTTCCATCAACTCTCCCTCGAACATCTCGGGTGAGACTTCATCTACTCCGCAAGTGTTGTTGGACAGGGTAAAACCTGTCTGGGCCAGTGGTCAGGGAGATCGCGATGGCTTGGGTGTCGACAGAGTGAGGAATCTCTATCGACTAGGTTTGTGTCAACAGTTTAGATCTACTTTTGGTATTTCTATAGGAGTGGCACTCCCATAGTGTATCAATTCACCTCCTGGGTCTCCACCTCTCCAATCTATTTGCATTCATAAGGCCCTTATTTTTTACAAGCATCATAAATGTTTTTCACAAGGTAATTTCTTGGTTTGAACCAGGTTTTGGATCGGTTACCAAAAGACTTACTTCCCCATGGACAACTTGTAGTTGTTAAACAACATAAACTTGAAATATCTCAAGGTTATTTGGAGTTCTCTTCAAAGGTGGAAGTCTTAAGTTGTTCCCAACATTGTAATGTTATGATGTTGATTGGATACTGTATTGAAGATAAAAGAATGATGTTAGTTTATGAGTATGTTTGTAATGTCTCATTAGAATCTAATTTGTATGCTGTGTACTACCTAATTTTTAGTGATTTGATTGTAAAAGGTTGTAAAGAATACATTTTTAGTATGAAATGTTGTTCTGGACTTTCTTCAATATCTTATCTCTATGCAGGTCGATGTGGAGAAACCTTAGAATGGAGTGTGCAACAGAACATAACAATAGGGGTTTTCTAGAGGACTACAATATATGCATGAATAATGTACAATAGGTTGTATTTCTCATCATGATATGCATTCTACTATTCTTTTGACTTGTGATTTTGAACCAATGGTGAGCCTTTATTCTTTGGGTCATGAATATGACACTAGACTTAAGCTACCAAGCAAAAAATATTCTTTGATTTTGAGCTATAGTTCTTATTTCCTGGTTGTGGATGGCATCCTTGCAGTTTTGCCACTTACATGAGGAAATGTGGATTTCTTTAACAAAAGTGGTACACACTGCTTTGCAAATTAATGTAGGAAATAAAGTTGTTATAGAATGTGAGTTAACTTATTCAATTGTTTGATTGTTTGTAGCATACTATTGATTTTCCTATTGCCTTAATAAAATAAAAGTATATATTATTGCCTTAATTATGTCGTTGAATTCAAATTGGCTTGTTTTTTTCCATATTCTAGAACACTTTCATTCGAGTTTGAAATGCACCTTATAATTTTTCTGCAAAGACCATGAACACCCAATCCTTCCCAAGCTAACTATTTTACAAGAGACAGTGATAGACTAGTTTTGCATGAAATCATCCACTAGATAGGGGCCAAGCAACTTAATTGGAGATGATATTAAGCATCTATGCTTGTTGAAATTGAACATTATTTTCTGCAAGAATCATATCTAGTCGAACAAAACCTTAAACAACATTTTCATTTATTAGACGAATCTAATTTTCTATTAAATCTTGTGATCATCATTTCACAACTCTCAAAATCTTCTCCCTTGTCGAGTCCTAAGATGAGTAAGACCTTTTGAAGTTCACATGGATTGATAAACCCATCCTCTTTCTTATGAAAAAATCTACAAGCTTTCACCAACTCCTTCCTCATGAGCACTTTCTCCTCCATATAATGCTCAAAGACATCTCACAAGCTTCAACAAAAGGGTGAACACAATATGTATATAAATACACATATCCCATTCATGAGAGACAGGTCAACCCCAAATTATGATAGCACAGGTCGGCTCTGAAATCAAGTGCAATAGGTCGGCCCCAAATTATGATAGCATGGATCAGCCCTGAAATTCAAGTGTAACAGGTTGGATCTTATTTATCCCCTTACAAAAATGTTGGCCCTGTTACTGGCTGTAGATAAGGTTTGTACATGAGGTTAATTGTGTAGAACACAACTGCTCATCTTTCATTTTAGTACTAATATCCACTAAATACCATCCCTCTAGTGATGATATTTTGTTTTGAAAAAAATACTATATTTCAGACTTTACCCTCAACAGTTTGTTTCCATGTTCATTTATCACTTGAAACTGCATATACTCTTTCCACGGGCTTTCCCTTATGAGTTCCCTAAGTCATCTATGTAACTCAAATATTCCCTCCATTGAATTAGTGAAGTTGCGTGTATGTTAAGAAGAATATCCCCATAAAAATTGTTTTTTCTTAAGAACTTCATTTAATGTTTTATGTTTGGCATCATATTAAATATAGAACAATAGGAAGTTTGGCATCATTATCAAACACAACATAGTAGGAATGTTGAACTGGGTCTAGGGTTTGTATTTCATCATTATAAATGTCCAGCAGAAGAGTGGTAAAGGTTCCTGTATTATGTTTGCAACTGACTATGGAAAGAGCTATTTGTTAAAGCAATGATTTTGTACACCTTTATGATATTTTGGGATGGCAGGTTTCTTTGAAAAGTAAATCCGTTACCTTGGTCATACATCAGGTTTGTTCATACTCCTAATCCAAAGGGAAACATCATTGTCACAACAATTAATTCTACTGAAACAGACCTGAAAATTCTTTAGACCAACACCTTGTTTGGTTGTCATGCACAATTTCACTTTGTCCCAAACTCTGTTCCATAGAGAAATATTCCCAGAACTACTTTTAATCATGCTTACACTCAGTTATGACTGCTCATAAACATTTTTTCTCCAGGTTGTATTTGGCTGCTATGTGCCCGTAATACAACCAAACTTCAAAAAACAATCCCTACTATTGTTATGAGGGCATGACCAAGGCTGTTATGACCCTCTTTAATGCATTCAATTTACCCCATGCAAAAAAGGTGGTAAAGGACACCATATTTCCAATTGCTCATACACTTCATTATACAAGCCATATGCATCTAAGTGATCAAATTAATATTTAAGAAATAAAATACATACTGTATATTTAATAACACTAAGAATTATTAGGTATTGCACAACAACCTATCTCTTCCTCCAATTCTTTAAAGGGTGCTAGATCAATGGTAGAGCGTCGCCCTACCATAAATCAATACAATATAGGATATTATAATTTATTTTAAGAAAATAAACTTGTTGTTGGTACAACATCCCCCCCTTAGATTTTTAGAAAAAAGATATTGGGGCCCCTTCTCTGGTTTTCGAAAAAGGAAAATCTACCCAAGGTTATCCGGACATCATAAATCTTTCCTTAGCTTTTCCCTAAAAGGAATCTCAACTTGCCTTAAACTTTTTGAGTTATGTTTTTTGCCTAAGTAAAACATAGGATTTCGGGCCACAACGGCAGAAGCTTTGAGCTAATTTTTCCGCCACAGCGGAAGAGTTAGTTCAAGCCTTCCGAGATGCAAAAATAAAAGGCTAAGTCAAACCCACGGCTGAAAAGTTTCCTTAAAGTCTCCGAAAGGGTGAAACTTCTGATCAAACGGGCCCGCGGTGGAACGAATTCATCAAGTCTCTCCGCAAACGGCGGAAGCTTTGATCTAACTCTTTTGCAAGCATCAAAAACGCAGCAACAGGTCTTTTGTGGAAAGACTTATCTATCTCCCCCACATTGGTAGGTAGGACGGCATATTGTTGGAAGAACTTGGCTAACTTTCCCATGAAAACGGACGAGCTCACGTAATTCTTCTGCGGCACACTGCTCCTTCGTGGAAGCATTCGAACAATTCTCCCGCTACGGCGGGAAAAACTCAACTTTTCTTTTCACAGAAGGTGGAATCCTTAACCCAACCTTTCGTTTGGAGGTCGTATTTATTGAAAAGGGGTTGATTTGACCCATCCGTACATGCCTTAAATCCTGTTTTGATGACTTACAACCACCGAATTAATGGCTCGCATGTACCATTTTGAATATATAGGGTATGAACCCCATTAAACGCCCCATTGTCACTCGTCACCCGGAGCTTTCTCCTCATTCCTGTTTGAAATTACGAACAACATTCCAAGCTCACAAGATCTGCAATGAACGCAAGCCCTTCCAGGTTAGTACCTTCATAAATCCTGTAATATTGTATGCTTCCTGTGTAGAATACATGATCCGTCACTCGTTTCTGATCCATCCTACCCATGTGCACCCGACTTAGACTTTTGAAGCTCTAAGCATCGATGTAAAATCTCTAGCCTATTGAATCTAAGACTCTGTAGAAGATACCCTACTATCTTCGTACCTTTCTACACGGCATTAGGAAGAGGTAGGACCAATTTCTATGTGGCATGCAGAGGATAATTGACCATTTTTCCTATTACAATTAGAGCTCTTGAATCGGATACAGGAAAACCTTATTTACGACAGGTGGAACCAGACCCTGGAACCTCAAGGCTCCCACTACTTAAATGTTGGAAGAACCAGCAACATGTCTCCTCTCGTCATAAAGAAATCACCCGTTTAGATCAACCCTGCCCATCCTCGCTTTCAGGCCGGTTGTGCCATGTCTTTTGTTATAAGAACGCAGAAATACTTGGCTTACCTCGTGATCAGTAGCTCATAGTTTCATTATCAAACGACAGAGGTAACTGAATTAAAATTTGGCATATGAAACAGTTGTTTTGTTTTAAGAAGGAGAACAATAATCAAACAGAAGTTAGCATTTAGATATCACTATTACAAAGGGATGCTAGTGTGGATTGTTAACATCATATCATATACATTCTTATTCCTGTTTAGTTGTTGAGCAGGATTTTCAAAATGGCTAAAGGTGGAAAGAGAAAATCGAAGGCAGTCGACAAAAGCACAAGAGTAGAAACAACATTCCAGGATACCAAGTGCACCACAGGTGTGCCTCCAGAAGTAAACTGGGGAGATATCTACCGCATGATAAGAGATCAAGACTTCCCTGAAGCTCTTCTTGAGGAGGAATGTTTATACCAGAACATCCAAAATTCCTGTATATCCAAGTCGGCCACGCGTCCAGAACTTTTCTCGTGCTCAGAAGTAATCGGATGGGTGTTACATCATGCGAACACTGAGACAAGAGTTATAGCAGATAGCACAGGAAAGGCTTTCTCCTTGTTTCACCCATCTTATATCTCAACGGCTTACAAGTTACCTAAAGCACAGAAGTAGCTTGATGATGCATGGTTGGAAGGGATCCAGATGGATAATCTAGACATGGCAAGAAGGTTGTTAATTGAGGTAAGCAAATCAGAAGAAAAGACAGTGAGGAGTATGAGGTTCAGAATATGAGGCCTCCTTTCAGACTGATAGCTCTCATGTTAAGTAGAATATTTGGGAGACCCGATGGGACGATATTTATGCTACAATGGGTCCCTATCATCCACTATGTAGCCTTCAAAGGGACAATCTTCACTTGGGATGATATCATCTCAGACAGTCTGTCATCAGCTATAACAATAGCACAAGAAGGGTTGGTAGAGAGGAAGGTAGAGTTTTATATGGATTCTTACCTGATCGATTGTATCATGGCGAAATGTTCCTTCCCCAAGTTGGGATGCATATGGAACTCGGCAGATGGCTCAGTGTTCATTGCCTACAAAATCTTCTGGGCTCAAAACTACAAGAGGGATTACAAACTCATTTGCGAGGAGTTCATCATGCCCCTATATGAATTGATATTTAATGAAGAACCCAACTGCCTATCTGAAAACGCCATGGAAGCTTTGGAGAAATATGGGGATTTCTATTTTTCTCCAAGCGGCACCTACATAAGAATGTACAGAGGTTCCAAAGCCCCGTATATTCTACCTAGGTATGCTACGGATTACATAGTCCACAAGGAAATGGTAAGGTAGGTATTCATTGATGGAATGGGTAATACCCTATATAAAGCCAAGAAAGCCACTTTTCCGCCCTTACCCTTCTATGTCAGAGCCTACAAGTTCTCAGGAATTGCAACTGTGAAATATTTTGTTGTAGAGTTAAGAAGCTTTCATTTTGGAGAAAGGATTTTTCACAAGAATGATCGACAGGGCAAAATAGCATAGCATTGCAAAGAAGGCTCCACTCCCTGTGAGTATGCCAACTTTTATGATCAACTGGAGGAAGCATATAGGGGGATCAGCAATATGACCGAGTTACAGATCTGTCAAATGGGTAAAGGAGGGGCCAGCTCGAGCTCTAATGTTGTGGGGAAAATAGGCCCACAGCGAGAAAAGGGTACTGTGGAGACTGTTGAGGCTTTCTTGAAAGAAGAACAAAGGCTCTTGGAAAAAGCAAAGAAAATCCAAGAAGATAAACGCATAGAAGAAGAGAACTTGAGAATTCAAGCAGTCGAAGCCGAGGCAAAGAGGAAAGAAGAAGAAGAAGAGAGAATTAGATTGGAAAGTAATGCGAAGTAGGAACACGATGATACATTAAGAAGGGAACTGGAGGAAGAAGCACGAAGGAAAGAAGAAGAAGAAAAGAAATCCCAAGAGGATGCTAATCCCAAAAGCCCAAACCTGCAAAACTTAGATATGGGTTCCCCCATAAGAGACCTCCCCATTGTCCCTTTTACACCCTACAAAGGCAGTAAAGTCTCTAATTGGGAAAATTTTGCTTACAACCAGAAAAGGAAAACCATTGTCAAAGAGACATGTTCCAAATTGAAAAGACCTTTTCGGCCAGACATCATCACTACACACGAGACCATGGTCATGCGGAACACAAAAGAGGCTGCTAAAATCCTGGCATCCATCTTCGTAGCCACGGTTACAACAACTGCAGACAATGTTAACCTACTAGGAGGTAAATTGAGTGAAGAAAAGGAGAAGGAATGTCAGTTGCAGGAAGCTTTAGTCAAAGAGCAGAACTATACAAATTCGATGATCGAGAGGAATGATGCTCTCACATCTCAGAAGGAAGAGTTAAATGAAATTCTCCAACAACTGGAAGCTGACAGGAGGGCCCTGGAAATACAAGTAAGGATGTTAGAGGAAGAAAAGGGAGAGCTTGAAGGAAAAAATCTGAGGCTTGAATCAGAGAAGGTTGACAACATTTAAGAGATCGTCGACTCGAAAGAACACATCGAAAAGTTACAAGGAGGCAACGAATTGTTGGAACAACAATTAAAGCTGGAAAACAGAAAAATGGGAGACATTAGCCTCTTTCATGAGCAAGCCTGTGAAATACTAAGAGAGACCTATGGCATACAAGAACTCCTATCAGAGGAAATATACAAGCTAAAAGCAATAATGGCCCAGGTTAAGGAAGTCAATGTCGAAGCCACTCGGGTTAGGAAGAAGCACACATGCATCAGTGGAGAGATTAAAAAACACATTGAATGGAGGGAAGGGAGGTCAGAGTTCCTGGCAAATCTTTCCCTTAAATTTGTTGTTGAGTACAGGGCAGATGTATGCACCCTAGAATATTCTAAAGATTGCGAAGTAAAATTGGCCATCGTAACCTTAGCTACTTATGAGTGGTGCAAGAATCTGTATTCCCAAATACGAGCTACACAAGAAAGTTGTTAGATAGCCATGCCTCAAAATTTAGAAGAATTCTCGGATAAAGCACAACATTTATCTAAGCTAAGTGAGGAACTCAAGGTAGAAAATGAATATATGCAGAAGCTCGATGTTTTGATTTCAGAAGACCTGCACCAATTTATCAGCGAAGCAGCTATTCATAAGCACCGCCTAGAAGAAAGTCTAAGGGCCACAATGGCATAAATAATTGTTTTAGCAGAAGAACTCGCCAAGCAAAGAGTGTCCCTCAGATTTATGATTCCCCTCGTTGGAATAAATATAGTAAAAGAAACAAATCAATGGGGAAATTATATAGCAGAGGTAGATAAGGAATTGGCATCCAGTCAAGTTTCCACATCAGAAAGTGGCCCAACTATTGCAGTAGTGATGGAAGAAGCCCCAACAGTCCCAGAAGCACCTAAGTCGCCCAAAGCGCCAGCTCAGGGATAGCTTACATTCGGCAACGTGTCTCTTGGGTTGATAGTTTATGCATATACCTTTGTAATATTAAAATGACTTGTGCTCCCATTTTTTGTAAAGTTATTTGAGATATTCCTATTTTTGTAATGTCAACACTAAAGACAAATTAGAGGAATAGAAACGGTTAGGGAATAGGTGGCAAATCTTGGCACATTTTGTAAATCTATAAAAAGTTGATTAGAGGAAGGTAGAAAGGACTTTTGGTAGGTGAAAGGTTTTATGTCCTGTAAATGAACTATTTCTGCTACATGAATAAGAAAAATCATTTTGGCCTGTGGAAGCCGGCACAACACTTTGCTTGGAGTCTTGTTGGATAATTGCTGAACTATTTCTGCGTTTTCATACATTTCCTGTGAGATCTTTCCTGGCTCTTATGAATTAATTCTTTGCTATGAATGGTTTCACTTTCTCTGCAAAATTTATGTGTTAAATGGGTGATTGAATGCTCATATTTATCTGGGCTATCTTGGATAATATTTATTTCTGTTGTAAATGCTCCTTCTAATTTAACAGCTATCTATGGAATTATTGGGTGTGTTTTCAATTTATTACCCATTCTTTAAATCTACTCCTTATAAGGATAGGATAATTGAGATTTAAATTAGATTAGCATAGATTTGTTTACTACATGCATTTAATTTAGGGCACATGCATATCATAATAAATACAAAAAATACATAACCAGTGGATTAGGCCGCAATCGGTAAAACAACAAATCTTTAAAACTCACGGTATCCGGAACCGTTAACCGGACGGATTCCCCACACTAAATGGTGGGCGATCTAGTTGGGATCGCTTACTGGGGAGAATCCCTTGCTGATTGATGCAGTGATATTTGAGGCATCAATAGTTTTTGGCACTAGAAGGAGGGCCACCAGTGCATGGCTAGCAGAAGAGATTCTTTTGTTGGTAAAAATTCCATTGAAAACCCATCTGAAACATTTATCCCAGAATTTCCAGATCTGGAATCAAGAAATCAAGAAGATCCTAACCCTGAAACAAAACAGTCAGAAATAGTGTATGTCGTCCCTTTTGAAGAAGTAAATCAATTCAGGAGACATACTCGCTTGTACGTGAGAAGTCTTGGAGGATTAACCACAGTTCCTCTGTTACCCAGAACCAGAGCTCCTCGAAAAAATCCTCAGTGTACAAGGGATTTCGTTCTTGTTCAAAGTCTATAAGAATTATTATATTTATCTCTAGAAGAGATCATTGAACCTTTTGACGAAGTTAGACTAGAGACCCCTACAAATCTAGAGCAGTAGCACACCCCGAGGCATACCCTTCTTAACTCACCACCGCATACGCCACCACACTCTCCCTCGAGAGTCATGGCCGTACTTGCATGGAGAGCCAGAGGAGCATTAAATGTAGTCAGACCATTCCATAATTTTCCCAAAAACCCAGAAAAGGTTTTGCCTAAGTATGACCCTAGCAAAGGAATTTCTGTTGAAGACCACCTTAAAAGTTTTTATCTAGCTCTAAATCTCTTAAATGTGGAACATGAGTACATGGTATGTCGTCTCTTTCCTTATACTTTCGAGCCCAAAGTATATTCCTGGTACTTTATTTTGCAAGCCGGTTCGATAACAAGTTGGGAAGATTTTGAAAAATGTTTTCTTAAAAAATATGGCAGTCAGAAAACTGTAGCTACTCTCATGAAAGAATTATTGCCTATGAGAATGGAAAAGAATGAGAAAGTTCAAGAGTTTAACCAAAGGTTCACAATGTTGTTAAATAATTTCAGTGATGCAACAAAGTTGTTGAGGAATGCTTAGTAGAATATTATACAACAGCTCTTAAATCCCCGCTTGCAATGTTTGTCAAGAGAACAAAAACACCTACCCTGACTGAAAATTTTGAAGAATCCAAGAAGGTAGAAGAAGAACATGACAGCATCGCGAAACATGCTTTAGATATAGAAGGTAAACCGGAAGTTGTTAAGAAACCTTTTTTGTTAACCAGGGATAAGGAAGAACATGCAACAGATTTAGAAAATGTCATAAAAATGATGCAGAAACTCTCCAATAAGATTGTGGATCTAGAAAAGGATAAAGCAACGAGTTCTTCGAGACCTCCTTTCAAACCTTTCTATAAAAGGAAAGAAGACAATGGACATCCAACCCCACCAGTAAATAATTCTACTATACTAAATCTGAATGAAATAGGGATGGACCACTTCTACACTTTTCACCAAGAACAACACTCAGAAAAAAGCTATCCACAGTGGATCAACTCGATGAGCTTAGTAATGAACCAAATGTTAGATGCACAAATGCCCGAGCAAACGAGGCCCCATCAGGAACAAATTCTTGACAGTGAAGAACCAGCTACCGACACTATGATGATCCTTTGGGATTGGACTCTTTCCCAAGAACTGTCTTATGAAGAGCTCGTAGACGAAGTACAAACAACATCTATTAACATCACTACCAGGAGTAAAGGCCCAGTGATTGAACCAACAATAGAATCACCTAAGGCAAGGTCCAACCAAATACCAAGGCGGCACATAACTGTCATTCTACCCCAATCCAAGATGAGCCCGGTGGTTGCTCCTACGGTAACTAAAGAACCAAACTCAGAAATAATTAAATAGCCACCAGCTTCTTTAAGCAAAACATAAAATCAATCGAAGACTTTGAAGGGATGTGACATGAGCTATGATATAATCGAGGATATTAAAAAAATTAAAGCAAATGTTTCTATTTTTTATATGTGTAGCTTACCGCAACAGAGGAAAAAATTAATGGAAGCCTTAGATCCACAAACAAGTGGATCAGTAGAAAACAATGATGAGAACCCATAAATTAATGAAGGAAGTATTGGCTGAAAATCGAAATCTCAAACTCTTCCTTTTCTCTTAAATTTCGAGATTTTTAATCACAATGTGCATAATTGTTTGGTAGACTCAGGTACTAGTTCAAATTTCATGCCATTGTCAATTTGCAAAAAGATCAATGGACAGCCGATCCTGTCCCCATCTTAAATCATTCAATTAGATAGGACCACTGTCAAGGTTATTGGTGAACTAAAGGATGTACTTATTAGGTTGTCATCCGATCCTAGAGTATGTCAATTCATTGATATAATGGTGGTCGATATCCCTAGGCATATGGTCTAATTTTGAGTAGGGACTAGTCTACGAAACTCAATGGATATTTTGCAACAAATTAGTCTCATTTGTGGATGCCTCATCAAAATCGCCAGAATCAGGTCAAGATTTTAAGGGAGCCACACATGAAACAAAATGTTACTCAGTTAGAAGGAAAAAATGAAGCTGTGGCTTTTTCCTCGTTATTTTTAGGAAATTACTTCTTGTTAATTGAACCTGGGAACTACAAATCAAAAGAAGTTAGCCATATTTCAGACAAATAGCCCGATCTCCTTCAGTTTTCATGGGCTGATGATATTGATTGTAATATAGTAGACTTAGTCACTAATTTAGACAGTAATGAAACTAACTTAATTAAGGAAGAGAATATCTTTTGGACCTTCTATTTTGACGACTCCAAAACTCAGGAAGGATCCGGAGTCGGTTGCATTTTAATTGATCTTGATAGAAACAAACATTTTTTATCATGTAGGTTAGAGTTTGAATGTACTAATAACACCGCAGAATACGAAGCTCTCATTCAAGGTTTGAAGAAGCCATTGGTCTTAATGTTAGATTTCTGAAAGTCTTTGGTGATTCTGAAATTGTTGTTAGGAAAATAAGAAATACAATTCATTATCTTTCACCGCATTTAAAAGGTTATCAAGCAGAAATTTGGAATTTAATTTCATGTTTTGATGCTTTGAACATCAATTATGTCCCAAGATTGCAAAATGTTGCAGCTGATCTGTTAGCCACTTCCGCTTCCAGATTAGTACTCACTAATAATAAATGTTCTATTGAATTAATTTTTCAGGCCTTTTGTTCCGGACAACATCACAAATTTCAGAGTATTTGATGATGATGAACAGATTATTAGTTTCTTAACCAATGAAGATGCCTTTCAGGAAGCCATCATAGAGGAAGAAGAGCATGACTCAAATATACAAGATAATGACACAATGAAAGGGAACTTCATGCCCAAGGGAGTAAGAACTCTAGAGGCGCTTTTCGATTTACAGAGCAAATTCAAAAAACCTGTGAATGCCAAAACCCACAGCTCAGCCATGCAATATGAATTAATAAACTTCGGCATAGAAGCTGAACCAAAGTATGTAAATCTTGGAAAATGTTGTTCACCTGAAGAAAGCAGTAGATTCATTAAAATTTTCCAGCAATATAAAGACGTGTTTGCTTGGACCTATGATGATCTGAAGACATATGACACCTGCATCATTCAACACATAATACCTATGAAGGAAGGTGTCAAACCTTTTCAGCAACAGCTAAGGAGGATGCACCTGACACTTGAGTTTCTAATACAAAAGGAGTTAAAAAAATTGTTGGAGGCCAAGATTATTTTTAAAGTGCGAAATTCTGAATGGGTGGCTAATCTAGTCCCCGTGCGGAAGAAATCAAGAGAAATTAGGCTGTGTGTAGATTTTCGGAACTTAAATAGGGCTTCCGATAAAGACAACTATCCGGTGCCCCCAGTGGAACAGATATTGCAGATGGTATCATGATCAGAACTCTTTTCCCTCCTAGATGGTTTTTCTGGTTACAACTAAGTGCTAGTAGCAGAGGAAGACAGACTCAAAACCACTTTTCGCACAAAGTGGGGAACCTTCGCATACTGAAGAATGCCTTTTGGTTTGATTAATGCAGGAGCCACTTTTCAGCGAGCCATGGACATTGCTTTCCGAGGACTGGGTGGTCAATGCGTAGTAGTATACTTGGATGATGTGACAGTCTTTTCAAAGAAGAGAAAAGACCACGTTTCTCACCTAAAGCAAATCTTTGATCCCTGTAGGAAGTACAACATCTCTCTAAATCCTAAGAAAAGCCTTTTTGCTGTTCCCATTGGGAAAGCTTCTCGGTTATATCATTTCCAAGGAAGGAATATCAATAAATCAAGAAAGGATTCAAGTTATCGATAAGATTCCCATGCCCCATAGCAAGAATTCTATGCAATCATTCATGGGCACCATAAATTTTGTCCGAAGGTTTGTGCCGGACTTTGCCCAGATCATTAAAGCTTTGCAACAAATGGTTAAGCAGAATGTACAATTTAAGTGGACGGACTTGGAAAATGTTGCATTCAAAGAAATCAAAGCTACTATAGCCAAGGCACCCTCTTTAAGAAGTCCAGATTTTGATAAAGATTTTATGATGTATACATTTGCTTCTGATGACTCTCTTGCAGCTGTGCTTACTCAGAAGACGGAATCAGGAGATGAATACCCAATTTCTTTTATGAGCACTGGTCTGCAAGGCGTTGAACTGAACTATCCCGTGGTAGATAAACAAGCATATGCAGTTTTCAAAATAGTAAAGCAGTTCAGGCAGTATATTCTGAAAAATAGGACTAAAGTCATGGTCCCTCATCCCACTGTTAGGTCTCTTTTCATCCAAAAGGAATTGGGAGAAAGAAGAGGGAATTGAGTCATTTCTCTCCAGGAGTACGACTTAGAATTCAAGCCAGCTAGCATCATTAAAGGTCAAGGCCTATGCAAGCTACTCACTCAAAGCCAAACTGACGAAGAGCTAGATTGGAGGAATGAAGCCGAGCTGAATGTGATAGACGTATGTCCAACTTTTACGGCCCCAGAGTCTTGGTATAGAGACCTAGTACATTACTTACAGTCAGGTTACTTACCAGAACATTGGAGTTCGAAGCAAAGGAGAGCCCTGCGTCTTAAATCCGTGGCTTATTAGATCATTGAAGGAGTACTCTTTAGGAAGAATTATGATGGCATCTATCTCAGGTGTTTAGAAAAGGAAGATGCTATTAACGTGGTCAAAGAACTACATGATGGACCTGCTGGAGGATATTATTATGAGGACACTACAGCCCACAAAATCCTAAGAGCAGGTTATTATTCGCCTACTCTCTTCAGGGATGCCCATTCCTATGTCAGAAATTGTGATGTATGCCAAAGAAGCACTGGAAATCTACCTAAAGCAGCAGGTCCCTTGCAGCTAGTTATCATCACTGAACCTTTCGAGCAATGGGGTATAGATATAATTGGAGAAATAAACCCTAACTCTTCACTACAGCATCAATACATTTTGATCGCTAAAGATTATTTCACAAGATGGGCCGAAGCTATTCCCCTTCGAAAAGCTAACAAGGATACGGTCATCAACTTTTTGGAAGAGAACATCATAACCAGGTTTGGGGTTCCAATTTCTCTAGTTTTTGATAATGCACCTTATTTTTTGTCAATAAAGATTAATGAATTCACATATGAAAGAGGAATTAAGTTACATTACTCAGCCAATTACTACCGTCAGGGAAATGGTTTAGCTGAATCGACCAATAAAAACCTCATCCGAATCCTGAAAAAGACCGTGATCGAAAATCAAAGAAGCTGGCACACAACCCTCCCTCACGCCCTATGGGCAGACAGGGTAACGCCCAAAAACGCCTTAGGAGCTTCTCCTTTTAACCTGGTCTATGGAAAAGAAGCCATTCTCCCTCCGAATATATTACTCCCATCCTTGAAGTTGGCCCAATCCTCCCGAGGTTCTAGTAGTCAAGGCCTACAGTCCAGGATTGATACCCTGTTTAAACTAGAAGAGTCACGGGGAAAGGCCAAGGAGCGGTTTCATCATCATCAAGACATAGTCAAATGATGGTTTGAGAAAATAAAATCTGGGAAGAGAACTTTCAAAGTAGGAGACTTGGTCCTCAAATGAGACCACCAACACAACGGTAAGGGAATGCACACAAAGTTTTAGCACCTATGGCATGGCGCTTGTCAAATTTCTAAAAAACTTGGCCCATCAACCTATAAAGTGAAAGATTTAGAAGGAGATGAACTAAACCTCCCTCTCAATGGCATTTCCCTCTCAATGGAATTGCCCTCTCAATGGCATTGCCCTAAAACAATGCTTTGCGTAATTCTTGAAAGTTTTTCTTGTACATAAATAAAACTCTGTTTCTCTGTTTTTGATTTGTCTTTTCTTTCTTTTTGCTTTGATTACCTCTGGTTTGCTAGTCAGTCTGACCTTTTTTTCTTTTATTTTTTTCATTTTCCATTTTGATTTGGTTCTGTACTTGAAATAAAGCCAAACTCGACTCATGGTGTAGCTGAAGGAGTTCTCTAGAAAACTCAGAAGGATGGTCATAAGAAGCCCACTAACAAAGGGAATACATATTGGTAACTTCGCCTTCACTGATCAGTTTCCTAGAATGCAGTGATCCTCTTTCTCGTTGGTCGAAATAACCCCCTGTCAAATAGTTGAAATCCAACATTTCCTTTTAACTATCTAGGGACCATTCACCCTAACATTAGTAGTTGTCTCAATAAGTTGGCTATGGCAGGACCCATGAAGAGGAACCAGGTCTCACAGATACATAGCATTCAAAATGATCCCATGCTGCAAGTAAAGCCAAAAGGCATATATCAAAGAGTATGGTTTCCAGAAATTCTTGCCTCAATTAAAGCATGGTGGAGAAAATAAAAGAAGCTCAAGGAAGCTGTTTAACAAACCATCCCAGCAAGGTTCTTCTCCATTCATGAGTCATGAAATCAAATATTCTGTTCACACAAAAGGACATTTTGGATTGAAGAAATTACATCGAAACTATGAAAGCAGTAGCAACTCATTTCTGGAAGACTCAAAGCGGCTAAAAGTCGGAAATTAAGAAAACATCTAAAATTATGTAAAAGCATGGGAATGAGGAACAAAAAAATGTCCCCGTGAGATTTTGTCACGATCCTGTGGAGTCCTATACTATTTAACTTCTGAAAGACAATTTTTTTTCTTTTCTTTTAAAAATCCCACAATTCGGCCCTTAGAGAGTTTTAAAGAAATCTGAGTCAAAGCTACCTTCCCCTTTTTTCACCATCATGATAAGAGTGATCGATGCATTCTTCGAAATTGAACTGCGAAGACATCTGGTTGCGCATGTAATCAGCACTTTGAAAATTTCTTGACTTCCAGATGAGTTTGTTTCAGAGATCTGTGTTCGCCAGTGAATCACCATTTGTTGTTGGTACAACATCTCCCCCTTAGATTTAAAAAAAAAATATTGGGGCCCCTCCTCTGTTTTTTTAAAAAGGAAAATCTACCCAAGGTTATCCGGACATCATAAATCTTTCCTTTGCTTTTCCCTAAAAGGAATCTCAACTTGCCTTAAACTTTTTGAGTTATGTTTTTTGCCTAAGTAAAACTTAGGATTTCGGGACGCAACGGCGGAAGCTTTGAGCTAATTTTTCCGCCACGGCGGAAGAGTTAGTTCAAGACTTCCGAGACGCGGAAATAAAAGGCTAAGTCAAACTTGTGGCAGAAAAGTTATCTTAAAGTGTCCGAAAGGGAAAAACTTCTTATCAAATGGGCCCGCAACGGAACGAATTCATCAAGTCTCTCCACAAACAGCAGAAGCTTTCATCTAACTCTTCCGCAAGCATTGAAAACGCAGCAACAGGTATTTTGCAGAAAGACTTATCTATCTCCACCGCATTGGTAAGTAGGATGGCATACTATCGGAAGAACTTGGCTAACTTCCCCATGAAAGTAGACAATCTCATGTAATTCTGTCACGGCACACTGCTCCTCCGTAGAAGCATTTGGACAATTCTCCCGAATGGCAGGAAAAACTCAACTTTTCTTTTCGTAGAAGGCGGAAGCCTTAACCCAACCTTTCGTTTGGCGGTCGTATTTATTGAAAAAGGGTTGATTTGACCCATCCGTAAACGCCTTAAATCCCATTTTGATGACTTACAACCACAGAATTAATGGCTCACACGTACCATTTTGAATATATAGGGTATAAACCCTTTAAATGCCCCATTGTCACTCGTCACCCGGAGCTTTCTCCTCGTTCCTGTTTGAAATTACAAACAACATTCCAGGCTCGCAAGCTCTGCAACGGACGCAGGCCCTTCCAGGTTAGTACCTTCGTAAATCCTGTAATATTGTATGCTTCCTATGTAGAATACATGATCTATCGCCCGTTTTTTATCCATCCTACCCATGTGCACCCGACTCAGACTTTTGAAGCTCTAAGCATCGACGTAAAAGCTCTAGCCTATTGAATCTAAGACTCCGTAGAAGAGACCCTACTGTCTTCATCCCTTTCTACACTGCATTAGGAAGAGGTAGGACCAGTTTCTACGCAGCATGCAGAGGATAATTGACCACTTTGCCCGTTACAATTAGAGCTCTTGAATCAGATATAGGAAAACCTTATTTACGGCGGGCGGAACCAAAACCTGGAACCTCAAGGCTCCCACTACTTAAATTTTGGCAGAACCAACAACATATCTCCTCTCGTCATAAAGAAAGCACCCGTTTAGATCAACCCTGCCCGTCCTCGCTTTTAGGACGGTTGTGCCATGTCTTTTGTTATAAGAACGTAGAAAGCCCTGGCTCACCTCGTGATCATTAGTTCATAGTTGCATTATCAAACGGCAGAGGTAACTGAATTAAAATTTGGCATATGAAACAGTTGTTTTGTTTTAAGAAGGAGAACAGTAATCAAACAGAAGTTAGCATTTAGATATCACTATTACAAAGGGATGCTAGTGTGGATTGTTAACATCATATCATATACATTCTTATTCGTGTTTAGCTGTTGAGCAGGATTTTCAAAATGGCTAAAGGTGGCAAGAGAAAATCGAAGACAGTCGACGAAAGCACAAGAGTAGAAACAACGTTCCAGGATACCAAGTGCACCACAGGTGTGCCTCCAGAAGTAAACTAGGGAGATGTCTACCGCCTGATAAGAGATCAAGACTTCCCTGAGCTCTTCTTGAGGAGGAATGTTTATACCAGAACATCCAAAATTCCTGTATATCCAAGGCGGCCACATGTCCAGAACTTTTCCCGTGCTTAGAAGTAATTGGATGGGTGTTACAGCATGCGAACACCGAGACAAGAGTTATAGCAGATAGCACAGGAAAGGCTTTCGCTTTGTTTCACCCATCTTATATCTCAATGGCTTACAAGTTACCTAAAGTGCAGCAGCGGCTTGATGATGCATGGTTGGAATGGATCCAGATGGATAATATAGACATGGCAAGAAGGTTGTTAATTACAGGTAAGCAAATCAGAAGAAAAGACAATGAGGAGTATGAGGTTCAAAATATGAGTCCTCCTTTCAGACTGATCGCTCTCATGTTAAGCAGAATCTTCGGGAGACCCGATGGGACGATGTTTACGCTGCAATGGGTCCCTATCATCCACTATGTAGCCTTCAAAGGGACAATCTTCAACTGGTAAAACAACAAATCTTTAAAAATCACGATAGCCGGAACCATTAACTGGACGGATTCCCCACACCAAACGGTGGGCGATCTAGTTGGGATCGCTTACTGGGGATAATCCCTTGCTGATTGATGCAGCGATATTCGAGGCATCAACAAAACTTTAGTTGATTTTAGTCAAATGATTAATTTTTTTTTTTTGTAAGTTCCAGAGCAAAATTATATTAATATAAAGCAAAATACAAGCATGAGAAACATGTTATCAAAGTGGCCGAAGAGAAACTAGATCCCTTATTAGTCCAAAATAGGTAGAGACTATAGACCACCAGCCCGCCCTTGTGTGGGAAACCAAGCCACCAAAATTTAAAGTTTAAAAACATGCTCGTAGTTGAGATTTTAGGCATACATTAGTCCTTTGAAAAATAATTCAAGAGGATTTGCCTAGCAGCTGACATAAACAAAAAACTAACTAAGCTAATTATCAGATGGCGTCTTATGAAAGCCATGGCCAAAATTAAAAAAAGAGAAAGACAAAGAACCTAAGATTACTTGGGAGGGAAACTGGGAGTTGCATCTTATGGTTTTTCCTCTAGAGTTGGACAAGAGTAGGTACCTGAGTTAGATGAAAAATATTCGGGATCCTTGGAGGGATAAGGAGCAGTCTTGTTGAACGAAGAGGGCCTTTCTGGATTGCGAGGTTCCACATGCTTCCGTTGTTGAACACTTGATTGCCTAATTTCTTCCATCGCTTGCGCTTGTTGAGGATCCTTCCCAAGCAATTATTCCTGGTGTTGAAAGGGCTCAGGTGCAGGAGCGGGACCTCCCCAAGAAGAGGAGTGAACAGAGGAGGAAGGAGACAAAGAGAATTTGCTCTCCGTCAGGCCACCAGGAGAGTGTAATAGAGCTTGAGCTAGCATATCTTTTACCTTCCAGTAATTCTTCTTGTGCGTCCATGCCTGATGCCTGGCGAGCTATTGAACAACCACTTCTTCCTCCCAATCATCTAGCATGCTCCTTAGGTGCCTAGGGATAGAGTTGTCATATATGCCTGTCGACAAGCCTATGATTCCCAAGTGGTCCGAGCGACGTCATCCACCTCTTCCCCGATGAGGGGCAACTCATAGTCGACTGGACATGATTGATTCAGGGAGAGAAGTTACCAATCTCTAACATAGTAGATGGAACCTTGTGAAGGAAAAACACCCAGAGTAGGGAGGCATGAGCTGCTACAGAGCATTCATTTCACGAAAGCTCCTGGTGGAAATGTAACAGGTAGAACGCATAAAGCCGACCCAATAAAAAAGATAACTAGAACTAAAATGACAGTTTCCATCCACCAACGGTGCTGATATCCAACACAGAATCAACATAATTGCCATATTACTGAGCCACCTCTGTTGCCTTACCATAAATCAATATAGAATATAGGATATTATAATTTATTTTAAGAAAATAATCTTTAGTTGATTTTAGTCAAATGATAAAATGTTTTTATACAGTGTTTTATATATTGTCTCTAGAGAGACTAAGGAGATAGACAGGATTTGCTCTCCATCGGGCCACTGGGAGAGCGTAACAGAGCTTGATCCAACATATTTTTTACCTTCCAGTAATTCTTCTTGTGCATTCGTGCCTGATGCCTGGAGAGCTGTTGAACAACCACTTTGTCCTCCCAATTGTCTAGCATGCTTCTCAGGTGCCTAGGGATAAAGGTGTCATATCTTCCCATCGACAAGCCTCTGATTCCCAAGTGGGCCGAGCGACCTCGTCCACCTCTTCGCCAATGAGGAGCAACTCGTAGTCGTCTGGACATGATTTCTTTAGGGAGAGAAGTTAGCAATATTTGACATAGCAGATAGAACCTTATGAAACAACAACACCCAGAGTAGGGAGGTATGAGCCGCTACAGAGCATTCCTTTAACGAAAGCTCTTGGTGGAAATGTAACAGGCAGAACGCATAGAGTCGACCCAATAACAGAGATAACTAGAACTAAAATGACAATTTCCATCCACCAACGGTACTGAAATCCAACACAGAATCAACAAAATTGCCATAATACTGAGCCACCTCCATCACCCTACCATAAATCAATATAGAATATAAGATTAATTTATTTTAAGAAAATAATCTTTAGTTGCTTTTAGTCAAATGATTAAATGTTTTGTATACATTGTTTTTTAAATATTTTAGAGAGACAAAAGTGATATATTCTCTACAAAAAAATATTATTTGAGATTTTACATAACCTTTTTTTGTCTCAACTTGAGACAATATGGTATTTATAGAGACAATATGGTCTATTATTAATGTATTCTATATTGTCTCTACATAAACGATAGTTTAAAACAATAATTTAAGACACTCACTTAAAGATAATATTTAAAACAATACAAAATTTTGTGAGGTCTTAAATTAAACAATTTACATAAATATTTTCTCAAATATTGTCTGAAAAACTCCCTTTATGTAATAGTGCCCTCCAACAAGCACTTTAAGATACTAAGAATGACTGAAGAGGCAATATGTAACGATAACTAAAGAGGCAATATGAACTTATTTTGACGTTAACAAACTTCTTTAAATGTTAATTCTATATAGGATATGCATGTTATATTACTTGGTGACATTAGAGTAGATCTTACCATTGAAGTCGGTCCTACTTTGAATTTGACGCTACATTTATTATAAGGATTGAGACAATATATGAACAAACTGTTGCAAGTAATTTAAGTCATTGCATTTTAAATCACTTGAAAATAAACACGGATTTTATAATTTGACTGAACTTGAACAGCCACAAGATATAGGATTTTACAATTTGACAGAATTTGAACAATCAGAAGACATTTTGTAATTTGATTTGATGTATGATCAGAAGTCTGATGGTGCAACCACCGATGGTCATGAAATGGGAGGCTTAGGAGCAAAGGAGTTCTGCATGGCGAAATATATGCCATTCGCCCTGGAAAAAATAAAAACCATTACTAAACGATTGGAGCTAAAGAGTTTCTTTCTGATATGACTTAGAAATGTTACGTCCTTTTGAAAGAAAATATTGCAATTCTTTTCATGGACTTAAGTATGATACTGTAACAATTACAATTCAACTAGTTCAATAACATAGACGAAAATCTGGTATGAAGCTTCTAACATGAGGTTCCATAGAAAAGAGAGAGAGTAAGCAGAGCTCGTTAAGTCCAGGGCTCTGCTTTCGAGTCTAGAGAATTTATCCTGGAAATTAAACTCAAACACAGCATAGCGAAGAACAGAACTCAAATTACAACAATCACTGAAGTCAAACACACTATAACAGCTGATCTAACTGCCCTGTACAACTATAACTACCCTTCACTAGATATAATTACAAGCTATACAGTCTTAATGAACCCTAGCATAGTTCGTTAAATGTCACCCGCACTTTCTAGTCTCCATGCCTCAGAGAAATAACATGTCCGGGCTTATAAATCCGTGTTCATATAATCCTGCAGCTGGCTCGCATTCCAGGGATCTTTGTACATTGCAAACTGCTGATAGTCTTCAAAATTGTCCTCGAAGTCCCAGTTTTCACCAAGGGATTTAAGATCCGCCGGGTTCTCAGACAAACCCGCGGGTGTTACCTTCCGAGATAGACAGACTTCGTCGACCTTCAATTCCAGAACGGGGCTTGGAGGAATTCCAAGCTTGTAGTCTGAAACATCCAGGAGATAAGAGAAATCAACCCCAGCGTCTGAATCTAGGATTTGGCCTTCATCATGGTGTCTACAAATATCGGAAGCCACTGAATCATCCCCAGAGTTAGTGGAACATGTGGCAGCAATCTCTTGCTCCAGGTTTTTCATGACTCTCGTTACGAGCTCCTCACTGACAGCGCATTCTTCTTCTTCCTCTGCTAAGGTTTTTTCTAGTTGCAGTAGATCAAGAAACCGATTTGTTTCTTCGCCTTCGAAGCGTTTCGGCTCTCGGACATCACTGGAGTCCGGCAGAGCCTCCGGCCCACGGCCACGTTTTCTGGGCATCTGAGAGTCCATGATTTAGAAGTGGCGTGGAGATTCAAACAGTGAACACAACGGTGGTGTAAAGACAAGAGGAGAGAACGATGATAGTTCAGCTGCAGCGAAGAGCTGTTCTTCGACCTGCTGAGAAGGGAATCAGGCAATACGATAGCAGGCGATAACTAGAATATGTATAGAGCATCTCAACTTTTTCTTTTTCTGGTACAATACAACCAAGTCAACACGTGGGACCTTGGAAAACTTACATATAATTTTATATGCGGCTTTTGGCGGAATTTTAAAGAATCTAACTGTTCAAGAATACTTTGAATACATTGCAGGCGGAAGACATCGGTCCTATCTGCCATCCACCCGTTTCAAATATTGATAGCTCGTCTTTTCCACGTCAGTGTCAATCTTTCAATATCGTAGGACAATTTCCACTCACGGCGGCCATAAGAGATTTGACCCTCCAGCGAAAACATGGTCAGGTTCAGGACTAGGACTTTGCGTGATCATTCATTAAAAAACAAATGAATTGTCGTATATGGTAATTTCTTTGAGATTTTGAACTGGTATGTTCCAGCTATTCCACTAAGTAATAATAAAATAATTTAAAATTAGTTTCACTAAGTAATAAATCTAATTTAAAGTTAGTTTATTAATAAACTATTTATTAAAAAGATCACATCAATGAACTATAACTATAGCTACCGTCATCGTTTGAATTTGCAACCCTTTGGAGTGGAGATTTCGTCCACCGAGAGTCCAAATGGATGATTACTTTCTTAATGATATGACTTGTGTGGCTCCTAGGTTTTCGATATTTTAACACGATATCTAAATAATAATGAAGAAATCCGTTTAAATTGTGCGGCCATGTCTTTTCCATTCGACATGAAAACACTCGCCCAAGGACACTCTCCAACCCTATTATACAATTTGGATTCATCTTTGCTCGTTATACAATATTTTTTTGGATGTTTTTTATTTTTATACTTCTCTTCAAAGAACATTTTGTCAAAAAATTTGGCCTTCAATAATGAAGTTTTTATGAGAAATTAACTCTTCAACCCTCTCCAACCCTTGGAGGGTTGGAATTTGCATTCATTTTTGCTTGTAATACAATTTTTTTTGGATGTTTTTTTATTTTTATACTCCTCTTCTAAGAACATTTTGTCAAAAAATTTGGCCTTCAACAATGAAGTTTTTATGAGAAATTAACCCTTGGATAGTAAAATTTTAATTAAAAAAATACCTTTCCATAATAAAATTTTAATTTAAAAACTACTCATTAACAATTCTTTTTTACTATATTAAAAACTACTCATTAACAATTATTTTTAACTGTATTAAAAACTACTCATTGACAATTCTTTGCAACTACAGTAAATATCAACAAAGTACGATTACCTAAAAACTTAATTTTCAGGTACCTAAAAACTCAATTTTCAAATTTTGAACAATAAACTATAAACTACTATGAACCTAAACAAAATTGTGGGTTATTTTAATATGTTGAAACTCAATATTTTTCAAATTTATGAGCTATGCTAAAATTCAAATTTTTTCAACTAAACCTCATACCTAAAAACTTAATTTTCAAGTTTTGAAAAAAAATGTAAATTATACATAATTATCTAATTCTAATTATAAATTTTAATGAAAAATGTGTAATATACATAAAAACTATAAAAGTTATAAATTTTAATGAAAAATGTGTAATATACATAAAACTATAAAGCACTATAAACCTATGTAAAATAAGGTTATTGATTATTTAAATATTTATAACCAATGATTTTTTTTGAATATACTAAATAAAATTTGGAGTATTAATCAATTGTTCAATACTTTATTGAGAGCTAAATAATCAATTGTTGAAATTGATGGCGTCATGGGTAAACAACCAGCTGACAGAGGCAACCGGGTAGTTAGACCTCGACTACAATATCTGGAAAACACCATTAATACAAACTACAAGGATAAATTGAAGGTTTCTTAGTATTTGCAAGGTAGTAATAGTATCCTTCCAAAATATAAATAACCTTCAGTTTGAGCACCTAGATTCTACTTTAGCTTTTTTAAATTCAAGGCCATCACTACATGATGTGATGCACACCTTCCCCTCAACCACAACCAATGTTTAAGGGAGAAGAGTTTTGTTGAGCCTAGAGGGACTGTCTATGATGACCTTCTTGGTCAACATACCCACATATTTGGAGACTAAATCTTCCCAATAGGCTCGACCCAAATATGGGCTTTTTCTCTAAAGCTTGTAAAGAGACTTTGTAAAATATATGTCCAAAATTTCTTAATCCAGACCTTTTAAATATATTAAACTTCATATTACTGTGTTTTGAAGTGCCATTTCTTAATGCTATGAGTATCTTGGGGCTTTACCATTTATTTGGTTCCAACACAAAAATACAGTATTTAGTCTCAATTAAGCTTCTTGGCATTAAATCTATCCAACGGGTGACTTCAATATCAATTTGAGCACAAGTCTAAACTTCACAAGAGTTTAGATCTGTCCTTCCAACTTTAGACGTATGGGTCTAGATAAAAAATCTATGATTTGAATTATTTTTAATGATATATCTACTAAATGGAAGTTTCCTTCTTAAACATAGGAATTCCACTTGATTTACCTAGGTAAATAATGTATCGTTGATCTTGTAGATTGATCAACAATTTACAAACTGGTGAACGTATTTCAATATGTGCCAAAGATCTCTTGAAGTTGAGACTCCACACTGTCCAGATCTGACTTGCAAAACCTGCAATTTGTATTCAAATGATTTCTACAGACAGAGAGGGTGAATCCACCATCCACTGGAAAATTTTAACTGAACAATTCATTACAGAGAAGAAATTGAGATATAGAGTAGAATTTTGATTCACAACCATACGCATTATTTGTATTTGAATCAACACCAAAGAAGCCAGAAAATTTCATTCACGTACACACATCATACCCTGAATGTCTCAAAATCCTCTTTTGACAACTCTACACACCGATCCTCACACTTACTCCCACACAGGCTAATCCCTTCTTTCATCATAGAATATCAAATATATTCTAGAGCTCTTGGATAACTCAAACAGCTAACCCATCTAAGCTATCTCAACAGATCCCCAAATCGAGTATATGTTCCTAAAACTCGGCAACAGGCTACAATTTTTTCAACAAACTAATCTAGAATATCTCTAAAGATATCTCACTCAAATCTTACATTACAATAAAATTTTGAAAACTATTTCCTTAATAAATAGTATTGACCTCTTGGATCAATCTCAAAGACCGTTTGATTCCCCTGCATTAGTCTAGGAGTTGTGAAGGGTGCGGAGGTGGAAGAATACTCATTCTCAAAAGGGTGGTATGAAACTATGAATTCTGTGAGGATACCAGTGAAGAGATATTGGTGTTACTTCCAATTGAATGCCTTTGCAAATCTCGCAGCGTTTGCAAGGAGTGGAACACTCTCTTCAGATTGTCTAAATTCATAACTAATAAATGGGTTGAGGCGCCTCCAAATAAAAATCCATGGCAGTTTATGTGCAAAGTCTATTCCCAAATGGGCGATTGTTCAACGGATTCTTTTGCATATTGTTTCTTGTAAATTGTATTCCTCCTGAAGGGGTTCTCAAGAGACTGTTGTTCGAATTGATGAATAGGTTGGACTTTGAATTGAAAAATGAAGTTTTCCACTGGACTGCTTATCATACAATGATTTCCATTGGAAATGACTGTAATACGAGTCGATTTAGTCACCAATTGCTTGTGAATCTTCTATGAAAGGCTATTTGTATTTTGGTATGAAATACTATTTTTCTAAAACTTGCCAGGATATTATTTCTTCATATATAACATTCACCATAGTTTCAAACATAAAAATTCACATGTTGCCATGCTGGCACTAACACACCTTTTTTCATTTCTTCAATAAAATAGTATCGATGTTAAATTTAAACTTGACATACTAAGCACAAATAAAAAATCCATTGTATACAAATTTATAAATTTATCATCCGAAGCAAACTCTAACCTCCTAGAACCAGTGGATGATTGATGTTCGCAGCTGCATTCTAAGTCGGTTGCAATGGTAGCATTTTTGCAGCCTGCAAGTCGGTGGAAATAACAATGTTCTTCTTCTAACTCCGAGTTTGAATTCCATTCTCAATTCTTCAGGTAAGATACTCACAAGTAGAGGAGGTGGTAGCTAGAAATGACAAACTGGAGTTAATGAGCGCAAGAAGAACTTAATACTATTAAGAGTTGTCAGCACGACCAACACATAGCGTGTAGCTTATAGATTTATATGGGAAAGTGAATACTTATAATTTTGGTCAACACTTCCCAACATGTAAAGTGTAGGCTCGTAGCTTCGTAGGAAATCCAGTTATAGGAAATAGGAACCTAGCATGAGCTTTACCTTTACCCTCCTAGGAACCTAATGATGTTCTACAAAAATAATTAATTGTCAAAAAAATGTTTATATTAATTACTTGTGAGTTTAGCTAGATGGCTTCATAAAATGTTTTGTTGTATTTGACGGGAAAAATGCCCTATGGCGGGCATTTTCCCGTCAAATTCCAACCCTGTTGCCCACTACAATTTCTTCGCTTCAAATTCCGTGTGATTTAAAATAATTTAAAATAATTAAGAGAATAAATGTTAGGAACCCGTGTCAACCCTTCTCTTTACTTTGTTAGTATATTGTTGTTGGACGCATATGATTTGTAAGTTGTCCTGTAGTATTATATGTTCCATGGTATTGATCCATAGTTTGTATTAGTCCATAGTATTATATGTTCCATGGTATTGATCCATAGTATTTGACGCATATGCTTTGTAAGTCGTCCCGTAGTATTATATATTCCATGGTATTGATCCATAGTATTGGCGCATAGACTTAGTATATAAGTACGTGTTGAGGCCAATGAAGGCATCCACGATTTATTTGTATTGAGCTTGCTCAAAGGAGGTTTCCCTCTCAAAGTGGCATGCAGTCAATAAAAATCTTTCGTGTTCTGATATATCGTGCATTTTCATCAATTAATTGATGCAGGTTCCTCACATTTGGTATCAAAGCACTTTCATGGGCTCATGGGGTGGAATTTCTGTCATTTTTTTTTCACATTTGTATTGTTCCTTTCAATTGTAGGTTCAGATCTTGGAATAATCCCTATCCTCTTAACTGTGGGAAGTACTTGGGAATAGCCCTAAAACTCATTGTGAGGAGTACCACAGGAACCCCGAAGTAGCTGGCCCATTCAAAGTACTTGCCAGCGAAAAGGGAAACAACCCCTACCTGATTGATAAGTTCCCACTCGTGAGGTAAACCAAGAGTTGTCGTTTGTGGCAAAGCGGTTATCATTTTTACCTGAGCTGTGGAGTGAGCGGTACTGCCCTAATACGCAAGTCGTTAAACAACATTGGTGGTCGAGTGAATCCCCTGAACCTTCAGGAATTCACACATAACTGGGGTCCATATCTATTTCCAGCTGATAAATCACAGATTACATATGTCCAGATCTGTTGCAGATCCATTCCGAGCTGTTGCAAATTCATTCTGAAAAAAAAAAAAAAAATAATAATAATAATAATAATAATAATAATAAAAATAAAAATAAAAAAAATAAAAAAATAAAAAAAATAATTATATATATATATATTTTCGCCATATCTTCTTTGTTTTAACTCTGTTTCCCTTGAAAATTCACTGACACCCCTGCAATCTCATTCTACATATTTCATTCCTAAGGACCGTATACCAAATTTCACTTCCCGAAGCAAGAAATCTCACATCTGTCTATTTTTAGGGTTTCCCATAACTTCTTCGATTTTCACCCAATTGCCTTCAAAGTTTGCCACGGTGTTCATTTCTTATTTTTGCTTCTTTGTCCCTCTTTGACAAATTTTCTCATTCTTTCACCCCGCTTCTGAAATCCTCATTTTTTGCTTCCCTGTCCATTAGAAACTGTCCAAAACCTAGTCAAACCCCAATTACCCATCAGAGTTTTTCCCAAATCCAAATTTCCTTTACTAAAGAAGCTTTTGTTTTTGTTTTTCTACCCATTCAAAAAAAAAAACTCTCCTGGTTATGGTTGTCACCCACGCAGGAGAAAAAAACATGGAGGAAGAACTTGTAGCTTTCAAAACCAAACTCCAACATCTAGATGGAAAATTTCTCGGCCTCCATCTCCAGCATTCAACCATGAAAAATAAACTATAGCCAGAGTCTTCTGTAGACACTGGGTTCTCTTGTTCCATCAATTTTTATGGGTCGAAGCTTGATTTTCCTCGCTTCAATGGTAATGAACCGACTGGATGGATATACCGGGAAGAACAATATTTAAGTCTGCATAATACTTTTGATATCAACAAATTTCCACTTGCATCCTTTCATTTGGAACATGAATCCCTTCAATGGTACCGTTGGTACATCAAGGCTCATGAAGAGCCAAAATGGACAGATTTTTGCCAACTCCTTTTGCAACAATTTGGTCCTAATGTTTTTCATGACTTCACAGGAGCACTCACTAAACTTCGCCAAAATGGAACTGTGAGAGAGTATTAGACAGAATTTGAGAAACTGGCCAATCACACAGAAGGATTTCCTGATGAATTCTAAAGGAGTTGTTGTATTAATGGTCTAAAGGATGCAATCCGATCTGAGGTTAAAATGTTCTGTCCCAACACAATAATGGAAGCCCTAGGGTTGGCTAAGTTGACAGAGGACAAGATCACAAACCAACAATGCTCCAAATCCACTTTTATTCCCTTCAAAAATATGGTTTCCCAATGATCTCCCATCACGCCAGCTCATCGACCAACTCCTATCAAGCATTTTTCTGAAGCAAAGATGTAGGCACGTAGAGAAAAAGGGATTTTTTATAATTTTGATGAGAAATTCACTTCGGGACATAGATTTGTTGAGCAAAAGCTTTATCTCTTGGATGTGGATTCTATGCTTGCCTCTGAAATTGGTGAAGAAGCTCCAGATACAATAGATGATCAAGTCGACATTTAACAACCGCCTATTGACCCTCCGTCTCAGGACGACAACTCAGAGATATCTCTCCATGCTTTAGCCAGAGTCACCACCCCACAAAAAATACAGGTCAGGGGTTACTTCAAGAAGATCCCTCTTACAATACTCATTGATTCTGGTAGAACTCATTACTTCATTGACCCTCGGATCACCAAACAAGATGATTTTTTTTTCCATCCTTGCTCCAACTTTGAATTCATGATTTCCAATGGGGGCACCTTACCTTGCAAGAGAAAGTGTTGCAATGTGTGTATCTGTATGAGATATTATAACATGCGCTCCGACATGTTTTCTTTAACCTTAGGTGGATGTGATGTGGTTTCGGGCGCTCAATAGCTACGCACACTTGGCCCCATCTTATGGAATTTTATTGAACTTTGGATGCAATTTTCAATCAATGGGAAAAAATACACATTGACCGACTTACAACCAGGGTCTCTCAGCATCATCAGTTCACATCGCATGGAAAAGCTCCTTAAGAAGAATTCACATAGTGTTATCGCTCAGATCCATTCCATTCAGATGCACCCATCAGCAGTCTCGGCTACTCCTTTGGATCTACAACAAATTTTGGATAGATATGTAGGCGTCTTTGCTGAACTAGTGGGATTTCCACCTTCAAGACCATAGGACCATCGTATTGAGCTCCTTCTTGGAAGCATTATTCCTAACATCAAGCCCTATCGCTACCCATTTCACCAAAAAACAGAGATTGAGATGCTCGTTCGGGACTTAGTGAAGCAAGGTATTATTTTCCCTAGTTCTAGTTCCTTTTCTTCACTAGTTCTTCTTTTCCGAAAAAAATATGGGTCATGGCGCCTATGCATTGACTTCTGAGCACTTAAACACCTCACAATCAAGGATAAGTTTTCAATTCCTACTGTTGATGAGCTTCGTGGTGCTCATTTTTTCTCCAAGTTGGATCTTTGTTTTAGGTATCATCAAATTCGGCTTCATGAGGATGATATCCCTAAAATAGCTTTCCGCACACATGATGGCCACTATGATTTTTTGGTCATGCCCTTTGGGCTCACTAATGCTCCTTCCACATTCCAGGCATTGATGAATAAAATATTCTAGTCCTACTTGTGGAAATTCATTCTAGTCTTCTTTGATGATATCCTCATCTATAGTAAAACATGGGTTGAGCATATCCAACATCTGGATCTTGTAATGCAACGTTTCTCTGATCATCATCTCCATGCCAAAAAGTATAAATGAGTTTTTGGACAGGAGGAAGTGGAGTATTTCGGGCATATTATTTCAGCACAAGGGGTTAGCGTGGATCCTACCAAAATAGATGCCATGAAAAATTGGCTGCATCCTCAGACACTCAAGAGCCTTCTTGGTTTTTTGGGATTGACTCGATACTACCGCAAGTTTGTTGAGGATTATGGGAACATTGCAGATCCATTAACCACTCTATGAAAAAGGATGTTTTTACATGGACACATGCTACTGAGTGTGCATTTGACAAACTGAAACAAGCTATGTGTACTACACATGTTCTAGCTATGCCCGATTTTTCCAATCCCTTCACTATTGAGAGTGATGCTTGCGACAATGAACTTGGTGATGTTCTCCTTCAATATGAACATCCCATTGCGTTCACCAGCAAATCCATTTTCAGTAAGAATTTAGCCGCCTCTACATATGAGAAGGAAATGATGGCTATTTTGCATGCAGTACAGAAGTGGTGACCATACCTATCAGGGAATCATTTCTGCATCAAGACTGATCACTAGAGTTTGAAATATTTCCTAGAATAGCGGGTCTTCTCCCTAGCACAATAGAAATGGGTTAGCAAACTCATGGGTTATGACTATGAGATCACTTACAAGAAGGGTAAGGACAATCTTGTGGTAGATGCTCTTTCTCACACATTTGATGACCAAGTTTCTCTTTCAGCTATTTCTATGCATGTTCCAAATTGGTTGCAATCTGTTTAACAGGGCTATTTCAATGACTCCTCATCCACAAGTTATTTGTATTGAGCTTGCTCAAAGGAGGTTTCCCCCTTGAAGTGGCATGCGATCAATAAAAAACTTTTGTGTTATGATATATCGTGCATTTTCATCAATTAATTGATACAGGTTCCTCACAATAAATTTCAATGATGATGATGGTTTTTAAAGTTCATTGAAGTTAAATTTGATGTATAAGACTTTAAGAGAGACGACAACACATAAATGATTTGATTCCCTAGCTCATCATAATTTTGAAGAGTTAGAAGGTTAGAGAGGTTATAGTTGGAGCAAATATTATGGAACTAAGATATAATGTGGGTGTAGGCAGGGCATTATAAAAAAAGTGATTTTCATTTTCAACACTCATAGACTCATAAAGATGGAAAATATGATGACATTGAGATAGAAGATAAAGATCTCGTCAAAGTAATGGCTCTAAATAAAATAATTTTATTTGAATTTTAAATTTATTAAATTCTAAATTATACAAAATGATTTTTATATTTTTTATTATTTTATTTTTAAAATTTTTGTGTTTTATTTCATTATAACGATAATATTTTATAGATTCAACACCCTTAAATATCTCTATGTCACCTAAACGAGCATAGATCCATTTTAACTCTAGCATCAAATCCCTTCATGTGCAAACCCATTCTAAGGTCTTAAATTTGAGGAAAGGTTTGTCTCCATTATAATTGTCTAGGCACCAACTATTCCAATTTGGAATCAAATGCTAACACATAAATCCTACAAATATATAAAAAATTGCATTAATTAATTAATTATGAAGTAAAATAGTTATTTACCTAAATATAATTGTATAAGTGCCAACAAAATATTTCATGTTGCAAACTACAACACATGAATTCTACAAATAAGTAAAAGTTGCATTCATTAACTAATTATGAAGTAAAATACTTGCAATTTACCCAATTATTATTAATGTGTAATTATCCTAAAACTAATATCTAACTTATTGTTTTATTATTAACTTAATAATACACAATCAATATATTCTCCATCAAAATTATCCATACCAAAAATCCATCAAATAGGCAAAAATTGTATTGTGGTGCATTCATTGATTATGAAGTAAAATAGTTAAATTATAATTGAAATTCTATGTATATTTTTCACCTAAAAAACATATATTTATATAAATATATTTTACAATCTAACCAATTTAAATTTGAGCCAACATGTGCTTGGTTTTATATTTTTTATATATATTTAATTTTTGGAGTCTACATGTGTCATGTGAAATGTTGCACATCTTCATCCACTTTGAAATGTAGAAAACACCCCTCTCAAGACAATTATGCAATTTCTGAACTCATATATATGATTTTAAGATTTTTTACAAATTTTCAATCCCACTTGAACATAGAATATTTATGCTACAAACATCGTAAGTATATACATTTGTATTTTAAAAAATGAGTTTTTTTTAATATATTTATTAGTCCTAGGCCATGTTTCCACATTTTATGATAATTCGATTTGTATATAAAATTTGCAAAAATAGTTAGTAATATTATAGTTCGAAATAAAATATAATTTTTTAGATAAGATTGTCTTTTTATTTATTGGAATACTCGTATTTCTCTCATCGAGGGAGTTTTAAAAAATAATTTAATAACCACGTATAATGTGTGCGATATTGACGAATTTCTAATAATAATTTAATAATAAACATGTGGTATACACAGCCGTGTTTAGAGCATTCTAATTTTTCCAATTGTAGTTTTTATATTTAATGTTGAGTGTTTGAGTGGAAAGTGTTTGTTGATATATCAGCATAGATCCATGTTAAACCAGTATCTATCAAGCATTGAGAGGGATCCAATTTCTTAAGGTGTGTTTCTTTTTTTAAAATTTAAACTCAAGAAATTTGATCTCTCTTGATTGATAGATCCGAGTTTAAGTTTTAAGTTTTTATTTTATAAATGACATCTATTTTTTAATTATTTTTCATAATATTTTATTTTATGAACCAACATGGATTTTTTTAAAATACTTTCCATAATTTTATATTTTATGAGCCCACATGAATTTTTTTAATTATTTTGTTAATAAGAAACATTACATCACAAACGTTACAACATCTCCCCAGACTTGCTTTACCTTACTTCTTTTTACTTTACTTTATTTCTTTTTACTTTAATGTTACAAACGTTATTAATGTTACATCACGTCTCCCATAATATTCACTATCACTATTACTTTACTTCTTTTTACTTTAATGTTACAAACGTTACTAATGTTACATCACGTTACAAGATCTCTCCCATAATATTCACTATCCCTATTAGTTTTGGCCTCCCTCATATTATCACTTTTTATGTTTTAGTGCTACATTTTTACGTTTTATTAGATGTAACCTCGGTGCAATTAGTCTAAAAAGTGAATACATTGTAATGATCACTATTCAAGACATAAATATTGGGATAAATATTGGGAAAAAGGGAAAGAAAATAAGGAAAAAGTGCAAAACATGGTGTCCACACAATAAGGAAAAAATCCCTTTGGAAAGTAATGATCGTGAGTGGAGTGAGAAAGGGTTTCCATTAAATGTCCCTTTGGAAAGTAATGATCGTGAGTGGAGTGAGAAAGGGTTTCCATTAAATGTGGGATTGAAAGGGTTTCCATTAAATGTGGGATTGGAAACTCTCCAGTTGCAAATCTCCTTTGGAAACTATCTAAAGAAAGAGTTCAAAGCCTCCATTTATAAGATGCAACATGCATTTCTGTTTCTCGCAATTTGCACATTTTTTATATTTTATTTTGAGTTTTTTTTTCTTGGGTTGTTGTTGGATTTTTTTCCTTGCCTGGTTTATATGCAACGTGTATGCAACATGCAGAACATCCATTTTTCATCCTATGGCCCAAGACAACCCTTTCTTTGATATTGCTCATAACTCACCATCCCATACCACAATCTTTATCTTTCACAAGTGGAGAGAGTTATAGGTAGAAACTCAAAACATTACCCAAAAGACTTGGGTTGCATGAAAATCCATAAATATAGTTGTGCTTATCAAGTTCAAGTTGCATTAGAGCTGCAAAATGCTTGTTGAAAATTCATGTGGGTTGCTTATGACTGAGTTGATAGGTTCCTATTATTCCCTCTCCTTGGTATTCCCTCCCTATGCCCTTTGCATATACCCTATAGGTTTTTTGGATTGAAGATGCCTGAATGAATAAAGAGTGCTTACATTGGTTCTTGCTCGAGGACATATATTAACAACAACAAAGTGAACTCCATTCACTTCATCTTGAAGAAAGCCATCTACAATAAGGCAATCAAGTTTATCAATACAATATTACTAAACTATGATTAGCATGGATTATTTTCCCATAAGGATTGGTTGTTAGCTGGTCACCTAGTTTATATTTTTGCAAGACACTTACTCTTTATGCAAGGTGAGGAAAAAGAATTTCATGGGGGCTATCACATTGCTTCCTAGTAGAAACCATGTCATTTAGAGGCCTAAATTGCAGCACATGTAAAATGTGATCACTATATTATTAACTTCGACCAATCTAGTAGGCATTATCTTTGTAGGACTCAGGCAACTAGAGGTGCCATGCAGACTTGGAAGGCCACCCAATAGGGTACTATTGGGAGTTGATGATGCATGTATAATTTTAAATCGTTGCTCCTCTTGTGGATCATAGTGAAGTACCCCAATTGAATTAAAATACATGATAAGATAATTTTATCATGATTATCTCTTTTGTAACTTGTAAATTTAATAATGTGCTATACTTATTAATGATTGAACGTAATTTTGCTTGGTTTAGTTGAATTCATTTTGACTTACCATAATTGTTTAGGAATCCGTATCTGAACTTACCTAAATTTATCTAGTACAAAGTGACCCTTATTCTTTTACCAAATGGAAATCTAACTAGTAAAATTGAACTTACAAAATTAAGTGAGTTTTTAGGGCTTTGGGATTCAGGGGATTGATCATCATCTGGTGAAAAGACTTGTGTGATCAACATAAGTCATTTACTCTGTAAGACACATAAATCCCTTATTTCATCAATTTCCATTTTCACAATGCATTTTACGATTGTCATTGTAGAAAGGTCATCATAGGGATTATGACAATTTGCAAGCATTCCTATAACAAAATCTATTTCATCTAAATACAATCATAATGATAAAACCAACTAGAAACAATATGCATGGAAATAGAAAATGATGATGTTTATAAGCTAATTTTGGTACAACAAGTTTTCGAAATCATGTAAGGTTGTGGATGAACAACTTAACATCACCTCTATAATCTATGCCCTTTGTTGATATCCAACAAGGGATTATAATACTATAAATTTGTAGGTATTTTTAGGGATAGACCTCCTACCCAATAGGTAGCAAAATGATGGCTTTCATAATCCAATTTTGGTGCAATGAGTTTCTGAAATCAAGTAAGGTTGTGGGTGAGCAAGTTACCATCACCTATAGAGTCTTAATCGACTCTATATCCTTTGATGATATCCAACAAAACATTCTAATACTAAAAATTCGTAGGTATTCTTAGGAATAAACTTCCTACCTACTATATAGAAAATATAACTTTAAACCCTTTAAATAAAAGGATGAAATTTATGATAATACCCACATACAATTAAAATAGGGGATAGTGCATAGACATTTGTCCTCTCTATATACCCATATATCAATTCCTTAAACCATCCTGACTCAATAGTAAGAGGTTGCAGAAGATTTAGCCATTACCAGACTATAGAGAGGCATGTATGATTTGTCATTGCCTTTTAATTAAGCTCTCCATTCTTTTATTATTAAGATCCTTGATACTTGGATTTGAAAGATATAAAGTATAAAGAAGGACAAAATATGTACATATAAAATTTTACTCCCCTTTATCTTTTCTATCATGGTGGAGATCTTTACTTAAAAGCAATGAGTTGTTGGTTGTTTGTCTATTATGGTGGAGATCTTCACTTTTTTTTTTTTGTAAGTAAGAATTTTTGTATTATATCAAAAGGAGATTACAATAGGGACAAGCTGCCTATAACACAGGTTTGTGCTTCCAAAAACTTCCATGCGTGACCAAACTTACAAAATCATTGGGCCCAAAACCTCCAGGTCTCATGAGACTCATCTTTTCCCTAGACCAAACTTAACCAAGGAGTCTTAGTTACAGTATACCCACAACGAACCCAAGAGATATCTATTCCAGAAAATCCTTACATAGGCTCGCAGGCCCGAACACAGAAAAGTGTTGAAACCATCTAAACATGAAATAACCAAAAACATCTAGACACTCGACTCAACCTATCAACCAGAAAAGAACAAACAGACACCAAGCCAAGCATTAGCGAATGATGAAGGGAGCCTTAGGAGAATTCTTCGGATGGTCGAAACCAGAACAAGACGGGGGGCACGGGGGAGGTCGGAGCTCCATAGCATGCAGAAGGATATCCATCTTCCAATTCATCGTGCGAGACTCCTCTAGAAGCCGCTGCATCAAAAGATGTGAACCCGAGTCATCTTTAGGAGCTTGACGATCGCGAATGGCATAACCCACAAGGTTTTTCATCATCCAGTAACGGGCCACCGTCCGCTCATACAAGCTCAGCCAGCCAACAGTGTTTCCAGGGTCCATAATCCAATTGTCCGATTGTTTACGTTCCCCCAGGAGAGTCTCCTTGCTCAGACTCATCCACCATTGAAATTCATACTCCCGGATATCCCTCTGAATGTCCTTAGGGACACAGATAGAGAAAGCATTGGCTTCACGATGAGCATTCAAACAGGCTTGAGAAACACCACCACCCGGCTCTCCAGAAGAATCCCCCCGCTGCCGTTTCTTATTACGGTCGAGATCCTCCCCAACGTCCGGGCTTAAATTGGAGGCCCCCTGATCCTCAATCTTCTTAACAGAGACTGGTTCCATAACTAAGTAAAAACACAGCACTTGCATGCATGTAGAGGGAGGGCAATGACGATCCCTTGCACTGCCCTGCTCCTTCATATAAACACATTTACCATCTTCCTTCATGATTAGTCGGGTACAATCAATTAAATGGAGGTAGTATAGATAATGACGCTCACCCTATGGAGCACTTACTGTTCTTAAATCCCGATCCATAGTTCCCCCACCCGAATAATTTCTCCAAGCTTTGGAGAGGACACCTCTCAAACCATTTTGCAGGATGAAAAGACACTTCCACATCCAGTTTTTAAAGATCGGGACAATCCATATACGGGAATGATGGCAACATGTCCCAAAATCCTTCCACTTGATGTCATGTCGCATGAACGACATGAAAGGTCATCATATCAGTGTCTTGGGTAGCCTTGCAGCTGTCCCGCACTGCTGAGTCCAGTAGAGCCTCCCTCGAGTTAGCACTGATCGACATGTGAACACCAGTTCCAAAGTTTGCCAACACATCTGCCAATTTATTACTGCTGCGTTTGACATGGAAAAAGGTAAGTGCCATACCCTGCGATAGAACCACATACAAATCTTCCAACTTGCTCTCAAGGCGCCAGGACGAGGCCACCAAGGAGATTGATTTGCCACGATGGATTTTAATGGCCATTTGGAGGATAATCTTGGAGTCTCCCTCCACAATTAAAGGGGTCCAGCGGTTCCGGTGGGCCATCCTAAGACCCTGGAGCAACCCTTCCAACTCAACAGCATTATTTGATTCAATTCCCAAGAAGTCCGCCATGAATCCCATCAAAGTGCCATCAGGGCCACGGAAAACACAGCCGTAACCCGCAGGACCAGGGTTACCCTTAGAGGCACCGTCGAAGTTCAGTTTGTAGAAACCTTCCGGAGGAGGGGACAAGGTGGTCGGGCTCACCAACGCCTGGGCAGAGCGAAAAGATTTTTCACAGTAGGGGAGAGTCCCCATTATGCCCCATTCCCGTAGAATTCTGGACTCGGGCTCAATGGTATCCCAGTCCGTGTTCTCCCAATGTTGAAGCTTAAGAGTCTCCAAAACCTTACTCTGCATTGCATCCCAAGTCTTTCCTACATCTTTTGCTTTGTCCTGGAAAATCCGAGAATTCCACTCAAGCCATATCTCCCACAGAAGAAAATACGGAAAAATTTGCCATAATCTATTCACCACTCAGCTCTGGAATGGGTCCTTAGACCATTCAGAGATGGAAGAAACTGGGTCGTTACATTTTCTGTCAGTGCGTCTAAAACTGGTTGCACCACGGTCCCATAGATCCGATGCAAAAGAGCACGAGTTGAGGAGATGTGAAATGGTTTCTTCAACTTCGTTGCACATTACACATAGGTGAGGGCCCAGAAAACTCGTTTTCTGTAAATTTTCCCCAGTTAGAATACGTCTTTTCAGAGTTAGCCAAATGAAGATGGTTATTTTCGGCCAAATCTTAGTAGACCATAACTGTTTCCATTTAGGGATGGGGTCCAACTGGTTGAAACCCATTTTAATGTCATAAGCCTCTTTCATAGAGAAGCATCCTTTTGGATTATGACCCCATCGAAGCATGTCTTCCCCGTTTTGCTTTTTGATTATGCGATTGTTCAGCTCTTCCTCAACCCGAAGAACTTCCTCCTTCGGCCCTAGAGGAATCCACCACTCATGATCACACCAAACTCTAAAGTTTTGTTCATGAGAATCATCATTCCAAAGATCCTGAACCCTTACCATGTTCCTATTAACACAGTTCTAGATTACAAGAGGAGCGTCGACAGAAATACCAATTGAGGGTAATTGCTGCAACGAATCATTCCATGCTAAAGCTCGACTACCATCCCGAATCTCCCAGAAGCTATGGTCTTGGACCAGATTCCGCCCCTGGGCAACCAAATTCCAAATGTGAGACGCAAGGATTGGTTCGGAGCATCTAATTAGATCCTCTTTTTCCCACTCAGTAGTATACTTGGAATGCCAAAGTTTTTCCCATGGTTCCTCCTTATGGGAGACCCACTACCACCAGGTTTTTGCTCCCGAAACAATATTAGCCTGTTCCGGGTCTCTGAGATTAAGGCCACCTTGAAATTTTGGTGCGCATATCTCATCCCATTTGACCATAGCCCATTTTATGTTGTCTCCAGAGCCACTCCATAAAAATTGCCTCTGAATTTTCTGGAGCTCTTTAAGAATAGCTTTGAGAGCTAACATAGCCAAGAAGAGATAAGTAGGCATAGCCTGGAGGACCGATTTCAGTAGGACAAGGCGACAAGCAAAATTTAAGGGGCGAAAGGTCCAATTTGATAGACGTTTCCGCATTCTATCCACCAGTTCCCTCCACGAGCCCTGCTTGACCCGAGAATCCACCAATGGAGCCCCCAGGTATTTGGACATAAGGGAGCTTTCCGAAAAACCAAGGATCCTGCAAATGTTTCTTCTGGTAATTTTGGGGGTGTTAAAAGAAAAAAACTTGAGATTTCTGAGTATTGACTTCAAGACTAGAGGCTCTGCCGAAGGAATCTAGGATTTGATTAATCGCCCGAGCCTCCTGGACAGAGGGGTGGCCCAATAGCATGGTATCATCCACAAATTGGTGATGGGTCTGACAGTCCGCTCTAAGATGGAAAATCAGACCCTGCAGCTCATGACTGCCTTGCATAGCTTTAATGGTTCTTCTGAGACCCTCTTCCATAATAATCAAAAGAAAAGGGGATAGGGGGTCCCCTTGTCGAATCCCCCTTGATGGTTTTAAAAGGCCTGTGGGAACCCCATTAAGGAGAATGGAAGAGAAGGACGAGGAAACCAGATTCACGATCCACCTAGTCCAAAGTTCCGAGAACCCAAAGGCATGTAGCATTGCTCTCATGAATTGCCAATTTAGTTTATCGTAAGCTTTGGCAATGTCTAGTTTCAACATCATCCCAGGGATTTTGTCTTTTTTTAAAGAATGCAGGACCTCATGGATCATGATTATACCATCCATTATCTGCCTCCCCTCCAAAAGACCTGATTGTTCAAAGGAAATGATTGCTGGAAAGATTGGTTTTAGGCGATTAGCAATTGCCTTCATGACAATATTGTATATGACATTACACATGGCAATGGGTCTAAACTTGTCGGGAGTATCAGCGCCCTCGGTCTTGGGGATAAGGGTGAGAAAAGTGGCATTAAACGCAGGAAGGATCTTTCCAGAGCAACGGGAAGACTCAACAATCTGCCAAACCTCTGACTTCACCATATCCCATAAATGATGAAATTTTTTTTTCGTAAAGCCATCAGGCCCTGGGGCTTTACCATCAGCCATCTGAAATACTGCTTCCTCAACCTCTTCCATGGTGACAGGTCGAAGAAGGAGGTCATTATGCTCCTGAGTCACAAGGGATGGAATATTGTTGGTGATTGATTCAATATCTCTTTGTCTCTCTATCCCATTTTCATTCATAATGTCCTGGAAGAAATGACTTAGTTCCCCTTCTATCTCCTCCCGGGTTTCCAATCGAATTCCTTCCCTGTTCTTTAGTTTAAGAATTCTATTCTACTAACGATGCTGAATAGCTGAGCGATGAAAGAACTTTGTATTATGTTCATGATCCTGCAGCCAATTCACTCTCACCTTCTATATCCATAGAATCTCTTCATGTTTCTTCCTCTCCATGATTTTATTATGAACTAAGATTTCCTCCTTCTGGAGCTCAAGAGTGTAGCCCTCAAGCATTCCCAACTTTAGGATCTCATCCCTGCGTGCTTCTAGGGCTCTCTTATCCTCAAAGATATTTCCAAACTCCTCCTTGTTCCACTTCTTGATTTTGGATTTTAGGGCTTTTAGCTTTTGCTAAAAATTGTACATATTTTGACCTTCGCCTGATTCCATTTCCCCCCACCACTGAGAGACTTTCTCTTTAAAGTCCGGGAACTTAACCAAAACTGTTCAAAGTGAAAGGGTTTTTTAAATTGAGAACCCAAGCTGCTCCACCAGAGATCAATGGGCCAATGGTCAAAACCTGAAGCCGAGAGAATTGAACAAGCAATCTCACTCCTAGATTCCATCACAGATTCCAAAACCAGAAAACGATCAAGATGAGAAGCAATGTGGCGATCTCCCTACCTCTTGTTGTTCCAAGTGAATTTACCATCTCCCGGGATGACATCAACTAGTTTCAGATGCTCAATGGCGTCCCTGAACCGAATACATTCGTCATCCAGCCGCCTCCTTCCCCCTTTCTTTTCATCGAGAGAGGAAATAAGGTTAAAATCTCCACCTACGATCCAATGCATTCCCCCTGACATCTCCTTTAGCCAGCAGAGAGAATCCATAAAGGAGGATTTAGAACCAAGGGTATGGGGACCATAGACATTAGAAAGGAACCCTGAAACCCTAAACACAATGACCTGGAACTCAGCAGTAAGGAAGTTGTGGTTCCCAAAAAAACCAAAAAGACTTATTTTGTTGGGATCCCACAGAATGCCTAACCCACACACGAAGCCATTCACATCTATCCCTACTGCTTCACAGTTTCTCTAAATCGTCTTACTCTTTTCTTGTAGCTTGATACTTGAACACTTTGTTTTTTGAAGAAACACAACTGCATGACTCAACTCCTTAATGTTCTTCCTTAGAGTTCTAGATTTTTGCTAGCCGTTAAGACCTCTTATGTTCTAGGATACAATCTTCATTAAAAAAAAGGGGGGAGAGAATCACAAACCTAGGACCGCCCTAATAGTAGGGTACTGGCCCGATTATACCAACTTCAGTCCTTTAGTAGCGATTCTTTGCCTATTAGATTTTCGACCTAGCTTTTTGAAATTATCCTCGTGCTTCCTCTTACATTCCTTCTGAGATTCAGTGTTGATTCCCAATCTCTTAGGTTCCCTAGCTTTAAGAATGGATTCCTTCAACAGGATCACCTGATCTTGGGGAACATAACCAGTTTTAGGGTCATCACATGCTTGCTCAATCCCATCGAGATCCAACTCCCCTATGTCCATCTCTTCAGTTTCCTCATCCGCAATATCACCAATAACCGCCAAAAATTTTTTGTTGACAGGTAACACACTGGGATCTGGGGAAACAACCTTTGGCCCCAAGTTTTGATCGTCTTGAGGGGTCGTGAGTTGCTCCAATCTATCATCCTCCACGGGTTCCTTCTGAGCGTCGAAAGAGTTATCCATCATGATCTTCTTAGCTTCTTTCGAGATTCCTTGTTTTCTTCCACCCAGTTTTCTGGTTTGCACCTTGGTAAAACCCGGATCCACATTCTCATCATCCATCTTGGGGATTGGTTTAGGGTTATTCATAGGGAATTCATGGAATAAGTGGACGTGTTCATGACATCTGCGGCATCTAAAAGGGATCTATTCGTAATCTAGGGTTTGAACCCATTCCTCATCCTCCCACATCAACTTAATGGCCTACGGAAGCTCCCTTGAAAGATCCATATAGACGCAGATCCAGGCATAAGCCATATATCTCTGAGCTTTCGATTGTTCCGAGATTTTGACAAAGGTGCCTAAATTGTTCCCTATGTCTTCTAAGATCTCGGCCTCCCAGTATTACGAAGGCAAGGAGTATAGCCGAATCCAGACCGGGGCTATCTTCATATCTTCCTTCTCGGGGCAGAACTTTTCTTTCCATGGCCGCAAAAACAGACCAGCAGAGTAAAAGAAATAGGGTCCGCCATCTAGAACCCTATTGCGATCATCCTGGTTAATGAACGTGACCGTGAAGAATCCCTTCAATCCAAGATGGAGATCATAATGTCCTTTAGGTTTCCAGGTGGAGTTAATCCACCAGATAAGGGACTTTTTAGAGGGGAAAACCCCAACAAATTTCCCAATGAGGGCATGGTCCTGCATCTTCTGAATCCGATCTCTTAGCGTGTTTGATATGATAAACATAGAAGGGATGGTCGCATCTTTGGGTATGCATTGACCCAGCCTACCACCCACTTGGGGAGAAACAGTTCCCATCTCCATCACCTTTTTTCCAACACCACCCAATCCATCTACCATGACCTGGATCCCTCCTACCTAAAAATACGATTGAGAAGAGCGTTGGGGGGCTGTGAGACTCCCCCCCATCGAGTCTGCCATAGTTCGTCGTCAAACCAACCGCCTGCAAAACACCAGAAACCCTAGCTCCTCTATCTAAACATCGACCCAGTCGCCCCAGTTCCTTAAAGAGAATTGATACTTAGTTAGGATATCTCATGATGATATTTCATGGCTGGTGATTGAGATCTTTACTTAAAAGCAACGAGTTGTTGGTTGTTTGTCTATTATGGTGGAGATCATCACTTAAAAGCAATGAGTTGTTGGTTGTTTGTAGAAAGATGCTTTAGATTTATGTTATCCTTTTGGGAGAGCGAATCTTTTTGTTGTAATTTTCCTTTTGTTGAAATGCCAATATTGTTATTCTTCTTTAAATGTATTGTTTGTATTTTTACAAATTGTTTATTAGGTCATATTTAAGATGTTTTTAAAAGTTGTTAGCAAGTTCAATGTGTCTTGTCTTTGTAACCTAACAAATCTAATTTATTATGAACTTCAATAAAAACTAATTGTTGATTTATTATTGAACTTGCTATCGAGGCATTGCAAATTCGGTCTATTGTGCATGGAATTCTTTGATTCAAAGAATCTTTCCACCAAAATAAAATTCTCTAGTTTTATAATTCTTGCAAATCCTAAGACTCCACGTCTCATTTTGTAGGTCTACAACCCTTAGATACTTTGCAATTCCTCTTGCATTTTTTCCCATGTGGCAACAACTAATGTTCTTTGTCTATATGAACAACTTATAAAAAACCAGCCTAGATCCAAATCCTAGGCTCTATCAAGCACCCAGAGGGATCAAATCTCCCAAGGTGCAAACCTCTCCTTGAATAGCTCCTTGAGTGCAATACCCGAGCCACCTAATCCTATGCTCTAAAGTCTCTAGTTTGAGTCTCATATTTACTTTTTACTTTGTATTATTCTTTTTTGTTTATGTCCGACATAATATTTATTACTTTTTACTTTGTATTATTCTTTTTTGTTTACTTTGTATTATTTTGTTACTCGACAAACACTTGACAAGACAAATTCGACAAACACTCTAAAGTCTCATATTTACTTTTTACTTTGTATTAAAAGTAAAAAGTAAAGTCTCTTGTTTAAGTCTCATATTTACTTTTTACTTTGTATTATTCTTTTTTGTTTATGGCCGACATAATATTTACCACCTAATCCTAAGCTCTAATTCTCTAGTTTAAGTCTCATATTTACTTTTTACTTTGTATTATTCTTTTTTGTTTATGGCGGACATAATATTTATTACTTTTTTACTTTGTATTATTCTTTTTTGTTTACTTTGTATTATTTTGTTACTCGACAAACACTCGACACATGTTACAAGATCTCCCTCATACTGGGCTGTAGAGCTCCTCTTGGCGCAATAATGACTTTAAATAAACATATGTCGTTCTTTCTAGATCGAATCTCTTTAGGCTTTAAGACTTCATTTACAATCCAAGCAATTGCTTACTTGGCACATTTTTCACTCTCTTCCATTTTTTACTCACATCAAATCAGAAATGACAAGGCATTGTGGAATATTTTTGGCAAAGTTTAGGCAACAAAGACCCAAATGCACTGTACTAAAAAAGTACTTAATTGAACATTGATTTATTGTGAGAATTGCATGGTGTAGACAATAGTCACGCATATGTTAAAAGAATGTCATTGGCTGCATGCTCCCAACGATGTGATGGATCATCTGGATTTTGGGGTGATATCTTTATAGTTATGTGGTTGGAAAAATGGCTTTCTATTCCAATATGTATTTGGTCATTGACATAAAAGAACAAATATTTTCATTTCAATACACAAATCCAAATCCGTAGTCATCAATAAAACATACTTTTCCATTACTAGAAGCCTTCACTTGGGCATTATGATCCATTAATGCCAGAAGTATCCTTGTCTACCATGCAACCAATGACGCCTTTAAGTTATTTTAATAATTTTTAATATAGATCATCAAATATGGAAACAATTTATCATACTATTGATGACACATTATCTAGACAACAACTTCTAAGATAAGAAGTTCCAAGTTATGATTTCCATTATTCTTTGTTTCAATCCATATGATTTATGGTACATGGGTATGATATGATTTCACTGAGAAAGTGTGTTTCACAAACATTTTTCAACACATGTCTCGACTAAAAAAATCATTTTACATTCAATGCATAGAAGGTCACTTCTTGCACAACCTTTGTTTTGAAAAGAGCATGGTACTCTTGGAAAACTTAGATCACTAGTATGCCAATTAATTCAAACAAAGGGAGAATATAAGGCATCCATTTTTCTTTGTAGTGGTTATGCCACATGTTAAGAGTAGATATACAAATTTGGTTCATTCAAAGCCAAAGTTTCAGATGCATATTCGGTTGTAATTTTGGACCATCAGAAGTTCTCTACTTAATGCAAGATGTTTCTTGTTGGCCACATGTGCATTATGAGCCATTTCTCCCACAAAATGGCTTCAAACCATATTTCTCACAAAATCATGTACAACACATATTAGACCATTATAAAAAAACATGCGTCCCTATTGGGTTACAATGTCCACTAGTACAAAATGAGAGATAAATGACAAAAAAAACGACCAAAATACGCATATAAATGACCACTTTTGAGTTGGTGACCACTGGTATCAAATTAGTAGTCATTTATCACGTGACCAAAAATGTGGTCATATTTAGCTTGGTCATTTATATCTTATCTTGTGGTCATATATTTGGTCATTAATTTGATCATATATTTGGTCATTAATTGTCACAATTAATGACCACATTTTTTGTCATGTGATAAATCACTGCTAATTTGATACCAGCGATCACCAATTCAAAAGTGGTCATTTATATGCATATTTTGGTAATTCGTTTGGTCACTTATCTCTCATGTTGTACTGGTGGTCGTTTATATGAAAATTTTGGTCATTTATCTCTTTTTAGTGGTTTCAGAATATATATAGGGCACGGAGGAATCAAACCACCAACCTCCTGCATATAAGGCAGGTGCTCTACCATTGAGCTAGCACCCTTAAATAGAATTCCTAATGGATTGATATGAGAATAAAATTTCTAACAGTTAACACCATCTTGCCAAATTCAGGAAAAGAGTCACATACCTAGGTAAGAAACAAAGATTACCCAATAGTCACCAAAAAGGGTCATGTTAATGATAACCTTCTTTTTTCAAAATATCTCAAAAATCAAGAATGCAGTTGCATAGTAAGTTCAGTTGATATTTGCATTATAGTTGTTGTAGCAGCAATAGAGATTTGTAGTGTTCCACCCATAATAAAAATCTCATGTTGTCTCTCTCTCATTTTATGTGTGCTTGGTTACTTGCAAAATGTTTGGAGAATGTCCTAAATGAGTAGTATACAAATAGTTTGACGAAATCTCACCCAAATACAACAATTTTTCCTATAATTGCATTGAGGATATTACAATCTTGCATTTCTAGATCCCATAGTTTTTCTCATCAAGCTTCATCTCAAAAATCAAAATACTCGAAGATGATGAGAATGCCATTATACTATGGATCTTCTTTGCTAACTACTATTTTCCTACTGCTAAATAAAAAAATTATGTAAAATATCTTTACTACGAGTTTGATGCTAACGTCAAGCTTCTTAAATCTCCACAACTAGAATGGATGATCTCTACCTATCTATTAGAACTACAACTGGACTTTGAACTCTGCTTATCTTCTAGAACAATAATATCGTCCTAATGTATGCTGCAACTTCTTTATCCATAATAACCACTTACTGCTCCAATCAAACTTCCAGACCAAAACAACCTACTCCAATACCATGAGGAATTCCAGTTCTACTATTCAGACTATCTGAATAGCAATGATAAACAGGAATTGTATGATTGCAGGACCCGGGACCAATGCAAGATTTTATTGTTGTTGATCACAGTGAATCTCTCAGGACCATCACAACTTCTACACTTTCCATCATCTAGTAATGTACAGAACTTTTACACAGTAATGCAAACATTGTTGCAGTCAAATATTCATTGTGCATGTCTCATTTATAAACTTCTTATTTTTGTTCAAGCTTCTGTACCCATCACTTATTCAGTCCCATCTGTTTTAGAGTTTTAGTTATCCTCCAGACCTCCAATTATCATCCTACAATCAAATCAACATTACTTGCAAGGTAAAGAAACCATTGTGCATACTAACGATAAATTGTTGCAATACTTGCAAACTTATCGTAAGTTGTAGGAAACTTGAAAACTCAAATGGGTGACATATTCAACAATTAAACTCAGTCATAATGTACAAGAAAGGAGAGCAAAACAGACTACTGATTTCCTATATCAACCAAAAATAGATATAGCTAGCACACTAACTGAGGCAAGATGGAGTAATTATGATGACTGCAACACCCTCTACCCTATCAATAAATATTTTTGAGACATCTTTGGAAACCTGAATAAGTCAAATAGAAGCAGAGTTGAAGAAGAGTGCAAAGACGTTCAACTCAACAAGGGAATGTTGTACTGACTCGACATGTTATGTAATCCACGAGTATGAAGAGTGGAGTTGATAAAAAAGAACACCATAACATTCCAATATTGCTAGCCAATTTGTAGTGGGAAAGATGCTGGACAATCTGAATAGGTACTTATACTCGCACCTAAAATCTAATAGAAGTCTAGGATTATACATGCCTCTTCCACTTTCAAACAAGCCATGTAAATCTATCTCCATGGACTTTCTCAAAGGCATTTCGGCTTTCCATAAATAAAAAAATTGTATCCTTATCATAACGGACAACTTCCTCTAAAAAACAAAATGTTGATTTGAGAACAACTCCTAATTGATTGTCCACATCTTAAGGACTAGATGATGGAGGGCCATGATCTTCTAAGCAGGAAGGCCATTGATCCATCCTCAATTTAGATTCAATTCAACTCAACATTGACTTAGATATTGAATAAACATTATGGGGGCATCATCTTTAAAGGGAGGAGGAGTGATATGTATCCAAATTAAGAAACTGTAGCATACAGTCGTGACTCGTCATGTTTCAATAGTCTATAGTTAGATTGACATCAACAAAAGCAACAGTTGGTCTCAACATTGACAAAGCAGTCTTCCAACTATCATCAACATCAGGTGTCTAACACCAACAAAATGGAACCATCATGATAGAGAGAGGCATACGTTGTTGATGTGACAAGAAATTGGTTCAATGAGAGGCTCTACCTATAAATACCCAATATCTATGGCATGGAGGAATCTATGAATACAACAATGAAGGAGGATGATTTTATCATGCAATTAGGGATCATCGTTTTCATCCTAGATTGTACAAAATCCAACAACCTGATCTGATCAACACTTTCACCAATTTTGATATAATTCTATAACAAGTTTATGTTGGGTTCAACTCTCAGTTAACATTTATCGAGTCTTGTATCCTAGAGTCATATATCTACCATCATTCTGCCCTGTTAACACCCCTCATGCTAAACTGATCATACAGTGATCATAACAACCCTTCTTTAATAAAGTTAGAAGTCAGAGTTTTAGTTGTTAGAGAGGCTTGAATGTATTACTCAATCCCTCTACTTAAATAAACCCTTAGAAGCTATAAAATCAGGAAATAGATCCCCATAATTTGATCAATGAGTGAATCAATGGCAACTGCAATTTATGTAGTCTGCATATGATCTGTGATATTCTATATGAATCATGTGTAGTGAATTACACTAAATCCACAAACATGGTAATAAAGGTTTCCTTTGTTATACACGATTAAGTCCTCAATGTTGTTTCTTGTCAACCTAATCTTGTAATTATAAGAGAAATCGAGACAGGAATAATCAGGTATCAAAACATAGATCTTAGGTTCCAAGGCATAGCAATAAAAAATTGATCCTATTTATCAACTCAGCATTTTTACTCGAATTGAACAGTGTAAGGAATGGGATTAAGCTTGGTATGGTGATTCTATTAGACTGAGATTCTAGTGATAGCATATGTGAAATGTTGATTTGTGGAACTTAAATGGAAACAAGATGTTGATATTATAGCCAAAAACCACATTTGGGAATTAAATTTCAGAGGGTAAGACTTCTGGTAATTGAACTTACTAGTAAGATTCATGGGAGAATGAATTGTTACCTAGAGGAGATCTAGTTTCCCATTTATATGAAAGCGACTTTGAACCAAAGGTTGATTGGTCTTAAGACCTTTGTGAAATACTCCAAATGAAATATTTTTAGTCTAGTTTCAAGGTCTGACATTTTGATAAATCAAATTAAATTGATATTTATGTTCTAACACATAGTAACTAGTAAGAATAGTTCTGGAAGGAAAACCTCGTCAATGGGTTTTTGATGTTTTATGAAGTTGAACTTATGTAGGTCTGATTATTCATTCTAGGAAAATAAATCTGTCATGTCCCAAATTTTTCATTGGGTTACAATGGCCTAATCCCATTGGCCATATTCATGAGAGTTTGTCAAATTGATGTTAAGGGTCAAATAATTGCCAAGGAGGAAAATTACTAGTTTCCTAGGTTGTGGGTGGAAGCATTGGGATTTGAAATAAAGAGGATAATAAATGATGTGTGGAAATTAGAAGAGCATAAGTATTTAATAAAGGAGCTAAATAAATATATAAAATGTAAAATCAAAGTGGCATTTGATCATGAAGACACATGGAGGAAGTGGGACCCACACAAGCTAGATTTTCTATGCCACATGGCATCCTCCTCTTGTCATTTTGAATCCATAAGAAGCCCAAGGGTCTTGGTATGAGTTGGAAGGTCAATATACTTGGAATGAATCAATTAAGGTCGAATTGGAGTGGAAGAGTAACTCCCATGGAAGAGGAAGAGGCATTTTGGAGCTAGTGAAACACTTGGACTAGATTCCCTAACTCTATGACAACAATGATGAAGATGCTATGACACCTATGAAAAAAATAAGACCTGAAGGCTTACATCTGACATATATGAGATGTCAGGGCTAAAAATAACCTCCAAGAGAGTGCTCAAGGGAGTTAGGGAAGCTAAGATGCTTTCACATGTGATTTGATGGAAGTGGGAGACTAGGAATTGTTGTACAAGTGGAATCCTTTGGAATCTCTTCCCAACTTGAGTTGGAATGCATCTCTTGGAATTAATTCAACCCATAGAGAGCTTGGAAATTTATTAATGTGAAGAACAAATAATGAAGGCAACTTTTGATCATTTTTTGAATTTGCAATTGCATTTGTGAAGAGGGAGAGCCAGTGGATGACTAGTTTATTGCCTTAGCCAATTTCAAGGGTGAAAGATTCCCATCCAAGTTGGTAATTGGAAAGGACATTCAAACCTTTCATTTGTAGCTTTAATGGAGTCATTTGTTGCAGGTGTAAGCTACAGGGCAGATCATGGTTTCTTCTAGTGCAACTCATTCCTTCAACCATTTCCAATTTTCATTGCATATTCTTGATCCTTGAGGGAGGGAGTTTTTAGTGAGATATTGTACTCTTTGGGGGAGCTTCTAATGCCCCATTTATTTTATAATATGAATTAAATAATATTTTCTTCATCTCCAAAAAATTTCAGGTCAAAATTCCAAGTGGAAATGTATTAATCTGATTTTTAATGAAGAAATGGTGCCATTTTCCCCATAGCGCTCTTGTGGTTGCATATAGTTAGTAAAGGAATGCCATTTAGAATTCATGTACATCTAAGATTCTATATATCTCTGTAATAAACATACCAGAATATCCACAAGTCGATATTCCATGAAAAACTATGTGAAATTGCTCATTAATGGACAAACAGTGTCATTTCCCCACTACCTTGTTGTGAAACAATGTAATGTTGATGGATTCGAATGGATAAGTAAAATACTGATGGTTTATTGATGAATAGACTGTTATTGATGTATTATATTAGTTTAATGTTCAGTACATAATCATTTGGAGTCATTTTGTTGAGTTTCATAGCATTTGGAGAAGATTGCCTATCATTTCCCCCAAGGACGGAACTAATCTTTTTGCATCTGATTTAAGGGAGTTATAGAAGACATTAAAAGTTGAATGGTGATTCATATGATTCCATGTTTATGTCCTTTATATGTCCCATAATTTCATTCAGAAATTCGAGTTGGATTGAGTGCATTTGGAAAGTCATTTTCATCATCTACCCCTAGGGGATTTGAACCACAATTTACTAGTAAAACTCCATACAATGACCAAATTTCCAAAGGGGTTTGCAGAAGTATTTTGATGGGTCTAAATCATCCCTGAACATCATAATCAAGTCCTAATATCATTCATACACCTTCTCAGAATATTTGGGAGCATTTGGAGCAAATTGGAGACCTAGAGCTCAAAACTAGTCAAAGGTCGAACTAGGGAAAAAGTAAAAAATTTGTCATTTTATTAAATTCATAAAAAGGGACATTACAGTGGTATCAGAGCATGATCTTGGCACCTGATGTGGTCTAATATTAATTATGAAAAGAATTCATGGACCACCATTAGATATTGAAACCAAAAGTGCTTTCGTTGAAAAGGAAAAAGTAGGAAAAGAAGAGCAATTGTTTTTTAGGAAACTATGACTAGAGATAAAAAGGAAACCTCAAAGGAGATTGAGGAGATTAGGAAACTCATTAAACCTTTCTTTGAAGACATGAACAAAAATATGATGAAGGGATTCTAATTAATGGCTAGTCAACTAGCGGGACTTAAAGGAGTAGTAGGAGGCAGCAGTAGTACACAATCAAAAGAAAAGAATACACATGGTTAGCATATCTTTTCAAGCACAGGACCCCATAATAGAGCAAATGAATTTCAGAGAAAACCAAGGCCTACTGCACCAAAATTTATTGAGTCCAATGATGTGAAATAAACTCTAATCGAATGGAAAAATTTGAGTGAAGATTGCATAAACATTCTACCATTTGATCAATACCTCATTGTCTCAAACAAGCTCAAGATGAAGGAAGGTAATAAGAATCCATTTCAAAATAGAGATTCCAAATATATTTATCTAAGGAAACCAAGGGGAAAGATGAATCAGCTTGCTTGAAGGAGCAAAAAGAGGAGACCCATGAACCACCTAGTTCTGAAATAGGTGAAGTAGAAGAAGCAGTACATGAAGAGGATCGAAAGTCACTCCCAAGTGACTCTGAAAAAGATGAAGAGACATCACATGAGCATGAAGAAGGTTCTATTGAAAGTATTGAAGATCATTTCGAGACACATTCTACCTTGGAAAGCAAACAAAGAGCAATGTGCAACATCAAAGGTAATTTCATATCTTTGCCTTTTGATAGAAATAATTTGGTTGAGTTTAATGAATTTTTACGTGATGCATACTTGAAGAATGATGAGGATAATCATAAGCTCACAATTCAAAATGAGCAACTTCTTGAAAAGTTGCAAGATACTTGTTTTTCCTCCTATGTTTCAAATTTTCAGATGGTGGATTGCATGGAGGATTCCCATGACATGGAAGATAATGAGAAACATGGAAATTTGAATGTGCTTGATGTGTTTGAAGATGAACTTGAAGAGATCCAAACACTTGATGTGGTGGAAGAGGAACTTGAATTGTCTCTTGATGAAGGTTATGCAATTTTTAAAGAATAGCATGATTCCTCTACATTGGAACCAATCTATGACAAAGGTTTCACACTTTCGAAGGAACTGCATGATACTACCCATATGGATCCTTCCCATGATGAAACTTCTGCACTTTTTTATCATTTGGGTGATTTGGTTCATTCTCCTACATCCTACAATTCCATGTTTTGCAGCATTAGTATCAATGAAGTATGGGTGAAAGGGTTCTTTTTTATGGTGCCACATGAGGAGTATGGAACTCTTAGATTTACCTTTTATGATGACATGGTTGGAGCACATTTTTATCCACATTTGCAGCAGCATCCTCTGTTACTTTATGATGATGCACATCTACATGGATGCACCTATGATATGCATTTGAGTCACTTGAAGACTCATGGTTTTTCTTGCTCAACACTTGGTTCAATTGATGTTGGAGGAACTTCATCGAACACTGGGGTGAATAGATTTATGATTGGAGAACAATTTTATTGGAAGCCATCTACTTTGTTATATCTTTATGATTCTCACATTCATCGATGTATGTGTTAGAATTCTTTGAGTCATTTGAAGTCTCCTTGTTTTTTTTGCTCATTTTTTGGTTTTTAGTGGATATTCTTCATTCACTTCTTGGATGAAAGAATACATGGCTGAATATTTTGATGCATATCCCATCCTTTTGGAGCAGCATTATAGGACATGGATCCTCACCTATGTCATTGGATCAGATTTGATTGGTTACTTGATGCTTGTATGCACTTGGAAAATGGTGGTCTACTTGCTTGGAGGTATAAGCACTTTCATGATTATTTGATGAAGCATCTTGTTGATGTACATTTTCATTATGTTGTTATGTACTTTGATAATATATATTATGTATTCATGATGTTTGGAAGAATGCATACAAGAAAATGGGATCCAAAAACTATGAATTGGAGAGCACTTCTAATTGTTGGAGTGCAATACAAGCAATGGGACCTTGGGATAATTCTTAGTCTCATTGGTTTCAATTTTTTGGGGAAACAAGTAGTATGGGGAATGGATTACCCACTTAATAAAGTGAGTTTAATTAGAGAAGTGCAGTAGCAAGCATGGTGGTTCCTCTCTAAAATCTTCATGGAATCTCGAAGACTCAAAGTTGGGCAACTCAGTGGAAACTTCAAAGAATTATACAGAAAGCAGGTTCTTCAACACCCATGTTTGAAATTGCTTGAGGACAAGCAATATTGGGAAGGGAGGATTTTTCATATCCCAAATTTTGCATTGGGTCACAATGGCATAATCCCATTTGCCATATTCATGAGAGTTTGTCAAATTGGTGTTAAGGGTCAAATAATTGCCAAGGAGGAAAATTACTAGTTTCCTAGGTTGTGGGTGGAAGCATTGGGATTTTAAATAAGAAGGATAATAAATGATGTGTGGACATTAGAAGAGAATAAATATTTAATAAAGGAGCCAAATAAATACATACAATGGAAAATCAAAGTGACATTTGATCATGAAGACACATGGATGAAGTGGGACCCACAGAAGCTAGATTTTCCATGCCACATGGCATCCTCCTCTTGTCATTTTGAATCCATAAGAAGCCCAAGGGTCTTGGGATGAGTTGGAAGGTCAATATACTTGGTATGAATCAATTAAGGTCGAATTGGAGTGGAAGAGTAACTCCCATGGAAGAGGAAGAGGTATTTTGGAGCTAGTGAGACACTTGGACTAGATTCCCTAACTCTATGACAACAATGATGAAGATGCTATGACACCTATGACAAAAATCAGATTTGAAGGATGAAATATGACATATATGACATGTCAGGGCTAAAAATAGCCTCCAAGAGGGCGCTCAAGGGAGTTAGGGCAGCTAAGATGCTTCCACATGTGATTCGGTGGAAGTGGGAGACTAGGAATTGTTGTACAAGTGGCATCCTTTGGAATCTATTCCCAACTTGAGTTGGAATGCATCTCTTGGAAGGAATTCGACCCACAGAGAGCTTGGAAACTTTATAAATGTGAAGAAAAAATATTGAAGGTAGCTTTTTATCATTTTTAGAATTTGCAATTGCATTTGTGAAGAGGGAGAGCTAGTGGATGACTAGTTTCTTGTCGTAGCCAATTTCGAGGCTAAAAGATTCCCATCCAAGTTGGTAATTGGAAAGGCCATTCAGACATTTCATTTGGAGCTTTAATGGATTCATTTGTTTCTGGTGTAAGCTACAGGTAATATCATGGTTTCTTCTAGTGCAGTTCATTCCTTCAACCATTTCCAGTTTTCATTGCATATTCTTGATCCTTGAGGGAGGGCATTTTTTGTGAGATATTGTACTCTTTGGGGGAGCTTCTAATCCCCCATTTATTTTATAATATGAATTAAATAATCTTTTATTCATCTCCAGAAAGTTTCAGGTCGAAATTCTAAGTGGAAATGTATAAATCTGATTTTTAATAGAGAAATGGTGCCATTTTCCCCATAGCTCTTGCATAGCGCTCTTGTGGTTGCATATAGTTAGTGAAGGAATGCCATTTCGACTTCATGTAGATGTAATCTTATATATATATCTTTAATAACCATATCGGAAGATCCACAAGTCGATATTCCAAGAAAAACTATGTTAAATTGCTCATTAATGGACAAACAGTGCCATTTCCCCACTACCTTGTTGGGAAACAATGTAATGTTGATGGATTCGAATGGATAAGTAAAATACTGATGGTTTATTGATGAATGGGCTGTTATTGATATATTATATGAGTTTAATTTTTAGTACATAAGCATTTGGAGTCATTTTGTTGAATTTCATAGCATTTGGAGAAGATTGCCTATCATTTCCCCCAAGGCTGAAACTAGTCTTTTTGCATCTGATTTAAGGCCCGAGTTATAGCACACCTTAAAGTTTGAATGGTGATGCATATGATTCCATGTTTATTTACTTTATATGTACCCTTATTCCATTCATAAATTCAAGTTGGATTGAGTGCATTTGGAAAGTCATTTTCATCATCTACTCGTAGGGGATTTGAACCACAATTTACTAGTAAAACTCCATACAATGACCAGATTTCCAAAGGGGTTTGAAGAAGTATTTTGATGGGTCTAAATCATCCCTGAAAATCATAATCAATTCCTAATATTATTCATACACCTTCTCAGAATATTTGGGAGCATTTGGAGCAACTTGGAGACCTAGAGCTCAAAACTAGTCAAAGGTCGAACTAGGGAAAAAAGTGAAAAATTTGCCATTTTATTAAATTCATAAAAAGGGAAATTACAATATTGTCTAAATTTCATGTCTTTGTGAAAATTATATAGACTATTGGATTGATTTGCAAGTAACATGTCTTTAAATTGAACAATTTCGAAAGATGGAGATTATTCAACTATGGTTCCTAATTTTGAAAAGTGCTTTAAACTTCTGGCTCTATAAAATCAGATCAAATTGGTGAGCTAGGTTATCTATGTGATGGGATGTGATATTAAGAGGGATTTTGAGCTCGGTCTTTTACGCTTTAGCTAGTTGACTATGTAACAATGCAAGAACAAGAAAACCCTTTAGATGTCTCATTTTAGCCAAAAAATCAAACAAAAAGGAAGAACTCAAAGCTTTAAGATTAAAGCTAAACCTGAATAGATATGCAGGGGTGGTGATCAAATGGTCCAAATGAAATAGTTTCTAGGATATAGGTTGTAAATTTGTAATGAATGCCAGTAGGTTAGAATTGAAAATAATATAGGCTTAATGTTACCTAATGACCAAATTTTAAAGGGAAATTAGAGTCTTGATATGATATTTCATATTAGGATATGAGTTTATGTGAGAGAATGACAAGAAATGGATCAAAATCTACACATTATGCCCTACTTGAAGGTATGGAGTGATTATGGTTAGAAAGGATAATATGCTTAGTTATCCCTCCATAAATAATGCAAAAGTCTATGAGGAACTATCTGAAATTATACCCAAGCAGTACTAAGCCTACTAAACCCATGAGAAATCACCTATAACGTAATGAAACCTGCATGAAAATTCTAAGAAGGGATAAAAATAACTTAGATACTTCTCAATCCTATCCAATGAAACTAAGAGAGAGAGAGAGAGAGAGAGAGAGAGAGAGAGAGAGAGAGACCTAAGAAGACTGAGTAGGATGGCCGATGAATAGATTGACCAAGCACAACTAGTAGGATGTTGCTGCAAGGATTGGTGGAAAACGATTATGACAATGTGACAAAAGGCCATCATTTAAAAATTCTGATATTGGAAAGTTTTATTAAAATTTTGTCAATGCTTGATGATTCTGGAGTAAGGGTTGTGTGTAACTAGTTGTAGGTACATGCAGGTATCTAAGAGAAGCATTAAAGAAGAAACACATAAGTTAGTGATTTCCAGGAAGCAACGAAGATAGAAGGGGTGTTGAGTGCGGTGAGAGTTGTGCAATGTGTCACATCAAAAAGAGATTGGATGGTTGGAGAAGGGAAGATGTAAGATCTTTAACTTCAAGAATTTCTCTTTGGGTGAGCCTTTTAAAAATGAAAAATTCAGACATGGAATTGTGTTGGAGAAGTGGTTGTAAAATTTTATCAATGCTTGAGGATTCGAGAGTAAGGTTCATGTGTAGTTGAAGCTACAGAAAGGTATCCAAGAGGAGCAATGAAGAATGAAAACATAAGTTGGTGATTTCCAGGAAGCAAAGAAGACTTGAAGGGGTATTGTGTGTGTTGAGTGGTATGCAATATGTCACAAAAGGAATAGGTTGGGTGGTTGGAGAAGGGAAGATGTAAGATCTTTGACTTCAAGAATTTCTCTTTGTGTGAGAATTTTTAAATTTGAAAAATTCAGATATGGAGTTGTGAAGGTCATGTGTAGTCTTATTGATATGGAGTTGTGAGTTGTCTTATTGATGCTTGATGATTCCAAAGTGAAGGTCATGTGTAGTTGCAGCTACACACAAGTATCCAAGAGGAGCATTAAATAAGGAAAAAATAAGTTAGTGATTTCCAGGTAGCAAAGAAGACAGGAAGGAGTGTTGTGTGCAGTGAGAGGTTTTCAATATATCACAGTAGGAAGAGGATGGACAGTATGGATGCATAGATATGTAAAATTATTTTGGATATACTCTTGGATAGTATGGCTGCATAGAGGTATGACGAAGAGTAATTTATACATTCTCTCCTTTGAAGACTGTTTGCTGAATGTTGGAACACCTCTATCAAATGTAATTTTTTTTTGGCTCCAGAAAGTTAAAACATTCCAATAATGCTATAAACTTGCATTTCTTATGGGGATGCCAAAACCTTTTTCTTAACACAATATTTTTTAAGTAATCTTGAAATATTTTTTTTATGTTTTTCCAATATTTTAACAATTTTTTGGTTCACCTTACAGATTGTCAAAGCATTGTTTTCTCATTGGCTATGTCATAAGGTGGAAACCCCAAGGGGTAGGGTGGGAGCATCCCCATAAGTGGGGTCTCATGCACAAAAAAATGTGTGCTGACAAGGAATGATGACCTATAAAAATTCCTTTAACCTACCTTTCATGTTTGGGGCTTACCATCCCGACTGTAACATAGGAAATCCATTATAATAGGAGTTAATAATAGAGATTCATAAATAGACCATGCTAACATGTTTAAAGGTCTAGGAAATTTCTTGCCAACACAATGTAACATAATGTGCCTAGTGAGTTGTTGTGAACAAAATATGAAATAAGGTACCCTCCTTACCTTGTCAAACAATAAAATCAGATTGTTTCGTGCTACAAGAAAAGGAATCTCAATGGCCAAACTTTGAAAGTAGTGGTATTCAACTAGCAGCTCATCCCTCACATAAGTTTCCAAAGCAGCCAGCTGCAAATTACAACTAGAAAACAATTAGAGAGTTTTTAAAATATATATATCAGGAAAGAATATCATGAGACAAATTTGCAAGCAACTATGAAGTCACAATTAGAAGATAAAAGTGGTAGCAAGAAAGATAATTGCTTTAGAAATTAAAAATGTAGTCACAATTGAGAACTAAACCACAATCATTATAAGAACTAAAACAACTATCCATCTAAAATGGCTCTTTAAAATTTTCAGTGAGAGATAGAATTAATTTTTAATTCTACAAATGCAACAAGATTTAGACCCGCCTGGTTATGAGGGTTCCCGCTTGCTGGCCAGAAAGATACTACTTTCAAGTAATAATTAGCAGCAACTGACAAATCATGGTTTTTCCCATCTGCATCTCCATGTAATTCTTTGCAACAAGCAAGATCACTTAAATAAATCAAGCAGCGATGGCATGACAACTGGCATCTTTTCAAATCTGAAGCACTCTTTTGATTGTTAGTACATTTAATCTCTTCAGTGGAGAAGAAGTCCTGGGGAAGCCCATGCTTTTCCCTCAGCTTCAAAATCAACTAATGGTAAAATCCCTTTGCTTCAAACAAGAAACTCTTAAAACTTTCCAAAACCTTGTGAACAGGATCACTTCTTGTGATATTTTTAGCTTTAGGCATGGGAATAGTTGCTTCTGAAGAGGTAGTTATGGTTGCAGCCATACTCTTGCGAATTCTGGTTTGAAACTCTTTAATTTGCTTGTAATGGAGCCTCCAAAGAGCTTGTTCAACATCATGACTTTTTGCAAAAGCATGGACCTCTAAAATGATAGATTCATAACTATCATGTATCTTGCAGCGAAGGTCCCGAACATTGACACCCAAGGGACCTTTGGATTCAATCAGAGCACGGAGTTGTTTTTCTAGCTGTACAACCTACAAGACCAAAAAATTGAAGTCATTAACTAACCTTGGATTGGTAAAATCAGGATTCACACAGCTGGTTATAGTCAATAGACTATCAGTTATTGTTTTCCAAAAGACTCATCTATGAAACTGTCATTGATGTCTATTTTTCCATGATCAGCTGAGGGAATCAACCATGACTGAAACAACAATGATTTATGGCACTCTGCTGAGTGAATAAACAACATTACAACCAAAAAATAAAACCATGCAAACAGGAAAGAAAAGACATGCCAACAAAACATAAGAACAGGAACACTAATGTTAAACTTGACCTAGTTAAAACGCTGTTGTATAATGACTTGAGAGCCAGGCATTGCCTTAGTTTCATTCAACATGGTCACCATCCATCCACCTTAGTAAAAAATTTAAAATATATAAGTGCGAAACACATCAACACATAGCTTGTCAGTACTATGCCCTTGAGATATCTGCAAAATTTCCATCAATCTTCAGAATGCATGTAATTGTTGGCATTGTTAGATATAAAATTCTTTGATATTTCTATTAGGACTCACACTTTGGGTTTGTTTAACTCTTAAAATTCAGTGCTAGAAGGACATATTCTCATCAAATGGACAAATTTGGATTTCTTCACAATCAGACATGAATGGAAGAAACAATGTTCCCTAGAACCCATATCACAATGCAAAACCCGCATAATTCTTTAATACATGATTGCCACATGAATTGCAAGAACACACTCCAATCCAAATGTGTAGACTAATTCTTTCTTTGGCTAAAAACAGAATAGTCTGCAATGTCCCCATCAAAATGCAGAGAAATAACATGCAGGTGATATCGTTAATTCTCTTCATATCCCACAGTAGTTGCTAGAGACATTGAACACCACCACTGGAAGAATGCCTTCCAGAGTATAAATACACCTAGATCCCTGCCACTCAGTTACGTAGCGAGTGGAAGATAGAGCTTAAGGACACTTTCCATAAGCATATTAGGTTAGTGCATTGCAACGATAGCTTGCCAGGGGAGACTTTTTTCATTCTATCACTTCAAATACTACTTGTTACAAAGTTTCTTAGTGTTAAAACCTTCAAAATATTATCCAACTTTGTCATGTCACCGCCCCTAAAAAAGAAAAAAATAGATTATTTGATCATGATAAAGTATAATGGAGTAAGACGTTACCAGCAACAAGAATCTTGAATATTGAATTTGAATTAAAGATGCATGATCTTAAGTTTTTCAAACATATACTTTTCCAAGCTTAAAGAACAAGACTTCAAACTAATCACCCTTTTTCAGATAATGTTTTTCAACAAGTAACATATTCTCCAAGCTGGTCATGTAAAACACGGCTTCTGTAATAGTGCACTGAATATCTTGTCTGTCTCACCATTAATGAAATTTTAACTTACACATGTTGTAGGAACCTTCAAAGATTCAATGTGATTAGGGAAATGGACTAATAGTGCTATCAAGTTTCTTGAGTGAGAAAGAATCGAACTATATTCAATAGAGTCAGTTAAGCTTGAATATTGAAGAGTCATCAATTCTTATCCTTTTAATTCAAGCGTTGAGCAAGGGATATTTACTTGTGACTTATAATTGAGACATCCCTCCATGCCCACCCATTGCAGCCACCCCCAGGGGTTATTCACACCTATACAGTATCCCCTCCTCTGATGCCGCCGGACTGCCCTACCTTTTCATATTAATAACGTGAAAACACCTGGCCTCTAAGCAATAATTTTGGTAATTTAGGAAGGAATAGGCTTTGAACCGGACCTCGTGATAGTTTATTGGGCGGATAAGACGTACCTTCCTTACCCCATAGTATCCACTGCTCTGGCCATTATGGGCTTCCCACAGTACTATAGATCACTCATGATCCAACACGCATCTCCTTAGAATCCCATATGCTGCCAATTTATACAACTAACCTACTATCAATTGATAATTCACCACGTGTATCACTAGTTGTCTGCAATGTTGTCGATCATAATCCTCACACACTGAACCTGAACTGAGAAATTTGGTTATCTCTGTAAAGAAGTATAAAATGGATTCAAGCACTACAAGGAGTCCCAACGGCCCAGTAGCAGAATTCCCAGCATTTCCAAGAGTTTAAAGAGTAGCAGCCCCAAGATCATTATAAGTAACATTTAAACAAGCACACCCAGAAGGAAGCATGATACTCTTCTTGGTCTCAAAGATTATATGTAACATTCACAAAAATAGAATTACTAAAAATAACTTTATAGAAATCAGATGTAGAAGTTACAAAATACATAAGAAGGAACAACACAAATCGAGTTTCAGACAATTACTTCAATATGTACAATATGGAATCAACTGTAGAAAGTTACAAATTACATGACAAGCAACAACACAAACCTAATTTCAGACAATTACTTAAATATGTAAAATATACAATCCGAGTTTCAGGCAATTGCTTAAATCTGTACAAGGATGATAATAGATGGCACGACTCTGCAACTATCTGGAGACCAGTAGCATTGAAAAACAGGAAAAGCAAAAAAATTGAACACACCCCAACACAGATGGATTAGAATATTGAATGCAACACAACATAAAAAGAATCAAAATTAATAGCTTACTTAAAATATGTATAGGAACGAAAATCAAGGGCATAGGTTTGCAAATAAAAGAAGAATTATCTTGGAAGCAATCAAAGAGGAGGAGAAATCCAAAAAATAAATTCGACCAACATGAAAGGATAGAAATTAATGGCTTCTGGAAACATGAAAGTCAGAGAACATAAGTAATAAGTTAACAACAACCAATATAGTGGGGGCAACATATGCCCAAAAATACAAAACTGCAGGTTAAAAACTGAAACCCTTCAGGAAAAAAATGGAGCCCTAACTGGATCTATGAAAGCAAGAAGCACCCAGAGCCACAGAATGAGGAAGTGGGTTTAGTCTAGGTGTAAAAGGGCCTCGATTGCCATAAGGTGATCACCAGTTCAAATCGCAAGCGATCATTCTATTTCGACAAAATCAACATAGATCATGATTTTGAATCACATGGAGCTATTTCAAGTGTAATAGAAGACCATCTGCCCCAATGTCAGGGAGTTCCAATACACATAACCAATTTCCTTGCCCAGACAACAATGGGTAGGAAAGAAAGGACTAAAATATTTAAATATGCAATATGTGTTACTGGATTTGAAGCAAAAGACTTACCTGATATCTTCTGCGATCAAACCCTTGATACGCTGGTTTTACCTGTTGAAGCCCTTGAAGCTATGGCTTCTCATGTCAAATAGTGTCAAATTCAAGTAGAGATACTGATATCCAATCACCCATAATAAGCCCTGCTAACAGTTAAAATGGCAAATTTTGAGCATAATAATAAAAATGGTGATGTGGGTCAGGCCTGGAATTTCAGATCTCTACTCCCCGTCAAATGAAAATTCTATGATGGTTTGGTGTTTTTCATCCCCTTCATATTACGTTTTGATCAATTTCACGAGTGTTGAATTTTTATATAATAATTTATTTTTTATTTTTACTAAATTTTAATTATATAATTTTTTAAAATTAAAACTAAAACAAAATATAATTTTTTAAAACTAAAACTAAAACAGAATATAAAAATAAAATGAAATTAAAAGATTCACTTAATATGTCAAAAATGTTGTGACTTTTTAAATTAAACATAAAAATCTATAAAATTGACAAAAATCTTACACAATATTGTGAAATTTTAAAGCTAAAACAATTTTAAAAAATTTATAAAATTGGCAAAATCTTGTGTGTGAAAATATGCATGGTACGAGAATTAGCATAACCTAAAATTTTCAAGGAGTTGGAAATAGCTAGAATTTTAAGTAACCTTCATAAACAACCTGGTCGCCATAATTCATTTCGATACCAATTTCTCTTATAATGCAAAAACTTCATATACAATTGCAGGGCCCTCCCACAAAGAATGGTTTGGGGGTAAAATACTACCACAAGGAGAATATATGGAAAAAGCTTCAATGTCCAGCCACAAAGCAACCTTGCTACTCAACTTGGAAGGGGATTTCAAGAAAGCTTCCAAATCGAGCCACACAGCAGCCTTGCTGCTCGAATTGCTGCTAAAGTTCGAAGGGGATTTTGAAAACGTTTTCAAACCCAGCCACAAAGCAACCTTACTGCTTAATTTGGAAGGGGATTTCACTAAAGAATAGCTCCACGCTGCTTACTGCTTAAGTTGGAAGGGGATTTCACTAAAGAAGAGCTCCACACTGCTCTCAACTCAATGTATAATGGAAAATCTCATAAATAAATTTACTACTTTTTTTTTAAGTTATAAAACTTTAATATTTGATGCATTAAAATATATTAAAAAACTTACTTAAGTTAATTTATAAAATGATTTCATTAAAATAATAAAAAAATAACTATGAATTTGCATTCATTCAACTAATCTTTAAAAGGGAAAAAAGGACAACACGCTGAATCATATCTACCTAATGCAAAAGACAATATGTTGAATCATATTTACCTAATCTGTGGATCCATGGGAGCCAATATCGGACATTACCATGCTCGATCTTCAATGCATCCAGAAGATTGAATTAACTGTTGAACTTGAACTTACATTTGAATTTTCTTCGTTCTATTAGGAGAAAAGTTGAACTTTGATATCGAGTTGGCATGAATGATTCGAATGATGCTTCTTTTACTTTTATTCAAAAAATTACATAGAGGGATGGTCCCTCGCTCTGCTCTGCTAGTCCAATATAAAAATGTTTCCTCCGTAGTGATGTTGAATGAAAAATCCCTTGCTCTGCTATGCTAGTCCAATATTAAAAAGGGAGCAAAGTTGAACTTCTAAAGTTGTAATGAGCTCAATATTTACCACTCAAATTCTAGCTCCATTAATGTGCAACAAAGCCCCTTTTGGCCCAAGAGTCTTGACTCCTGCCACTTCCATAGCACATTGAAATGGGTCCATCTCCGGTGCATTGGAATTAGAATTATCCTCTCTCAGCTTGTTGCAAATAGAATTCACTTGGAAATGAAATGATACTGTGGGGTTGAGCATCGGGTATGGGGCAACAGGAAGGAGTTGAAAGCGGGAGACTTCGATTAAAAAAAAATGAAGTTTTGTATTAGAATGATAAGACCCGAAACATATGTTCACAAAAAGGTCTGCGAGACTTCTTGAACCGATAAACATGAAGAAATCTGACATTTGTGTAGGTTTAGCCACTAGGTGGGGTCCATTTCTGGGTATCACAACAAATCAATACTCGTCAGGGTATTACAACAGATCAATACTCGTTAGCTTCCCTTTGCACTCATAGGAAGCAAGAAAGTAGCGCCTCTGTTTTATGTTTCAAATAAATGCAACACCATGTTATGTGTAGCCCACCATCTAGCGGGGGTCCATGCCAGAGATATCCACTCATCAGACACTTATTAATATTTATGACGGGTTTTGTAACTAGGTAAACGTAGATTTGACGGTTTGAAATTTTTCATGGGCGTAGCAACTGACGTGCCAATTTTTTTTAATCCGTCAAATACGTTTAAAAGATGAAAAAACGTTCCACAAGCCATCGATTTCCAGGGATGATGTGGGTATTGTATAGGATTTTGCCATTGAATCCATTCTCCCTGACCTAAGCGGACTTCAAACTTATTGAAATATGTAGTAGAGGGGACAATTAAAAAGAAGATTGGAATATATAAATGTATATACATATGTATGGTCTTTTGTGTTGTGTTCTATTCGTAGTTGAAAAATTGGAAGTCCTCTGTTCATATTTCGATGAAATTTGAGAATTATTATTATTATTATTATTTATTGGAATATATAAAAATATATACATATGTATGGTCTTTTGCGTTGTGTTCTATTCGTAGTTGAAAAATTGGAAGTCCTGTGTTCATATTTCGATGAAATTTGAGAATTATTATTATTATTATTTATTAAATACATAGGAGAGAGGATAATAAAAATGTAAATTGAAATATATATAGGTTTTTTTGTTTTTTTATTGGTAGTTGAGAGGTTGAATTCTTTATGATAATATTCTATGCTAAAATGTTAAATAAGATAAAATTTGAGTGGGTTGAATTTGACAATTACAATATTAAAGTGAATAGGACTATGGCAATAATGTAATTATATTTATTAATATAGATTTGTAATTAGTATAAAATTGAGTTTTAAAATTTTTTATTAAAAAAATTATGTATAAGTTTATTTTCTTAAATTGATGTTGAATTTTAAATTGTTTTTTATATTTAATTAGTTTGGTTTTCAATTTTTATTTTATTTTTAATGATTTTTTTAAAGAAAAATGTATTGTTTCTATTCATATAATGAATGGAATTACATTTTTTTTTATGTGCATACCATACTTACAACTTATTATAGATATTTTGAGAGCATTCATAAAATTCAAATGTAATAAGCATGCAAGCACATATTTACTTATTTTATACAAACGAAAATCGTCAAAGAAAGAGAGTAAGAGTTAATAAGTAAAATAATCTTTGATTCTACAATTTTCTGTTTTTATTGTTTTGTCCTCAATCCACCATCACGTGAAGGTTCCATGGGGACTAATTGTAGACTAGAAGTTGGATGTTCGCGATTTAGATAGTGTGCCAACTCCTTATTGGAATCGAAGTTGTCGGGTTCATAAAGTCACTTCATTCCTTTTGATGGGGCTTCATTTGCAACTACCACCCTCGAGGGGATAATCTTCGTATTCTTGTTGTTTTCTCTATTCATCACGTACTACTAGCTATCCATTGGTATCCTTCTTTGAGACTATTGTGTATGCATTCTAGATTTTGTTTATCTTCATCATCTGATAGTCGTTGCTTGAATGATTGTCATCCTTTGCTTTTTGTTTATATCATTTTTTCATTTTAGAATAAACATGTGCTTGAGGACATGAATCCTACAAATGCCCTACTTGTTGACAAGCCTGACACTGGAATGTTGTATTTTCATAATCCAAGTTGTGTACTATTAATGTTACAATTTACTAAATTTTAACACAGTAGATGGATTCGGAGACCCCTGCAACAAGTAAATTACTAAATTTTAAAGGGATCTTTGAATCCATCTGCAATGTTAACATTTAGTAAATGGGGTCTCTGAATCCATCTGCAGTGTTAAAATTTAGTAAATTGTACAAATTCATTATCAAAATTATAATTTTCCATTGCCGGAATGACACAACTGAAAATGACCAATTGTTATGTGGTCATTTTTAGTTTAGTTCTTATCTCCTGACCAAATTGGTCATTTATCTTGGTCATTTTTAGTTGAGTTCCTATCCCATGGCCAAATTGGTCATTTATCTTGGTCATTTTTAGTCAGTTCACTTAAAATTTCTCAATTTGGGTCATTTATCCCTTGAAAAAGCTGTGGTGACCAAATTTTTTGGTCGCCTGGTCACTTATCTCTCATTTTGTACTAGTGGTCCATCACCCAACAAAGAACTATGGAAAAAACCTAGGTTAACCATTAGAACCTCAATCCTATATAATTTGATAAAGAAGAGACCAAAATGAAAGCAAGAAAGACGAGACCAAAATAAAAGCAAGGAAACTCTTGCTACTATTGTAGAAAAATAATTATGACAAAACTATATCCTTTGATGCATTTTTTCAAGACATTATAATTTGTCCAAGGAAGATTAGCTTTGTAAGTGCTTTCTACTTTTATTTCTTGCACTGTCATTTTATTGAAAAGACGTACTTCATACAATTGGACACATCCTTTTGAAAAACATATTCCCCAACTATGGGTTGCAAACACTATTGCATAGTTCATCCTTGTTTCTTACGATGTGGCATCATATTGCACTTCATATATGAATTTTTTTTATTGTACGTTAATATATACCTCCCGAGAATATGTGAAAAAGGTGAAGAGAGAAAATATGATGTTATTCAAGTCATACATGGCACTTGGAAATGCAATATTTGAACAAATCTCTAGTTGACAAGTAGTTCACATTGCCCTGCCCTATCATTTCCATTGCATTGCAGTTTATGCAAAACAATGTTTATCAACATATCACCACCATCTAGAAGAACATAAGTGCAAAATGGAAAGAGTTGTTTTTTTTTGTGGATAGATGCTTTGGGTTTATGTTATATTTTTGGGGGATCAAAGTCTTTTGTTGTAATTTTCCTTTTGCTGGATTGCCGATTTTTTAATTCCCTTTTTACTATTTTTACAAATTGTTTGCCAGGTCACATTTAAGATGATTTTAAAAGTGGTTAACAAGTTCAATGTGTCTTTTGTCTTTGTAGTACCTAACAAATCTAGTTTATTTTGAACTTCAATAAATCTAATTATTTATTTGTTCTTGAGCTTGCTATTTTGGCATTGCAATTTTTATCTATCATGCATGGTATTATTCGATTCAAAGAGTATTTTCACAAAAATAAAATTCTCTAGTTTTATAATTATTTCAAATCCTAGGACTTTACTTCTCATTTTGTATGTCTACAACCCTTATCTACTTCGCAATTCCACTTGCACCTTTTCACATATGGGAACAACTAATGTTATTTGTCATAATGAACAACTTATAAAAAAAGAATGACTTTAAGGAAATAAATGTCGTGCTTTCTAGATAAAATCTCTTTAGGCTTTCTTACTTGAGACATTTTTCATTCTTCATCCATTTTTTGTTTACATAAGCTCAAATATGACAAGGCACTATGGAATATTTTTGGAAAAGTTCAGGAAACAAAGACCCAGATGCATTTTACTCTAAAGAAATGAATTGAGCAATCATTTCTTGGGAGAATTGCATGTTGTAGACAATAATCAAGCATATGTTGAAACAATGTCATTGTTAGCATGCTCCCAACCAAGTGAGGGGTATATTGATTGTAGGATGATGTCTCATTAGAGAAAATTTGGGGTCTAAAATGGGCCTCCTAAGGAAAATAATAGTTAAAATAATAAAACAATATTTATAAATTTTGGAGGAAGAGAGAACAAAACTACTTATTTCTTCATATTTTCAACATATGTCCCTATTACTCAAATTTCGAGCAAGAGCACTTGTTAAATTATGCATCCAACGAATACCCACACTGCATACTTTTGATGGGCCCCACACCACGAAAAACAAGAAATACATAAAAAAGGTAACATGTTTTTTTTTTCATGGTGTGGAGTCCATAAAAAGTATTCATTGTGGGTACTTATTGGATGCAAAATTGAATTTCACATCCAATGAGTGCTCCCACTCGAAATTTGAGTAAAATCACAGTGAGATATATTGAAAATACAAATAAAAAAGTAGTTTTTTTTATGACAAATATGCCAAGTCAACCATTATGGTTGACACTTCTTTTTGAAATTCAATTGGTTTTTGAATTCCAACTTATCAAGAAATTATGGTTAGTTATTTTTCTTATAAACTTCATTTTATACCCAAAATTTTCTCTAATATTATCATTAAATGGTTGAAAAAATGGCTTTTTATTCAAATATGTATTTGGTCATTGACAAAAAAGAACATTATTTTCATTTCAATCCTCAAACCTGTAGTTATCAATATAACATATTTTTCAGTGACCAAAATCCTTCACTTGGACATTATGATCCAATGTCATGAGTATCATTGTCTACCATGCACGTTCCAATTATTCCTTTAATATATTTTAGTAGTTTTTAAGATTATCATCAAATAGGAAACAATTTATCAATTTTTTTTTGATGAATCATTATCTAGACAACAACTTCTAAGATGTGAAGTTCCAAGTTATGATTTCCATGATTTTTTATTTCAATCCATATTCTATGATTTCCATGATTTTTTTATTTCAATTCATATTCTTTTTGGTACATGTGTATGATATAATGTCATAATGAAAGTGTGTTTCACAAACATTTTGCAATGCATGCCTTGGCTAAACGAATTTTTCTATTTGATGCTTAGAAAATCACTTCTTGCAACTTATGTGTTGAAAAGAGAATGGTACTCTTGCTTGGAAAACTTAGATCACTAATATGTCAATTCTTTACAATGAAGGAAACATATATTAAGGTGTCCATTTCTCTTTGCAATGGATATGCCACATGTAACTTGAATTGATATACAAATTTGGTCCATTCAAAGTCAAAGTTTCACACATAAATTCCATTGTAAATGTGGGCCATCAAAAGTGATCTACTTAATGCAAACTTAATGCAAGATGTGTCTTGTTGGCCACATGTAAATTATGAGCCATTTCTCCAATAAAATGGCTTTAAACCATCTATCTTATAGAATCGTGTACAATAAATATTAAAATAATATAAGAAAACATGCACCCCTAGTGGGTTACCGAACAAAGAGATAAGGACATAACACAGATGAACCATCAAACCTTGATCCTATAGACTATGAGAAATACGTAACCAAAATGAAAGAAAGCAACCTATTTCTATTGTACGAAAAACATTATGAAAAAAGTGTATCCTTTGATGCATTTCAGTGAGACATTACAATGTCCAAGGAAGATTAACTTGCCTTTCTTTCTACTTTTATTTCTCACCCTTCCATTTTATTAAAGAAACATCCATCAGACACTTGGATAAATCCTTTTGTGAAACGTGCTCCCAGTCTATGGGTTGCAAACATTGATGCATATTTTATCCTTGATACTTATGACACATCATCATATTGTAGTTCATACATTGAAAAAACTGATTGTACGTTAACATATACCTTCGAAAAATATGTGAACAAAGTGCATAGGGAAAAGATTATGCTATTCAAGTTATATATATATATGTTAATAAATGAATTATTGGAACACATGTCTATTTCACAAGTAGTTCACATTTCCATTGCATTGCAGCTCACGGAAAACAATGTTTATCAACACGTCACTGCCATATGGAATAACATAAATGCTAAATAGACCTCATTTACTCTCACAAGAGCCTTCTGATTTCGAGGACATTATGTGTGCCTCTATTGTTTATTATTAAGTACTTTATGATACATGTAGCGTTTGGTAACATTTTCCTATCATAATATGTTGCATGCTACAAATGGGTTCTAAGAAAGTAAAAAAAACAAAAAAACCACAACTCATCAAATATATTAGGTACAATCAACAATGTTGGCCTAGGTAATTTCTATAGGAAAAAATTAATGTTGTTTTTTCCTTATCAAGAAATTGAGGAAAAATTGAAAGGGAGACACAAAATAGGGTACAATGCTTTGTTGGTGCATGAGTTAGATGTTGAAAAGGTCAAGGGTTTGTTAATTGATAGAATTAAACCCACATGGGGCAACATTGACTATGTTGTTTATGTTATTGAAAACAAGCCCTCTTGCATATTCAACATTGATTTTGACATGGAAGAAAGTAATACAAGTTATGCACTTGGAAAATATGGCATCGTATATGATCTCCATCATTCTAAAAATATCTTGCCACTTGAACCAAAGGATTAAAGATGGTTCCAAGTAAGAAATCATCCATTATTGCTTTCCATATATGACTACTTAAACATGAGAAAAGAACTTAATGAAGAACAAAAATTAATAACCAAAGATAATGTGATGAAAAAAATTCTCTTTAGACATCCTAATTTATTTGTTCATAATAAGTGACGTGGGAACAATAATTTTTTTTCTTTCTAAAGTCATATTCCAGGTTTTGGTGCATCACTACAACAAACCAGTTGCCAATGATCCTTTAAAAAAAGAGTTATACTAACCTATATTGGCAAAGTTGCATATAATGTCAAGGGTGTTACTGTGCATTGTGTTTTGCACTTACCATTTAAGACATCTTGTGCAACACATTTGGATTCAAACATACTAGATTCCTTAAGTAAATGGTATGAACAACTCCACCTCGTCCTTATTGACGAGACATAACTGATGGGTAGTTGAATGCTTTACAATATGGATAAAAGAATTTGTGATATTTTCCATGTATAAACAATTCCCTTTCGCAATGTGGATATTAGATGCTATGGTGACTTTTATCAAGCAAAGCCCATACATGATGCTTGGATTTTTGAACATCCAAATGTGTATGGTAAAAGGATACCGTATGCATAAATGGGAAAGACAATGTTAAATGTTTCCAATTACATAAAGTCATGCAACTGAATAACAAAAAAATTATATCATTAGAACAATTGTCAAACTGTAGCTAATATTGCTTATTTAAATAAATGTGCTATAAACCAACACCCAATGATCCCACGTTCTCTTGTTCTTTAGAAATAATGTTGTCCATGAACACAATATGAAAATGCTATCTCTAATCAAATCATTGCCATGTATATTGAAAGCAGTTGATAGTGATGTGGACATTTTAGATGATACATTTTCCAACCAAGAAAAAACAACTTTTGCTTGAAACCATTTATTGAAACGAGGTATATTGGTTGATTTGATCATTGGAAATTTTGTTGTCCAAGATGGATTTTTCAATGGTTCAAATGGCGTATTTATGCATTATACATCCGGTGACATGAGAATTATTTACATGGATTTTAAAAGTCCATCTATTGGTAAATTCCAATGTGATAAAATGAACCAATTGTACACTGAACACATATTGCCAAGTTGGACACCTATACCAAGAATATCACATAAAATATTGGCAAAACAAATAAAGTCTCATTCGAAAACAATTTCAAATTCAAATGGTGTGTGCAAGATCTATGCATAGATCTAAATCCCTCAGAATGGAAATATTAGCCTTTGATTCCATTGGAATAAAAAAATTTGGTTTGATTTCCCAACATTTTCACACATTCAAAAAATTCCATTGTTATGCCTTCTCCATGAATTGCATCTAGGGAATTTTGTAGTAAGTAACAAATTCAAGCTTGAGATGCAAAGGCTAGAAAATGCATCATGTTGGATACTTGAATGCAACATTTGATTTTTGAAAAACATTGGTCACAGTGTATTATGCTCATTAAACACTCAACACTTTACTCTACATTTAGATAAGATACTCTCTGACTATGATTTCATGAATGTAGGCTTCATTTGTTTGCAAGAAACTAAAAATACAACAAGAACTATGTTTTCAGAATTTGAAAATGTTTTTAATACTTTTTACAAATGGTCTTCATGCTGTCATAATATTTGGAAACAAGAAATATTGGATTGAAAAAATGTGAAATATACTATAGAGAAAATTAAGGCAATTATGGTCACACTGACTTTTCTAAAACTATATATTATACATTTGGAAAACATTTATGCAACACCATTGACTCCAGTTAGTGGCTTATTGTATTTTAGTCTAATGATAGTAGCCAATTTCCCGCCTTCTGCAAAACTTATTTTGACATTCAATTTCAACATTGGCATGCTACAAAATATTGTGAGGAAAAATCAACTACTTAAAATTCATGAAAATCTATGGCCTAGCCTTGTTGGAAAATATACCAACAACATATCTAGGCATATAACACCATATACGATAGAATGAGAACCCACACGAGTTCTCAATTTTTTTGGAGGCCACATTTAGTAGTTGTTTTTACCTTCGTTTTGGAAAGTGATGCTACTGGTAGCACCTTTTTTTTTCCTGGGATAAACTTACAACTTTATTGAAACCCAGTTGAGTTCTCTTGCAATCAAAACCCTAAATTGAACCTCGAATTGAACCAGTAGCAACCAACCCCCAATTGAGGATTGAAAATTACAACTTGATTAACATCATCATCTTAACAGTTGACGTTGTTGCAACAAAAATTGCGACAAAAAGCCAAAATCAACCTACAACTCAAAAAGAGGTACTACCATTAGCACCCCTTTCATTTGTCAGGTACATTTTCCTGGAATTGTTTTTGTTTTTTAGAAAATAAAAACACATTAAAACAACTCGAGAGAAAGAAAAACACAAACACTTAGAAAATTTTAAAAAAGAAACAACACCTTTTTATATTAAAACTAATTTTTTACATTTTAGAATTTATTAAAAAAAATTTGAGGATAATTTAAAAAATAAAAAGAAAAAAACTAATTTTTTGTTAATTTAAAAAAAAATGAAAACAAACAAACAAATAAAAAAAATACAAAAACTTTTTAAAAACCTAAAATTTATAAATGATTTTAGATTTAATAAATAAATAAAATTTAGAAATTATATATAAAAAATAAAATCAAACCCTACCTACGCCCCACTCGTCTCCCTCCCCCTCCCCCTCTTCCCTCCCTCTTCCCTCCCCACTCCACTTCCCCTCCTTATTCTCCCCATCCCTCCCCCCCCCCCCTCTGCTCCCCGTCCCCCTTCTAATCCCCAAAATCCCCCCTGCCATCCCCCTCCCACCTCTCCCCTTTTCCATCCCCCTCCCCCTCCCCTTTTCCATCCCCCTCCCCCTCCCCACCTCGTCCCCCTCCCTTCGCATCCACATGTGATTCTTTGAATCAGAGCAGAATGATTCTGAGAATCACGAGCGGATGCAAAGGGAGGTGTTAGAAAAACAAGACCACAGAGCAATAACAATAAACAGAAATGCAAATATAATCACACATACACATTACAAGAGAGACACAGATATATCGTGGTTCACCCAACTTGGACTATGTCCACACTGAATTTGCCAGTCCTTATTATTATTACCGTCCAGAAAGGTGAAGGGATACAACCTGCAGCACAACGCTGCACTTCCTCTTCTCTATTTCACAGTCTCTCTCCTGATCTCAGAGATCTTTACAATGCATAAAACCTAATACATCATCATCCCTAGCCGTATTACAATGTCTTTATTTTATAAGGGAAATACAATGGGAAGATACCACGGGATACCCAAAACCATGGGCCTGCAAAACAGCTGGCGAAAACAGCCCCAAAATTTTTCTTCGGGGGCGTCGCCCCCGAACCCCCGTTTCTCAGGGGCGCTACCCCAAAACCCCTTAGCCAAAGGGGATGATCCCCCTTGGAACCCCATGGGGGGGCGATGCCCCCCCACACCCCCCCCGCTGGGGTGACTGTACAGTCCACCTACATATCATATAAACCTGGGGTACAAACACGACTGATACAATATCATCTATGAGACTAGAAGATCTGGCTCCACAACCAACAGCAGGGGGGGTAGGGGAAAGGGGAGGGAAGGGGGGGAGGGGTGAGGGGAAGTGGGAGGGGGGAGGGCAAGGTTGAGGGAAGGGGAGGAAAAGGGAAGGGGGGAGAGGGGTCGGGGTAGGTAGGGTTTGATTTTTTTATTTTTATTTATTTCATATAATTTTAAAAAAAGTGTGTGTGTATATATATATATACACACACACTTTTTTTAAAATTATATGAAATAAATAAAAATAAAAAAATCAAACTTTTTAAATTTTAAAATCCTTTATAGTTCTTAATTTAAAAAAAATGCATTTATTTATTTTTTAAATTTGTATTTTTTTTATGTGTATTTATTTTCGTTTTTTACAATTTTTTTTAATTCTTTGATTTTTTTTTAATAGACTAATCAAGGTTAAGATCAGCTCTAAGGACTATAAACTTGGGATACTCAGTAAAAATTCATGTCTAAAGGGATCAGGAATATTCATAAATGAAGACCTCATCCGAGAAGACCAAGCCGAATTAAGAAAAGAAGTTCAAAAGGTTAAAAAAGTTAGAAAAAAAAGAGAGTGGGAAATCATTAGAAATAGAAAAGCAGTCATTCGAGATCGAAACAAAAAAGATACCACTAAATAGCAATTCAACACTCTCCAGATCCTCTCTTGGAACTGCCAGGGCTTCCCATGGAATAGAGGCCCCAAATTCAGTTGGATTTTAGATTGCATTGATATTATATTACACATTGAAACTTGGGAGCACGAAGAATCTAAATTCCCTAACATAGATGGCTTTGTCCTTTGATCTTCTTGGAACAAGTGATCCTCTTGTAGAGGGATTGGGGGTATAGCCTGCTACATTAGAAACAACATTTCTTCCAACATTATAATTTATAAGAAATACCCCTCCAACCAATATATTTGGTTGGAAATCATGGACATCAATGCTAGAAAAACCTATATAGAAATATGTTATTTCGCCCCTATCAACTCTAACTTTCATAAAAAGTGCAATTTAGATAAAAATTACCCCTATAATGGGTTAGAGAAAGATATTTCTATCCTTAGAAATGTTGGCAATATTATGTTAATGGTAATAGACTTCAATGCTCGAACCTCAAACAACCAAGCTATTATCTTAAGCAACTACTCCAACCCTAATATGCTTTGGTTAGACAAAGACCTTATTTCAGCTAGAAGGTACTCTAGAAGCTATGAATATTTAGGTGAAAACTTGTTCGGCTCTAAGTTAGTTAAGATTTGTAGTGCTCAAGATCTCATAATCTGTAACAGATTAAAGAAGTGACCAAATTCGGGTAGGATGACTTGCATTCATGGTTTGGCAGTAGTGTAGTTGATTATGTCATATTTGATATCCCTTTATACAATGAAATAATAAATTTTGACATCCTAAATGACCATGAGCCTGAATCTGATCACATGCCTTTTATTATAACTCTCGGTCTTACCATACATAATGAGCCCATTAAGGAGAATTATCAAATCCAAAGGCACTTGATCTTTGATAGAATTAATACAGATGGCGTTCTTGATAATTTAACAAAGAATTTGTTCTCTCTTTCTAAAAACAACAATATACAAGATCTCTATCATAATTTTACTACCTCCCTCTACTCTGCCATTAACAAGTTTTCTCGTGAAATATCTATCCAAAAGCAAAACATAAGAACCAACCCCTGGTATGATAACGATTGTAAGCATGCATGTAGATAAATTAACGAAGCTGCTGACGAGTCATTGAAATTTGACAAGATAAGTACGTACAAAGATTTAATTAAAAGGAAAAAAAAATTCTATATAAATAAAATATAGGAAAAACTTTTACGCTTATCTAAGACGACCCCTAAGAAATTCTGGAGACAAATTTTAAGTTGTAAAACTAAAGAAAATAATAAGATCTCTATGAAGGATTGGAACTCGTACCTTAAAAAGCTTTACGAATCCCCAGATGTCGTAAATAGCATTCAAACCCTCCTTACAATGGAGGAAATATTTTCATTAGAAGACATTGACTTTGGGATTAAGGGCCTAGCTAATGGAAAAGATAAAGACATTGAAGGTTACAAAGCAGAAATCCTAAAATCAGAGCAGCCATCCTAATCCCTTATATTCACAATCTCTTCAATTTAGTAGTCAAGCATGGTTTCCCTAAGCCTTGGACTCAGAGCCTTATAGTTCCTATCTTTAAAAGTAGAGATAAAGATAACCCCTCTAATTATTGTACAATAATGATTATCCCTCTCTTAGCCAAGTTATGCAGCATTATCCTTGACAAGAAGATTAGCATATGGCTAGAAAATGAAGGAAAGAGGGCTAAAGACCAAGCGAGATTTAGAAGGAACCACTCAACCACAGACCGCCTCATTAGAATTAGGATCATTGCAAAGGAGTTTCGTAATAATAAATCCAATATTTTTTTTGTTTCATAGACTTTCGGAAATCTTTTGATACAGTGCCTATATATAACCTTTGGAATCGATTAGAAGAGCTAAATGTTCCTCTCGAGTTGAGGGTTGCGACTATAAGGTTATATGAGAATGTCATTGCCAAATTAAAAAAGACTGAAGGATGGTCTCAAGACATTAATTATAATATTGGAGTTAAGCATGGGTGGCCCCTTTCCCCTACCCTTTTTGGCATTTACATCGATAATATTGAAGAATGTTTAGAAGAGACAGGTTATGCAGGCACGACCTTGGCTGGAATAGTCATCATGCTACTTCTCTATGCTGATGATGTCGTTCTTATGGCAAGGTGCCCTTATGATCTTCAGAAAGGTTTTTGCACCAATATGGGCATGACTATTAACACTGAAAAAACAAAATCCATTATTACCAAGTCCAATAAAGGTACTGATGAAATTTTTTCTTATGACAATAGACTCATAGAGGAAGTAACCTCCTATAATAAATTAAGAATTTACTTTCATCACAAGCTCAGCTGGAACTATATCATTGAGAAGACAGTTAATGGAGGGTGGAAAGCTTGCTTCAGCCTTGAAAACAACTGTAAATTGACAAACCTTGTTATGTGGGACAAAAATAAATTCCTCTTTAAAACGCTCGTCACTCCCGTTATTTTATATGGTTGTGAAGCTTTGGGATGTAGCATTTCCAGAGAGTCTTGGAGAAGAATTGAGAAAATCCAAAAATGATTTATTACTTGTAATCTTAAAATTAAGAGCTCAACACACCCTATCCTATTCTCCTCTTAGAAGCAGGGCTCTTCCCCATTGAAATCATGGCTATGATTAGATATCTAATGTACAAGAGCACATTAAACCATATAAGAGATGACCGAATTCCTAAAATTGCTCTTAACTCGAGCCAAAAGAACCTCTGCCTCAAGCGAGGATGGATTAAATATTCCAAGGCTTGGTTAAATTATTGGAGGATTAATGAAACTACCACTCTACAAAATATTGATAACAATAATGTAACGCTCACCTCAGTACATTGATTGGTTAGACTATTGAGGGCACCGACTTTGAAGTGACTCGGTTAAATAAAACATGAACCATAGATTATGCTTTAAATACTATTGAATGAAAGTGGTTGAAGTATAAATGAATGATAGATATGTTCGACTCATTGAGAGATTATGATGATGTTCTATATAAATGCAATGAATGATGCTTGTTGATTCCATAGATGTGAATGAATGATAAAATTGAATAAAGATTATGATGCATGATGAAACAATTTTGTATGGTGCAATGCTACTAATGTGCGCTTTGAGTGTGTGTAGTAGCAGGTAAAAAGATTTACCGACTGACTCACAATGGAATAATAAGGGTTGTAAGAACATCAAAAAAACCTAGGGGAAGGACGATGAACTGTCAACCCTGAAATAACACTCCACGCACGGGTTGGAATCCATTTCAGCTCACCGAGGGAAGCCCATGTCGTATGGGAAATGGCATAACGATTCGGTTGCGAACAAGAGGTTGAAGGGCATGCAATAGTCTCCAAGGAAGTGTAGTCGAGAGATCGCGGTAACACTAATGTGATAGTGACACTTGTTGCATGAGGATAAATAATAATGAATTATTAAATTAAAAGATTATTTTTGCATGACAGGACACATGTCATGCAAGAACTGGGCTACAAAAGAGAGGGAGGAGAAGGAGAGATGCTCTCTTGCTCCCTAGTGCTGGATGGGCTTCGTAATAGAATTGTGATTCCTTGAGGTTTGGTTGATAACGTGTCCATGGATTGGGAGATCCCATCGAAAAGGCTGGTATGTTCTTACGACCCCAATTGCTCGGGGTTCGGGAGGAAGAAGAATACTCCGGATAAGGTAGGGAGGTCAACTGAGGGGTATATGGTAAATTCTTGAAGATTAAGAGTGGATCGACTGCAATTTTTTCTTGGTACTTCGTCAACCGCTTGAGCAACCATCCCCACAGAAAAATATCGACGATCTGTAAGTGGATTATCGTTTCAATTTATATATGCGCAATCTGACGTTTGTAGATTATTTACTGTGTGACTTAAGGATAAGCGATCTAGCGATTCACATTCTTTCCGTAAAATCTGTTTTAAATTATAAATTTTGAAGAATTAAAGCGTTGATTTTGTTCCAAGTTACATGAAGAGAAATCTAGTATTTAGTAGATTATTACTGTGTAAATTTAAGAGATAAGCGATCTGGAGATTCACATTCTTCCTGAAATCTTTATTTTATATTATAAATTTTGAAGAATGAAAGCGTTGATTTTGTTCCAAGTTACATAAGAGCAATCTCGCATTTTGTATATTGTTACTGTGTAAGTTTAAGAGATAAGCGATCTGGCGATTCGCCTCCTTTCTATAAACTCTGTTTTATGTTACGGATTTTAGGAATGAAAGCGTTGATTGTTGATTGTTGTTTGAATTCATACATGAGAAATATAGAATCTAGTGTATTATTTATAGTATAATTTAAAGATAATGATCAGGTGAATCGCACTTTTTTTACTCAATACATACTCTTACCAGTTTACTTATGCTCAAGTTATCGAACCTATCAATAAAATTTTAAAAAGAAAATTCAAAGAGGATATGCATGTGTGATCTGTCGTGATGACTGGCTTATGCAGTTATAACGAAGTAGTCGAAACATAGAGTAGCATGGTAATTCTTTTATGCACAATAATCCAGGTTTGAAAATGGACTTCAAATAAATTATGACATCATCTAGAGTATTACCATTTAGATAGCATTAAGAGTAATCGATATTGTACATTACTGAATTATATAGATGGAATAAAATTAGTGGATATGGGTTACATAGATTTCAATTACATATATTTAAATTATATATATTGTATATGAAATAGGTGCCGTGAACTATTATCCATTCAAATTAGTATGTTTCTTTTTTATTATATATGAATTATGTATTGTGAATTACTGATAATATATATACTTTGTTTTATAATGAGGAATTATATTGTGAAGGACAATATCTCAAATTATCTATAAACATGTATAGTGAATAAGATAATGGAACATGTGTTTGCATCTACTTACGCTCTTTATGGAGTCTTGTATGATAGTTAGAAAATTAGTTAATGAGTTATCTTTGGTGATATGGCTAGGATATCATATTGATCCTTGAATATTAAATTGTATGTGAAGTACAGTGGAAACGATGTGATATTTAAATCACGTATTAGAAGAACACGTGATGATAGATTTTTGGTTATATTACGTTCAGTTAAACTATTATATGTGAATGCAATAATTAGGATTGTGAAAAAGGTAAATTCAATGTTATTAATATATTTGAATATATATATAATTAATTATGATAATTAATTCAATTATTTATTTAAAACTTGGATTGGTTTAATGTTGTAGGGATAAAAAATATTACATAGAGTTAGGATAGTGAACTAATCACAAATTGTGAAGTATGTCGTAATAGCGACTTGTAAAAAAAAAACGACCCTCATAATAGCGAATTGAGGTGTGTTACAATTAATTATATTATTACTTTTACATTCAAAGAGAAAATGTGGTGCAAAGAAGAATTAGAGATAAAAATAAAGCTTTGGTATTACAAAGAGATCATTAACCCTAATCTCTAAAATCAAAGCTATCTTTCTATCTTAACGAGCTCAAAGAAAAAAAATTGATAAGATTAGAACAAACTCTCATGAGCTTCATAGTGAAACTGGGCGTTGGACAACCCCTAAAACACCTTGGGATGAAATAATTTTACATCTATGCGATTCTATAGAATATGAAAATCACTTTTTGTTTTTAAATTTTAACCCCGAATAAAAACAAGGGTGATTATAGGAGGTCCATTTTTACATTTGGAGGTTGATTTAGGTTTTCAATTCCAACGACACCACTCGGGGTTACCAAAAGTTGTAATTTTAGCCAGCATGCCCCCCAAAAAAGGGGTGATATTGGTATCGCCCCTTTTAGTTTTGGACTTTTTTTTTGGTGTTTTTAACACAAAAATATGATTTTTTATGGCTAGAGTTCTTGTTATTTGAATATAGTCTCATTCTATTATATATCGGGATAAATTGTTATATCATTTTTTGTCCAACATGTATTCTCATACTACTTATTCATGTGCTTGAGACCTATTAGACTGACCACTATGCCATTTGTCTTTCATTCCCTCATGCAACTTGAGAACACTCTGTGGTTAAAAAAGGGAAGAAATTGTCAATTATTATTCTCAAATATGCAGTTGTGATACATGCGTATAGTGTTGTGGGGAAAATGCACCTATAGTTTAGAGGAGAAACTACCAACTTACGGTGATAAAGATAGACTTACAAGCATTCTGCAAGTACAACAAATAAATGAAGAGATTAGGGTTTAGATATGTAGGCACCTTATTCAGAAGGTTAATCCTAGCTTTGCCTCCCTCGCTCTTCAATGCTTATCTAGTGTCGCAATGCCCAGACCTGCAAAACAACTTGATACCCTTCTCAAACACATTTGACTACATATATAAGACTGATATCCATAATATAAAGAGACATCAAACTATAATCAAATAGTAATCAAATCTAAGACACATTAATGGGTCATATTTGGAAAGAGAAGAACGTCTGATCTTTATTAATGAATGAAAGCAAATACATACAGTTATACCTTCTTTCAAGCTTGGCACTTCACGAAACCTAGATTCAAGATCTCCTGCTTCTGTTCTCCAAGGATTCCAGCCTCTAATCAACTGTGCTAGGGTTTACCAAAACTGAAGCACAAAAGAGGGGAATGAGGGTCTCCATTCCTCCAGCATAACTTTGTAATTGGGATTAGTCCTCTCACATGGCCCTTCGACCCTCCTTATATAGTCAGTGAGGAAGATGTTAAATTTTCAGAATTTACTTCAATATGATCTAGGATCTTAACTGAGAGAACAACATGTACAGCATATCTACAGCATATCAATCATGGATACAATAATGCAAGCACACAAGAGACACAAAGATTTACTTGGGGAAAACCATAAAGGTGAAAAACCCCAATAACTTCCTCAGAGATAGATAGAGCAATGATACAACCAACCAATAGAGATAGCCATAACCTAGCAGCAATCCTCCTCCTCCATAAGTGCGCCTCTCCTCCTTGAGAGCATGTGTGAGAAGTGAGTGAGTAAATAGAGTGCCTCCCGCACTCTATTTATACTTGACTTGACTTGCCTTTTTACCTAACTCATGTAGGCTCGAACTTAACCACATAACATAATGCTGAGTGGGCCGACCCCCAATAGGGTGGTCTAATAACCCTTTGACCCACATGACTTATACAGGGCCGACCCCAAACAAGGTGGTCTAATAACCCATCAAGTATAAGTTACGACACTTACAATATAAATGACGACACTTCCTTATAGAGGAATAATACCATCTCTATAGGAATACAATATACATATATGTGAAATACATTCCGAAGTTACATATACATCAACACTCCCTCTTAACTAGGAAGGTATTTCTCAGCACAGTTCTTCTAGCACAAGTCATCTTCTCTGGATCATCGTCACTGGATAATCATCATCGTCACTGCTGCTGCTATCTCAATCAATCTCTGAATCTACTCGTCATAGGAAGTTCTACAGAGCCAGTCCTTTTTCATACTGGATGTAGGCCCACCACCTGCAGGTCTTTGTCATCACTGGCCATACTGTGGAATCCTCAGGACTTATTACGTGCGTCACAAAACCTCGAAAGAGCATTCCAGGATGTTACGGGTACACAACTCCGACCTGTAGGATCTCCCAGGGCGCTATTACATGTGACCCCACCACAAAACCTCGAAAGAGCATCTCAGGATGTTACGGGTACACAACTCCGACCTGAAATCTCCCAGGGCACAAATTACATGTGGTCCACCACAAAACCTCGCAAGAGCATCTCAGGATGTTACGGGTACACAACTCCGACCTGAAATCTCCCAGGGCACAAATTACATGTGGTCATGGAAAAACCTCGAAAGAGCATCTCAGGATGTTACGGGTACACAACTCCGACCTGAAATCTCCCAGGGCCCAAATTACATGCCATAGGACAAAACCTCGCAAGAGCATCTCAGGATGTTACGGGTACACAACTCCGACCTGAGATCTCCCAGGGCACAAATTACATGTCCTCCCAGAGCAATGTCTCGAAAGAGCATCCCAGGCTGTTACGGGTACACAACTCCGACCTATAGGATCTCCCAGACATGCTCATCTGCACAACCTGATCCATGGCCACAGAGTATCAACCTGATACTCACCATACATCATCCTGATGTACTCATGATCGTCCTGATCATCATCACTGCAACGTCCTGCTGCATGTCATCTGGAGCAACATCCTGAAGCTCACCATCCATGATCATCCTGATCATCATCACTGCAACGTCCTGCTGCATGTCATCTGGAGCAACATCCTGAAGCTCACCATCCATGATCATCCTGATCATCACTGCAACATCCTGCTGCATGATCCACCTGATCATCAATGCATCTACCTGATGCATACCAAGTATCATACATGATCCTCCTGATCATCAATGTATCCACCTAATACAAACACATGATACATATCATCATACATGATCCTCCTGATCATCAATGCATCTACCTGATGCATACCAAGTATCTACCTGATACATATCATCATACATGATCCTCCTGATCATCAATGTATCCACCTGATACAAATACATGATACATATCACCATACATGATCCACCTGATCATACAATGTATCCACCTGATACATCAATGCATCCACCTGATGCATACCAAGTATCTACCTGATACATATCATCATACATGATCCACCTGATCATACAATGTATCCACCTGATACATATACAGATACATGGTCCAAGCATCCAACATGATGCATATACAAAATACATACACATGATCCAACTGATCATATCCAGCATCCAACATGATGCATACATACATAAATGATCCAACTGATCATATCCAAGCAGAAACCAGAACATCATCCTGATGCCCATTATCCAGCGCTTACATCCACAGCCATGTGAAGGATCCTCCTTCCAACATGCTTGGAATGGCTTCAGCAAATGTGTCCATCACTTCTTCCTCGAAGTATCCTCGATCTGAAGCACGCCAAGCCTCTTTCTGAAGTACTCGAACTTCAGCCTGGCTAGTGGCTTCGTCAGCACATCTGGAATCTGCTCGTCCGTCGCAACATACAGGAGCTTCACAGCTCCTCTCTGCACCATATCCCTGATATAGTGATATTTGATCTCTATGTGTTTCGACCTGTCATGAAACACTGGGTTTTCGGACGGCTTCACACAACTCTGGTTATCACAGAAGATACCAGTAGCCTCCAACGGGAGATCAAATAACTCAGACAGTAGCTTCCCATAGCCATACTGCCTCACAACTAGCTGAACAGGCTACAACATACTCTGCCTCAGCTGTACTCAGTGCTACGCAGGACTGCTTCCTGCTAAACCAAGAGATCACACCTGATCCCATACTGAAGTAACACCCAGATGTGCTCTTCCTGTCTGCAGCACTGCCAGCCCAGTCTGAATCAACATAACCCTGCAGGTTAAACTTTTGATTTGCCTCATACCTGAGCCCATAATCCACTGTACCCTTCAGGTACCTCAGAACATGCTTTACAGCAACCAGGTGAACACTCCTCGGATCCGTCAGGAACTGGCTCAATGTGTTCACAGCAAAGCAAATGTCTGGTCTCGTGTTCGTCAGGTACATCAAGGACCCAATCATCTGACGATACATCGAGACATCAACCAGCTCAGATGAAGCATCACATAGAAGCTTCAGATTCGTTGCCATAGGTGTGGCCATGGCCTTGCAATCCATCATCCCGAACCTCTTTGGGATCTCTACTGCATACTTCCCTTGTTCAAGGAAGATTCTATCTGCACTCTACCACAACTTCATGCCAAAAACAAATAGTGCATCATCCCCAAGTTCTTCATCTCGAACTCGGTAGTAAGCTTCCGCTGCGTGTCAGCAATCAATCTATCTTCACCATACCAAGTTCTGCACATATATGATTTCCTATCATGTGTCTTAGAACCAAGTGGCTGCTCTACATACACTTCTTCTTCAACTACACCATTCAAGGAAGCTGTCTTGAATCCATCTGGTGTATCTTCTATTTCATCACTTTTATATTTCTCAATGCTGCCATCTGCAACATGCTTGATCTGATAGATCCATTTGGAAGTCATAACTAACTTCCCTTCACGTCTAGGGACTACATACCAAACATCATTCTTCATGATCGACGGATCATGGCATTCCATTTCTTCATCCCAGATCCTGGGAACTTCAATATCTTCAATATCTTCAATAGATATCTTTGTTGCTGGAACAAATGTTGTAGTTCTTCTTTTGTAGGAGATGGCATACGATCTTTCCTACACAACAAGTTAAATTGCATGATTAGAAACATCTCATAATTTTCAAAACAAATTCTTACACATAAAGAAATATGTCATACAGTCATGCAATTATCTTAGCCAATGCTTCAATACAACATTTATCCATATTCCGTAACTTTCTAGATGCCTTCCAATCTCTACCAGAACATTGTTCAGAGTGTGCACAACTCTCAACATGTCAGCAAAGAGGTTTCATTCTAGATAAGTAGCAATGGAATGTTGTACAGTGCCATAGGCCACTTACCCATGTATATTAGTAGTATACTGCAACTATTCTAATATGCACAATACATATCCTAAGTCTAGGAACATGAGCATATACATCATTGAACAATTTTATTTAAACAAACATATATGCAAGACATGATAATTAAAATACTTATCTTTGTTTGTTCGTTGGGTGGACTCCCTCTGAGTCTTCGCTTTCTTGCAGGAGCTGCTGGAGTCCTAATCTGCAGTAGCTTCTTCTACAACTTTCTGTTGTGGAATGTAGAGAGATGGTCAACTCCCTCTGAATATCTGCATCCTTGCATAAACCACTGGAGTGTACTCCCTCTTTATCTTTGCTTCCTGGATTACCTGTCCTTGAACTCATATTCATCCTTGGTCCCTATGCATGCTTATTAGTATCATGATTCATATAAAATCATACATTCATTAGTATACTATTAAAACACAATAATCTCAAGCATGTATAGTCATGATCATTTCAAACAGAAATAATAAGCATTAGCATTCAAGGATTCTTATGGTTAGTCAAATCATAAGAAACATAACATGTCTAAACCTGTAATTACTCAAGCCTATGACTCTTCAGGTTAGTTGAATCATCAAACAAGATAAGAGATATAAAATGCATAAAACCTGTGATTATTCAAACCTATACCATCATGATTCTTCTGGTTAGTCATATCATCAATTATGGTAAGAAACATAATATGCATACAATCATGATTATTCAAACCTATGCCATCATGAATAATCATTATCAACAACGCGATAGTATAAGATCCTAACCCAAGGTAGGAATCTAGCTTGATATAGGAAAAACATACCTGGATTATCATGTTAGCTAGTTATGTCTAACATACCCATATAATGTCTTTTGGTTCTCTTCAGTGACTTGTGCTAGTAACTGCATGTCTCATAAGTTAACCATTATAAAACCAAGTTATACATACCTCATGAATGGATCTTGTATGAGATCCATGACAATGGATGAATCTTTTTTCTCATGTTATCATGATCATATGTTCTTGGATCAGAACATGATCTGTCTTTCTTGGTGTACCTTTCATGTTAGTAGACAACACAAACCTCATACAACACCATAATGCATTAGTACAATCATAAGTGTCAACACCCTAACCAATGAATATCTTCTATCATGCATTCATAATTTTGTTAAGGTGATACAACAAATATAAAATCAAAATTGTACTAACCGTAATAACATGAAGACAAACATACCATAAACTTAATCATGGACAAATATCGAAACATACCTCGATGAGTCATACCTGTCGAGATCGCTTGTAATCTTCTTATGTAAGGCGTTATCCTCATCTCCCTCTGAGACAGGAACTTCTTTCACTTATGCAGGTGATCAATCCATCTTCTTCTAGGATTAACCCAATCCATTTGACTGGACCTTGAGCTGGATATGGGTTTGTCAAAGAAACCCCAAAAATTCAAACTTTGAATTTCAACCTTCCGATAGGATAGGAATATGCGCCTTGATGAACTGATCAAATTGGTAAATTCAGAATTTGAAAACTGCAAAGTTTCACTCCTCAATTTTTCCTTTGAAACTTCCGGATTCACTGGACGTGACCCTGAACTGGGGTTTGATGAAGCCCACTCTTTTGCCCCATCAAAATGTTTGATCCAAAGCTTTAAGCTTCTATTTTTCTGAGGAGCTTCCAGCCGTGGTCACAGATTTCAAAAATTCCCATTTTTACAGAAGCCCTAATTTTCCACTTTTCTGATCAAAGTCCCGAACTAGGGTCTAATCAAGCCCGGCCTTCTGCCCAACCAAAAATTCTGATCTTGGTCTCTAAATTTCTATTTTGATGAGTAGCATCCAGCCGTGGTCTCCGATTACAAAAATTCCAACTTTCTCCAAAGCCCTAAATTTCGGAAGCCATGAATGAAGGTACCAAAAAATAATTCTGTTTTGACAGAAATATGTACCTGATTGTTTCTGGTGTAACTCCGAAATTTTTGATCCACAGGGTCTGAAAAAGTTTCTTGAGATAGTCTGACCTGTTATATTTCCATCCTGACAGGTCTGACCTCAATTGGATTCTCTGAGAGAGAGTTATGCCAAATGTCGCAACGTGACCTGTTTTGGGATAAAACAGGAGAGCGAACTTGTACGGAGTGCCACGTGTCACTGTTTTAACTTCGGCCTCTGAAAACGTTTTCTGAGATAGCTCGGCCTGTTACCTTTCCATCCTGACAGGTCTGACCTCAATTGGACTCTCTGAGAGAGAGTTATGCCAAATGTCGCAACGTGACCTGTTTATGGGATAATACAGGAGATCGAACTTGTACGGCGTGCCACGTGTCACTGGTTCAACTTCGGCCTCTGAAAAATGTTTTATGAGATAGTACAGACTGTGTACTACCTGTCACTTTTTACGAAATTTCATTTGGAGCTTCCTAGCCCAAGATATGACCTTTTTCCCAAGGTCACCTGATTTTGACTCAGATCTGGAAGAGGCAGAAACCCTATATTGAACAGATCATAAATCACAAAGTACAACGAATTAGAGGTTGTCCTTTGGACACAAGATACCCGGAGATCTTAGCTTCGGCCTGTAACAATTTCAGATCCGAAAACTTCACCAAAACGGATTTATAGAGAAAGTGCTACGATGACTGGTTTTTGCTATATCAAGCCCTAGCATAGTAAGTGCAACAAGTGTCATACATGCCATATCATGCCTTCTTTCAGGCTAGGTCTGATACCATGTTAAATTTTCAGAATTTACTTCAATATGATCTAGGATCTTAACTGAGAGAACAACATGTACAGCATATCTACAGCATATCAATCATGGAGACAATAATGCAAGCACACAAGAGACACAAAGATTTACTTGGGGAAAACCATAAAGGTGAAAAACCCCAATAACTTCCTCAGAGATAGATAGAGCAATGATACAACCAACCAATAGAGATAGCCATAACCTAGCAGCAATCCTCCTCCTCCATAAGTGCGCCTCTCCTCCTTGAGAGCATGTGTGAGAAGTGAGTGAGTAAATAGAGTGCCTCCCGCACTCTATTTATACTTGACTTGACTTGCCTTTTTACCTAACTCATGTAGGCTCGAACTTAACCACATAACATAATGCTGAGTGGGCCGACCCCCAATAGGGTGGTCTAATAACCCTTTGACCCACATGACTTATACAGGGCCGACCCCAAACAAGGTGGTCTAATAACCCATCAAGTATAAGTTACGACACTTACAATATAAATGACGACACTTCCTTATAGAGGAATAATACCATCTCTATAGGAATACAATATACATATATGTGAAATACATTCCGAAGTTACATATACATCAACAGAAGAGGAAAAGAAGTTATAACCGCTCAAGAGGTTTCCCAACCAGCTTAACTTACTCGAATTTTGATATTTTGACCAAAACAGGGGTGTACGCTACTCTACAATAGACAAAGTCGCGTACACACGCTACTATTTCAACAGTGGATTCGTGCTCAGAAGGGTTTGAGTGCTACTATTTCAACAGTGGAGTCGCGCTCATGTTAAAAAATGGCCAAAAACGGGCTTTTCTGCTCAATTTCAGGAGATGGTTTGGTCTGGAAAAATGTTCCTAAGGGTCATATACATCAAATGGGTCAAAAATGAGGTAATTTCAACCATGTTTAGTGTCCCAAATGACTCCTCCATCCACAAATGTCCTGTTGTGTGACTGAACTTGATCTCAAGAAGTGTCATCATGCGACCAAGGGAAGCAAGTGTCATCACGGAAGGAGAGGTGTCATTTCAAGCTATAACAGATGCCCCCTAATGTATGAGGTCAGAGGGAGTGCGAGAATAATGATCCAAAATACTGATGCATATATCATGGCCACTAAAAATACAAGTGTGGATCCATGAGGAACATAAGTGTAAACATAGCCCCATAAATACAAGGTGGATCTATGTCAGAACTGGAGAACATAGCCATAGAGAACAAGCTGGATCTATGTCTCATCAAGAGCCAAAAAGAGTGTGGATCAGTCTTGCGCAACTTGGGCGATAACATAAATGAGGTGATGCTATCGAGGATCCCAAGGTCTTCATCCAAAAAACAACCCAAGGTACAAACCTATCCAGGCGAATAAATGAGTTGTTGTCGAACATGGGAGGTATCGTTTGATTACCGGTCATTGATGAATACCATTAACAAACGCGAGGGTGGCCACCAATAATGAAAATGGAACCCAAGGTACCTAGTACATTCAAGCAAGTGCGAATAGATGGTCTTGCCATCGAACACTTGAAGAATCCATCGGATAGGAGACATTGATGTATTCCCATCTATCCAATAGTGAGGGAAACTGCCACTAATGACTACAATCCCCAAGGTACTAACCGAAACTCCAAACTTAATTCCCAGAGCACAATGATTTGAAGTCGATGGGAAGAAGTCCGTTGGAAGGGAGGCCTTAATACATCCTCCATCATCCAACACGAGGGACACTCAACAGGTCTGAGATGATTTGGAGTAGGACTGAACACATGATGAAACATACTGACACCAAGGAATGGCCGACACATGAGGTCAAGGCAATTGCAGAATGGCCGACATAGGTTATATCCTTGAACAATGAGCACGACACAAGAGTGACTTAGGAAAATTTTAACACAAAGAGACCACGATACAAATCTACAATGTAGGAGACATTAACAGATTCTCCATATGATTGGAAGACTAACCAATGGAGGAGTAAGAACTCTGAGATCAAGTTTACCCTAAGGCCAACACTAGAACCCAACTTGTTTGATAGACTCAAAACAGGTTCTTTGTTCAAGGAGATATTTGATTTGCTGCCATCGTATTGAAAGATATTTTAACATTCTTCCCTTCCCTTTCCTTTTTCATTTTTTAACGAGCTTGACAAAGAACTAAAGCATGCTCGACGGTATTTTCATATTTAAGGAGTCTGAAAAACCTAGAAGAAAACTCCATACACTTATCCGTGGATTTTATATCGACCCCGGATTGGTCTATGCTCGGCGGTGTTTTCTTGCTTATAGAGTTGAAAAACTTAAACAGTCCTCTATACACCTATCCGTGGATTTTATATCGAGCCCAGATTGGTATGTGCTCGGTTGGTGTTTTCACATTTTGAGAGTCTGAAAATACTAAAGACGACTCCAAAGGTCCTTTTTCGTAAAGTTAGTCTCCTTCCCCAAAAAAGTGTAAAATAATGGAAGAAGAACTCTTCTAGCGCATACCAGAGTATACCTAGAGTATACCTTTTCCGTAAATTATCCACCAAGGCCCGGAAAAGGGGTAATTCTATACCTAAGTGGATGTCGGTTCAGTTATTTTAACGAGCCTGAAAAGACAACTATGCTCGGAAAACTTTTCCTATTTAAGGAGTCTGAAAAGGGCTTAAAAGAACTCCATAGGGATCTTTTCTGTAAAGGTTTAACGAGTCCGAAAAAGTAAACTCATGACCTCCTTACTGTTTTTAACGAGCTCAAAGGAGATAGGAAAATGCTCACAACTTCCTTATTGTTTTTAATGAGCTCGAAGTGAAGATGAAAGAAATGCTCATAGCCTCCTTACTGTTTTTAATGAGCTCGAAGGAAAGGTGGAAGAAATGCTCATAATCTACTTACTATTTTAATGAGCTCGAAGTAAAGGTAGAAGAATGCTCGTAACCTACTTAATGTTTTTAACGAGCTCGAAGTAAAAGGAGAATGCTCGAAACCTACTTACTGTTTTTAACGAGCTCGAAGTAAAAGAAGAATGCTCGAAATGGGAGGAGACGAGTGTCAGGGACATGCAAAACTAGCTCCAAGCGCATGGAACAAAGCTATGCCTAATGCAAGGAACATGAGCAAGATAAGAACACTCAAGGTGTGTCTCCTCTAGGTAAAAGGTGTCAAATTGCAAAGGCAAAATGATACAGGGCTTAGCAAAAATGAGATCAGAGATGGAGGCTTATATAACGAGCTAAAAGCATGGAAGCCGACTTCAGGCTCATTAGCGCAAGCGGGATCATAACAGATGCATATGCAATTTGAACACAAATATGGGAGCCTTATCGGGGATGGCCAGAAATAGATGAGGAAGAAAGATATGAGGCTTCTTCTCAAAATCATGGTAAATCTAAAAAGGATCCCGAGCCTATGAGAAAAACTCAGCATGGGCACCAGAATGGCATAAAGGTGCTGACTAGGGTGACCCATGTTAGGTAGGCTCTGCTGTCGGACTAGTGCACGATGCATAAAGAGATGGCTAACACACCAATATCCAACAGGTTCCACCCTATGGCGAATTCGGATGGAAAAAGGTTCAAATGAAACATAACAGCGGGGAAGCCTAAACCTATATGCAAGGTTCTGAATATACCTGACATGGTTGCACAAGGTGTCAAAAAGGACCAGTAAGTAAGTATACATCCAGCTAAGAATCCTGTCTCCAAGAAACATTAGTACCAGGATCATATCTAAAACATATGTAAAGAAAGACCCGATACAAGTCACTGTGATAGAAATACTTTCAACTTCACTATCATCAACAACAGGCATAAACAAGGCAGAGTTTTCAAATGAAGACTCTATGGTACCCAAGCTCGAGGACTTACAATCAACAAGATCAACTTCAGGATGAAGATCAAAGTTGAAGGACATGATGGAATCTGCATAAACAAATTCATCATCATGGGAGTTGAAAATTCTAGAAGAAGAATCAAACTCAGCAGGAACACCGATTTGCGGATCTATAGGAGAGTCCAAAGACTCAACAGTAGGAAGATCAGACTTTAAGGTCAAACCGGGACTGGACATAACTGCGACTGGATCAACATCCAAATGAATGGCAGACTGTACTATAGACTCTAGGAAAAATTCATCGGAAGGAATCATATCATCCCAGATAGAATACATATCTAAACATTTAGATGGAGATGTCACTTGGTCAAAAGCTGGGACCATGTCCCGAGAAGGTAAGCATGAACTCAGAGACTTATTCTCAGTAGCAGTTGAACTCAAGGAACAATATGCCACATAAGGCCCATGTGACATAGTAGTGCCTAATGACGAGGGATCAAACTGGTCTTCAGTTGGGTAATAAGGAGGATCAACGAATGCAAGCTGGTCGATGGTGACAATGTTTTCGTTATGAGGGAAATGCATCACACGAAAAAGCGTAGACACCACAACATGCATAGCATAAATGTAATCACACCCGAGGATCATATCAAAGTCCACAGAGTCCTTTAGAACCATAAAATCAACTAAGACTGTTTTTCCACCAAAGGTAACAGGTGCCTGACGGAGGAATCCGATCGGTTCACTAGGTCTTCTATCGAAGGTCAACGACCAATTAACAGCTGGAATAACATTAGGGAAACCCAAATCTCTCCAAGCATAAGTGGATAAGATACTAACAGAAGCACCTTCATCAACAATGCATCAATCAACCGTGTGGTTCCCGATATCAACCTTTATTTGGAAAGGTGTCGAAGAAGGAAGACGAGGCTTGGCTAGACTATTCCAATCAAAGGAAACAATCCTAGGGCTTGGTAGGGGTTCACATGGCACAGATCAAGTGCCCCCTTTTTCAGGAATATCCAAACTAGTAATGCAGAAGACTTCAGTAGTAGGTGCATCAATCTTTGCAGGACTGATGGGATCGGTCGAAGATTGCATCGATTCGATCACTTCACTCTCCAAAGGAAGAGTGGGGTCGACCAAAGATTGCATTGGTTCAACCACTTTATCAACCAAAGGTTGATCTGATTGCAGGGAATCTATAGACAACTCAGGAACAGAGGTTCCTTCAGACATGGACCACACTCTTCGTGCCTCTGGAATGGCAGGGCATCGGTGAATAAGGTGATCTCCCTTACAAAGTTTACAAGGGAACTTTGGTTTTCATCCTATAGGTTTAGACTCCTTTACAATGTCAATACTCTCAGCATGACTAGAATTGGCTGACAGCTTGCCCCCAGCATGACTCACAGAGGCTGGTTGCTCAGAAGCATCAGACTTTTGAACTAAGGACCACACTTTTTGCACTTCTGGAAGTACAGGGCACAAATAAGTAAGGTGATCTCCCTCGCAAAACTTACAAGGGAACTTAAGCTTCTGTTTGTTTGGTTTGTCGACAATGTCAACTCCCTCAGCATGACTTGCAGTGGTTGATCTGGTGTCTCCAGTATGACTCACAGGAACTGGTGACTTGTCATTAATATGACTAGCAGTGATCAATGACGTGTCCTCAACATGACTGACAGTGGTTGAAGACAAACTTTTAGTATGATTTTCAGTGACTAAAATATTTCTCCCAGCATGACCTCCAGAGGCTAGGTAGGTGCCCCCTGCATGACTTGCAGAGGCAGGGTGCTTGCCCCCAGCATGACTCACAGAGGCTGGGTTGCTGTCCCCTTGTTTTGGCATCTTCTTCCCAATCTTCCTCCGTCTATTCCTTTTAGAATGCTGGTTACTAGTATTGCTACTTTCGCCACATGAGGTAGAAAGAGGAGGAGAAGATGTTACTGGTAAGGGAGGCACAGGGCTCTGATGCTCTTGATTTGAGGTGCTCACAAAAGAAGCGTCAGGAGCATGCAAGTCATTCGGAGTGGAAAACAACCAAACCGGCAGCCCAATAGTTAATCCAGGAAGATTCATAGCAGCCATTAAGGGAGTACCAATGTTTCCAATGAATGGAACAACACAAGGATCCCCTGGAACAGGGGTACCTTGATTGGCACTCGCTGGAATGCTAGACATAGTTTCCTGCTCAAATGAACAAGAAGTTCTCTAAGGCAAACTAAAAAATGTAGCACAAAGAGCACACCACTAAAAAGGGTCCTAGCTCGCTATGCTAATTGTTGTGGACAAAGTTTGTATTGGAATATATGAAGGGGTTGAATTACAAATCAGCTTAATCATTTGGTTGTTGAGACACTTGGTCACTACAAATTGCTTGATCATATTGATAATTGAGACTTCAATAAATTTTATTTAAATATGCTAATATTATGATTGATGGTTTGCTTTGTAGTCACTTAGGGGCTATTGTAGAGTTTTGGGTATCATTTTTTCCTTGATAGGATTGTTGTAACTTGTAGAAGAATTTAGTAGCAAATGAGTGATAGTAGTAGTGTTAAATCCATTAAGTTTGGATAAAAATTTGATATATCTAGAAATAAATAAACCCCATGCATAGTTAGGCTTTGTTTTAATATCGGAAAACTATAAGTCCATGGGTAGAATTGTTCTTAAATAGAATAAAACCCACAAAGAAATTATGACTCAATTTGTCAAAGAAGGAATTACCTTTATTTGGGAAAAAGCATGCATAGTTAGGATCTAATTTAATCTTTGAAAACTATAAATTCCATAGGTAGAATCATTCTTGAAAAGAATAGAACCCATAGAGAATTTATGGCTCCGTATTCCTGAGCAAGAACCACCTTTCTTTCAGGAAAAAAATAAAAATAAATAAATAAAATAGGTGATATATTGACTCTTAGTTTTTACTTTTGACTCTCTAACTATTCATTGAATTTGAATGGCAGATTTAGTGCATTAAAATGGAAACTAATACTTTTTTTGAAACGGGTAGTATGAATTCCCCTAAATTTATTCTAAATATTCCAAGATTATCATTGATCATTTTCCTTGCAATCACTTGAGGACCATTACATTTGTTGATGATAGATTTAATGCTACATGTGTAGGTTGTAGGAAGGCTTGAATTCATAACCTTGTAGACTATGATCAACCCAATAAGGCTAGATAACCCATTAAAATAAAAGGGATTCCATACAGTAACACAAAGCTATCTAAACCCAAGGATGATATGCACCCAAAATTTATAATCTCAAGGATATGCATGTCTCCTTTTAATACAAATGCCTAATCCATATCAAACATTGGAACCCAAGATGTACAACCTTGATGTGTCTATTAGACCCATGTTTTAGATAGATTCTAGAAAATATAGGTGATGCTTAAAATAAATATCATGTCTTTTAATCATTGAACTATACATCATTTCCTTTTTGGTATCAATTTTTTTTTATCCAAATTTTGGTCCCCTGTCAGATTGATTTCAAACCTATTAACTAAGAACTTGACCCGTCTCTTGTAAAATTGGTTGTGTCCCAATACATATTCCAATGTGTTAGAAGTGTATGTGGCAAGGATAATAGCTTAAAGGCCTCTTGGCATATCCCTAAGCCCATTTTCAACATGTTTGTGTTCATATCCCTCACTATACATTTTGTAGACTTGATCCACTTACACATTTCTCAATAGATTGTGAATGTTCTATGCTTCATTGCATCTTCTAAAGCGTTTCCTCCCTCTCCTATATACATATTTTCTTATACCACTCCTAGGTGTAGTATGTAAGGACAACATGTTCATGTAGAGGACATATTAGAGAGACCAAACTAGCATGCTATATATTTTTGTTGACCATTGGTTTCTTCTACACTTCTACATTTGGATGCGGATTTAGACATTTCTTTTATAATGATGTGGAAATTACACGTGTTGTTGGATATTCCTTTCTAATTTTCAATTTAAACTTGGAATGTACATCTTAATTTCGATGATCAAGTATGTATGCCATAATTCTGACTTTTGTACATCGGTATGTGAAAGTTACATTACCATTTTTATTTGAAATGGTCAACAACCCCCCTTGTTGACCTAGTCAACATGCCTTGGAGTTTCGATGAGCGTGTGCATAAAAATAATTATATATGAACTCTTCATATTAAGCCAACAATTATCTGATTCTCTCGACATCTACAATATAATTTTTCGTAGTTTCAACAAATATAACAAAAATATTACAACAATTTCCTATCAAGTTATATATGTTCATTGATTAAGTTATATAGTTAACAATGCCAATATCAAATGAGGAAAGTTGAAGGACTATTGGTAAGTCAAGGGAGCAACATGGTGTTGGTGAATGTTGGTTCCCTTGCAAAATTTGAAAGGGAATGAAAATAATAATTATAATGTCTACAACTATAAAACATTGTTGGGAATATGGGCACTTCAAAGGGGGCAGGAATTTCATCCAATGGTAAGACATACTATACAACTTTCTTTGTTACATGTTTAATTTTTATTCTGATTAATTTAATTTAGAATTTAGAATTTATTGTTTTAATATTTGATTTATATATCTACTAAAAATATTTGAATGCAATTTGTAATGACAAAGACAAAGTGTCCTAGGATTGGACTGAACAACAAGCAAAATGTGCCACATTGTAGTAGAAATATTGGTAAACAAGCTGATGGAGATCATTTTAATAATTTGCAGGATAGATCACATAGCTAGAGAAAATCTCACTAATATCACTCAAGAATTGCAGAGAAGAAAGAAGAACAGATGAATCAATAATCACTCATAAACACAAAAATAGAGAAATCTGCAGTATAATTGTACATCAGTTGTAAGATGGCACTATGAAAACTGAATACAATGATATGACTGTAAAGTGAATTCAAATATGCCAAAGTTCATTCGAATTCTCCTCAATGTGTAGCTTGGATAGCATTGGAGACATCATCCAATCAGTGGTAGTAGTCACAAATAGTCAAAAGTCAGTCAAATGAGTCTAATCGAGTCTAACTGAACCATGTGAGCACAAATCAAGGGATGGAGACTCCAAGGAGGGTGCATGAGGCTGTCAGTAGGTCAAGTGGCACTCTGAAAGAGACAACTGGGAGATACAGTCAGTTAAATTGAGCAATAAATGCAAGAACTGGTCAATCAATGCTCTAACTGACTGTCAATGATCCAAGTGGTGTAGTAGGGCGCATATGTCATCCAAGCAAGGAAAACAAGGTGCATCAGGTGGGTAGGAGGGATACTGAGGTTTGTAGACAAGATCTAGGGGGATGAAAATAAGCTCCAGGTGCTGGGGAGACCACCATACTGATGATTGGATGCATGTAGATGCATGCATGGTGACTGGATGCATGCAGAATGCACGCATGCAAGCAAATATAAAAAATGATGTTGATAATATTCCAACACCCCCTCTCAAGCTATACTATGAGGAAATAATAGAAGAACTAATGGTAGGGCCCTGGTGACTAAGACCAAAGGTCACCCTGTATAACAATCTAAATAATAAAGTGAGGAAAGAGGGAAAAGGCTAGTGGGAAGAAATCCCTCCCTCAAAATAGACTGAAGGATGCTAATGTATCATGGCTCACTCACCCTAGAAGGAGGCAAGTGACCTTCTTTATCGAAGAAGGATCGATCAGCAAGAAATGGATCAGTAATGTGAGAAGGATGAAACCTTCAATTCTGAAAATCAGATCTGGTTCTCCTTTGATCAAGTGGATCACCAACAAGATATCCGACAGATCTAAGAGTAATGGTTGCCCATATCGGAAGAGGAGGATCATCAGGTGAAATATTATCAGGTTCTTGTGGATCTGGATCTCCCATTCGCTCATCTTCACTGTTGGTTGCTAGATCTTCAGGTTCTTGTGGATTTGGATCTAACATTCTCTCAAAAAGAGTTATCTTCCTCTTGCGAAGAAGTGGATTATGCTCCAAAAACATGTGCTTGAGTTCTCCAACAATGGATGCAAGCAAATCTAGAGGCTTCCTGAACTTGCTCTTCCTACCAAGCATGGTGAGAACAAATCCAAAAATATAAAGATCATTATGTATCATGTGATTCGAATCAACTGATGTAGAATCAACTCCATGAATGTGTATATAGTTCTGTGATATATCTTTTGAACCAACATAGGTGAGATCATAACCAAATGAACTATGATATGATGATGGTAATGGATTGGACTTCAAATCAGATCCAAGAATTGATATATGGATTCTTATGATATCCTTTGAACCAGCAGGGATGAGATCAAAACCAAATGAACCATGACATAATGGTGATGGCTTGGACTTCAAGTCAGATCCAAGAATTGATAGATGGTTTCTTATGATCTCCTTTGAACCAGCAAGGGTGAGATCAAAACCAAAATCACAAGGATATGCATGAGACTTGAACCCAAGCGATTGATGTTGCCTTCCATCTTTGGTGAAACTCTGAAAAAATGTGCCAATGACGAAATAGGATTCCATAGGAAGCATTTGATCAAGGAGGGTGAATGCATCACCTCCAAAATCTGATTTTACCTCCAAAATACCCAGTAGGTCATCATCTTGCACATCAGCAGACTCATGGGAAGTAGAGATTTTGAAGGTCTCTTCATCTTCTAGAGTAGTAGCTGAAATATCTTGCTTAGAATTCGAATCAGAATATGGATCAAATTCATCAGTTGTGTTACTTTCATGCCCTAGCCTACTCTCTTCATTTGCATGTGTGTGAAGAGAAGACTGTTTGGAGAGAGGTAGAAAGTGGGAGAACTCATAGAGTTTCGACTTGTGGTTTGCAACACCTTTTGCAATGATTTTCCCTGAAACCATGTCTTGTATTTTGACCTTATTTGGAGAGAATATCACCCTCTTGGGATCTCCAGTATGGGTCATTTGGTAAACCGAAAGTAGATTGGAAGTAAGTGTAGGAACATAGAGTACATCAGAGAAGTATCCATGATCAATTTTGATACTTCCAATCCCCTCAGAGGATACCTCATAATCATTCCCCAACATGATAGAAGGGTCAACTGTGCATTCAGATCCAATGAAGATATCTTTGGAGGAATACATATGTCTTGATGCTCCTGAATCTATGATGAAGGATGACTCTCTTGATGCACCTTCCATGAGAGCATGGCATCTCCCCTTGTCCTTAGATATAGAAGGTTCAACTTCTTTCTTCCTAGCACATGCATGTACTGGGAGGTTATTCTTTTCAAGTAACTGATCCATCATGTCTATATTCTTCTTCATACAAGAACTCTCATGACGAAATCCTCTATTGCAATAGGTACATTTGGATTTATCCTTTTGAGAATGCTTGGTCTTCTTGGAATTCGAAGCCTCTTCTGACTGATAGGGAGCCTCCTTTTGCTTCTACTCATTCGACTTCTTGTCAAAAAAAAAATTATTGCCCTTTCCATTTGCTCTCTTCACCTTAGGAACTGCAAGTGTTGAATCCATCTTGGTTTTTATCATTCCTATTTGAATCAACTTCTCCTCCTCTTGTGTGAGAAACTGTATGAAGTCACCAAGGCTTGGAAACTTCCATTTTGGGATGGATAGCTTCGCTATCCGAAAGATGGAGAAAAATAATGAGTAGTTAGGGCCCAATTTTGATAGTATGGCAAGGATGAGTTGCTTCTCTTCCTTCACTATTCCGTATCTCTTCAATTGTGAAATCATATTTTAAAACTTGGTATGAAACTCATTGATGGAGTTGAAGCTGCAAGGGCTCAGTGAGACATGCTCATTTTCCAATTTGTGACCTTTCAAGTCATCTTTCTATCCAAGAATAGATTCGATCTTGTCCCAAACTTCTTTTGGAGTGGATAGATATATGACATTAAAATGGAGGTATTCACAAATGCTGAGGAGTAGCAGTCCTACTACTTCATCAAGTTAATCCAAGTACTTGGATTTCTCTACTGCACCAGTGGGTTCGACTGCAGTGCCATTCAATACTCTAGAGAGGCTCTTGGACTTCATGAAGATGTTCATCTTGGCCTTCCATTCGAAATAATTAAATGAATTCAGTTTTAGATCCATAGGTAGTTGTTGAAGTCGAATCGATGATGAATTCGAATTATGGAATAAACCTGCAAAACAAATGAAATTGTTGATGGAAATTTGCTGCAAATAGAGAGAACACTGCCTTAGGAAAATGAGCACATGTGACTGGATCCTTCACACCTGGCTAGACCTCACTAGATTTATCCAGTGAATTCAAGACAATTGCACCAGGAATTGCAGTGTAAATCCAGAGGCTTCTAGCGCTCAATGAAAGACAACTGCTCAATGAATTGCTGCGACTACTACAATGGTTACAGCTGCTACTGCTGCAATTATAATAGATGAATCCAACTTTGATACCATGTAATAATCTGCAAGATAGATCACACAGCTAGAGAAAATATCACTAATCTCACTTAAGAATTGCAGAGAAGAAAGAAGAATAGAAGAATCAATAATCACTCATAAACACATAAATGGAGAAATTTGTGGTATAATCATACATCAACTGTAAGTTGGCACTGTGAAAACTGAATACAATGATATGATTTTCAAGTGAATTCGAATAGGCCAAAGTTCATTCGAATTCTCCTCAGTGTGTAGCTTGGATATCATTGGAGACATCATCCAATCAGTGGTAGTAGTCACAAATAGTCAAAAGTCAGTCAAATGAATCTAACTGAGTCTAACTAAACCATGTGAGCACAAATCAAGGGATGGAAATTCCAAGGAGGGCACATGAGGCTATCAGTAGGTCAAGTGGCACTACGAAAGAGACAACTGGGAGCTACAGTCAGTTAAACTGAGCAATAAATGCAAGAACTGGTCAATCAAGGCTCTAACTGATTGTCAATGATCCAAGTGGTGTAGTAGGGAGCATATTTCATCCACGTGAGGAAAACAAGATGCATCAGGTAGGTAGGAGGGCTACTGAGGGCTGTAGACAGGCTCTAGGCGGATGAAAATAGGCTCCAGGTGCTAGGGATACCACCATACTGATGACTGGATGCATGCAGATGCATGCATGATGACTGGATGCATGCATGCATGCAAACATAAAAAAATATGGTGAGAATATTCCAACAATCATCATGGAGCCGATAATGGAGATGATGGACTTAATCCTAGGGTTGAGGAAAATGGTGATACTAACATAATTCACAAGGATGGGAGAAATAGATTAATTGCTAACACCTTTCATGCTTCATCAATGGATGATAACTTTGATGGATATGTTTAAGATGTACCTCTCATTGAGAAGGGAAAAAAACCCTTATATGAAAGCTCAAATATAAATCTTCTCTCTATAATTACATTGTTGATGAACTTGAAAGTGTTGAATGGTTTCTCACACAGATCCTAAGGTATGCAATATAATTCTTTGTTCATATTGAATAGCATTTATTTTTCCTTCTATTTTTACAAGTGTTAATTACATTGTAAAAAGGATGATGCAAAATTTATGAGCAATATTCAGTACTTAAATTTTTTTTTTGGATGTTTTAGATTGTTAGGTGATATTCTCCTACTATCACCAAAATTACATTTACCTTGCACATACCAAGAATTGTTTCTCATTATGAAAGATTTAGGAATGGAGTATGAATCCATTGATGCATGTCATAATGGCCATAATATATATTATGGACAACATGCAACAAATTAAGACTATCCTCAATGTGGAATTAATAGATATAGAGCTGATCAAGTAAAAGAATAAGGTGCCCCGCAAGGTTCTTCATCATATTACCATAATTCCATGTTTCCAATGATTGTTTAGGTGTAAAAACATGGCACAATTTATGGATTACAAATGGTACTGCATTTAGGGACATTGAATAAATATGGCTAGTTTTCAAAGAAGCACCTTGTAATGTTAGGATTTCATTGGCAGTTGATGGTGTCAATCCATTTGGGGAGATGAGATTTATTTACTCAATGTGGCCTATTTTTTTATAAACAACAACCTTCCTCCTTTGATGCTAATAAAGAGGGAGCATACAATGTTTCTAATGATTGTTCCAGGTACTTGTTCAAATCAATAATATTGTTTTGAAATACATATAATTTCCATTGTACTTTATTTGTTTGTTAGATATAATAATTTATTATATGTTCAATGTAATAAATGTGTGTATTTTAGAATAATCAGGTAAGTACCAAGTTAAAGATATGGATTTATTTATTGAGCCTCTTATTGATAAATTTCTAAATCTATGGGTTGGCATCACTATGTACAACATCTCCAGACCAATAAGTCAAAGACAATTTCAATTCCATGGAATACTCACTAGCATTTTTTAGCCCAAAATCCGATGGCATAGATGTCTGATTTTCGACATCATGCTGTCGACCATCCGACAAGCACCATCTTTTTTTAACGTTGATTGCACATCAGCGAATATCCAACATTAAAATAGGATGTTGGATATCCGACATCCTCCAGTCGAATATCCGACAACTCCCCCTTTTCCTTACACATTGGATATCGGACCGGTATCTCTTTATAAGAGGTCAGATGTTCGACATATTATTTTACCATTCCCGTCGGATATCCAACTGATATCCCTTTATAAGAGGTTGGATATCCGACAACTCTTTTTTTACCATCCTGTCGGAGATCCGATAGGTATCTCTTTATAAGAGGTCGGATATCTAACAACTCTTCTTTTACCATCCCATTGGAGATTCGCCAGGTATCACCTTATAAGAGGTCGGTTATCTGACACAATACCCGTCGGATATCTGACGCCGTTGACATCAAATACATACGTCTTTACCATCGATGGTATAGCAAAGGCGTCGGATTCTTTGTAAGGTGTAGTCGGATATCCGACGTCTGTTTCATTGTTAAAAGTCCGATATCCGGTGCCTTTAACTGTCTGTGGTATGGAAAATGTGTCAGATTGTTTTGTAAGGGTAAGTCGGATATCCGACGTCCTTTGCATTGTTAAAAGTCTGATATTTGACACCTTAATCCATCGGTGGTATGGAAAAGGCATCAGATTGTTTGGGAGTGACGGTCGAAAATCCGATAGTGGTTTTGTATTTAAAAAAAAACAAAAAGTTATTATATTGTTAAATCCTAAGGTATGGTATAGTGTTTAGTTTATTAATCATGGGAATTCACTTCATGTGTTTTCCGCCAAGAAGAGGTTCAATTCCATGTAACCACTTTACCTATAAAAAGTAGAAGTAACATTGATCTATCAATAAAGGGAGATGATTGTGGGATAGTGTCATCTCAATTTATGAAGATGATTAGATAAGTTTTCAATCCAAGAGACAATAATTAACTTAGATAGTTTTAAATTCAAAATCTCATATGGATCCTGGATTAGGTATAGTAGGAGAAATTAGCAGTTTATCTCTAGAATCATTTGCACCTGAGTAAGAGTCAGTTAGGTAGACAAATTTATAGAATTAATGAATTTGACTTATAGATCTATTTAGGATCTTCTAGTGAAGGATCAAAATTAATTCACTATATTTATGACTCATGATATAAGATCCAAGTTGAATAGGGCCAAGTTGATTTATTCTATCAACACATAAGTAGTTGGCAACTTGTTTCTTAGTGATTTAAATCCTTGTGTTTTGCATACATAGTGCACAACATCTATAAAGTTTGCACATGCTTGGTCAATAATTAAAGTGAATTATGGATTTCAATACTTTATTATTGTAACCTTTCAAGTTGACATTATTAGTCAACAATATATGTCCAATGACAAAACTAGATACCACCTACCCTTGACCCACCAACTAAACCACTAATCCCTCGGTCCATTAATCCTAGTAACTTATGAACCCTCAACCATCATTAAATATATTAACCCTCATTGATAATGGTTGATCACCATTGAACATGTTGACCATCATTGATAATGGTTTATCACCATTGAACATGTTGACCATGGTTGGCCATATTGGCTATGTAAACCATATTCATTACCATATTATCAACATTGACCCACTAACTGCTAGCCTTCTAATTCACTGATGTAATAATCACTTATCCATTAATCCATTTTTAATCACATAGCTCACTATTACTACGGACCAACAAGTCTCCTGACACAATAATCATAGTCAAGCCTTTCACCCTTCATTCTCATTGACTACATTGACCATGGTTGAACATAGTTGACCATTGTTGATCAATGTTTACCATGGTTGACCATATTGAGTCCCCAAACTTCATCTACTATGCAACTAGTAGATTGATTCCCACCAAGGCATAAAAGAGGCTTTATTCATGGCCTATTTTGACTACTCAAAGATCCATCACTATATTCTTTCTTACAACTAATTATCCATAAGGAAACCACCGACATGGGAAGTAGGGGAGAGTCATACAATATAATATTTTATTGGAATTCCAAGTGTCATTACCTTGTGTTTCATGTTTCCTTGTATTATGTGCCTTAAGTGTCTTATGTTCCAATTTTATGGAGGATAGATGATACTATGTCTCCTCCTCCCTATAGATTTTTGTTCCCTACAACACCTTCTTTTTCTTTAAGTGGCATCGAAGATTATGGCCCAACAACTTGAAAAACACTTGTTGGAATTTTCAGACTTTCCCTTCCAACAATTATTCTTTGAACCTCACAAGGCACTTAGCCATGCATGCATCATCCAAATGTAAGGTACACATATCCAATTCTAAGGTACACATCATCTTGTTTTGCTTGTGCATCACTCATTAAGATTTTTTGTTTTTTTTGTCAAGGTCATGTTTTCATTTATAGATACTAAGTCACTTCTTAGGAAGTGTTCCAACTATATTGAATTGGGAAACATGACTTCCTTGGTTGAGAATTGGAGTTTTGCATAGTGCAATACTATTTGATGTTTTCTTATTTACCCTATTAAGACCACGTATTATTTTGATATGCACAAGGTATAATATTAATAAGTTCTTGTTTTCAAGTAGTATATGATGGTAAATCAATCATATAGACAAGGTTGAAAGGATGAGTTAAAATGTATGGTGGAAACTACAAAAGATATGTAAGATGCTACTAATTGCACATGACATTGTCTTCTCCTTGACCTAAAATACAACTACGTACTTTTTTTTACCAGTTAAAACTAAGCATGTATAAAAAGAACAAATTCAATACTCACTAATGTTCCATTTCTTCCTTCATGATCACTTGGATGAGCCTCATAATCCACATCTGTAAGACCATAAAAAAAACCAAATTTATAATATATAATCGTGATACACATCCTTCCAATTAAAAATTAACACTGTTATATTGTAAGATCTCAACGTGGGTAGCCAGTATGGTCTCCTTATTCTATAAACAAAAGGAAGAAGGTAAAATATATAATAAAAAAGAGTTTTTATAGCATACTAACAGACTAGATAATAATAAAAATCAATATTTATAAATAATCTTATCATTAAATATTACCTTAATGTTTGTCTCTTTCTTCCACATTTCTATGTACCCTTAAAAATGGACCTCGATGAAGTCCCTATCGCAATCACACAATGATATACAACAAAACAATTAATAAAGTGGATCAAATGCATAAGATATTTCCTTGACTCATTAAAATGGAAATTTCTCCATTTCTTCCCAATACCTATGAAAACGAAAATGATAAACATTGTTATCAACCATTATCGAAATATCACACTTAGAGTCATTGCAACAGTAATACCCATCATTTACATGGGTTGGAAAAAAAGTGCAAGATCATAGTCAATAATTGGCACATCTCTTGTTGGATTCCTAACCCTTAATTAGTTGACCCTTAAGTTGTACCACACTGACAAAGTTGATGCTCCCATGATCATGTCTGCAATAGGAAATGGACAACTATACAAATTCAACAAAAGTGACACCTACACTATATGATTGCTTTAAATATAGTTTTATAAATTATTACATTTTCTTCTCAAACTAGTGTTAACTTTATAATATTCATCTAATAATATTGCATATTGGAAACAAAAATCAAAACAAAATTCACATAGTAATAAGTTTCAAAATTCATTTTTCTATAATGAACAACAAATTCAAGGTACCTAAATAATCGATATAGTAACTTGGGCCCCTCCTAAGAATGACTGGATCAAGTTGAGTTTCTATGGGGCAGTTAGAGGCCATTTGGGTTTGGTAAGAGCTGGAGGTGTCCTAAGAAATCAATAGGGTATATTTCTCTATGTCTACTTCAACTTCATTTGAAGGGAGACTAAAAAACAAGTTGAGGCACAAGACTTAACTAAACTTATTTAGTTATACCTTAAGAATGGTTTCCATGTTTCGGAAGTTGAAGGGATTTTGAACTTTACATTCTTCTATGTGAATCTTTTGGAAGTGATTGGTTCAACGAAAGTAATAAGATATCCTAGATCGATCAATTTAAGGTCATGATGATTATTTTCTTCCTAGGCATTATGCGAACCATTGTTGAATTAGATGAATGAGTGAACCCTCCAAATGGTGCCTAAGACTCCTCCAACATCAAATAGGGTCTTCCAAATAGAAATAAACCCTCTTCAAATTAATTCTTTTCAAATATATGACTGCCCTGAAACATATTTGGGAAATTGCATCATTGTTCTCATGCTACTTTGATGCCCAAAATTCAAAGTGAACAGTTTATGGGGCACAAAATACCCAAAAGTACCCTTTATTATTGTTAAGAGTTCAAGACATGCTTAGGATTTCTACTATATTAGGTATATCTCATGCACAAAGGATAAATTAGTTGTTGTTCCTTGTTGTTGTTCATGTCCAGATTGTGGAGAAATTGTTGTTTGAAACTACGTGGAGGTCAAAGAAAGGATGAATCATGCCCAAGTTTTCCCAATTTGTCCCAGAATTGTCCCAAGTCTGATAATTAGGCCACCTACTACTGCTTCCATCCACAAACCTCCCAAATTGGCAATCAACTCCCCCCAATGCTTAACATTGATTACAGAGAATGTGGAAAAAGGTGTGACCAATGGGATAATACTATGACTTTTTAAGTTCATTGTGACAGGGTAATACAATCCCTAGAACTTTATCAAGGGCTAATATACAATGAGTCTACTACAAATTCCATGCAGAAGTATGTTATGGATCATATTTATAATTTGACAAGTGGAAAAATAACATATTAACTAATCCTACTGCTTATGGGTTAGTAAATTTCAAGAGCATCCATTCCTTTGATATTGATTATGAATAATCATTAAATGAGTAGTGGAAAAATAGACGAGATATCTTCTTTATTGCAGGAAGATTGGACATAATGGTGAGTATGCAAATGATCTAGAGGATTTGAGACATATATCATTCAAATATTCTCAAAGAGATTCCAAGGAAATTAAAGAGAAGGGTAATGATATTGGTTCTAGTGCATCATTTACACAGCCTTTGAAGTTGTGGAAACTTGAAATTGGTTATGAGGAGCAACCAAACATCACAACAAGCTCCAAGAAATTTTCAAAATTTAGATGACATGCGAGTGGGTTGTAGAAAGGTAGCACCGTAGCCATTCATTGAGCTCCTCTCTGTTTCGATAATAATTTAATATTCTCTACTGAACAGGGCCAACCACGTGAATGTAGAAGCTCTTATGGCCCCTCCCCCCCTCACATCACTCTCAATTCCCCATACCCAATGCATGTACTTGAAAAAAAAATTACGTGCAAATTCATGCATATTTCATCATAAAAAAACATCTACCATTCATTCAATAAAGGCTAACATTCATTAAACCATTGTTTCATTCAGTCAACACATTCAATCAATAAAAGATAGCATTCAATAAACCATTCATTCATTCAGTGAACACATTCATTCAATAAAAGCTAACATTCAATAAAGGTAACAGTTTACTACACTGAATCATTAAACCATTAAACCGTTCATTAAACCATTCATTCATTCATTAGGCCAAAAATCATGGACGACATAATATTATAAAAAATAATTAGACAATATTTTTTCAGTCACTTCTTCCTAATCTTTTTTCTCTTTACATAATCAACAAGAAGCTCATCTTCTAGAACTTGTCCTCCGGTTCTTGGTGCTTCATCAGCTTGTCGTGATGTATGCGTCATAGAGCACTCGTGACATGGATTTTGCGGCAAGGGGTTCAGATTTGCTGCAATAATGTGAAAAATGTTGCATCGATATATTTTGCTATTGTAATGACAAGTATTTCATTTACAAAAAACATTGCAAAGGTGTTTTTTTACTTGTTGTGGCCACACCATGTTCTTCATATTCCTGTCCAGGCTCAACCTATTCAGTGTGACCCTCTACATGCTCTGCAGTTGAAATATGGAGAAGTACAATTAATGTTCACCATATGCAATGCTATATATAAAATTGTAGCATATGAATAAATTCATTACCAGGATTTGAAGCATGATCTTCGATTTGTTGTTGTCCCTCCTCGACATTAAGGGGATCATTGCTTTCCTACTCAAAACAGAGTTAATATTTTATGTCAATTATTTATAACGAATAGATTGCACAAGTAATAAATCCTCATTAAACTATATAGATTTTATATACCCGTGCACCAGATGGATCAGTACCAGAAGACTTTGTTTTGCTAGACAAGATTTTTCGGCATTCAACAACAACTCCAAAGCCGTGTTGGAAGCCAAGCTTCAAGTCTTCCACAGTGGGCACTTCTTTGAATCGGTCAGCCTGCATATTTGCATAACATCATTAATTTACATTTTGCGGTGCAATAAAAAGAAAAATAATTTGCTATTATTTGGATGCACTATTGGTTTTTCGAAACTTACAATTCGTGCCGCCAAATTTGAATAACCACCAGGCCCAAACTTATGCTGACCAATTTTTTCCAGTCTTTCCTTTGTGGCCTTTGATGTGTCTGACAACTTATGCAAGTGTTGAATTATGTTAGATGTTCCAAATTTGATATAAAAATCAATAATAATAAGGTTTAGAATTACATTGTGGAAAGTATTGCATACCTCCCTGTGCCTAGTGTTAGCTTTCCTTCTTTTCTCAGAGCCCTCTCCTTTCCATCTTCCACTAGAGCTTTCCACTCTCTTGATGGAATCATCGGAGGGCGCTCATACCTAGGGTTCCTTTCTAGGTGAACCCTATATTGGTCTTGGACATTATTCATGTGTTGTCCAGCCATTTTCAGGACCAAGGCTCGATCGAAGGTCTCGTTACCGAATAGGCCAACTAATCGATCAGTGAGCTCATCTTTTAAATTTTTCGTTTGTCTATCCCACCTTGTGCAGATGGTGGGCCCAAAGATCTCCAAGGACAAATCATTCAGATGTTTATAAAATACATCATTTCTTGCAAAACGATCATGCCATGATCATAATTAGTTGAAAAAAAATGTTGACGGTGATGACTAACTAAAATTGAAGAGACAATTTTTATTGGAACATAGGACCCTCTTTCAGCATAAATCTATTTACCAGTGTGTTGCTTGACTAGCAAGACTATCTCAGGGGAAGTGCATGTGCTTTTAGAGATGCCTACTTTATCCAAAGAGAGTATTTGTTGGTTGACGGTGATGACTATTGTTTATCCAAATCATGAGTTTTTTAGATGTCCAAAGCAGGATGTAACTTGTAATATCCACTGTATTTGTACCAATGTTTTACCCTGCAAATTCTCCATATTTTTTACTGAATCATAACGTGGGGAAAACATTTCTTAGAAAATAGTTAATAATGTAATGATACATGTGGGGTTCATTATTTCCACTCTACCAATTTTCTATAAGCAATACACATGCCTCTCCTATTCATATTGCAGATTTGTTAAGTTATGCCAACTCTTTTCTACATTTAGTATTCATCACTTTTGTTTTATATGCATTGAATACCAAAAAAAATTGTTATTGTAATTTTGAAATATACATTGTCTTATATCACTTGTAAAAATTTAGTATATTCTTGTAACCTATTCATACATTTGACACATGTATTTGTAGGTATCCCCAACTTGCCATATGTTCATTTTTTTTTGTTGTTAGACCACTTTTTATTCTCCTTATAGTATAGATAGGTATTGAGATAAATAGAAACTTGAGAACTAGGATGGGAAGTATCTACCCAACTTCAGAATTTACTAATTTACTTTTGGTATTTACTTTACTTCATTCCATTAGTTAGTCAAAAATTCATACTTCAATTGTGAATTTTGTTTCCTATTTGGATAATGCGGGTGTAACATGTTGCCGAGCGGCATTCCTTTTACCCCTCTTGAATCAATTGCCAGTTATTATAAAACAAAAATATTTTGGCCTTTATTATTAATCATTCTAATAAAATATTAAACAATGAAATTATAATAATTTAATAAATATTGTTATATTTAATAAATTTAAATTAAAATAAATCAAAATTAATTAAATAATGATGATTGTTGTTGTTAACATTCACTAAATTTAACTTTTCTTTATAACACTTAAAAAAATAAAAAAGCTTTGCTTTTTCACACATCAAAAAATAAATAATCATTTTTTTTTTATAAACATTCCTACATCATCATAACTATGAAATAATGTTTTAATATGTATAGGTAACATAATATTCTATGATATCGAATATTATATGAAATAGATGTATGTATATAATATAATATAGATGTATATAATATTCTATGAAATAGATGTATGTATATAATATAATGTAGATGTATATAATATTCTATGAAATTATGTTTTAATATGTATATAATATTTTTGTTTCAATATGGAGCAATGAAATTCAGATGTAATACTTTATTATGAATCTAAATTACCGTATTAAAAACCGGTGAACGTGCCCAAGACCTTTTGTTTGTAATGCCTGCATCATCAGAGATTTTTTCTCAGCTCGATGGGATTCTCTCGCTTGGTGATTCCCTTAATGATTTTAAATCACATGGAGTTTGAAACTAATAATTTTTTGTAAATGGGCCAAAGGAAGAATTTGTGGCGGGCGACAAAGTGTCACTATCGAAGATGACATGCATCAAATCTTCTAGATCATGAGAATACTAATAAATGAGAAATTAAATCGTTCTCAAGATGAAGCTACATTCAGATAGGGCTCAAGCATATGTAACTTTTCTGATGCATCTTTTCTATAATAAAGATGACTTTTTTTCGTCTTAAAAAAAAAAAAATTCAGATAGGGCACCGTGCCATCATAATTATTAACGCAGACGCATGTGTTTTTCACTCTTCAATTATGACTTCAAGTGCCACTAATTAGAAAGTGCCATTATCGAAGATGACATACATCAAATCTTTTATATAATATAACATATAAAAAATGAAGAAAATTAATCGTTCTCACCATGAAATTAACGTTTAGAAGGTACCATCGTGATATCGTCTAAAATGCCGATTGACGCCAAGACACGTGCTTTTTCATTCTTCAATTATCGAATAGTGACACAGTCCTAAACCCTAAACCAACCTACCAGGGTTCTGCTCGCAAGTCAAATTCGGTATCAATAATAAAACACGGGCTAAATCTCTTACCAAAGCCGTGACGTGGAAATTGTGCGTAACACCCGATAAATCTCTTCTGCCATCAAGAAGACGTGCTACCAGCCGCCTGCAATGTATTCTAGCACCAGCAGACTCTTTCAACTTCTGCGGCTAAACCCACCGGCGCCAAGTACCGTATACGGCATTAAAGGTTTCGAAGGTCCCACGTCTTGACTTGCTTGTACAAGAAAAATTATACTTTACCTTAAAAATATTTTTTTTTAGGGTAAAGTATAATGTTCTTCTTAATATTGATTTTTTATATTTAAAATAAAGCTATATTAATTTTAATTTATTTAAAAAATCATTAACATTTTTAAAGTATACTTTTCTTCTTAATATTGATTTTATTTTTTATTTAAAATAAATTTATATTAATTTTCTTCTTAATATTGATTTTTTATATTTAAAATAAAGCTATATTAATTTTAATTTATTTAAAAAATCATTAACATTTTTAAAGTATAATTTTCTTCTTAATATTGATTTTATTTTTTATTTAAAATAAATTTATATTATTTTAATATATTTTTCATTGCATCTAGAGTAGTGAAAAAATAGGAATGTCAAGTATATAACGTTGCACAACATTAAGCATTACAATTGTACTAGTTGTAAGCACCTCAAGTTACTCTAAATGTAATGAAAGATAAATTAAAATTAATATAGATTTATTTTAAATTAAAAAAAAATTAGTATTAAAAAAAATTAAATACATTTAATCTAATATATTTTAGGTTGTAATCATTAAAGCACCAATTATTGCGATTCTCATCGAAGAGTGTCACATTTCAACATAATATGGTTGTCACATTGTGATGTTCATCGAGGCTTATTTTTTATTACAACATTCATCGAGTATTATGTTGAATTGCAACATTCCTTCATGGTTATGTTGCATTATGGTTATGTTCCTTAACGACTTTTGTCGCATTATGAGTTTCATTATAAGGTTTTGCAAGGGTCGGATTTAGTTATGTTTGGAATGTTTTTGTCACATTGTGACAATAATCATCAAGGGTTATGTTGTGTTACAACGTTTATCAAGGCTTATGTTGGATTGCAACATTCCTCTGTAACATTGCACCATGATGAATTGCACTCAACCATAATCAAACATGGATGTCCCAATTTAACATAAAATTAGTTGCATGTTGTTTTGTGACATAACTATAGATGAATGTCACAATTCAACAAAACTCTTCCAAATGTTGCAATACATCATAACTATAAATGGATGTCATAATCCAACAAAACCATTAACCAACACATCCACAATGCAAAACAACCATTGAGAAAAATAATCATTTAGGATCATTATAATTAATGTAATTTAATGAAGTTCAAAGTCCCAATTATATTTAATATAATTTTTTTATACTATAATATAATATTATAATTAATAAGAATATATTAAATTAAATAAATTTATTTTATTATTGTTGTTGTTATGATATTTTAATTAAATGCTATATTTGTATAATAGTTTATATAAAGTACTTTTTTTAAAATAAGTTAATATAAAATAAAATAATTAATTAAAAAATAATTTCATTGTACTTAAATACTATATTCCTATTCTTTGAAATTAATTAAAATATAATATCGTTATATTTAAAAGATATTATTATTTAATCAATTATTAAATTACAACTAATTAATTAATTATTATATTTTTTAATATTTTTTTATGTACTATCATTTTATTAATTTTATTTACCAAAGTATTATAAAAGATTATAATTAAATAATAGTTTTTTACAATACATTATTATAATATAAATAATTAAATAATAGTATTTTATTAACATTATTAATATGTCAAATATATAACAACCTTAATAAATATCTCTAAAATACATCATAATATTATACATATATCTAATCTTAATAAATTAATAATGTTTAATTAATTATAATATAAAAATAATTATTTAATATATTATTAATTATTTAATTATTTAATATTATTATTAACTAAATAACAATAATAGTTTTTAACTAATCAATAATTAATTGATTAATTAATATTATCTTAACTAAATAACAATATTACAAATTGATATTATTTTATAATTACTTATTATAAAATAATATTACAAATTAATATTATTTTATAATTACTTATTATAAAATAATATTACAAATTAATATTATTTTATAATTACTTATTATAAAATAATATTAATGTTTAATTAATAGTATTATTTAATTAAAAAATATTATTAATCAAATAATTAAAAATATGTATTTCATTAAAATAATTAAACAATATTAATCTATTAATATTTTTTAATTAAACAATTAATAATTAATTAATTAATACTATTATTAGCTAAATAATAATAATATGAATTAAATTATTTTATAATTATTTTCCTTAATTAAATATTATAAAATAAAAATATTGTTTAATTAAACAATGCTATTAATCAAACAATTAAAATATGTATTTCATTAAAATTACTAAATAATATTATTCTATTAATATTTTGGAAATATGTATATGCGTCGACCCCGCAACAACCACATTAATAATATTAATGTATGTGTCGATAAGTATAAATTGGTCACATACTTTTCATATTAATGTTTTTTCCTATAGTATGTGTCCCATTTATGGTATTCTGACACATTAATGTTATTAATGTGGTTGTTGCTAGTCTAATATGGTTTAGGTTATAATCATTCAAGCACCAATTATTCCAATTTGTAAGCAAAATTTTCATTAATTAATTAATTACATAAATCCTACAAATAAGAAAAAGTTGCAATCATTCATTGGTTATGAAGTAAAATAGTTATTTACCCAAATTTAATAATCCAATTGCCAACTATTTCATGTTGTAAATTATATCATATAAATTCTACAAATACAGAAAAGTTGCATTAATTAATTAATTGTGAATTAAAATGATTTTCATGGTTAATGCGATAAACTTTGACATTAACCATGCTTTAATTATAGTATTATGGGCATGAAAAGATGACATAGAACATGGTTAGGGGTTCAGAGAGAGAGGGAGATTGGGGGTTAGGGATAGAGATAGATAGACCAAGGGGGGTAGGGGTTTAGGGAGAGAGATCAAGGGGGGTAGGGTTCTAGGGAGAGAGAGAGAGAGAGATTGTGAGCTAGAGAGAGTGAGAGGTAGTTAAAATAGATGTACATTTGCAGCTATGTTGCATGAAAATTATCTTCACAATTTATAATTGATCTTGATGCAGACATTTGATATCCATGTAATTATTAGTCAAACATAACATTTCTTCTCGAAGTGACCCCCAAATAAGAGATAAAATTCGACATTAACCATGCTTTAATTCTAAGATCAGGGACATGAAAAGCTGACATAGAACCTAGTTAGGGGTTCAGAGAGAGAGGGAGTTTGGGGTTAGCAGTTGAGAGAGGTAGAGATTGGGGGTTAGGGGTGGAGAGAGATGGAACAAGGAGTGTATGGATTTAGGGAGAGAGATCAAGGGGTTTAGGGGTCTAAGGAGAGAGACAGAGAGATAGTGAGTGACAAAGAGAGAGATTGTGAGACAGCTAGATAGTGAGTGACAAAGAGAGAGATTGTGAGACAGAGAGAGTGAGAAGTAATTAAAATGGTTGTACAATTGAAGTTGTGTTGCACAGACATTAACTTCTCAATTTATTATTGATCTATATGTAGGAATTTGATATCCGTGTAATTTAATCAAATACAACCTTTAGAGAGAGAGAGAGATATTAGGGATTATGGGTTTAGAGAGAGAGAGAGAGAGAGACATTGGGGGTTAGGGGTTGAGAGAGAGAGAGTATCAGATGTGAAAGAGTGAGAGAGAGAGTATCAGATGTGAAAGCCTGTGAAGTCTTGAAAGAAAAGATGTAGTAGCTGACCAATATCTACTATGAAGTTCTGGATGCCTCGAATACAAAGACAGAGATTAGGTGTTAAGGGTTTAGAGAGAGAGATAGGGGGTTAGGGGTTTATAGAGAGATATATAAAGAGAGAGATTGGGGGATAGGGTTTTAGAGAGAGAGAGATTGATTGGAAATTAGGGGTTTAGAGAGAGAGGAAGAGGGAAAGAGAGAGATTGGGGGCTAGGGGTCGAGAGAGAGAGAGAGAGAGTATAGGATGTCAAAGAGTGAGAGAGAGTATCAGATGTGAAAGAGTGCGAAGGCTTGAAGGAAAAGATCTAGAAGCTGACCAATATCTACTATGAAGTTTTGGATGCTCCAAATACAAAGAGAGAGATTTGGGGTTAGAGGTTTACAGAGAGAGAGAGAGAGACAAAGAGAGAGATTGGGGTTTAGGGGTTGAGAGAGAGAGAGAGAGAGTATAGTATGTGAAAGAGTGAGAGAGAGAGTATTAGATGTGAAAGAGTGTGAAGTCTTAAAGGAAAAGATGCAAAAGCTGACTAATATCTACTATGAAGTTTTGGATGCCCTGAAAACAAAGAGAGAGAGAGAGAGAGGGGGGGGGGGATTAGGGGTTTAGAGAGAGAGAGAAAGAGATAGATTGGGGCTTAGGGGTTGAGAGAGATAGAGAGAGTACATCGGATGTAAAACAGTATGAAGTCTTGAAGGAAAAGATGCAGAAGCTGACCAATATCTACTATTAATTTTTGGATTCCCCGAAGAGAGAGAGATAGAGAGATTGGAGGCTAGGGGTTGAGAGAGAGAGAGAGTATCGGATGTGAAAGAATCAGAGAGAGAGTATTGAATGTGAAAGATTGTGAAGTATTGAAGGTAAAGATGCAGAAGATGGCCAATATCTACTATGAAGTTTTGGATGCATGTTAGGGGTTGAGAGAGAGAGATATTGGAGTTTACGGGTTTAGAGTGAGAGAGAGGGAGAGTATTGGATGCAAAAGAGTGTGAATTCTTGAAGGAAAAGATGTCGAAGCTGACCAATATCTACTATTAAGTTTTGGATGCCCTGAAGAGAGGGAGAGAGAGATTTGGGGCTAGGGGTTGAGAGAGAGAGAGTATTGGATGTGAAAGAGTGAGATAGAGAGAGTATTGAATGTGAAAGAGTGTGAAGTCTTGAAGGAAAAGATGAAAAAGATGACCAATATTTACTTTGAAGTTTTGGATGCCCCGAATACAAAGAGAGAGATTGGGGGTTAGGGGTTTAGAGAGAGAGAGAGAGAGAGAGAGAGAGAGATTAGGGGTTAGGGGTTTAGGGAGAGAGAGAGAGAGAGATTAGGGGTTAGGGGTTTAGGGAGAGAGAGAGAGATATTGGGGCCTATGGGTTGGGTCATAGGGGTTGAGAGAGAGAGAGTATTAGATATGAAAGAGAGAGAGTGTCGGATGTGAAAGAGTATGAAGTCTTGAAGGAAAAGATGCAAAAGATGAATGATATGTACTATGAAGTTTTGGATGCGTCGATTACAGAGAGAGATATTGGGGGTCAGGGGTTTAGAGAGAGAGAGAGAGAGAGAGAGAAAGTGAGAGATTGGGGGTTAGGGTTTTAGAGAGATAGAGAGAGTATCGGATGTGTTCAAGAGTGTCACATCTTGAAGGAAAAGATGCAGAAGCTAACCAATATCTACTATGAAGTTTTGGATGCCTCGAATACAAAGATAGAAATTGGGGGTTAGGATTTTAGAGAGAGAGAGATTGGGGGTTAGGGGTTGAGAGAGAGAGAGTATCGGATGTGAAAGAGTGTGAAGTCTTGAAGGAAAATATGCAAAAGATGACCAATATCTACTATGAAGTTTTGGATTTCCCGAATACAGAGAGAGATAGAAAGAGAGATTAGGGGTTAGAGTTTAGAGAGACAGAGAGAAAGAGAGAGATTGGGGTTAGGGGTTGAGAGAGATAGAGAGAGTATATAATGTGAAAGAGTGTGAAGTCTTGAATGAAAATATGCAAAATCTCACCAATATCTACAATGAATTTTTGGATGCCTATTAGGGGCTGAGGGACAACAATATTGGGGTTTACAGTGGGTTTAGAGTGTGAGAGAGAGGGAGAATATCAGATGTGAAATAGTGTAAAGTATTGAAGGAAAAGATGTAGAAGATGACCAATATATACTATTAAGTTTTGGATGCCCCAAAAAGAGGGAGAGTATCAAACATGAAAGGGTCTTAGGGATTGGGGGTTAGAAGTTTAGAAAGAGAATAAGAAAGAGAGAGATTGGGGGTTAGGGATTTAGAGAGAGAGAGAGAGAGATATTGGGGGTTAAGGATTGAGAGAGAGAGAGAGAGAGAGAGAGAGACGTGAAAGGGTGTGAATTATTGAAGGGGTTGACTAGAGAGAGATATATATATTGAGTGTCAGGGGTTTATATATATATATATATATATATATATATATATATAGAGAGAGAGAGAGAGAGAGATTTTGGATTAGGGGTTGAGAGAGAGAGAGAGAGGTTAGGGGTTAGGGGTTTTGAGAGAGAGAGAGAGAGAGATTGAAGGCTAGGTATTTAGATAGAGAGAGAGATTGTGGATTAGGCGTTTAGAGAGAGAGAGAGAGAGAGATTAGAGGTTAGGGATTTAGAGAGAGAGAGAGATTGGGGGTTAGGCGTTTAGAGAGAGAGAGAGAGGGAGTATCAGACGTCAAAGATTATGGATTTATGAAGGAAAATATGCATAAGGTGACCAATATATACTATGAAGTTTTGGATTTCTCGAATAAAGAGACAGATATTGTGGGTTAGGGGTTGAGAGAGAGAGATATTGGGGGTTACGGGTTTAGAGTGAGAGAGAGAGAGAGAGAGATCGGAAGAAAGACCATGAATGGGTGGATAAGGTTATTGTTAACACCCAAATATTGTTCACCTAGATCATCCCACTAGTCACATAACCCATTTATCCTTTTTTCCTACATTTGTTGCCTCCAAAAACCCAAAAATCCCTAAATTGGTAACCAAATGGGAAAAAAATCATTATTTCCCTCAATTGATGAAAATCCTTCAAAAAATGTTAAAATCCCATAAAAAGGGGTCAAAATCCCAAAAAACGAAAAAGAAAAAGGGGAAAAAAGTCAAAATTTTAGCTAGTGTTTTCACACCAGCTCGTGCCAAAGAGCACCTACTAAGGATTATGGAACCCTTAGTAGCAGTTCAAAAATAGATAATATGTGTGAGTACAAATAAAAATAAAAACTAATCTAACTACTGCAATAAGATAATAGATCAATAGGAACCCATGAATAAAATTTGTATTTTGTATTATGTTTCACATAATGGTTTACAATCAGAGTTTACCTCATAAGTTGAGGAGATGGGGGCCCTCACAGTTGTACGAAGAGTAGCACTCCGGGTCTCCAAGGTTCCTTGCTCTTCTCTGAATGCTCAAGTGGTGGGAAAGACTCAACTAGATGAACACAAAATCTCAAAGAGGTGGGCTAGAGTGCAGTAAGAATTTTGGCAGCATAAGAGTAGAAAGAGTGATACATGGATGTGAAATGGAGGGCCTCCAATACCTTTTTATATAAATTTTGGGTGGTGGAGTATGGACCCATGGTATGGGGAAATCAATAGTATTAGTATGTGGTATTTTGAGTTTTCCCTCATTTTTAATTTTATTTTGACTTTTTCCCCTTTTTATTTTTCCTTTTTGGGGATTTTGACCATTTTTAATTGATTTTAACCTTTTTTTAAGGATTTTTATTAATTGATGAGGGAAAGAATGATTTTTTTCCTCATTTGGTTACCAATTTAGGGATTGTTTGAGCCCAAAAATGTAGGAAAAAGGGATAAATGGGTTATGTGACTAGGGGGATGAGCTAGGTGAACAATTTTTTGGTGTTAACAGATAGGTTCGAGTAAGGGTAGAGGCATATATATATATATATATATATATATATATATATATAGAGAGAGAGAGAGAGAGAGAGAGAGAGAGAGAGAGAGAGAGAGAGAGAGAGAGAGAGAAAGGTGGTTTAAAGAGAGTGTTTTGGGTTTAGAGAGAGAGATTGGGGGTTAGGGATTTAGAGAGAGAAAGAGAGGAGGTGGTTAGTGGTAGGAGTAGGAGTAGGTGAGAGACCAATAGTAAGAGAGAGAGTGGGTGGTTAAGGGTAGTGGGGGAGGAGGGGAGGAGGGATATAGGGAGAGTGAGAGGGTTGGAGAGATGGTAAGTGGTAGGGGGGAGAGAGAGAGAGAGAGAGAGAGAGGGGGTGGGGGTATGAGGGTGAAGAGTGGGGGTTTGTGGAAGGAGATATATGGAGAGAGAATAGGGGTTGGGGATTTAGAGAGAGTGATAGAGAGAGAGAGATTGGGTGTTAGGGGTTTAGAGAGAGATAAAGAGAGAGATATTGGGGGGTGATAGTCAGTGGTAGGATTAAGTGTGAGGGGAAAGGTTAGTGGTAGGGTGTTAGAGAAATAGAGAGAGGAGTGGGTTACGGATTAGGGTAACAGAGAGATAGGGGGCTTGGGATTTATGGTATGTTTTTTCAATCGGGGGCTTATGATTTATGGTAAGGAGATAGATGGGGGGTTGAGAGAGAGAGGGTGGTGCGGTTATAAAGAGGGAGGGGTCTGGGATTATATTGAGAAAGGGAGATATAGCTAGAAGGAAGGAGAAACAAATACATAATATTAGCGTGCGTGCAAAAATAGTGCATGCACACTATTAGTGCGTGTTTTCTATTAATGTGTGCTCGTTATTAGTGCGTGCATGATATTAGTGCATGGGCGTTTCCAATGCACACGCATTGAATTTATTTTATTTTTTTCTTGGCATGCTTTCCTTTTTCCATATCGTTTATAATGACTTAGCAGGCGTGGTTCTAGGTTCGAATATTCGAACCTTGTGCCTTGGACTACATTATAGAAAAACACATCATGTTCTGTAACTTCATGTTATTCAACCTCGATTATTTATATGCTCCACTTGTCCACTGCTAATGAAACTATACACACTTGTAAAACTCTCTGCGCAGATTCCAAGTATATATATTTTTTAACAAATTTGTTAGTATTTTCTATTTTTTATTCATTTTTGTAAGCAATCATGTCATATTTACATAAAACATAGGTCACATGCATTTCATCTATAACTTTTGACTGACTCACCTATTTCGAAAACGGAAAAGAACTCGCACAAGTATACTGAAAGACCTACGCACTAAGAAAAAGAGAGTAAAATTGACTTTGTTAAGACCATGACAGTGGGGCCTAATGCTTGACCTTTTCTTTTTAGGGATTTCTTGAATTCCTTAATTTTAAAAAAATATAAAATAGCTTAGAAAATTTTGGGAAAATATTGTTGCACTAGATCCACCTGTTATCTACAACCCTACATAATGTTTTTAAAAATTTAGATAGTTTGCATACCAAACCTGGGGCCTAACACGAACATATGCATTATGTTTTTGAAAAACAAAAACATACCAATATTAGAAGAACACCATTTTTTGAGAGTTATACCCATTTTCCATAAATAAAATTTATATATTCTGGAAGGTGATTTGATTGTCTATGTTTCATCTTTTTACGCCAAGTTCTAAAAAGTTGTGCAACTACCTCTAAAAATTCATTTTAATGGTCAGAGTTTTGTTTTTTAGGAATTCCATTACAACTAATGCATCATAAGTGGTATCATTACCTTGCACCAGCCCTAATACCTTCATCAATCTTTTTGTTTTTGTTGTTCATGAGGCCACTATGAGTGCGCTCTACAAGGGTCTAGGGTCTAGGGTTTGCAATTTCACCTAGATCCATTATCGTTGACGATAAGAGCTTGGGGATTATAATTATCATTTGAATACTTTTACTGAAAAACTGATGCAAAATTATTATGTCGATGTGCATCATGGTTGAGGTCATCCTATCACCGATGCTTATTTTTATTGGAACTTCTTATTTGTTTTTTCATTTGTTTGTTGGATAATCCCACATTTGCTCCATTTATAGGCCCCGCTGATATGGATTATCTTATCAACAATATTTGAGATGCTCTACGTTTTAACAAATACTCTTTGACAATCATGATGAGTAGTTATATTGTATATGTTTGTTTCCTTTCTCTACTTTTGGACTACATATTTATTCTTTACATGAATTAATTATGAGCAGAATACAAGTAAACTTGAGCTTTCGCCACTATGTACGAAGTTGTGAGCATAATAGAAGGTTGCTTCTATGCCATAAAAAAATGCATTGTGATAATCATGGAGATCGTCATAGGTACTTGTATTATGTATTATTGAATGACAAAATGTTGGGATTTAAACCTCCTCTCATTGGAATTTTATAGAATATTATATTTACATTTAGATTAAGTGGGCTATATTTTAAGGTTCCATCTACTTTCTTTCTTTAATGAGTTTTGAAATATTAAAATTGGCAGTAATCATCACACACTCATCGAAGTTTGGGAATTGGCATTCTAGGTACATTTAGCTTCTTCCTCAATTGATATATGTGTTCTTATGTTAGGCCACAACAACCCAGTAGGATGTATATTTCAATTCCTTTTAAAGATTGGAGTATTTTCGCAGGAGTCCATGATAATATAGTAATATATTACAATTCCTTTTATGAAATGAGTATCCATTCATCTAGCTTGAGCTTTGTGTCCACAACCTAAAATATGCAAGGTTGGATGATGATATGTATGTATCACAAAAGGAATTTATTAATATGATAGATACCAGGTTTGAGAAAGCTCCTTGCAACACTGGTTTTTTTTTTTGTATCCAAATCCATTGTTACATTTCGTAAGTAACTTTGTTTTTTTTTAATGTTCTAGATTGTTGTGGCATTATAATTCATTCATAGAAGTGGAATCATCCATGTGCCTATGTCACCTTGGAAAATTTTGCTCCTATGGATCAAATTTTGCTCCTTTGGGTCATATTTGCCCCTTTTGGGTTGGCATGTCATCATCTATGAAACATAATTGGGCCATCAAATGCAAATCAAGAGATTTCTAAGGCATTCGGACCTATCAACCTATTATAGCTTTCATTGTTGATGCCCCATATCTCTTTCCACCGAGTTATTTAGATAACTCGGTTGGTGTATTAAATTATGAGAACATGGTGTTTGTTTAGATTTTTTTTTAAAGAAAACAAAAATATACCATAACAGTAATTTAAACTAGAGAATACATTCCAATACAAAGGAGATGCTAATGTAGAAAGGAGGTTGAGCTTTATAAAGAACTTGTAAACTTGTAATCAAATAAAATGATCCAATACCAAATTAAATTACAAATATTTATTTTGATATTTCTTATTAAAATGGTATTAGTCCAAATGACCATTTTTAAAAAATGGTTCATTATGTTTAAAATTATATATCCTAATAATAGGATTTATGTTATTTAATATAGTAAAAATTAAAGTGACAAGGTTAGATAACCATTTTTACAAAACCAAATTCATTATTCTTAAAATTATATATTCTAATAAATAACATGGGTTATTTATTTCGATTTTAATATACTTTTAAAAAACTAAAGTGACCATGTCAAAGACATCTTTTTTTCCAAGTAAATGTGAAGGGTTTATAGCTTATTAAACATCAATAAAAAAATCATTTATGCATGTATAAAAAGGGTTTTAGATATAGTTGTCAAAATTGTCTAACTCATGTTATACTCTCACTCTCACTCCATGTATGATTTGAAACAATAAAATTGGCTATCTCTCACATCCCTTCAAGATCAATATCTATTTACATGATTATTCGATGTAACATGATATGTTGATTAAAATTCAAATTTAACATGGTTATTTCATTTAACATCTAATCTTTTTGGCCAACCTTTTACATGATTATTATGTTTATTAAAATTCAATTTAATATATATATTAAGCTTTTACATTTTAAAATTTAACAAGGTTATTCCATGTAACATTATGTCATCAAACTTGAAATAACATTATATTATTGAATTTTTTGGCTAACGTATTATCTAATTATTATTAAAATGTAGATAGGTTTTGGGAAAACATTGTAAATGATGATGATGATGATGATGATGATGATGATAACAAAGAAAATGACCATGCACAACTTTACATATTAAGGCAAAACTATGTTGAAGATCAATTTCAGTTCTATTTATACATCTTCTCTACTAGTTGTTGAAGTGGCATAAGAGGAGGTTTGATGTTTGGGGTGTTTAAAACTAACAAACATTACATTATGTTTTCCATAGCCTAATTACATTGAAACGAGGAGGAAGAGTAGGTTCTTACTTTCAATCATAACATTTTACTGGGGCAACATGATCTAATTAGTAGATAACTAGTATAGATCCATCTTAAAAGGATCTACCAAACGCTAAGAAGGATCAAATCTCTCGAGGTGCAAACTCTTCCTCAACATTTCCGTCTTCAAATCAAGTGTGTAATGCAATTTTTATGGTTTTAATCAATATAATTTGTGTACTTTTATATATATGGCCTTCTAAATGTTTTAAATCTAATTTGAGCTGACATGTTATTTTTTATAATATATATATATATATATATATATATATATATATATATATATATATATAATATAAAAAACACGTGTCAACTCGACAATTAACATGGAAGGAATTACACATCCCCTACTGGGTTGTAGAATGCGCCTCTTCGACGCAAAGATCCTAAAAAGCTCGTCAAATATCCAACGAGCGAGCCCACTCGATACCTAAGTATAGCTAGTGATAATACTAATAGCTTGCAAAACTTGATGGAAAATAAAATAAGAGTTTAACCTAAATAACAACTCTATTATTATTGTTAGGATTGAGGATCCCCTTTATATAGTCTCGAAAGTTCCATACCTTCAGAATTACAATTACATATAAATGGATTCTAAAGTCATATTGTACATGTAATATATCTATTCTACATGCTTTTGACAACACATGAGGATGGCACCTCTTAAGTTGTAATGTTATTTTCTATTACAATTTGATTGGGTATTTGTTTTGAATGGATATTTTATGGAACGTGTACGTCTTGAGTTAGGAATAATGAAATGTGATTTCCATGATATAAATAGAGATGAAAGTTGTACATCACATCAATAAAGTGAAATGTTATTTTCTATTACAATAACGAAATGGGACACCCTTCATCTACTATTGCAAGGATGGACCTTCTACGAATAAATTCATCGACTTCTTTACTCTTTCATTTATGTTTATGTAAACTTGTGTTCTTCAATATTTTGATTAAGTAAACAAGGAGCTAAATAGAATGCCATTAAGATAATTGCCATTCATAATTATGCATCGAAGAAAGAAGGCTAGAAATGGTGGCGCAATAAGTAAATATAGCCTCAAAGTGTTTTAGTTGAATGTTGATAAATATAATTAAGTTTATCCATTATTAAAATCATTCATTTTAAGAACTCTAATATTTGTGTTACAACCTTGTGATGTCAATGTAGTACTCAAGAAAATATATCATCACCTCGTTCAATCGCTAAGTGGTCAAAGTGATCGAATACAATGACTCCAACCCTATATCTTAGATTTGGCCATGGAATATTATTTCCATTACTTGACTCTACACCAAATTCATTAAGGTGTTCAACTTATATAATCATAAAGAAATATTGAAATAAAATATTGAATTTAATCAAAATCTATCCACTCCCCAATCCCATCAAAGTATCGTCCCATCACACTAAAATAAAAATAAAAATATTATATAAAATTATTGCCACTCATCTTTTTATGTGTGAGATTTTATTTTAGGAAGTGATAGACGTACCCTAATATTTATTTTAATATCAAATTAAAATTAAAATATTATATAAAATTATTGCCACTCATCTTTTCATGTGAGATTTTATTTTAGCAAATGATAGACGTACAATTTTATTTCATTTAATAATACGCATTAATAAAGTATTAATAGTAAAAAATTCCACTTGATAGCTAGGAGACAAAGATTAATTAATAGTAATTTTCAATCATGGCGAGAGACAAAGAATAAATGGGAACTTTAAGTTTTTTTATTAATGCATAATTCATTTTGTAATTTTTAACTTTGAAATTATTAATGTAATTGCAATCACTCAACATTATAATTTTTTAATTATTATTATAAAACCAAAATAATTTGACCTTTATTATTAATTATTTTAACAAAATATTAAAAAATAAAATTATAATAATTTAATAAATATTGTTATATTTAATAAATTTGAAATAAAATAAATCAAAATTAATTAAATGATGATGACATTCACTCAAACTAACTTTTCTATATGACACTTAAAAAATAAATAACTTTTTTTGACTTCAAAAAATAAATAACCATTTTTTTTTAATTTTATTTATAAACATTCCTACATCATCATAACTATGAAATTACTTTTTTTAGCTCCAAGGGTTAGCTCAAAGTCCTTCGGGATTAGGTCAACTGTTTATCTGTTTATCTCTGACTGATCTGCTGAAAAAAAAACTATGAAATTAGGTTTTGATATAAATGTATATAATAGTCTATTAAATTATGTTTTAATATGTATATAATATTTTTGTTTCCATATGGAGCAATGAAATTTAAATGTAATAATTTATTATGAATATAAATTACCTTATTAAAAACCGGTGACGTGCCATGCCTTTTGTTTGTAATGCCTGCATCATCAGACATTTTTTCTTAACTCGATGGGATTCTCTCGCTTGGTGATTCCCTTAAAGATTTTAAATCACATGGAGTTTGAAACGAATAATTTTTTGTAAATGGGCGAATGGAAGAATTTGTGGCGGGCGACAAAGTGTCACTATCGAAGATGACATGCATCAAATCTTCTAGATTATAAGAATATTATTATAAATGAGAAATTAACTCGTTCTCAAGATGAAGCTACATTCAGAAATTAACTCGTTCTCAAGATGAAGCTACATTAGAGAGGGCATCGTGCCATCATAATTATTAACGCAGACGCATGTTTTTTTCACTCTTCAATTATGACTTCAAGTGCTACTAATTAGAAAGTGTCATTATCGAAGATGACATACATCAAATCTTTTATATAATATAACATATAAAAAATGAAGAAAATTAATCGTTCTCACCATGAAATTAACGTTTAGAAGGTACGATCGTGATATCGTCTAAAATGCCGATTGACGCCAAGACACGTGCTTTTTCATTCTTCAATTATCGAAGCCGGTTCTTATTATCACTAAAACCTAAAACCATACCCACATTAAATTAATGTCAAAATGGCAGAATTGAGAATAAATGGCCGCACAATGAGCTGGTGTCTTCTCGTGTGAAAATATCCATACAACATATCAACATAACATGGGTTTGAGGATGAGGATAGGAGTCAGCACTCAGCAGTGAGGTCTTATGGCCAATCTGATAGAGACCCAGGTCCAACCTGGGAAGCAAATTTGGCCTTCAAATCTTGCCTAAGTGAAAAAGCTGTCGGCTGTCGGTGGCTGGGCTTTTCATGGTATATTAAAAAAACTGTTACCCACTAAAAAAGCATAATTATTAAGAGAAAAGTCATTAATTTGGACTTTCGCTCTACAAATTCTCCAATGGCTGGCGAATTCAAACGATGACCGTAGCTCTAGTTCATCGGTATGATCCTTTTTTAATAAAACGTTTCTAAACAAACTAATTCTAAAACGGATTTATTACTCAGTCAAATTGGTAGAACAAACCAGAAGCTCTATACAGCAAAGATATTTCCGTTTCTGACTCTACCCTAAACCTACCAGGGTTCTGCTTAACTCTCTTACCAAAGCCGTGACGTGGAAATTGTGCCAACACCCGATAAATCTCTTCTGCCGTCAAGAAGACGTGCTACCAATATTGAAAACGAGTAGATACGACGGATGCCCGCCGCCTGCAATGTATTCTAGTACCAGCAGACTCTTTCAACTTCCGGGGCGAAACCCGCCGGCGCCAACTGCTGCATTCAGAATTAAACGTTTCGAAGGTTCCACGTCTTGACTTGCTTGTACAGTAAAAAGTTGAGATGCACCGTATAGCTATATATAGCCATTCCAGCTATTGCCTGGTATTGTATTGGCTGATTCCCCTCTCAGCACTAGGCAGAGCAGTTCATCGCATTCGCTGCAGCTGAAAGATCATCCTTCTCTCTTGTCTTTACACCCCCGTTGTGTTCACTGTTCAAATCTCCAGGCCAGCTCTCAATCATGGACTCTCAGACGCCCAGAAAACGTGGCCGAGAGACCGAGTCTCTGCCGGACTCCATTGATGTCCGAGAGCCGAAACGCTTGGAAGGCGAAGAAACAAATGGTTTTCTTGATCTACTGCAACTAGAAAAAATCTTAGCAAACGAGGAAGAAGAGGAATGCGCCCCCAGTGAGGAGCTCGTAAGCGGAGTAATCAGAAATCTGGAAGAAGAGATTGCTGCCACAATTTCCACTTCTTTTCTACCCTACAACTATGCGGATAATTCGGAGGCCGCCGATATTTGTAGAGACCATGAAGGCGAAACTCTAGATCCGGACACGGGCGTTGATCTTTGTTATCAGCTGGATGCTGCTTCAGACGACGAGCTTGGAATTCCTCCGAACGCCGCTCTGAACTTGAAGGTCGACGAAGTCTGTCTATCTCAGAAAGAAACATCCGTGGGTTTGTTGGAGAACCCGGATTTTAAATCCATTGATGATGAAAACTGGCATTTCGAGGATGACTTTGAAAATTATCAGCAGTTAATTGCAATGTACGAAAACGCTTGGAATGCGAGCCAGATACAGGATTATATGAACAAAGATTTTATAAGCCAAGGCATGTTATTTGACGAGGATTTTTCTGAGGCATGGAGAACGGAAACTGCGGGTGACATATAATCTTTGCAAGAGTTCATTCAGACTGTATAGCTTGTAATTGTATCTCGTGAATGGTAGTTATAGTCGTACATGGCAGTTAGAGCTGTAACATACGAAGTTCAAACGTTTTAGCATGGAAAACCTTTCTTAACTACGCAGCGTGATTGTTGTAATTTGCGTCTTGGTCGCGGCTGTTATACTACTTATGTGCTCGAGTCCAATGTCTAGGATAAAGTATTTATGTACTGGATTAACTTATAAATCTCTCCCCATTTTAAATTGCTTAAATATTTCCATTAGAGAATTGAGAATGAAGGTGCGGCGTCATGTTATATAAGGAGTTAAGGATCTCACATCCTAGACAACATAGATTGTGGAAGGTATAGATGTATCTCGGCACGAGTACGGGAAAAGTTACTTAAAGTTATGTAGGTGACAATTAGTTCAATTTTAAATTTTATAGGAAAGATAAATTAAAATTCATATAGATTTATTTTAAATAAAAAATAAAATCAATATTAGAAAGAAAATTATACTTTACCTTTAAAAAAATAATGTTTTAAAGAAAATTATGCTTTATTTTTTTTTAAAGGTAAAATATAATTTTCCAAAAATTTAATGTTTTTAAAAAAATTAAAAGTTTTTTTTTTAAAGGTAAAGTATAATTTTTAAAAAAATTAATGTTTTTAAGAAAATTATACTTTACTTTAAAAATAATATTAATTTTTTTTTAAGGTAAAGTATAATTTTCTAAAAAATTAATGTTTTTAAGAAAATTATACTTTACCTTAAAAAATAGTAATTTTTTTAAAGGTAAAGTATAATTTTTTTCTCAATATTGATTTTTTTATTAGTCCCTGCCAAAGCAAGGATTATAGCAATAGGTTGGTTTCTATTTTTGTATTAATAACAAAAAAAAAACTAAATTGTTTTCAAATAATTGTATATTAAATTTAATATTTTGAAATTAAATTTTGTTTTTTAATATTTAAAATTAAAATTCTTGTTTTATTATTGACTGAAACCTATGAATTGACAATTTATCCTTGATGGGATGTGAAATTCAAAACAAAATTAATTAAAAATTTTAAATATTTAAAAAAATTGTTAAAATGCCACTTGTCTTTTGTACTACTTTGTACTACTTTGTACTACTGTTACATTAATATATTATTAAATGCTGCACTATATAATAATGATTTATTTTATTCTATCATATAGTATTCTAAAATGTTATGATACCCTCGAGGGTGGCGTCTAGTTTTTCCTTTGTACACTAACTTATGTTCGTGCGTGGATGAGAGCTCTTCCCTTTTGTGTGTCAGGGGGTGACACCCGAGGCATTTAAATTCCTCTCTTTTGTTGGCTTTTTAAGTATTCACCTTAATTCCACATCAAATTTTTCAATTTTCAAAATTTATGATTTTAATTATTATTTATAAATTTATTATTTTAATTATTATAAATTGTAATTTAAAATTATTATTATGTCATTTTCAAATTCATTTGGGTAAATGAAATTTTAATTGTAATTTGAGTCACTAATTTTAAGAAAATTATTTTAATTTTTAATTACTATAATATTTTTAATTTAAAATTTTATTTTAATTTAAAATATAAAAATTATATTCTCAAATTTGACATTTCAATAATTATAAATTATAATCATAATTATGGGACTAATTCCTATGAGAATATTGATAGAAACTAAGTTTTATTCATTTTTCTCTAGAAAAAATCCAATTAAAAAAACAAAAACAAAATTAATATAAAAAATATTAAATATTTTTTATAAGCACACAAAGTATATCTCAACTATTAAATATTAAATACTAAATGCAATAATAAATTTTAAAAAAACTACTATAAAAAATATTAAATATTTTTTATAAGCACACAAACTATATCTCAACCATTAACACAAACAACAAAACTAGTATTATAAATATTAAATATTTTTTATAAACACACAAACTATATCTCAACTATTAACATAAGTTTATGGTAGTAGTGAAGCCATTTCACTTGTTTAAAATAAAGCTATATTAATTTTAATTTATCTAAAAAAACATAACTTTTTTAAGATAAAGTATAATTTTCTTTATTTTATTTTTTATTTATAATAAATTTATATTAATTTTAATTTATCTTTCATTGCATCGAAGCTAGAGTAGTGAAAACATAAGAATGTCAAGTGCATAAGATTGCACAACTTTAGGCATTACAACTCCCTTTTACTAGTTGTAAGCACCTCACTACTCTCAATACAATCAAAGATAAATTAAAATTAAAATATAGATTTATTTTATATAAAAAATCAAATCAATATTAAAAAAAATTATACTTTATCTTAAAAAGTTGATGCTTTTTATATTCTATAAATGTGAATTTAAAATAAATCTACAGTGGTTTAGATTTTATCTAATATTATATACTATCTTATATTTCAATCATTTAAAATAAAAATTATATGCACTCCTTTGTTATATTCATTTACAAAATATTGTTACAAAATATATTTTAACCAAATCATAAAAAAATTGAAATTTGCTTATTGTGTAGAAGAGGCGCATTCTACAAGGGTGGTAGGTGTGAGAGGGGTCATTTACAATCCTGGAGGAAACAAGTTATACTACTACGCATGGGGAATAGGAAGGAGAACTAACAACCAAGCTGAATGGGAGGCCTTGCTTCAGGCGGTTGAAATAATGGCGTCTATGCAAAAGGACTACTATTATGTCTTTAGAGACTCCAAGATCGTCGTTCAGAAAATGATCAACATACAAAAAGGGAACGATAAGAATCTTAATAGGATCCAAAAACGTATCGTTTCCACCATCCACGATATCTCCAAGATCCAGTTTTTCCACATTTTAAGGCATAACAATGTTGCAACTGATTCTATGGAAAATCAAGGAGTTAGGCTAAAACAAGGTTATATGGTCTTGAATCAAGACCCGTAGCTCATATAATGGTTCCCTTGCTTCTAAGAAATCACCCTACCTTCTCCGTCACTTGGGAGAAAATGCAATGGCCCCCTCTCATGCACTTGATAGGTGGATTCCATGAAAAAGCGGTCTTTAAGGCTCATCACCGGGAAGTCCCCTCGACCATTAGTGGTGGTAACTACGTTTTGAAGATGGAAGCATGCGAATTCCATCAGTTTTCTCAAGCCTCTCGTTCGCATGAGATGCGAGTAGTGGAAAGGACTTGGTTTAATATGAAGATGTCTGGCAATGCAGTCACCACCTTCTACTTTTCTTTTCCTCCCAACGTTAGCTTTCGTATTCCTTTCTGGCTTCTCTTTGTCAACAGAAGAGGGCATATGGATCGTTTGATGGGGGAGCTCCGGGATATAAAAGCTGTGCACTAGGACATCAGGAAGAACGTTTGTAACTCCAATGAAGTTGCCATAGCCGCGATGGAAGAATGCAGGCAGACAGGTCTTGATATCTCTCGTATGGATTCCCTCCTAGAAGATGTGGAAACCAACTTTCGCGTCTAGGTTGGTGTAACACCCCTAGAAATAATAAATATTTTATTATTGCTGCTGGAAAAGAACAATTAAAAATAATTATTATTATTTTATTATTTTTCACTGAAAAATAAAAATAGAACAATTGTATTGAGGATATTTTTATTTAATAAAATATAATAAAACAGGGAGACAAGAATGGATCTAGCTGTTAAAGAGTGTTTGCTGAACTATAAGGAGAAAAGGACAAATGGCTGAAGTTGTCATAGATGCAGGAGGCATCATCCCTAAAAATCAGGTCACCACTCCTAGTTGAGTGCTAAAGAGCAGGAGGCTCATAAATGACCAAGTCCTAGGAAAATTACTAGAAATAGTAAGTCCATGAGCAGCAGGAGGCTATCATTGGACAGGGATTGATAATTTGCATTGCATGAGATGGAGCAGTGAGGAAATTTTCTCTTGTAGTTCAGCAGACGAGCTTGGGGGTTCTGGAGCTTGACTGCTCGGACAATTGGTTGGGTGGAATAGTGAAGCTATTCTTGTTTCCCCAGCTTTGGTGCCAGGTTCTAGTCTTATATTGAAGAGTAGATTTTTAATTATTATTCCGCACTTTATTTTGAAATTGAATCATTCTATCTTACTATACTACATTATGTTTAGAATTTATTTTATCAAGTTGCAGAATCATCTTTTATAAAATCTTTTAACATCAATCTGGAGATTTTTTCCTGCGGTTCAACACATTCAAAATTACTATTTCCAATGTTAGAATTCAATATGCTAAGACATAAAATAGAAGCATTACATTCCATTTCACAATAATAGCATATACAGGATCACTGAAGAAACAACAAGCATAGCATAAACACAAGAGACACAGATTTATCCTGGGAAACCCTCATGGGGTAGAAAACCCAGCAAAGCTTTCCTCAATAAGATGATAAACCAAAATACAAGATGTGCTCCCTCCTTCTAATCCTCCTTAGCAAATCTCCCAGACAAGTGCTACTCTTTTCAAGTGTGTGAGTGTATCAAATGAGGAACACACCTCCTCTATTTATACACTACTTTGACATATATTTTACACAAGTACATGTAGGCTCGTATTTAACCATTAGGTTAAATACCCTATTATAACTGACTGGGCCGACCCCCACATGGTGGGTCTAATAACCCTAGTTGCCACAACTCCTCGGAGGAATAAACATCTCCGGATACATAATAGAATCACCTCGGAGGGATGGAACATCTCCGGAATAAATAATGTACAAATATAATATTCTTAGAAGTTACAATATTCAACACTCCCCCTTAACGAGAAGGATATTATAACAACATCTGCAGGAGCAAGGAGTCATTGACTACATCATCTATATATCATCGAAAGCTTTCTTTAATTCATCATCATTAGTAACTCAACTAGTTACTGGAACATCAACATCATCAGAGTTGATATTACTCGATCATCAGCATCGTCATCATCATCGTCATCACACGATCATCAGCATCGTCATCACATGATCATCAGCATCGTCATCACACGATCATCAACATCGTCATCACACGATCATCAGCATCGTCATCACATGATCATCAGCATCGTCATCACATGATCAGCAGCATCGTCATCATACGATCAGCATCGTCATCATACGATTAGCATCGTCATCACACGATCAGCAACATCGTCATCATACGATCAACATCGTCATCATACGATCAACATCGTCATCACACGATTGGCAGCATCGTCATCACACGATCAACATCGTCATCATGCGATCAACATTGTCATCACACGATTAGCAGCATCGTCATCACACGATCAACATCGTCATCATATGATCAGCATCGTCATCACACGATCGACAGCATCGTCATCACACGATCAACATCGTCATCATACGATCAGCATCGTCATCACACGATCGGCAGCATCGTCATCACACGATCATATTACAGGATGATCAATCCTGCTCTCTTTAGGACATAGGTCCATGGATGATGCAATCCAGATCAAGTTCTAGGATGATCAATCCTTATCTCTTTAAGACAAGTCTCATGTCTAGGGACGATCCAATCCCAACCACAGTTCCAGTCCTTTTTCATACTGGATGTGACCTAGATCAGATCTAGGATTTACCACCATAGAGCTAGTCCTTTTTCATACTGGATGTGTCACATCTACAGAGCCAGCCCTGTTTCATGCTAGATGTATCACATCTACAGAGCCAGCCCTGTTTCATGCTGGATGTATCACATCTACAGATCCAGCCCTGTTTCATGCTGGATGTATCATATCTACAGAGCCAGCCCTGTTTCATGCTGGATGTATCATATCTAAGAGCCAGCCCTGTTTCATGCTGGATGTATCACATCTACAGAGCCAGCCCTGTTTCATGCTGGATGTATCATATCTACAGAGCCAGCCCTATTTCATGCTGGATGTATCACATCTACAGAGCCAACCATGTTTCATGTTGGATGTATCATATCTACAGAGCCAACCCTGTTTCATGCTGGATGTATCACATCTACAGAGCCAGCCCTGTTTCATGCTGGATGTAACCTAGAACAATTCTAGGATTTGTCATGTACATTTTGAACCGAGGTCCAGGGACGATCCAGTCCTATCATGTACCTTTTGAACCGAAGTCCAGGGACGATCCAGTCCTATCATGTACCTTTTGAACCGAAGTCCAGGGACGATCCAGTCCTATCATGTACCTTTTTGAACCGAAGTCCAGGGACGATCCAGTCCTATCATTCAATTCTCGGAGACCTCATGTCTACGGCTCACTTCAAAGGACCATAGTCCGAGGACGATCCAATCCCCTTACCTTTTCATTCAGGATTTAGTTCTCGGAGACATCATGTCTACGGCTCAATTCAAAGGACTAAAGTCTGAGGACGATCCAATCCCCTTACCTGTTCATTCAGGATTTTTTTCTCAGAGACATACGTCTACAGCTCTCTTTAGGACTGAATTCCAGGGATGATCCAATCCCCTCAAGTCCACCAAGTACTTCATTCTCGAAGACATACGTCTATGACTATCTTTAGGACTGAAGTCCAGGGATGATCCAATCCCCTCAAGTCCACCAAGGACTTCATTCTCGAAGACATACATCTACGACTCTCTTTAGGACTGAAGTCCAGGGATGATCCAATCCCCTCAAGTCCACCAAGGACTTCATTCTCGAAGACATACGTCTACGGATCTCTTTAGGACTGAAGTCCAGGGATGATCCAATCCCCTCAAGTCCACCAAGGAATTCATTCTTGAAGACATACATCTACGGCTCTCTTTAGGACTGAAGTCCAGGGATGATCCAATCCCCTCAAGTCCACCAAGGACTTCATTCTCGAAGACATACGTCTACGGCTCTCTTTAGGACTAAAGTCCAGGGATGATCCAATCCCCTCAAGTCCACCAAGGACTTCATTCTCGAAGACATACGTCTGTGGCTCTCTTTAGGACTGAAGTCCAGGGATGATCCAATCCCCTCAAGTCCACCAAGGACTTCATTCTCGAAGACATATGTCTACGGCTCTTCTTTCGGATTGAAGTCCAGGGATGATCCAATCCCCTCACATGTTTACCAAGAACTTCATCAAAACATGTGTCAATCATGTATCCTCATCATCAAAACATGTATAACAAAACATGTATCCTCATCATCAAAACATGTATAACAAAACATGTATCCTCCTCATCAAAACATGCATAACATCTATCATCAAAAGCATGTATACATCTATCATCAAAAGAAAAAATATAAGATTCCTAAATCTAAATAATTCTAAGTAACTAGGTGCAGTAAATAGGTAACCTCATCATTGATGAGACAAACTTGTTATCAGATACTATGCTACTCCCCCTTTCGAGGAGGGTCCTTCTGGACTATGCCAAGCTTGTCTCGGAAGTATTCAAACTTTACTCGAGATAGAGGTTTAGTCAAGATATTAGCAATCTGATCCTCAGTGCTTATATACTTGAGCTTGATAGCTCCTCTCTGCACCATATCTCGTATATAGAAGTATCAGATCTCTATGTGTTTTTGACTTATCATGGAATACAAGATTTTCTATCTTGATGCAGTTTTGAATGTCACACATAATCATAGTGGAATTCATTTCTAAGTCAAACACTCCATATAATAGCTTCTGAAGCCACACTGCTTCACAGCTGGCAGAGTAGACAGCTATATATATATTCTGCTTCAGCAGTACTGAGAGCCACACTAGAATGTTCCTTGTTGAACCATGAGATCATGGCAGATTCAAGACTATAATATCCACCTGATGTACTCTTTCTGTTTGAGGCACTTCCTGCCCAAACAGAATCTGAGTAACCATGTAAACGGAGTTCATGACCTCCAAGATAATATAGACCAAAATCTAATGTACCTTTTAGGTACCTCACTACATGCTTTGTAGTTATTAAGTGAACCTTTCTAGGTTCTACTAGATACTGACTTAGGGTATTTGCAGCAAAGCATATATCTTGCCTAGTATTTGTTAAATACATCAATGACCCAATGATTTGTCTATATAGGGTTAGGTCCACTAAATACGATGAGTCATTAACTAACAACTTCAAGGTGGAGTCCATGGGAGTGGCCATGGCTTTATACTCCAACATATCAAATCTTTTTAGAAACTTCACAACATACTTACTTTGAATTAAAAGATTCCTTTTGGATCTTGCCATACTTCTAGACCTAAGAAGTAGTGCATTAATCTGAGATCTTTCATTTTTCATTTCTGCAGCCATTTTCATGACCTGTTTCTCATTCCTTGTTAGAAAGAGATCATCGTCATACAATAATGGTATGATAGGTTCATCATCCACAACCTTAAGGTAAATGTTAGGAACAGCTTTACTTCTGGTAAAGCCCAAGCTTTGTCATGAAGCTGTCAATTGTCCATTATTCACACTCAGCATTGAGTGATCTTCTGCATATCTATCTGTTCCATCTCTCGTCAGATGGGTCTATTAATATGAGCCTCAAAATCATTCGAACTCTGTGGTGAGTTCTTTCTTGCATCCATGTCATATGTGTATAGAAGCCATATTCAACCTTGTAGCAAAGGTTGAGATCCACATCACCCATGGTGATCATTAAGCTCATCAATTGATTATCGATTCTGGGAACCCATACAGAATCTGATTCACACTTCTTCTTTAATTACACCATTAAGAGAATGGTCTTATCTAGCCACTTGGAGCAAACATCTCATCATGATTCTCTTCCTTCTTTCTAAGAGAATCTTCTAGCCACAAGCCTTCTATAGTGTGTTTCTTTTGTTGAACATCCATCGCTTGTTCAGTGTTCATCATTCATCATGATCTTTCCTACAAATCAAAATTAAGTACATGATTAGTAATACTTCATAATCATCAAATCATATTGACATGATAACCTATTATGCATACAGATATCATTTACATAGTTATGCAACTATTATGACCAATACTTTGGCACAACACTTTCCCATATCATGTATGCATACAGTGGCTATCTAGATGCCTTCCATCTCTACCAGAACATACTATTGAGAGTGTGCACAGCTCTCAGCATGTCAGCAAAGAGGTTTCATTCTAGACAAGCAACAATGGAATGTTTGTCCAACTTACCAATCATATGCATATTAGTAGTATACTGTTCAATGCTTTATGAATGTTTACACTCAGCATGATATATTCTAGGAATACAAATATGCATACAAGCAATATCATTTACTATTTCTAATAACAACTCAAATACTTATCTTTTATGTTTGTGTGGTTGCCTCCCACTTGATCTTCTGTATGTCTTCTGAACTTCTATTCATTATGTACCACTGTGCATGCTCAAGTGTACACTAGTGTCATCCTCATGATCTCATACACAAACATACATTCATTAGTATATTCTCAATATTATCAAAACATTCTAATTCTAAATAATCTTGAATATGTACAGTCATAATCATTAGTATTCAGGGTTTCAAGGAAGTCTTCTTTTACTCATGCATATTCTTGTTTGATCTAGTTAGTTAAATCATCAACCAAGATAAGAGACATAATATGCATAAACCCTTGATTACTAACCAATCATACCAAGTATACTTACACAAGGTAAGATTCTAACATGACATAGGAAAACATACCTGGATTAGTATACCTGCTTAGTTATGTACAACATACCTAAACAATCTCTTCAATGACTTAGAGATCCTGAGCTAGAACCTGCATGTCTCGTAGGTTAAACATAATATAACAAAGTCATACATACCTCATGGGTCTTTGTCTTCATGTTGTCATGGTCATGGAACTTGATTTGTCTTTTGTAATGTACCTAAACCTCCTTAAGTCATACCTGTCGAGACTTTTTGTAGTCTTCTTATGTAAGGCCTTAGCCTCAACTCCCCCTGAAACTTGATCTGGAGCTTGATTAGGGTTTGCTAAAGAAACCCTAAAAATTCAATCTTTGACTTTCATACTTCTGAATGGATGGAAGAATGTATCTTGCTAAGCTGATCAACATAGCATTCTTCAATTTTGAAATCTCCAAAATTTGACCCCTCAAAATTGCCTTCGAAACTTCTAGATCTTCTGGACAGGAACCCGAACTAGGGTTTGATGAAGCCCACCCTTCTGTCCAATCAAAAGGTTTGATCCAAGGCTCTAAACTCTTACTTTTCTAAGTATCTTCCAGCTGTGGTTACAGACTTCAAAAAATTCCAACTTTCTCCGAAACCCTAAATTCCGGAAGCCATGAATAAAGGTGCTAAAAATAATTATGTTTTGATAGAAATATGCACCTGATTACTTCTGCTATAACTCTGAAATTTTTGCTCCACAGGGTCTGAAATTTTTTTTTGCAGTAGCCTGACCTATCATCTTTCCATCCTGACAGGTCTGACCTCAATTGGATTTTCTGAGAGAGAGTTATGCCAAGTGTCGCAACGTGACCTGTTTATGGGATAAAACAGGAGAGCGAACTTGTACGGCGTGCCACGTGTCACTGTTTGATCTTCGGCCTCTGAAAACTTTTCTTGAGATAGATCGCCCTGTTATCTTTCCATCCTGACAGGTCTGACCTCAATTGGACTCTCTGAGAGAGAGTTATGTTAAGTGTCGCAACGTGACCTGTTTATGGGATAAAACAGGAGAGTGAACTTGTACGGCGTGCCACGTGTCACTGGTTCACCTTCGCCTCTGAAAACGTTTCCTGAGATAGTACCGTCTGTGTACTACCTGTCACTTTTTACGAAATTTCATTTGGAGCTTCCTAGCCCAAGTTATGACCTTTTTGCCAAGGTCACCTGATTTTGACTGAGATCTGGAAGAGGCAGAAACCCTAACTTGTACTGATCATAACTCATAAAGTACAACGAATCTGAGGGTTCCCTTTGGACATAGGGTACCTGGGGATGTTATCTTCGACCTGTAAACTTTTCAGACCCTGAACCTTCGCAGAAATGGATTTATAGCGAAAGTTCCACGATGACTGGTTTTTGCTATGTAAAACCATAACCTTCAAATTGTCGGAAGTAAAGCAAGTGTCGTAAGTGCCATACCTTGTCTTCCTTCAGGTTAGCTCTGATACCATGTTAGAATTCAATATGCTAAGACATAAAATAGCAGCATTACATTCCATTTCACAATAATAGCATATACAGGATCACTGAAGAAACAACAAGCATAGCATAAACACAAGAGACACAGATTTATCCTGGGAAACCCTCATGGGGTAGAAAACCCAGCAAAGCTTTCCTCAATAAGATGATAAACCAAAATACAAGATGTGCTCCCTCCTTCTAATCCTCCTTAGCAAATCTCCCAGACAAGTGCTACTCTTTTCAAGTGTGTGAGTGTATCAAATGAGGAACACACCTCCTCTATTTATACACTACTTTGACATATATTTTACACAAGTACATGTAGGCTCATATTTAACCATTAGGTTAAATACCCTATTATAACTGACTGGGCCGACCCCCACATGGTGGGTCTAATAACCCTAGTTGCCACAACTCCTCGGAGGAATAAACATCTCCGGATACATAATAGAATCACCTCGGAGGGATGGAACATCTCCGGAATAAATAATGTACAAATATAATATTCTTAGAAGTTACAATATTCAACATCCAAAACCTAAACTCCAAATTTATTTAACCTTATAATTTCATTCTTAATAGATCTATCACGTTTACGAAACTCGTAGAGTTTTCCAGTTAACTACTTCACAAATCAATCCTGTCAAACATAGCATGGAGGGATTTCCTATTACATATTGTATAAGCCAGTTTAGGGTTAGAACACTTAATACTTTTATTTTAAACCAAAATCAACAGTTACCCTATAACAGAGCACGCATATCCATCAATCGAAACATTAGCATAAGCCACATCACAACATAAAAAGATGGTCATTGGTTTATTTGAGCTTGTAAAGGACAACACTTATAGCGTCAAAGACTTTTTAAAAGCCAACATAAATCTTTGGAAACAATGTGTCATAAAACTTGGGAAAGAAGAATTACTTCATAAACTTCCAAGTTATTACCTAAGTATCCTTATGCAAACTTTTGGAAAACAGAACCATTATACAACGTATTTCGCTGTAGCTATACATATACATATTGATGCGAATTTAGAAGTTTTTAATTCAACACACATTAGCTGAAACACAAACCTTTACCATTGGGCGAAACCCTAATTCTAGGCTTTAAAGCCACAGCAATTACATTTAAAAACTGTAAAGCACAACCCTACTTCACACTCAAAGGAGCTAAGTCTTTTACTGTAACATACCCTTTTAACTGGAAAAATTTTTGTGTTAGAAAACATTATTATAACTTTTATTGTAAAGTTTTATGTCGGACAGGTGTCCAAGGATGACTGTAATTTGCATAATATATTATTATTAAATAAATAAAATAGGAGATAAACACCTAAGAGGACTGTTGAAAGAGTGGTTACTGATCCATTAGGTGGAATGGAATCTGGGGTAGAAGGAAATGGACAAGTGGTAGCATTATGATGCAACTAACTAGCTATTGGTATGGGACAACTCCCTTGAAATGTGGTCATAGTGCCCTAAAAGATGGGACTGGAGCTTGAGGCTCATTTATTCCAAACTGACCACTAAAAGACCTAGGCAGTCTATATAATAGCCATCAAATATTGAACTGAGGTTCATCACTTTTCTTGACGAGGAAATTTACCCTGGGGTTTTGTTGTGTTTGCACCCAAGAGATTTGATGAGGGGATATGCTATGTTGTTGATCATGTTGTGAGTCTGCCAAAACTCTTATTGAGTTTAGGAGGTTGATGCTGAGTGGAGAAGGCATTTTATTTCAGGAGGTTGATGCTGAGTGGAGAAGGAATTTTTGAGTGCCTTGCTTCTACACAGATTCCACCCACTTATTGGATCAGTAATCAGGCTCGAGGGTTCACTAGAAGTCAACAGTTGAGCTGCTTCTTCTGAAGCAGGTTGGGAGGAATAGGCTTCCTTGGGTGTTTGTCGGCCCTATCATCATTTATAGGTTCCATTGTCTTATCTATTTTATTTTAAAGTTTTGTTATCTATCTAACTTTTACTATTTTAAGTTTTATGTCAGTTTTCCTGGATAAATTAATAATTTTGTATAAAATTGATTTGATTGAATAAAATAGTCTCTGCATTTTTCCCCATGCAAAAAGGAACAACATCGTACTCTAGTACAGAGACAGATTAATGTAGATAGATATGATAGGCAAATTGCTAAGATGTTGGAAGTACCATTCTGTATATTCTGTCAATTTAGCTACTGATAAGCAATTAGTATTATTGTTGCATTCTTTTACATTACTATTTTTATTTCCATATTTTACTTCATCAAATAGAAATTCATTGTCTTAAAAAATTATTACTGTTCTTTATAATTATTATTGAGATTATTGCTAAAAACAGAGTTTAAAATGATTGTGTAATCTCATCATAACAGAACAGATATGTTACTTCGAGTTTCAATTTAGGGTTTATAGTTTTCCATTTATTTTCTTCTCAAAGTTTACTGTAACTACTATTATTTCCATTATTGCACACACAACACAGATAAGTAAACAAAAGCCTCCTATCATAAACCTAGGGTTACATATTTCACATGTTCCTATAGCCATAAATTGAAAACACACAAATGCAATTCTGTCTACAAAATCGAGTTAGTTAAACAAGCTCCCTGTCATTATATAGATTTATTATTTTTATTAACAATAGACAAACCAAACATTTACATCAAAATCATTCCTGTAGGTCGAGTAGATTAATTACAAATATCATCTCCAAGGTTTATGATATTATATGACTGTAAGAGCAGATTCATGCAGAAAACACAAAACACTAGTCGATGCCGAAAACATATCAATGAGCACATCAACATCTATACATTTTAGGCATAGCCAAATCCTAACCCCTGACAAGTTTTTAAATCGAAAACACAAACATTTCATACAAATTGACGATAAGGCATTGAGGTTGAAGCCTAACATATTTTATAAACATGTAACCATTTTTTGAGGAACAATAATAATATTTTTCATTATAAATACTTAGTACACAATTTTCCTTCCCATCGTTTAAACATTTTTAAGATAACAGTCCAGAAATAAAAGGATAGTGACAAGTGTCTAAAACCTAGCTGCACAACCATTATCCTTTTACATTAAATTCAAAAGCATAGGTCTGTTAAACATAGACTCTTTCAATTTTATAAATCGATGAGTGACAGGTTGGTTCACGGGCCAAGCCCCAAAACAACAATCACAAACAGTCATGGCAACATAAGCTTTGCAAATATTCTTTTATATTATTAACTCAACAGAGTTTGAAACCCTTTTAATGGAGGAACATTGCCCAATTCAAAACCCATAACCCAAACATTGTACAGTAACATTTTAAAACATTACATCGACTCTGCAAACCAAGAAGTATCCTAACACATGCGTAACACGAAACAACACAGACTTCAAACCACGATTTCCAGAACATGTGTTACAACTTCAACGTTTTCCATGAATTTGCCAGGAGAACCTACCAGGGTATTCCACCAGGGCTTCCCAATTTATTCGCATGTTATCCATTGCCATCAAACCCAACACTGTGAACACAGAACGATGGCAGTACCTACCACATGAACTACAAGGAGTTAATAACGAGTTCCAATAAACATAGATAAACCAAAACGTATTATATAAATTGATATGAGATTACTTACCTTGCATGTTTAACATTCGGATGGAATGCTCTTGCCTCCAAATCCTTCAACAAACGCAACAAAGGTGACATGCAACTGAACCATAACCAATATCATAGTCAAAAACCTCACCACTAACCTAAACTGTCACCTAACGAAAGCCACAGGGCTTCATGTAATGTCCCAAAAATGGAAAAATTTAAAAATTTCTTAGTCTACCCCTGTAATGAGTACATATTGAAATAAAAGGGTTGTATGTTGATTTGAATGCCAAGAAAGGAATATGTAACTGCTCAATGCATATAAAAGAATTATAAGTTTCTGCAAGGCATAAGCTCTGACTATTTATAATTCAATTTCTGTGGAAACGAGTGCGGATTCAAACAGATAAAGTACTCCTGACACTTGAGTTTATATCTACTGTCGTAACTGTAATCGTGAGCTTGCTCACTATTTTAAAAGAATGCATGTGAATGTATGATGAACTATCTAGATGATATCTCTAGGTGAATTGCCCTTATTGATGATAAAAATTGCTCCCATGGTGGGTGCCGTAACACTCCAGATAAGGTAATTACACACCCCAATAGGGTTGCAGAGGGGTACGGGTAAGCTTGGGTGGTGGTTGGACTTACTTAGCATTTTGCTAATGTCATTCTTTGTACTTGTATTTGCAGGTGTAATTCCTGTGATTGTCCAATCCTGGAGAGTTTGTCTAAATTCTAAAGAAGTTCGAAGAGTTACTAGATGTGATGTTCAAAAGTAATGACCCAAAAGGAGGTCCATACTACCAAGCGTGAAAATACAAAAGAGAAGGTCTTACTAGGGGAGGTGTTATGGTGATTAGACTACATGAAATTTAAATGAGGCAAAACGTGGCTAAGGTGCTACGACTATACTATAGTCCTTGTACAAAATCGAGCCTCCACTAAAACAGGGTTAGTATGACAATAACTGCACTTTTAATGCGCATTGGGAGACAACCTGTCATCAAGGGTTTGGTAATACCTGGGGTTCTTGTTTTTCCTCGGTCTTTGTTTGCGACTTGTTATCGTTTCTCTAGTTCTGCACTTCATTCGTAGGGAGACTATGGTGGTGCCCTGACCTGAGCAAAGCTCGTGTTCTGTGTACCTAGTGCTTGTGGCGCTCGTCTGTTGCATGTGTACCATACTCCTAACAGGTAAGATAAATTCTTCATCTTGTGGTAGGTTGACCTTCCTACTTTCATTTCCAAATCGCAGAGTTTACTAACTAGTAGCACTTTGGGTAATGACAGGTGATAAGAAACCTTCGGTGTGAAAGCTGTGATTGTTCGAAGTTCTGTAAGCATGGCTAGGGTATTGGTAAGTCCAACTTACTTCCCATTATCCTATCTCTCGCACCTCTGCTAGGATGTATATGCGTCTTGTCCTGGTTTCGAATGGAACTCCCATAGGCTCTTCGCTTACTGCATCAATTTGGGGAGTCAGTTGGTCACTGAAGGCTGGACCCGGGAAATATGGAGTTTCAGACGTAGTTTAAGATGGAATACATAATTGGGACTGTAATGTAACTAACGTTTATGAGTCTCGGTCTAGTTTTGTTGCTCGGCATTTCTAGTTTCTGTATAATGTAAATGCTATTTTATTTCTTGATGAGAGAACATGACTCCTATTCGGAATGTATGGTTGTAATGGTAACTTCTACTTATCTCCTATGTTCGTACCATAATTTAGGTTTATACTGATTCAATTCTAATACTAGGGAACCTCTGTGTGTTTTTCTAAAATTGTTGTGCAAGAAAATTCTAAAAGGCCTTTGACACCCTCAGTCTGGAAATGTACCTAGGGTTGTGTACCAGTTTCGTTTTGGCTTGCTCTCTGAGTAGTAGTACTATGATATCCCTGTGTACTTGATGAGTTGCTTATGAAGAAACATATAAGATTTATGAGATTCTTTGTGCTATCGCGTTGGTGATGAAACTAGGGTTTGAATAAGATGATCTTGATTATTTGTCTTCTGCATTGATAGATTTCATACCGGTATGAATAAAGTCTCAGGGTTGTACACAACTTTTTGTGTTGCTTGTAGTCATGACTCCTGTAGAAAACATTCACCAGTTTTGGCTTGAGGAGGCCATGGGATTCGACCCTTAACCTATGCTTCGATAGGAAACTACGTTTGTAAATTGTATGTATGGCTGTTGGTATACATTCTTGATTTGATAGAGTACTAGGTCTATATGTTTGGAAGGCTCTATGTTTCCTCGCAGTACTAGGATGATAGATAGTAATGACAGTTAGGTATGATGCATGTTTTTCAATGAAAAAGAAAGCGCATGAGTATGTAGATATTTCTGTCCTATCCGTTGACCTCGTTTTAAGTGTGGTAAATGTAGGGTAACAAAAAAGAAGGAAACTACTCAGTTCGGTGGAGAAAATAAATATCAGTCTCTGTTTTTGAAATAGAATATAAACGTATAACTGTAGAGGATGGTGACTGTGTTTTGATATAAATTGATTAGTTGGGTTTTCTATTTGTTTAGTACAGTAACCAACAATTTCTACTGCAATTCGATTTCAATAGCTAAAATAATTATATTGCATTCTAATCAATGGTTTTTGGATAGATCAGAGGAAATGAAATAGATTTCGATGAATTCAATTCGGTGAAGAACATAAATATTAGTCTCTGTTTTTGAAATAGAAATAAATAGAAACATAAACGTATAACTATAGAGGATGATGACTGTGTTTTGATATAAATTGATTTGGTTGGGTTTTCTATTCGTTTAGCATAGTAAGCAACAATTTCTACTACAATTCGATTTCAATAGCTAAAACAATTATATTGCATTCTAAATCTAGAATTTATTTGCTAGGTAAGCGAGAATAAAAATTTGACTTGACTAAATTAAACATCCTGCTTGACGATTCACAATCCTATAAGTTTAAGAGATGCATCTGGCTAGCAAAACTAGCTGGCTAAACCTGGTAGACCATGCCTTGGGTTCTGGCCAAATCTTGAATTTTAAACCAAAACTAATAATACTAATTTAACACATCTTTCAGAAGGGAAAATAATTTGCTGGAGGTCTTATCAGATTTTCATACCTGGTTAGTCCTGTAGTTTGCTCCTACTTGTAATGACCTGCACACTCAACCACTAGTTAATAGAAAACTATTGAACTTCTAGCTGACCTGATAATTGATCTTGGAATGGATGACTTTGGGAATACCACGTTCCTCCCAACCATGATTCTACAACCGTTCCTGGTTCAGTAAGAATCCCCCCGAGTTGGTTCTGACATGCAAACTGAGAAGTACAGGCCCTAGGTGTGTAGCTGGTAGATCTGGAAAATCTATGGGAAGGGTTCACTTCCTGGAGCAGAGACTTCTTCTGGGCATAATCATACCAAAAGAAAATATACCCCAAACTTTGGGGTCTGTCCTCATTAAGTAGGACAAATCTTGAATTATGACTATTGGAAATTATTGGTTTCTTTAAAATAATTTAATTTATAAATACAATATTTGTTTATTTAACTACTAGTTATTTTGGAAACTAGGAGGTCTCAACCTGTTTGATTAAAGTGTTTTTAATCTTTTAGATATTTTCATAATAATAATAATATACAATTTACAATGCCATCTAAATATTAATAAATAATATTTAATAAGTGGCAGCCCACTTATGCATGAATATATATCTATAAAGTGTAAACATTTATAAAAGAGTATATATATAATAATTAACCAATATATATTTATTATTGAAGCTCCTAAATAATAATACTACTCTGTGGTCCTTAGCATTTTGTTTCACAAGATGCTTCTTTTAGTTCTTTTTTTAAGGGAAGGGTCCACTTCTTTGGATGGTTTCGGTAAGCTAGTAAAGGAACCTCTAGTCTCTCCCTTTGCACGTCAGATTCCCTTGTTTTAACATGGTAGTTCCCGCAGTAGATGATGATAATAAGATTTATTTATTTAAGTCGAAAATAGTTGTGATATGACACGTAAGTGCTATTCAGAGTCCTCTCAACTCAACACTTGAGATTTAGTAACCCCGAGATCTCTTCAGAGCCTTTTAACTCAACACTCTCACATGGGCGTTACATTAGTGAAATTCTAGAGCCTCTACTCAACACTAGAGCTAGAATGTGGTTGTGAGGCACATCTAGGATATTTAAGTGGCCTCGGATCCGGTAATCATTTCTCTCAAGGTTGGAGTGCTCCAGGCCTCATGCCCAACACTCAACATACATCGGGGCTTAGGCCCAGTAGGAAATAAAATTCTCTAAATACTTAGGGGCTTAGGCCCAGTATATAGGTCTTATGTGTGTTCCTGAGTCCACTCTCAACACACTAAATAATCAACCATGTAAATCATGCTCTGCACAGTATAATGTAACAAGAGGGATAATCTCAGTATATCATAATTTGTAACCGATTCACGTAATACAACTTAGTTTATTCATTCGGTCTTTCTTGCCTCGCATATATTCAAAAATGAAACAAATCAGGGTACATGGCCAATACATCAACTCATAAAGGAAATAAATCAAAACATACTAATGCTATGTCAAACATAATAAATCACATGTACTGGGGCCGTGACCCGACATAGCATCATAACATAGTTAGTCAAAAAGTTGGGGTATTACATCCTTCCCTGCTTATAACAACACCATCCCGGTGTTCTATAAATAAACTTGAAAGTAGGCGAGGCAGACTTTACTCATTGCAGTCTCATCCTCCCGTGCGGCCCCATGCATTCAAATTCTTTCTTAATTCAAGGTCTCGTTGAGGCTGCCTTAACCCTTTACCTATAATAACCTCAAAGTACCGTCAGTTTCATGACATCTGATCAAAATATAACATAAGTAGGGATATCATAATCATCTTATTGTTAGTCCTGCCTTGACATTTCTTGCTATACATACTCATACTTTTCTCCCACAACGCAATTGGTTTCTAGCGTTTTATCATAAGGTAAATTCATTCAAATGATCAGCTTTATCACATAAGTAATAATCTTTCCTTCGCAACAAGCACCTGTGTTCAGTCTTTTCGGATATAAGCAATAATTCCCATTGTAACAAAATGCAGATAGTCAGTCTAGAATGTAAGTAATAACTTTCCTTGTACACAGCTTGCGTATGGTTCATTTCAGATGTCAGAAATAACTTTCTATTGCACGTATTTGCACATGTTTTACTTTAGAAAATAATTTAGAATATAAGTATTAACATTTCTTTGCACACAACTTGAGTATGGTGCACTTCAGAAATCGGAAATAACTTTCTGTTGCACCTGAGAAATAATTTTCCTTTTTTTTTTTTTTTTACTCACCGGTTGTCTAAGCATCCCGTATCTTTTACTGCTCCATACTTACTCTTACGTGTTTCTAGATAATTTTACTATTTAATACAAAAGAAGGGGTAGTTACAAAGTCTATTTATTAGCCCACGTATATGTTTGTTAAAAAATTTGGCACCTACGAAGTATGCATGTCATGAATCAATTCATAACTTGAAATCAGGTGGTTGTAACGGTACTAATCATATACTTATGTAGGTAATCAGCCCGGGAGCATAAGACTTGGCTATGACATTTATCTCGGACTTCTTCCAATGGTCATGATGAAATATGTGTACAAGGATTTGGGTTTTATATAAAATGGTGCAGCCCAAAGATTGTTTATGTGTGTTTGGAGGTTTCTTCTTGACCCAACACTAGGTCCTACTAAGCTTTCCAAGATTTGGTTCTAGGTTCAATGTTTATTTTACCATGCTGAACATATTTCTAACCTGAATAGGGTACTCCTAGTATCTTGTAACAGGCATGCGTCCGTTATTTCAACAAGTTTTAATTTCTTAAGTTGAGTTTTATGCAAATATTTATTAATTTCACCTAACATTCCTCATAATAGGATTATGTTTCCTTCTCTAAAATAGATTATTTTTATTCATGTAGTTGACTATTATTAGTCTAGTTGTAAATCAAACGTCCTGCTAATAGTTATACCATTATTACCTCATGTATTACTCTTGGTTTCACAAGGGTTTGGTGGAGTCCTCTTCTCCCAAATGCGCCTTTTACTTACAATCTTCTTCCCACATGTTTATTATATCAAAGCTTCTTGTTCATCATACATTTATTAAGTTCCTATGTTGCTTGTCTATCAACATATTGTTTTCCTACAAATCTCTCTCCTGTGTTATTGCATTTTACAAATATATTCTGAACCGGATCAGACATATCTTCGTCCTGTCAACAAATAATTAAGTATAGGATATACTTTGCAAACTTTTGTGTTTTACACCCTTAGTACTGTTATTGGTAACTGAAACATCTTTCCCGAGCAATCTTCTTGTGATGCATCTTGTGACTTCTAGGTGTGTAATTGTGCTGTGCATAACTACCTTATAGTTTTTCTATGAAACCCTAATGTCTTTCATTGGTCCTGTTTGTGTGTGTGTGTGTTTTTTTCATTTTTTCTTTTTTAGTACTCTTAATATACGATGTAGCTTTCCATAGTATATGGAAATCACATAATAGTCATGCTCACTGCTGCAGGATGTCTATGACCAAATACCACTTTTAACTACCCGTGTCGAGTTTCTGTGGCTCCTCTCAGGTTTCCATATTTTTGGTTTATGTGTCATAGGTATATAAATATTTCTAGTTAGCGCTTCCGACTCTAGGTATCTGAATGATTTAATTCTCCTATGATTCTTTATAATATAGGATAAAAGCATATCCTGGCTTGCTACTCATGTAAGGAGGGTAGTTATTTCTATCTCTACTAAAGTATCGTATACCTTGCTTTCCTCGAAATTTATTTTATGCTTCTTTTGTACTTTAAGATTTATGGTGCAGCATATGTGAGCATCTGTCTTCAATTACTAACTAAAGGTCAATGCCTTCTGCTGTATCTAGCTAAACTTGCTGAGTTTTGGGTTTATTTTCAAGCCTTTACTCGTCCTGACCTTTATTACAGGTTTTAAGTATTCTTTATAAATGAGTCTCATCCCTTATTCGTATGTGTAACTTCTTATACCTTACTAAATTGTGGATGCATCCCGTCATCGTGTGGTAATCCTGTTTGAGTTTCTTTTGGTGTTTTTTTTTGTTTCTAACCTTCTATGTAGAAAATAATTTCTATGTATATGCTTGCATGACTTCAAGTTTATGCAAGAGGTGAACATGTTAGTATTTCTGCTTCAATTTATTTAGCTACAGGCTATAATCCTTATTATCTTAAATTGAGGCTGAATATATGTCCGAGTAAATAACATTACCCTTCCTTGGTAGTCCTTCCTACTTGCTGGACTATATATATATATATAAACACGAAAATCTAAGTGTCATACAAGTTTAGTTTATTTTTGCCATAAATACATTATGCAGGTCAGTAAAATAACGGAAAATTTGACACATATATGGTTTGACGGCACATCTGTAGCGGCTGCATTTCTACATTCAAAATATTGTTGAAATTGTATCTGAAGCATTTCACCAAATCGTGAGAGCATAATTCTATTAGTTTATACGTATATCTATAAAAAAGAGAGTCATAAGTAAATTCTGAAATCAATGTATTTGTAGCAGAGGTCTCTTTATTTTGAAATGAGCCCAATAGGTCTCTTAGTGTTGTAACTTCGCTCTGATACCACTTGTAATGTCCCAAAAATGGAAAAATTTAACAATTTCTTTGTCTACCCCTGTAATGAGTACATATTGAAATAAAAGGGTCGTATGTTGATTTGAATGCCAAGAAAGGAATATGTAACTGTTCAATGCATATAAAAGAATTCTAAGTTTCTGCAAGGCATAAGTTCTGACTATTTATAATTCAATTTCTGCGGAAACGAGTGTGGATTCAAACAGATAAAGTACTCATGACACTTGAGTTTATATCTACTGTCGTATCTGTAATCGTGAGCTTGCTCACTATTTTAAAAGAATGCATATGAATGTATGTTGAACTATCTAGATGATATCTCCAGGTGAATTGCCCTTATTGATGATAAAAATTGCTCCCATGGTGGGTGCCGTAACACTCCAGATAAGGTAATTACACACCCCGACAGGGTTGCCGAGGGGTACCGATAAGCTTTGGTGGTGGTTGGACTTACTTAGCATTTTGCTAATGTCGTTCTTTGTACTTGTATTTGCAAGTGTAAGTCCTACAATTTTCCAATCCTGGAGAGTTTGTCTAAATTCTAAAGAAGTTCGAAGAGTTACTAGATGTGATGTTTAAAAGTAATGACCCAAAAGGAGGGCCATACTACCAAGCGTGAAAATACAAAACAGAAGGTCTTACTAGGGGAGGTGTTATGGTAATTGGACTCCATGAAATTTAAATGAGGCAAAACGCGGCTAAGGTGCTATGACTATACTATAATCCTTGTACAAAATCGAGCCTCCACTAAAATAGGGTTAGTGTGACAATAACTGCACTTTTAATGCGCATTGGGAGACAACCTGTCATCGAAGGTTTGGTAATACCTGTGGTTTTTGTTTTTCCTTGGTCTTTGTTTGTGACTTGTTATCGTTTCTCTGGTTCTGCACTTCGCTCGTAGGGAGACTATGGTGGTTCCCTGACCCGAGCAAAGCTCGTGGTCTGTGTACCTAGTGCTTGTGGCGCTCGTCTGTGGCATGGGTACCATACTCCTAACAGGTAAGATAAATTCTTCATCTCGTGGTAGGTTGACCTTCCTACTTTCATTTCCAAATCGCAGAGTTTACTAACTAGTAGCACTTTGGGTAATGACATGATAAGAAACCTTCGGTGTGAAAGCTGTGATTGTTCAAAATTCTGTAAGTGTGGCTAGGGTATTGGTAAGTCCAACTTACTCCCCATTATCCTGTCTCTCACACCTCTGTTGGGATGTATATGCGTCTTGTCCTGGTTTCGAATGGAACTCCCGTAGGCTCTTCGCTTACTGCATCAATTTGGGGAGTTAGTTGGTCGCTGAAGGCTGGACCCGAGAAATATGGGGTTTTAGACATAGTTTAATATGGAATACGTAACTGGGACTGTAATGTAACTAACGTTTATGAGTCTGGGTCTATTTTTGTTGCTCGACATTTCCAGTTTCTGTATAATGTAAATGCTATTTTATTTCTTGATGAGAGAACATGACTCCTATTCGGAATGTATGGTTGTAATGGTTTTTAAATGGTAACTTCTACTTATCTCCTGCGTTCGTACCATAATTTAGGTTTATACTGATTCAATTCTAATACTGGGGACCCTCTGTGTGTTTTTCTAAAATTGTTGTGCAAGAAAAGTCTAAAAGGCCTTTGACGCCCTCAGTCTGGGAACGTAGCTAGCTTTTTGTACCAGTTTCGTTTTGGCTTGCTCTCTGAGTAGTAGTGTCAAAATCCATAAATTTCCGAAAAATTTAAAAAATTTTAAGGTAGCAATAAATGTTATTAAATGCATTCCTTGATTTGTTTGTGTTAATTAAATGATCATAAATATGTCTGAATTGATCTGTTATTGCTCTTAAATGTTGTTATGGTTCTCTCTTTTCAGTTACTGATTGTTTTACTTCTTGCAACTGCAAGGGAAAGTTTGCCATGTCAGATCTGGGCTTACTTAGCTTACGAGCTAATACATTCGATTTTCTTTCTCTACAGGTATACAGGTAATTGCGGGTCATTACTCTTAATTTTTCAAGTATTAATATCAGTTTTCAGTACTAAATCATTCAATAAAAAGTATGACATGCTAACCAGTCTTTATCATGTCTCTTAAAGGTAGAAAAATCTTCCTGCACCATGCCAAGTTCAAATTCTGAAATGTTTTTTTTTTTTTTTTTTTTTTATACTTTTAATTGCAAGGATGTGGAGTTAATAATTTCGCTATAATCATATTTTTCTTACCTTCAGCAAATTGCAAGTATTTTCCTGTCAGTTCATGTCTTCTATTATTAATAAAGATTACCTTGTTTGGATCTATTTTTGTTTTCAGAATAACACTCAATAAAATCTATAAGCGCCTAAAGTAATTTGTCCCCTATTATCATATCTGATTAAAATCGTTGATATTGAGGATCGCAACCATATATTTTGCTCATCTATAATACTAGATTCAGGATACTGATAAGAGATTTTCTATATATAGCAACTAGAAATAACAAGGTACCCTCATACAATTCTCATGAGTTAAAGAAACTTAAAAATCTACCAACGAAAATTCTAATCAATGTAAAAATGACGCTTATTGAAATCATATGTACAAGCTATAAGATCATCAATTAATAGTGGAGTGTAAATTTCGTGGTATGTTCTATGAACCATATCTAACTGACTTGGTACCTACATCTTTAGAATTCTATAGTTAAGAAATCAAGCTCCCCATATCCTTTTAACATCCTAAGAATTGTGTTTTAATGTCGAAACAATGCATAGTTGAGATGGAACGTATGGCAAAGTCTTATTAAACATGAAGCAAGATTTAAAGGTATCAATTCATCGTTTTTAATTGTTAAAAGATGATCTGAGCTATAGTATTATAACTATTTTAGGTATCCACGCAAGGACTTTATCTATCCAAGATATCATTTCTATTTGGCAATAATGATGAGAATCTCGTTGATATCTTTGAGCTTTATTGACATATTATATGATTTAATGAATGTAGGGCAACGTTTTAATGTTCACATGAGCGAGGTTTCAAGCTTGGTTTTAACATGGAAATGATTGACGAGATGGAACTAGGGTTCAATACTATATTGGAACATTCCTATAATGATTTGTTAAATTTTCTGAATTTACTTCAATCTGATCTAGGATCTTAACTGAGAGAACAACATGTACAGCATATCTACAGCATATCAATCATGGAGACAATAATGCAAGCACACACAAGAGACACAAAGATTTACTTGGGGAAAACCATAAAGGTGAAAAACCCCAATAACTTCCTCAGAGATAGATAGAGAAATGATACAACCAACCAATAGAGATAGCCATAACCTAGCAGCAATCCTCCTCCTCCATAAGTGCGCCTCTCCTCCTTGAGAGCATGTGTGTGAAGTGAGTGAGTAAATAGAGTGCCTCCCGCACTCTATTTATACTTGACTTGACTTGCCTTTTTACCTAACTCATGTCGGCTCGAACTTAACCACATAACATAATGCTGAGTGGGCCGACCCCCAATAGGGTGGTCTAATAACCCTTTGACCCACATGGCCGACCCCCAATAGGGTGGTCTAATAACCCTTTGACCCACATGACTTATACAGGGCCGACCCCAAACAAGGTGGTCTAATAACCCATTGACCCACATGACTTATACAGGGCCAACCCCAAACAAGGTGGTCTAATAACCCATCAAGTATAAGTTACAACACTTACAATATAAATGACGACACTTCCTTATAGAGGAATAATACCATCTCTATAGGAATACAATATACATATATGTGAAATACATTCCGAAGTTACATATACATCAACATGATTTTATTTGCATCCCGAATGATTTGTAACTCAAAGAAAAGCTTTGAAGTGTCGACCCACTGGAATGGAAAAATCAAAACTACTACGTGGTGAATTCTGGGCCAAGTGTTTGGCGATATAAAACACCTGAACTAACCCTTCATTGTCATTCTCCTTCGCCTTCGGGCTCGGGTCCTTCTTACGAAACCTCCTGGTCTGGTTTTGTTGTAATACTGTCAGTAGCAACTTCCAGGTTGCAACAGTTCCTCTGCTCGTTCTTTTTATCAGTTAAGAGTCTTTCGAGTCGGCTGTAGACAGCTAAATAGTGTATTAAAATCCTAGGGTTTATCCCTCGACTTTCTTGACTGGTCTGGTCCGAGTATGAGATTATCGTTGGGTTCCAATCTTGGTCACGGCCTCCATAGTATAATAATCCTTTGGCTTCTATCGGTTGCTTGTTCATCTCTGCTCGTGGTTAACGGGATAAATGCTACGTTGGAACCCCCTTTCGAGTTCGTTGGTAAGCTATTGATATTTCATTGTTTTTATTACAGTTTTAAACGCAAAGGGGTTTAACAAAGTTTAAAAGTCCGTAACTGATATCACATTAATGTTGCAGGTTCTGTAAAGACCGTGAAGATGTGAGAAACGCAACCCTCGGTGCTTGGCTAATACTGGGTAAGCCTGGTTACACCATGGCTTCTCCTCCTTGCTGGTTGTTGAATAGTTAGGGTTTGGTCTAGATAGGGCAACTCTATGATGTATTTAAATACCACGGCTTCTGTCCGTGTGGTAACTAATGTACTCCTTTCGGTACTTAGGATTCTAATAGAAGATAGGTATTATAAATTTTGTAGAGAACCAGGCTTATGAACCTGTTCTGCAAATAATATTACGGCCTCGGGTGTTTAGGTCTTGATACGACTCATCTTCAAAGATTTTATGGGTTAACTCCCAGGGTTGTGAAAATATATATTTTGATATAAGTGTTGTCTGTAAGATGGCTTGCAAAACGCCTGCATTTCTTTTTGGTATTTGATACTGTGTATAGTAATAGGAATGGTTAAGTTTCTTAAAATTATTATTGAGGAAAAAAGGTGACACGGCTGTGAGTGAAAGCCTGGTCTTGCTTCTCAGTGTTTTTGTTTTTATGTGTTTAAGTGGTAATGATAAGGTTTTTGTGTTAAATAGCTCTGTCAAGTTGGGGTTTTCACCCAGGTTTTGATATTGTAAAACTTGGTCCTTTAGTTGTTATAACACATACACGTATAGATTCTATTTGAATGCGTAGTGAACTATGAGCTACGGCTGTGGGTGAGTTGTTGAAATACTTTCAATGTTTAAATACCTAAAATGTCGGGTATAAAAAGGTTTAATCCGATAGTACAGTGGTGATTATATTTATTTGCTGGTTCTTTCGTTACGATTTTCTCTTAGTAGTTGGGAAAATAAGTGGAAGATTTAATAGTATTAACGAAGCTCGATAATGGCTGTAACACTGTTCTTTCTTTTTTTATTTAGTACACGTTTTCTCTGCGATTAAATTCTTACTATAAAGAAAACTTAGAATGATAGGGTTTCCTGCCAGCTACTCGGTTGTGAAATCACTTAACTGTTCAATCTATTGTTATGTTTTACAATTCGGTTGCAACATGGATTTTTGGGGTATGAAAATGGTGATGTTTATACTCGTCGATAGAGTTCTGTTAGTACAAGAAAGTCTTGTAGGAAGGAAAGATACCATAAATCTTGAGCTTGATAAATGAACTAGCTATGGTTCTAAAAATTCTACGATTATAACAATACTAGTTTATTTATCTTATCATAAATTTCTTTGTAATGTACTTCTGTTAGAGTCTTTGTAGATGGTTTTATTTGACAGTAAATTCTGAATAAACTTTAGCTAAGACTGAAGTTTTGATATAGATTTTAAACTAGACATACTGTGACTAGGTCTGTATTCTAACAAAAGTAACCTAACTGCAACTACAAAAGTTCTTGCAACAACCCTGAAATGTCATTGATACTGTAATAGATATATATATAACTGATTATACGTACTCCTGTTCCTATAATTATTAAACAAGTTATGTTTCAGAAAATATTTACTGTACTCATAATGCTACCGATCTATTTAATTATTGCAATTTAAACCAGACTAGAACCAGATTACAATAAGGACTATTGCTTGTGATACTACTGTTGTATAGCATGCATTGAAATATCTTATTAATAAGATGATAAGGGTATTTGCAAAACCTCGAAAGAGCATTTGCCAGATGTCCCAGGGCACCGAATTACATGCCATAGGCAAAACCTCGAAAGACCATCTGCAAATCTCCCAGGGCAACGAATTACATGCTCATCTGCACAACCTGATCCACGGCCATAGAGTATCAACCTGATACTCACCATACATCATCCTGATGTATCCATGATCATCCTGATCATCATCACTGCAACGTCCTGCTGCATGTCATCTGGAGCAACATCCTGAAGCTCGTCATCTATGATCATCCTGATCATCACTGCAACATCCTGCTGCATGATCCACCTGATCATCAATGCATCTACCTGATGCATACCAAGTATCATACATGATCCTCCTGATCATCAATGTATCCACCTGATACAAATACATGATACATATCATCATACATGATCCTCCTGATCATCAATGCATCTACCTGATGCATACCAAGTATCATACATGATCCTCCTGATCATCAATGTATCCACCTGATACAAATACATGATACATATCATCATACATGATCCTCCTGATCATCAATGCATCTACCTGATGCATACCAAGTATCTACCTGATACATATCATCATACATGATCCTCCTGATCATCAATGTATCCACCTGATACAAATACAAATACATGATACATATCACCATACATGATCCCCCTGATCATACAATGTATCCACCTGATACATATACAGATACATGGTCCAAGCATCCAACATGATGCATACATACATACATAAAATGATCCAACTGATCATATCCAAGCAGAAACCAGAACATCATCCTGATGCTCATCATCCAGCGCTTACATCCACAGCCATGTGAAGGATCCTCCTTCCAACATGCTTGGAATGGCTTCAGCAAATGTGTCCATCACTTCTTCCTCGAAGTGTCCTCGATCTGAAGAACGCCAAGCCTCTCTCTGAAGTACTCAAACTTCACTCTGGCTAGTGGCTTCGTCAGCACATCTGCAATCTGCTCGTCCGTCGCAACGTACAGGAGCTTCACAGCTCCTCTCTGCACCATATCCCTGATATAGTGATATTTGATCTCTATGTGTTTCGACCTGTCATGAAACACTGGGTTCTCGGACAGCTTCACACAACTCTGGTTATCACAGAAGATACCAGTAGCTTCCAGCGGGAGATCAAATAACTCAGACAGTAGCTTCCGTAGCCATACTACCTCACAACTAGCTGAACAGGCTGCAACATACTCTGCCTCAGCTGTACTCAGTGCTACACAGGACTGCTTCCTGCTAAACCAAGAGATCACACCTGATCCCATACTGAAGCAACACCCAGATGTGCTCTTCCTGTCTGCAGCACTGCCAGCCCAATCTGAATCAACATAACCCTGCAGGTTAAACTTTTGATTCGCCTCATATCTTAGCCCATAATCCACTGTACCCTTCAGGTACCTCAGAACATGCTTTACAGCAACCAGGTGAACACTCCTCGGATCCGTCAGGAACTGGCTCAATGTGTTCACAGCAAAGCAAATGTCTGGTCTCGTGTTCGTCAGGTACATCAAGGACCCAATCATCTAACGATACATAGAGACATCAACTGGCTCAGATGAAGCATCACATAGAAGCTTCAGTTTCGATGCCATAGGTGTGGCCATGGCCTTGCAATCCATCATCCTGAACCTCTTCAGGATTTCTACTGCATACTTCCCTTGTCCAAGGAAGATTCCTTCTGCACTCTGCCACACCTCCATGCCAAAAACAAATAGTGCATCATCCCCAAGTTCTTAATCTCGAACTCGATAGTAAGCTTCCGCTGCGTGTCGGCAATCAATCTATCTTCACCATACCAAGTTCTGCACATATATGATTTCCTATCATGTGTCTCAGAACCAAGTGGCTGCTCTACATACACTTCTTCTTCAACTACACCATTCAAGGAAGCTGTCTTGAATCCATCTGGTGTATCTTCTATTTCATCACTTTTATATTTCTCAATGCTGCCATCTGCAACATGCTTGATCTGATAGTTCCATTTGGAAGTCATAGCAAACTTCCCTTCATGTCTTGGGATTACATCCCAAACATCATTCTTCATGATCGACGGATCATGGCATTTCATTTCTTCATCCCAGATCCTGGGAACTTCAATATCTTCAATATCTTCAATAGATATCTTTGTTGCTAGAACAAATGTTGTAGTTCTTCTTTTGTAGGAGATGGCATACGATCTTTCCTACACAACAAGTTAAATTGCATGATTAGAAAACATCTCATAGTTTTCAAAACAAATTCTTACACATAAAGAAATATGCCATACAGTCATGCAATTATCTTAGCCAATGCTTCAATACAACATTTATCCATATTCCGTAACTTTCTAGATGCCTTCCAATCTCTACCAGAACATTGTTAAGAGTGTGCACAACTCCCAACATGTCAGCAAAGAGGTTTCATTCTAGATAAGTAGCAATGGAATGTTGTACAGTGCCATAGGCCACTTACCCATGCATATTAGGAGTATACTGTTCATCAATGCAATTATTCTAATATGCATAATACACAACCTAATTCTAGGAACATCAGTATATACATTATTGAACAGTATTATTTGAGAAATGACAATTCAAATACTTATCTTTGTTTGTTCGTTGGGTGGACTCCCTCTGATTCTTCGCTTCCTCGCAGGAGCTACTGGAGTCCTAATCTGAAGTAGCTTCTTCTACACCTTTCTGTTGTGGGATGTAGAGAGATGATCAACTCCCTCTGAATATCTGCATCCTTGCAGAAACTACTGAAGTGTGCTCCTTTGCTTTCTTGCAGGAACAACTAGAGTGTGCTCCCTCTTGATCTTTGCTTCCTGAATTACCTGTTCTTGAACTCATATTCATCCTTGGTCCCTATGCATGCTTATTAGTATCATGAATGTGTTATCCTTGTGATCTCATATAAAATCATACATTCATTAGTATACTATTAAAACACAATAATCTCAAGCATGTATAGTCATGATCATTTCAAACAGAAATAATAAGCATTAGCATTCAAGGATTCTTATGGTTAGTCAAATCATAAGAAACATAACATGTCTAAACCTGTAATTACTCAAGCCTATGACTCTTCAGGTTAGTTGAATCATCAATCAAGATAAGAGATATAAAATGCATCAAACCTATACCATCATGATTCTTCTGGTTAGTCATATCATCAATTATGGTAAGAAACATAATATGCATACAATCATGATTATTCAAACCTGACTTCATGAATAATCATTATCAACAACGCGATAGTATAAGATCCTAACCCAAGGTAGGAATCTAGCTTGATATAGGAAAAACATACCTGGATTATCATGTTAGCTAGTTATGTCTAACATACCCGTATAATGTCTTTTGGTTCTCTTCAATGACTTGTGCTAGTAACCTGCATGTCTCATAAGTTAACCATTATAAAACCAAGTTATACATACCTCGTGAATGGATCTTGTATGAGATCCATGACAATGGATGAATCTTTGTCCTCATGTTATCATGATCATATGTTCTTGGACCAGAACATGATCTGTCTTTCTTGGTGTACCTTTCATGTTAGTAGACAACATAAACCTCATACAACACCATAATGCATTAGTACAATCATAAGTGTCAACACCCTAACCAATGAATATCTTCTATCATGCATTCATAATTTTGTTAAGGTGATACAACAAATCTAAAATCAAAATTGTACTAACCGTAATAACATGAAGACAAACATACCATAAACTTAATCATGGAAAAATATCGAAACATACCTCGATGAGTCATACCTGTCGAGATCGCTTGTAATCTTCTTATGTAAGGCCTTATCCTCATCTCCCTTTGAGACAGGAACTTCTTTCACTTATGCAGGTGATCAATCCATCTTCTTCTAGGATTAACCCAATCCACTTGATTTGCAAGAACTGGACCTTGAGCTGGATATGGGTTTGTCAGAGAAACCCCAAAAATTCAAACTTTGAATTTCAACCTTCCGATAGGATAGGAATATGTGCCTTGATGAACTGATCAAACTGGTATATTCAGAATTTGAAAACTGCAAGGTTTCATTCCTCAATTTTGCCTTTGAAACTTCCGGATTCACTGGACGTGACCCTGAACTGGGGTTTGATGAAGCCCACTCTTTTTCCCCATCAAAATGTTTGATCCAAAGCTCTAAGCTTCTATTTTTCTGAGGAGCTTCCAGCCGTGGTCACAGATTTCAAAAATTCCCATTTTTACAGAAGCCCTAATTTTCCACTTTTCTGATCAAAGTCCCGAACTAGGGTCTAATCAAGCCCGGCCTTCTGCCCAACCAAAAATTCTGATCTTGGTCTCTAAATTTCTATTTTGATGAGTAGCATCCAGCCGTGGTCTCCGATTACAAAAATTCCAACTTTCTCCAAAGCCCTAAATTCCGGAAGCCATGAATGAAGGTACCAAAAAATAATTCTGTTTTGACAGAAATATGTACCTGATTGTTTCTGGTGTAACTCCGAAATTTTTGATCCACAGGGTCTGAAAACGTTTCCTGAGATAGCCTGACCTGATAGCTTTCCATCCTGACAGGTCTGACCTCAATTGGATTCTCTGAGAGAGAGTTATGCCAAATGTCGCAACGTGACCTGTTTTGGGATAAAACAGAAGAGCGAACGTGTACGGCGTGCCACGTGTCACTGTTTGAATTTCGGCCTCTGAAAAAGTTTTCTGAGATATCTCGGCCTGTTAACTTTCCATCCTGACAGGTCTGACCTCAATTGGATTTTCTGAGAGAGAGTTATGCCAAGTGTCGCAACGTGACCTGTTTATGGGATAAAACAGTAGAGCGAACTTGTACGGCGTGACACGTGTCACTGGTTCAACTTCGGCCTCTGAAAACATTTTATGAGATAGTACAGACTGTGTACTACCTGTCACTTTTTACGAAATTTCATTTGGAGCTTCCTAGCCCAAGTTATGACCTTTTTCCCAAGGTCACCTGATTTTGACTCAGATCTGGAAGAGGCAGAAACCCTATATTGTACAGATCATAAATCACAAAGTACAACGAATTAGAGGTTGTCCTTTGGACACAAGATACCTGGAGATCTTAGCTTCGTCCTGTAACAATTTCAGATCCGAAAACTTCGCCAAAACGGATTTATAGCGAAAGTGCTACGATGACTGGTTTTTGCTATATCAAGCCCTAGCATCGTAAGTGCAACAAGTGTCATACATGCCATATCATGCCTTCTTTCAGGCTAGCTCTGATACCATGTTAAATTTTCTGAATTTACTTCAATCTGATCTAGGATCTTAACTGAGAGAACAACATGTACAGCATATCTACAGCATATCAATCATGGAGACAATAATGCAAGCACACACAAGAGACACAAAGATTTACTTGGGGAAAACCATAAAGGTGAAAAACCCCAATAACTTCCTCAGAGATAGATAGAGAAATGATACAACCAACCAATAGAGATAGCCATAACCTAGCAGCAATCCTCCTCCTCCATAAGTGCGCCTCTCCTCCTTGAGAGCATGTGTGTGAAGTGAGTGAGTAAATAGAGTGCCTCCCGCACTCTATTTATACTTGACTTGACTTGCCTTTTTACCTAACTCATGTCGGCTCGAACTTAACCACATAACATAATGCTGAGTGGGCCGACCCCCAATAGGGTGGTCTAATAACCCTTTGACCCACATGGCCGACCCCCAATAGGGTGGTCTAATAACCCTTTGACCCACATGACTTATACAGGGCCGACCCCAAACAAGGTGGTCTAATAACCCATTGACCCACATGACTTATACAGGGCCAACCCCAAACAAGGTGGTCTAATAACCCATCAAGTATAAGTTACAACACTTACAATATAAATGACGACACTTCCTTATAGAGGAATAATACCATCTCTATAGGAATACAATATACATATATGTGAAATACATTCCGAAGTTACATATACATCAACATGATTTTATTTGCATCCCGAATGATTTGTAACTCAAAGAAAAACTTTGAAGTGTCGACCCACTGGAATGGAAAAATCAAAACTACTACGTGGTGAATTCTGGGCCAAGTGTTTGGCGATATAAAACACCTGAACTAACCCTTCATTGTCATTCTCCTTCGCCTTCGGGCTCGGGTCCTTCTTACGAAACCTCCTGGTCTGGTTTTGTTGTAATACTGTCAGTAGCAACTTCCAGGTTGCAACAGTTCCTCTGCTCGTTCTTTTTATCAGTTAAGAGTCTTTCGAGTCGGCTGTAGACAGCTAAATAGTGTATTAAAATCCTAGGGTTTATCCCTCGACTTTCTTGACTGGTCTGGTCCGAGTATGAGATTATCGTTGGGTTCCAATCTTGGTCACGGCCTCCATAGTATAATAATCCTTTGGCTTCTATCGGTTGCTTGTTCATCTCTGCTCGTGGTTAACGGGATAAATGCTACGTTGGAACCCCCTTTCGAGTTCGTTGGTAAGCTATTGATATTTCATTGTTTTTATTACAGTTTTAAACGCAAAGGGGTTTAACAAAGTTTAAAAGTCCGTAACTGATATCACATTAATGTTGCAGGTTCTGTAAAGACCGTGAAGATGTGAGAAACGCAACCCTCGGTGCTTGGCTAATACTGGGTAAGCCTGGTTACACCATGGCTTCTCCTCCTTGCTGGTTGTTGAATAGTTAGGGTTTGGTCTAGATAGGGCAACTCTATGATGTATTTAAATACCACGGCTTCTGTCGGTGTGGTAACTAATGTACTCCTTTCGGTACTTAGGATTCTAATAGAAGATAGGTATTATAAATTTTGTAGAGAACCAGGCTTATGAACCTGTTCTGCAAATAATATTACGGCCTCGGGTGTTTAGGTCTTGATACGACTCATCTTCAAAGATTTTATGGGTTAACTCCCAGGGTTGTGAAAATATATATTTTGATATAAGTGTTGTCTGTAAGATGGCTTGCAAAACGCCTGCATTTCTTTTTGGTATTTGATACTGTGTATAGTAATAGGAATGGTTAAGTTTCTTAAAATTATTATTGAGGAAAAAAGGTGACACGGCTGTGAGTGAAAGCCTGGTCTTGCTTCTCAGTGTTTTTGTTTTTATGTGTTTAAGTGGTAATGATAAGGTTTTTGTGTTAAATAGCTCTGTCAAGTTGGGGTTTTCACCCAGGTTTTGATATTGTAAAACTTGGTCCTTTAGTTGTTATAACACATACACGTATAGATTCTATTTGAATGCGTAGTGAACTATGAGCTACGGCTGTGGGTGAGTTGTTGAAATACTTTCAATGTTTAAATACCTAAAATGTCGGGTATAAAAAGGTTTAATCCGATAGTACAGTGGTGATTATATTTATTTGCTGGTTCTTTCGTTACGATTTTCTCTTAGTAGTTGGGAAAATAAGTGGAAGATTTAATAGTATTAACGAAGCTCGATAATGGCTGTAACACTGTTCTTTCTTTTTTTATTTAGTACACGTTTTCTCTGCGATTAAATTCTTACTATAAAGAAAACTTAGAATGATAGGGTTTCCTGCCAGCTACTCGGTTGTGAAATCACTTAACTGTTCAATCTATTGTTATGTTTTACAATTCGGTTGCAACATGGATTTTTGGGGTATGAAAATGGTGATGTTTATACTCGTCGATAGAGTTCTGTTAGTACAAGAAAGTCTTGTAGGAAGGAAAGATACCATAAATCTTGAGCTTGATAAATGAACTAGCTATGGTTCTAAAAATTCTACGATTATAACAATACTAGTTTATTTATCTTATCATAAATTTCTTTGTAATGTACTTCTGTTAGAGTCTTTGTAGATGGTTTTATTTGACAGTAAATTCTGAATAAACTTTAGCTAAGACTGAAGTTTTGATATAGATTTTAAACTAGACATACTGTGACTAGGTCTGTATTCTAACAAAAGTAACCTAACTGCAACTACAAAAGTTCTTGCAACAACCCTGAAATGTCATTGATACTGTAATAGATATATATATAACTGATTATACGTACTCCTGTTCCTATAATTATTAAACAAGTTATGTTTCAGAAAATATTTACTGTACTCATAATGCTACCGATCTATTTAATTATTGCAATTTAAACCAGACTAGAACCAGATTACAATAAGGACTATTGCTTGTGATACTACTGTTGTATAGCATGCATTGAAATATCTTATTAATAAGATGATAAGGGTATTTAAGAAATACTGAAACAAAAAAATTCTCCATAATTCTGCTACTGATAATTCTTACTGCTAAATTTTCACTGTACTAAATACTATTAGAACATATAGACGATAAATATATCATACATTCATTTGTACCTAATACACAGCAGGAGTAGATAGTTGAACCTGTATCAACGGTGGACAACAACAGCAATGGGAGGCTGTTCCTCCCTACCAACTCCTGGAGAGTGCCCAGACAGCACTTCTCAGGACCCCCGAGCTTGCTCTGGTCTCCCTGGATGGAACTAGGCGCAACAAAACAATTCACTCAGCTAAACAGCTAAACTGGAACCAAGTTACTACAGCATCCCTCTCAAACCACTTCCTTACTGTATTTCCCACTTCCTCAATGGGATTCCTGAATAGCATTCAACTGAATGTATCCTCCCTCCAGAACTATTCACCCCCAGCTCAGTTCATTGAGTACTATTTAAAATATTGCCTAGGTCTTAGTTGGGTTAACTGTCATTAATGAGCCACCTGCTCAGATTCCACTTTCATGGGGAATCATGACCCCAAAATATAGGGAAGTTGCCACCTACAACTTAGGAAGTGTTTGAGGATGCTGCCACTTGTCTTTTGCCTTTCCACCTAGTTCCAACCACCAGTTAGACCAGTAACCTCTTTTAACAACTCTCCCATGTTGTTGTCTCCATAATTTATTTATAAATAATAAAATATTCAGAATTACATTCCATTTCTGGTGACTCTGCTGAGTCATCAATTCCTACTTAGCATTAAATTTAACAAAATGTCTCAGGAATATAATAAAATAATTACATTATTTTTGCAAAATTGGGGTATGTGACAAGTAGTAATATGATATCCCTATGTACTTGATGAGTTGCTTATGAAGAAACATATAAGATTTATGAGATTCTTTGTGCTATCGCATTGGTGATGAAACTAGGGTTTGAATAAGATGATCTCGATTATTTGTCTTCTGCATTGATAGATTTCATACCGGTATGAAGAAAGTCTCAGGGTTGTACACAACTTTTTGTGTTGCTTGTATTCGTGACTCCTGTAGAAAACATTCACCAGTTTTGGCTTGAGGAGGCCATGGGATTCGACCCTTAACCTATGCTTCGATAGGCAACTAAGTTTGTAAATTGTATGTATGGTTGTTGGTATACATTCTTGATTTGATAGAGTACTAGGTCTATATGTTTGGAAGGCTCTATGTTTCCTCGCAATACTAGGATGATAGATAGTAATGACATTTAGGTATGATGCATGTTTTTTAATGAAAAAGAAAGCGCATGAGTATGTAGATATTTATGTCCTATCCGTTGACCTCGTTTTAAGTGTGGTAAATGTACGGTAACAAAAAAAAGGAAAACTACTAAGTTCAGTGGAGAAAATAAATATCAGTCTCTATTTTTTAAATAGAATATAAACATATAACTGTAGAGGATGATGACTGTGTTTTGATATAAATTGATTAGTTGGGTTTTCTATCCGTTTAGTATAGTAACCAACAATTTCTACTGCAATTCGCTTTCAATAGCTAAAATAATTATATTGCATTCTAATCAAGGGTTTATGGATAGATAAGAGGAAATGAAATAGATTTCGATGAATTCAGTTCGGTGAATGTTAGGAACCTGTGTCAACCATTCTCTTTACTATGTTAGTATATGTTCGGATATCCACATCATCATTTTCAGGATCTTGCATGCAATTAGGGTTTGCATGCAAATTCTAGGGTTTGCATGCAGTTTGCATGCATCCCAGTCACCAGGTTGATGCCTCCAGCACCTTAGCCACCTTATTCTAGCACCTGGTATCCACTTACTTTAGAGTTTTAGCCCTCCTAGTCAGGAAGGTGCCCACTTCTCACCTACTACCAGAGAAGGGCGCACTTCTTCACCTACCACTGCAGTTCCACTCCAGTTACACTCAGTTAGCTCCAATTCTCCCTAATTTGAGGCTAGTTTCACTCCCGACTGACTGTTTCACTTCTGTTGGACCTCCAGATTGACTAGATGACTTGTTATAACTTCAGTTAGCCTCCCATGCGCCCTCCACTGAGCCCACTTCCCTATATCAGTGCTACACACTTCAGTTACACATGTTACACTCAGTTAGACTCAAATTGACACCTGGATGACTGGTTCTTGTGCATTGATGACCACTACTGATTGATGATGAGGACTCCTAGTTGGAGTCAAGCTACTCCATTCAGTGATTCGAATGACCTCCTTAGGAAATTCGAATTGCTCAGTCATTGTGGCTGTATTGTATTGTAATTATTCACCCTTACTGGGATATTGAGCACTGATGCATGTTTTGCACAGTTTTACACCATTTTTTCCATGTTCATCTATTGTGATTGATTTAATTGTTCATTAGATCTGCTGTGACTAATTTTACATGGTATCAGAGCCATTGCAAGGACAATATCTCTTTTCTACGGGTGTTTCTACAAGAAGATTTGAGTGAATTGCTCAAAAATTGCAAAAAGTTTTGGCATGAAAGATCTCAAGGGAATTCGCTCCTGTGCATGCAAATCTTGAAAATACTTCCAATACCACTCCAGAAGCTTGAGTTTCCACATAATTCCTGGATCTGATACATTGGACCCATTCAACATTGTTTGATCTCCAATCCCAGGTGTGATGCAACTCTAAAAGGGTGGATTGTTCGACCTCATTGTTCTTGGTTTATTGTGATTTGCAGGTTTTTGTCTCCATCATTTGCATTCGCTACTCTGCCCTTGCAAGCTCCTCTACATCAGTGTGCACTCGCTCCTAGCAATGGAATACTCTTCTTCAAAGCCTATCCTCACCCCATTCAATTATTTTGATTGGAAAGATGATATGGAGATCATATTACGTTCAAAAGGTTACTACCGAGTCACTCTTGGTCTTGAATTGGAGCCAAACAATCTATCATATAGAACCAAACACTACAACAAGCTTGATGAAGCTTATGGTCTTCTTTGTCTCTCCATCTCCAAAGATCTTCACTTCCATCTAAGCGGATTGAAGACTCCAAAAGCTATATGGGAGAAACTTGAAACACTATTTGGCAAGCAGGACGAGCTTAAGGATTTTCAATTAGAGAATGAATTGATTGCCCTTAGTCCTGAGAATTTCGAGACCATCAATGAATTCTTCACAAAATTAAAGAACTTGAACTTGCAGTTGAATAACAATGGAGTTATCAAAGAGGATAAACAATTGATCCTCTCCATTCTCAGCAAGCTTGGTAAAGATTATTCAGTATTTGTCTCTACTTTCAATTTCGGTCAGCTAACTACCCCGAATTGGAAGTTGCCTACCTTGAATGCCTTCATTGAGTCCGTCACAAAAGAGCATGACAAGTTGATTCAAATGGGGTCCATAAGCTCCAAATATTTAGCCCTATATGTTCAAGGACCCAAGATCTCGAATGGTAAAGGAAAGCAAAAGAAGGAGAAGCCCAAATTCGAGCCTCACAAGCAAAGAGAGAAAGGCAAATAGACGGATGCACCATCCGATTGAAAGTTCAAGCAAAAGGGAAAAGAAGGTAACCAAAAATCTAAATGTACTTATTGTAACCGTGGATTTCATCCCAAAAGTTCATGTATGAAGAAGACTATAGATCAAATGGCCCTCCTTTTGGAAAAGAACAACATAACTCTTCCTGACGGTGCAAGGAAGAAGGACAGGAATGATGATCATGAAAGAGGACAAGCACTCATGGCAACTGTTTCAAAGCCCACTACTCTCTTTATAGATTCAGGTTCATCAAATCATATGGCTGAAAATATTGATTCTTTTTCTTCATTCGATCCAAACAGCTCCATCCCCATCCATTTGGGAGATGACTCAAAAATTTCTTCAAAGGGCAAAGGTATGATTCATGTAGATCATGGAAGCTTTCAGAATGTTCTCTATGTGCCTTCCTTGGCTTCAAATCTTCTTTCTGTGTATCAAATGACACACACTGGTGAACCGAAGCAAGTTACATTCATCCCTAATATAGTTGAAATTTCTGATATCAAAAGTGGAAGACTTGTTGCAGTCGGAAAGGCAAACCACACTGCAAAATACTATGAGTTTTCACACTTTATTCCGCTTGCAAAGCCCACTGCTCTTTGCACACATGGTAATGAGGTTAGTAGGATTTGAAATGAAAGATTTGGACATCTTAATTATAAGTATTTGCTGCTGCTATCAAACAAATCCATGGTAGATGGTCTTCCACTACTCCGTTCCTTGAAGGGAATATGCACTGGTTGCATTATTGGGAAGCACCCCGAGCACAGATTCGACCACTGCAAAGTTAGCAGAGCTTCTACAGTTTTGGGGTTGATACATTCTGATATTAGTGGTCCACTGCCCCATATGTCATTAAATGGTTCAAGGTATTTTTTGACATTTATTGATGATTTTTCCTGCTTTACATGGGTATTCTTTCTCAAAAACAAGTCAGAAGTGCTTGCAAAATTCAAGGATTTTAAGGCTTCTGTTGAGACCGCCACTGAGAGCAAGATCAAAGCTCTTAGATATGATAATGGTGGAGAATATATCAAGTCCGAGTTGCTGCAACTTTGTGCCGAAAGAAGAATTCAGATCCAACATACAGTTCCCTACACACCCCAGCAGAACGGTGTAGCGGAAAGGAAAAATCGGTCACTGAAAGAGATGGCTACATGCATGAATGAATCAAAAGGTTTGGTTGAAAATATTTGGGCTGAAGTAATCAATGTTGCTGCATACATACAGAACCGTGTTCCACATTCATCCGTGACATGTATGACTCCTTTCGAAGCATTCTTTGATCACAAACCGGATGTGTCAAATTTGAGAGTTTTTGGCTCTACTGCATGGGCTAGATTTCCTTCCAAGAAGAGACGAGCTTTGGATCCACAAAGTATTGAGTGCATACTGATAGGATATGGGGAAGAATCAAAAGCATATAAACTCATGGATATCAGATCTAAAAAGATATTCATAGAGCGCAGTGTGCATTTTGAAGAACCGCTTCAAGAATTGCAACTAGTCGAGGAAGAGACTGCCGATTCACCGCCTTCACCAGAAGAAGATCCGTGCAACGATAATGAAGGTATGAGTTCTGATATTTCTGATATTTTAGCAGCACATGATGACCATGACATATCAGGTTCAGAATCCGACCATTATGATCCTCCTCAGTTACCAAAGTGGGCCCAAAACACTCTTCAATCTGCTGGTTCAAACCTTGGAAATCCTGTTGATCCGAGACGAACAAGAGCAGACTTTCAAAGAGCATGTATGGCTCTTTCTATTGCTTATCCATTACTTCCTGAGATTTGTTATTTGATGGCTAGTTTATATCCCACATCATACTATTCTTCCCACTGAGATCCGAGATGGCAAAGTGCCATGGATGAAGAGTACAGTTCTCTTCAAAAGAATAACACATGGGAGTTAGTTTCTCTTCCACCTGGAAGAAAATTAGTGAAGTGTAAATGGGTATACCGCACGAAATTTGCTACTGATGGCTCTATCAGCAAATACAAAGAAAGGTTGGTGGCAAAAGGTTTCTCCCAAGTCCAAGGAGTGGACTACACTGAGACCTTTGCACCGGTTGCAAAGATGGATTCCATCCGCCTTGTTTTGGTTATTTCCGCATCCAAGCACTAGGAAGTGCACCACATGGATGTGAAGAGTGCATTTCTACATGGAGACCTTGCTGAAGAGGTATATATGCATCAGCCAGAGGGCTACACATCAGATCCATCATTAGTTTGCAGATTGAAGAAATCTTTGTATGGGTTAAAACAGGCCCCAAGAGCTTGGTACGCAAAGATGGACTCCTTCCTTCTTTCTCAGAATTTCCAAAGATGCAAATCTGATCCGAATGTGTATCTTCAGTGAGTTAAAGGTAATTTGTTGGTTATTTTACTTTATGTTGATGATCTTCTCATTACTGGTAGCACTCTTACTTCAATAAACAAGCTAAAAACTGCCTTAAATCTAGCTTTTGACATGAGCGATTTGGGCTTGCTGAGTCACTTTTTGGGCTTGGAGATAGCTCAAAATTTTGATGGGATCACTATATCTCAGCAAAAATATGCTTCCGACCTGTTATTGAAGTTTAATATGCTGAATGTAAGGCAGCCCCATTCCCATTCCTCTCAGGAATCAGTCTTGAGGAGGGAGATTCTACACTGCTTGCAGATTGCAGTATGTATCGACAGTTGATTGGTTCACTACTTTATTTGACACACTCAAGGCCTGATATTTCATATGTCGTGAGTGTCGTGTCAAGGTATATGCAGCAGCCACATGAGCTTCATTGGCGAGTAGCCAAGCGGATCTTGTAGTATGTGCAAGGTACGAGACAGTTTGGCATACATTATGCTGTAGATTCTGAGCTTGATTTCATTGGTTTTACTGATTCAGATTGGGCAGGTGATAGCATTGATCGGAAGTCCACTTTCGGTTATGTTTTCATGATTGGTCATGGTGCTATTTTCTGGTCCAGCAAAAAGCAGGCAGCCATTGCACTTTCTTCAACAGAGGCAAAGTATCGAGGGGCAGTCAATGCCTGCATTCAGGCAGTTTGGTTGCAGGGTATTCTTTCCGAGTTTGGTTTTGGTGGCACTACTTCGACTGTCCTATTTTGTGACAATCAAAGTGCTATCAAGATCTCCACAGATCCAGTTCAGGGGCAGAGGACCAAACACATTGAGATTCATATGCATTACATTCGACAGTTGGTGCATGATCGCACCATCATTTTGCAATATTGCCCTACCGATGAGCAAATTATAGACATCTTCACCAAGAGCTTCACTAAGAAGAAGTTCTCTTACCTCCATTCACTGTTGGGGGTGAGTTTCATCATGGTGGAGATAGATTGATCCATTATTATGCTTTAGCTTGAGGGGGGGTTTTCTTCCCACTGGGTTTTCCCTCTTTCCTCACTTAGTTTATTTTCATCATTTTTTGGATTATTGTATTGTGGTGACCTTGGTCTTAGTTACCAGGGCCCCACATTATTTTTTGCACATCATAGTCCAGCTTGAGGGGGGGTGTTCGGATATCCACATCATCTTTTTCAGGATCTTGCATGCAATTAGGGTTTGCATGCATCCCAGTCACCAGGTTGATGCCTCCAGCACCTTAGCCACCTTATTCTAGCACCCGGGAGCCACTTACTTCAAATTTTTAGCCCTCCTAGTCAGGAAGGAACCCACTTCTCGCCTACTACCAGAGAAGGGCGCACTTCTTCACCTACCACTGCAGTTCCACTCCAATTACACTCAGTTAGCTCCGATTCTCCCTGATTTGAGGCTAGTTTCACTCCCGACTGACGGTTTCACTTTCGTTGGACCTCCAGATTGACTAGATGACTTGTTCTGACTTCAGTTAGCCTCCCATGCGCCCTCCACTGAGCCCACTTCCCTATATCAGTGCTACACACTTCAGTTACACATGTTACACTCAATTAGACTCGGAATGACACTTGGATGACTGGTTCTTGTGCATTGATGACCACTATTGATTGATGATGAGGACTCCTAGTTAGAGTCAAGCTACTCCATTCAGTGATTCGAATGACCTCCTTAGGAAATTCGAATTGCTCAGTCATTGTGACTGTATTGTATTGTAATTATTCACCCTTACTGGGATATTGAGCACTGATGCATGTTTTGCACAGTTTTACACCATATTTTCCATGTTCATCTATTGTGATTGATTTACTTGTTCATTAGATCTGCTGTGACTAATTTTACAGTATATTGTTGTTGGACGCATATGCTTTGTAAGTCGTCCCATAGTATTTGTTGATCCATAGTTTATATTAGCCCATAGTATTGAACGCATAAGCTTTGTAAGTCGTCCCGTAGTATTATATGTCCCATGGTTTTGACCCATAGTATTGGGCATAGACTTAGTATATAAGTGTGTGTTGAGGTGATTGAAGGCACTGTGAAGTTAATTGTATTGATCTTGCTCAAAGGAGGTTGCCCCCTCGAAGTGGCCCGTGATCAATATAAAAGTGATTCTGAGTTCTATTATTTCTGATATCTCGTGTATTTGCATTAATTAATTATTGCAGGTTCATCACATCTGGTATCATAGCACTTTCTTGGGCTCGTTGGGTGGAATTTTTGCCAAATGTTTTTTCACATCTGTTGTAGCTTCGAATTTGGGAATAATCCCTATCTGCTTAACTGTGGGAAGTACTTGGGCATAATCCCTAAAACTCATTGTGAGGAGTACCACATGAACCCCAAAGTAGCTGGCCCATTGAGAGGACCTGCCAGCGAAAAGGGCAACAACCCCTACCTGATTGACTAGTTCCCACCCATGAGGTAAACCAAGAGATGTCGTTTGTGGCAAAGTGGTTATCAATTTTACCTGAGCCGTGGAGTGAGGGGTACTGCCCCAATACGCAAGCCGTCATACAGCATTGGTGGCCGAGTGAAACACTTGAACTATTAGGAAGCCGTACATACCTGGGGTCCATATCTATTTTCAGTTGAATTGTTGCCGGTCACTTCCGCTCCAGATCCAGCTGTTTCAGATCTATTCTGAAAGTCGTTTCAGATCCAGTCGTCGTTTCAGATCCAACCATTTTTTATCCCTTCCGCGTCATTGCAGATCCATCTGTTGTGGATCCCTTCCGCGCCGCTGTTGCCTATCCATTTCTGGAACAAAAAAAAAAGGTATAAAATTCTTATGTTTTTCGGCCATGTATCCCTTATTTCAACTCTGTTTTCCCTGAAACTTCACTGACATCCCTGCAATCCCATTCTGCATATTTCATTGCTGAAGACCCTATCCCAAATTCCACTTCCCAAGACCAGAAATCCCACATTTGTCTATTTTTAGGGTTTTCCATAACTTCTTCAATTTTCACCCGATTGCCTTCAAATTTTACCATAGAGTTCCCGCTTCTGAAATCCCCATTTTTTGCTTCCCTGCCCTCAAAAAGTGTCGAAAACCTAGTCAAACCCCAATTACCCCTCCGAGTTTTTTCCAAATCCAAATTTACCCTTACTAAATAAGCTTGTGTTTGTGTTTTTCTATCCATTCCCCCCCCCCAAAAAAAAAAAGTAAAAAAAATGTAAAAAAAAAATTTACTGATTATGGTTGTCACTCACACAGGAGAAAACACCATGGAGGAAGCACTTGCATCCATCCAAACCAAACTCTAAGATCTGGATGAAAAATTTCTCAGCCTCCATCTTCAGCATTCAGCCATGAACAATAACCAACAGCCAGAATCTTTTGCAGCCACCGAGTTCTTTTCTTCCAGCAATTTTCGTGGGCTGAAGCTTGATTTTCCTCGCTTCAATGGTACTGATCCGACTGGATGGATATACCACGCAGAAAAATATTTCAGTCTGCATAATACTTTTGATGTTCAGAAAGTTCCACTTGCATCCTTTCATTTGGACCAGGAAGCCCTTCAATGGTACCGTTGGTACATCAAAGCTCATCCCGACCCAAACTGGACAGATTTTTGCCAACTCCTTTTGTCACGATTTGGTCCTAGTTCTTTTGACGACTTCACAAGAGCACTCACTAAACTTCACCAAACTGGCATAGTGAGAGAGTATCAGACGGAATTTGAGAAACTAGCCAATCACACAGAAGGATTGTCCGATGAATTCTACAAGAGTTGTTTTATCAGTGGTCTCAAGGATGAAATCCGCTCAGAGGTCAAAATGTTTTGTCCCAACACAATGATGGAAGTCCTAGGGTTGGCTAAGCTGGCTGAGGACAAGATCGCAGCTCAACAACGCTCCAAACCCACCTTTGTTCTGCTCAGAAATATGGGTTCCCAACAACCTCCCATCACACCTGGTCCTCAACCAACTCCTATCAAGCAATTGTCTGAAATAGAGATGCAGGCACACCGAGAAAAAGGGCTTTGTTATAATTGTGATGAGAAATTCACTCGGGGACATAGATGTGTTCAACAAAAGCTCTATCTCTTGGATGTGGATTCTCCGCCTGCCTCAAAACTTGATGAAGAATCTCCAGATACAGTAGATGATTAGGTCGACATTCAACACCCGCCTGTTGACACCCCATCTCAGGATGACCCACCCGAGATCTCTCTCCATGCTGTAACCGGCGTCACCACCACACAAACAATGCGAATCAGGGGATACTTCAAGAAGCTCCCTCTTACCATACTCATTGATTCTGGTAGCACTCATAACTTCATTGATCCTCGGATTTCCAAACAGGCTGATTGTTTTTTCCGTCCTTGCTCCAACTTTGAAGTCATGGTTGCCAATGGGGGCACCTTACCTTGCAAGGGGAAGTGTCACAATGTGCGTATCTCTATGGAAGATTGTAACCTGCGCTCTCACATGTTTTCCTTGTCCTTAAGTGGATGTGATGTGGTTTTGGGCGTTCAATGGTTATGCACACTTGGCCCCATCTTAAAGTGGATGTGATGTGGTTTTGGGCGTTCAATGGTTACGCACACTTGGCCCCATCTTATGGGATTTTGCAGAACTTTGGATGCAGTTTTCAGTCAATAGGGCACAACACAAATTAATGGGCTTACAACCAGGGTCTCTCCGCATCATCAGTTCACATCGCCTGGAAAAAATCCTTAAGAAGAATTCACATGGTGTCATCGCTCAGCTCCATTCCATTCAGATGCACCCATCAACGGTCTCCACTACTTCCTTGGATAGATATGCAAGTGTCTTTGATGAACCAATGAGCTTGCCGCCTTCAAGAGACCTTTCCGGTAAGAAGTTAGTCGCATCTACCTCTCAGCAGGAACTGATGGCTATTTTGCATGCAGTACAGAAGTGGCAGCCATACCTATTAGGGAATTATTTATGCATCAAGACTGATCTCCAAAGTCTGGAAAATTTTCTGGAACAATGGGTCTCCTACCCAACACACCTGAAATGGGTTATCCCTATGCGATCACTTACAAGAAGGGTAAGGATAATATGGTGGGAGATGCTCCTTCTCGCACAATTGACGACCCAGTTTCTCTTACAGCTCTTTCTCTGCTTGTTCCAAATTGCTTGTTCCAAATTGGTTGCATAATGTTCAACAGGGCTATCTCTTCTATGAACTCTATGCTTCTTCATCAGCAGGGCACTCTGGCTTCTTCAAAATGTATGACCGGGAACAATGTAACTTATTTTGGCAGGGACTGAAAATGACAATTCAACAGATGGTGGCTGACTGTGATACTTTCCAAGTCAACAAGGGTGAAACGACACTCCTTTCGGGATTTCTCAAACCCTTGCCCATCCCTACACAGCTTTGGCCAACTATTTCTATGGATTTCCTAGTAGCGCTCTGGTGGTACAATACCACATCTCAAAGGACACCATATGAAGCAGCCTATGGATAGACACCACCATTTCTTCTTCCACACACCCTTAACAGCTCCCCAGTTCAGGAAATTGACTCGGTTCTTCGCAACCGCAATCAGATTCTTCTCATTCTGCAAGACATTCTTCACATGGCTAGAATTCTCCTGAAACAACAAGCCGATCAACACCGTTCTGAGCGCATTTTCCATGCAGCTAATAGGGTTCTTCTTCATCTACAGCCTTCCAAGCAATCCTCCCTGACACTCCAAAGGCGTCAATGGCCCAAAATGCAACCCGGGGATGCTACAGGGGAACCACTCCTTCAGATTTTGCAGCAATTTCTCCAACCAAAGCTTTGAGGACAAAGCTTTTTCTAAGGGAGAGGGGATGCTAGAAACCCGTGTCAAGCCTTCTCTTTACTATGTTAGTATATTATTGTTGGATGCATATTCTTTGTAAGTCATCCCGTAGTATTTGTTGATCCATAGTTTATATTAGCCCATAGTATTGACCCATAGTATTGGACACATATGCTTTGTAAGTCGTTTCATAGTATTATATGTCCCATGGTTTTGACCCATAGTATTGGGCATAGACTTAGTATATAAGTGTGTGTTGAGGTCATTGAAGGCACTGTGAAGTTAATTGTATTGAGCTTGCTCAAAGGAGGTTGCCCCCTCCAAGTGGCCCGTGATCAATATAAAAGTGATTATGAGTTCTATTATTTCTGATATCTCGTGTATTTGCATTAATTAATTATTGCAGGTTCATCACAGTGAAGAACATAAATATCAGTCTCTGTTTTTTAAATAGAAACAAATAGAAATATAAACGTATAACTGTAGAGGATGATGACTGTGTTTTGATATAAATTGATTTGGTTGGGTTTTCTATTCGTTTAGCAGAGTAAGCAACAATTTCTACTACAATTCAATTTCAGTAGCTAAAATAATTATATTGCATTCTAAATCCAGAATTTATTTACTAGGTAAACGAGAATAAAAAATTTAATTCATTAAATTAAACATCCTGCTTGACGATTCACAATCCTATAAGTTTAAGAGATGCGATTGGCTAGCAAAGACTAGCTGGCTAGACCTACTAGACCATGCCTTGGGTTCTAGCCAAATCTTGAATTTTAAACTAAAACTAACAATAATAATTTAACACATCATTCAAAAGGGAAAATAATTTGTTGGAGGTATTATAAGATTTCCATACCTGGTTAGTCCTGTAGTTTGCTCCTACTTGTAATGACCTGCACACTCAACCACTAGTTAATAGAAAACTGTTGAACTTCTAGCTGACCTGATAATTGATCTTGGAATAGATGACTTTGGGACTACCACGTTCCTCCCAACCATGATTCTACAACCGTTCCTGGTTCAATAAGAATCCCCCCGAGCTGGTTCTGACATGCAAACTGAGAAGTAGAGGCCCTAGGTGTGTAGCTGGTAGATCTGGAAAATCTATGGGAAGGGTTCACTTCCTGGGGCAGAGAGTTCTTCTTGGCATAATCATACCAAAAGAAAAGATCCCCCAAACTTTGGGGTATGTCCTCCTTAAGTAGGACAAATCTTGAATTATGACTGTTGGAAATTACTAGTTTCTTTAAAATAATTTAATTTATAAAAACAATATTTGTTTATTTAACTACTAGTTATTTTGGAAACCAGGAGGTCTCAACCTGTTTGATTAAAGTGTTTTTAATCTTTTAGATATTTTCATAATAATAATAATATACAATTTACAATGCCATCTAAATATTAATAAATAATATTTAGTAAGTGGCAACCCACTTATGCATTAATATATATCTATAGAGTGTAAACATTTATAAAAGAGTATATATATAATAATTCACCAATATATATTTACTATTGAAGCTCCTAAATAATAATACTACTTTGTGGTCCTTAGCATTTTGTTTCACAAGATGCTTCTTTTAGTTCTTTTTTTAAGGGAAGGGTCCACTTCTTTGGATGGTTTCGGTAAGCTAGTAAAGGCACCTCTAGTCTCTCGCTTTGCACGTCAGATTCCCTCATTTTAACATGGTAGTTCCTGCAGTAGATGATGATAATAAGATTTATTTATTCAAGTCGAAAATAGTTGTGATATGACACGTAAGTGCTACTCAGAGTCCTCTCGACTCAACACTTGAGATTTAGTAACCCCAAGTGCTCTTCAGAGCCTTTTAACTCAACACTCTCACATGGGCATTACGCTAGTGCAATTCCAGAGCCTCTGCTCAACACTAGAGCTAGAATGTGGTTGTGAGGAACATCTAGGATATTTAAGTGGCCTCGGATCCGGTAATCATTTCACTCAAGATTGGAGTGCTCCAGGGCTCATGCCCAACACTCAACGTACATCGAGGCTTAGGCCCAGTACGAAATAGAATTCTCTAAATACTTTGGGGCTTAGGCCCAGTATATAGGTCTTTTGTGTGTTCCTGAGTCCACGCTCAACACACTAAATAATCAACCATGTAAGTCATGCTCTGCACATTATAATGTAACAAGAGGGATAATCTCAATATATCATAATTTGTAACCAATTCTCGTAATACAACTTAGTTTATTCATTTGGTCTTTCCTGCCTTGCATATATTCAAAAATGAAACAAATCAGGATCCATGCCCAATACATCAACTCATAAAGGAAATAAATCAAAACATACTAATGCTATGTCAAACATAATAAATCACATGTACTGGGGTCGTGACCTGACATAACATTATAACATAGTTAGTCAAAAAGTTGGGATATTACACTTCATTGCTACACACTCAGTAAACTCAAGCACTTATACAGTAGTTTCAGAATAAAAATTACAGAGAATGGAGATACATTGCTATCCACAACCACCCAGGGTCGAGCCCTGCAAACCAGCGGCCTGTCGGCCTCTTCCCCAAATGAAAAACACAAAATGAATGCGTGAAGACAACAATAAATGCTATGGCAAGATTGTCTTAGGGTTTTTCACATTTCAACGTTCAAGACATGAGATCAACGATCAAGAATGATCCAGCAAAGCCACGATAGTACCAAGGCAGGATACGACCAAGAAACAATCAATACCCTCATTTAATAACTAGCGTAGTTGCATGCCATATCACCAGGGCCGAGCTTACAGCTCGGTGAAGCATCACCATTTCTTACCACTATTATCACGTGGAGCTAGAACACGTAGGTGCCATCTTAGCAACCACTAACATCACACAGGATCACATTTAATGCTAAGATCTCACGTAGAAATCTGCCAGACCCTCGATTGCAACGACATTAAATTCATATCAGCATTGAGTTATGGTGACAGCGCAATTCTCGAGATGATATCACTGCTATACAACTGTATTACAACCGTGATATAAGTTATCAAACCATAGGATATATATATCAATACCATAACACAAACAATGCATACTTCTAACCATAAGATAGTATCACGACATTTCATTATTGCTATAAGTATCAAGCATGTTCTAAGTTCACTTAGCATATATGCATTGCACATTCGAACCATAGGGTTTACATATAGTATTTCAACAAAGCTATTAGCATAGTTTTCATATGTTATCAAATCAAATGAATCGATATATTTTTATATATATCGCAGTTATTAGAAATCAATACAATTCCTTAGTATTTTAGTCACTACCACAAAGTTTAACATTTAAACTCATGCATTTAAATTAACATGCATTACAATTAGAATTGCCAGGTCACATTACAATTTTAATAGCTAGGGTTTGACACTAAATCCTATGTGACGCATACGATCATGTCTAGTAGCATCCTGTTTACAAGAGGACACAACAGAACATCATCACTTTAGCATTTCAAGACTTATTACATTGTAGATGTCATTTCTCTAGGAGATTCACTTTAAACTAATGGTGGCACTATCTTATGAGGGTCATTCATAAGATCAAACTTGTCACATTTTCAGACTAATAAACTAAGCTGTAATACCACTGATCCTACCAATAGTTACAACAAATATAGTGTATAACATTGCTAGCAACATATAAAAATATTATCATAAAGATGATACAAGTTGACGAAGTTAAACTGAAGTTACATACCATCGACATCTTCATGTACAACAGTATATACAATTATCTTAAACATAGAAATCACAAGCTGATGCTTATAACTTGTCTTGTAAAAACTAGAATTACTCTATTACCTTACCTGCAGATCTGCGAAAGAAAGGATCCAATGCTTTAGCTTTCAAAGCTAAGTAAACCCAAGGGCACCCGGTAGGAACCCCTTCAGAAATATGCAAACAATTCATCAGTATTGTTACCAGATCTTTACACATAACGAAATAAACATTGTTCTGTTGCATCTTATTTACAACCAAGTATATTTTTATGTTTAAAAGTAAATACGAGCATTTTATGAAGCAATTATTATCTATTAGTTAATTAATTATGATTCCTCAAATAGCATTTATCTTTTAAAATATGCTATATCAAAAAAATTTAATTTTTGCGATTTTTGGGATGTTACAGTTACATTACAGCTCAAAATGGTAGGACTTCACTTTCTCTTAAAGGAAAACTTGCCATTTCAACCACGACATTAACACATCTAGCATTCGCAAGCGCTACTAAAAACCCATGTAAACAGGAGCTGGCAAGGGAATCGACGATCAAGCCTAAGACTTACCTTGAAATTTTAAGCCCCACGATCAAGCCTAAGACTTACCTTTCCTTTCCAGTTGCGAATTAGAAATGCGTGACAACTCTCTTGTCAAGCAATTGCACACAGTTAAAATTAAAACGTTTATGATAGTGTTAGAAGGATTTTAACAAATTTTTTAAATAAAAAGAATAGGCAATCTTACCTCAGCATTGGTGGTCACAGAAGAGAACAGAATGATGCTTGGAACTTCATAACTTAACAACAGTGATGAAGGGCTCGTTCAACACTTTAAATTTCCTTCGTAGTCGAGTTTCATTACAGGAATAGTGTTGGATCTGCCATGGCGGCCATGCCAGCCGAGCGTGAGCTCGGCTCTCCAAACCGTAAGCAAATAACCAGCAATGTTACAACCCAATGAGGGTTTATCATTTTGTTCCCCGACATGTGAACCCACGTGATCACATTTAATGAGCCAGTTGGGTTCCACATCCATAAAGCAATTCGAAAACCTAGTTGGTATAGTTTGGGGCACCCTTGTCCATTTTGCTTATTACTAACACCATGGTCATTGGTACAACAACAAACTTGTCACTCCTTGGTTTTAAGACTTGTTAGGATAGGACCCTTTCTCCTAGTAGAGATAGGGTTGCTTCATAGCCATCACACACCTGCTTTACAAATAGTTTATATGCTATCACATATGAAGACCATTGACCTATTCTTTTAACCATTAATTTTTAGAAGCACCAACCTGTAACCTGTGCAAACGAATCCATATGATTTAGCTTCATAAGCTAAGTAATCCTTGGGCTTGCTCGAGGATTCCTTGTCACATAATAGGAAAATGTTCATTTCAGTTAAGCAAGTCATCATGTCAATAAAAATGTTCAGCATCATTTCAAATATCATTATAGACACTAAATATGATTGACAATCTTATAATCATCCTAATCAAGGTTTAGGTATTTTTTCTTTTAACAAGTACAATTTGGATTAACAGAAGGCTACTCAATGTTATCTTGTGCCGTCCTTAAAGTCATGCGCATGATCACTTTTCACCTTGTAAATTCTATCCTTGTACCATAAAGAAATTTTTATTTTTATTTTTTGAAATTGAGGGTTATTACATATGGTATCAGAGCTATGTTACAACACTTGGATTGAATTGGCTCAAACACTACTGCTGTTATTAACATTTTTCAAAACTAATGATATATTTATTTAGTATTTTAGTTTTTTGTACTCTTACTAATTCCAGGATTAGAAAACGAACTATGTCGTTCAAGGATAAATGGTAGAGTTTGGAATTCCTAGAGAGACACCCCCTCGAGGGCCGGAAGATACTAGAGGAAGTAGACTTTGGGTGCAGTTAAATGAAAGCAGAGATAATAATCCAGCTGACTTACAACAAAATGTGGAAGAATTAAGGGCATAGCTAAAAAGACTTAGGGAGGAAAATGAATGAATAATGAAGGCTCGAGAAGAATTGAATACTATTTTACCGGCAAAATACATAGTAATGAGAAGGATAAACACAAAAGCACTAAGGAGGATAAGGCAGCCACACCCCCTAAACATAAAGGGAGAAAAATGAACTTTTCTATCCATAGAGCTGAAACGTCCAGTGAAGAATCATTGAAGCAAGAACATGAAGACTTCAGCGAAAGTAGTGACCAGCATAAAAGTAAAAGAAAGTACAGACCATATGAGGAAATTTCAAGGGAATTCAAGAAGATCAAACCTCCCATGTTTAATGGTGAAATTGAAAAGGTGAAGAAGATGAAGCCTGGTTATCAGGCATGAAGAATTATTTTCAGACCTACAACTATTCTGATGAACTTAAGGAAAAAATGGCCATATACAACTTAAGTGAGAAGGCTAACATATGCTGGCAAGACATCAAGAAAGTGGAAGGCATAAAGGAATAGAGGGTAAATTGGAAAATCTTTAAAACATTATTTAAAGAGAAATATCTTTCAGAACAATTTTATGAAGAAAAGTCAAAAGAATTCTACGAGTTAATATTAGGAGCCATGAGTATGAAAGAGCTCTGCAGTAAATTTCTGAGTTTACTCCGTTATGTGCCGTACATAATAGAAGAAAATCAAAAAAATACAGCGCTTCCTCAGTTGTTTTCCCACTTCGTTCAAAGAATGAATTGAATTTGATAACCCAAAGACATTGGAGGAAACAATGAGGAAGGTGAACTACTGTTATGAATAGAACAAGAACAAAAGAGAAAGTATGCCAAGCTGGAATGTAAAGAAACAAGATAACTTCCAGAAAAACAACAATTATAAATTTCATCGAAATATTGGAAGTAATTACAAGGGATATCAGGGTAATAATCACAGAAATTACAAACCCCAACCCCCTGCCATAAGAGAAAGAGAACCCTTTAATAAGAATGCTGCTAAAAAAGAACCATTAAAATGTTGGGAATGTGGTGACCCACATTATTTTAAGGACTGCCCTAAAAGAAACAAAAATTTTAATAAGTTTCACTCTCTTCAAGAGGCAATCACAGTTGGAGATATGGTGAGGAGCATGCCCAGAATCAACGCTGCACTGGAAAACCGGCAGGCAGATCACCAAGAGTCAATAGTTGAAATTCAAGGTATGTTAAAGAGTCATCCTATTTCTATATTGATTGATTTGGGTGCAAGCTTAAGTTATGTAGCACCCAGAATTGTAGAATTATGTAAACTAGCACTTGAAAAATTCAAAAAATCATGGTTGGTACAGCTAGGCACAGGTACTAAACGCAAGGTCACTAGTCATGTTAAAAATTGTGAAATTTTGATGAATGAGTTAAATCCAAGTGCAAATCTGAATATTTTACCTCTAGTTTCTTATGATTTGTTGATTGGAATGGACTAGTTAGAGGAGCATAAGGTTATATTAAATTGTTTTGATAAAAATTTCACCTGCACGGATAAATTAGGAAATGCAGTTAAAGTAACGAGAATTCCTAGAAAAACCACTCTAAGAAAAATAACAGCTCTACAGATGAAAAGATCTATGAGAAAAGGATGTAAGGCATTTGTTGTTTACATAATGGATAGCAGGGAATCAAAAAGTAAACTTAATTTAGATGACATACCAATTTTACAAGAATCTAAAGACATATTTCTAGAAGAAATTCAAGAACTGCCTCCTAAAAGAGATATAGATTTCACGATTGATATAATACCAGGAGTAGTACCATCATCCAAGGATCCATACAGAATGAATGTGATTGAACTTACGGAGTTAAAAGTTCATGGTTACAAGAACTTTTAGATAAGAAATATATTCGGCCCAGCGTTTCCCCTTGGGGAGCACCGGTTTTATTTGTACAGAAAAAGGACAGAACCTTAAGGTTATGTATAGATTACAGAAAATTGAATAAAATGACTATAAAGAACCGATAACCCTTGCCCTGGATAGACGATTTGTTCGATCAACCCCAAGGGGCAACGGTTTTCTTAAAAATAGATTTAAGATCCGGTTACCATCAGGTACGGATCAAAGATGAAGATAGTTTCAAAACTACCTTTGGAACTCTTTATGGTCATTACGAATTCGTTGTAATGCCATTTGGTTTAACAAACACACATGTAGCCTTCATGAGTCTAATGAATAATATTTTTAATGACTATTTGGATAAATTTGTAGTTTTCTTCATTGACGACATATTGATTTATTCAAAGAACGAAAAAGAGCACGAAGAACATTTATGAATAGTATTAAAAATTTTAAGAGAACAAAATTTGGTTGCTAAGTTCAGCAAGTGCGAGTTTTATAAAGACGTAATTCATTATCTAGGACACATAGTGTCTAAAGATGGAATCTCGATTGACCCTGGAAAAATTAAGGCTATTATGGAATGGTCAGTCCCTAAAAATGTAACCGACATAACATCTTTTATGGGGATGATGGGCTACTATCAGAATTCATAGAGGGATTTTCGAAAATAGCTTATCCCATAACCTCACTACAAAAGAAGGGTAAAAGGTTTGATTGGAATGAAAAATGTATGGAAAGCTTTAATAAACTAAAACATCTTTTAACTACTGCTCCTATACTAAAAATTGTCGATTCGTCGAAAGATTTCGTCGTATGCACTGATGCATGTAATGAAGGATTAGGCGGAGTATTAACTCAAGAAAACCATGTCATAGCTTATGAATCCCGAAAATTAAAAGAACATGAGAAAAATTATGCTACTCATGATCTAGAACTTGCTGCAATTATTCATGCCTTAAAAATGTGGTGACACTACTTAATCGGGAGGAAACTTTTACTCATGTCGGACAATGTAAGCCTAAAATACTTGTTTGACCAACAAAATTTAAATGCTAGACAAGCCAGGTGGCTATCCTTTTTAAGAGAATATGACTTTGAAATAAAACATATAAAGGGTAAAGAAAACAAAGTTGCAGATGCTTTAAACCGTCATGCAAACTTGTTGTATGCAAGTAGTAATTACGAATCTGATCTAGAAAAATGGATTTTAAGCGTGGATATTTTGATAAAGAATACCAAATTTTAAAGAAGAAAACTGCTAAAAACGAAAGTAATCAGTCAAAGACTGATTTCCGTATTAATGAAAGAGGATTATTGTTGTTTAAAAGCAGACTTTACATACCTAATTCTGCAGAAATCAAGTTAACTGTTTTAAATGAATTACATAAGCAACCCTATTCAGGGAACCCAGGGTATCAAAAGATGATCACCATGATTAGGAAGGATTTCTTTTGGCCGAACATGAAAAAGGAAGTGGCAGAATACTTAGCATGCTGTTTAGAATGCCAGCAAGTCAAAGTTGAACACCAACATCCAGCAGGATTGTTGCAGCCATTACACATTCCAAAATGGAAGTGGGAAATGATCGGTATGGATTTTATAATAGGTCTACTAAAAAATTTCAGACAACATGATTCAATCATGGTCATGGTAGACAAATTGAGCAAAGCTGCTCACTTTATTCCTGTGAAGTCTACCTATAAAGCTGTTAACATTGTTGATATTTTCATGAAGGAGATATTAAGGCTACATGGCGTACCAAAGGTAATAATCTCGGATAGAGACGCAAAGTTTACAAGTAATTTCTTGAAGGCTTTGACGCAAAGTTTACAAGTAATTTCTGGAAGGCTTTGATTAAGGGTCTGGGAACCCAGTTAAATTTCAGCACTACATACCATCCACAAATGGATGGGCTAACTGGAAGAGTAAACCAAACCTTGGAAGACATGCTGAGAATGTACGTCAGGAATAAACCTAGTAAATGGGAAGATTATTTATATTTAGTCGAATTTTCTTACAATAATAATTTCCAAGTTTCTGCAAGTATGAGTCCATTTGAAGTTTTATATGGATGTAGGTGCAACACTCCAATATCTTGGACATCCCAGTAGATAGGTTAATGTTAGGACTTGAACTTTTAAGAGAAATGGAACTAACCGTGCAACAGGTACAACAGAACTTAAAGGCTACATAAGACAGGAAGAAAAGTTATGCTGATCTAAAACGAACTCCTAGAGAGTTCCAGGTGGGTGATCACGTATATATAAAGGTAAAGCCTAAGAAAAGCTCCTTAAGATTGGGCAATTATTCAAAATTGGCACCCAAGTATTGCGGGCCATTCGAAATTTTGGCAAGAATAGGTCCAATTGCATATCAATTAGAATTACCACCTAACATTAAGGTACATAATGTGTTTCATGTTTCTATACTGAAGAGATATGTTCATGATGCCTCACATGCAATTGATTGGAATGTAATCCAGGTGGAACCGAAAGGAGAGTTCCATGTGGGACCGGAATGCATTCTCGACAGGAGAGAAATCACTCTCTGGAGCCGTATCATCAGACAAGTCAAGGTGCAATGGGAGCACCTTAGTCCAGAAGAAGCTACTTGGGAACTAGAGAGCAATATGTGAGAGGCATATCTAGACTAGTTCCAAGAAGATCTTATGGGAGAATAAAATAATGTTGTAACACCGAGGACAGTGTTACCTTCTAAGGGGAGGTGTATGTAATAACCCCATAAATAATAAATATTTTATTATTGCTGCTAGAAAAGAACAATTAAAAACAATTATTATTATTTTATTTTTTTTGCTGAAAAATAAAAAATAGAACAATTGTATTGAGGATAATTTTATTTAATAAAATATAATAAAATAGGGAGACAAGAATGGCTCTAGCTGTTAAAGAGTGTTTGCTGAACTACAAGGGGAAAAGGACAAATGGCTGAAGCTATTAAAGATGCAGGAGGCATCATCCCTAAAAATCAGGTCACCACTCCTAATTGAGTGCTAAAGAGCAGGAGTCTCATAAATGACCAAGTCCTAGGAAAAATACTAGAAATAGTAGGTCCATGAGCAACAGGAGGCTAGCATTGGACAGGGATTGATAATTTGCATTGCAAGAGATAGAGCAGTGAGTAATTTTGCTCTTGTAGTTCAGCAGATGAGCTCAAGGGTTCTGGAGCTTGACTGCTCCGGGAATTGGTTGGGTGGAACAGCGAATCCATTCTTGTTTCCCCAGCTTTGGTGCCAAGTTCTACTCTTATACTGAAGAGTAGATTTTTAATTATTATTCTGCACTGTATTTTGAAATTGAATCGTTCTATATTACTATACTACATTCTGTTTAGAATTTATTTTATCAAGTTGCAGAATCGTCTTAGTTAATATGATTAGACCCCTAAGAGGATCTAGGTTAGCATAGTAAATTTAATAATCCTACCATAGCCTTGGTTCTATTTTTAAGCATCATGGTAACCGAATGCGGGATGGTTTGCACGGGTATTTATTTCTATGTTTATCACTCATTTCTATTTCTACAAATAAACTAAATCATCATTGAACGAGACTCGACAAGTGACTTTAGAAGTTTCTCATTTTAAACTGAGTACAAGTACTGAAAATTATCTTCGTTACTAGCATTGTGGTAAAACGAATATATAAAGGTCAAATGCTAGTTTTCCATTATTACAAATAGTAAGATTTCTAAGGTTAAGTAAAAACAACTAAGTTAAATGCATAATCAAATCTTTTAACATCAATCTAGAGACTTTTTCCTGTGGTTCAACACATTCAAAATTATTGTTTCCAAACCCTAAACACCAAATGTATTTAACCTTATAATTTCATTCTTAATATATCTCTCAGGTTTTCGAAACTCATAAAGGTTTCTAGTTAACTACTTCACAAATCAATCATGTCAAGCATAGAATGGAGGGCTTTCCTATTATGTATTGTGTAAGCCAATTTAGGGTTAGAACACTTAATAGTTTTATTTTAAACCAAAATCGATAGTTACCCTATAACAGAGCACGCATATCCATCAATCGAAACATTAGCATAAGCCACATCACAGCATAAAAAGACGGTCATTGGTTTATTTGAGCTTGTAAAAGACAATGCTTATAGCATCAAAGGCTTTTTAAAAGCCAACATAAATCTTTGGAAACAACGTTTCATAAAACTTGGGAAAGAAGAATTACTTCATAAACTTCCAAGTTATTACCTAAGTATCCTTCTGAAAACTTTTGGAAAACAAAACCATTATACAACGTATTTCGCTGTAGCTATACATATACATATTAATGCGAATTTAGAAGTTTTTAATTCAACACACAGTAGCTGAAACACAATCCTTTACCATTGGTCGAAACCCCAATTCTAGGCTTTAAAGCCATAACAATTACATTTAAAAATTGTGAAGCACAACCCTGCTTCATAATCAAAGGAGCTAAGTCTGTTACATTACAGCTCAAAACGATAGGGCTTCACTTTCTCTTAAAGGAAAACTCGCCATTTCAACCATGACATTAACACAACCATCATTCTCAAGCGCTACTAAAAACCCATGTAAACAGGAGCTAGCAAGGGAATTGATGATCAAGCCCAAGACTTACCTTGAAAGTTTAAACCCCAGGATATTCTGCATCCACCCTTCCTTGCCAGTCGTGAATCAGAAACGCGTGAGAAATCTCCTATCAAGCAATTGCACACAGTTAAAATTAAAACGTTTATGATAGCGTTATAAGGATTTTAACAAAGTTTTTAAATAAAAAGAACATACAATCTTACCTTAGCATTGGTGGTCACATAAGAGAACTGAATGATGCCTGGAACTTCATAACCTAACAACAGTGATGAAGGGCTCATTGAGCACTTTAAATTTCCTTTGTAGTCGAGTTTCATTACAGGAATAGTGTTGGGTCTGCCATGGTGGCCATGGCAGCCGAGCGTGAGCTTGGCTCTCCAAACCATAAGCAAATAACCAGCAACGTTACAACCCAACGAGGGTTTAGCATTTTGTTCCCCAACATGTGAACCCACGTGATCACATTTAATGAGCCAGTTGGCTTCCACATCCATAAAGCACTCCAGAAACCCACTTGGTATAGTTTGGGGCACCCTCGTCCATTTTTCTTATTACTAAAACCATGGTCATTGGTACAACAACAAACTTGTCACTCCTTGATTTTAAGACTTGTTAGGCTATGACCCTTTCTCCTAGTAGAGATAGGGTTGCTTCATAGCCATCACACACCTGCTTTACAAATAGTTTATATGCTATCACATATGAAGACCATTGACCTATTGTTTTAACCATTCATTTTTAGAAGCACCAACCTGTAACCTGTGAAAATGAATCCATATGCTTTAGCTTCATAAGCTACGTAAGCCTCGGGCTTGCTCGAGGATTCCTTGTCACATAATAGGAAAATGTTCATTTCAGTTAAGCAAGTCATCATGTAATAAAAATGTTCAACATCGTTTGAAATATCATTATAGACACTAAATAGGATTGACAATCTTATAATCATCCTAATCAAGGTTTAGTTATTTTTTCTTTTAACAAGTACAGTTTGGATTAAACAGAAGGCTACTCAATGTTATCTTGTGTCGTCCTTAAAGTCATGCGCATGATCACTTTTTACCTTGTAAATTCTATCCTTGTACCATAAAGAAATTTTTTATTTTAATTTTTGTGAAATTGAGAGTTATTACAGTTGGTGAGATGGAAGAGCTGTAGAAAGAGGTGAAGATCATAAAATAACATCAGCAGGTCAATTCAAAGGTCTCAAGAAATTCTTGTTTGCTATGAAAGGATAGTTGTTCGACTCCCTGCAGAAAAGTAATGAAAAATTAGAGATTCGTGTGGACCAAATGGAATTTGTTCTGAATGACCTGAAGGAGGTACTTGGGAAGCAGAGCGATCCACTAGATCCTAAAGCCCAATGAGAAAGAATCTCCTTAATGGAAGACTCTCTCATGCAAGAAGAAACTCAACCAGCCCAGAATCAGGAATGAAGTCGAGCACTCCCCCTTTTTGCTGAATGTTTTTTTGTATTAAACTCGGTAATCAGTATGTTAGGATTTACATAAAAGGTAGAATTAGGGGAAAAAAGAAGAAACATTTCCAATTTTTGAACAACTTATGATAACAACCCCGGAGGACTTAATTCCCGGGTTATGGCTTACCCTTCAAGGAAGCTATTTTTGTAAATTATCCTTTGTTTAAAGATATTTCATTTTTCGCATTCATGTTATAAAAAAAAGAGGCGCATTCTACAACCTAGTAGGGAGATGTGTAACTCCTTCTGTGCTCATCCTGGAGGTGATTGTGCAGAAGAGCCGCATTCTACTGTAACACAGTAGGGAGATGTGTAACTCCTTCAATGCTCATCCTGGAAGTGGCAGGTATCCTTTTTAAAAAATAATAAAATATTATAAAAAATAATATGTGGACTATTTAAAACATAACATTGACAACTATAGGTGTCCTTTTTAAAAAATAACCAGCATAGATCCATCTTACCTATGGCTCTATCAAGGGCAGATAGGGATCAAATCTCTTCATGAAGTTTAGGACTCTAAAAGGGAGTTTTCACCTCAAGGGATTTGATCCCTGGTCTCGGTGCTTGATAGAGCATTAAGATGGATCTATGTTGTTTTATTAATATGCAATTATTACAAAACTAATATACAGCTCATTGTCATATTATCAACTTAAAAATACATTTAATCTAATATATTTTAGGTTATAATCATTCAAGCACCAATTATTCCAATTTGGATATCTTACAAATAGGCCAAAGTTGCATTAATTAATTAATTAGTTATGAAGTGAAATAGATATTCACCCAAAACTAATATCTAACCACCAACTATTCCAATTTGAAACCATGTTGTAAATGTTGTAAATGCTAACACATAAATACTACAAATAAGCAAAAATTTCATTAATTAATTATTTATGAAGTAAAATAGTTATTTACCCAAAATTAATGGTAGAAGTGCCAACTATTACATGTTCTAAAATATAACACATCAATCCTACAAATAGGAAAAATTTGCAATCATGCATTGGTTATGAAGTAAAATAGCCGTTCAAGTGCCAACTATTTCATGTTGTATATTATATCATATAAATCCTACAAATACACAAAAGTTGCATCCATTAATTAATTGTGAAGTAAAATGCTTTCAATTTACCCAATTATTGGTTAATTTGCAATTATCACAAAACTAATATCTTACTTATTGTTCTATTATCGACTTAGCAATACATAATCCAATATATTCATCCATGTGTCAACTATTCCAATTTGGGATCCTAAACAATAACACATAAACCCTTCAAATATGCAAAAATTGCGTTCATTAGTTAATTATGAAGTAAAATTATTATTCTTGTAACTATTTATGAACAAAATTATTTAAAATTGACACATGAATGGAAATTGAAATTGAAATTCAATGTATATTTATATAAATGTATTTTACAATTTAGCCAATTTAAATTTGAAGCCGACATGTGACAAAATTGACACATCTCATCCACTTTGGGTTGTAGAAAGGGCATATCGGCCCAATAAAATATTATAAAAATTAATATGTGGACTATTTAAAACATTTGCAACGATGTATTAAATCCCCTTTTAAAATGAATCTATATTAATAGTAAACAAGTAAATAAATAAATAGCAAAAAATATAAGATACATGCTTTTATGACTTGGAATCTTTGATTTCATATAAAACCATACTATGCATACATGCGTCTATGTAATTGGACTCTTTGAATTCATGTTGTTCCATTGTTAAGAATATGAAAATGGTGTCATATTGTCTTTCAAAAAGACAACATTTCTTAGTCACATTTGAAGGATACTCTAGCTCCAACTGTTTTAAATTGCTCCTGTTAGGGCTTCTCGTATTTATGCCGACTTGCTTTTTTTAAAGGCCAACAACATAACTCCTTTCCTCCTTTAATCACGGGGAAAGCTCCCATTCCTCCAGGTGATTGGACGATAAATCTTCTAGCATTGAAAGAAGTGGAAGACACAAAATGATTGAACGATGGAAGAGGTAATATGGAGATGACGGTGATGATGATGATGAGGAAGATGATGAGATGACAATGATGATGACGATGAATATGGTGATGAGGATGATGATGATGATGAAGATGATGATGAATATGACAATGAGGATGATGAAGATGAAGCTGATGGTGATGATGACGATGATAAAGAAGAGGTTGATGATGATTATTGATCATCATCGTCATAATCATCATCATCCTCTTCTTTATCATCACCAGCATCATCATCATCATCATCATCATCTTCATCACCATCATCTTCATCTTTATCATCCTCATCGTCATATTCACCATCATCTTCATCATCATCATCATCCTCATCACCATCTTCTTCATCATCATCGTCATCATCATCATCATCATCATCGTTGTGGTCATCATCACCATCATCTTCATCATCATCATCATCATCATCTTCATCGTCGTCATCATCATGATCATCATCATCATCATTATTATCATCGTTTTCATCATCATCATCATCATCATCTTCATCATCATCATCACCATCTTCATCATCATCATCTTCTTCATCATGATATTCATCATCATCATCATCATCATCATCGTCATCATCATCATCGTCATCATCGTCATTAGTCTCTCTTCCCTGGTTTTACACCTCTCTCTCTCTCTCTAAACCCCCTCTCCCTTTCCCTAACCTATCCCCAATCCCTAACTATCCTACTCTTTCTATCTCTCTACTACTCCCCTTAGCCCAAAACCCCCTCCTCTCTATCTCTCTCCCCTCCTCTCCCTATCCCTTACTAACCCAGGCTCTCTCAGTCTCTCTCTCTCTTCCCTGCACCTCCACCTACCTCTAACAACACCTCCCATCTCTCTTTCTCGCTCCCCATAACTAACACCATCTCCTATCTCTCTCTCTCTTTCTCCCTCCTTTCCCCCCAACCATTACTAACCCCCTCTCTCTCTCTCTCTCTCTCTCTCTCTCTCTCTCTCTCTCTCTCTCGCTAACCCACCTCCTAACCCCTTGCCCCTAACTAACTGCCCCTCTCTCACTCTCTCTTCCTTGGTTCTACACCTCTCTCTCTCTTCCCCCCCCTTCTCTCTGTAATGTACCCATTCAAATAATTTCATAGTAAGACAATCCCATCAATCCTACTAGTTTCCTAGGTTGGATGGGCACATGTGGAATGGTAATAAGGAAGCTAATAAATGATGTTTAGAAATTATAAGGGTTCAAGTATTTAATAATAGAGTGAATAAAGAAATTCAAGAGAAATCCTAGATGCCAAATGGTTTTGGAGACATATGGAGGATGTGGGACCCACACTAGCTTGATTTTTCATAATACATGGTATCTCTCTCTTGCAAATTCGAATTAATGGGAAGGTGAACACTGTTGGGTGATTTGGTAAGTCATAACACATGTCATTGAGCATCTTAGGTCGAATTGGGAAGGATTGGTAACCTCCATGGAAGATAAAGAGTCAATTTGGAAGTTTGTGGACACTTGGGCTAGATTCCCTAGCCCCTATGACACCAATGATGGAGCATCTATGACAAATATGAAAAATTGCAAACCTGACCTCTAACATCTGGCCACTATGACATGTCAGCCCCAAAAATAGGCTCAAGTAAGGCGCTCATGGGAGTTGGAGAAGCCAAAGAGACTCAAAATCGAATTTGGGAGAAGATGGAAGGTTGGAACTAGGAGACAAGTGGCAAATGTGGAATATTTCCTAAATGGAAATTTATTGAATATATTGAGAGGATTTCAACCCTTAGAAGGCTAATGTTGGTTATAAAATGTAGATATGAAGTATGAGAATGGCTTTTGATGATTTGAGAAAAATTGCATTTGTGAAGAGAGAGCTAGTGGATGACTAGTTTCTTGCCTTAGCCAATTTCGAGGGTGAAAGATTCCCATCCAAGTTGGTGTTTGGAGAGGCCACTCAGGTCTTTCATGGTGCTTTAATGGAGCTTGTATTTGCAGGTAGCATCTACAGGAAGTTTCATGGTTTGGTTTAGTGCAGTACTTTCTCTCCACCGTTTCCAGTTTTGAAGGCATATTCATGCTCCTTGAGGGAGGGCGTTTTTGGTGAGATCTTGTGATTCTTGGGAGAGCTTCTCATTATATATATCTGATTGTAATAGCTTCATATCCTTTTTTATTAATATTCAAAAAGTATCAGGTTGAAATACCCACTGGTTGTATGCAAAAATATTGATTAATGAGCAAACAATGTCCATTTCCCCAATGCATTGATGTATGACACTATAATGTATATTATTTCAAATGGATGGATGATTATCTGATATATTTGTTATAAATATACTTCCATGGATATATTCTACAAGTTTCATGTACTGTACTTGAGCATTTGAATCATTTTTACTTAGTTTAGTTGTATTGGGAGGTGAAATAGTGCCATTTCCCCAAGGGTCGAATTGGGGATTTTTGTAGTTGAATAGGAGAGGGTGAGAACAGTTGTAATAATCCATTAATGGTGCATATGAGACCTTAATAACATACTTAACACATTACATACCTCTGTTCAGAAATTTGAGGGATTTTAGAGGCATTTGGGAGGCCCTTTTCAATGTTACCCCCGGGGGGATTTGATGCACAAATTACTAGTCAAAATTGCATATATTGGTCAGAATATAAATCAAGTTTTAAGAAGTATTTGGAGGACCATAAAACATCCTTGAACCTAATATTCAAGTCTAAATATCATTCATACACTCATACAGAATATTTGGGAGCATTTGGGTTGATTTGGAGGTCAAAACAGTAAAACTAGTCAAAGGTCGAAATTGGTAAAAAAAAGTGGAAAATTGGGCATTTTAACAAATTTTGAAAAAGGGTCACTACAAGTGGTATCAGAGCATGTTCTTAGAACCTGATGGTCTTAAAAAGAAGTCAAAAGAATAATCCACCACCCTTTGAACCAGTAGTTGAAGAGGTTTTTGTTGAAGAAGAGGAGTCTTTTGCTGAAACCATGGGTAGAGAAGAGGATGACAAATTAAGACCTAAGGAGGAACTTATTGCAACCTTAGATCCATGTTTCTCTAAAATTTCAACAAATATGGAAAGGATAGGTAACAAATTGCTGCAAGGATTCGAATTGTTGATTAGCCAGCTTCAAAGCAAAGGGATGATAGGAGATAATAGTGGTTCACACTAAGGGGAAAAGATGAAAGGGAGTGAGCATATTTTCTCAAGTACAGGACCTCATAATAGACCTGATGAATTTCAAATCACACAAAGGCATACTGCACCTAAATTCCTCTCACCTAAAGAAGAGCCCGATATTGAAGTGGATAATAGTAAACTAGCAAATGAATGGAATGATTTGAGTGAAGAATGTAAAAGAGGTCTACCATTTAGTACATTCATCGATGCTATATATAAAATGAAGAGGAAGGATGACCATAGGATTCCACACCAAAACGGAGAATTAAATGGTGCGATTAGTAAAATGTCAGTTCCTACTTTTGATGGTTCTTCTCCAAATTCTGCTAACACTTGGGTGCAAAAATTGGATGTGTATTTTCAGTTGAATCCTATGTTGGAAGAAGATGCATTAAAAAATGGCCATTTTGCACTTGGAAGGAGATGCAAATGCATGGTGGTTCCATGGATTGAAAACCTTGGGTCATGATCAAGTTAAACATATGGAGAATTTATTGACAGGGTACTAGAGAGATTTGAACAAAAAGATCCAGAATTGCCTTTCAAGGAATTAGCTCAATTGAAGCAAACTGGGAGCCCTACTAAATATATGTTGTACTTTCAAAAATTATCAATCAAGGTGGATGATGTATTTATGGGAAGGTTGGTATTTTTTTTAACTAAAGGTTTGGTTGAACCCTTAAAAGGTTTGGTTAAAGCCCACAAGCCAACTACATTAAAAGATGCAATGAGCTTGACTAGGGATCTCCAAAATGTACTTCCTAGAACGAGATTTCCTCCCAAGCCTGACTTCAGAATTGAAAAGAAACCTTGGCAAAGAGATGCACTTGATAAGAAGCCATGGCAAGAAGAGGAATATGGAAAGGATAAGAAAGAGGAACTAAGCAGGGAAGAGCTCAGAAGGAAGAAATTGTGTTACTCATGATTCCAACCATGGGTACCTGGACATAAATGTGCTAAAGGAAAGGCCCAATTCATTGAAGTATTTTGTAATAAGGGATATGAAGGGGGCATGGAGGAAGAAAGACATAATTAATCCCAATAAGAAGGATATACTACAACAGAAGAAGGGAAACTAGAGGTGAAGCATCCCTCACCCACCAAAGTAACAATGGTAGTACTTTCAACAGTACCTCGCTACCATACTATCCGATGCAAGGGTGTGGTACAAGCACAAAGAACTTCAGTTTTGGTAGATGGAGGAGCCACCCATAAATTCATTGATGCATAGATGGTGGAGAAAAGAAATATACCTATTGAACCATTTGATGGCTTTACAGTTGTCGTTCCCGGTCACAACACAATGGAGTGCAAAACATGGATTCCACAGCTGCAAGTAACCATAGGTAACTATACTTTTGTCGATAGTTTTTATGTGGTTTATATTTATGATACTAATGTTGTTTTGGGAGTGCAATGGTTGTATTCAATAGGAGAGTATACAGTAAATTATAAAATCCCTGAAATGAAATTCCAAGATTCAAAAGGAGTACTAAGGATTGTGAGAGGGCAACACACCTATCCGAATCAGGTAGTTTCTTCCCACAGCATGAAGCACCGAAATAAAAATATTTTGGGAGACATTACTCATGGAAGTCCACCTGATAGAGGAGGGACAAGTTTGCAGCATGGTAAATTTAGATTGCTTGAGGGAAAGCAATCTTGGGTGGGGAGGACTGTAATGTCCCCATTCAAATAATTTCATAGTAAGACAATCCCATCAACCCTACTAGTTTCCTAGGTTGGATGAGCACATGTGGAATGGTAATAGGGAAGCTAATAAATGATGTTTAAACATTAGAAGGGTTCAAGTATTTAATAATAGAGTGAATAAATAAATTCAAGAGAAATCCTAGATGGCAAATGGTTTTGGAGACATATGGAGGATGTGGGACCCACACTAGCTTGATTTTTCATAATACTAGGTATCTCTCTCTTGCAAATTTGAATTAATGGGAAGGTGAAAACTCTTGGGTGATTTGGTAAGTCATAACACATGTCATTGAGCATCTTAGGTCGAATTGGGAAGGATTGGTGACCTCCATTGAAGATAAAGAGTCAAATTGGAAGTTTGTGGACACTTGGGCTAGATTCCCTAGCCCCTATGACACCAATGATGGAGCATCTATGACAACTATGAAAAATTGCAGACCTGACCTCTAACATCTGACCACTATGACAGGTCAGCCCCAAAAATAGGCTCAAGGAAGGCACTCATGGGAGTTGGAGAAGACAAAGAGACTCAAAATTGAATTTGGGAGAAGATGGAAGGTTGGAACTAGGAGACAAGTGGCAAATGTGGAATATTTCCTAAATGGAAATCTATTGTATCTATTGAGACGATTTTGACCCTTAGAAGGATAATGTTGGTTATAAAATGTAGAAAATGAAGTATGAGAATGGCTTTTGATGATTTGGGACAAAATTGCATTTGTGAAGAGAGAGCTAGTGGATGACTAGTTTCTTGCCTTAGGCCAATTTCGAGGG